>JAUDYJ010000004.1:84036412-85286412 GCA_030761175.1 Masticophis lateralis
ACATCCTTTTTTCTGTGTCAATCTGGAGAGACGACTACATATTCAATGGACTATTTTTCCTGATAAACTGGAACCAAAAAATGATATACACATGTCTTGGGACCATCTTAATATTCTTGATAATGGATTTCAAATCTTGACATGAAAAACTATAATTCTGCAATGAGAAGTGAGCACATGTCCACCAAATTGGTCTCATAGCAAACTTCAGTTGCTACTTGTAAAATGGGTATAGTGTCTTTCTACGTAAACATTTATCTTGACCAAAACACTTTCTTGAATCTACTTTTGCTAATAATTTCACCACTTCACTGTTTTTCCTCTTAACTGGAAGATTATCTGTTCAGTCACTATGAAACAGTACAACATTATATAACACTGCTTGCTACTAACAGTACAATGCTGACAGCCTACTTCTAGAGTCTTCTTATCATTTCTAATATGACTGGATTTGTCAGGAATTCATCGCTAACTCCATACTAATCTAAAATTAAACCATCATTTGAAAATGAAACCAAGCTTCTTGCTGTGAAGGATCTCTTGTTAAATCCTAAATAGAGCATGGAGTGGCCAGTTTAAATTCTCAATCAGGGAATATTTTTGAGAAAAAACTATAATGTTCAACATTTACTCAAGGTAAGGTATAATTTGAAAGCTTTTATGAAGTTTTATTTTATTAAAAACAGTATTTAAATGGACTGTCCTTTGTTCTATGGTTATTGTTTGTTGCAGTTACCTTTTTTCATTCTATTTGCTCAATTCATTATATTGTACTCAATAAACATTGAGTACATTCCAACTCATTGTTGGAATTACTCATTGTTTGAGTAAAACATTCCAATGTTATATTCAGACTTGCAATATGTTCTTAAAGCTTTCTTTTTATAATTAGAATCTTGGATATCATTGTCTTGGATATAATTTAACAGTAATTTCACCTATATTGTGTTGAATCCCATTCTATAATTGTTTGATATTAAGGCAGTTATCTTCTGAAATTTTTTAGTTTGTTCAGATATACTGTACTTTACATCGACTAAGTTTTATTAACTCCTGTTTATGTTTCATTTTATCAGAAGCCCTGAAATGCTTCAGTCTGAAAGATCATTCTCCATAGAAGGTAGACATTCATCCATAGACTCAAACCGAACCTCAAGTGGCGATATATCACCATATGACAACAACTCTCCAGTGCTGTCTGAAAGATCTGTTTTGGCAATGCAAGAAGATATGTCCCTTACTTCTGATAAGTTACATAAAGTACCAGAACAGAGCACATTAGGTAGCAATTTTCAGCCAAAATCAAAAGAGAATTCCTTTGGTATGATCAGCATATGCCATAACTATAAGCATTCATTGGTTCTAATATCATTGTGAATAATCTTTTATAGTAAAATTATTTTTATTGTAAATATTGTTTTTACAATAACAGAATTTCCTTAACAGAATAGAGTCAGACTGCTAAGGTTGGACAGATATAGTTTATCAAATTAAATTGTGATTCCTAACAGCGAATTTCTGATTTTAATTTAAGGATTGTCTGAGAAAATATTTTTTGAAAATGTTTGATAAGATTTTATAAATATCCAGATATCTGCATCCAGGTGAAAAGAGACTTTATACAGAACTCAGTAATTCAGAAGTGCAGAGTTTGTATATTAATTCAGATTGTACATCTGAAAAAGTCAACTCACCTGTGAATACAAAATTCATTCCATGGATTGTTAAACTAGAATTATAATGGCATACTGTAATTATATCTGTGGTTAAGTCATAGTTTTAGTGTTCTACTATATGAACATCTCAATATTTAACCTGCATAATATCAGTGCAGAAATTCAAAACATTTTAAAAAATGAAATCAATTCTAATTCTTTGCAAATATTTTGAATTATAAGTATTGTACTATCTTGAATTTTATCTTTGAATTTTTGAAAATCACATCTTTTATTTTCCAGTTGAGGAATGTTTGGGCTAGAAGCAATCATAGGATGAAAAATTTTGTGAACCTAAAGAAAATTATTTTCCTTAAAAGAGGGTCCCAATATTTCATGCTCCTTTTCATCTGAGAGTTTCAATGAGTCATTTACATGGGGATCTAGTGCCCACATTGTAAATAAATCCACTGAGGTAGCAAAAGCTCTTGACATTAAACTAAAACATTGTTTAGATCCTAGCTGTTGTTTCTGTTCTTAGGTTATGACCCATTAAGATTTTAGCTTGATATCAAAAGCTTTGGGTACTTTGTCTTCTTGTGGTGAAAGTAAATTGCAATTTTATTATATGCTGATAATAGCAGTGTTTCTGTCACAAATGTCAGTTGGACTGAAATGAGGGCTGCATGTCCTAGCTGTTAATTGTTCTCAGGAAGTACTTGAAATTAGATATACTACAACTAAGATCTTATTTTTGGCAAAATAACCCAGGATCCTTAACCTGACTAACCAAAATCTTTAAACATCTACCCAACCCACTAGAGCAGGGAGGCAAGGAATGTTGCAAGTCCCGTTCCCTAAAGAGATACACCTGTTGGGACCCAGAAGAAGAGCCTTCTCCGTGGTGGCTCCCTCTGTCTGGAACATCATTCCACCCTCCACCACCCCCTCCCATCTCCGAGAGATTAGACTGGCCCCTTCTCTAATACACTTTTGGAAGGCCCTGAAGAAGTGGTTCTGTCAGCGGGCCTGGAGAACTCAGAGCAGGATGGAGCCCATTAAATTACTAGCGTGAATGTGTGTTGTCGCCAGGGTGTGGAGGTTGATATTTTATTATTTTTCTTTTTTATTATTTTTCTTTGTTTTATATGTTGCTTTTGTGTCCTTGTAAACCACCTTGAGTCGCCATGTGCGAGTAGGCAGCAATATAAATTTTCTAAATAAATACATAAACAAACCAACCAACCCCACAGACAATTAAAAGAGCTACAAAGGAGGCAAAATTACTAGAACACAGTAGCCTACACCCAAAGAAGCAGGATTAGCATCAGACAAACAAGGAAAAACAATACCATAATCAAGGAATTATTATGGAGAAAGCTACACATTGATTAATACTGATGATGTTACGTAGTTGGATAATGAAACATCTGCAAGCAAACAACAGAGCCTGGTGGCGCAGTGGACTAAACTGCTGCTGTTAAAGTAGTACTTAGCTGCCAGCTGCCTGCAATTACTGTGAGTTCAATTCTCACCAGGCTCAAGGTTGACTCAGCCTTCCATCCTTTCGAGGTAGGTAAAATGAGGACCCGGTTTGTGGGGGGCAATAAGCTGACTTTGTATAAAATAGAACACCGCTCGGGGGGGCAAAAAAAGCCCTACTAAGCAGGTATATACAAAAGTATGAAGGCTATTGCTTAAATGCATTGTAAGCCGCCCTGAGTCTCCGGAGAAGGGCAGCATATATAAACCAAACAAACAAACAAACAAACAAACAAATAAACAAACTCAGACACCAAGGACTCCCCATTTGTATTGATGCCTGGCTAAATTTGTTGGGGTTTTTTTCCCTAGGGGGTCTAGGTAATTGACTCTTAGCAGATAATTATAAATAAATGAAGAAAAGGACAGCCCTGAAAAAAAGTATAAATTGTGAACTCATAAGAGCAGCCAACTTGATAAAGAGATAGAGTTGAACATTTCCTGCATTTAAATGGTAAAGATTTGAAAACTCATTTGGAACAGTCCGACATAATCAAAGTAGTCAGTCCTCATTTTTTTAGGTTACCAATTTCTTTATTCTATTCAATTGTGTCCTGTGCTATGTACTCCAAAGAATACCAAAATAAGAACAGCTGTCCTCAAGGGAAAATACTTAAAATTCCTTAGGTCTTAACTTTGTGTCTTTGTGAAAAAGAAGATATTGAGTGCATATGGCGTGGCCTTTTACATTGCACCTTCTATAAGGAAACAAGGGCTCCCTTTTATCCCTCAGATAGGTCTGATTTATGTTTCTATTTTGCTACATTTGAAATAATTATTTTAACTATTTTGCTAACTGACAGAATTCTGGTAGGTGACTGTAACAAAGAATACTACCAATACTAGAGAATATATATAAATTAGGATTGAACTGTTGGGCTCTTGGTTGTTCTCTCAGTTTGATCGTTTCTATTGGGTGTCGTTTCTTTCTTGATAATTCTTTAAAAATGCACTTATTAAGGAAGATATCCTCCCACACCAAGACTAGAAGTACAAGATGCTTCAGTCCCCTATATACTGATGATGTTACCTAGCATAGTACAGCTGCAGGAAAACAGCTAATTTCAGAGAACACTGAGAGCCCAAAGATTATCGCTACTGCTACTTCTTTCTAATATATCTCTGTTAAATATTATGATCACCTACATTCATATTCCTTCTAATCTTATAGATGTGTCAGACGACTATTTCAGCATCTGGGGCACCTGGCATTCAACTCTGAAAAGTGGTTCCAAGGGCCTGGGGATGACAGGTATACATATTGTTTCTGTTTCTATGCATCAAATAATTATCTGATTTGACTATTCATATATTAGCGCTATTTCATTATAGTATTGTGCTAGAAGAGGACTACTAATTCTCTTTCTCCAAAAGCTATCCATTTTATAAAGCATATGATTCAGTAAACTATAGTTTACAAAACTGTACACCACATTCAATATTTTTTGTTTTGAGTTTTCACAACAAGCAATTTTTTTGCAAATTTTCAGATATTATGATATTCAATTCAAGGCACAACTATCTGTAGAATATTTTGCAATATAGAGTAGGACTATATGAAAATGTGTCTGTATATGTGAATAGTCAATATTAATTCTAGATATCATTCCCAAGTCTGATATAAGATCCCAATGCCCATGTCATTGTAGATTATCTCAAAAACAATGTATGATTTGCTTTATTATTGATCATTCTCTGTGTTTTTTTAGGGTCATATGGAGACATCTATGAGAGCAGCTCCTTGCGGCCAGGACATTGTTCCCTTTCTCAAGGGAGTCTATCATTGTCTTCTCAGTGGCAGGAAAGCAATACAGAGCTAGACAATGAAAAACAAGTCATCCGGAGGAGTCAGACAACAACTGCCCTTCCTGGTTGTCGTTCGCATCCCGCTCTGTCTCAAGTGTACAGCACCCCACAGATTGAAGTAGGTAGAAAGAATTCCAGCCAGTCCAATTCACCTGTAAGATATACAGAGAACTTGATGGAACATGACTCAGATGCAACTTGTCCACATGCTACATTTAAGCCATCGTCTCTAAGGCAAGCTGAAGTAATTCGAAAAGACAGACCACCACCTCCTTACCCTGAAACAGCAAAACAAAGCAGCTTATCATCCCTCCAGCCAGCAGTGTCTTCTACAGGGTATCCATTGTGGAAGTTTCAGAAGACAGACTTGCCTGGGGCCCAGGGACTGAGGATCATGACTCAGGTGCCTGAACAACCTATCCAGCATGAGGAGCAACTAAACCAAAATGAAAAAAAGTACTCCTTTCCAGACAGTGAGCAGAACAGTAAAAATTTGTCAGAGACAGACTGGCATGGGTGGCAAAGCGATCGATGGCAAATTTGGGAGATTTTATCACCTGATAATCCAGATGCACTCCCTGAAACTTTAGTATGAGTGAAGAAATAGGGAAAACAGTGGACTGGATTTATACTGAATTATTTTTTAAAGATATGTTTACTTTATGGAGTATTTTAAAATTAAATTTATTAAAATTTTTATAGAAGTGTAAAATTTAGGGACACGTTTTTGGGATTTTGTAGAAGGAAATGTGAGATGGCAATTTCAGTCCAAACTACTCTGTGAAATATAAGCTGTGTACACAATAAAAATGACCCTCTTGGTGTTGCTAAAATAAACTTATGTATCTGCAGCTCAAATGACTGTATATTATGCAGATGTTTTATGTACAATAGCATTGTGTTTATATACAAAAAAATAATTTTGAATGCTTTTTTGAAATTATACTTTAATCATGCACTATTATTAATATACAGTATATTGATATAGTTGGAAATGCACAAACTGGTTTCTGTGCTTTTAAGTAATCCGTGAAAGACATATATTTTCACTGACAAATAAAGTGGAATGAGAACATTAAAAGCCATATATTTTATAATAACAAAGTTAAAGAATATCTAATGTACTATTTGCTTGCAAAGAAAAATTAATGAACATATATTTTTACTCTTTTAGATAGCAATTCCAATCACCCCTTCATAAATATGTCTATACTATATACAAAGATTCTTCTACCCATTCCACATTAGGCTTATAAAAATTTGGCATGGGTGAGGAAGTACAGGAGAGGGTGTTTATTAAGTTATGTAACAGACCCTTTGGAATTTTCAATATTTCTGGATAAATATGAACTAAAATGTGATCTGCTCTCACAAGTCTAAAACTAGATAAAAAGAACCCAATTAAATAAATGAGCCAAAAACCCTAACCCTTATATATTTATTAAGGAAAATTATTCAAAGCTATATATTTGTGTATTGTATAACTAAATGAACTTTTGGTAAATTGTAAATTTTTTAATTTTTTTAAATTTAATTTAAATTAATTTTTTAATTTAATTTAATTTAAAAGTAAATTGGGTGCCCCTGTTGGAGAACAAAAACAGCAATTAAATGTTTCCAATAACTGTTGATCCTGCATTGGCTTGGAGGAATTCTAGCTCATTCCTCCTTAGAGAATACCTTTAGCTCAACCCTTCCATAGAATTACGGTCAGGAATTTGACTTAGCCATTCCAGTCCTTAACTTCCTTTTTTAACCATTTTTTGTTTCTATAACTTGAGTATTTGCGGTCGTTGTCTTGCTCCATGACCCATTTTTTCTGAGCTTCAGTTCATGGACAGTATCCTCCTATTTTCCTGAACAATTTGCTGGTACAATTCAGAATTCCATCAGTGATGGTACACTATCTTGGTCCATGTGGTACAAAGGAGGCTCAAATCATGATACTGCCACTACCATGATTTACAGATTAGTTTCTTACATTATAACAATAATAATAGTATTTGCCAAACATAATGCTTTTCAATCAAGCCCAAACGTTCTATTTTGGTCTCACCATTCCATAAAACATTCTTTCAATAGACTTCTGGCTTATCTACCCTATTTCCCCCAAAATAAGACATCCCCTGATAATAAGCCCAATCTGGCTTTTGAGCGCATGGCAATAAGGCCAAGCGCTTATTTCATGGTCCAAAAAAATATAAGACAGGGTCTTATTTTCGGGGAAACACGGTATGTGTCTTTTGCAAATTTTAAATAGCAATAGCACTTGGACCAGGAGTGTCAAACTCAAGGCCTGCAGGCCAGATCTAGCCTGCGGGTTGCTTAGATCTAGCCCATGGGGCCACCCTGGAAACAGTGAAGGACCAGCCTGCAGTGCCTCTGCCAGCAAAAACAGAGATCAGGAGGGCCACACACAGCCTCCCCGGGCTCCATTTTCAGCTACGACAGCCGCCTGCAGCCCTCTGCTAGCAAAAATGGAGGTTGGAGAGGCCATCCACTGGCAGAGGGCTATAGGAGGCCATCACGGTTGAAAACAGTCTTGACAAATAACGTTGAGTTGGTCACACCCACTCTGGCCATGCCCCCCCCAAAAGTCAAACACAACCCTGATGCGGCCCTCAACGAAATCAAATTTGACACCTCTGACTTATATACTGCTTCCCAGCCGTCTCTAAGTGGTTTACAGAGTCAGCATAATGTCCCCAACAATCTGGGTCCTCATTTTACCGACTTCAGAAGGATGGCAGGCTGAATCAACCTTGTGCTGGTAAAAATCGAACTGCCAAACTGCAGTCAGCTGGCAGTCAGCAGAAGGAGCCTGCAAAACTGCATTTTAACCACTGCATCACCATGGCTCGATGAGATGAGCAGCAATGTCAGCTTTATTTTTTATATCTCTCCCTTGTATGAGTAACGACAACTTACCCATAACTTCTACATACCCATAATCGTGTACTGTAAATAAGGAAGGACCTCCCACACTCACACTTGATTATCATCCCATGGATTGAAACACCTGATTCTTAATTTCCCCATCAAATGAAGATATAATCCTAAAGGTTCATATACATATTTTGAATCATTCTCCAATAAACAAATACACAAGTATAATGCTTTGACTCATTCATTTAATTGTGTTCTTTTACCTACAGCAGTTTTAGGACTTTTGTGGAAAATGTTTTAGGACATATCTATGCAGAAATATTAAAAATTCAGAAGAGTTCACAAACTTTTAAGCACCACTGTACTGTATGTTTTTATATATATTCATGGGACGTGGCATTCTGACAATTAACTAAAATATTTTCCTTTTTAAACCAACACAGTTTTCAGTATTCACAATTCCTAAAATATTGACAAAATTCCACAAGATGATTCCAGTGCAATGTTGTATTTGTTAAATGTTAATATTCTGTGGTTTTAAAAGTTTTATTATCATTCAGCATGGGAGAGGTCCACTTATTACATTCTTTTATTATAAAAATGTTTTCCTTAAATTTCAGTGGAATTTTATCTAGTGGTTTCTTTTAACTTATATCTTGTGCAATAGAATAAAAGTCTTGTAGAAAACTTTGTTTCTATTTATTGAGTAAACATTTTGTGCATATAATCCATGAAAACTAAGTACTGTAAACAGTAGCACATGATTGCTATTTGAAGGGTTGAGGTAATTGAAAGCTTTCATTTAAGGGACCATTTCAGTGGAAACCATGTGTAGGTGTTTCCATGTGAAGAGCAGAATAGAGAACTGGCATGCTTCTTTCTACTTACTAAATGGGCATGAATTGATTTCTTTGGGCTCTTGCTTTCTGTTTCCAAAACAATAAAGTTATAAATAAACTAAAGTTATGGAATAATTACATGCATCCTTAATGCATCATCACACCTCAAAAATTTGCAGCATCAAATAAGTAATTAGGAATTTTGTTTCAAGCCTCATCCAGCCAAGTGAGATCTGTATCCTTGTAAGCACAATTAGTTCTATTTTACAATTCCATACTACCAAGGGAAATAGGATTGCTATGCATGGGTGTAATTAAACTCTTCAGAGATAAGGTTGGAAATTACCTATTTTGTGAAGTGCAGATTTGCAGCTATCTCAATGTGACTGAAATGTGTCCAGTCAACAAATTCCAAGCTGCTATTTCACATGTCCAGATGTGCCTGCAATTATTCGTTAAAACTAGAAAGAGGCCTGAGTTTATTAGAAACCTGACATTTGAGATCACCGTAGCCTTTTGGAAAATCCTTTAGATTATTTGGCTCATATAATAACTTTATGCCATTATGGTCAATTGAAATAGAATCCAATTTAAGGCTCTGAACTTTCCATACAATATCTGTCTTGGATATAAAATAGCTCAGTCAGAAATAAAGCATCAGATTACAGGTAACAACAGTTTGTTCAATGACAAGTGACAATGGTGATGAAGTGACAATGGTGATGAAAAAGGAGATTTATAATCAATTTGTGAATTTGCAGCTATTACAGCATCCCACAATCTTGATCACAATTTGGATGCTTGACAATCAGTGCATTTATGATGGTTGCAGCATCTTTCACATGATCACCATTTATGTCCTTCACATGGCTGTGATTTGTGATTTCTTGCCAGCTTCCCCATTGACTTTGCTTGGCTCCCAACAAGCAAAGTCAATGTGGAAGCTGGCAGGAAATCACAAGTCACAGCTATATAACGTTGTGTTTAATGACTGCAGTTGGAACTAACATAAGTGGGGCATTCTTGTGTGATGATTCACTTTTTAACATTGCTTAGCAGTGGAGTTGCCAGTCCCAATTGTGATTAGTAAGGAAGACTACCTGTATTGACCTAGATTTACAAAAGGACCTAAGCTTTGTTCCACAAATATTACAGTTCACATATGCAAGGAAGAGCAATTCACAGGAACCATGTTTTTGTCTGACACAAAAGAGTTTTGTTTTCTTTCAGGCTTTATAGAAAGTAAATTCCACAGTGTTCAAGACAAGGACATTTAAACTTAAATTCTTTAGAAATAATCAAATTCACAATATTTTATTTGCTGCTCCTTTCAAGATCTAATGATACTTCTTTTAACTCCAGCATGTACATTTGAACTTATTTTCTCCCACTCAGGAGACACTTCAAAAATGACTTCAGTTAATTGCCATTGTTGTTAGTTGTAAAATGGATGCGTCACTCCTGTTTAAAATTGAAGGGTTCAAGTAGAATTTTATTTTTTTGTTATGGTTTTGAAGTTTAATTAAAGTTTAGTGGCAGCAAATAATTTAATATTTATTATTTATGCCTGTCTCCTTACAGCTATCACTTCAGTAATCAAAAGTTTTAAACCCTTTACTGTATCTGTATTTAATAATAGTTATTTATTTTGATAATTCTTGAATTAGCCGTAAGTATTTTTAGTGGTTTTCATATTTTGTTCATTATGTTTTACTTAATTATCGTAAAAATGTACTATTATAAGAAAATATTCTGATTGAAATCCAAACTTTCTGTTGCAAAAGCTTGACACTTATTTTCATCTTTCTAAATATTTTTATTTATTTATTAAAAAATTTTGCTGTCCATCTCACCATGAGGTGACTCTGGGTGGCTTATATTGTTTATTGTCTTAATTTCAGAGATGGAATTAAGAAGCCAAGAATCTGTTTTCAAAGTATCTCACTTAAAATAGATTGCTAAGAAAGGCTCTGTTTTTTCCCTTCATTTAATGATTTCCTGCTATACTATAGATGTTATACAGCAGCACTGAGCCTAAGGATTGATTGTCTTCAACCAATCAGCAGATTACAGGTAGATCTCACTTAGTGACAGCTCCTTCGGTGACATAAATTAAAACAGTACAGAGCAACTTTGTTATAGAGATATCCTTAAGGCTTATGTACTTGTGTTTCAGGTTGAGATGGAAAAAAAAGAGCTGTGTTTTATATTATGTAATAGATAACATCAGTAGTCTGAATGAAACATGGTTGAGCTGATCATGACCTGTTCTCTCTTTGCAAATCAACAATATTTTGCATAAAATAATTTTCTATTTCAGGCATAGGTAGCCTTTTCTCTTGATTCAGTAAAACAAAAAAACTATACCTGCTAGCTTCAAAACAGAAAACATTTTTAAAAGTTATTTTTCCCCCAAACTCTAAGCCCAAAATGTTTCTTCTCTCTTTTTTTTATGATGGACTTTCTTACCAAAATTATATGCATCAGCTGCTAAGTCTCACAAGTGTGTTAAAGTGAGTAGGAAGGCTACTATGCATCTACTCACCATCCAAACTGAATATCAAAGAGGTTTTTTTATAATGACAAGAGTAATGGAATGCATTAGTCTATAATGGGTGTCAAACTCAAGGCTCGTGGACCGGATCCAGCCCGTGGGGTGCTTAGATATGGTGCATGGGGCCAGCCGGGACTGACCCATGGCCCATTGTTTAAAAATGGCCAAAAATGCCCCTCCCCACGGCCTGTTTTCAGCTGGCAGAGTGCTGCAGGAGACCATGGAGGCCAAAAAAGAGGGGGCACATTTTGGTCAGCAGAGTGTTGCAGAAGGCAGTGGAGGCCAAAAACAGGTTGCGGGGGGCATGCATTCCCCCTGTGCCCCATTTTGGCCAGCAGAGGCACCATAGGCCGGCCTTTTGATATTTCCAGGCCAGCCCCACGGGTAGGAGGCAGAGTCCTGCAGGAGGCAGCACCTTCTTCACCTGTGTAGTAGCATCTGCCAACTATACTAGGTACCCTACAAGATCTGGATGGCTGTTGTTCAGAAGAGCCAAAAACATCTGGCTCTTATATCCAGGTCTTTGGTGAGAGAGAGTGAGCCCCCTCATATCACTGTTATCTTTTATCTTAATCTTTTACCTGTGATTGATTTAATTGTAATTTTTTTTATTGTTCTGAGCCACCCAGGATCATTGAGAATTGGATGGTGTATCAATTTTATAAATTATTACTAATATTAAGTCGACCTCTAGGGCTGTGTCAGAGGTAGTAACAAAGATTGATAAGACTGTTGGGCAGACAGATTTGACTATTTGTGCTAGAACGTAAATCTCCCTTTGTCTGGAATAACTGTTTTGAATGCAAAGGGGAAAAAATGCATCTTGAGCCTGTGTCAAATGCCCACCATGGCCATGCCCTCCCTGACCATGCCCACCCCCATCCATGCCCAATCCCACCCCCCAGCCCTCCAAGGTCAAACACAACTCTGATGCAGCCTTTAATGAAATTGAATTTGACACCCCTGGTCTATAAGAAAAACAGCCTACCAGTAAGAATGCTTAAAGCATGGAGGGCGTGGCTAATATCGCAGTGATACAACATGTTTCATGGGGCTCTGGATTGTGCCAAAATCCAAACTGCTGGGAGGTCCAGACAGACCAAACATCGCTTTGGAGAGGTGATGAATAAAGCACACTCCACTGATATCACGGAGCCCGCAATCTCCCTGATTGATCTGGAGAAAGCTCTCAAACCCAACAGAAAGGAAAAGATGGCCATTATGTGCCAGACTGAAGCTGTGAAAGCCACTGAAAGGAAGCATAGAAGATTGAATGACAGTGTGATCAATCTGGGTGATAGATTTCCAATTTTGAATTTTTAACTTTAATGGAAGGAAGAGCCTGCTAGAAAACAACTGGGTGAAAGTAGGACCCAAAAGGGGGAGGTGGAATTGTTTTTTCTTCTCCATCTCCTGAGAAAAGTGGTGAGGAAAGCCTAAGAGCCATTTTTAAAACAGGAAGTTAAGATAAAGAACTTTTTAGAAAAAGAGTGAAAACACTTTGCAATTAGAAAGCCGGACTGGGTACCTCAAATACAATATTTAGAAGCTTTGGGATACTACAAAACTTGGATATACAGAACTGTCTTTTTTATCCTATTTCTATAAAATCTGAACCAGAGTATACTGTAAAAAAGGAGAAAGAGAAAGAGAGAAGCAGTGCTACAGTGCCACCTACAGGCAGAAGTGGAAGCTGGGAGTTGGGAGCTGCAAGGGAGAAAGAGGAAAATATATATAAAATATATAACCTTGAGATACTGTGAGACTGAAGATAAGAACTGTCTGCTAGAGAAACAATTTTTGTGCTATAAGCTGTTTAGACTGAATAACTGAGATAGTGAAACATCGAGATCTGTTATTTTTAAACAGTGTAGCTCTTGGAACTCAAATGGAAATATAAACAGCAGAATACTTCCCTTTCTCTTATTTTTCTTCTGCTCTGTGAACTCTCTATTTGTGGATATAAAATAACTGGTAATTGAATTTTAGGGCTTGGTGGGCCTATGTGGATTACAATTTATCAATTTATTATCCTTCTTTTTTGGATAAAAAAGGATTAGGATCTGAAGAACCTGAAGAAAATAACAAGAAGGATGGGGTTAAAAGATTGATAACCTTTGGACTATAATCTATATTTTTTTCTTCACTTTGTTTTTTGTTTTCCTCTTGGATTACAATTGATAACCTTATCCTTTATTTTTTGTGGCTTACAAATACTAAAATATTTTAAAATGAGGAAAACACCATCTGCACCATCTTCAGCATCATCATCAGCAACATCTAGCCCATCAGGGCAGAAGACTTTGGATGCCATGTTACAGCAAGAAAACAAATGCGATGCAGATAGAATTAAAAGGGATTATTCAAGCCCTGCATGACGACTTCAAGGAAAAAATAGGGAAAGTAGAGGACAAATTAGAGAATGTTCAACAAATGATGGCAAACAGTCAACACTTGCAGAAAGTAGAAGAGAAAGTTGAACAAACGGAAAAAAGAATGGAAGAAGCTGATTACAGACTTACACTGGCAGACAAAAATAAAGAAAGAACATTAATACCATTAGAGATGGATAGGGCTGATTATTACCTGTGGTTCCAGAATATTGAGGAAGAAAAGGGAGAAAATTTAGCAGAGATATTGGCAGAGCTGCTGGCAGATGTCTTAGAGATGACCAAAGAAAAAATTATTGCAGAGATTGATGAAATATTTAGAGTTAATACCAGATATGCGATAAAAAACAGACTTCCTAGAGAGAAATATGTGAAATTCACTAAAAAAGCAATGAAAGCAGAGATTCTACAAAGAGCAAGAGATGATCCTTTAAAATACAAAGGGAAAGAAATAGTAGTCTTAAAACAGATTCCGAGAAAAGTTAGAGAAATAAGGAAGGAATACCAATTCCTGACAAAACAACTAATTAAAAATGGAGTGAATTTCAGATGGCTGATACCAGAAGGAATATTGGTGATTTGGATGGAGCAAAGACATAGATTGGATTTATGAGCATTATTTTGAACCACAAGAGGAAATGAGAAAAAGAGAAAAAGAAGAGGACAAGTGATGAAAGGAAGCTACCGGAGAGAGAAATATACAACAAAAAGAAGGTGAAAGAGATTTGGAGGAAATAGCAAAAAGAGAAGAAGCAAAGGCAAAAGAACCAAGAGAGATAAGAGTGACTAGAACTACAAAACCCATCTATAAATAAATTATGGAAGAAGAAATAAAATTAATGTCAATTAACATAAATGGACTGAATTCAGCAATAAAAAGGAAAAATATTTTTAGTAAATTAGAAAAATTAAAGTTAGACATAATCTGCTTGCAAGAAGTTCACATTAAAAAACAACACAATAAAATATTGGAATATCCAAAAACTGGGAAGTTATATACTTCTCAATCACAACAAAAGAAGAAGGGAATAGCCCTTTAAGTAAAAAAGACATTAAATAATTAATAAATAATAATAATAAACATTAAACAAATCTTTATGGATGAGGAAGGGAGGATTTTGATGGTGGAGATAACAATGAACTATAAACAGATTCTCTTAGTAGTAATATATGCACCAAATATTAATCAAGAAGATTTTAATGGTAAACTTCATTAGAAAATAATAAAACTGGAGTATGAAAACATATATATAGTAAGAGATTTTAATGCAATTGTGGATGTGGAATTTGATTACAAAACCAGAAAGGTAAATATAAAAGCCAGGACTACACTCCCTAAGGCTTTCTTCAAAATGGCAGAAAAACTAGGCATACAAGATGCATGACGGGAGATACATCCCAAGGAAAACCAATACTCACTTTACTCAGATAGACATATGTGTTGGTCAAGAATAGATATGATATGGATGCCAGCAGAGTTAAAATCTAATATACAAGAAATAAATATAGAAACAAGTAATTAGGTGGATCACAATCCGATAAAAGTTATATGGAAGGGACAAAAAAGGAAATTAAGATGGACACTGAATCAATCAATGCTAAAAGAAAATGAATTTATTCAATTTATGGAAAAAAGAACTGGACTTTTTCTTTAAAGAGGAAAAGAAGAAACATCATTACAAAATGTAAGAGACACAGCTAAGGCATGTATTAGAGGATTAACTATAACATATATAGGAAAGAAAAACAAAAAGAAGAGACAAAATCAGAAGATACTAGAAGAAGAATATAAGAGACTAGAGATAGAACTACAAAAAGATCCACAAAAAAAGAATATAAAAAACCAAATGGAATTAACGAAACATAAGCTGAATCTGAAGAACTAGCACAAAAAAAGATGAACAAGTGAAGCAGACAATGATAGCATGGGCAAAAACTTTTAGTCATACAATAGAATTAGATAAATGGCAGAAATTGTGGGGCAGAAACTACAAATTAACAATGTCAACTGCATATAAAGAAAATCTGTATAAGATGTTTTATAGATGGCACTTTGCACTGGTGAGGTTGGCAAAGATGTTCAAAGATAAGTCAGCCAAATGCTGGAAGTGCCACCAGATATCTGGGTCCTATTATCATATGTGGCAGATATGTATAGAAGCAAAAAAATACTGGAGAAAAATACATACATGGCTAGAAAAGATGACAAAGCAGCACATTGATTTAAAACCAGAAATATTTTTGTTGGGGATTTTACCTGAAACTTATTGTAAAGAGAATGCATATTTAATTATCCATGTATTAATTGCAGTTAGAATTGTATTTGCACAAAATTGGAAAAGTGAAGAGATCCCTACTGATGAGAATGTGATTAGGAAAATATTAGAATGTGCAGAAATGAACAGATTAATGCTTGCAATTAAGGAAGAATAAACTGATGGGAATCATTTTATCAATGGTTAGAGAATAAAAATGGAAGTTGGAAATAAAAGGAGATTAAAGAAGAGTAGAAAATATGGTTAAGATAGAGATGTAAATAATATGATTGTTATTATTATGACTATTAGGATTATTATTATATTATGTTTAATATTATTATTATATTCTTATTAGAAGATATGTTAAGAGGAAAAAATGAATAGGTTTAATAATAAAATTGTCAGAGAATTAATATCAATGTAATGAATTTGTTGCAAATCTTTTTTTTTATTGAAAAAGTTTTACAAATACAAATTTTTCCCCTTTTTCCACCCCTTCCCCTCCCTAACCCTCCCTAACCCATCCCTCCCCACCCATGACTTCCCTTGTAACCTTAAAAAATTATAATTAATTTTTAACTCCCCAAATATTAAAAGGTGAAATCCAAGTCATATTATATCATACAATTCCCCTCAGCTATTCTACTCCCTGTCAATGCTAAAAATTTCTACATAACATTCATATAATAGCTATCTGATACTTGTTTGATTTATATTTATTTTACACATAGTCTATTCCAAATGTTAAAAAGTAAAATCCAAATCATGTCATAATTCCCCCAAACTACTCTACATCCTGTATATAGTATAAATTTCTACATAACATTCTCTACATAACATTTTCTATATAACAATTTCTACATAAACTTCAGCAAAAAGCTAACTGATACTTCTTTGTTTGGTATTTATTCTGCACATGGTCTATCCATTTCTTCCATTCCCACACAAAAGTTTCTTGAGTCCTGTCTTTTAGATATGCTGATAGCTTTGCCATTTCTGCAAAACTGGCCACTTTCAAGGTCCATTCTTCAATAGTAGGTAAAATATCTTTTTTTCCAATATTGAGCAATCAGTAACCTAGCTGCTGTATTCATATATAATATCAGTTTTGTTTCATTCAATGAAAAGTCCTTAACTATACCCAATAAAAACAATTGTGGAGAAAATTGAAGTTTCTTCTTCAAAACATTTTGCATAACCCACCAAATTTTGATCCAGAATGCCTTCACTTTCCTGCACGTCCACCATATATGGTAATATGTAGCATCTAAACAATCACATCTCCAACATTTTGGCTGAACATTAGGATACATACATGACAATTTCTTAGGATCTAAATGCCACCTATAAAACATTTTATAAAAATTTTCCCTCAAATTCTGTGACTGAGTAAATTTAACATTCTAGACCCATATTTTTTCCCATGTTTCCATCATAACTGGTTCTGCAAAGTTTTGTGCCCATTTTATCATACAGTCTTTAACCAATTCATTTTCAGAGTCTCTTTCCAACAATATATTGTAAATCCTCTTAATATGCATTGGGCCTTTCTCTTTTATCTGTCTTATCAATTCCTCTTCATACATCATTAAACCGGTTTTTTGATCTTCCCTCCATCTCAATTGAAATTGATTATACTGTAACCAAGTTAAATTAATCCCTTCTTTCAACAGCGTGTTAAGTGTCTTTAATTTCCATCTGCCCCATCATCGAAAAGTATCTCTTTATATAAAATCCCCCCGAGTGACTTTATATTCCGTATAATGTGACCAAGATCCAACCACAAAGGTATTTTGTAATCCAATTTCAGCAGGTGCTTCTTCCATACTTTCTTCAAGGAATTTCTGAGTATGTGACTCTTGAACACTTTATCAACTTTATTTTCATAAAATAAATATGCGTGCCAACCAAATTCCAAGTCATGGCCTTCTATATTCAATATTTCAGTCCTTGTCATTCCAAACCAGTCGCTTGCTTGTGTCAACACTGCTGCTTCATAATATAGTCGTAGGTTTGGAAGTTTAAGGCTACCCCTTTCACGAACATCTTGCATAATTTTCAGTTTAACTCTTGGCTTTTTCTCGTTCCAAATAAACTTATTCACTCCTTTTTGCCATTCCATCAGATGTTTATCACTTTTGAGCACCAGAATCATTTGAAACAAGAATAAAAATCTAGGTAGAACATTCATCTTAACTGCTGCTATTCTTCCCAGTAAAGATAGCTGCAGCTTTTTCCAAGTTTCCATATCTTTTTGCACCTTTTGCCACAACACTTCACAGTTATTTTGAAAAAGTTTTATATTTGAAGCTGCAACTTGAATTCCTAGATATTTCACCTTTGGTACTATTTCAAATCCTGCCATCCTTTCAAGTTCCTTCTTTTGACCTTCTGACATATTTTTAACTATCATCTTGGGTTTTCTCTGATTCAGTCTAAATCCTGATACCATACCGTATTCTTCTATAATGTCTTTCATCTGGATTATTGATTCCATTGGCCGTGTTAGGGTAACAACCAGATCATCTGCAAATGCCCTTATTCTATAGGCCTCTTGCCTTATAGCTATTCCATTCAAAGTACTCGAATCCCGTATTGAGTTCAACAAGACTTCTAACGTTAAAATAAACAACAATGGAGATAACGGACATCCTCGTCTTGTTCCTTTTTGAATATTATAATTTGTTGTTAAACTTCCATTAATGATAATTTGTGCTGTTTGTTCTTGATAAATTGCTGAGACTGCCTGAACAAACTGGTCCCCAAAGTTCATCTTTGTTAAAGTCTTTAGTAGAAAGTTCCAACTGACTCGATCAAAGGCCTTTTCCGCATCCAAAAACACTAGCACTGCAGAGATCTGTTTACTCTTCTCAAGATGTTCCAATAAGTCTATAATTTGCCTCACATTATCCTTCATATATCTACCTTCTATAAATCCAGCTTGATCATGATGAATCACCTCTTGCATAACTGGCATTAATCTGTTGGCTAGTACTTTTGCAAAAATTTTATAATCCGTATTCAGGAGAGATATTGGTCTAAAATTTTCCGGTTTTGTAGAACCTTCCTCTTTTGGTATCAATGAAATAAAAGCTGTCTTCCATGAAGGGAATATTTTCCCCCTTTTTGTATACTACAAAATAAATCTTTAAGATGTTCAATCATTTCTGCTTATAAAGTTTTATAATACACTGCTGTTAAACCATCCGTCCCTGGAGCTTTAGCTGTTTTCAATTGTTTAATTGCTTCAACTGTTATTAATTGATTCATTCTTTCCTTTTGCTCTCTGGAGATTTTTGTGATTCTATTTTCTTCTAAGTATTTATCTATAAATTAATTATTTATATAGTCTTTAGCTATAGTTTAGTATAATAGTCTAAAGAAGCTTGTTTGATTAAATTTTGTTGAAAAACTTCCTTCCCTCCATATTCAATGGTATCAATGACTCGAGAACTCTGCTGTTTCCTCAGTGTATAAGCCAACCATCTGCCCAGTTTATTAGCATTACAAAATGTGTTATGTTTTGCAAATTGTAAATTAGTTGCAGCTTGTTCCGCTATAAACATTTGAAATTGGTCTTTCAAAAGTTTTATAATTTCTTGTAACTTTTTATCCATCGGATTTTTTATAAGTAATTGTTCTTTTTTCTTTATTTCTGCTTCCATTTCTAATCTTTTCCTTTGTTGGTTTAATTTGTGTTTAGAGTTCATATTAATCAGTACCCCTCGCATATATGCCTTACTCGCGTCCCAAACAATTTCAATATGGGTACCCTTATTCAAGTTCATTTCAAAAAATTCCTTCATATGTTTTTTAAGTTCAATTATATTCTTTTCATATCTAAACAAGTTTTCATTTAATCTGTTTCATTTAATCTCTACTTCTTTCCCATTTCTATTTCTATCCATACCGGGCTATGATCAGTTAGAGTCCTCGGAAATATTTTTGTTTTCTTTGTTTTTAAAAGTATGTCAACTGTAACTAAAATAAAATCAATCCTAGAAAAAAATCTATGTTGATCTGAAAAAAATGTAAAGTCCAATTCTTTTGGATTCTGAACTCTCCATACATCTTTCAATTCCTGGTCTTCTTTCTTGTCAAAAAAAGTCTGTGGTAATTTAATATATAATTTTGCCAAACTCTTCTTGTCTCTTTTGATATCTATCACTCCGTTCCAGTCTCCCATAATTACAATAGATCTATAATTCCATTGCAGTATTTTAGAATATAATGATTTATAAAAGTTTTCCTGTTGTTGGTTAGGAGCATAAATTCCAATCACCAGAAGTGGGCCATTCTGTGTATATAATTCAATTGCTATATATCTTCCGCAATCATCTGCTTCTATAATTTTGGCTGATAATCTTTTATTTATATACATCACAACACCATTCTTTTTCTCTAAATTTGAAGATATAAATTGTGCACCTAATTTAGAATTCATCAAATATTTTTGATCCTGCATTCTAATATGAGTTTCTTGCAAACAAATAACATCATTGTTAAATTGTCTCAAATAATGAAATATTTTCCTTCTTTTCTGTGGTACATTCAATCCATTCACATTCCAAGATAGGAATTTAATTATCATTTGTAGTCTCATGAAGCATTGAAAGCATTTGCTGAAGTTTCTGTTCAAGAATGGTAGTCTTCGGCCTGGCTCCTCCCATGGCTTCAGTTTTCTGTGGTTTACCATTGGCACCATTCTTATCTTGTGGTGGGATAGACCTCTGCTGCTGTTGCTTATCTAAGATTTGCTTGTGGGCTGCTCGAGTTATACGCTTATCCTTAGGTTCCTGCAACAGTAGTTCAAGGTCCAATGCCACCTCTCTTTTCTGGCCTCTTTTCTGGCCTCTGAAGACTCCAACAATGGTTCCTCCAAAGAGCCGCCTATTGCTCCTTGACTTTCCTCCATTGCTCACTGAGTTTCCATTGCCTCCATCTCCATCTGCTTCTGCTGTTCCTCAGTCTCTTGTTCAAATTCCTTCTCTTTGTCACCCTCCTCTATAGCCAGTACTGAAGATGATCGTGGAGATGCTGCACCAGTTTTGAAGACACTGAAATAAAAATGTTCCGCTTTTTCAACAGTGTTTAGTTGATATCTCTCACCTTGATATCTCAGTATTATTCCAACTGGGGCATCCCACCTAAATGGGATCTGATGTTTCTTCAATTCAGTCACCTGTCAGCCTCTCAAGTTGCGTTTCATTCAGGGCTGACATAGTAAAGGGGGGGAGGTTAAATTCCTGTGAGATTAGTAAGAAAAACTGTAGTAGAATGATTTAGAAAATGACCAATAAGAATAAGGGAGCAAGCCAGGAAAGGGAGGGAATTTGGAGCAGAGGTCATTTCCTGGCTGCATATGAGTTCGTGAGGACGTTGTTCTAATAAATAAATGTTTTTTTTCTTTATTATCAAAATGTGAGAGGCACTTTATTTCTTTTAAGACAACTCCACTCAGACAGACAGACAGGAAAAATCTAAATCTCTTCAAAACCTTTTCTTCTAAAAATATTTATGCATTCTTAAGCTTCTCCACGCCGACGTTGGCAGACCTCCAGATGTCTGTGAAGGCAAACAGCATTTTCAAAGGCCATGGAAGAAAGCCAACTCTCCACAGGAGGTTTGCCTCAGGAAGCTGCAAAATCAACAAGCTGGGAGGAAAAAATTATGATGCCTTTCGTTGGACTCTCACCAAGTGCCAGGTAATGAGGGAAAGTTCAATGGCTCTCTAAACGGCAGCATAGCCACCACCCCCCCACAAGAAAAAAAAAGATGAGAGAAGAAAGCTCCAAAATGCACCCAGGGCTTTCCTTCCTGCTCAGCAAGCAACCCAGCCCAGCCACGGCATCACCCCCCTGCGCCCAAATGGGAGATGATGAAGAAGTCCAAGAGCACTGTGGGCAGGCTCACAGACCCCCTCAATGGCAAGAGTGGCCACTGAGGACGGAGCCACCCCCGTTTAGAGGGAAATTCAATGGGGATCCAGACCAGTTAGCGCAATTCCTCGACACAGCTGAGATTTACTTCAAGCGCTACGCACACCTTTCCCCAGGGCCCTAGTCAGTGCCATTGCAGAAGGTCTGGAGGGAGAAGCAAGGAGCTGGTCAGCGGCCCTGTACAAAAACAGGGGCCCCCCAACTGCAAGATGCAGATGGCTTCTTACAACTGCTGTGAGCCTGTTTCGAAGAAACAGGGGAGGATCCCTATATAGAAGATGAGCTCAGGAACCTGATGCAGAGGGGGAAGCCCATCCAAGAGCATATCCGTGAGTTCAGGAGAGTCGTTGGGACTTTACCTCCTTTGCCAGAACTACTGCTAGTATACTTCTTTAGAACAAGCTTAGATAAGCGAATCGCCCAAGTGACTGCTTATCGAGATATCCCAAACCGACTTCCCGACTGGTTCCAGATAGCGACGCAAGTTGAGAGAGGGCTATAGGCTAACGATATGATAAAGCAACCACAGGCAAAGGAGAAAACCCAGTGGGACCAGGAACCGTCTACCAGACCAGGAACTACAGCATCACGGGCCGCCCAGAGGCCATCCACCCCACGGAGTCCACTGAGGTGCTACAGATGTGGGGGAGTTGGGCATTTGGCAGCATCGTGTGGAACCCCGGGGCCAAAAACAGAGCCCCCAGCCAAGGCACGACCGGAACGAGGACTCAGGTGCACCACCAAGACACCATTAAGACTTTCCCTGAGTGCAGAAGTTTTTGCCCATCTGACTGAAAATAGGGGGAGCTCAGACGATGCAAATCGACCCCCCGAACTGTATGATGGCAATGACGATGGTGAAAATGACCCAATGGTGAGCGCACCCATCCACCCTTTTCTTTTCCCCATATGCCTAACAGCCCCAAAAACAGGTACCCAAGGGACTTTCCAAGCCCTAGTAGATTCGGGTTGCACGAGGTGCCTGATTAACCTACCCACAGTCCTAAAACTGGGGATCCGGGCAAAAAGGCTCAGCCACCCAATCCGTTTTCAGCAAGTTGATGGATCCCTACTGGGGGGGGGCGGACGCCACACACTTGACCGAGCCAGTGAAGCTGGAGCTAGCGGATCACTGGGAAATGATTCGGTTCATAATAGACCCCAAGATGATCAACCCAGTCATACTGGGACTCTCCTGGCTGGACAAGTGGGGCCCCACCATCTGGTGGCAAGAAGGGACCCACAGACTGAGGATAGCAAGGGACCCCACCCCCTGTCGCCACAACCAGAGAAAACGGCCCCTCCTCCCACCCAGGGTGTCCAACCCCTCCCTCTAGAGGGACAAAAGATGCCTCCAACACAGGTGCACAACCCGCCCTGTAAAGGGACAACAGAGCAACTGGCAGCCACCTCCAGCACCTCCCATGGCCCGGACCAGATCCCAAAAGAGTACCAAGACTTGGCAGAAGTATTTACCGAGACTGAGTGTGATGTACTACCACCCCACCGCGACGCCGATTGTGCTATCGAAATCATCCCTGGTTCCAAACTACCAAAACCTAAATTGTACACCATGACACGCCGTGAAATGCAAGAACTGTGAAAGTACATAGACAAGAACCTACAAAGGAGTTTTATTGAACCAGCCAAACCATGGGTAGCGGCACCAGTTTTCTTCAGGGAGAAGAAAGATGGCTCCATGCATCTGGTGGTCGATTTTCGTGGGATAAACGGCATCTGCGTGCACAACTTATACCCCCTTCCCTTCATGAAAGACATACTAGCTCACTTGGCCAAAGGGAAGGTTTTTACCAAACTAGACCTTCGTGAAGCCTACTACCGCCTACGCATCAAGGAAGGAGACGAGTGGAAGACAGCATTCAACTGCCCCCTAGGAAGTTTTCAATTTAAAGTGATGCCTTTTGGACTACAGGGAGTACCGGTGGTGTTCATGCAACTGATAAATTAAGTTCTACATGATCACCTTTATAAGGGGGTCCTCGTCTACCTGGACGACATTCTCATTTACATGGAAACCATAGACGAACACATACCCCTCATCCACCAGGTGCTCGAAAAACTGCTGAAAGCGAACCTCTATGTCAAATTGTCGAAATGCGAGTTCCACCAGTCGCGGCTAGACTACTTAGGCTACCGAGTGTCCAATGAGGGGATAGAAATGGACCCAGCCAAAGTACAATCAGTCCTTGACTGGCGACCCCCACACACCCGCAGATAAACTGCAAAGCTTCTTGGGGTTCGTGAACTTCAACAGACAATTTATCCCCTCTTTTGCAAAAATTGCCAAACCTCTAAACGACCTCCTAAAAACAGGGACTCCAGCAACAAAACCTCGCCCAGGACAACCTCTATAGTGCAGCCCGGCCTGCCTACAAGCCTTCAAAACACTAAAAGAAATGTTTGCAAAAGAACCAGTCTTGAAACATCCTGACCCCAACCAGTCTTTCGTCATCCAAACAAATGCCAGCGACGTGGCAGTGGGAGCGGTTCTACTCCAAAAGAACAGCCAAGGGAACCTTCAGCCTTGCGCCTACACTTCCTGCAAAATCACCGACACAGAGAGATGCTGGACAGCATGGGAAAAGGAAGCGTTCACAGTGAGGTGGGCGCTGTTGACCTGGCAACATCTGCTAGAAGGAAACCAGACACCGTTCGAGGTTTGGACTGACCATAAAAACCTGGAGGCCCTTAGGACCCCATGGAAATTATCACCCAGACAAGTCCGATGGGCCCAATACTTCAACCGGTTCAACTTCGAGCTGAAACACATCCCGGGGGGAAGAATTTTCTAGCCAATGCCCTCTCCCGAATGCCCCAGTACAACAGTGAACGAGAGCAGGTGGTGAATGCCATCATCCCCTCGCCTCAAGGAGTGGGTCAAGTAACCACCAGACAGCAGCATTGTGACCAGCAGGGCCAACCAGCAAGTGACCTGACGACATGGCTCAAAACAGAGACATTGGCGGACCCCTGGTTCCGAGACAATCAGCATCTTTTGACAAGGAGGGACGACGTAGCATGGAAAGGGATGAAACTTTATGTCCCAGAGACTCTACGCACCCTAGTCCTCAAAAGGAGCCACGACGTTAGACCAGCAGGCCATTTCGGCTTTCTAAAGACTCTGCATTTAGTACAAAGACAATTTTGGTGGCCTCACATGAGGAAAGATGTGGACAGCTATGTGAAGAGCTGCACCATCTGTGCCACGATGAAAAACCAACCAGGAAAATCTCCTGGGTTACTGCAGCCAGTAGCTGAACCGACAAGACCATGGGAGAAGATTGCAATGGACTTTATAGTAGAGCTGCCAAGGAGTGGCGGAAACACAGTAATCTGGACCGTAATAGACTTATTCTCCAAACAGGCACATTTCATACCCTGTAGCGGGCTACCCTCAGCCTGCCAATTGGCCAAGCTGTTTGTGAAACACATCTACCGCTTGCATAGAGTACCCAGAAGAATCATCTCCGACCGAGGTGTCCAGTTCACAGCAAAATTTTGGAGGGAATTCCTATGATCTATAGGATCATCCCAAGGTCTCAGCTCAGCATTTCACCCAAGCACCAATAGCGGGGCGGAGAGATTGAATGCCATGATAGAGCAGTACTTGAGGTGCTACGTAGACTACCAACTGTCGAACTGGGCGGACCTCCTATCTTTTGTGCAGGTCGCGTACAACAATGCTGTCCACAGTAGTACAGGACTAACTCCATTCAAGGTAGTGAGCGGTATGGATTTCGTCCCAATGCCAGAGTATCCCAGGGAACCCCCTTCCTCAGTCAGCTTGAACGATTGGATGGCGATGCTAAGAGAATCCTGGGAGAACGTCAAGAAGGCATTAGACAAGGCGGCAAACCAAAATATAAATAAATGCTGATTCCTGTTTTTAAATGATGGTCTATAGCGGGATGGGCAATTATTTTCCCAAAGGGCCAATTGTTGTGGTGAGTGGTACCAATAGGACCAATACATTACTGTGAAGGTGCATAGGCACACGCACACACACACACACACACTTATATACATTTTTTAAAAATAGCAGTAACCTTCAAAGTAATGCAATTGTATTGCAGTCACAGTAAATAATTATTTACATTTGATTTCTAATTTCCAACTAACATCATATGGGCCAGATAGGGACAGTGAAAGACCAGATGTGGTCCGGGGGCCATAAAATGCCCAGGTCTACTCTCTAGTGTATGGATGAAGTAGAATGCTCTGACAAGTCATCTTCCATCTTGGGATATAGTGAAGTCAGAATATGAAAGATTGCAAATGCTTGGTGGACGTTTTAGAAATGCAAATACCCTTTTATCTCTCACATTTCATCAAAATGTCAAGAAATGTTTGCTATTTACATATGTCATGCTTTAAACTGTTCTGCTTCTAATCAGCCAATCTTTGTAACAGGGCTTCTACCTCACCCTCTTACGTTTGTTCTTATTCCAATACCGGTACACAAAATATGAACCCGTTTAAAATATTCGGCATGGGATTGTTTAGCTGGATATGAAAATCTCTCTTCTGTGCTCTAAGAGCATGAAAAACTGTCGAATCTACAAAATATTTGTAAGGTAGCCAAGACGCAGAATACTTTGTGGTTGGCTGTGGCTGAAAATAATATTTATGGAGGAAGGGCCATTAGAATTTAAGTGTTGAATTTATTTACTTGAAATAAATGCACGTATTAATGCATAATTTCAGAAGGATTTGTTACATAACCAGTAGGAGGCTCTCTGATCATGCAGCATTATTATTCCAAATCAGTTCTGTGTTCTCAAAGCCAGGGAAAAGGTTTTTTTCTTAATATATTAAAAAAAATGTCATGCTGGATAAATACCAAGAAATATGCATGAATACAAAAATTGTATACTTAAATAATTACCAGATAGGGTGACTTTACATAGTCTCTGTCAGCTGAGCAACTAGTGAATCTAAAAAGAGAATTCCTGCGATGTTGTTCTTCCCAAAAAGTAAAACTTTATTGAATATACTACTTTGGCACAGAAGAAGTGAAAGTAGCTCTGAGTTTCCTGTGTGAAAGCCCACATAGTTAAACTTTCTTCTCCCTTTTGGCCAACCCCCTTAGTTCATTGCATTATCCAATTAAATCTGATTTTGTTATGAGAACAGCCCACATCGTTCAAACACCTGCGTGGCATGACATTGGGGGTGGCAGCAGAGTCTCACAATCTGCAGACGGAGTCTTCGCATTCCATTCCCACCCCAGACATTCCTGATTGTTGTCAAGCTGAGAGCGAAGAAGTTACTAGGTGAAAGAGCAAATTACTCTTGACAGTATCATGATTAAAGTTATGAATATATTGTCAAGACTGATTAATTGTTAAGCTCTTCGGGAATCATTAATTCAAAGTAATAATATTGCATCTAACTTCATATGAAATATTTTAAAGTTATGGGCTGGGATACACCTGGAATTTAGAATCAGAATAGAGTTGGAAGGGACCTTGGAGGTCTTCTAGTCCAGCCCCCTCCTGAATCAGGAGATCCTATACTATTTCAGACAAGTGACTGTCCAATCTCTTCTTAAAAACCTCCACTGATGAATCACCCATAACGTCTAAAGGTAAGCTGTTCCGCTGCTTAATTGTACTCACTGTTAGGAAGTTTTGCCTTAATTCCAGGTTGCTTCTCGTCTTGATTAGTTTCCATTCATTGTTTCTTGGCCTGCCCTCTGATGCTTTGGAAAATAAATTGAAGCTCTCCTCTCAAATACTGGAATACCGCTATCATGTCCCCCTGTAGTCCTTCTTTTCTCTGGACTAGCAATACCCAATTCCTGCAACTGTTCTTCATATGTTTTTGACTCCAGGCCCTTAATCATCTTAATTGCTCTTCTTTGCATTTTTTCCAAACTCTCAACATCTTTTTTGTAATGTGACCAAAACTGAATGCAGTATTCCAGGTGTACAGCCTCTTACTAAGGCTTTATAAAGTGGCACTAATACTTCAAGTGATTTTGATATCTATGCCTCTGTTTATATAACCAAGGATTGTATTGGCTTTTTTGGGTGCTGCCGCACACTGATGACTCATGTTTAAATGATCATCCACTAGGACTCCAAGGTCCTTCTCATAGTTATTGTTTTTCAGCCAGTCCAGTCAAATTGGCAGCCCATGGGCCAGATGCATCATGTGCAGGCCACGCCAACATCAACTCCGCAAAGGCAAAAAACATCACGATACGTCATGTGATGCGATCAAGTTGGACACCCGTGGCCTATTCTGTACTTGTACCTTTGGTTTTTCCTGCTCAAGTGTAAAACTTTGCTTTTCTCCACATTAAATTTTATTTTGTTGGATTGGGCCCAATGTTCAAGTCTGTCAAGCTTCATCTGGATCCTGAACTTGTCTTCTGAGGTGTTGGATAATCCTGCCAGTTTAGTGTCATCTGCAAATTTGATAAATTCCCCTTCTAATCTCTCCTAAGTCATTTATCAAGATATTGAAGAGGAGTGGGCCTAAGATAGAACCTTGTGATACCCCACTGCTTACCTCCTTCCATGTAGATGTAGTACCATTAAGCTACTCATTGAGTACAGTTTGTCAGCAAATTATAAATCCATCAGGTGGTGATGGCGTCTATCCCACATTTTTGAATTAATTAATATAACTAAAAGACCCAAAGACTAAAACACTGTATGCTCACAAGAGTATTGTGTTAGTAATTCAAATATCTATAAATAAAAGTAATATGTCCAATATTTCGGAAAGAAAAGATATTATTTGCAGCTATTTGTATAGATTAACTCTATAACAAAAAGAAGAATCTAATATGGTGAAGAGCCTTGTGATAGTTTAAAAAAACCTGTTTCATAAATAAGCTATGACTGAGGAATAATATGTGATCTAAAGTAAGCTAAAGGAAGCCAGTGGTGCAACGTAGTATTCTGAAAAAATACAACATTTATTTTACGAACAAATTTGATATGAGGTTGTGCTTCTATTAGATGGCTTAAGGTTACTGGAGGGTGAAAGAAATAGTGAAGTGTTCTTTAAAATTACATTAGATAGATGATGATAGATAGATGATAGGTAGACAGACAGACAGACAGACATACAGATCTTTATTTCCATATCAAAATCATATATTTTACATTGTGAACTGGGATAACTAAATAGATATGTGACAATTGATAATGGAGTACAAAATTCTCAATGTTTTACATTCTCTCTCCAAGCAGAACAATTGTCTAGCAGTCTTACCACTCTTAACTCTGTTTGTGCCTTTTAGCACAGGTTAATTGCTTTTTTTAAAGTAGTTGTAAGCACTTGGATAGAACATCCATGTAAGACCTGCCTTCTGAAAAACATGAACATTAAGAAAACATTAAGAAAACTAAATCACAGACCAGCTTAAAATACAACCAGGAATAACTGCACCCACTTTAATAATAACACTGAAAAGTGTAGGAGATAAAGATACTATAACTAAAAGTTGGTTTAGTTATCACAATGCTATAATATTAAAACAATAACATATCTTTATAAAAATTTTAATGTTATGATCAAAGACTAAAAGTCTGATGGATATAAAAAGGATATAAAATCTTTTTAGAAAGACGAATTCTCAGTAACTTTTTCCCTGCCCAATACCCTTGATTATTTGTTTGCAAATCTGAACTGCTTCCAGACAAAATCTTACTATGTTACATGTAATAAACAGCTTGAAAGGAGAAAATTAAGATTTTTGTTATGACTGATCACAAGCATCATTAAAGAAAGGGTAACAGACTCCCAATGAAAAGCAGAGATGTGATAGTCTCAATAGCATTTGTGCTGCTGGATAAGCTCTCATACATTATATCCTTTCCCATTAATCTCCCAGTAAGAACTTCAGAAAGTAAAACATCAAGCATGCTTCTGAGAAAGAATATTGGCTGAGTAGGGAAGTCCAAACTAATAAGTATCTGCCATGTATCCATCTGGAATAAGTTATGCAAACTCTAAAGTGGACAGGGATATGGCTGAACTTCATTCTGAAATTGCGTGTCTAGAACCCTTCCTCTAATTATTTTCTTGGCCTCTTTCTAACAGCAGTAGCTCAAATGGTAAGTCATAATGGGCAAGTTTCCTCAGAATTACTTGTTGGCATAAATACTGAAATTTGGGCTGTCAGGAATAAGAGTCAGTCCTGAAAGGCATTACACAGGAAACTACCTCTGTAGAAACAATGCCAAGTATTTCCTACAACTGAAGCCAAATGCCCATGGAGGGCAGTGCCCATGTGTTCATGTAATGTGATAGATCATGTCTTATACCAAGAGAAAAAGAAAGACATTACTATAGAACAGCCAAAAAGGAAAACCCAACTTTAACAGTAAAAAAGCTAAAGATGACATCAAGCTGCTTCAGCTGTGGACTAGATATGAGAGAAAGGCAAAGTCATGCATATGGATAAATACTAGGAAGCATTTGTACCGTTATTAGGGGATTTCACAATGAATCCTTACAATGAAGAACTTCCCTTTTCAAATATTTTCAGTATGGATAAACAGAGAATCTATAAACCGCCATACTCCCAGAGGGACTCAGGGCGGTGAACAGCCAAAATAAAAATACAATTTACATACAAAAGTTAAAAACTATTTAAAAAGATTAAATTTAGGTTCAGAAAATTTAAAAAATCCAATTTATATAAAACATTTAAAACCCAATTTAAAAGGGAGAGTTAGGCCAGACCCACCTGTTGGAATAAAAATGTTTTTAGGGCGCGGCGGAAAGTGCGTAAGTCCTAAATCCTCTTTATCTCCGGGGAGAGCTCGTTCCAGATGGCAGGTGCCCCCATAGAGAAGGCTCTCCCCTTGGGAGCTGCCAGCTGACACTGTTTGGCCAACGGCACTCTGAGGAGTCCCTCTCTATGGGAGCGAACTGGTCGATGAGAGGCTACAGGTGGCAGAAGGCGGTCTCGTAAGTACCATGGTCCTAAGCCATGGAGTGCTCTAAAGGTGGTAACCAAAACCTTGAAGCACACCCAGAAGACCACTGGGAGCCAGTGCAGCTCGCGCAGGAGGGGGGTCACATGAGAGCACCACGTCGCTCCCATCACCACCCAAGTGGCCACATTCTGGACCAGCTGGAGCCTCTGGGTGCTCCTCAAGGGGAGCCCCATGTAGAGAGCATTGCAGTAGTCCAGGCGTGAGGTGACCAGGGCATGAGTGACCATGCGTAACGAGTCCTGATCCAGAAAGGGATGCAACTGGCGAATCAGGCGAACCTGATAAAATGTCCTCCCGGCCATGGCCATCATATGCCCTTCTAAAGACAACTGTGAGTCCAGGAGGACGCCCAAGTTGCAAACCCCATCTGTGGGGGCCAACGACTTGCCCCCAATAGTCAGTGATGGCACCAACTAACTATAGCGGGACGTCGGGAACCACAGCAACTCGGTCATGGATGGGTTGAGCCTGAGTCTGTTACTCCCCATCCAATTCCATACGGCCTCCAGGCACCGGGACATCACTTCGAGGGCATCATTGGGGTGGTCTGGGGTGGAAATGTACAGCTGAGTGTCATCAGCGTACTGGTGGTACTTCACCCCAAAACCATGGATGATCTCGCCCAGCGGCTTCACATAAATGAAGGGGTGAGACGACCTATCCTTGTGGCACCCCACATATATGGGGCCTCAGGGTCAACCTCTGCCCCCCTCTCAATACGGACTGCGACCGGTCAGAGAGAAAGGAGAAGAACCACCATAAAATGGTGCCCTCCACCCCTAACCCTTCCAACCGGTGCAGCATGATACCATGGTCGATGGTATCAAAAGCCGCGAAGAGGTCTAATAGGACCAGGACAGAGGAACAGCCCCTGTCCTGAGCCCTCCAGAGATCATCAACCAATGCGACCAATGCCGTCTCTGTGCTGTACCCGGGCCTGAAGCCCAACTGGAACGAACCTAGATAGGTCAATTCATCCAGGTACTGAGGCAGCTGCTGCACAACCATGCTCTCAACAACCTTCGTAACAAAGTGAAGGTTGGAGACAGGACAGTAATTTACCAACATTGCCAGGTCCAGGGAAGGCTTCTTGAGGAGGGGCCTCACCACCACTTCTTTCAGGGCGGCAGGGAAGACACCCTCACTCAAGGAAGCATTTATAATCCCCTGGAGCTAGCCTCGTGTAACCTCCCGGGAGGCCAGCACCAACCAGGAGGAACACAGGTCCAATAAATATGTGGCCGCGCTCAGTCTGCTCAGTATCCTGTCCATGCTTTCAGGAGTCACAGAATCAAACTCTTCCCATATAATATTCTCAGGATCTGCCCCCATCATCTCTCCTGGATCTACCCAGTCAGAGTCCAGTTGTTCCCGAATCTGAGTGATTTTGTCATACAGATATTGTACAAAGTCCTCAGCTCTACCCTCCAAGGGGTCTTCCCACACCCCCTGTTGGAGCAGGGAGCGGGTCACCCTAAACAGGGCGGCTGGGCAATTATCTGATGATGCAATAAGAGTGGAAAAGTAATTTCTCTTCTCTGCTTTTATCGCCACTAGGTAATTCTTAATATGAGATCTTACCAGTGTCCGGTCGGATTCAGAATGACTAGCCCTTCAACTGCTCTCTAGGCATCTTTTCCGGCGCTTCAGCTCCCTCAGCAACTCAGTATACCAAGGAGCCAGGTGAGACCAGTGCCAGGTCAGAGGCTGCAAAGGCACGACTCGGTCCAATGCTCCAACAGCTGTCCTATCCCAGATGGCTACTCAGCCGAGCCGTGTGCCAGAGCCTCAGGAAATGGCCCAAGCTCCATCTTGAACCTATCAGGATCCATCAGGCGCCTGGGGCGGAACTATCTCATCGGTTCCGCCTCCCTGCGGCAGGGTGTGGCAGTTCGAAGGTCTAGGCGAAGGAGGGAGTGATCTGACCATGACAAAGGTTCTATCGCTATATCCCCTATCTCAAGATCACTCAACCACTGTCCAGAGACAAAAACCAGGTTCAGTGTGTTTCCCCCCCATGTGAGTAGGGCCATAAATTAACTGGGTCAGGTCCATGGCTGTCATGGAAGCCATGAATTCCCAAGCTGCCTCAGAGGTCTTGCTGACTGATGGCAGGTTAAAATCCCCCATGACCATAAGCCTGGGGGTATCAACCGCCACCGCGGCTATAACGTCGAGCAGCTCAGGCAGGGCTGCTGCCATGTGGCAGGGAGCCAGGTATGTGACTAGCAGGCCCAACTGCACCGTATGACCCCACTTCACAAGGAGGGACTCACATCCGGCCTCCCTCGGATCAAGACCCTCATTAATGACAACTGCCACACCCCCACCCCTCCCCTGTGACCTTGGCTGATGAAATGAATGGAAACCGGGTGGGCACATATCAACTAATGTGTTTTCATTAGATTTATATAAATTATATATCTTGGTATATATAGTATTGATCTCAATATTTTGGCCTGCCATGTATATAAAGTAATATCTGATTTAATTCCTTAGTCCATCTTTTTGTTTCTAATTATAACTTATCCATAACTCAATAGAGATATAACACTGGAGTTGAAATTACAGGGTGAGAGTGACCATGTCATATTGGAATTCAATATAATGGAAACACAAGCAATAGAATATAATCATACAGAGTCTTAGATTTTAAAAGAGCTGATTTTAACAAACGAAGAGAGAGCTTGGAAAAGATTCCTTGGATGAAAATCCTAAAAGGAAAAACAATTCAAGAAGCGTGGGAAACTCTGAAAAATATGATCAACAACAACTTATTATTACAGTCTTAGACCAGAGACCAGAACAAATAAAAGCACTCAGTATATATACACTTAAAAATTCTAGTATAAAATAATAAATAACAACTAAAATCTATAATAAAATCCAGTGTCAATTATACATGGTCTGACTATATGATAGTTGCAATCCCTAAACTGTGTGGCCTGTTGTAGATTCAACGCTAAATGGGAAATGACTAAGCAGTGCAAAGAGTTTGCCACAATTGTTATATAACGTTGCTATGGTGGAGAAGACACATGTTTGCAACGAATGCCCAGTGCTGCTGCACAGAATCTATCCACCCGCACTGTAGTTATGGACTGTTTATCCTTAAGCAGCCACTGAAGATAGGTAGTGTCAGAACAACCCGAACACCTAGCAGTTATTGGCAGAATATGTTTTTTCCTAATCTCCGTATAAAAGGAACATCTAAGGATTTTCCACTGAAAAAAGTGACTTATGACAATTTTTCACACAATTGTTACACCATCCCTATGGTCACGTGATTAAAATGTGGGCTCTTGGCACCTGACTCATATATATTACGGTTGCAGTATCCCGGGGTCATGTGATCACCTTTTGCAACTTTCTCACAAGTAAAAACAATGGGGAAGCCAGATTCACTTAGCAACCATATTACTAAGTTAGCAACCACAGTGATTCACTTAACAACTGTGGCAAGAAAAGTCTTAAAATGGGATAAAATTCACTTAACAAATATCTCACTTAGCAACAGAAATTTTGGGCTCAATTGTGGTCGTAAGTTGAGGACTACCTGTAGTAGATTGGAAAGCTCTTGTGTTATGAAAACCACCAGCAGGGGGCACTTAAGGCCGAAAGCTAAAAAGGGGATTTCCAATGTCTTAGACTGAAAAGTAATCTGAAATTTAGGATTTGGTACAAGTTGATGATATCTAACTTTTTCTTTTATTTCCATTCACGAATGCTGTTCATGTTTTAAAATTACTATATTATATAATACTAGAAATAGATAATATGAAATAACAAAAGTAAATGAATCTAGGCAAGATAAAAGTATTTTAGACAATCAAAAGAAAAACTGTGAATAAGGTTAAATAAAATAACTGATATTAATTAATAAAAAGCTAATTATTGTTAGATAGGATTATATTCCTGAAAATTCCAGTCTGTAGTTTGTTTACTAAATTCAGCCCTGAATTCAATTTACCTGAATTTGGCTCTGAACCTAGATCCGTGATGGCGAACCTATGGCACACGTGCCCAAAGTGGCATGCAAAGCCATGTTGCCCGGCGTGCACAGCCTTGCCTGTTTGTCTTTTGGGTTTCTGGTGCGATGATCAGCTATCCTTCACGTGTGCAGTAGTACCAAAAAACGGTGTATGCATGTGAGCTGGCCACCTGATCATGGGTGCTCATGCAAATTAGAACCTGGAAGTTTCGGCTTTTCCTGAGTGCGGCCCTGATGACAGTGGTGAAATCCTCCGTGGGTTGCCACTGGTTCACTGCCCACATATGTGCATTATGCACCAAACACATGCTGCATATGCGCATGCACATTGCTTGCCAAATGCACATGCATTTGTGCACATGCATGCACAGTGCACGCCAAATGCATGCTGCACACACATGCACAGACCACACCAAACACATGCTGAATGCATGCACATGTGCAGTACATACCAAATGTGCACTTTGCACAGAAAAAAGAGCTATTTGTAGGTAAGTAGAACAGTGAGGGGGATAAACAGCTGTGCTGCATAACTTAGATTCGCTAGAAAGCAGAATTTCCTGCTTTCTACCAAATCTAAATCGCATGGCACAGCTTATCTTTGGAAATACTGGTTCAGATAAACCGATAGCTTTTTTTAACTACTGGTTCGCCTGAACCGGTGCAAACCAGTAGCATTTAACCCTTGCCCGATGAGTATGTGTGTGATGTTTCCGTGCGACCATCACTGACCTAGATGCTTGTTTTATACTCCCAAGAACAGTTCTGCATAGTTACATTGTAACAGCAAACTGTCCTCATTCCTATACATGTCAGGTCAGGCCAGGGGACACATGCCTTAATTGCATTCTGTTTAGACTACTGCAATACGCTTCTTATAAAGCTACTACTGAAAGTATTTGGAGTTGCATGCTGAAAAGGGAAGCTCTGAAAAGCCGTCTCTTATTAGACATATATTTATTTAATTAGATCACTGTCAATTAAAAGAAGTACTAATTATTATTGTTGTTATTATGATTTTGAGTCAGTCTTGACTCCTCATGACAGCCTGGGCAAGTCCATGCACTTGTCTTGACAAACTTTTGTGAGTGCTTTGCCATTTCCTTCTTCCTAGGGTTGAGAAAGAGTGACTGGTCTAAGGTCGGTCAGATGGTTTTGTGTCTAAGGTGGGACAAGAAGTCAGGTCTCCAGGTTAGGGCATCAAGCTACATCAAACTAGCTCTATCACTGATTATTTTAATAGTATATTTTAAATATTATGCAGATTTTTAAACAACACATTTGACTGGCTCTGTGTATGTGTCTGTGTGTGTAAACTTATACATATACAGTATATATACCTAACTACTTTGAATGTCATCCTTTCATAGAATGATCAGATACATTTTAAAAATAGAATAAAGTGGAGTTCCTGGTGCTCTCTGAACTTTGTTGTTTGCTTGCAGATATTCATTACCTGACTAGGTAATATCATTAATGTTAGTGAATATTGTGTTTGCTCTTTGATTATAAATAATAGCTTAGCTTGACAGTACTGATGGGAGAATGGTTTTCTCTTTGGTAGTTACCTGATTAAGGTATTGTTTATCTGCTTGATTGCTGGTCTCCTTGGTAGTTCCTTCTTTTTTTTTTCTGCTTTATGGTTTGTCTGGTGTCAATCCTTGCTTATTTGAGGGATAGATAAAATATTGATTTATGCTGAAAGTGCATAGATTAAATACAAATGTGTATAAAACTGCACTGAGACAGTTTGCTCATATAGGGAAAATGAATGAGGATCAAATTCAGAACAAACAAATGATGAAAGAATTAAGAGGAAATGGAAATCCCTTGAATGAAATTGATATGATCTTTATGGTTGAGTGGTTGAGATCTTCAAAAAGAGTCAAGAGGTTTAAATAACTTCAAAGAAGTTTAAAGAGGTGAATAGCCATTGGGGACATAAGCATAGTTTGTGACGATAGAAAGATATGTAGAATGGATGATATTAATATAAGTTTAATTTAGCTATATTATTTTTCTTTTTATCCTGATGCCTTAATTCCTTTGGCTTAACTTTTCTTCCTTGTTTTCTATTCTGATATTGCTTACCCTTAAAGAGAAAGATGAATATCAGAAAAATAATGTGTGATTCATTGTTCAAATCCAGATCAACAGGCTTATGGACAGCTGCATTACTAAGAAGTATTTGATTGTTGGAATGTATGGCTAGGTCAAAACATACATTTCTACAATGTAATCTTGTGACCGGGCCGGATAGGATAGGATAGGATAGGATAGGATAGGATAGGATAGATGGAAGGGACTTTGGAGGTCTTCCAGTCCAGCCTCCCACTCAAGCAGGAGAATATATACCATCTCAAGACAAGTGACTGTCCAGTCTCTTAAAAACCTCCAGCGATGGAGCGCCCATGGTTTCTGGAAGCAAGCTGTTCCACTGGTTAATTGTCCTCACTGTTAGGAAGTTTCTCCTTAATTCCAGGTTTTTGCTCTCTTTTATTAGTTTCAAACTGTTATTTCTTGTCCTGCTCTCTGGTGCTTTGGAGAATAATTTGAGTAAATGAGATAATACATTCATGGAAAATATATGTGTGTGCATGTGTCTGAAACATATTGCATTTTTTAAAAAAGTAAATTACCGTGTTTCCCCAAAAATAAGACCCTGTCTTATATTTTTTTGAACCCTGAAATAAACGCTTGGCCTCATTGCCATGCACTCAAAAGCCCGATTGGGCTTATTATCAGGGGATGTCTTATTTTGGGGGAAACAGGGTAGCTAAAACTAACCATTGCTCTATCTACTTTATAGGACATCAGTACTCTTAATTTCTGTATTATTAAGACTGCCAGTAATTTATGAAAAGTCAGCAATATTAGACTATAATATAACACCTCTAAACATAGACCAGATGTTTAAAGTGACAAAGAGCACATTAGTTGCATATTTATATTAGAAAGAAGACAGTTTGTTATTTTACATGGAAAGTTTTGGGAAAGATCTCAAATACTAAATAGTAAGGTAGAAAATGATAAATATTTGCAAATGTTTATGCAGGTGCCCTCAAAAGTACACTACTGAAAAGAGTAAAGGAAATAGAAGATGCAAATATGACTGAGAAAAAAAATTCACAAATTCCTCTCATTTGGGCAGTGTATTGCATACATTGAATTCCTTTCAGTGTTAAACAAGCTGAAAATGTGGTTTGCTGTAAATGACAGACAAAATTATCCAGGGCATATCAAGAAGAGGTAAAGAAAGATATTGTCTTTAAAACTATGCCTTTCTTTTTTTTTTATTCCTTCTTTTGAAAGACAGCCTGTTTTTATCTAATAAGCTGTGTTTCAACAGCATATATCAATTCATCCATGTTCTGAAGGAATTTAGGCTTCTTAGCTTACAATTAGACTAAAAAGTTCAAAAATAAATTATAAGAAGAATAAATCAGTACTGATTATGAAACAAAATCTATTACTCAATATGATGTGTTTTGATACAATGGTTTTTAAAGGAGTTGCCAACATCCCAAAAGTATTTTTCTAGCTTCACCACATATATAAAATAAATATTCATTGAAAACCAACCCCATTTGGTTGAAGTCTCTGCAAGTTAACACTTGATCAAATGTAACCATTGCACATGTCCTTGTGAAGATACAAATAAAGGTGCTCAAATTCATAAGAACGATTTTTTAAAAATCCATACATTTATCTTCAGAGTGATCAGCTTTCTAAATGGCATTAGATGGCTATTAAGCAACCAATTAAAGAGGTTTGTTCCTTTCAAAACAGCCTGCAGATAGAAAGCACAAAATGATCCTTTTCAGTATGCTACAATCAAAGACTTTAGCTCCTAATATAAATATGAGAAATATAGGAAAGGTATTACAATGACTTGTGTAGACAGACACCGAGAGAGAAATAAACAGCCAGATAAATAATCAGATATCATAAACTATGTCCAGTAACCAGTGTAAATTTTGGAACAAGTATCATACATGAAGTAATATAAATAGGAAAGACTGCTGGTTTTTCTCCTTTGGAGAGACTAAAATGTATTAGAAAAAATTGAACAACATTGTTCAATTTTTTTTAATAAAAAGGAAAATTTGTTAAGATATTAAATTTAGTAATTGGAACAGTTAAAATAGATCAGAGCGCACAGTTGCAGTTGAATAGTTAGAGAGTAACTAATAAAATAAATAATGTAAAGTAAATAATGCATGGTGCAATCTATGCTATGATTGCTGAAGTGTTAAAAAAAAATTGCTACCAACCTGCCTTCCATTGAGGATCTGTATACTGCACTAGTCAAAAAGTGAAAATATCTACAGACCGCTCACATCCTGGATATACATTGTTTCAACTTCTATCCTCAAAATGACGCTATAGGGCACTGCATACCAGAACAACTAGACACAAGGACAGTTTTTTCCCGAATGCCATCACTCTACTTAACAACTAATTCCCACAACACTGTCAAATAATCTACTAAGACTGTATTAATAGTATTCTTCTCTTCCTTTCTAGTATCTATCTCTTCCCACTTATGAATATAACCATGTTGCTTGTATCTTTCAATTTATATTGTTTTTATTTGTTTCCTAGTACGATTTGATACTTTATTAGTAACCTTGACTATCACCAAGTATTGTATCTTTTTATTCTCGGTGAATGTATTTCATTCTCCTTATGTACACTGAGAGCATATACACCAAAGACAAATTCCTTGTGTGTCCATTCACACTTGGCCAATAAAGAATTCAATTCCATTCCATTCCATTCCATTCCATTCCATTCCATTTCATTTCATTTCATTTCATTTCTCCTCTCCTCTCCTCTCCTCTCCTCTCCTCTCCTCTCCGCGGAGTTTCCCCCACCGTTTTCTTCTCTGTGTTCTGTATACTGTTAGGTTTACCTCATAGATTTACCTCATGATGTTCCTCTCTCCTGACTATCTTGTGTTTGTACTCTCTGGATCTGTTACAGTCTTACAAAGACTGTTGTAAATTAGAAAGTTAAATATATTTATTTATATTATATTAAAAACTACATGTTTGTGTCAGTGTCTCTGACTTTATTTAGACAGCTGCTGCACAATTCCATGACAAAGCTGCTACATACGTTTCTAATATATAATTGTCATAATCTCTGTGACTGTACTGGATGTGTCCTTGCATCATTACCTATAACACTGAAAAGAACATTGTTTTATTCTGACATTCAAATCATACTACTAATACCCAGAATAACGTGTGGTTCATTGTTCAAATCCAGGTCCACAGGCTTATGGACAGCTACACTATTAAAAAGTATTTGATTGTTGGAATGTATGTTGGAATGTGATCTTGTGGCAAAAACTCTGATCGCTGCCTTAATATGACCATACATTTTGACATCTATACAGAGATTTTAACATTTTTCTCTTTTTGATGAAGATTATTTATGAATGAAGTATATCTCCAATGGTTTTTTGATGGGAATTTCCCAGGGAACAATGATTTGACCAATTACTTCTTCTAATAGACAGAATTTCAAATTCAAAGGGAGATTTGGAAATTTCCTTTCAAGTAGTCCTTGTTTAGTGACCATAACTGGCAGCTCGGTTGTTAAGTGAGATGGTTACTAAATGAAACCACAATTTTGCTTATGGCCTTATTTCACCATGCTTTTGCTTTATAGACTTACAAAGATCATAGTTACTTTTTCATCATTGTCATAACTGCAAACAATCACTAAACAGGGCAGTCACCAAACAAGAACTACCTCTATAAATGTTTATCACTAATACTTTTGTTGAACCCAAAATGGCTCCTAGTCTTGCACCAAAGCCAATAAAGATCATCAGACATGGGGAATGATTTTTTGAGCTTCTTTTATTGGACTATTCCAACAAAACGGTCTCAGCAGCTAAGGAGCCAAGACCTCGAACAATGCACAAACACAAATTTTACACGGTTAAGGAAGTTAATACCAATAGAATAGAATAGAATAGAATAGAATAGAATAGAATAGAATAGAATAGAATAGAATAGAATAGAATAGAATAGAATAACAAAGTTGGAAGGGATCTTGGAGGTCTTCTAGTCCAACCACCTGCCTAGGCACGAAACCCTACACCACTTCACACAAATGGTTATCCAACATTTTCTTTAAAACTTCCATTGTTGAAGCACTTATAACTTCTGGAGGAAAGTTGTTCCACTGATTGTTCTAACTGTCAGGAAATTTCTCCTTAGTTCTAAGTTGCTTCTCTCCCTGATTAGTTTCCACCCATTGCTTCTTGTTCTACCTGCAGGTGCTTTGAAGAATAGTTTGACTCCATCTTCTTTGTGGCAACCCCTGAGATATTGGAACACTGCTATCATGTCTCCCCTTGTCCTTCTTTTCATCAAACTAGACATACCCAGTTCCCGCAACCGTTCTTCATATGTTTTGGTCTCCAGTCCCCAATCATCTTTGTTGCTCTTCTCTGCACTCTTTCCAGAGTCTCAACATCTTTTTTACATCGTGGCAACCAAAACTGAATGCAGTATTCCAAGTATGGCCTTGCCAAGGCATTATAAAGTGGTATTAACACTTCACGTGATCTTGACTCTATCCTTCTATTTATGCAGTCAAGAACTGTGTTGGCTTTTTTGGCTGCTGCTGCACACTGCTGGCTCATATTTAAATGGTTGTCCACTAGGACTCCAAGAACCATCTCATAGTTACTACTATTGAGCAAGGTACCACATATACTGTACCTGTGCATTTTGTTTTTCTTGCCTAAATGTAGAACCTTACTTTTTTCACCATTGAATTTCATTTTGTTAGATAGCACCCAATGTCCAAGTCTGTCAAGATCCTTCTGTATCTTGAGCCTATCTTCTGGAGTGTTGGCTATTCCTGCCAGTTTGGTGTCATCTGCAAATTTGATGAGTTCCCCATCTATCCCCTTGTCCAAGTCATTGATGAAGACGTTGAAGAGTACTGGGCCTAAAACAGAGCTTTGGGGTACTCCGCTGCTTACTTCCCTCCATGTAAATGCAGTTCCATTGAGGACTACACGTTGAGTTCGGTTGCTCAGTCAGTTACGAATCCATCTGGTGGTGATGCTGTCTAGCCCACATTTTTCTACTTTATCTAGTAGTAGGTTAAGGTCTACTTTATCGAATGCCTTACTGAGGTCCAAGTAAATTATATTGACAATATTCCTCCAGTCCACTAATTTTGTCACTTTGTCAAAGAATGCAATAAGATTAGTCTGACATGATCTGTTTTTGACAAATCCATGTTGGCTTTTGGTTATTGTTTGCTTCTAGGTGTTCACTAATTCATTGCTTGATTATCTTTTCCAGAATCTTCCCTGGTATTGAGGTCAGGCTGATAGGTCTGTATGTTCCTGGATCTATTTTTTCCCTTTTTGAAGATGGGAACTACATCAGCTCTTTTCCAGTCCTCTGGCAGTTCCCCGGTGCTCCAGGATCTTTGAAAGATATAGTTCAGTGGTTCTGAAATCTCGTCTGCCAGTTCCTTCAGAACCTTGATTCGTAATCCATCCAGTCCTGGTGATTTGAACTCATCTAGGGTAGACAGGTGTTCACTTACCATTTTCTTCCCTATTTTAACTTGTGCTCCTAATCTATTTTTTGTGGTGCTGTTTTTGATAGGTTGGACTGTTTTTTTCCTTTTTGTAAAGACAGATGCAAAAAACGTGTTGAGTAGTTCTGCTTTCTCCCTGTTGCTTGTCACCTTCTTGCCACTTTCTCCTAGCAATGGACCAATTGTTTACTTGACTTTTTTGTTGTTTTTAACATGTTGGAAGAAGCTTTTTTTTTTTTTTTGGTTATTTTTTACTTTTGTCACAAGCCTTTGTTCATTGTAAGCCTTTCCTCACTTCATCTTTACAGACTCAGGCTATTTGCTGATATTCTGCCTTAGTTATTTGCCCATCTTTCCACTTTTTATACTTGTCCTTGACACGTTTCTTTTGATTGGATTCTTCTACTTTGCCCTCCTTCTTCATACATCATGTTTATGTTAATAAGCTTTCATATCAAAAGAGGTGTGTCTTTTACTATTATAATAAACTAGAAGTTACCGAAGTTTATATATTTATATGCCTTAGCTAGCATTCTTCTAGCATGTCCTGTTAACTTGTAACTTTCTTGTTGCTAGGCAACAGTGTCCCACCATTTGTTACACTCATCACAGCTGCAGCTTTCTTTGTCAGCAATTTCTTTAACAAACTTTTCTAATAAAATATAAAAATTTAAATAATAAATAAATAAATAAATAATTCCAACCTGAGTCCTTCACTTTAGATCATGGGGCTCCAACATTGAAACAGAACAAAAGGAAATGGGGTCAGGACTGTGTCCTGTGCTGGATCTATACATTCTCAGAGGAAAGGGCCTGCAAGGCCTTGCACGGTGCTAACAGCTGTCATTGCTCATGCAGCTGCCACCCACACCACTGCCCTGTCTTCTCCTCTGCCTCTGTCCTGCTTCCCCGCTAGTCTGCTAAGCTCCCTTTGGCAGATGAGGCTCTATCAGCTTCATGCATCCCATAGACCTGTCCACACCCAGTATCTGGATCTGGGCTAATAATAGGAAGAAGACAGCAAAGGTCGGCTGGGGATGATGGGGAGTCAACAGGGGGTGATGGAGTAAGTGGTGGTATGAAAACCATTATTGTAGAATGTTACTCTTTTGTGCAAAATGATAGGTTATTAAGTACTATCATATTATACCCGGATTTTACTCTAAAGTATTTTAATCTCTTTGAAGTTCTTTACAAAGTGCCAGTATGTGGTTAAGGTCATAATGATTAAGGTGTCAGGCTAGAAAAGGAAATCCTGTGATTTCTCATCTTGCCTTGGGCACAAAGCCAACTAGGTGACGTCTCAGCTCTAAGAAGGAACAATGAAACCACCTCATTCTATCCATAAAGTACTGAAATCAGAAGAAAATACTATTCTAGCATAAATATGAAGGGTACATTGTAACCTAATTTATATAATGTACTTATCCTTGGTTTTCTTGCTTATAGTTTATTATGTAAACCTCAATCAGCTGATTATACTAAATATGCTAAAGAACACAGTTTCTAAGTCATGTGAGGTCATATCAAAGTAGAATGTATGAACTCTGCTTTCAAGTATTAAAAAGAAACTTAGTTCCAGAGTTGTAGTCTTACTAAGAACCAACTTATTGTTTTACATAAAGAATTCTATTACATTTTTGTGTTACCCACAAATCATTCTGAAACTGTAATCTTGATAACATAGAATAATCCAGATTCAGAAATAAACTGCGGGACTGAATAAATTCTGGCTGGGGAAAGAAAACATGATAACAACTATACATATTCCATGTTACAACTAAAAAAACTAATAAACTCTTTGAAATATGTAGACAAAAACTTATTTACATACTATCTTTTACATAGAAAAAGAAGCAGTGTGCTGTTACAGATAGTGAGTTGTGGTGAATTAGTTACCTTAAGGATTAAGAGCTGTCTCCTTAAGAGATTGCATTGTGGGAGATGTAGTGATAGATTGCATTATGGGAAATGTAATCCAGGACATATGACCATATCTGTGTGTGATTGGCCACTGAGGCTTTCTGCCTGAGTTTTAGAACTAAAGCCTAGCTTATATGTTGAATTACCTCAGAAGAGAGAACTGCTTTCTGAACAGGGGGGCAAACTATCATCCTTTTACACTAGGAAATGGGATAGATTATGAAATATTGGATGAATCTCACCGTGACTCATCATAATTGTAAGTCTAAGTGTTCAAGGATTCCCAAATAAACATAATCTGCATGAAAACCTGTTTGCTAGAGTTTATCTGCCTCTTCCCAGCGGAGCCAGAGGCATGGGGAACAGAACAAGCAGATTGGTTCATAATTCTATTCCCAGTCTTATCAGTTTGTGAAATCTGGATCCAAAGAAGCAGGATTTATAATAGATTTTCTTCGCCAATTCCATGATAAGGATTGTCCCAATGATTTTAAAAATTATAATGATAAAACAAGAAGAAAAAACAAATAAAAGTGATAAAAATGAAATAAAAGTTTTTTTTAAAAGGAAGAAAAATATCCATATAATGTTAATATATAACTAGCTCAATTTTTAACCGTTAAATATAGACAATACAAAAACATAGTGCTTCATCTTTTCATTTCTGTAGTATAAAGATATTTTTAAAAAGGACAAAGAATCCCTCTCTTAAACTGTGTGGATGTGAAGGATTACTCATAAGAAGGGCTACTGTTTTTTCACATGGATAGGATGATTGTCTTAAGACTCCACGTTTCTCATAAAAGACTCAAGAGACTCCACGTTTCTCATAAAATTTCAAATTACATTTTTGGCAGGAGAGAAGTATACAGTTCAACATTCAATTTATATCTAACAATATATGTTCCCTAAATTTGTGCTAACGTACAGTATATAATAATTTGAAACCAAAAAAGAGACAGAAACATGACTGAATAATGGCGATCCAAAAGCCCTTAATTTTTTACAAACACATCTATCCATTATTTTAAAAATATTTTTGAGGAACCCAAATAAATACAAAACAAAATATTTGATGAATTAACTTAATTTCTAAATCATATGAAATATACATTGGTCTACTGACAATGTTCAATGTCTATTTTATCATAGTTGAGAATCTCATTCTCATAATTCAGAATCTCATAACCTATTGATAAAATAGATTGATAAAATAGAAAAATGTGGGTTAGACATTATCACCACCAGATGGATTTGTAACTGGCTGACCAGCCACACACTTGATGGGTAGTCCTCAATGGAACTGCATCTACATGGAGGGAAGTATGCAGTGGGGTTCCCCAAATTTCTGTTTTAGGCCCAGTACTCTTCATCAATGAATTAGATGAGGGGATAGATGGGGAACTCATCACATTTGCAAATGACACCAAGCTAGCAGGAATAGCAAACAATCTGGAAGATAGGCTTAAGATACAGAAGGATATCGACAGACTTGAACATTGGGCCCTATCTAACAAAATGAAATTCAATATAGAAAAAAGTAACATCTTATACTTAGGCAAGAAAAACCAACCAGTGTGCTGCAGCTGCCAAAAAACCAACATAGTTCTAAGCTGCATAAACAGAAGGATAGAATCAAGACCACATGAAATGTTAATATGACTTTATAATGCCTTGGTAAGGCCACACTTGGAGCACTGCATCCAGTTTTGGTTACCATGGTGTAAAAAAGATGTTGAGACTCTAGAAAGAGTGCAGAGAAGAGAAACAAAAATGATTAGGGGACTGGAGGCTAAAACATATGAAGACAGCATATACAGTAGTTTACGTCACCTGTTGCATTTATTTACTACACTGACAAATACAGAGAAGTAAAGATGTATGCATACTCTAGCAGGAAGATATTTTCAAATGCCCATTTAAACTATATGTTGACGGTTGGAAAATTATTTGATATATAAAAGACAAACTAGCATAAAATGTCATTCTCAGCATAAAAGTCCACATTTGACAGTGTCTATCCTTACAACAGCTTATTCCTTTTGCTGACCTTTTATCTTTTTCTAGTACATAATATGCTTTCTGTGTTACAACTTCTACAATATATCACAGATGATTTTTTCCTCTTTATGAAAGCAAACATTATATTAACCACTCTGAAGATCTTTGTTGAGGGTTAACTTGCACAAAAATGTTTTATTATAGTTATCTATGCTTTCATTAGTACTTCAGAATAATATGTCTGGCCATCTTAGACTGGAAATCAGCAGTATTAAAATAAAAACTTTTCAAAACATTATGGGAAAATGCCACATCAGAAAATATTCAAATGCCAAGCTCAGATTTCTGTAAATGGAAATCTGAAATGTGATACCCATTTAAAAATGCCAACACAAATACAATATATTCTGAAAATGTTCCTGATACTACACATAAATGTGACTTTGCTTTGGGGAAAACAAACTGACTTGTTTAACTTTCAATAATAAATTGTTATGTTCATTTTATTTATTTTTGCTTTCCCTTCCCTCTGGCCCATTCTTATGTCTGCTGAGGCTTTTACACCTCTTTTGAAATTGTTGCAAGATGAGGAAGTGACGTATGGATGCTCAGCTTTTTAAAAGCCAGTTCAATGTTCTCAGATCAAAATCAGTGTTTTGCTCCAACATTAAAAGCAGAATGTTACATTTGTGAGTGAAACTGTATTTTGTGTTTACACATGACTTTTGTACTTTTAAATCTATGCCTTGAATCACTCTAGAAATTTTGCTAGTACTAATTTGTATAGACATAGGACAGGAAATAATAAACCAATTTTAGAATTGCAATGGACTGGTGGCATCTCAGGGGTGAAATGCTTCTGGTTCAGACCAGATCACCCGATCTGGTAGTGATTGTGGCAAGTGGTTTGGAGAACCGGTAGCAATCGCGGTGCAAGGCTCCGCCCACCCATCCGATTATCATTACTTCCTGGTTTTAACCCTCTGCGCATGTGTAGAAGGTTTTGCTTTTTTGTTTTAAAAGTAAACAAAAAGGCTCTGATGATTGCACACTTCAGCTGTGATCATCAGAGCCTTTTTTTTCTTTTAAAAGCATTTTTTACAACCTATTCACCTGAATAGGTTGTAAAAAAATGTTTTTAAAGTTAAAAAAAAAAAGATTGCGCACCACAGCTGATCACACCCCCCTCATGCTGTTCTACTTACCCCATGCCTCCTTTTGTCATGCATTGCACACACCTCGCATTTGGTGCATGGTGTGCACTGTGCATCTGCGTGTGCAGTGTGCATTTGGCACATGGCATGCATGTGCAGCCAGCAAACCAGTAGTAAACTGGTTCAGATTTCACCACTGTGGCATCTCTCTGATTGTCATGCAATTGCTACAATCACAGCACCCAATGATATTAAAGGAGAAAGTGATGCTCATGTTAACACACACCAACAACCTTCTAAAAACTAGCTAAAACTGAATTATTCTGGAGGCAAATGTGTAAACAAAAATTAAGATGGTGGCTGCAACTATCTATCCCCTTGTATGTGCTTTGCATAAAAATGATCAGGAGGCTATGATTTTGACCTTTTTTTATCCCAGTGTTGTGGCTCCGTTGCCTGAGCCTGGGCTATCGATAGATGCAGACTCTGAGAGTGAGGGAGAGGAGTTGGCAAGGCCTCCCTCTCCAGGACCCTCCTCTCTGGCAATGCCTCTGGAGGACACTGAAGGACAAGAGATAGGCTCAGAGCCAAGCACGTCCCTGCAGCCACAGGTGGACAACGACGAAGGAGATAAGTGCTGGCTGGATCCTCGACAGCAGCGCAGGGAGAAGTGTGCGCAGCAGAGGAGGAGGCATACTAGAAATTAGCTGAATTACTGGACCACACCCCACAGGATATAAATGTGGGTGTGGTGGCCGGCTCAGTTTGTGATGAGTAAAAACTAGAAATCATCCATGGACTCTGTGTTGCTGAAACTGTGCCTGCTTAATTGGACTGCATTCGGATTAATTCTTGTATTGCTGGAATTTTGCCTTACCGCAAGGCTTGTGGACTTATCTCTGTTTTGTGTAAGTGAAGTCTAAATTGGCAGCCAGCCACTGGGTTGCTGCCAGCTTTATCTTCAAAGTCTCTGTCGTGTGTCTTATTAACTCCGGGCCGTCTGTGGGGGTTGCGTGTGTGAGACGGGGACAGAACACCCAGTACCTCAGCAGAAGTTCCTGTCAGGAGGGCTTTTGGTTGTTAATGCAGTGTTGCCCAGGTTATAATATTATTAACTACATTTTTATTTTAAAAATTATTAAATTTTAGATATTTCATGTATTTAATTTAGAGAAATGTAATTATGCTGATTACGTTTCTCCAGCTTTGAGTCAGATATAGGTGAAAAGGTAAGTTTTTCAGTTTAGTTCAATAAAATATGGTTGTACTGTTTCTATCTTTACTTGGCATCCTTTTTTAATACCCTACTTCCTAATCTGAATTCCTGGCTGGATTCTCATTGCATGCCTAACTTTCTCACGGATTTGACCAATTTTCTGAGTTCTCATAGAATCCAAGAAAACAAACTATGTTCATGAGACATAGTCAAACACACAAGTTTGGGGAAATGATTTATCTGTCTGTCTGCTTTCTGTGACTAAGAATCTAATCTGAGCTTGGTTAATGTTTAGTTAGTAGTAGTTAGCTACCGTGTTTCCCCAAAAATATGACCCACCCCGAAAAAAATGCCCTATCATGTTTTTGAATGAATGCATTAAAATTAAGCCCTAACCCTAAAATTAGCCCTAATTAAGACCCCACCCACCCCAGGGTGCAGGGGGTGTGGGGAGGCACACAGGTAGTCTACTGGATGAGGGGTGGCCTATTTACCAGGCCTCGTAACACCTGACTCACCTTGCAGGTCCACTTCTCCTGTGGCTGCTTTCCACCACTAGTGTGCGTCACCCCCAGCCTCCATTTTGCCATCAGAGCCTTCCGGAAAGCCCTCTGCAGCCAAGACACAAGGTCCAGATTATTGTGTGCAGTGCCCCCCAGCCTCTGTTTTGCCTTCAGATGCCTTCCAGGAAGCTGTCTGTAGCCGATGAAAGAGCTCCGGATCGATCCGGATGGGCTTTCAGTGCCGCAGCGGCAAGGTGAGTCAATAATTAGACCCAACCAAAAAGAAGCCCTAGCTGTTTTTTGGGGGGGGGGGGTGTCAAAGGAAAATAAGACCCGGTCATATTTTTGGGAAAACATGGTAGTTAGTAATGACCCTATTACTAACCCAGGAAAAGGTTAGAGACATAGAGAATAGGTATTGGCAAAGCCTATAATATAATTATAATCATATAATTATAATTTCCTGGCTAACTATGTCCCATGAGAGTCAGTTTGGTGTAGTGGTTAAGGCACCAGGCTAGAAAACAAAAGGCCATGTTTTCTATTTTAGGCATAAAGCCAGCTGGGTGACGTTGAAACTATCATTCTCTCTTAGCCCTAAGAAAAAGACAATGTTGAACCTCTTCCAAAATCTTGCCAAAAAATCTACAGAGAATAGTCTAGGAGTCAACACTGATTTGAAGAAACCAAAAACAACTACAAATCCCACCCCACTAAACCCCAACACTATCCTACAAAGAAGACAATGAATACCTAGGAACAAAGGCAGAAAGAATGAAAGTAAGAATCAAGAGGAAACTCAGAGTAAATCCTTAATGCTCTCTATATATTAATATTATTATTAAAAATTGTTTTTAGATTATTTATCAAAAGCCATGGTGGTGCAGCGGTTAGAATGCAGTACTGCAGACTAAATCACTGCTCATTCCAGTTCGATTCTGAGCGACTTAAGGTTGACTCAGCCTTCCATCCTTCCGAGGTCGGTAAAATGAGGACCTAGATTGTTGGGGGCAATATGCTAACTCTGTAAACCACTTAGAGAGGGCTGTAAAGTACTGTGAAGCGTTATATTAATCTAAGTGCTATTTTTATACCAAATGTTCCTTCTGGTTAGAAAACTGTGAAGGGCTGAAAAATCAGTGCCATGAGTTATACTGTTTATATTGAACTGTTCTGATTAACATCTTGGCAATAAAATTGAAAGGATCATTTCCCAAACAAAGTACTTTTTGAAGCACAAAGTTATTTTATAGGGAAAAGGTGTTTTTAAATCAATAGTTTCTTATCCCTAAAATTATCTATTGTGGGTTATTATAGAACCTCAGTTCTGATACCTTCTTTCCCTATTCTTTCAAATGCAGGCACATGGGAAATGGTAAAATCTATCTTGCTTTCTGCCAAAATTCACTGGAGCAGATAACTGGACAGTCCTACCATTTTCAAAATAATATCTTCTTTAACCTTCCAACTGAATGGTTGTGGTTCATTTTTGCATTCTAAAGTGGATGAAACATTAAGAGTTATGCAGCCCATTAAAACCTGGCTCCTAATCTTTGTCCTTATGTACTCCTCCTTAATTTTCCATTAGGTGACACAGCCACAAAAGTATTGTGGCATTTTTTTAGCATATTTTTCTCCATTAGCAAAGCAAATCAGAGTAAATTATTTTTGTATTAGATTACATTATGGAAAGTATATCTCTCAACAGCAGGAAAATCTGATGTCTTCTAGGACTCACAAAGGCACAATGGAGGCTGCCAACAAAAATGTAAAGTAATACAGATTCTTATGAACCATGAAAATAGTATATTACAACTTAAGTAGTAACATTTAAACCTTAGAATGAGAACAACAAAAACACCAACTGGGAATTTGACATGTTTGCATATATACATAGTTTCTGAGGTCTGTGGTCTCAGATCGGAATTTTATTTTTAAGCTGGAAAGAAGCCTAGACATGAAATCAGAAATCCACAAACAAATTGGAAACACTATAATTTTCATGAAACCTTTTATATTCAGTTTCTGCTTTTTTTAGTCATAGATCAACCTGGTTGCAACTGCATCAGTATATCTCTGTTTAGATCTGAAAAAGATCCCTTCCTTGCTTGTTTTCCTTTTAATTTTGCTTCCTATAGGGACTCTTCTCAATGTCATGGCAATACTCAGTTACAGAAAGATTAGTGAGCTTTGGTGTTGTTGCTGTGTACTTAATTGGGAAAAGACAATGACTTGCTATACAGGCCTTTTAGAGCTCCCTAGCTTGCATCATGCCATCTCCCAGTTTGAACTGCCAAAATTATGCAGGCAAACTGATGATTTAAAAAAGAGGGGTTTTTTTGTTTTGTTTTAACAGTAACAATGTGGTTGCATTTAGCCACTCATAGGCTTAGAATACTATTTTTACTTCTAAAACTTCTTTTAAAAGAGGCAAAATTCCTTCTCCTTGGCCTCCCTGGTGATCTCATTATATCACTGTGATGCTCTATGGTGCTCAGCAAGAACCTCTTCCTAATAACTTAAAAGAAAACTCTTATCATTTGAACTCAAAGAGTTTGTCCATCTTTTATTTGGTGGAAACTATGAACTGAGCCCAGAATCCCTGAACAATGTTCTGTTCTAGGAGCAGATGCTTTTGGTATCTGCAAAGGGAAGGTAATTGTTGTCATTTTTTTCAAATTATTCAAAAGAGTTAGGTGGACTTTCTAAACTAGGCAGGAGATAATTCAGGACCTGCAAAGCAAAGAAGCCATTAGGGAAAATAATTTGCAAATATTTCTGTTGGTTCAAAGTATTTTTCCATTGGGAGAAGGACACCTTTGAATCCAATTCTCTTATATCTAGCCTGGAAAATACATTTGTTCAAAAAAGCATTGTGTGTGGGGACCTTTTACATATTTGCACATTAACATTGGTTTATGCTATGGAATATTAAATCAAGTATTGAAAAACTCTTGGGTTGCAGAAGAGATGGTGCAAATAGTCCATATAATTGCCCTTTCAATCAATACATACAGTTCTATTGTTAGAATCGGTAATCAGTTTTGAACTTAAGATTGTGATTGTTGTGTTGACTGATCCCCAAGCAAATATGTGTAAAATTTTGCTATTAGGATGGAGAGATACAGGCAGTTCTTTCTCATTGACATTATTGGAGTTTTTTTTTAAATCTAACTGCTATGGGAGAATGATAAGGTAGGAAGGAGACATACAGAGACAAGAGAGAGAGAGAGAGAGAGAGAGAGAGAGAGAGAGAGAAGAGGAACAGGGGAAAAAAGAGAGAATAGGCTTGCTTAAATGTACCTTGAATGTTGTTATTCTGTGTCAGTGTACATGCAGATATGTGCTTGTTTTTGCAAAGGAACAGATTCAAGGTATAAATCAACAACTCTTGGTATATGCCTAGATCTACGTGCAGTATATAAAGCATAACATTGATTTTTTAAAAAAATTAAACAATATTTTGTGTATTTTTCTCTCAAATTTGTTTCCAATGTCCCAGTCCTACTCCCTTAGTAGAGTTAGATGAGTGAGTGTAGGTATGGAACGACACACATTTGTTTTAATTTTGCTTATTTTTTTTCAGTCCCAGTTTTCCCAATATTACATATACAGTACATGTACGTTGAACAGAATTATGATAGCATAATGCTATGGATAAATAAGGCGTAGCAAGAGAAATTATTGGTTGATTATGAAGAAGATTCTAAATATATTTTATTCAGTGATACTCTTTTCAATGGGCTCTGTCATTTAATATAGAAGTAAAACTGTTTCTCTGTGGCCCATGAAGACCATATTGTCTTGCCTGCATCCTCAGGGATGCAGAGGTTCAGAAATGAGACTGGAGCCAAAAAGTGAAGTTTTTTTCTCTCTCTAAATTGTTTTGAGTTACCAACTTAATCTCTGCACAAAAATAGTTCACAGTTAGGATACTCTGAATAACTTGTAGTAAATAGTTTCCTTAATTTGATTTGAAATGAAAGAAGGGCTAACCCATCCCAAAGAGCAGGAAACTAGACTGAAGGCAGACCAGCAGGAAAAGTGGTGGTTTTGAAACAGTCCATGCTATAATATAAGCAAGCATGCTTGTAATTTAAAGCATTTCCTGATGAAGAAGTAACCAACTCGTCTTCCTGTACTATTATATCCTTAAGAATTTGCATTGATGTAACCTATCTGTTGGCTATGCTTGAACTGTGTAGCTAATGATAAAGTAGGAAGTCTATTGAGTAAAGAAGGACTTACCTGGGATGTGCAGTTTGGTGACTAATACCCCAACTATTGTTTATTTAATGCTTCTATTTTGGTAGACTAGATGAGCTATGCAAGTTCCATAACATAATGTTGTGCAATACCTTAGCAATAACCATAAAAAACACTAACCTTTTTGGATCTTTGGCTTTCCCCTGAGATTCTACATTCATGAGTACGATTTCTTGAGATTTGGTTCTTTCACAGAACTCACAATATGTCCCATAAGACCACTGAGTTGATTTGACAGTTTCATTGTATATTAATTATTGAAATATGATATTCAAATCATAATTTTAATTTAATAGGCAGATAAGCATACCTCATCACTTTTAGAATTTCTAAATTGCTCGATATACGCATTAAACTTTTGTCAATGCTATGTATCTGTATCTGTAATGTATACCATATTTTTCAGAGTATAAGATGCCCTTCACCTCCCCCCCAAAGGGGCTTAAAATTTGGGTGCATTTTATAGTCCAAATGTAGTTTTTTCAAAGCTTTTTTTCAGCCCTAATGAGGCACTAGCAAGTGAAGAGATCTTCCAAGCTTTTCTCATTGTTGTGGCCCCGTCCTCTGAGCCTATCCCATTGGAGGAAGGGAGCTCTGAGCATGAGGAAGAGGAGCCAGCCAGATCTCCCAGCCCCCCCCCCCTGGCACCATCTCAGGTGCCAGCTGAAAGAGAGCAAAGTAGTGGGGAAACAGGTGTCTCAGATGAGAGTGAGGGAGAGACGTCATTCCTGGACGCACGTCAACGAAGGCGAGATAAGCGCTTGCAGCAGCTGAGGAGGCGTGCGAGGGAATAGACCTGAGTCACTGGACTTGAGTCACAGGACCAATGAGTCACTGGATCACACCCAGAGACTATATAAGAGAGAGTGGTGGTCAATGATCCCTGTGTCGAACAAAACTCAATCTGGTAGTCATTGAGCCTGAAGCTGCTAAAAGAACGGATTTTGGCAAAGCTACGTATGTGCTTTTCTTTCTGTGAACAATTAAAGCACTTGGTGGACGGTGTGAATATCGCTGCCAAGTTGGAGATAAGAACTGTGGTGTGTGCCAAGTGCTTCTTTAACCCTCGACTGGCTGTGTTTTTGTGGGTGTGTGTAGAGGGGGACAGATCACTCATTGCTTCTCTCTCCAAAGATCAGCTGTGCTTTAGAAACTGCTTTTTATCCCCAAGCAGGGAATAGAAACCAGCGAACTAATGTGCTGAAACTGACCAGACTAAGGATGCTAGCCAGATGAATACCTGATGGGCAGATTTCCCCCCCTATTTTTGTCCCCAAAACTAAGCTGTGTCTTATACTCCAGTGCGCTTTATATTCTGAAAAATACGGTATGTATGTATATAAGATATTACATTATTATGGTATTATTATTATCCCAGAAACATAAATCTGATTAAAGTTTCAAATTTCTAAGATGCTTGGGAGTTCCAGAAGATTGAAAACAGAAACATATGTTTCATGTAGTATTGTTTCTAGAGAAACACATAAAATGTTCAGTTAGGAAATGCACTAGGTTTAATTTCTGGTTGTGAATAGGCCAATTCTCATTGTGCCCTGCTCTTACTTCATGTAAAACTAGTGAATTATGTGTAATTTTAGCCTTTACTTTTACTTCTGGTTGGACATGAAGATATGTTTCCATTTATAATCTTCTTGAGATGCACACCATGCCTTAGAGTCAGAAATGACTTTTTAATAAAGTTTGATTTTGTGTGTCTGTTGTGAAATTGGTTTATTGTATGAAGTTAATAGGAAGGGGAGATAAAGAGTTGAATATACTCTCAGACTTTCATGCTAAAAAGCAATATAGTTCCATTATAAAAATTATTTCACAGGTGATGACACTAGGTAGGCTATCAAAATGTTACCATCAGAGGTGGTATTCAGAAGGTTCTGATCAGTTCTACAGAACCAGTAGCAGAAATTTTGAGTAGTTTGGAGAACCGGTAAATATCACCTCTGACTGGCCCTACCCCCCATCTATTCTCTGTCTCCTGAGTCCCAGCTGATTGGGAGGAAATGGGAATTTTTCAGTAACCTTCCCCTGGAGTGGGGAGGGAATGGGGATTTTGCAGTAACCTTCTCCTGGAGTGGGGTGGGAATGGAGATTTTACAGTATCCTTCCCCTGCCATGCCCACCAAGTCATGCCCACCAAGCCACATCATGCCCACCAAGCCATGCCCATAGAACTGGTAGTAAAAATTATAAATCCCACCACTGGTTACCATATAGAGGACTTGGCATTAAGGTGTGAAGACTAAGAGACTACTTAGAGAGGAAGTTTGAGATCCTCACATTACATTTTATAGATTCAGTTGTCCATTACATAAGTTAACAGGGATTGTCCTTTCAGGCAACATATATGAGGTTACGCTGTTGTCCCAAACAACAGAATATGTGATATCAGAATGTGTGGTATCAGAATGTGAACCATAAGGCAATTCAGAAATGAATATCCAGACGATATTGCAGGAGATTGCAGGTAAGAAGCATTGAATTAAAGCTTTAAGAGAAAAATTAGAAACAGGTTGATTGATCTACAAGGAAAGCAACATAAGGGCCCTAGCCTGCATTTTTTGACCTTCAAGCATATCCAAAATTATTCATTAAAATGTGCTTTTTTGGTATCACATCTACACAAAGTTTAATACTTTATTTAACACTTTCACGTTCTTTTACTTTACATATCTAAAAATGCTCATTCCTGTTTTTGATAACCACAAAACTGAATATACCTTCTGCTAGCCTTACAAACCACAATAATTTTTGTATTGTTTGTTTTTTGGCTGCCCATTTCACAATAGTGATTATGGGCAGGGTTTACAGTAAAGATTAAAAGCAACATTGACAAGCCACAGCCAATTATGCTTGAGGTAACTAACACATTCCTGTCATAAAACTTCATCAAGGTTTGCCTCAGTCCTCTTGGACAAATAATGTGTCCACCCCAAAAGCTACATTTAAATTTTTTAAAAAGAATAGTGTACATTAAAGGGAGTGGGCATCATGCTTATATTATCTCCAGCATGTCACCAGTTTGTCCAATTCAGCCTAAGTAACAATACAGAGAAGTAGATTGTTTTTTCTAAATTAAATATTTAAAGAATATGAAATAAAGCCAACGAAACACCCTTTACTGCCACCAAGCTACATCTTAGAATGCTTTTTTTAAAATTTGATTTTTATTATAACAAATAGTGATACACTCAATACATTTTCGGTTCCGTAGTGCAAATACATATATATATACATGCTTTTTACTTGTCTTTTACTTCTTAAGGTTAAGTTTGATTTTAAGACTATTAAGGATAACAGTGCTCCAATCCTTAAAAATACAAGTAATATTGCTCATTCCTCTATGGTCTTTATTGATTAATTAATAATTAATCTCTATACTCTATTTCCTTCTTTATTTCTTTTCTCCATCCACTCATACCACATGTCCCACACGCTATAAAATTCCGAATCTTCTCTGTCGTTAATTTTTAAAATCAATTTGTTCATTTCAGTGCACTCCAGTATTTTCCCGATAACATATTCTTGAGATGGTAATTGTTTTTCTTTCCAATACTGGGCAAAAGAAATTCTAGTGGCTGTCATTATATGTATGATTAGGTACTTTTTCTTTTTTGCATATTCAATTTTCAGGATTCCCAGGAGAAAGGCTTTTGGTTCGAAATAGAAATTTTCTTTTATTATTTCCTTAATCCACTTCCATATCATCCTCCAAAATTGTTGTGCCTGATTACAAGTCCACCAGCAGTGATAGAAAGTGCCATGTTGATGATCACATTTCCAACATTTAGGGCTCGAGTTGGGGTAGATCTTTGCTATCCTAGCTGGGGCCATATGCCACCTATAAAACAGCTTATATTGATTTTCCTTGTAAGCCGTCGCCTTTGTCATTTTAAGATTATTATTCCATATTGAATCCCATTCATTCAGATTTATATTCTGTCCGATATTTTTGGACCATGCTAACATTGGTTCCTTAACCACTTCCTCTGCCATATCGTACTCCAATAAATAATTATATAATTTAGCTAGTATTTTGTCATCTGTACCCATCCAAATCTTATCAAATCCATTTATGCTCATCTCTATGCCAAATTCCTCCATATCTGTTTTATATCGGGATTTAATTTGATTATATGGCCACCAGTCTATAGAAATTCCTTGTTCCATCAATTCTTCCCTTGTTTTAAGATTCCCTCCCCCATCTAATAACTCATTATATCTGACCATTTTATCTATTTCTAGTACATTTGGATATATTATAGCCTCCATGGTGGATAGCCATTTCAGGATTTTCATATAGTGCTTCTGTCTTATTTCTCCCCATATTTGTATTAGGATCTCCCTTATCTTATGCCTGTGAAAATATGTTTTCATCCTTTTCCCGGTGTCCCAGAGATAGGCATGCCAACCCTTCTGGAGATCCTGCCCTTCTAAGGTTAATAATCTTTTATTTCTCAAGGTTGCCCAGTCTTTCAGCCATACTAGGTTTGCAGCTTTTTGATATAACTCCCATTTAGGTAATCTGAAACCCCCTCTTTCCTTCTTGTCCTGTAAGTTCCTACTTGCTATTCTTGGTTTCTTTCCCTCCCATATAAATTTTCTAATGATAGTATTGAGTTCCAAAAAGAATTTTTTGTCTAATTTGACAGGAACTGTTTGGAATAGATACAATAACTTGGGTAATATACTCATTTTTATTGCCGCGATTCTGCCTAATAGTGTTATCTGTAATCTTCCCCACTTTTCTAGGTCCTGTTTAATATTTCTAATTAATGGTATATAATTATCCTCTGTGAGGGCCAAGTACTTTGATGATATCCACACCCCCAGGTATTTTACCTTCTTGGCAATTTGGATCTCCATTAATTCTTCCAATGCTTTCTTTCTTACCTCCGTCATATTTTTTATTAATAATTTAGTTTTAAATTTATTTAATTTAAAGACTGCTACCTCCCCATAACTGCCCATTTCTTCCAGAATTTTAGTGCCTGATTCCAATGGCTCTTCCAAAATTAATGCCACATCATCAGTGAATGCCTGTGTCTTATATATCTCTTTTCTGACTGTTAAACCCTTTATTTCATTATTATTCCTAATCTTTCTCAAAAGTACTTCTAGCGCCAGTATAAATAAGAGTGGGGACTTAGGACACCCTTGTCGAACCCCTTTTCTAATTTGAAAAGTATTTGTTAATTCTCCATTCAGTAATATGTTAGCCTTTTGTTTTTGATAAATTGTGGATATTGTATTAACAAAGTTCGATCCAAATTCCATTTGGGTAATTTGTTGTTTCATAAATTATCAATTAAGATTGTCAAATGCCTTTTGGGCGTCAACAAAAACCAATGCCATTTCTTTGTTCGGATGTTCCTCATAGTACTCCAATACATCTATTATCATCCTTGTATTATTCCTGATTTGCCACCCAGGGAGGAATCCATTTTGATCACTGTGTATTAATTTATTCAAAATTATTTTTAGCCTTCCTGCTAAGATGCCCATATAAATTTTGTAGTCCGTATTCAGGAGAGAGATCGGTCTATAATTTTTTATTAATTTTGGATCCTCTCCTTCTTTTTGGAGGAGTGTAATATGCACCTCTCTCCATGATTCTGGTATTTTGGATTCTATTAGGGCCTCATTGTAAATTTCTAACAGCTTTGGTAATAGAATTTCCTCCAAGTCTGAATTTTTATAGAATTCTCCTGGGAGTCCATCTGTGCCTGGGGATTTATTCTTTTTGAGTTTAGATATTTCCATCCTTAATTCTGTCATCGTTATTTCTTTATTAAACATTTCTTTATCCTCTTCCCCGAGCTTTGGGAGGTTTTCTTTTGACAAGTATTGGACCACCTTTTCATTAGGAATTTGTTCTTTTGCATATAGAGCCACATAATACTCTCGGGCAATCTCCAATTTATCTTCTTCTTTATTACTAAAATGACCTTCCGGGTCTTCCAATTGATGGATTATACCTTTCTCTTTTTCTTTTTTTAATCTATAGGACAGCCACCTGCCCGGTTTGTTTGCATTTTCGAAGTAATGTTGTTTGGTTCGTTTCATTTTATATGCCAGTTCCTCCTGATCGATAATATTTAATTTGTGCCGTATAACCATCCAATTTTCTTTAACAGCCTTATTATCTGGTTTTTGTTGTAATTCCCTCTCGGCTTTCCCTAATTCTTCTATCAGTGCCTTCTGCCTCTCTCTTCTTTCCTTATTCCTATGTGCACCATATGATATTTCCAGTCTTCTTATGTATGCTTTCATTGTGTCCCATATGATACCTTGAGATGTTGCTTCCTTTTCATTTACTTCAAAAAATAAATTTAATTCTTTTTCAACTTTCTCAACATTTTGCTTATCCATTAGGAAATGATTATTTAATCTCCATTTTATATTTCTTCTCTTGTACATACATTTCCATTTAACCTCTAATAGATTATGGTCTGCCCAAACATCGGGCATGATTTCTGTTGACATAATATCTAATCCTATATCTCTGCTTACCCACATCATATCAATTCTGGACCAAGATTTTTTAGGGTTAGAGTAGTATGTATACTGCCTCTTGTGTGGGTGCAGAGTCCGCCATATATCCACTAGATTAAATTCTTCTACCATATCAAAGAATGGTTTTGGTAGATTTTTCCTTTTTTTCTTTTTACCTTTGGTCCCTTTATAATCTCTATTTGGGTCTATTACCCCATTGAAATCCCCAATTGTGCAAATCTTACTATTGTCCATCATGCTTAATCTCTCACCTAATTTTTTATAAAAATCTCCCAGGTTTTCATTCGGGGCATAAATTGCTGTTAATAAAATTGGATAATTGCCTCTCTTTACTTCCACCATTAATATCCTTCCCTTTGGGTCTGCATATTTTAGTTCGGCTTTTATTTCCTTCTTGATGTACAATACTACTCCCCTCTTCTTTTTATCAGCTAGAGAGGTGAAAAGATTTCCCAATTTCTTATATTCCCAATTTTTTTTTATTGAAAAAGTTTTACAAATACAAATTTTTCCCCCTTTCCCCCACTTCCCCTCCCTAACCCTCCCTAGCTCTCCCTAGCCCATCCCTCCCCACCCTTGACTTCCCTTATAACCTTAAAAATTACAATTCATTTTTAACTCCCCAAATATTAAAAAGTGAAATCCAAATCATATCATGTCATACAATTCCCCTCAGCTATTCTACCCCGTCAATACTAAAAATTTCTACATAACATTCAAGTAATAGCTATCTGATATTTCTTTGTTTGATATTTATTCTGCACATAGTCTATCCATTTCTTCCATTCCCACACAAAAGTTTCTTGAGTCTTGTCTTTTAAATATGCTGATATCTTTGCCATTTCTGCAAAACTGGCCACCTTCAAAGTCCATTCTTCAATAGTAGGTAAAATATCTTTTTTCCAATATTGACCAATCAATAACCTTGCTGCTGTAATCATATATAAAATCAGTTTTGTTTTGTTCAATGAAAAGTCCTTAACTATGCCCAATAAAAACAATTGTGGAGAAAATTGAAGTTTCTTCTTCAAAACATTTTGCATAACCCACCAAATTTTAATCCAGAAAGCCTTCACTTTCCTGCAAATCCACCATATATGGTAATATGTAGCATCTAAACAATCACATCTCCAACATTTTGGCTGAACATTAGGATACATGCATGACAATTTCTTATGATCTAAATGCCACCTATAAAACATTTTATAAAAATTTTCCCTCAAATTCTGTGACTGAGTAAATTTAACATTCTGGACCCATATGTTTTCCCATGTTTCCATCGTAACTGGTTCTGCAAAGTTTTGTGCCCATTTTATCATACAGTCTTTAACCAGTTCATTTTCAGAGTCTCTTTCCAACAATATATTATAAACCCTCTTAATATGCATTGGGCCTTTCTCTTTTATCTGTCTTACCAATTCCTCTTCATACATCATTAAACCGGTTTTTTGATCTTCCCTCCATCTCAATTGAAGTTGGTTATACTGTAACCAAGTTAAATTAATCTCTTCTTCCAACAGAGTGTTAAGTGTCTTTAAGAGGTTCATATTAAAAAGGAAAATCAAAAATATTCCAAATATTTTTGATTTTCCTTTTTAATATGAACCTCTTGAAGACACACTATATCCATATTTTGTTTAACTAATTTTGTAAAAAAAAAATTCCTCTTTTTATTATCGTTCAGGCCATTTACGTTGATTGATATCAATTTCCAATCATCCATCTCCTAATTCTTTTATAATATCCTAGTCCTTGTTGGCACGTGTAACTCTTTGTGGTCTTTGGTTTTTCTTTGTCTCTTTACTATCCTTATCTTCCGCCTCCTTCTTCTCCGATGTCCCTTCTTTCTCTCTTTTCTGCTGAGTTGCTTCTTCTTCAGATGTTATCGCCTCTAACTCCTCTTTACTGCTTTGATTTTCTTCAGTCGCTCGCAATTGATCCAGGAACTCTTGGGCTGCTACTAAACTATTTATTTTAACTTTATTTCCTTGCCACGTAATCAGCATACCTTCCGGTAAGATCCACCTGAAGAGAATGTTCCTCTTGTTCAGTTGAGTAGCCAAAAATCTGTAATCTCTCCTTAACTCCCTTACCCTCCTTGGAATTTGTTTTAATATAGTCACCTCCTTTCCCTTATACATCACTGGTTCATCTCTTGCCATACTATAGAAAATATCCTTTACCGTCTTCCTTGCAAATCTTATATGCACCTCCCTTGGCAATTTATTTCTTCGTGCATAATTGGTCTGGACCCCATATACCTCATCTAATTCTTTTATAATATCCAATTTATCTTGTTGCAACACCTCAGCAATTAATTCTGCCATCACTTAGCCCAGATCTTCTTCCTTATCTTCCGCAATGTTTTGGAAACGTAGATAGAAGGAGGTTCGATCCATTTCCAATTGGGTAATTGAGTCTTCTAATTCCCTGTTCTGTGTCATCAGTTTTTGGTCTACCATGTCCAAATTTTTTTCCTGTTGCTCCATTTTGACTTCCATCTTTTTAATCTTCTGTGTATTGATTTATATCAATTCCTGTATATCATACATTTTTTGATCTATTGCTCTGATGTCTGTCTTCAATTCTATGTGATTACTATACATTTTTTCTTGCATCATGATCGTGTCCTGTATTGCTGTCAGTGTTGATTGCATTGCTTGCATTGTGGGAATCATTCCTGATTTCTCCATTTTAGAAAGGCCTTCAGTTGATTTCTGCATAGCAGGTGATGTCATTGTAATCGTGGGATTTTCGTTTTCTTTCCTGTTTTTGTCACCATGGATGAGAGGCTTGTCATCTCCTTTAACACCTTATTCTCTTATTATCTTTTCAATGTTTTTCCAGATTGTTATCCACCGATATTTAATCTATCAAATATTATCCTTTTTTTCCCCACTCCTAAAAATTTCAAGTGTATTTATATTTAGTCCTCCCCCCCCCCACTCCGTTCCACTATTCAGTATTGTTTTGGTAAAACAATGATTCAAATTATTAAATGTTATACGTCTATCCTGTAATAAATCACTTATTAATCAATTCCCAAAATTCATTAATTTAAACTAAGATAACCTTCCCACCATCTATCACTACTTAGACAAATGAACTTTACATATCCCTATTTAACACTTAATCACTGATGATATTCAAATATATGTTAGATAGTATAAGTACACAAATAGATAATTAATCAATTATGCAAGCTCAGTATTCCAAATTATATAAAAACTATCAAGATTAAGAAACAATAATTAAAAGAAGGAAAGAGAAGAAGAAAAGAATCCAATTATAGAATATATAAAATTATAGAGTATATAAATTCCTTAGTATAAGAGTCTAGAAGATACTTAATAAATATTAAATAAGATCAGGATTAAATTAGATTAAATGAAATATATAATATATATGATATAAATGTAAATATATAACTATAGATATGTAGATTTTCTGGTGTTAATGATTTTTTTTTGTTGGTGTTATTTGTCCAAATCGTTAATTAATTAATTGTTCAATAACTTCTCTCAATCTTAAAAAAAAGGAGGAAAAAACCAAAAATATAAAAATCTTCTTTTACAGCGATGCAGCAGGCATGCTTTGCAGTATGATCCGTTTCACGTTGCTCTTAAGTGCAGTCACTGTCAATTTTGCGTTGTCATTCAGGTTTCATCAGCCACGTTGCCTTCCCCAAGGGCTCCATCTCCCTCTCTCAGTTCCAAACGGTCTTATTATTAGTCCTGACAATGGCCGCACTTGCAAAATCTAGTCTCCTTTGTTCAATTAGACCATTCCACACTATCAGCTTTCAGAGTTTATTTGCTCAGTACAAAGTATCGATCCTATCCCCTGGAAGCGCCGTCTCCCGTTCTAAAAGTATCGTCAGTGTCACCGGCTCGTCTGCGATCTTGCTTCCCACCAATCTCCTCCTGCCTCACAATTGCCGCCAATTCCTTCCAGGATCCTTCTTATCCAATGCAGCCACTACAATCCAATTGAACTCACTCTGAGCGTGTTCAGGGAGGAGTGGGTATGAATGATAATAGACACCAACTTCACCGAAATCTTCTTGCTTCCTGTCTTTGTTGGCTATCACAGCTTCAAGTCTGCCATTAAAGGCAGAAGCGCTGCGTTAGTTTGACAGCGGCTGTCAGTCGAGCAGAGAGTGCTTGCTCCTCACCGTTCTGCCTGCCGACACCCCATCGTCCACGGAGCTCTCCAAGCTCCCACGCCTTGAAGGGACCCCAAAACATGGTGAAAAGGTGGCATTGAAGGCAGCGATCGCTGTCACAGCGCCATGTTGCTGGGATTCACCAACCGGAAGTCACTACATCTTAGAATGCTATTGGAAAAGGAATAACACACGACAGCTTGGTAGTTCAAAATAGCATGCAGGTCAGATTCTCTGGTTCCTATTAGTCTCTTCTATTAAAATCCTTATTTTAACTGCAAGACTAGCAGGCAAGAAATATGCAGTGCTTTTCATAGTCAGAGTCACAAAGTAAACCCAGTGGAATTCAGGTAAAAGAGCACACTTAATGACAACTACTGTTAACTTGAAGGTTAGATATAGGGCTCAGACCAAGGTGGGTTTCAGCAGGTTCTGACCAGTTCTGGAGAACCAGTAGCAGAAATTTTGAGTAGTTTGGAGAACTGGTAGTGAAAATTCTGACTGGCCCTGTCCCCATCTATTCTCTGCCTCCCAAGTCCCAGCTGATCGGGAGGAAATGGGGATTTTGCAGTAACTTTTTCCTGGAGTGGGATGGGAATGGAGATTTTACAGTATCCTTCCCCTGCCACGCCCACCAAGCCACACCCACCAAGCCATGCCATGCCCACTAAGCCACACCCACAGAAAAGTAAAAATTTTTGAACCCACTACTGGCTCAGACATATCTGGCATTCCAGTTAGAAAAATTGCCACCTGTTTCCTTGGATTGAAGCACAAATATTACAGAAATCAGATACATAAAAGCATTGCACTTTCTTGATTTACATATCTGCCCATATTGCTTTTTGGCTGAGCAACTTTTTACAACACATATTACACATGAGCTAAGATCCAATGTGGAAAAGGAAAGTCTGTTTTTCATATTTTGTGGCTTAGGGAAGCTTTTCTGAACCAAAATGAAAGATCGTCACATTCTCATTATCTTTCAATTTTATAACTTTGACATTCTTTGCTGTCAAATCAAAACTTCTGTATGACCATCATTTATACTTAGTATTCTGCTGGTAAATAAACCGAAATGGGAAATGACTATTTTGTTCCAGGATGTCTTTTTTGATATGTTCATTTATTTTTCCAAAGCTACAAAAGAAACATGACTTTAAGGGACACAGGTGTTGGGAGTATCATTTGGGTAATTACTATAGATTATCCTCATGGTCTTTTTCTTTCTCTGTTATTACTTTAGTTACATCCTATAATTGTGAATGGAATGTTATATATGTCCACATTTCTTTTGGAGATGGTTTAGATTTTTCAAGGTATTTGCTCTTTGACCCCCTGAAAGAAGATGATTGAAAGGACTTGGACATTTCAATTTTATTTTTTAACATTGCAGGCAAAATCTTTTCCCTGTGCTTGAAATGAGTGCACATATTGGACCACACACTGTATTATTAACTCTTGGAAGAGCCTGCCAATCAAGACAACTGATAAATAATGCAGAGTACTTACTGCAGGAATTGTTTATTTAAAGTAAAGGAGAAGTAATAGGGAGCCCATGGAAGTTATACGTCCTTTACATATTTTTTTAAAAGTTAACTTTGAATTTTTATGCTTGCTAGAAAGAATGAATAATATAGAATGGAGTAACTAAAAATGTAACAAATATATGTCATGATAAACAGGTGGATATTGGATATATCATTATATCTATCTGAAAAACTTTTTGAAGGTGTTTCTAATGAAACGAAAACCAATTTTCCCTTTAAGATACTCGGAAAGGAGGAGTTAAAATATTTTCCATCTCTGAAAATGTTCAGAATATTCCTGCTTGATATCAATATCTTTTGTCCAGAGTATCTTCCTAGATTGCAGTTGTTAGCAGAAGGTACTGGGTTGTAATAATTCCACTCTCAGTTGCAGGGTTAATCACTTGATTTTGTATTGGATGAGTATTTAGCATCTCTTCATTCTTAAGTCTGTTATTAGCATGAAATCTTTGATAGAATCAATTTGGAAAATGAATCAATATGTATCTTCCACAAACAATAAACACCATCACTTTTATTTCTGTTCAGAATCTCTTTTTTCTTCTCTTTTTATCAGCAAACATCTTAAAAACTCTGTCTTCATGAAACCCATTTTCTTGTGAAATTTGTAATATGTTGATACCTATAGCTTGCTTTTACAAAATAATACATTGTGTTGAGTAGTTTGAATTGAGCAGCGTTGTCTTTAGTGGCCTTTTAACAGTGAAGTTTATTTCAATTGAAGGACTTTAACTTCAATGTAGGACTTTATTTCAATGTAGGACTTTAACTTCACTTTATTCAGTTAAAGTCCTACATGTACAGGACTGCAGTCTGTCAACTTCAGCTGCTATTTGTATGAAGGACAAGGTGCAATTGGCTCAAAATTATGTAATGTTTCATCAGTAATGGATATCTTAGCAATAACAACTTTTTGTGTCCAACAATAAAGGGATGACATTCTACTGAGCTGTAGATAAAATAAGTTCAGGAAGTCACAGATTTGGTATCAGATATCTTTGACTATAGCTAAGAAAGTTTAACAGAGGTTCTCCAATGTTTTAGTTAGTTAAATTCTCAGCTAGACAAAAAGGTCTGAAGCAGTACCTATGTTCTATGTTCCCAGTGCCTCTGGGAACAATGGCAAACAGGAACACAACACAATGGCTTTAGAAGGAAAGAACTTAAGCTTCATTCATAAAATTTGAGATGGAATGTAATCCAGACAAGATTGCAGCACTTATATTTCCTATCTCTGTGGGAAGTATTTGCTATTTGATAGTACGTAATTATCACCCCTTTTTCCTTTGGGCAAAAATGTATTTGAAGACATACCAGAGATGTCTGTCACTGTAGAGTTTGTAGGATGGGCTGGAATCATTGTTGGTTTGATCAGTATTTATGGAAAAATGGAGACTAGACTGGTTGGAACTTTATATTATGCAGTATGATCATATCTATTACACTCAATGATCATATTGTTCATCAAACTAGAGCATGCCAAAGTCCTGAAAAGTATTCTTGAAATGCATTTAAAATATTTTTAAAATATTTTTTAAAAAATATTTTAATGTTATTTTCATGTTTAAAGTCTACTCCCAACATAATAATGGTTGGAAAGCAGAATTTTTAAGCTAGTTTTATTACCTTGTTTTCCCCAAAATAAGACCCAGTCTTATACTTTTTTTGGTTCCAAAAAACCCTGTCAAGGTTCTGACTAACGAACCCAAGCAAATCAGAATTCTGAGACTGGAATCTTCCTGAAAGAACTTCTTTATTCGGTTAATCATATTGCACTGTTAAATGTAAAACCAACTCTAAACATTCCCCATGGTTTCAGTATAATTAAAATAGTAAATGATCCCTTCCCCAAATGTCACAGGTCACATTGTCCAATTAGGTTAATTGGCAGGCTCCTTAGGCACTCCTCTCTATCTTCATCTGGCACCTGTGAAGATGATCTTGGTTCCCACAAGATTGATTGGTGTTGTGTCTGGCAATGCATTCCAACCTCCTTGCCTCCTTCTCCATACTGTGTGGCAACTGAGAAATGAGAAAATGGCTTTTGTCAGTTTCAGTTTGAAATTGACAGTCAGATCTCCCCTAGTGACTGACACCCAGACAGCGATCGCTACTGGATCGCCGAACCACAGGGAAAAATTGCTACCGGATCAGGCAATCCGGTCCAATCTGGGAGTATTTCACCCCGATTAACAGGTGTCCTCACATAAAACTGCATCTAAAATTCCATCTTTGAGCAAGACCTTTTCTTGTAGACTCTCCCACTGGATCCTTTTCCCATCAGGATAATCTAGCTGGGGATGTGTCACCAATTAACCATTCCAGGCTAGTAGCAGCATTTCTGAGGGTACCTTGGTTAATATCATCACTATTTATTAAAAGTATTTATCTTTATGTTAAGCTAATATGCCTGTGCAATTAGAATTAAACAAGAGCTGGATTTTTATCACACACTTCTACAATTACCTGGAATTCTGAAATATTCTATTAAGCAGTCCTTATCCCTACATGGCTACTTTCTGGTTATAAAATGTAAATTTATAATGCTCAGATACATTTTTTGCAGTTTTTCTGTTATCCTTTTTCCATCCCCAGTTCTTAAAAATGCCGCCCAAATTTTCATTTTCTTCCCTCTCATATTTATTCAGCTGTCGCTGTTGTACAAAATGGAATGGCAAAATGTCAGGTCTCGTCAAGTGTTGATGTATATTTTCTTTCCTTTATTTATTAGTTACATTTATGACCATTTTCCTTCAAGACCTCCAGGTGGCAGAAACATATTCCCTCTTTCAACTTTTTCTGACAGCCACCTTTGACTGAGAGAGTGTGACTGACTCATGGCACTTCCATAGCTGAGTGGGAACATAAACTTCAGCCTTTTCAGGCCCAAGCCTACAGCTTAAAAAGTAAGTTATTTTACCGTAACAGGTCTTTGGACCTTGTATCCAAAAGGAGATATGCAGGATAAAAACTTGTTCACACTTCACTTAGCACTGAAGAAAAGATCCTCTTTCACTGTTTATGAATCTGGCTTCTTGTTAAATTGTGGGATTACCTGGCCAATGAATCCTTTCCACAAATTTCTGTTATAACAAGAATAGGCATTTGCATGATTACCTTTCTATTTAAATATTTATAATTAAACAGCTAGAGAATCTGAAAACGCAGAAATTAAAAGTATCTGTTCAGGAGGCAATCTGTAAATTGTTCATGAAATGTTGTTATTGTGCTTTAAAAAGTGCAGGAATCTCATAATTAATAATTAACAACAATTTAAGTGGATTTCTTTTACTTTATATTACTTGATAATAAAGCACATTTCTTGATAATAAAGCACATTTCTGTCTTTTAATTCTGTTTTAGGAAGTCTAATGAAAAAAAATATTTAAATCATTTATATGACCACCTGTGTTATATTGAACTCTGGGTGGCTCTATTTTTTATTTTATCTCTCTATTTATTGTTTATTTATTTTATTTATATAGCCACCCAATTTACTGACATATAAAGAGGTCTTCTCCTTCTCCTCCTTCTTCTCCTCCCCGACTCCTCCTCATATCCTTCCATAGAAAGCAAGTTTGTTCTTGCCAGAAATAGGAACTAATTGATTGCAAAGAGTTTTTTAAATGCTTCTCAGGGTTGCATTCATCCCTTCAGCTACAGGCTGCCCAACTCAAACTAAAGCATTGCCTTATGTTATTACTTTGATTCTGCTGGCACTTTGCAGAAGTCATTTGAGCTTCATTACATATGACTGCAGTGGAATATGTTATTTAAGGAAAAACCAGCTGTATTATATAAAAAAGGCTCAAGGGATTTTCTTTAGCTGCGCTGTACATTGTCTTTCATAACCACAGTGGGAAATGAACACATGTCCAAATCAAATAATGGCTGAAGTGCTTTCCTCCTTTTTCTCTTTAACCTTCATTATTCCAGCTGGGGAAAATTAACCAAGTATTCCTGATACTATAGGCATAGCATTTTGTTAACATTCCCGTGCTAGGAGGTAGAGGTAATATGGGCAGGAATGTAGACAGAGTAAGACTGATATAAACTTTAATCCTCAATTAGTTAACTCATATATCAGTCAGACAGTTTAACAATGAGCCTTTAGTACTCTTCCAATTTTTTAGTATTTTAAATTTGTTCCCTTTTTCCTATTCCACAAGTTACGAGAAAGAGTTCTAAGGAGTAATGCTTCCCTTGCTCTGTGTAAGCAGAGATCTCTGGACATACAATCTACTTTTGTAACATTTAGACGTATTACAGATATTATTGCTGAGCTCAGTAAGACATCACTAAACTGCAATAGCTGAAAATGCTTTGGCCAGGCTATTAGATAATTCTGGGAATTGTGGCCTTCAAAGTGTCTTCAGACTCACAGTAACAGTTCTCAGCTCAGTGCTGTCCCTCTTTCTCAAAATTTTTTGATCAAAGGAGTGTCATATGTGTCCATTTTCATTTTAGGAACTTAACACCATACTTCTTCTTAACCCAAGTCTTTCAAAGTTACATATCAGAAATTTACAACACCACCACCTCTCTTGGACTTAAAGGTCTAAAGATATCTAGCTGTCCTGGTCTATTATTCATCTATGTAACCATAGAAAATGGATATTTTGAAAAATACATTTTGAGAAACAGGCTAACTACCCATTTGGATTTCTTGTGCAGGTCTTGCTGAAGTTGCCAAAGTAATGAAATAGACAAAATTTTTATGCAAAAGTATGCAATCAGGAATCTAAAACTTGATGTGATTTGAATCAGAATTCTTTGGAATTTAATATTGCATTTTAAAAACACAGTTCTATTGGACCAAGCTCGGCTACTTTGGAAAGCTCTTTTTATACTTATGTAAGTTCCTTTTTATATAAGACATCCACTCTCCAAAGTAGATTAGGAAGGAGAGGCACAACAGTAATATGGTTGGCACTGATTCCAAAAAAATTTCAAGTCATTTCTTTAATTTTTAAGACGATATACCGTTATTTATTTTACAAACATTTTTCTTAACTGCTATAACCATGATTAAAAGGTGAAGCAGCAGGGTGCATGGTAGGGTTATATTCCAAATAATGTGTACACACAGGCACCAGAATTTACTGTGGTTTGGCAATCTGTAAAACTCTGTTCTAAATAAAAGGGAAAGAATGGGAAAAAAATTAGCTAGTCCTAGTTTTTGTGTTTTTTTTCCTTTTAATAATCACTGAGGTAAACATGAAACCAACCATGATTCTTCTCAGTCCTTTTGTTACTTGGGCTACCGTGCCTGTGGGAACATTTTCAACATTTAGCAAATAGCTAAAAAAATATAATATGTATTCTGCACTATGATTCTATTCTGGAAATGGCTATTATGAAATGATGTTTTAAACCAGGGGTATCAAACTCGATTCCATTGAGGACCACATCAGGTTGTATTTTACTTCAGAGAGCTAAGGTGGTGATGTGTGGTCGTGGTCATGGTTGGTGTGGCTGGGGTAGGTATGGCCATGATGGACATTTGACACAGGCTCAAGATGCATTTTTCCCCTTCTTTCTTTCCACAGTTCTTTACTATAACCATTTTCCCATCTCTTCTACCAGATATTACTGGCAAATATTTATTACTTATTCTTCATACTCCATTAAATTTTTTATTTGTAAATTTATACCCCATTGTTTAATAGTTAATTGCTTTTCCAGGTGGAAAAGCTATTTATACTATTGTATTTTTATTATTCAATTAATAATAAAAATACAATAGCATAAATAACATAATACAAGATCTAACAGCAGAGGTAAATTTCCATAGTAAATAGAAACTATAGGATGTTGCTTATTTTCTATCCGGATCAGGCATTTACTTGAGGCCACATAATTGTAATCCAGTCCAATCCAGTCCTCCTGCAGCACTCTGCCGGCCAAAAATGGGACATGCAGCAGCCTCGAGCAGCCTCTGCCTGGCTTCTTTTCTGCCTCCATATCCTCCAACAGCACTCTGCTGGCCAAAAAACAGCACAGTGCTGCTGGAGGCTGTGGAGGCCAAAAATGAGCTATGGGGGCTTCTGTGCAGTGTGATTTTGGCTGGAAGAGTGCTGCAGGAGGCTGTGGAGGCTGAAAACGGGCCACATAGGGGCTGCTGGGGTCCTCTGTGGGATCTATTTTCAGCCGGCAGAGTGTTGCTGGAGGCTGGGGAGGCTGAAAACGGGCCACAGGGGGGACACGTTCGACCCTCCATGGCCTGTTTTGGTCAGCAGAGGCACTGTGGGCTGGTCCTTTGATATTTCCCGGCCAGCCCCACAGGCCAGTTTTAAGCATCCTGCAGGCCGGATTTGGCCCATGGGTCTTGAGTTTGATACCCCTGTGAAAACATATAGATCACTTTGGATTATATTTAACTGAACCCAAAAGAAAACAGCTCAATTGCTCATATGTATGATGCCGGGAAGACAGGAAGAAGTTTCTACTTCGAATCAAAGAAGCCAACAAAAGTTTTCTATTGTAGGATGACATTATCCAAGCCTGCTCTTCAGAGTTCAGTATCGGTAATTTTCCTCTTCAGAGGCCCTATATATGACCTAAGTGGAATTGCTTTCACAATAGGAATCAGGGAGATCATTATTCCTAACCATTTTCTGCAATTCAGAAAGAGTTTGTACTGAATGCGGCTGGTGGTATTTGCTCATTTTTCCTTTCCCTATCAAAGTGCTTTAAAAGGTGAACTAGCATGGCAGTTTCCCATTCATGAAATGAGACTATGGGCAATTCTACATTTCAGCCTATATTTTCTGTCCCCCACCCCATGCTGCTTCCAGCTATTTTTAAGCCAACTTAAAAAATTGTCTGAACTGATCTGAAAATGGGGTTGGGCTGATGCTTAGTCTGAGTTATGGCCACTCAGACCCAATTGGTCTGACCTGTGCTTCTTGCCCTGGGCAAGACAAACCATGCTCTAGGCAAGACAAACCATGCTGCCTCCATTTGGGGGTGGATTGTGCCTGCCTTTTCTTTTTAGGGATTATTGCCTTCTCATTGGTCTCAGTACCTTTCCTTTCTTCCTTCCCTCCTCCCCTTCCCTCTTCCCTCTTCCCTTTTATTTGCAGAGATAGATTTCTTCATTTTCACTTTCCCACAGTATCTCCTTTGACATAATACAGATCCTTCCTCCTCCCACCTCTTATGCTTCACTTGATGCTCAAATATGAAAACAATAGGGAACAAATTGTTCTCCAGCACGCTGCTTGGAGAATCCAAAGAGTGGGTTTTCAATAGTGTATTAGCCAGAGACTGAGTGTATGTTCCTTTAAATTTGTCTTGGTTCCGCCTCCTTCGCTCGACTGGTGTCAGTTTTATTCACTCAGTGGAGCTGAAGAGACTGAACCTTGGCTTGTTCTGAAGTTTACACTATTGAATTTTCACTTCTTTGGATTCTCCAAATTTCACTTCACTTCTTTGGATTCTACAATTTGGACTGTTGTCTCATTATTACCAAGGGTGGTGAGTTGATCTGGGGCTCCGTCCCAAGCCCTCCCGCCCTGACTGGTTATTTACCGCAATATATGAGATCTGTCCCGGCTGGGCCATCTAAAATCATCATTCTATTAAAATCAGTGCTAACTTCTGATCCTCTTGGTGTCCCTGCTACCGGCTGGAGCAGGCTCCGTTTATTATTAATTGCCTCTGACTAGCTCGAAGCCCTTGTGCCTTGCTAGCGAGCTTATCAACAAATAATAATAATCAAAAAGACTATTACCTCTGCTTAGCTCGAAGCCTTGTGCCTTGCTAGCGAGTGGGAAGAAAGCTGGAATTTAAACTGTAAATTACTCTGCTTAGCTCGAAGCCCTGGTGCCTTGCTAGCGAGCTACATTTCATCAGCAAGTCTATAATAGCTGGATTCCTTGCTGGCGATTGTTTCCGACCTCCAATTCCTCCAAATTGCTAGCACTCCGGTGATAGTGAGCCCTGCAACTGCCTCCCGCCCGATTGTTAACGGACAGCAGTGTTGAGGCAATTTCCCGCCCGCCGCCATTTTAAAGCTGCTTGAACCGCCGGGCGCCTCAATCTGAACTTTTAAACACAGCGTGGCTTACTGGTGACTCCTGCAGCGGATCCCAAGCGTTGCAGAGTTTATTCTTGTCGTGTCTCTTGCTTGTTTCGCTGATCCAGCAGCTACATTGGCAGCCACTTCTCGCCTCACTCTGGTCGGCATCGAAGGGGGCGCACAGGCGCGGTAGCAACATCCCCCCCCATCGCCATTGTTTGCTCTGAGCTGATCGCACTGGCTTCATTCACTTTTCCCACCTTGGCATTCTGCCAGCTCCCTGTAGCTTGCGCAGACGCTTGTTGACTCTCTGTGAAGTCTGTTTTCCCTTGTTGGAGCCCAGGAACCACCGCTGGCCACAGGACTGATTCCTCCTGGCTGAACCATTGTTCCTAAAAAAACCCCCCCACCAATAATAAATCTATATATATTACAAATAATATATCTATATCTATATCTATATCTATATCTATATCTATATCTAGATAATATTCAAATAAGAAAATTACTATGGCAGACCTGGAATTGTCTTCTGATCTGGATCATGCTGATGACCAATCAGTAGTGGCCTCACTTCCTCTTAAAAGGTTGGCACCTTCAAGGCCACCGCCTACCAGGGAAGCTTCTGCCACACCTTCTTCATCGGCTTCCCGATCTGCTAAACATGGTTCATCAAAATCTCGAGATGAACAACGCAGACATCGCGCCTTGGAGCGTCAATTTGATCTGGTTCAACAAAAGACAGTGGCATCAGAGAATATTTCATCCCCTACTGAGGCTGCTGGTCAATCTTCTGACACCCTGAACCCAGTTGAACAGATCCAGCGTGCTGATCCTGGAACCGTCCCTACTGCTCACACCATGACTGGGCATGTCAGGGTTGACTCGACATTGTATTCTTCTCAACCTCAGAGGGCTCCTCGTATCCTGATGCACACTATCAGCTCTGCTCTGACTGCTACATTCACACCCACGGCCACCGGTCTCCGACCAGCTGAAGGTTGGCAATCGAACCTTTCTCTAGATGTGCAATCTATTGTGGTGGCTACAGTATCCAACCTCATCACTATGGGATCCCTACCTGCAACTCAGCCAATTCCTTCTCAATCACCTACCCTGCCTCAACCTGTAGCACCTTCTTGCCACTATCAGGCATATGATTACTATCAATAATCTATTAACAGTTATGATTCACAGTGGGAGGATGATGATGACCACAGGGGCTCGTACTTCTCTGAGGACGAGGGCCTCCTCCCGGACTGGCCTTCTCATACCAGACTTTTCCAGCTGTCCATGTTTAAATCCCTGCTGCATAAGGCCAAGATTTCAACAAACTTAGCAACCCCTCCGGACCAACAAAACGCTTCCATCTCATCGCTTCCTTCCGACGGCCTCTTCGACGTTCAGATGACCACGCGAGACTTTATCCCCTGTCCTCAACATTTTTCGGACGTCATTCAAAGGCCCTGGAGTCTTCCAGGATCCTTGCCGGCCCCTAATGGCCTGGATAAAAAATTATACTGTTCGGCACCCAACCTCCAGGAATTGTTACAATTACCTTTGGTTGACACACCGGTAGCTCACTTGACATCTTCCTCTCTGCTAACAAACAATGTCACAGACGGGTTGCAAACGGAGGACAGGAAGGTGGAACTCCTCTTGCGCAAGAACCACCAAGCAGCCACCTGGGCGATCAAAGCTGCCACCTCAGATTCCTTTTTTAGCAGGGCCTCCCTCATATGGCTCCGCCAATTGCAAGATCGTCTGTCCCCTGATGATAAATGGCTGCACCAGGACATTAACAAATTGGTTGCAGCCACTGAGTATTCGGCAGATGCGTCCTTGGATGCTGCCAAGTTCGCCTCCAGGTCCCCTACTGCCACCATCACCTCTCGTAGACTGTTGTGGCTCCAACAGTGGAGAGTTGATAATAAATCAAAGTGGCAATTAACCTCTGTACATTTCAAGGGTACAAACCTATTTGGAGATGTGCTTACTCCTATCCTAGTCGAAGATAAGGACAAACAGAAAGTGATGCCATCCTTGTACCGCCGGGGTGACTGGCGATATGCTCCATATTCACAAAGGCCGCCCTTTCGGACTGACTCAGGGCCCAGCGGGTCTTATCCATACCGACCGACAAATCAGGGTTTCTACAGATCCACTGATAGATCAGTTTTTCGTGACAGAGGCTGCAGACAACCGCCTTACAAGAAGCCCTTCCGAGGATCAGGATCTCGTCCCTTCTGTCAAGGGAAGTGACTGTCCCTCCCCCCTTCCCATTGGTGGGCGTTTCCACCTTTTCAGGACCCAATGGGAGTTGACCATTTCAGATGCCTGGGTCTTGCAGACCGTTCATCTTGGTCTTACCCTGGAATTCAGGTCGCCCCCCCCCCCGAGCAGGTTCATTCAATGTCCTGTATCCCAGAATCCGGAAAAGAGGTGGTTGATGGAGGAGGAAATCCACCACCTCCTGGAAATTCGAGCTATAGAGCCGATTCCCACAGAACTCCATGGGACTGGCTTCTACAGCATCTTTTTCCTCGTCCCCAAGAGCTCCAGAGGATGGAGGGGCATCCTGGACTTAAAAGAACTCAACAAATTCATTGTCTATCACCAGTTCAGGATGCAATCTCTCTGTTCAATGATGGCCTGCATCCGACTTGCCGACTTGATGACATCCATAGACCTAAAGGAGGCATATCTGCACATTCCCATCCATGCAGCGCACCGCCGCTTCCTGCGTTTCTCCTATGCCAGTCGCCATTTTCAGTATTGGGCCATGCCGTTTGGCCTCTCATCGGCCCCATGGACATTTACGAAAATGCTAGTGGCTGTGGCACTTCCCTGAGGCAGATCCCGATATGGCTTTACTGCTACCTGGACGAATCCTCATTCTGTCGTCCTCCCCAGACCATGCGAAGTCAGACCTCGCTGCAGTGTCCCATACTCTTCAGATGCATGGGTTCACGCTGAACCTCGAGAAGAGTCACCTATACCCAACCACCCGTATACAGCACCTGGGTGCGATTCTGGATTCACAGAGAGGTATGGTGTTCCTGTCGGAGGACAGACGTCTGAGCATTTGTGCCTTAGTGACTCAGGTGTTGTCTCTCCCGTCGGTGCCCCTGATCCTCCTGTCAATGTTACTGGGGAAAATGATATCTTGTATATCCATCATCCCATGGGCATATTTCACTCTAGGCCACTACAGTGGTACCTCCTGCCCTTCCAAAAAGCTCACTGCAGCAATTCCAGGTCTTGAGTTCGCCTACCGGTGGAGGTGCGCAACTCCCTAACCTGGTGGAACTCCTTAGCCCTTAACAGAGGCTGCCTGTTCCAGGAGCCACCTCGCCTAACAGTCACCACAGACACAAGTCTGCTAGGATGGGGGGCCCACCTTCTACATCACATGGCACAAGGATGCTGGTCTCACGCGGAGTTAGCCAACGATATCAGCTGGCTCGAGCTTCGGGTGATCAGGCTCGCCCTCCTTCACTTCCAGACCAGCGTGGAAGGCAGGCATGTCCGCATCCCCACAGACAATGTGACTGCAAAGGCGCATGTCAACCACGAAGGAGGAACGCAGTCAGCACCTCTGATGAAGGAGGCGACATTCCTAATCACCTGGGCAGAGTGCCAAAAGAAAGTCTCTGATGGCGGAGCACATAGCCGGCACAACCAACCTTTGAGCAGATTGGCTCAGCCGACAACAAATAGTCACACGGAATGGAAGCTCCACTCATCGCTCTTCCATGAGCTGCCGGACAGGTTCAGCCACCCAGTTCTGGATCTCTTTGTGCATCAGAACAACGTGCAACAACCAAGATTTTTCTCCCGTTCCTGTGCCCCACGGCAGAAAACGTTGATGCCCTTCCTCCCAGACTTCTGCCCTAACCCAAGACATCCCTCTGAGATATTGCGGCATACTCTTGATGTTTGAAGGGCCCTCCGTCGTTATATCAGATGCGCAGCTTCATTCCGTTACTCGGAGGCCTTATTCGTCTCCTTGCTCCCAGCCTTCTTGGGCAAGAAGGTCTCCTTGACAACCATAGGGAGATGGTTGAGGGCATGCATATGTAAGGCCTACACCTCAAAAGGCAAACCGCTTCCTGGACATATTCTGTCGCACTCTATGAGAAACGCCTCTATGACTGCAGCTTGGGCAACTCAAGCCTCCGTATTAGAAATCTGCAGAGCAGCCACCTGGATGACTTTGTCTCCATTCATTAGACACTATAAGGTCAACTCCTTCACATCGGCTGAAGCATCCTTTGGTCGCAGAGTCCTGCAATCTGTTACATCTTCGGCACCCCCCTCCCCCCGGACCTTCCTGATGGCCCTCCCTAACATAACTTGCTTGGATATATCTCACGCTTTGGATTCTCCAAGCAGCGCACTGGAGAATGGACATAGCTTACCTGAACGTCTCTTCTAGGCGCGCTGCTGGAGAATCCAACCCACTCTTATGGACTTGGTCTGGTGGCCTCCGATTTAGACTTGAGGATTATTACTTACAGATTAGGATTTACCGTCGATCTACTTCTTCCATCTTTGGGAACAAAAGGATTTGTCTAATGTAACAATTAATTTTAAAAATTTTCCTATATTACATAAATATGTAATCATTCTTAATGAAAATCAGAAGGAGCCCATGTATTTCACTCTGTCAAGTTACTGATACATTTAGTATATACTGAGTAATATAACTATTGAAACAATATAGGCCTTGCCTGATCAGATGATGTAGTGGTTTTAAAGCATTGTTTCTGTTTTCACAATGAGTTTCTGAGTTCTTATACATTTGTTAAGGTGATGGGTTTTTTTAAAGCCCTCATGGATTTCATGGTTTATACCAGTGGTGTCAAACTTGCAATGATACGTTGTTGTCATGTGACATATTGCAACTTTCCCCTCCTTCGCTAAACTTGGGGTGGGGGTGGCCAGCGTGTAATGCATCCGACCCATGGATGCCAAAAAGAGGCATAGGGTAAGTAGAACAGCGCATGGGGTGTGTCTATCTGATCAGCTGTGGCACGTCATTTTTAGAGCCTTTTTTTAACCTTTTAAAAGCATTTTTTTACAACCTATTCTCACCATATGCGGGCAGAGGTCCCGGGAAAGGCCAGAGTCGGAGACTGGCATGTTCCCCAACCTAAGGCAAAGGGTGAGCAGGTGACATGCAGGCGGAGGCCCTGGGAAAGGCCAGAGCCAGGGACTGCCATGTCTCCCAACTGCGTGGGAAGGCAGGCAAGCTGGCTGGCCCGCAGAGACTGTGTGGTCAATGCAAGCAAGGAGCAAAACAGAAGCAACAGCTATGCCAGAGAGGCGAGATGAGAAGTGACTGGGCGAGGCGAGTGGGTGGGCGGGGGCAAACAGCAAGTCGGGTGAGTGGGTGGGCAGATGGGCAGGTGTGGGCAGCCAGTAGTGGGATTTGCTGATTCTCCAAACTGCTCAAAATTTTCACTACCAGTTTGCCTGAACTGGTTCAAATCGGCTGAATGCCACCTCTGTTTCTATTCTATGCAACCTTAGAATTCTAATCTAGAGAGTATAATTACAAACCACATTTGGTTCTTCCCGTTTTAAAATAATTATTCCTACTTTTAAGACTTCAGAAAAAAAGTAATTTCATTCCAAAAACTGAACATGGAGGGAAACTTAAAATGGCCTTGGATAATCGGTTGCATCCTTTTTGAGCTGATGTGCGCAGAGTGGGTGGGAGAGAGAGATTGAGAGAGGGAGAGTTGCCTTTGAGAGAGAGAGAGGTTCCCCTTGAAACTTCTCTGCTGATATTTGAGTCCTACTTATTTAGGAGGCATTAGGATTGCAGTCAAACTGTAGTTGATAATGTTACTGCCAGAGGAGTATTTTATTTTCCTCATAGCAGAGGAAATCTTATTTTATTTTCTTCCCAACAGTCTCTGCTGGACTGCAAGCCTGTAAAAAAACAAAAAACAAAAAACAATTTAATTAGCTCCATGTACATCTATGAAATACTTAACCTATCATCAACCTTTATGAATACATAGAATACAGAAACATAGAATACCATTTAGAAGCTCAAGTTATTTTCTTTTTCTAGATGTGCATGGGTTTTCATTTCCTACTTAAGTTCATTTGTTTTATAGTATAGTCTTGAATATTAGTTGTCTGATTTTTCAAGTTACTAACTGTTCCGAAGGATTTGAAACAAAATTACAGATAATTTCCAAATAGGCTAAAAGGGTTCAGAAACATTTTCTTGGCAAAGGAATAGTTCTTATCATCACATTCCTTCCTTTATAAATAACATTAAAGCATTATCCTTAACAGTTATTAGCAAAATTCTTAACATCGTTGGAAAATTACTGTGGGCAATTTTCAGTTTAGTATGCATTCAGCACACTGTCATTTAATTTCTATATCCAGATCAGAACAAATATATATGCATGCCATTCAATTCAGATAGCAAAAAATATAGCTTATTTTTTATTAAATAGGCAAAATGGGGCAAAAAGGCAGAAGCAAAGTGAGATGAACAACAGGCAATTTCTCTCTTTTTTTCAAGAAGTAGAGAATTTCCAGAGCCAATGGAAACATGGACAGTCCCAAAGAGAGTGGCCTTTGGTCGTTCTAGCTCTAACTTTCTTGTGTAAATAAGGGCAGCAGAATAAAGACAGGAAGTAGGACGCCAATGACCTCTCCTCTATTCTGCACCACGAAGGAAACAATTTGATGGACAAGACTGGGATATCCCACAAAAACATCACTTGGCCTAAAATCATAAATAGTGCCAGAGGTTTTCAACCAGTGAAGGGCCAGGATCCTGTTGTGTTCCATTGAGACAGCTTGTCTGGGAAGGCAGCTGCTGCCCTATTTCCTGCTATAGATAGTCTGGCAACTCTGACAGACTCATGGATGTACTTTTGGACCTTGAAAACCTCTGACTCTGCTGTCATTTCAGTTTCTTAATGTATAGACTACGTTGTCCTCACATTTCCTGACCCTACTGGACTGTTTCCTGCTTGTTTTATCAGTATATCTGAGATCACTGGAGTTTACTTAATAAATGACTTAATTAGAATTAAGTCTCAGTTTATACCTCTGCTCCCACATATGTGCTAATTAAAAATAATCTTAATAGGCTTAACAGCATCAAGCCAGTTGCCAACAATCTCTTTTAGCAAAGAAATGAAGCATGTTCTCATATACCTAACAGTTCCAGCATTACTTCTGGGCCCTAGACACTGTTCTTTGAACACTAAATTTAGATCTCACTCTCTCACACACACACATTTGGTCATCCATATTACATGCAAGTTATTTGAAATAGATCAGCTAGAAAAATGTTTAGGGGAAAATATTTTCTGTAAAGTTAGATGAGCAAACACACTTTTGTATGCTTCTGAGTGGAAGCACAGATAAAGCATAAAGTTTATTTTGTTTTCAGACAGGATGACTGAAGCTAGCTAATGCAGCTGCAAATTGCTGGGTTACTGAATGTAGGTTATCTGAGTATGTTTTCTAGCAAGCTACTCTTTAAATTGCTTGTATTTATGAGATTGATGGGTCCCTTGAAATATCCACTGCTATGATGACTTTGCACATATTCATGAGTTGGCATTAGAGCTCATGTCAGAAGTTGTATGTTCCCAATAGTTTACACAAATAGGTTTTAAGCAGAAGATATATAATTATTCATTTTCCTCACATAATTCTATGATGTAAAATATTATTTTTATTAGTGGAGAATACAATTCATTGTGGACATCCCTGGATTCAACCTAACTTATTAAAACAGAGAAAAAATTGTCTACATACCACCAACTCATTCAGTATTTCTGTCCTCCTTCTCCACTCTTAATTTTCATCAATGCTAGCCATGATCACAAAATACACAGATAATATTGTAGGAAAAATATATTTTCCTGAAAACGCCTTCCCCATGAGAGAATGATTTATACCCTTTTCTTTGGATATTTCTATTTATATTCAGGTTTGCTCCTGAAAGTTTTTTTTAAACTTTGATTATATTTTTGAGCTTTCTTGCAAAATGCCAGGGAGTGCTGTTGATTTCCTATTATACATGGTTATAAACCCTGAAGTCCCATTGTTTCCACCTCACCCCCCTTTTCAACCAAATCGCTACAGGCTTCCAGTTTGAAAGAGCTCTGTGGGAATAATTGCTTTTGGTATCTTCTCTTGGTATTTAACTGAAGTGTTAGAAGTTAGATAGACAGCAAACCATTGGGCAGTTGATTGTGCAATGAGAAAAGGAAACTCCCACACATTGCCCTTCTTGTAAATCCTGCATCCCACATAAGAATCCCCTGCCCCTTTCCCTTATGCATAAATAAAAAGTTATTTCTTCTTTATCAAACTAAACAGAAAATAATGCTGGGAATGTGGCAAAAATAATGCTGGGAATGTGGAAAACATGAAGGATCCTTTTATAATGCTTTGTGGACTTGTAAAAAAGTTAGAAAATTTTAGGTTTAGATATACCCAATATATATACAAAGAATTTGAAGGATTAGTATTTAGCTAAAACCAGATTATTTTCTTGCTGAGATTAATGGACAGGCAACTAAAAAAACACTTACATTGTTTTTGTACATAGTAACTAAAGCAAGATTGTTATATGCACAAGGATGGAAAGATCCTAAAATACTCACAATGGAGGAATAAATAGCTGGTGTAGATGACAAAATTTGCAGAGATGGCAAAATTGACTTGTTTGATTAGAGAAAAGGTAACAACTATATTTTTAAGTGCTGGAAACTCTTTATGGATTTTTGCTGAAAATAAAAAAAAACCTGAACTTGTGATTTAATAGTTTTATTATTAGAAAAGATATAATATGGAAAGAATGAAGCCACTGTATAACTTTAGAGTAAGTGGATAAAATATAAATGCATTTATAACTGCTATAAAGAAGATAAGAAGCCCCTCCTTTCCTCCCTCTCTCCCTCCTTCCCTTCCTTCCTTGCTTCCTTTTCCAATTTATTTATGTATTACATTTAAATATTACCCATCTCGCTAACCATTTACTGATTTACTTATCACTTCTCTCTATTTTTATTTCTTTAAATTTGTATTGTTTATACATTCTAAAATGGTATTCAATAAAAATTAATAATAAAAAAATGAACAGAAAGTAAATATATGGGCATGCCAGTAATCATGGTTCGTCCGAATTATAGCTGACCATTAAAATGAAAAAAAAAAACTATTAGGAACCAATTCCTAAATATTATTGTTCTATTTCCCCTTTCCCATTCTTTTACTTCTTTCTATCAGGATACTGTAGAGGTTAAACTATGGCATAGACTGATTGTTTTTATTATTCTGTAATCTTCTTGAACATTATTGGAGGTGTGGGGTAGAGAGGTAGAAAAATAGCACCCAAAATTAGCTCATCAGAATCAATTATTGCAATTGTTGTTTTTAGGAGCAGGAAGTCTTCAAATATGCCAAATAATGTGATATAAAAAAGAATTACCTATCTTTTTTCCAAATAATGTGTGCAGGCACCTGCTGAATAAAGAGATGCAAGAGACCTATTAAATGTAATAAGTTAGTAGTTACAAACACAGTTTACAAAGAAAATGATAGCATCTCTTCTGTTATGCAGCAAAAAATGTTACTTGCTAAGCAGTATATTAAAGTACATTAAAGTTGATTACCAAATTATCAAATAATTTGAAAATCTCCTCAGTTTTCAGTAAATTCTTCTTCTTACCAAATTAGCTGGCAATGACCATGAAGTGGGAAAATTAGTAGTTATAATTTACATACACACACACAAACACACAAAGCTGGTATTATCTGCAATATTTATGCTGCCATTTTAGGACTCTGTCTAATCATGACCTTACATAACAACCAGAATACACTGGATTTTGTATGCTCTGATAATGAAATGTTCTAGCAGGGAAGAAATAATACCAAGAAATGATTTCTAACTTTTGTATGTATATAGTATTTGTACTTGGGTTCCTTTAATACCGTGGGCTTAAAATTTGCAATCATTCAATGATAGATAAATAAATAGACACTTGTAAGTGCATATTCACCCAGCCATCCCAATGCAAATCATAAACCTTTCATATACTTGAGTGAATTATTATAACACAAATATAAAAGGATAGTATTTACACTGTGATGTCACAATACATGCTTTGTCATATTGGTGTCACAGTAGCTAGGAATCTCAATTATGTGCCCTTTCACTGGCAAGTGATATAATTAAAAGCTGCTAATATTCTGATGCCAACTTCTGCCAAGTCTGCAGCAAGATGTCAGTCACTACACCAATATAAATCAAAGAAGAAAGCTGTAAGGGGATTTGGAGACTAAAAAAATAAATAAAATAAAATACCAGAGAGGCTCAACTAGTCCATATCAATGAAACTTGATAATCCCCTGCTCTCCTGAAGTCTATCCAGGCTAGACGCCACCTGTTTCTTTGCTTCAAGGCACAAAGGGCCCTGGGATTTTGCCATTTGACAGGCCACCTCTTTCTTAGCCTTTCCAGAAGCCTTTCCCTTCTGGAAGGGAAAAACCCAAACATGGTTTTTTCCCTTCCAGACTTCTTTTGCTCTACCAAGACCCATGGCCTTTCTACCATGACCACACAGGCCCTAAGTGCCTCCTGATTTAAATTATATCTTGTATGCATTCATTTAAATAAAAGACTTAAATGAAAGGCTAGAGAAGTATTTGGAAGGGTGGAATGAGTGGTACACTGTATGTGTGAACATCATGGATTGTCTCACTTATGTCTATGTGCCTTTTGTGGGGATGGTGAGGAATTATTCTGGTATATAATTATTACAGATGACACATCTTTTGCTAAAGAGAGATCTTGTTCTAGGAATTTCAAAGTTGCTAATTTCTTTTTCTCTTGAAAATGAAGTGCTAAAAATTAATAATAACACACTTCAGATATTGTGATTCATTAGTTCTGCCAAATATCCACTGTGAATTGTATATAAGAAACTAATTCATGTAGCTATCATTAGTTTGTACATCCAGTATATGTTTACTAGAGGGAGATGTCAGACGAGGTGTTTTTTTCTTTAAATAAGAGGAAGGTGAATGTAACACAATATTGAATTAAAAATATATTTATTGAGTTACAACTATTCATTTCATGACCGTTTGAAGTTACAATGGCATTGAAAACTGACATGACATTTTCACACTTATGACCACTGCAGCATTCCCATGGTCACATGATCAAAAGTCAAACATGTGGCAACTGGCATACGTTTTTGACATTTGCAGTGTCCCAGAGTCATGTTGATCTGTCCCCCCCCTTCAGAGACCCACAAAAACACAGCCAGTCGAGGGTTAAGAAGCACTTGGCACACTCCACAGTTCTTATCTCAAACTTGGCAGCGATATGCACACCATCTGCCAAGGGCTTTATTAGTTCACACAAAAAGAAAATCACCTACGTAGCTTTGCCAAAATCCGTTCTTTTAGCTCCCAAGACTACGAGATTGCTTTGTTGTTCGTCACAGAAATCATGACCCACCCTCCTGTCTTATATAGGCTCTGGGTGTGGTCCAGTGATTCATTGATCCTGTGACTCCAGTCCAGTGACTCAGGTCTATTCCCTCATGCGTCGCCGCAGCTGCAGTAAGCGTTTATCTCGCCTTCTTTGGCGTGCGTCCAGGAATGACGTCTCTCCCTCATTCTCATCTGAGACACCTGTTTCCCCACTACTTGGCTCTCTTTCAGCTGGCACCTGAGACGGTGCCAGGGGGGGGGGGGCTGGGAGATCTGGCTGGCTCCTCTTCCTCCTGCTCAGAGCTTCCTTCCTCCAATGGGATAGGCTCAGAGGACGGGGCCACAACACATGTGATCAACTCTTACGACCCTCTGACAAGCAAAGTCAATGGGGAAACCAGATTCACTTAACAATCATGTTTCTAATGTAACAACTGCAATGTTCATTTAACAACTATGGCAAGAAAGATATTAAAATGGGGCAAAACTCATTTAACAACTGTATTACTTAGCAATGGAAATTTTGGCCTAAGTTGTGGTCATAACTCAAGGACTACTTATATTATGAAAACTGAAATTTCAGTCACTATTTTGCTGCGTTGGTAAGGTAAAAAGGAATGGATGTTTCTTTGCTGTGTTGGTCTACCTTCTCAGGTATACCTCTTATTTCTCAGAATTTCATTTACATAACAAAGTTGTTTATTGTTTCTAGTTTGTTATCTCAGTTCAGTAAATATTTACGACCTTGGCACATGCGGCAATTGTCCATCCTGGATTGGATCTAAACTTTCTTTTATTTATTGTGTCCCTATCCTATCAAACTTGCTTGCCTGAGTTAGATTGTGATTCCAAGGGAAATGATGTAGCCAAAGTTAAATAAAAAAGAGAGTTGTTTGAGCCTTGTGACTTTTATCAATCATGTTCGCAAAATGTAGACCTGCTATTTCCTGAACAACTTAACAAAACATAGATCAGTGTGATAGGAAATGTTATGGTAACAGCTCAAAAATTCTTGCATACTTTAAAATAAAGGCCAGCCTTCTCCTGGTAGGAGAAGGGATTTTTATATGGAGAAAACTCCATTAATGAGAGAAGGAGATTGACTTTCCGAAGAGCATGACAGGTAGTCTAAAGAGGTTTAATGTAGAACAAACAACCTCTTCATCTTTGTCTTTCTAGGACAAAAACCTTTCAGAGTTGGGTGCATTTCCTTCCTCCCTCCCTCCCTCCCTCCCTCCCTTCCTTCCTTCCTTCCTTCCTTCCTTCCAACATTCCTTGACATTACAATTTAACTGACTAGTTTTGTTGATCTGATTGTTTCAAATAGTGTGACCCTCAGCAGTTCTCCCATTGCTTCTCCTTTGTGTTTACATGTTCTCTTATATTGCATCATATACTTAACATTGTTTTATATTGTCCTGTGATTGGTTTATTCATTTAGTCAATTGTTTAATTCAGTAGATCTTTGTCATTCCTCCAGCATATCAGCTGTTGTGCTTTTTCTGAATAGAAGTTGGCAGAATGCTTAATATACCATTTAACTTTTGTTAAGTGGTACAACCATACAATTGTTCAAAAATTGAACCATACAATTGTTCAAAAATCGTTAATATTTTATTCTTATGTTTTAAGGATTATACTTTATAGTATATAAACAAAGTACATAGTCTGGTCTTATAAATCAAGTACCGCTTCAGCTAAAAATGGATTTTACCACAAGTGCAGCAAAGGCTAGTGAGTGAAATAAAATAAAGTTAAGTATTTTGATTATTGTCAGAAGATATACTTAATTATACCAACTTTATAAACATTTGATTGCAGTCAGGATTTGGCATCTTGAACCTATCACTAAAAATCCATGGATTACAGCCAACTTAATTAAATAGTTAAAGTACTACTACTTACTGGGCTTCAACAGTGCTTCTGTCTTTTTCTGTCTCCACTGGTGTCTATCATTCATTTTTTACAATAAGCTATTCAAATAAATGCCCCATGCCAGCTGGATGTCGAACAAAAGAAGAAGATTTTCGAATGACTTGCCGACAGTTAAAGATACATCCCCAAATGATTACTATATATCAAGCATCTGGTCCAAGGCAGAAGACATCTGTTGCCAGAGATTAGAACTGGTTTAGTAGTAGCTATTATAATGGACTAAATATGCTTGCCCCTGACCCTACTGATAGAAAGCAAAAATCCATTGTGAAAGAAAAATAATAATTGTGGTCTTGGGTTTGATCTCTCTGTATTTCCACTATGTTTTAGTGCTATGTTTAGTGCTGTTTTGTTTTCCTTATAAATACATATAAGTCAAATATACTGGGAACAAAACTCCAGTATATTAGATATAATAGAAAGATATACAAGAGTTATGAAACTTGGTAAAACTGGAGCAACCAAGGTCCAGAGCTTAGTTGCCTTCAAAGACATTTGTTATTTAGGAGACATCTCATGATATATTTGTGCAAATACCCTCAAAGACAATTCTTTTAAATAATTAATTGTCTTTATTTTTCTGTACTATCTTTTAAAGACATTGTTCCTATTCAGCCTCAAACAACTTATTTAAAAATCATCTGGAAGATAATACATTGTAGAATAGAAAACACATTTTCAAATGATAACTTTTTTCTCCAACTTTATACTGAAAATATTAGGATGAAAGTAATGATAACCATATTTGTTGAAATAAACAAATTAGTTTATTAGAGTAAAAAAAAATGAGGCATTAGCATAGAGCATTCTTATGCCACTTACAATACCTTCATCTTCCTTCAATGACATGTAGAGAATACTAATTTTGAAAACAATACCAGTAGTCCGTGACTTAGAACCATTCATTTAGTGACCATCTGAAGTTACAAAGCACTGAAAAAAGTCCTTGCAGCCTCATGTTCACATGATCAAAATTTGGGCTCTTGGAAATGGGCATGTATTTATGGCAGCTGTTTTTTAATGGTGATCTGTCTGAAGGATTACATAAGAATAATTTCTGGTAAATGTATTACGTGTTGCTTTTATGACCAATGTGAAACAGAAAAAAGTTACTTTTCTCACCCCTCCTTTCCCCTAACTATGTACTACTTTTGAAATTAACTTCTGGGAGTTCATCCAACTTGACACCTAGCAGTTGTCTCCAGCCATGTGATAAGGCCTTGGACTTTCTCAAAACATTGCCTCTGAGAACAGAACAGTTCCCCCCACCTCTCCTTTTCCCATTACAGAGAACATGTTCTGAGGGCTTCCTTGATGTGTTTTAGGCTTTTTTCTTTCCCATCTTTGCTGGTAGACAGGCCTTCAGTTTGATGGTGTAGAGTTCTGATGACTCCCATTTTGTGCTCCAGTGGATGGTGGGAATCAAAATGTAAATATTGATCTCCGTATGTGGGTTTTCTGTAAACTTCAGTGTTAAGGCTTCTGTCTTCCTTAAGGTGCAATCCACAGTCCAGGAAGGCTAGACTATTTTCCTTAACATTGTCCACATACCTATGCCAGTGAGTAAATTCAATGAAGGTTTCTACAGACAAAAACATGGCTCTGCCATGAGTTCACCTGTGTCCCCCTTTGTGGCCAATCTCTACATGGAAGAGGTAGAAATCAAAGTCCTAGACTCCTTCAAAGGAATTCTACCCACTCATTGGTATAGGTATGTGGACAATACTTAGGCTGAGATCAAAAACACAGGAATTGGAAGTGTTCACCAAACATATCAACTCTGTGAACAGATATTTAATATTATGACTGTTGTTTCCTTATTTCCTCTAATACGCTGTCAATGGGTTTTCCCTACTTTCCTTTATCTGAATAATTTCAGAGGGTATCTGCTAAGCATTTGTAATGGTTCATACAACTTTGCCCTAATTCCCTAAGGAAAATAGTCTAGCCTTCCTGGACTGTGCAGTATCCATTAAGGAAGACAGAAGCTTTAACATTGAAATTTACAACCCCCCCCAACAGAGACTGATATTTACATTTTGATTCCCACCACCCACTGGAGTACATAACAGGAGTTATCAGAATCCTAAAACACCAAGTTGAAGGCCTGCCTATCAGCAAAAATGAGAAAGAAAAAAAACCTAAAATACTTCAAGGAAGCCTTCAGAACATGTGGCTATCCCAAGTGGGCCTTCATCAAATCTCATAAAAGACCCTATAGGAGCTCCTCCATAACAGACAACAAACAGAACAATAAACAAAGCAACATTGTCATTCCATACGTTGTAGGAATATTGGAAAAGGGGGATCTTCAGCCAACACAACATACATGCAAACTTCAAACCCAAGAATACACTAAGGCAGAAGCTTGTCCATCCCAAAGATAAATCACCCAGACATAAACTCAGAAATGTGATATATGCAGTACAATGCAGCAAGCCATATGCAGATCTGTACATTGGAGAAACAAAACAACCACTTCATAAATGCATGGCACAGGAGTTCGACCGGAAGCATCACGGCGAGACAGTCGGGGAATTAGCAGGCTCTGATGAGCTGTGTGAAAACCTGGACTGACGAACCTGCTGAGGGGTCTTTGGACTGGAACCATCCTGTAGGGATGGGGAAGAAGGAGAGGCACCTTGGAAGACCAAGAGGAACAGGCAAGTTCCTTGAAGATCAGAGGAAACTCTTTCCAATTTGGCAGTGGGGACTGCGGCCATTGTGGCCATCAAGAAGCTAGGCAACCGGGCTAAGTATTGAGCAGGATCGGTGACTGGAATGGAGTTTTTGAAGCCAGGTGAGTGACAGCCAACCAATAGGTGAAATAACAATAAAAGACTTTTAATTTTTCTTGCAATTTAAAAAAGAAAGGGGAAAAAAGACCTTTATTTCTTTCCAATCCTTTGATCATATCTAATTGTTTAAAGTTTCCAATTAGTTTGTTCAGAAATCAGTATTCAATTGGCTTTTTGTCTCTTCCAAATTACATTTCAAAATCTTCTTTGCCCCCATGCTCCTTAGCTGCTACTACACATTAGGGGTCTTATAGTTGTAAGATGTTTCTCTTGTTATTCAAACCTGAGTTGGCTGTCATTCACCTGGCTTCAAAAAAACTCTGTTCTGTTGCTCTCTTCCTTCAGCTCTACACTTAGTCTGGTTGTCCCAGCTTCGTGGCAGCTGCCATGGCTGCTGCCCCCCGCTGCCGACTCACAGAGAGTTCTCTCTGACCTCCAAGGAACTTGCCTGTTCCTCTTGGTTGTCCAAGGCACCTCTCTTTCTCCCCCGTCCCTGCAGGATGGTTCCAGCCCAAAGACCCATCGGCAGCGGTTCGACAGCCAAGGTTTTCAAGGTTATCAGAGCCTGCTATTTCCCTGACTGTCTCGCCACGACACCAAACCAGAAGAATGGACAATAAGCTTTAAGAAAAAAAAGGGGGGGATGTGTAAATAAAAGGGGAAAAAAGAAAAAAAAGAAGTGAGAAGAGCTATTTAAATTTGGACTGGACTTTAAATATGATTTGATATTTTTAAATTGAAAAAGAAAAAAGAGAAGTCAAGTAAGTTTGTGATGTAATGGAAACAAAATGGATACTTGTTAAGCAATCGGAAGTTGTGGATTGCAGAGGGACACCATCTGGAGTAAAAAGGAACATTGTAACTTTATTCTTTGTTTTGGAAAATTGTGAACTTCACAGATAATAACTGTGAGAACTTGTGGAGGAGGATTTTCTTGTCTACAAGAGGCTTGACTTTTGAAAGAATAAAAAAGAAATACAAGGAAATACAAGGGAACTTTTATAATTGGAGCAATTATTTGACCTGGAGAATGGAAATAAAAGAAATAACTATAATGTTGCAGAGAGGATAAAAGTTGAGGATATAAAAATCGAAATGGAGTATACATGTGTGAACAAGAAAAGGAAGAAGGAGAAATAAGACATAGAAGTGGAAAATAAAGAAGATATTGTGATTAAATATGAACAAATAATTGAACATGGGAATATTAATAATAAAAAGGAGGTCTCTAGAGATTATATTGAGATTAACAATAATATAATGATGATTATATGGAGATTAATATTGAATGATAAAAGAATAAAAGGTTGGAAAATATTAAGAAATTTAAAGAAATCCGGGACCTGGATTTATAAAATGACTATATTGAGTTTAACAAATATGAGAAGAATTATGTTATAGATATTTAGAAATGAAATAGGGATTGAAGTTAAAATATATGGAAAATAGACTACATTAAAAGAAATATAGCAATGGATATAATGAACCAATTTATTATTAAGATGCTAAAAGATATTTGAGGAAATTGATGGTTATAATAACTGGGATATTGTTTAAATACCTATAACAATTGTTATAATTTGAATATTTGTAATAATATATCTACAAAAGTAAAAGATTATTATGCTGGGATTAACAGTGAGAAAAATAAAGATAATTATACTGGGATTAACAGTAACTAAAATGATTACACTGAGATTAGCAGTGAGAAAAATAAAGATGATTACGCTGGGATTAACAGTGGAATAAAGATTTATTTTGTACACTGGGATTAACAGTGAAAGGATAAGAGAAAAGGTTAAATTAGAAAACTGATAGCTATAATAATTGGGATATTGTTTAAAAATGTATAACAATTGTGATAACCTGAACATTTATTACCTAAGTGAAAAAGAAAAGAAAACTGAAATAATATATGATTATGAGCTATAAATAAAAATTACTGAGTTGGTGTTATATAAATGGTATGGTTTGATAGATAGAATTTAGGATATTTGGGAAATTGCATTAACGAGCATTATTTGAACTAAGAACTATATTTAAATGTTAAATTGCTGTATTTTTAAAATTAAATATAAGATTTAAATTTAATAAAGTAATAATGGAATCAAGATTTAATGAACATAATAAACTATAAATATGTTTGTACTGTGTTGTCAATAGTAAGGATTTAGGGTAAGAATTGTTGTATTATGAATTATTAATTGAATTAAGAATTAAGATGGGTTAATAGAGGGGTAATTGTTTTGATTAAATAAATATGTGTTAATTCTTTAAAGATGATATTAGTTGAATATGTGATCTAAGATTAAGAAATAAGTGCTATGGCAAAATAGAATAGATAAAATTTTGTTAAAGATTTTGTTAAAAATTGAACAAAGTGATGATCGGATCAAAGCTCTGTTCCGAAAGGATGTAATTTGTATATTTGGAAAAAAAATTAAAAAACTTTTTGCAAAAAAACCCAAACAACAATAAAAGACTGTTAAACCTGAAAAAATCCCAGTGTAAAAATAGTGGCTAACAGGCATGGGGGAAAGAAAAGAGGATGTTTGATGTGGAATTCAAAGGGATAAAAACCCAAAAAGAAAATTGACTTTTGAATAAAATTATTTGGAGAACTTTAAAAACTAGAAGAAATAACCCTAAAATTGGCTAAAGGATTGGAAAGAAAATAAGTAGATCCTTTTTTTTAATGTTAAGAAGAACAAAAGAGAAATTGGAAAATAAGCCCTGTAACAGAAGTGCTAGATAAACAAAAAAAAAAAAAAAAGAGGGGAAAAGTACTGTTCAACTTGGACTGGACTATAAAACTAATTTGGTATTTTTAAAGATAAAAAGAAGAAAAGAAAAGCTAAAAGATTTTTTTATCTTTTCACTGTTAACACCAGTGTAATCATTTAAGTTTTTTGCATTCTTTCTATTCCACCCTTCTTTCCTTCTTTATCTTTTTCCACCCTCTCTGTTTTTTCCATTGTTAATCCCAATGTAATCTCTAAAAGCCTCCTTTTTATTGTTACTACCCCATATTCAATTAATTTTCCATGATTAATCTCATTGTCTTTATCTTCTTTATTTTCAGACTCTGAGTCATGTTTCTCTGTCTTTGTTTCCTTGTCAGCTTGAGCATGCTCTGTCTCAATTTTTGGACCTCAGGTTTAAAGATAAAAAAGAGAGAAAAAGGATGGAAAACAACAGGAAATACAGGGCAAAATAGAAGAGTCCAGAACCTTGAAATACAGAATATTACACTGGGATAAACAGTGGGAAAATAAGAAAGATATGGGAAACAATGGAAAATATAGGGCAAAATAGGAGAGTTCGAGATTTTAAAGCTCAAAAGAAAAAAAGGGGAAAGAAAAAGGCAAAAATGAAAATGAAAAGGGAGAAAAGGAGAAAGAAATGAAAGAGGAATATGCTATATATACTCAGAATTGAAATATGAATTGTAGTAAGAAACAATGGAAAATCATATGATTGTAAAAATGAATTGAATAATAAGTGGAATATCTTTATTTGCATTTTTGAAACTTAGATAATGATCAGTTTTTAGAAATATGAATAAGTTTAAATTGAAATAATTGAAATACTTTTAATGGTATGTGGTGATGAAAGTAGAAATGATGAAGTTGTGGTTTTGAGGAATATATGGGCAAAGCTATATGATTAGAGGATAACCAACTCTAGATTGTGGGCTCCTTGGTACTCTCCGAACTTGGTTGCTTTCTTGCAGATGTTTCATTACCCAACTAGGTAACATCATCAGTGCTAGGAGGGAGTGGGGTTTGCTCTCACTTTATATACAAGCGACAAGCCTGTCAGTGTGGCTAGAACATTTTTAAATTTAACTAGGGAAATGGTAATAATTGAAATATTTTTAATTATATATAGTGGTGAAAGCAGAAATGATGGTTTGGAGGAACATATGGGGGAAACTATTCGGTTTATTATTATTATATAAAGAGAAGAAATGGTTACATAATTTACTGATTTTTTAAGACGTTGGATTGCATAAAAATAGAGATAATTGGAATATTCATGTTCATATTTTTGGAATTTATATAAAGAAATATATGGGGAAAGTTATTTGGTTTATGATTAAGATACAAAGAAAAGAGATAGTTATATAACTAACTGATTTATACCAAAATGTTGGATTGTGTTATCTAAGGAAATGTATATTATAAAATAATTGGGTTTATTATTTCTATGAGAAATGAATGATTGTAACATCACATAATTCATTTGATGATGGATATAAAAATAGATGACAATGGGAAATATTAGTAATCATAAGAAAGGAATATATGAGACTTAAATTTGAAGGGTACAACATAGAATAGAAGAGAAAAATTGAATTTTGTTAAGATCAGAGGTCAGAGAATGAAGGGTAATATTGGTTTTTTAAAAATAATAGAAGAAAATAAATATCATGGGAAAAAGGAAGTATAGAAATTGTAAATTTAGTTGAAATGACTAAAAACTGTTTAAATTGGTGAATTGGCCAAATACTCTGTTCTGGAAAAATACATTGTATGTTTGTAAGTGTGTTTGTGTAAAAAATAAAAAAACTTTTAATAAACACATGGCACAACAGAGGGGGAGGGATACAACATCAGCTGTCTCCAGTCTATAACACAGTCCTTTCAACAGTTCCAAGAAGGCTCCACACCCATTTGCACTACTCAGGTGACCCTGTCTGCACAGATAAACATCCAAGTGGTCTTCATGACTCGCTAAAAGAATGCAAATGACCAGCTGTCTACAAGGAGTATAAATCCTTCTATTTCCCACCATCCAGTCAGAGCTGAAGAAGCTTCTTAGATGAAAGCGAAACGTTTTCGAAGAAAAACCAGAAAGTCCAGTTGTCTCTTGAAAAAGTGGGGCCACTTTGTACTCTCAACAGGATTTTTTCAAGCCCAAGAATAAATATCCCATAGTAATTGAAAAACAGATTCTTGCATTCTGTATAAAACCGCATTGTTCATTTTCTTGTTATCTATATACAGTGTTTTTCCTTTGAAGCAGTTTTAAGTCATTCCTTTTGAATGATTTATCATCCTCTTGACAAAGTACATCTGTAGCTTGGCCTAGATAACTTCTGCAGCTCATCTCCATCTTTGCTCATGGCAGGTTTCTTTCAAATCTTTTAAATAGTCTTTGTTTTTGTCCCCAGATTTGTTAGCTTGTCATATGTGGTTGTGTTGGCTTGGGAGAAGATAAAATATTGTTCTGGACATGGCCAAATATGTGGATCGCATATATATTTCTTAAACAACAGAAGAGAACATTTATAAAAGTGTTTATTTGCACTTAACCTTTTTTATTTTTTTCATGCTACCTTCAATAATTTCCTTACAGCCTTTTTTTAGTCTTTTTGTCAATGTAACTCATCTTTAGCCCTCCTTGTTCACATGTAAGTTATATGACCTAGATAACTATTTTAGGCATCTTAGAAGCTGGCTTGGTATGGAAGGAAGTGGGAGCAGTAGGATGCCCCAAAGCAATAGGGAGAGTACCCAAATTAGAGTGATGGATTTGCCTGTTTAACAATATTCAGCAGAGCTCTTAATTCTGGCAGACTTTATCTGAAGAAAGGAAAATGCTGAGTCATCCACAACTTTGTTCTGTAACACGCCCAAATACTTTTAAAAGTTACAGAGGAAAGAGGAAAAAGCTTCTTATTTAAAGTAGAGGCTAAAAACAGGGAGAGAATAGAGAATATGTACAAATGAAAGTTTTAAAAAAAGTAAAAACTGGGGAGACAATACAGAGTTAATGATCAGGGAGAAAACAGGATTGCCTGTAAATGTGTTCATGTATCACCAGAAACATATTGCATAGGGCAACACCAAGGGGTGTGTGAAGTGTGTGAAGGCTCACAAACTTTACATCTGAAACAAAGTAAGCAAACCTCAGCATACTGGAACACTTTTGAAAAAAAGATCCCAATAACCAGAGCATTCAATATGGATCATAGCCGTGTTCGGGTAATACTCTGTATAGCTCTCTTCAAGAGGAATGGTGAGCAACTCTTCCCATTAGCACCACTCACCAACCCAAAGGACCAAGTCTTCCTAAATATTGTGCTTTGAAGAAGAAAGGTTTTTTGCCCTTTGACTAACAAATGCCAAGCTAGTTTCTCTGAAACAAAACAACAACAAAAAGGCTTAAAGTTGTAAGATTGGATGACAGTAACAAGTGCCTTTTCTTTGCATGAACCAATCTAGATGTGACTCTAACTTTCATTGGCTGTACACAACAAAGAATAGACAATAGAACCTCACCTAGTCTTTAGCACTATAAGAAAAGCAGCTTTTCATTACCACATACTATAGCTATGACAGAGACATAATTTGAGATCAGATTCAGCAAAGGGTTGTATATTTTCTTCTATGAAGAATGATTCAGAAATCAGGAATTTGCTGCAATTGTCTCAATCAAATGCCATATCTGTGCTTATAAAAGTTAGCAATAATTTGACTACATAAATTCATTCAGTCTTTTCTGATTAAAGCACAGATTATCTGTTTAGTTTTGCAGTACTATGCTAAACAATAATGGCTAAGACTTTAAAACATCCCTGCCCTCCTTCAAAATCTACTCATTTCCAGCACACTTAGCATCTCCATTCTGGGGCTCACCCTGAAGATTCAGGGTCAAAGTATGGAAACTTTCTGTAGCAATGATCAACAATGTGACTTACTTAATTGAATTCATTCATTCATTCCTTAGGTGATTAATTTCACATTCAAAACAAATCACAAATCTTAGGGTTTTTTTTGTTGTTGTTCCTGTTGCTTTGTATTATAACACAGCCAATATTTTGTCACCACTTCCCTTCCCAGTTAGCTTTTGTTTGATTCTGTATTCATAATTGTAAGTTGAGGTAACCAACTGGAGTTTATAAGAGACAGAGGAAGGAAAAGTATTCTGTTTATTTTTAAGAGAAAAGAAAAAAGGAAGGAATTTGGAGTGTATGTTTTCAATAATAGGAAAACAGTCTATGCAGAATTTAAATTCATACACAGCTCTGTATTTATTTTATCAACCTGAAAGACAAAGGCTAATAGAGTCAAGTTCATGATATCACTCAGCTGTGAAAATTACTGTGATTTTTAAGCCAGTGTTTTTTCCTCAGCCCACTCTAGTCTACAGAGTTAGTTTAGCACAATAATAACATTGAAAGAGGCAACCCAGTATGCTCCTTCTTTTCTGACTGTGATAAATTGATCACATTGTTATCTTATTTAACTATTTCATTTGAATGCAGACTTAATGCAAAATAGACATGAGCTTTGGAAGAGTGGGAAGTTAAAAGTTATAAATAATTAATCCAAACGTTATCTTTATATTAATTAAATACATTCTCAAATAAGATTTAAGAAAGGTAAAAAAAAATGCTGCAGAATTTTGCGATTAATTTGATGGTGAGAGATTTGATCGGTTTCATTTGATAAATGAATCAAGAATATCAAATAAAATATGTTTCACAGAGAACAAACATTTTGAGATACAATGTCAATATCGGCTAAAGCTCTTTTTCAGGCATTCTGATTTTAATTCTTGTAATGATTATAGAAAGTACTGGATGTATGCACCTATTCAGCCAGGTTAAATCCTCCCCTATGTATGAAGCCCAGATTGATGAGGTGCTCAATTACATTCCCTTTGGAGAATGCCTAAACTGAAAAGGATATGTACTTGGCAATCTATTTATAATTCTTGCAAAGGATAAATATGTAGTTTGCACAAACATTTAATTTTGCATGCAAAGTGAAAAATCCAAGGAATGACTTGGATATTGTCAGTCGTACTAGGTTTACCAGACCAAGAAATCAATTCGGCAGGAAAGCCGAAACTACTTTTGTTGTGACTGGTTATAACAAAAATTTGCAAGTCTGATTATCCCAAACCTCCTTCTCCTTCTAATACTTTGATGAATTAGGGAGCTACTTTCACATTATCTCTTAAGGAATTTAAAATGCCTCAGCCCCCTTTGACTAGACAATAGAACATAGAATAAAAGAATTGGAAGGGAGTGTTGTGATCTAGGCTTACTGAGTCATTACAAAACACAATTAGTCCCAAACAAACCTATTTGATTGTAACAGCTGAGAATTACGTTCATTCCCAGTTGAGTCCCAATTAGTTGCAAAACAAATCCTTCGGAAGAAGTCCTTTGGGATAATCACCAACCTTTATCTTCTTTGACACCCTGCCAAAGGCCTTACTTGGCAAATCTCCACAAAGTTCAGAAACAAACAAGAGATGCCAACTAGAAACAGAGTTAGCAATGTTGCTTTCCTGCAAAAAGCCCAAGTGCCTTTGTTTCTCTTTTAAGCCTTATGGGAGGGGCCAATCATCTCCTGGCCTTACTTCTGAGTCTTCCCTTTTGCTTTAGCTGCTCTTGCCTTCTGGCAGGTCTGTGCATGCATGCACTAGGAACAGGCTCCTCCTGTTCCTCTGCCTCTCTGCTGTCCAATTCTGGGGGCTCTGGAGTCAGCGCATCACTTCCAGATGGCCCTGGCCCCATCTCTGCCTCCGATGAAGACCCCTGGTCTGGGTCTTCCCCAGACTCCAGGACTGGTCCATGTTCCTCCCCACCCTCTTCACTGTCTGACTCTGCAGGCTGCTGGCGGACCATAACTGAGAGGTCATCTATTCCAAGCATCCCCAATCCCTGAGCCATGGCACAGTACCGGGCCATGGTCTGTTTGGAACCCATGCAAGTGGTAGGTAAGTGTGTGAGTGACAAGGGATTTCATTCATGCACAAAGCTCCATTTGTGTTAGCAATGGGCCTAACCCTAGCCTGCTCACACAAATGGAGCTGTGCCCACTTGTGCACGCTCTGGCTGCAGATGCAGAACCATCCTCTCTCCCACCGGCACTGGCACTGGTCTGCAAAGCTGGAAAGGTTAGGGACCACTGATCTAGTCCAATCCCCTGCATGAGCAGGAGACGCTATACTATTTCAATAGATTCTGCATACCTCCTTGAAAGTCAAGTTTGTTCGTTTGTAAAATTTATTAGTCACCCATCTTACCATTGGGTAACTCTAGGCAGTTTACAATGTTAAAAAGATAAACTATATAAAACCTTGATGATAGAAATAAAATACTTTAAAGATCCAAATATTGAGCTCTAACTAAAAAATGGGGGAGGGGGGGAGGGAGTAAAATGAGAAGGTGGGGAGGTGGGAATTTGTTATTAATCTATCAACCACCCGTAATGTGAAACTCCTCCATTGGAGCCCCAAGCTAACTGGCAGAACCATTCCTTTAAGCACTTGTGGAAGGTCAGGAGCATTGGAGCAGACCTCATTCCAGGGGACAAGATGTTCCAAAGAGTGCAATGGCAGAGAAGGCTCTTTGCCTTAAAATCTTCCTTGCTAATAGTTTCTTTTTAAAGCTTAGAAAAAAAGATGCAATTCAGTCTTGAAATAATTGTGTGTAAAAGGTACAATAGTTCCAATTTTCTTTTTGTTCTAACCTGCTTGCAAGTAACACACACAGAGAGAGAATTATTCAAGTATTAACTTTGATGCTTAATCTTTCTACCATTTTGTGGGCATCTGATCTCTATTTCACAAAACATGCAGATACAGAATAAGCAAAAGCAATTCTAAAGCTGTCTTCCATGAATGTGAAGTCTAGTAATGGTCTCACTTCAGTTCCAAAGTGTGAGGATTCTGGTACACACATACGAGAATTTGTGTGATTCTGCAGAAAGAATTGAGAATGGAAGTAAAAGTCCAACCATTTCAGGATAGTACTTATGTACTGCATGTGTAGAAATCGGTGAAAAGATGAACAGACATACTAGGATTTGAGATAGAAATCACAATGTAAATAAGCCCATAGAAAGATATAGCTATTCTCCATTAAGAATAGGAAAAAGAAAAAAATGAAAAAGGTACAGAGGAAAGCCTACAGTTTTGTTTCTTGTAGAGTCAAAACCAAAGCTCTTGGCTAAGAATATGTAGCAAAACATTCAGATAGATGCTGTGCTTTGTTACCAGTCCTGCATAAGTTACTTCTCTTTTTGTGCAAGTATGACAACCTCTTTATGTAGGCTGATAGCTGGAAAGCAATTGCCAGAAAAAAGTTAAATTGAAAGATAGGGCTTAGTTTGTCAAAATCAATTAATACAATAAGATACTAAAAAGACTAACAACATCTTTAGTCATTCTCTCATAATCCTGCGTTCCTTACAGAGGTTGGTAGAAAAAAATGAAACTAGGTAATTTTTTGTATACTGTCTTTACTTTTGAACGAGAGGCAAGATCTAAATCTAACACATAAATATATATGTTGTTGATAGATGGTTGGTCTATTACTCCTTAGATTGAAGTTTCAAGAAATGTAGAAATAGCAGGCACATGGACATGATAAAGAGTGAAAATGTCAATAAATCCATGTTTAAAAGGTGGATTACAGCAGGGCCAGAGAATTGATGACCTTTCAGATGTTGATGAAATATAATTCTTAGCAGCCCCACCAATGCAAGCAATTGGAGAAATGCTAGGAATTATAATTCAGTAGAATTTGGAGCATTACAGGTTCACTATTGTGTCCCTGGATATAGAACTGGAATGCCTTAAATGTGTGTTGGAGACAAGTTTGTAATTCATAGTCATTACTCCATTGATTTCTATTGCATTGTTATAAGATAACCAGCCAAAAGTCTGGCCAAATAGTTTGTAGATGGCTCTGAAACAGAAATGCTGAACTGATGACATTACTGGGAATAATTCCAAACCAAGAAATTGAATGTATTCCTCTGCAAATGGTAGACAACAAGATCTACTCCACCCAACAATGGCTTCTAAAGCGGTTCAACTTTTTTTTTTTTAAGTGGATCATCACTATCTATAGCAGTAAATGGTGGGTGGAATGCTTGCTTTATAATTGTGGAATAAAGAAATAGCATACTATACTTGGTCTAGTACAGTGATCCTAGATCAAGCGATTGTGACTTCATCCTACTTTAAGGAATTATTCCAGAAACATTTGCATTTACATTATTAGAAGTATATTTTTAAAGTATTTTAAAAGAGAATAGATTTCCCTATAAGCCATCTGCTATTAAAATCTTGGCTGCATTTTGTACTTTAGTTTAGTTTAAAGACTGCATCAGGTCTGGAATATATAAAAAGAGGAACAAAGCTTGACTTTTATCCATATTCTAATAACTCCAAGCAGTGATGCTATCTAGTAACCTTTGATACTAAACAAGGATATACATAATCAAATGTGAATATTATCTTTTTTAAGTCTTTGCATTTACTCTCCATTCTTGAAGCAGAAAAGTACTGAAACACAACCAAAACCACAAATATATTTGAATTATCTCAAATGTTTGTTTAATGCATTTATTATTATTTCTGTTTTGGGCCTTTGGCTATGCAACAAAACAGAAAAAAATCCATTATGAATTTGTTTTTGAAAATGAAAATATGACTTGACATGCTTCTTTTGTGAGTCTGTAGGTTTGGCAAACATTTCAGCTTTTTCCCCCAGCTGCAGATATGAAAAAATATTATATAAAAATTATTTATAAAGTATTATTATTATTATTATTATATTTACTTTTAAACAAACTTTAGAAATTTTTTTCAAAGGAAAGAGAAATTCAAATAAACTCTTATAAAAGAATGTGGGGTTTCTGCATTTATTTAATGACAACTGGACAGTGGATGTGTGTCCAATGGTCTGTTGCTATCTTGGTTTTCTAAACTTTATATGTTTTAATAGGGGCACTAATTTATTTCAAAGTATTCAGACAAAAGGCCAAACAACTTTTTGACACAAATTTGTAGAATTTCAAATGGTTGTTTCTGCCCAGTTATAGGTGAGATAAATCTCTGTGATCCTAGAAAATATATGGTAATACATATTGTGTAAGTGAATTAACATTTTAAATGCACACAAACACACATACACACAATTGCCACTTTCACAAACTTGGGAATCCTTCTATGCTGCTGGAAATAAAGTTATATTGCATACAGTATTCTAGATGATTAGATTTTTTTCCCCAACTAATTACCTACCATTCTTTATTTTACTGCTATACTAGCATGTCTAGTCTTTTTCTTTCTCATGGAAAATGCAGTTGCAGGGATGGAAAAGTTAATTGCCTTTTTATTTTCTGAAAATAAAGTAAGACCTCACAGTGACATATGGCAAAATCCTTCATGATTTGAGTCAGTTCCATGGAAATCAATATGGAAAAATATGTCAGCTCAAAATTTTGGATTTAAATAAAAGTACATCTACAAAGTTAAAGAATATCAATGGATTTCACTTACTTTTTTCATAATACTGTTATTTGAAAATGACTTATATTTAAAAGTAAATGAAATTTCCAAATATTAACACAATTTTGAAATAATTACATTGGATAAAAGATAGGCAAGACACAACATACTTGCATACATACTAGGAATTAACATCAATATTATTCAGGATCTACAGATTCCTTAAAGAAAAAAAATATTTCTGATTAACTTATAGTGTTGACTTTTTGGCCTTTAAATATTTGCAATGATTTTAAATATAAGCTACCCTTAGCTTAATGCATATTAATTAGAAAAAAATTAAATAATTCTATACGTATAATCTTATAAAGTATTTTAGAGAGTGTTTACAACGGAAGGTGTCTTTTAAAAATACATACAGTATATAGTAAATACATTTAGTTTTCTTGCATGACAAATGTTTAATTTGATCTTATTATATACTTATGTCCTAAGTAGATGATACTTTTATATTGCATGTGCATTATTTTAAAGAGTAATACAGGGAGAAAAAAAAAAACCTCTTTGAATTCTCAGACTGGAGGAAAATGAATGCTTATTCACATTTTTATTTTTACCACCATTACTTTGGCTACCTTTCACTCTGATTACTATTCATTCCATTTTTGTGTTCAAACAATATTACTCCCTGAATGAGTTGCTTTTAAAGCAAGATTATTTCACTTGTTCTTCATCTTTTCATGCACATTTGTGTATGTGCATGTGTTTGTTTATGTGTATAATGATATAGTCTCAGATAGATAGATAATAGACAGATAGACAGATAGATAGATAACCAGATACATCATATACATAGGTTTGTATAAGTCATGGTGACTATGTACATATAAGAAAGACAGAAACTTAACACAGAGAGAGAGAGAAAGTATGTATAATGAATGCATTACTCAAGCAAGGCACTGACACTGTTTTTCAAACTAGACTGGGCAAAAGATGGAATAAAAATCAATGGCGCCTATTAAGATTTGCAGATGATGTTGTTCTCTTCTCACAAGACTCAGAAGAGCTACAAAGACACATACAAGAGCTGCACAAAGCAGAAGAAACATTTGGCTTAAAAATAAACCTGAAAAAGAGTCAGGTTATATTCAATAAATTCATCAAAGAAAGAAAAAAAATATATCTGGAGAAGAACTAGACATAGTAGACCACAACAAATACCTTGGCCAATGGATCTCAATGGAAGGTGATACAATAAAGGAAATTGAATGGCATGTTAAATGTGGATGGCAGGCATTTGGCAAGCTAAGCATAATTTTCAAGAACAACCTCCCTCTATGCCTGAAGAGAAAAGTTTTCAATCAGTATGTGCTACCTGCTCTAACATATGCCAGTGAAACATGGACACTCACAATTGATACAAAAGCTACAAGTGGCACAAAGAGCCATGGAAAGATACATGCTCAGCATTACAAGACAAGATAGAAAGACTTGCACATGGATTAGAGAACAAACGAAAGTGTATGATATCATCAAGAGAGTAAAAGAACTGAAATGGAAATGGGCTGGTCACATAACAAGCAGAACTGATTGCAAGTGGACCAAGGCAATCATAGAATGGATCCCACTTGATAAAAAGCATCCATGAAAGGGACCTAAAACAAGATGGATCTATGACATCAGCAAGTATTGCAGGCCCAAATGGCAAAAGAAAGCTCAGGACCATATTGGTTAGAAATATGTGGAAGAGGCCTTCACTCTGCAGTGATTAGACAATGGCTAAAATTATGATTATTTATATATATGTGTGTGTATGTATGTATGTAACTTCAGAATTTCATCCTTGCCCTTTCTTCTGGCTATTTTTTTCTCCAGCCTTGAGATTGAAACTTTACAGAGCAGAACTGTCTGGAGCTGAGTAGCACTGGTTGTCACCTTTTCCCCTTTATTTCTTACTATCTATATACTCACAATAAACCCCCATATACACACACAAATGTGTATGTAAACACATCTGTGCACATGCATACTTCAGCTGACTAAAAGTCAGTGAAAATTAATAACTAAGAGCCCCTCTATTTATGACATGGCATGTGGGAGATTTTGACTTGAACTGTAAAATTAGTAAATGATGAAGAGCGTAAGTAAATAAATAAAGAACAGTAAGTATGCCAGTATGTCTGGGAAACTACAGTAGAATAAAGATAAGTCTGGAACTGATCTGAACCTAGTTTCTTTTTTTGAAGTCGAAATGATGACATTGCTAAATAAATGTCAGAAAGTGAATGTTTAATTACCAATTAAAAGTCTAAAATGTATGTCAATAAGTATTAATTGGTGTCATCCAGATTGTTGCAGTTTTGTTATGATTTAGAATTTATAGGTTAGTGATAGTTGCCTGTTACACTCTAATGAATGTTGATAATGAGAGTCTGGGAAACTAGTAAAAATTACTGTGGAACAGGAATATAGAAAAAATAATCTTTAGGCAACTTGAATAAATGAATGGGAATGAGATAAAAAAATTTTAAAAAATTATTAGAGCCAAGATTACAAGTTCGTTTATATGGGAAGCAGAAGACATTTTATCAAAGTCCCACACATTGGTATATGTATGCAATGTATATATATGCAAAAGGGTGAGGCCTTGATCCTGTGGTTGCATCAACCATTTTGACCTCCCTCCCCCCCCCCCATCGTAGACACCTCTGACTGGCATTAATTAATCTTTATCAATCAGATATACACTATCTCATAGTGATAATTAGTGCAAACCTCCTCTTTTTAGTCCCACTTTTAAATCAAAGGAGTACTTTTGTGTATAAAATAACATTTTATAGATGTTTTGTCTGTTTACTTTTTGCTTCATTTTATATTAAGAAAAATACATTTTATTCAATAAATCCATAGGTCCAAAGCTTAATTTGTTATGATCTCCCATTTTCTGGCCTGCAGGGACAATACTTCTGAACATGACATTATCTAAAAGACATTCCAGTAAATTTTGGATATGTTTGTATATTATGCACGGCATATATTAGATTGACTAAGTTTAGAGCACCTTATGAGGTTTCTGGCACACTGAAATCTATGATCTCGGGAATGGATTGTTCTATTAATTTGTAATGAGGAATCAACTCAATCTGAAATTCAACAGATACTTTTCATCTAGTGTCCCACGTTTTAAATTCTATCTAATCTTTATGTAAACTTTTGGCATAGTAATCCATCACTGCCCTGTTCTTCTGATTAGGAAGCTTTTCTGTATCTAATCTAAACTGACTCTTCTTTCATGCAAAGTAATGTTTTTAGAGATAATTCATCCCCCAGTCAAGCTTCAACTTCCTTTCCATTGTTTCTCTCAGTCAATATTTTTGCTGGCATTGATTTTTGTATTTTCCCCCTAGAAGTCCAACCTTGGCTTGAAATGGAAATGGGCTGATCTGAACCATTACAGTCAAATATTAATATCTCTGATGAAAAAGGAAGTTATAACTAACTATAGCATCCATGATAATGTACTAAAGATAATGTTCCTGTATAGTTCAGAATAATATGAGTTTAAGACATGTGTCTTGCTGTTACTCAGGAGATAAATAAATATTGTAAGGGGGGAAAGCTAGGACTGAGAAACCTCTCTACTTTCTAGCTCTGGGTCACAGCATGTCAGAATATATATCTGGCACAAGTGCAGAATTGAATGTTACACTTTCTGATTTATAGGCAATGCTGTAGTAAAATAAAATGCTGATATTTCAGTACAGTCAATGCAAGACACAATCATACCTCACCCATTGCCTGTATTTATCTTCTGAACTGAGCTATTTTGGATGCATTGCTAATTGTAGCCTGGAAGATTGACAAGTTCGAGGATTCAAAAATGAACATGAATCCATTGATTTCAGGTCCAGGCCTGCAATATTGTTATAGAAATTAAGACTCACAAGATTTCCATGGGTGATCAGAGAGGTTTATTGTGCAAGGTTCAGTACAACACAAGAAGCAAACACCGAACGGACGAAAGATTCTGATGCAGTTATTTTATACATACAGTTCTGACAGCTCACAACCCCCCCCCCCCCCGCTTGTTTCCATACTATACTATGCTTACTAACTTGTGTTCTTGCTAAGTGCAACCCTAGCTAAGCTTCCTGTCAAGTTTTCTGCCGTTAGGTCTGTGGTTACCTCTGCTTGGCTAAGTGTGATCTTTATCTTTCCAAGGCTTGTTATTTCTGCAGTTTCACCTTTTGAACCTAATACTAAAGAAAGGGATCCTTCAGAGGTCATCTAGACTGACCCCATATTATATCACTTTTATATCCAATTTCATTATTCTACCTTAATATATTTAGTTTTGTTCTCATTTTCTTCAGGAAAACGTAGATGACATATATGTACCATATGTCTTTGTGTTATAGGAACAAACAAATATGAATAAATAATAAATATTTTCTCAAAGTGTTTATACCAGTTAACAAATTTATCTGACCAGGCAGAATGTATCTTTGTTTACATATAGAACAGACATCTCAATCTCAAAAATCCAAAAGGATTTTTAAAAAATCATTCTACTCCCCATGCTACACTGTCAGCTGTCCCAGAACCAATGTTGAGTCACTTGGCTTCTGATTCCTAAATAAATGGACACCTCCTTTCCTGTAGCTTGCCTCCAAATTCATTGGCTCCTGCATCTTTCTCCCAGCTTGGAATCGGACTGGATTTTACTTCCAATAGTTTGACATGCCAGATGGGACTCCAAGCTAACCTGACCAATGAACCTGGCCCAGGTAAACCTCCACCTTGCCAGCAGCAGATCCCTTGTGTCTGTGGGTGGGTTTCTCAGACCTTGTCCATTTGGAGCAAGAGTAGTAAAGGGAGTTCTGAGTCTTGTGCTCAACGGAGGTGAGTACCATCAAAATTTACTAGATTTAAAGTCCAGGAGAGCAAGGGAAGTGTGTGAGTATTCCTGTGTTTGAGTGAGAGGACTTTTTTCTCGACTGCAGTTGGGTCCTGCTCCCTCTGAGTCTTTCCTACCTGCACCATGACGGACAGACTTTAGAAAGCAAAAGGATTTGGCCAGAGCACAAGACTTTCTGCTAGGGAAAAGGGAGATCGTGTGGAAGGGACACTGAAAAGGGAGGGAGAGAGACGCACATGGGCAACCAGCTGGAAAATCATGGAGCAGAGTCCTATTCCATAAGGAGGGACCCATACTCTGAGAAATTTTGATGGGCAGAGTCCTCCCAGGTCATTTGCTGAAAACTCTGAGGTGACAGACTGAACGTACCTTCACCTTGCAATGATGTGAAGTAAAACCGGGATTGTGGGGGACCCAGGAAAGGAGCCTTGGATTCTCACTTCAGATGGAGGGCACTTGGAGTCTCACTGCAGACAGAGGATATGGCCCATAAAATGAGGAACTCAAGGTCAAAGATCCTACCAAGAACTCCCCTAAGGAAATGAATGGAGTCTTAGGGCAGAAGGTATTGCCTGTCCAGCCAGGCATGAAATTAAGATGTGCATGCAAGCTTTACAGGGAGTGGGCCTTGCTAAGTGACAAAGCTGTAGGGTTAATTTGGCCAGAAAATGATACCTTTGATTATGGAACTTTAAAAGCACTAAGGTCTAAGCTAAAGCCCTCCCACATACCATACTGGTACTCTTGGGCAGAGTTGTTGAATTGGGAAAACCCCAAAGGGAAGAGAGTGAAGAGCCCCAGATAGAAATAGATAACCTAGTCCTAGGCTCTGCACCAGCAGCTCCACAGATTGTGAAAACACAGCACCCTGACCCAGCTGCTGCTGCTGGAAGAACCTCTTCATCCCTTCGAATCTGGAGATTGGATCTGGATAAGATTATTCAACTGGAAAACACCACTACAGTACAGGTAGAAGGGACCCTTTCAAGACTTGCTAACCATTCAGGTGGCTGTAAGAATTGCAGACAGGGATGTCTGGATTCTTTGGAGCCACATCAAACCAGCCGTCCTTGGCCATAATGTCAAACCAGAAGCAATGCCGAGAGTGCAATGCCTGTGATTTAGGAAAGACCCTGAAACTGAGGAGTGGGCATTACAAACTCTTTTTGAGACCTTGGGGAACAATGGCAGGGATTGCAAGTTTAACACAGTTAAATTGTTTTGCATGTTTATCTTTGTAATCTGCAGTGGGGAATTTCTAGAACCCAATCTATTTCTTGACAAAGGAAATACTTGGGAGTACCTGGCATGAGAACTCTTAAATACAACCAACTTCTGCCTAGTTGGGGTTAGATCTGTAAAAGGCATTCTGACCTCAGGGGTCCTGAGGTTCCCAGGCCATATTAAACCACACTAAGATGAGGGATTTTTCACTCACAGTCACATATTCCACCATCTTTGACTGCAGAACCAGCACTAACCTCAAAGATGAGAGTATGTGTACACTACACATGGCAGTAGGCCCTAACATGGTTGCATACTTCAAAATGACAGGCTGTCAGGTCCCTGGAATCCCCAAAACCTTAGCAATATTGAACTAATCTTCAATCAAAATTATCCTCTTCTCCTATAGTCATGTAAGTCTTCCCCTGGGTTGGTTTCTGTTATGTGTGGTCAAAACCAATTCCTATGTACCAGCAAACTCCATTGGGGGATCCTGCACCCTAGAGAGACTGACTGTCCTCATGCCCTTTCTGCAGAGATGACAGAGAAGGGACCTGCTAACCTGAACACCAGATTGCAATTCCCATACATCCCTATTAACTAAAACAAAGTATGTAGCACTGGCGGTGTCATTAGTGGGGGTCCCTGCGCTTGCTGTGGGAAATTCTAGGAACATCAACAGCCTAGCCTCTGTCTGGTCAAAAGCCTAAACTCGACTTCCCAAACCCTAGACACTCTAAATGGAGAACTGAAACAGGTCAGGGAAGCCACACTAGAAAACAAAGCACACATTGATTATCTGTTGCTAGGACATAACCATGGTTACAAAGAGTTTTGTAGCATGTGCTGATTTTAACCTGACTAAAGCTCAGAACTCATAGAGAGTGACATTGAACACTTAAAAAAAACTAACACAAGATATTGGCTGCAGTAAATTTCCCTTCGACTTGTCCAGGCTCTTTTCATGGCTACCCAGACTTTCATTAGCTAAAGATTCTTGTTTTAGGAGTCACCACAGTGGCCATTGTAGGTCTTCTCTGCTGCCTCTATCAGTGTATTCCCTCATGCCTCAGTGTCCAACAAACCTGCCTCTCGACCATTCCAAAATCTAGCAATAAGACAAATTAAGTCTCTTTCATGATGAGCCAAATAGACAGCAAATATCAAGTCTACTCAGACAGGACCTAAATTGTGCAAAATACATACATTTGAGGAAATACCTATATTAGCAGAAAATGGGGGACTTGAAGGAAGAATAATAATACGATTATATAATAATTATATAATTATACAATAAGATTATATAATTATTATAATATATTAATTATTATTATTATTTCCATGTCCCCAGAGAAGGCAAAGAAAAACCATCCACAGAAACTAAACCAATCCCTGCCTCCCAGCCAGAATGGCCTCAGGTAACCCTGGTTAGAAGATAGAGACAGGCTGAATTGGCAGGATACTGTATTTTTTGGACTATAAGACACACCGGTGTATAAGACGCAACAAGATTTCGAAGAAATAAGCAAGAAAAAAAGCTTTTTTTGCAAAAATGGCCCTGTTTTTTGTCCGTTTTTTGCAAAATATGGGTGTTTTTGCCCTCCCCCAGCCCCCAGGAGCACTCTGCAGGCCTCCCAAACCCTCTGCATGCCCTGTTTTTTGCAAAAACTACATTTTTGCCCTCCCCCTGCCCCCAGGAGAGCAAAAAAATGAGTGAAAAATGGGTTTGTTTTTTGCAAGAAAACAGGGCACGCAGAGGGTTTGGGAGGCACTCTGCAGGCCTCCCAAACCCTCTGCACACCCTGTTTTTCGCAAAAACAGCCCTGTTTTTTGCAAAAATGGGACGAGCAGGGCAGGGCTTCAGGAGGCCAAAAATAGCTGAATTTGGTGTATAACATTTCCACCCTCTTTTAGGGGGGAAAAAGTGCATTTTATACTCAAAAAAATATGGTAAGTCAGAAAACACAAAGCCACACAGAATTTTCAGTCCCCACCTTTCCCCAAGGCAAGCCTTGACCCTGACCAGGAAACCAAATAGGGACGAATAGAATACAAAAAGGCACATAATCTAATCAAATAACCCCACCAGGTATCTCAATCTTAAAGGTCCAAAAGGGTATAAAAATCACCCATGCCAAGCTGTCATCTGTCCCAGAACTGATGCTGAGTCACTTGACTTCTGTTTCCTAAATAAGTGGAGACCTCCTTTCCTGCAGCTTGCTTCCAAATTCATTGACTCCTGCATCTTTCTCTTGGCTTGGAACCAGACTTGATTTTACTTGCAACACTATCAAGGAAAATATCTGCAAAAACCAGCCCATGAAATTCTCTACTATTTCCTTATTACATATCATTTATCTGCAGTCTTAAAGTTAGTATTTGTTTACTGAACGAATATGGAATAATTGTTTTAATATAATTTGTACAAGAACTGCTATATGAATTATGGATGACTTAAAGAACATTTTTATCAGTGTGGATGAGGGAGAGAAAGAGAGAAAAGGAAAAAAAGTAGATCAGGACTTTGTCTCCCTCAGGCAAATTAATAATCTCTAATGCCGATTTTAATTGTGGCTGGAGCCAGTGTTCTGTAATTGGTTGAGTTAATCTTAAAAAAATAAGCAGGGTTAGATCTAATTAGTACTAGGGTGTGGAAACTACCAGGATATACCAGGGCTGAAGCTGGTCTGAGACACTGAAAAAAGCTGCCTGAAAAATAAGCACAGGTAAATTACTTCTCTATTGGACGCGAACATATCCATGAAGTTACCAATAATTGGATACAACCTGAATGAGACTTTGCTGGATTAGAACGAGGGCATCCAAGTTCAAGCTCCTCACTTACTTCAGAGTTTACAATTGTTTTGCTGCTGATTGTCTTCTGTCAGCTCAGCCTAGCCCAAAGTTGTTAGCAATTATCAATAACTGGTTCCCCAACCTTAAGCCTAATCCTTTCTTCTACTCAGAAATAGAAAGGCTGAATTGAGACAGTGATGAAGGGCTGAAGGAACAAGTCTCACCTTTCAATATATTTTTTTGCCCAGTTGCTATGGCATGGCATCCTGGGCTGCGGGTGCTGTCCAGATATGGAAGAGAGGATACAATCCTGCAAGCACAGAATTGGAGAGAAGGTGGCTTTATGGAAGAAATTAGGGGTCAGCGTAGTTGGTGAAGCAGCTGCATATTCAACCTTTCAACACTGTGAAGAGACTGACTATGGATCAAATGGGTTCCACTGGTTTTCAGTGCCAGAAAACTTACCTATCTGAAGCTGAGGGGAAGAAAAATTTCACCTTAATGTATAGATAATTTCTTGTACCCTTCTGTCTTCAACATTAGCATTGCCTAATTATTTTTATAAGCTTATTTGCAAAGGTGAAGATTGAATATTGCTACTGAATCAGAAAATCAAGCATGAATATTAAATTTATCCAAAAATTATGATAGAGGGATACATTTAAAGCAATATCATATTGCAGGGGCTCTTGTCAAATTGCATGTTAAACCATTTGGCATTTTTAGAGTTAAATTTCTGGTTCTTTCCATTAGACTTAAATCAGCCTGGCTGGAGTTTAAACTGCCTGGAGAGACAAGTAAGAGCTCACACCCTCTAGAGTGGGAGTGATTGTAAGCCTGGACAGAGAAGAATTTCCTGAACCGAACTGACTACAGTATACAACGCTCAGCTGGTCCTAAGAGGAGCCACGCAAAGCCGGCGTGCAAGCAGGAAGCCTCCTTTCTGCCTGAACAAGCTAGTAACTTTTCATTTTTCTTCAGAAAAAAACGGAATCCAGGGCATATTAAACAATGGAGATCAGGGTAAGATATTGACATTCCTAAACATTCTTAATTTATTTTCAAAGCGGAAGGGAAAATCAGAATTTGTTTTGGGAGCGCCTGGGAATCACTTTTTACAATTTAGAGTAGATTCAGCTGCGAGGCAGCAGATATGGGCAGAGTCCGACGCTCTGGTGTCTTGTACGGTGCGTGTGCTTCTGCTTCGTCTGTTGCATGCACTTTTCTCCTCAAAAGAGATGGCGAACTTCCTCTCAGCAGATGTAGAAGATGCAGCTTGGCGGGAGGACGGGGAGAAGACGGTAAGATGAGAAGAATCGAGGGAGAATTGCAAGTTTCACACGGGCTTCGTCCTTTGGTTTTGAATTTTGAGAACTTTTTTTTACAAATGCGTTGTCTTGGAAACAGAATCTGAGTAATGTTAAACACATGAAATAAAAACAGTAAAGATGAATTCTCTCCATTGATCTCAGGAGTTCTTTTCTCCAGAGTTTTAAATTGAACATTTTAAAAAAGTGGATTGCCTTTTCAGAGGTTTTAGCATACTGACACGTGCATGAATTTTAATTCTGAATTTTTTGTCCTTTTCCATAAAAGATGAATGTTTTGAAGAAACTCATTTTTACTTTCTTTGGGGATTTGATTATTGAAACTGAGGGAAGCAATTATAGTATGATATGTTAATTCTTTTGCAAAAAGTGTGGTGGGGCAGCGGTTAGGATGAAGTACTGCAGGCTACTTCTGCTGGCTGCCCTCTGCCAGCAGTTAGATTCTTACCTGCTCAGGGCCTTCAATCCTTTCGAGGTCGGTAAAATGAGGACCCAGATTGTTGGGGGCAATATGCTGACTCTAAGCCACTTAAAGAGGGCTGTAAAGCACTATAGAGCAGTATATAAATCTAAGTGCTATTGCTATATCCTAAATATTAAGTGTAATTTTATGGGATAACAGATTTAACATTTACATTCTGAATAATAAAAATTGTTATTTTATGCTATTTTAAATAGAAATTTAAAAAATTATACTTTGGAATTAAAAGCTACTTTTGTGCATCTTGAATATTTTGATACTACTAGGCATGTACAATAACTACATTAAATTTATTTTGAGAGTGGAATAAAATATTGGAATTACTTGGCAGCCATAGAATATTATAATGATATAGTTATAAAAACTCATTTCATATAATGAGTTTGACCCAAAGAATCTGAATCTAGCATCTCTTTTTTTCTATTCACCTTTTATTGTATGGTGTGTAAGGAAAATGTTGTGGAAAGACAATGATATATTAAACTATCCTAAACTAAGGATCACTCTGTGTCTAAAAGATTTAGTGACTTAAAATATCAAATTCACAATTCCTTGGAATGGGAAAAGGACTACCATTAGATTGAATGTACAAGGGATTTTGGAAAACATGATGTTACTACTTGTCCTGGCCACGTTTTCCATAGAGGTATGTGACCATCAGAAGTGTAATTAAAAGTGTCAGCACTTTGCTTCTTGAAAACTGCCCTAAGGAAGTTGCCTCTACTGCCACTGGTGGATGAAGTGTAAGCATAGACCTAGTATATACTCATTAGGGAAAACTTGAGTTATTAAAAGAAACTGGACAATTGGAAATACTCGAACATAGCAGAGAGATGCAGAATCAAAGTCGCTGGTAGCATCTACCAAACAAGAGGAGTGCTAGGAAGATGTACATCAATTTGCATTAACAATATGATTGGGTTTCAAAATCTGTCTTCTGATTTCTGAAAGTTTTCCTCCTTTGCAAATGGAACGTCTTGATTCTCTGAATCTTTGTGTGTGTGTGTGTGTGTGTGTGTGCTTAAGAAAGTCTTTAGGTGAAGGCCTTGAGTATGCTGTAGCTTATTGCCTTGATCTTAGAGGATACTGCCTTGCTTCGTTTTTTTGATGTAAGGCATCTTTCCATCCCTCTGCAGACTGTCCACCCCCACTTCCCAGCCTTTATCATCTGAAGAAGACCCCTGGGAGGAGTTCCTAAATGATTGCTTCTCTTGGCATTTCATTAAAGCATTAAAACTGCGGAGGGCTGTAATTGACATCATAGTAGAATAAAGGCAGGTTGCTCCTACACACTCCGTAGCCTCTTTTATCTAAGTTATGCAGCTGTACTTATAGGCATTTCATCGGTGTCATCCCCCCTCCCCAATTTGAATGAGAGGAGCCTAGATATGGTGAAGAAATAGTTAAAGTGTCTGTAAAAGTTGTTTAAAATATGATAGTGGTTTTTTGAAATCATAGCATTCTTCACATTGCGGATCATGGATACAATATATAATGGCAGTTACAGATTAAATGGTACTCAACAAGTCAAAACTTGTTACAGATACAGACAGCTTTTAGCCTTTCCTGGAAGGTGCTGCTCTATTAGAATAATAATGTGCTGTGGTTGTGGAGTGCCTTGACTCAGATATGGTAGAGCTCCCATGTGCTTTACTCCCAACTTTAAGTGTTCCAAGAAAAATGAGACAAGAACTCAACTGTTTATAATTTTAGCACTTAGTTTAGTCTAATCCAGAGATGGGCAACTATGGCCCTTTTATGACTTGTGGACTTCAATTCCCAGAATTCCTGAACTAACATGGCTGGCTCAGGAATACTGGGCGTTGAAGTCCACAAATCATAAAAGGGCCATAGTTGCCCACCCCTGGCTCTAATCTTTTCTTAAATCTGCTCTTCATTAAGAATAAAGCAATTATTCTGCTCTTTCAATACTTGTGGGTGGGAATTTAATTAATGATATCGATTTGTTATATACTGATTACTATTTTTAGGTGCCATTGTTCAAATTGAGCATTTGAACTGTTGAGTTCAAACGTGTGTGCACATGTGTGTACGCAGAGATATATTTTGGTGCATTATATATTCTGATTTGATGGGTAGTATTACAGACATAAAATGATGGGATATAAATCAATAAAAGGAAAAACATGGTATCAATTTGCCATTTATGTACTGAAGTCAATTTTTAATGTGTAATTTTTTTTCTTGGACCCAGTTTTTAACCACTAGGTGTCTTAAGTGGTCTTTAAGAAATTAAGATTAATTTCAGTTTAAACAATTTCAATGGCTTCTTACTAGCCCTTGAAGTACATGGATATTTTTTTCATTCTATCAACTGTTTAGCCTGGAACAACTATATTTTTGAAAATTGCAAAATCTTGAAGCTACAAAATCTTGAAGCTTCCTCTGGAGGAAAGCATTGTTTGATTGAAAATACTGAGAAAAGCATGAGTTACTTATTTCTTTTTCTGCAGTATTCTTTCATATACAAAAGTCAATTGTCACATTTATGCCGAGAGCTCGGGGTAGGGGTGGGGGAGTAGCAGTCATTATAAAGGAAGGTCTCGATCCGAGGGAGGCCACTGTACCTCAGATAGCCGGGTGTGAGTCCATCTTTGTGAAGTGGGGTCGTGGAGGGCAGATGGATCTTTTGGTCACGTACCTGGCTTCCTGCCACTTGGCAATGACCCTGCCCGAGCTCCTCAATGTTGTAGCTGAGGTGGCGATTGGTATCCCCAGGCTTATGGTCATGGGGGATTTCAATCTGCCATCTATCAGTGAAACATCTGAGATACCTCTGGAGTTCATGGCTTCCATGACGGCCATGGACCTGACCCAAGTAATTCATGGCCCGACTCACATCGGTGGACACACCCTGGATCTAGTTTTTGTCTCTGGTCAGTGGTTGAGTGGTCTTGATATAGGGGATATAGGTATTGAACCCTTGTCATGGTCTGACCACTCGCTCCTTCGACTTGACTTTCTGACTGCTGCACCCCACCGCAGGGAGGCGGAACCGACCAGGTGGTTCCGCTCCAGGCGCCTGATGGTTCCTGATAGGTTCCAGACGGAACTTGGGCCATTTCCTGAAACACTGGCACACGATTCGGCCAAGGACCTGGTGGCCACCTGGGATAGGGCAGCCAGCGGGGCCTTGGACCGCGTCGTGCCTTTGTGGCCTCTGACCCGGCGCCGAACTCATTTAGCTCCTTGGTTCTCCGAGGAGCTGAGGGAGATGAAGCGCCGGAAAAGACACCTAGAGAGCGGTTGGAGGGCCAGTTGATCCGAATCTGACTTGACACTGGTAAGATCTCATATTAAGACCTACCTAGTGGCGATAAAAGCGGTGAAATTAATTATTTTGCCGTTCTTATCGTGTCATCAGACAGTCGCCCAGCCGCCCTGTTTAGGGTGACCCACTCCTTCCTTCATTTTGGAGCGCAGGATGATCCCTTGCAGGGACGAGCTGAGGATTTTGTTCAATATCTGGATGATAAAATAACTCAGATTCTGGAAGATCTGGCCGCTGACTGCGTTAGTTTAGGCGAGATGACTGAGGCAGGTCCTGAGAGTGTTATCTGGGCTGAATTCGATCCTGTGGCTCCCGAGGACGTGGACAGGATTCTGGGAAGACTGAACGCGACCACATGTTTATTGGACCTGTGTCCCTCCTGGTTGGTGCTGGCTTCCCGGGAGGTTACACGAGGCTGGCTCCAGGAGATTATTAACGCTTCTTTGAGCGAGGGCACCCTACCGGCCACCTTGAACGAGGCGATGGTGAGACCCCTCCTCAAGAAGCCTTCTCTGGATCCAGCTGTTTTAGCTAACTATCGTTCAGTCTCCAACCTTCGCTTTCTCTGAAGGTTGTTGAAAGTGTGGTGGCATGGCAGCTCCCCCAGTACCTGGATGAAGGTGTCTATTTAGACCTGCTCCAGTCCGGTTTCAGGTCTGGGTTCAGCACTGAAACGGCATTGGTCGCATTGGTGGATGATCTATGGAGGGCTCGGGGTAAGGGATACTCCTCTATCCTGGTCCTGTTAGATCTCTCAGCGGCTTTTGATACCATCAACCATGGTATCATGTTGCACCAGTTGGAGGGATTGGGGGTGGGGGGCACCGTTTTGCGGTGGTTCTCCTATCTCTCCGACTGGTCGCAATCTGTGTTGACGGGGGCAGCGGTCGACCCCGAGGCGCCTAGTGTGTGGGGTGCCACAAGGGTCGGTCCTCTCGCCTCTCCTGTCCAACATTTATATAAAGCGGCTGGGTGAGATCATCCGTGGTTTTTGGGTGGAGTTCCATCAGTACGCTGATGATACTCAGCTGTACATCTCCACCCCAGACCACCCCAACGATGCCGTGGAAGTGATGTCCCAGTGCCTTGAAGCCGTGCGGGTCTGGATGGGGAGAAACAGGCTTCGACTCAACCCCTCCAAGACCGAGTGGCTGTGGCTGCCGACGTCCCGATATAGCCAGCTGACTCCATCGCTGGTCATTGGGGGCGAATCATTACCCCCACGGAAAGGGTACGCAACTTGGGTGTCCTGGATCCACGGCTGTCTTTAGATGAACATACTACGGCTGTTGCCAGGGGGCTTTTCATCAGGTTCGCCTGATATGCCAGTTGCGACCCTTTCTAGATTGGGACTCCTTATGCACAGTCACTCAAGCGCTCGTCATCTCTCGCCTGGACTATTGTAATGCTCTCTACATGGGGCTCCCCTTGGGGTGCACCCGGAGGCTCCAACTGGTGCAGAATGCGGCCGTGCGGGGGATTATGGGAGCGACAGGGCGCTCCCATGTGACACCTCTCCTACGGGAGCTGCATTGGCTGCCGGTGGACTTCCAGGTGCGCTTCAAGGTGTTGGTTATCACCTTTAAAGCGCTCCATGGCTTAGGACCAGGGTACTTAAGGGACTGCCTACCGCCACCAATTGCCTCCCACCGGCTGATTCGCTTCCACGCACAGGGCCTCCTCAGGGTGCCGTCAGCCAGACAATGTCGGCTGGCGACCCCCAGGGGGAGAGCCTTTTCTGTGGTAGTTCCCACCCTCTGGAATAATCTTCCTCCAGAGTTGCGAATGATCTCTGACCTCCGGACTTTTCGTCGGGCCTTAAAAACGTACTTTTTCCAGCTAGCCGGCCTGGCCTGATCCCATGGGAAAATCTTTTTAGAGTTTTTTGATATTAATTTTAATTGAATTGTTTTTAACTAATGGGCCAAATTTATATTAGTTACTTTTAATAATTTTTAACTTTTGTAAGATTTGTTTTTTATTTCTGGCTGTTCACTGCCCTGAGTCCGCAAGGAGAAGGGCGGTATATAAATTTAATAAAATAAATAAATAAATAAATATTGATTAAACTATTACCTGACAGTACACAATGTGTGTGTTCAAGTCTTTGTGATCATATTCATTTTTAGGCACAATCTCATTTTATACAGATAAGACTATTATATATTGTAAATGACAATTTGCTCCTGTTTGATTAACTGGTGGCATCATGACCGGAAATGCCTTTGCACAACTGCATATTGTGCACCAACTATGTCCATTCCTGGGCCCTTCTCACAATCACCCATGTCCTGGTCAGCTCTCAGTTGGAATGCTGTAATGCACTGTGCATGTAACTGCCCTTTATGAGTATCCCAGAATTGCAGTTCATCCAAAATGCATTGGCATGAACACTTCCTTGGAAATAAGGTTGGCTTCTCCTTGGTCCTTTTCTGGAATGATCTGAAGACATGGTTCTGTCAGTGGGCCTTGAGATTCCAGGTTGATTTGGACTAATCAAGTGGCTTCTCTGATTATATTTGTCACTGCCACAATGGTTGGAGATTTCTGAAGTTTTTATATTGTTGATTTTTAAGGTTACAGTAGTGGCCAAAATTGTGGAAACCTTTTGGGAAAAGTGTATTTTGTAAAACTAGCTAATAACACCACTTTTTTTTGGAGTAGTACCATAAAATTATATATCAATGGAAGGATAATTTAATCAAGAATGTAATGCAATAACTTTTATGAAGGATTTGCTATTAGAATAGCAATTACAGTATAAAGAAGAAAAATGAAACGTCTAAAAAACTAGATATACAAAAATTATCACGTCCGTTAATACTTAATTGGGTAGCCTTTAGCATGAATTACGGCCTTACAATATCCTCCCATGGAGTGAACCATGTCTTTTAGTTCTGCAGCTGTTATAATGTGAAACTAAGATTGAATTATTGTTTCTATTAACTGGGATTTATTGCTCGGTTGCTCCTGATTAACAAGTTTCTTTAGTTGGCGCCACAGATTTTCATTTGGGGTAAGGTCTGGGCTATTCCCAGGCCATTCCAGCAGTGGAATATAATTATCTTGAAACTCAAAAAAAAAAAAAAAAAAAAAAAAAAAACCCTGGTGTTATAAGCCATCAAACCTTAAAAATACACTTCTCCCAAAAGGTTTCCACAGATTTGGCCACTACTGTATATACCACCCAAGTCATGTGTGAATTGGGCAGCTACAAACATCTATTTAATAAATAGCACCACTACCATGTAAAACCTATGGCTTTTCTCCATTCTACTCAGCAATAAATTTTAAAAATGAGATCAGTTTAACACAACTGACATTTCTCAATGTTTCTGAAATAATTTACAGAAGAAAATGCTAATTTTGAAGATGAAACTGTTTTTTTATTACAGGAGATTTAGTGTTTTGATTTGCCTTTTCCTTAAATATATTAAATACAGAAATAGTGTCAAAGAATTTCATAACTCATGTATACATTTATGTATAGATTTATAGTTGTCTAGAAGTAAGACAAGGTTGAAGGGAGAAGAAAGTAATTTCCAAGAGTCCCAAAGGATATTTGATTTTAACTTTTAACAGTTAACCTTCATATTTCAACTCGGGCTACCTGATTGCTTCATGACTAGACATCTATCTTAAGATATAGTTCAGTCCATTCAAAATCAATCCAAATTCTTGGGTACTGTAGTGGAAATAATTTGGTTTCGCTTTCTATACCATGTTTTACTCTATGAATTTTGCCAAGATACTTTGAAGAAACATAATGATCCAGTAATAAATTCACAATAAATTATATCTAAGACATCAGTACCCTACCAGAAAGAGAACTGATAAGGAATAACTTGAAAGTGGAAAAGAAAATGCTTAGCTTGTATGTTCCCAGGATAGTGCTTCATTTAAAGCAATGCTTGATGGGATAAATGTTTCCATGGAAGTTAGAACTGTATAAAGAAAGTAATCCAAATGTAATTAGAAATTGGTACAAGAACTTTTGAGCGAAATTTCCTAAAATCTGTTATATAAAATACCCATGTTTTTTAATCAGAACAGTATGACATGTATAGGAAAGCTAGACAGAATTTAAGGGATGGAGCATATTAAATGTAATAGGAATCAGTGCAAGGATTTCCAAAGTAGACTTTTTTCCATTCTGATTTTTTTTTAAAATGTTCATTGTAATACAGAATGAAGTTTGCGGAGGATATTTGATAGGATAGTGAGGAATATTTGTGGCAATTCCACCCATAATGTAAGAGATTTCTGTGTATGTTTATGCATGTCATTTTTATCGGATGCTCAATTCAGGAAACACTGCAGCCTACGGAAGCACAGGAGTACAAGGAAGGGCTGTTTGTTGGTAACAAAGAATGCTACCTTATCATGAATAGATTGGAATTGGCACTGGAGGCAAATCGTAGGGAAAACTACAAGATTTAATCACATTTTTTCTTATCTTAAGATGCTACCCAGACTAGAGATCGAAATATTTTACTTTGAACAACTTTTAATCCAGCACAGAGTTATACCATAGGATGTACGGATCTGAGAACGGAAGGGCTTAATACTTGTATTGAAAGAGGTTGTTCCATCATGGTCATGGTTGGGAGGGGCAGATACGGTGGGGGGAGGGGGCCACATCATACTAGGGGAGCACGCAACCGCTGTCTTCAAGCAGTGTCATGCTCCAACCCCCAAAGCTCTTCCCGTTCCCTGGGTTGCTCAGAGTCTCAGAGCCCGAGCCTTAGGCTGATGCTATGCAATGTCAGGTCCGCAGCTAACAAAGCTCCCCTCATTTGTGAACTAATTCAAGAGGGGAGAGCGGACCTGGCAGGCATTACAGAGACCTGGTTGGGCCATGAAGGGGGAGTCCCCCTTGTAGAGATGTGCCCACCAGGTTTCCGCGCATTCCATCAGCCAAGGGCTCAGGGTAGGGGTGGAGGGGTGGCGGTTATTATAAAGGAGAGTCTTGATCCTAGGGAAGCCACTGTTCTTCAGACAGCCGGATGTGAGTCCCTCCTCGTGAAGTGGGGCCATGGGTTTCAGATGGGCCTGCTGATTATGTACCTGGCTCCCTGCCACGTAGCAGCAGCCCTACCTGAGCTCCTTAATGTAATAGCCGAGGTGGCGGTTGAGACTCCTAGGCTTCTTGTCATGGGAGATTTCAATCTGCCATCCATCGGTGAAACATCTGAGATAGCTCGGGAGTTCATGGCTTCCATGACAGCCATGGACCTGACCCAGTTAGCTCATGGACCTACTCACACGGGAGGACACACTCTGGACTTGATTTTTGTATCTGATCAGTGGCTGAATGACCTTGATATAGGGGATATAGTCATCAAACCCTTGTCATGGTCAGACCATTCTCTCCTTAGGCTTGACTTTCTGTCTGCTACACCCCACCGCAGGGAGGTGGAACCGATTAAATGGTTCCGCCCCAGGCGCCTGATGGATCCTGACAGATTCCAGATGGAGCTTGGGCCATTTCCTGAGACTCTAGCTCACAACTCGATTGAAGACCTGGTGGCAACCTGGGATAGGATGGCCTCTGGTGCCTTGGATCGAGTTGTGCCTTTGCGGCCTCTGACCCGGCATCGAAGTCACCCGGCTCCTTGGTTTTCCGAGGAGTTGATGATGAAACGCCGGAAAAGACGCCTAGAGAATAGTTGCAGAGCCAGTCGTTCCGAATCTGACCGAACACTAGTGAGATCATTTATTAAGACCTACTTAGTGGCGATAGCAGCGGCAAAATATAACTATTTTTCCGCTATTATTGCATCGGCAGATAATCGCCCAGCCACCTTGTTTAAGGTGACCCGCTCCCTTCTCCATCTAAGAGCATGGGAAGACGCCTTACAAGGTCGAGCTGAGGATTTTGTACAATATCTACACGATAAAATCACTCAGATTCGGGAAGGCTTGGACTCTGACTGGATATGTTCAGACGAAGTGATGGAGGCGAGTCTTGAGAATGTTATTTGGGATGAGTTTGACCCTGTGACCCCTGAAGATGTGGACAGGTTACTGGGGAAGTTGAACGCAACCACATGTTTATTGGACCCATGTCCCTCCTGGTTGGTACTGGCTTCCCGAGAGGTTACACGAGGCTGGCTCCAGAAGATAATAAATGCTTCTCTATGTGAGGGTTTCTTGCCTTCCACCTTGAAAGAGGCGGTGGTGAGGCCTCTCCTCAAGAAGCCCTCTCTGGACCCGGCTGTTCTAGCAAACTACCGTCCTGTCTCCAACCTTCGTTTTGTGGCAAAGGTTGTTGAGAGTGTGGTGGCGCAGCAACTCCCACAGTACTTGGATGAAACTGTCTATTTAGATCCATTCCAGTCCGGCTTCAGGCCTGGTTACAGCACTGAAACGGCATTGGTCGCATTGGTTGATGATCTCTGGAGAGCTCGAGATAGGGGTTGCTCCTCTATCCTGATTCTATTAGATCTCTCAGCGGCTTTTGACACCATTGACCATGGTATCTTGCTGCGCTGGCTGGAAGGGCTAGGAGTGGGAGGCACTGTTCTACGGTGGTTCTCTTCCTATCTCTCTGACCGGTCACAGTCTGTGTTGGCAGGAGGGCAGAGGTCGACTTCAAGACACCTTATTTGTGGGGTGCCACAGGGGTCGGTCCTCTCACCTCTTTTGTTCAACATTTATGTGAAGCCGCTGGGTGAGCTCATCGGTGGTTTGGGAGTGCAATGCCATCTTTACGCTGATGATACTCAGCTTTACATCTCCACCCCAGACCACCCCAATGATGCCCTTGCAGTGATGTCCCAGTGCCTCGAAGCCGTGCGGATCTGGATGGGGAAGAACAGGCTCCGACTCAACCCTTCCAAGGCTGAATGGCTGTGGATGCCGGCGTCCCGATATAGCCAGCTGATACCATCGCTGACTATTGGTGGCGAGTCATTAGCCCCCACAGAGAGGGCTCGCAACTTAGGTGTCCTCCTGGACACATGATTGTCTTTAGAAGAGCATATGACAGCCGTGGCCAGGGGTGCTTTTTATCGGGTTCGCCTGATTCGCCAGTTGCGGCCCTTTCTAGATCGGGACTCCTTACGCACAGTCACTCATGCCCTCATCACTTCCCGTCTGGACTACTGTAATGCTCTCTACATGGGGTTCCCCTTGAAGTGCACACGGAGGCTCCAACTGGTCCAGAATGCAGCTGCGCGGGTGATATTGGGAGTGACATGGCGCTCACATGTAACACCTCTCCTACGCGAGCTGCACTGGCTTCCGATGGTCTTCCGGGTGCGCTTCAAGGTGTTGGTTCCTTACCTTCAAACTCCTCCATGGCTTAGGACCTGGGTACCTATGAGATCACCTTCTGCACCTGATAACCTCCCACCAACCAGTACGCTCCTATAGGGTAGGCCTTCTCAGGGTGCCATCACTAAAGCAATGCCAACTAGTGGTTCCCAGAGAAAGAGCCTTTTCTGTTGGGGCACCTACCCTTTGGAACAGGTTACCCCCAGGGATACGAATGATCCCAGATCTTCGTACTTTCCGTCGTGCACTTAAGACCTTTCTTTTTCACCAAGCTGGTCTGGCATAAATCTTTTCTAATTTTTAAATCTTTATGCTGAAGATTCTTAACTGTTGAGCCAAACTGGCTTAATTATTTATATTCACATTCTATATGTATGTCATTTTAACTGTTCACCGCCCTGAGTCCTTCGGGAGAAGGACGGTATAGAAATTGAATGAATGAATGAATGAATGAATGAATGAATGAATGAATGAATGAATGAATAAATAAGGGAAGGTAGCATTGAAATATACTTGAATGAAAGAGGCTTTTTCAACTGTTCTCCCATCAGCAAGATCCTGAAATTGACAAAAACAGTGATAATCCTGATTGCAAAGCAAAACTGTTTAAACAGGATCTTATAGTCATTAACATGATCCCATACCAATCAAGTACATGAACAGATACAAAAGGTGCCATGTTTTCCACCTTATACACTCTCTTCCTGAACGTGGAAGCACAGTAAAACATTCTGAACTGAGGACATTGTATCTAATGTCATCTTCATTGTACCATGAGGAAGAACCAAATTGGGCACTGAATTGAGGATTTATGCAAGTTGAAGCACAGCCCGAATCTCTGATACTGGATACTTTTATTTATTTGCCAATTGGCAACAGTTCACAGGAGCAAGTCATATTTAATTATTATCAGAATAATTAAATCAGCAAATAGCCCAAACCTGCAAAAATGAAGTCAGGAAAGCAAAGGCTCAGAATGAATAACAACTTGCAACAAAAGTTAAAGATAATTTTAAAATTTTCTTTCAACATATAAACAATAGGAAAAAAGTAAGGAAACAGGTGGACCACTAAAGAAAGAAGATGGCAAGGAAGTAACAAATAGTAGAGAGAAAGCAGAGCTGCTTAACTCATTCTTTGCATCAGTCTTTATGCAAAAAGAAACTATAGCTCAACCTACCAAAAACTTAACTATAAAAGACAGACTAGAAATAAAAATTAAAATAAGAAAATAGTAAGAGAACACCTGTCTGACCTTGATAAATATAAATCACTGGGACCTGACAGATTACATCCCAGACTTCTAAAAGAGCTGGCAGATGTTATTTCAGAACCAGTGTACCATATCTTTAAAAAATCCTGGAGCATCGGAGAACTACCAGAGGATTGGGAAAGAGCTGATGTGGTTCCCATCTTCAAAAAAGGAGGAAAAAACAGACCGAAGAAACTATAGGTCAATCAGCCTAACATCTATACCTAGGAAGATACTGGAAAAAATAATAAAACAAATCTCTGAACATCTAGAAACAAATAAAGTTATAACTAGTAGCCAGCACTTGTTTGTTAAAAACAGATTATGCCAAACCAATTTTATTTCATTCTTTGGCAAAGTGACTAAATTAGTAAAGCAGCGAAATGGTGTGAACATAATATACTTGGACTTCAATAGACTACAAGTAGACTACAAACTACTTGGTAAACTAGAAAAATGTGGGATAGACAACATCACCACCAGATGGATTTGTAACTGGCTGACAAACAAGTCAATGCTACTACATCAACATGGAGAGAAGTAAGCAGTGGGGTACCACAAGTTTCCATCTTAGGCCAGGTACTCTTCAATATCTTCATAAATGACTTAGATGAGAGAATAAAAGGGGATCTCATCAAATTTGCAGATGACACTAAACTGGCAGGAACAGCCAACACTCCAGAAGATAAGCTCAGGATTCAAAAAGATCTTGACAGACTTGCAAAATGGGCCTTATCCAACAACATGAAATTTAATGTGAATAAAAGTATGGTTTACACTTAATGCAGGAAAAGCCAAAGGTTCAAAAGTACAGATTAGGAGAAACCTGGCTCAAAAACAGTAACTGTGAGAGGGACCTTGGAATCCTAGTGGACAATGAATGAATGAAGAGAGTATGCGCCAAGATGGTGGTGGCACTCCTGTGAGCTCGTCCTAATGGGGGTGGCTTTTGGCATAGCGGGGGTCTTTTGGGGGCTTTACGACCACCTCAGCCCCCGACCCTGACAAGGAGAATTTCTCCCCAGCCTGCTAAGGGTATTTTCGCCCTCCAGGATATCGCAGCTGGGGAGAACTTTAGGATTACAGGAGCCACGGGAGGAAGGCGTTCACAGGATTAACAGTCCGACGGCGGCAGCTGTTCCTGGCCTCTCTTAACCTACTTTGAGGCAGCAGCGGCGGCGGATGAGGTTTGGTGTTGGCGACGCTGGAGTAATGATGGCGCTGGACTGGTGGACAATCTCCCTCCTAGGCTGGGATGCCACTGGAGCCTGGATATTCCGGGGGTGTCGGGGGCTCAGGAGTGGTGGGCGTGACCAATACCCTGCCCCAGCAAGATGGCGGTGAGATGCTGCACTGAAAGATGGTGGCCGCATCATGAGTTTGGTAGAGGGTCAGAGGTGATTGGAGTGTGAAGGACAGGAACTTGGCAGAATTTTGCAGAACTTGAAGAACCTCTTGAAGAACCTCTGCAGTATACCTGGTTTACTGGGTCTGGGGGACCATGGATTGATAAGTGAGCTGCCTCGGGCAGTTTCCCTCCCCCCCTCCGTTCCTTTCCTGATTTGGCCATGTTCCTCTTAGGCCACTGCCTCCATGATAGTGTTGTATGCTGCTCATCCAGCTGACGTGTACCGCTGGAATCACGACTCGGTGACAAACAGTGAGGTTGTAGCCATGTTTACTACGCATTGCGTGGTGAAGTCAGACACGAACGTTACAGTTAACATAAAGTCAGCGTTGGGAGCGGCTGCCTCCCTGCACCTTTTAACACAACTCAAATTGCCCGGGAGCGGCTGTAGCCAATTTCCCTGGCTATCACAGTCCGTTATTATCTCTGAACAAATGAATTTCCAAATGCCCGGTCTTTGTGGAAATATTTGTCTTTATTGGGCATAACAAACTAATCCATGACTCTGCAGTTAGCACTGAACTTTGGCTCCCCAAGACCTCTTTTTCTGGCCCCCGTTCTCTGCTCCCCATTGGCTGTCTTCCAAATCATTCTTCTCTCCCACCTTAGGTCACAGGAATGTTACCCCTCCCATGTGTCTCCCAGGAAACTAAGTTCACCGAAAGGCTTTTTTCCAGAGCGCTGCTACTACACTCCATAGCTGGGTTAGATCCTCTTCTCTGACAGCAACTGAGAGAACTTAAATCCATTATTCTTAACACTGTGCTCCTAACCACGCCCCTTCCTCCCATACTTCCCCAGTCTTTCTCTCAGTTGCTGACAGACTGAGACGTATAGTTGCTGTGCTCTGGAGAATAGTTGCGTGTAGGTATTTTCTTTAATTTTGATTAGTGTGTTTGACCCCTCTTCTTGGTTTTTTCGGTTGATAGGGAGTGTGCTCTTGAAATTATTATTTTGTTGGGGATTTTTTTATTTTTACCCCCTCTTTTTTTTTTTATTTGTTTTTGGGTCCAATTGTTGCCTGTGGCTGGTTTGCCAGCTTCGGCCCTGAAAGGGTCGTGCTGTGCCTTAGCGCTTTGCGCACCTTTCCAGCAGCCGGATTCTAGCCCCTCGGGGCAGATCCGACTTTCCTTGCCGCTGGGGGGGGGTGCACTAGAAAGCGGGCGGTTCGCTGTCCCTTCTAGCCTCCCCCTCGAATCTACGTTGCTGGGGATTCCTCAGGCAAGCGGCGCTTCGGGCTCTGCCTCCTTTCCCTTGCTCAGTGCAGGCCCGAAGCTTGGGATCAGGCATCCGGCGTCCGTCCCGTCAGGCCTCTGCGGGCGGCGCCGCGTGATTCTTTTACCGGCCAGCAGCCTGTCCGCAGGGCAGCTGCTGGCGTGGCTTTCCGTTTGGGGGTGTTGGAGGCTTATACTAGCCTCAGCCCCATTGCCGATCGGCCGGCAACCTCCTCCCCACGTGGCGGGCGCCATTTTGGATCGTTCGTAGTCGCGCCCGCCATTTTGAATTTCGCCGGACCGCTGGGAGTCTTCGCGGCGGCTTGTTTTTTTGTCGGAGGAGGGGGGGGGTACCTGCCCAGCACAGGGGGGTCCCCCTTTTCCCTGTCATACCTGGCAGCTTCCAATTTTTTGTTTTCTCTGTTCAGCAGCAGGGGTTGCCTGAGCCTTCAATCGCCCCTACTGCTTAGGGGGGGGGGGGTACCTGCCTGGCGCAAGGAGGTGCCTCCTTATCCTACCTGCCCTTAGCATTTGCTGTTATTGCTGGCCTGTACATCCCTTCTTGGGTGTCTGTCCCACGAGGGTGCTGTGTTAGAATTGTGCTGGTACCTGAGCCAGCTGGCCAGGACCTTCCTGTATTGGTGCAACAACTGTATGTAAAAAAAAAAAAAAAAAAAAAAAAAGAGTGGGCCTATTGTTCTATATTGTATATAGTTGTTCCTTGCCTCATTCAGTGGCATAAGTTCCTGTTTAAAAAAAAAAAAAAAAAAAAAATAATACAAAATAATAATTTAAAAAAAAAAAAAAATAGAAGATAATAATAATAATACCTATATATTCATATATATATATATATATCAATAATATATATTAATCAAAAAAAAAAAAAAAAGAAATAAGCTTACCTTCTTACCTGCTGCTCCCACTGCGTTGGGGCTCTGGTGTGGGGTGATAATGGCTGACTCCTCTCTGTCGTCTGACCTGGAGCAAGAAACCAGTCCACCCAGATCGGCCAGGTCTCACAGGTCCAAGAGTTCTAAGAAGTCTGCTTCTTCAAGCCGCTCTGCACTTCCATCCAAAGTGTCTACTGCTGCTGATAGAGATGCCTTGCGGAGGCACAAGGCCTTTGAGCGACAGTACGAAAAAGCCAAACGTGCTGCTAGCGCTGTTTCCGGGGGTCCTGACTCGGAGGCTGCCCGCACTCGATCTCCTTCACCGGTTCCTCTGGCCTTATCTAAAGGGGTGTCGCAGTCCTTACCTGACGTGTCCTCTGCGGGGAGGGCTCCCTCTCGTACTAGCCGTAAGCAGTCGCCATCTGCAACGTTTACACCCACGGCGGCGGGCCTCCGCCCTTCGGAGGCTTCCCCGTCGGGACCTCAGATGGACTTTCAAACCATGTTTTCTACGGCTCTGGCCTCCATCATGGCTGCTGGGGCGCAGCATGCGGCCCAGGGTCCTTTTCCCAGTACCAGTCAGGGGGCCCCATCTTCGGCTCCAACTCGCAAGGCCCGTCCTTCTCGCACCCTGGAGTCGGAGCCGTCCTCTGAATCGGATCAGGAGGAAGATTATCCGGAAGACCTTGAGTTTTCCGAAGATGAAGGACTGACACCCGATACGCCAGCCTTTACAGGTCTTTTTAGACCGGCCTTGTTCAAGTCCCTTTTACACAAGGCCCGGCAGACTACCAACCTTGGATCGGTCGGGGCCCAGCCTGTCACACCCCAACCAGAGGCGGGGCCTCACGATGCCTTGTTCAGACAGGCCAAGCAAGAGAAGGACTTTGTCCCTTGTCCTCAATTATTCCTGGACGTGCTACAGACTCCTTGGAACCAGCCTGGTTCAGCGACTGCACCGACTAACCTGGACAAGAAACTTTTCTGCTCAGCTCCAGAACTTGACGCCTTACTGGATCTGCCTGTGATCGACGGGCCCGTTGCGAGTCTCACATCTCACTCTGTGATCTCCTCGGACCCTCTGGACGGCCTAAAGGCGGAGGACAGGCGTATAGAACAGGCTCTCCGCAAATCCCACCTGGCGGAGGCCTGGGCGATCAGGACGGCTACGGCGACTTCTTTCTTCAACCGTGCCTCACTGATCTGGCTGCGACAGTTGCAGGAACGTTTGCCACCTGAAGAGACCCGCCTCCACCAAGACGTGAACAAGATTATAGCTGCCACCGAATACTCTGCTGATGCGTCGCTGAATTCGGTGAAGTTTGTTTCTCGGGCGATGGCATCCTCTATTGCGGCAAGACGCCTCTTCTGGCTGAGACCGTGGAAGGCTGATATTAAAACAAAAGGGAAGTTAGCCGCTGCTCCTTACAAGGCGCCCAACCTCTTCGGGGCGGCCTTGGACCCGGTACTGGTGGAAGACAAAGACAAGCGAAAGATCTTGCCTTCGGCCTACCGCAGACAGGAGAGACGCTTCCACCCTTACTCCCATCGTCCTCCATTCCGTCCTCCTTCGGGACAGGGAGGTGCGTCGTCATATCGCCAGCCTTTTCCTGCTGCAGATCGTTTCTCCGACAGGCAGCGGTTTCGGGATCGGAGCAGACAGTCATCGACGGCAAGGCGCCCCTTTCGTGGGTCCGGGTCCAGACCTTACAGGAGGGGCAAATGACTCGCGGCCGGCCGGTCCTGTTGGCGGTCGGCTACAGGCCTTCTATCGCCAGTGGGCGGCCTCGACGTCGGATGCGTGGGTGCGTCGCACGGTGGCCGACGGTCTGAAAATCGAATTCTCCAGCCACCCTCCAAGTCGCTTCGTCTGTTGCCCCGTACCCCGGTCCCCCGAGAACCTTCGACTGATGTCTGCAGAGATAGCCCACTTGCTGGACATCAGGGCGATCGAACCAGTACCCGAGGACCAGTGGGCGACCGGGTTTTACTCGGTTCTCTTTTTAGTTCCCAAGAGTTCCGGGGGAGTCAGAGCCATCCTCAACTTGAAGGAGTTGAACCGGGCAGTGCGTTACCAACAGTTCAAAATGCACTCGCTCCGGTCGATCTTAGCCTCTGTGCGAGAAGGGGATCTTATGCAGTCAGTGGACTTGCGCGAGGCTTACCTCCACGTTCCTGTTCATCCCAGTCACCGCAAGTTTCTACGCTTCGAATTTGCGGGCAGGCACTATCAATACTGTGCCATGCCATTTGGACTTTCTTCGGCTCCCAGAGCCTTCACCAAGCTGGTGGCGGCTGTGGAGGCGACCCTCCGACCGGTCCCGATCAGACTGCTGTGCTATCTGGACGACATCTTGGTGCTTTCTTCCTCCCGCGCTCGGGCGAAGTACGACATGGACAAAGTATTGAAGACGTTCCAGGAACACGGTTTCACGATAAACTGGGACAAAAGTCAGCTTCTTCCGTCCCGCTCCATCTTACACCTGGGAGCGGTGATAGACTCTGTCAAGGGACAAGTATTCCTGTCTCCCGAGAGGAGGCGGGGTATCAGACTCTTGCTGAATCAGGTGCTGCTCCGGAGGTCGGTTCCTGTCCTGGTGCTCTCGCAACTGCTCGGCAAGATGGTGTCCTGCATTCATATCGTTCCCTGGGCACGCAGACGATCCCGCCCGCTGCAGTGGTTCCTGTTGCCGTTCCAGAGGAGAGGGGAGGCCGTCAATCAGAGATCTGTTTTTGTTCCCCCACAGGTTCGGCTGTCCCTGCATTGGTGGAAGTCTTCAGCCCTTCGGCAGGGCTGCTTTTTTCTGGTACACGAGAGGGTGGTGCTTACCACCGATGCGAGTCTCCACGGCTGGGGGGCTCATTTGGACGTCCAGGTGGCTCAAGGTCGGTGGTCCAGTTCCGAGCGGCTGCTGAACATCAACCTCCTCGAACTACGGGCGATTCGTCTGGCCCTGCGCCACTTCTCAACTGCAGTGCAGGGGAGACACATCCTGGTCCTCACGGACAACACTTCGGCGAAAGCCCATGTGAATCGAGAGGGGGGCACGAAGTCACGTGCCCTGATGATAGAGTCGGAGAAGCTGTTTCGCTGGGCGGAGAGACACTTGCGGTCGATACGAGCGGACCACATTTCTGGGGCGGCCAATGTGCAGGCAGATTGGCTCAGCAGGGAGCGGATCGACCAGACGGAGTGGCAACTACATCCACGGTTGTTTCGGGAGCTGTCCCTTCGGTTCGGAGAACCGTTGGTCGATCTGTTCGCCAGTCCCGCAAATGCCCAGTTACCTCGCTTCGTCTCCAGGTACCCATCTCCAGGAGCCGAAGACTCGGATGCCCTACGTTGCAGGTGGCCGCCGGGCCTGTTGTACGCTTTTCCTCCGGTCAAGCTGGTTCCTCGCGTGGTCCGGAAGATGGTGGAGGAACGGGCGGAGTTGCTGTTGGTGGCTCCCTATTGGCCTCGCAGGCCGTGGTTCGCCGACCTGGTGGAGTTTTCGGTGGCAACGCCGTGGGTCATCCCTCCGCATCGGTTGGTCCTTCGTCAAGGGGCGATCGTCCACCCGGAACCCCAGTGGCTGCAGTTGGCCGTTTGGCGTTTGAACGCGTCCTCCTAAAGAAGGGCCGTCTTCCGGACGAGGTGATTGCTGTTATGCAGGCGGCCCGTAGGCCTTCGACAACCAGGATTTATGAGGCGTCCTGGAAGGCCTTCTGCTCGTGGTGTGCGGGTCACCACGTAGATCCTACTTCGGCCGTGATCCAGGACGTTTTGGGCTTCTTACAGTCGGGCCTAGCCAAAGGTCTGGCGCCTACCACTCTGCGGAGACAAGTGGCGGCTCTTTCTACAGTTCTTTCGGTGCCACCCTATAGGTCCTTGTCGCACCATCCTTGGGTCCGAGACTTCCTCCACGGGGCCACGAACCTGCGGCCGCCCGTGGTTCATCGTTATCCTTCCTGGGATTTGTCCCTCGTGCTGCAAGCCCTCACGGAACCACCCTTTGAACCGTTGGGCTCGGTTTCGTTGAAGTTTTTGTCCTTTAAGGTGGCCTTCCTCCTGGCAATCACCTCTGCCAGGAGAATTTCAGAGCTTGCTGCCCTGTCGGTGAGGAAGGACCTGTGCATTTTTCGGGAAAATACGGTGGTACTTCGCTTGGATCCCGCCTTCACCCCCAAGGTGAACTCGTGGTTTCACCGGGCGCAAGAAATTGTGCTGCCTGATTTTTGCCCTGACCCGAGGCATCATCGTGAGATTGCGTGGCACACCTTGGACGTTCGCAGGGCTCTGCGGCGTTACATCCGGCGGACGGCGTCGTTTCGGAAGACGGAGGCGCTGCTCGTTTCGTTTCACCCGGCATCGCTGGGGCAGAAGGTTTCGTCGACTACTGTGGGTCGTTGGCTCAAGGCCTGTATTTCTTCGGCTTATGAACACCGGGCTAAGGCTCCCCCTGCACGGATTCTGCCCCACTCTACTCGAAGCGCAGCCACATCTGCGGCCTGGGCAACTCAGGCCTCGGTTCTGGACATTTGCCGTGCTGCCACGTGGTCGTCGTTGTCACCCTTTGTTAGACACTACAAGATTGACGCCTATGCCTCGGCGGAGGCGTCCTTTGGACGGAGGGTGCTGCAGAGTGTGGTTTCTAGTTCTGGTGATAGTAAGGTTTCCCCCCCTTAAGGTTGAGCTTGGGTATGTCCCAGCTATGGAGTGTAGTAGCAGCGCTCTGGAAAATGGACGTTGTCTTACCTGAACGTCCGTTTTCTGAGCGCTGCGGATACACTCCATTCCCTCCCTTAGTTAGTTGTTTATTTCCTCATGTTGGTTATGGTATGTTGTTGGTTCTTAATAAACGGTGGATTGTTCATTGTGTCCAGCATCTTCGTTCAAGACTGGGGAAGTATGGGAGGAAGGGGCGTGGTTAGGAGCACAGTGTTAAGAATAATGGATTTAAGTTCTCTCAGTTGCTGTCAGAGAAGAGGATCTAACCCAGCTATGGAGTGTATCCGCAGCGCTCAGAAAACGGACGTTCAGGTAAGACAACGTCCATTCTAGGTGAAATGTCACACTCTTTCTCAAGCTTCTATGTCAGCCCTGGAATGCTGACATCTGGCCTCTCTCCCTTCATTCTCTCAGCGAGGCCTGTGCAAGACAAACAACAGGGTTAGTACTGTTACCCCGTCCGAGGGGGTGTTTCACCCCCTCCTGCCTTGCCTGGGTGATCTGCATGGAACTTAGCTATGAGCCGGTCAGCTTGGATGTTGGTGCTCTTCACCCACGAAGCTTCTGACAAAGGGTAGCCCTTCCACTTAACTAAGTATTGGAGGTGCCCTCTATGCCACCTCGAATCAAGAATTTTCTGCACTTCATAGTGAGTGTGACCTCCAACGATCAAGGGCCCTGGCGGATCACGTGGCACCGGCCGTAAAGTTGACCCTACTACAGGCTTCAGGAGGCTACTGTGAAAAACAGGGTGTATCCTCCCTAGTAACCGGAGCAACTGCAATTGTACTGTAGCCGGGTTGACTATTTTTACTATTGGAAATGGTCCTATAAATTTCGGGCCCAGTTTCCTGGTCGGGAGTCTGAGTTTTAAATACTTGGTGGAGAGGTAGATCTTCTCCCCTACTCGGAATGGCCTTTGGGGGGCTCGGTGCTTATCTGCTTGTTTCTTATAAGCCATGCCGCCTTGTCTAATGCTTTCTTGATGTTCTCCCAGGTTTCTCTCAGCATTGCCATCCAATTGGTCAAACTAACTGAGGAAGGAGGTTCCCTTGGGTACTCTGGCATGGGGACGAAATCCATGCCGCTCACTATCTTAAATGGGGTTAGTCCTGTGCTACTGTGGACAGCATTGTTATATGCGACCTCTGCAAACGATAAGAGGTCCGCCCAGTTCGATTGTTGGTAGTCAATGTAGCACCTCAAGTACTGCTCTATCATGGCATTCAATCTCTCCGCCCCCCCCCCCCATTGGTGCTCGGGTGAAATGCTGAGCTGAGGCCTTGGGATGACCCTTTGGATCGGAGGAATTCCCTCCAGAACTTTGCTATAAACTGGACACCTCGATCGGAGATGATTCTTCTGGGTACTCCATGCAGGCGGTAGATGTGTTTCACGAACAGTTTGGCCAATTGGCGGGCTGAAGGTAATCCACTGTAGGGTATGAAATGTGCCTGTTTGGAGAATAAGTCTATTACAGTCCAGATCACTGTGTTTCTGCTGCTCCTCGGCAGTTCAACTATGAAGTCCATAGCAATCTCCTCCCATGGCCTTGACAGTTCAGCTACTGGCTGCAGCAGTCTGGGAGGTCTCCCTGGTCGGGTTTTAATCATGGCACAGATGGTACAACTTTTTACATAACTACCTACGTCTTTTCTCATGTGAGGCCACCAAAACTGTCTCCGTGCTAAATGCAGAGTCTTTAGGAACCTGAAATGTCCCGCTGGTTTAATGTTGTGGCTCCTCTTGAGGACCAGGGTGTGTAGAGTCTCTGGGACGTAAAGTTTTGTCCCTTTCCAGGCTAGGTCATCCCTTTTCGTCAAGGGATCTTGATTGTCTCGGAATCAGGGGTGCACCAATGTTTCTGCCTTGAGCCTTGTCATCAGGTCACTCGCTGTCTGGTCCTGCTGGTCGCGATGCTGCCGTCTGGTGGTTACCTGCTCTCATTCACTGTTGTATTGGGGCATTCGGGAGAGGGCATCGGCCAGAAAGTTTTTCCCCCCTGGGATGTGCTTCAGCTCGAAGTTGAAACGATTGAAGTATTGGGCCCACCAGATTTGCCTGGGCGATAACTTCCTTGGAGTCTTGAGGGCCTCCAGGTTTTTATGGTCAGTCCAAACCTCGAACAGTGTTTGGCCTCCTTCTAGCAGATGTTGCCAGGTTAACAGCGCCCACCTCACTGTGAACGCTTCCTTTTCCCATGCTGCCCATTGTCTCTCTGTGTCGGTGAGTTTGTGGGATGTGTAGGCACAGGGTTGTAAGTCCCCCTGGCTGTTCTTTTGGAGTAGGACTGCCCCCACTGCCACGTCGCTGGCATCTGTGTTAAGGATATTGTTGTTGTGTAACAACTAGCAGAGTGAAGTGCACAGAGAAAACGTTTTTGAGAGCACTGAGATAGAGATACATACAAACTGGTGTTATCAAAAATGTTCTTTATAATGGGAAATAAACAATCTCGTAGTCTTCTAAACAGTCCAAGTCTTTACCGGTTAACTCTAAACAAACTCTTACCAAACAAACAGTAGTTGGTTCACAAACCCCGGATGGTAGCAGATCCACCCACACATGCACGCAATGGCAGCTTATCATTCACAAACCCCGGATGGTAGCAGATCCACCCACACATGCACGCAATGGCAGCTTATCATCTACTGAACCTTTTACAGTACCGTGCTTAAATACATTGTTACATTATAAGTAATTATAGCATGCCTCAGCATTACAGCATGATGCAGCATTAAAACTTAAAGTCACAGAACACATATATTGCCTGGACAACTGTTAGGCCCAAATCATATCCTAACATGCTCCCCTTTGGACAGGCCAATATATACAGTTTAGATACAATACATACAATTTAGATTCTTAATCCATATCTTTCACAACATGCTTTATGTTTGACAGCACCTTGGCAAACTACAGTTGCCTTATATCGATCTGGTGGATGCCTTTCCCTAGTAGATCTTCTAGGCAATACAAGACTCATTTCAGATGTTTCAGTTTCATCCTCCCCTAAACCTACTTCCTGTTCCTCAACCTTAATAGAGGATTCTACAGTATCTATATCCTCAGGAATCTCATCAGGGATATGATGCTCTATCCTAACAGTATTATTATCATGTCTGAAATCTGCACGCTCTAGTTTATCCCATCCTTCGTGCTCTAGAAATTTAAGTGCTCAAGTCTCCGATGTAACAGATGAATACATTCATCATGTGGCTTAACATTCTCATAAACAGACTTAGACTTAGCCACCAATACTGGGTTCTCCCTTAAAATGAATAAATCATTTTCTAAACTTGCAGTAACAACCTTGCCATCTTTCTCTATAAAACACTTATCATTTTTAAATGTTACTGTAAACCCAAATTGTACCAAAGATTTAACAGATAATAAATTGAATTTTAAACCAGGAATATATAACATAGGAATGGTTCATTACTAAATGACCAACGAGCAACACCCTCTCCAGCTACCTTAACCTTCCAGCCATTTGCCAGTTTAACATGTTGGTTACTCTTCTCCATTTTAACAAAACATTTTCTATTTCTAGTAATAGATTGAGAAGCACCACTATCAACAACCCAACAATCCTGGTTAACATCAGTAGTTGAACTAAATATAGCTAAATTACAACCCTTCTTGGGTCTACTATTGTCCCTAACAGGCATTTTCTTATTTTTACAATATTTAGCTATATGCCCTTTAGCCCCACAAGCATAACAACGTTTTACAAAATAAGCAGTTGAGTACATTTTATCTTCTTTTGGTTGTTGCACTCTCAACTGATCCCTTTCTTGTCTTCTCTTGGATTCTTCCAACAACCTACCGGTTATGCCAACCAATGTCAGTTCATCTCTGGACAAAACCTCTAACGAAGAAACAAAGTTGTCATAACTATTGTCCAAAGAAGAAAGAATTATGTAAACTTGTTGTAGTTCAGAGAAAACAAGTTCCTTTTCATGCAGCTCCTGGAAAATTCTGGTCATGGATTCCAAATGAGCCATCATATCTCCCCCTTTAAGAAGATGTTGTCTAAATAATCTTCGTGTGAGATATATATGAGCACCCACAGAGTCACGAACATATAGTCTCTTCAACTTGGTCCAACACCTAGCAGCAGACTCTTCACCACGAATATGGACAAACTGCTGGTCACCCAGTGTCAGTCCAATAATACAAAGAGCTCGTTCATTGTCTCTGTTAAACTTGGCTACTTTCTTGGCATCTTCTTCATCAGCAGGATCCCATGCTGTTACATCCGGTGGATTATTAACTATGTCCCACAGTCCTTCTCTACGCAAAAGTAGACCACATTTTGTAGACCAGGATACATAGTTCATTCCATCCAGCCGGGTTATCATGGAAAAATTTGCTGCTTGTTCTAGTGCCATCTTCACGTAGATTGTTTATAACAAACACAGTTTGTACTACTCACAAACTCAAACAAGCTCTCAGTTTAACTCTGAAAAAATCCTAGTTAGTTCTGGTTGGCTCACTCTGGGCCCATAACCAATGTTAAGGATATTGTTGTTGTGTAACAACTAGCAGAGTGAAGTGCACAGAGAAAACGTTTTTGAGAGCACTGAGATAGAGATACATACAAACTGGTGTTATCAAAAATGTTCTTTATAATGGGAAATAAACAATCTCGTAGTCTTCTAAACAGTCCAAGTCTTTACCGGTTAACTCTAAACAAACTCTTACCAAACAAACAGTAGTTGGTTCACAAACCCCGGATGGTAGCAGATCCACCCACACATGCACGCAATGGCAGCTTATCATTCACAAACCCCGGATGGTAGCAGATCCACCCACACATGCACGCAATGGCAGCTTATCATCTACTGAACCTTTTACAGTACCGTGCTTAAATACATTGTTACATTATAAGTAATTATAGCATGCCTCAGCATTACAGCATGATGCAGCATTAAAACTTAAAGTCACAGAACACATATATTGCCTGGACAACTGTTAGGCCCAAATCATATCCTAACAATCTGCTTGGACGACGAAGGGTTGTTCGGGGTCAGGGTGCTTCAAGACTGGTTCTTTTGCAAACATTTCTTTTAGTGTCTCGAATGCATGTTGGCAGGCCGGGTCCTACTGTAGAGGTTGTCCTGGGTGGGTTTTGTTGCTGGACTCCCTGTTTTTAGGAGGTCCGTCAGAGGTTTGGCAATTCTTCCAAAGGAGGGGATGAATTACCTGTAGAAGTTTGCAAACCCTAGGAAGCTTTGCAGTTGTTTTCGGGTGCGAGGGGATCGCCAGTCTAGGACTGATTGTACTTTGGCTGGGTCCATTTCTATCCCCTTGTTGGACACTCGATAGCCCAAGTAGTCCAACTGTGACTGGTGGAACTCGCATTTTGATAGTTTGACATAAAGGCTTGCCTTCAGCAGTTTCTCGAGCACTTGGCGGACAAGGGGAATGTGTTCGTCTATGGTTTCCATGGATATGAGAATGCCATCCAGGTAGAAGAGGACTCCCTTATAAAGGTGGCCATGAAGAACCTCATTTATAAGTTGCATGAACACTGCCGGCGCTCCCTGTAGTCCAAAAGGCATCACTTTAAATTGGAAGCTTCCTAGGGGGCAGTTGAATGCTGTCCTCCACTCGTCTCCTTCCCTGATGCGTATCCGGTAGTAAGCTTCGTGGAGGTCTAGCTTGGTGAAGACCCTTCCTTTGGCCAGGTGGGCTAGCATGTCTTTCATGAGGGGAAGGGGATATAAGTTGTGTACGCAGACCGCATTGACACCTCAAAAATCAACCATCAGGCGCATGGAACTGTCTTTTTTCTCTCTGAAAAGGACCAGTGCCGCTATCCGAGGTTTGGCTGGCTCAATGAAGCCCCTTTGTAGGTTCTTGTCTATGTACTTTTGCATTTCTTGCATTTCACGGGGCGTCATGGCATACAATTTAGGTTTTGGTAGTTTTGCCCCAGGGATGATTTCGATGGCGCAATCGGCTTCGCGGTGGGGTGGTAGAACGTCACACTCGGTCTCGCTAAATACTTCTGCAAGGTCTTGATACTCTTGGGATCTGCTTTGTGTCATGGGGGCTGTTGGATGTGGCTGCCAGTTGTTTTGCTGTACTCTTGACCAGGGGTGTTTGGGTTGGGGGCGTTTTTTGTCCCTCTGGGAGGAGGGGTTGGAGCCTCTGCGTGGGCAGCGTCCTCTCTGGTTGGGGCGGCAGGGGGTGGGGCCCCCTTGCTATTCTCAGTCTGCGGGTCCCCTCCTGCCACTAGATGGTTGGGCCCCACTTGTCTAGCCAGGAGAGTCCCAGTATGACTGGGTTAGTCATCTTGGGAGCTATTATAAAACGAACCATCTCCCAGTGATCTGCTAGTTCCAGCTTCACTGGCTCGGTTAAGTGTGTGGCGCGAGCCCCCCCTACTAGGGATCCATCAACTTGCTCAAATCGGATTGGGTGGCTGAGCTTTTTTGCGCGTATTCCCAGTTTTAGGACTGTGGGTAGGTTGATCAGGCACCTTGTGCAGCCCGAATCTACTAGGGCTTGGAAAGCCCCTTAGGTCCCTGTTTTTGGGGCTGTTAGGCGTACAGGGAAGAGAAAAGGGTGGATGGGTCCACTCACCATTGGGTCATCTTCCCCATCGTCATCGGTGTCATATGGCTTGGGGGGCTGATTAGCATCATTTGGGCTCTCCCTTGCTTCAGTCAGGTGGGCAAAGACTTCCGTGCCGGGGGGAAGCCTTCATGGTGCGTTGGTGGTGCGCCTGGGTCCTTGTTCCGGCTGTGCCTTGCTCGTTGGCTCTGGTCTCGGCCCCGGGGTTCCAGACACCGCTGCCAAATGGCCAACTCCTCCACATCTGTAGCACTTCAGTAGACTCCGGAGTGTGGATGGTCTCTGGGTGGGCCGTGGTGCTGTAGTTCCTCGTTTGGTAGACAGTTTCTGGTCCAGCTGGGTTTTCTCCTTTGCCTGTGGTTGCTTTATCATGTCGTTGGCCCATAGCCCTCTCTCAACTTGCGTCACTATCCGGAACCAGTCGGGAAGTCGGTTCAGGATATCTCGATAAGCGGTCACTTGGGCGATTCGCTTATCTAAGCTTGTTCTAAAGAAGTATACTAGAAGTCGTTCTGGCAAAGGAGGTAAAGTCCCAACGACTCTCCTGAACTCACGGATATGCTCTTGGATGGGCTTCCTCCTCTGCATCAGGTTCCTGTGCTTGTCTTCTACATAGGGATCCTCCCCTGTTTCTTCGAAACGGGCTCACAGCAGTTGTAAGAAGCCATCTGCATCTTGCAGTTGGGGGATCCCTGTTTTTGTACAGGGCCGCTGACCAGCTCCTTGCTTCTCCCTCCAGACCTTCTGCAATGGCACTGACTAGGGCCCTGCGGAAAGGGTAAAGGTGTGCGTAGCGCTTGAAGTAAATCTCAGCTGTGTCGAGGAATTGCGCTAACTGGTCTGGATCCCCATTGAATTTCCCTCTAAACCGGGGTGGCTCCGTCCTCAGTGCCCCCTCCTCCCATTGCGAGGCTTTGTGAGCCTGCCCATAATGTCGTTGGAATTCTTCCTCATCTCTCATTTGGGGGCGGGGGGTGATGTCCTACCCAGACTGGTGTGCTTGCTGGGGGGAGGGAGAACCCATGGATGCACACTGGGGCCATCTCTCCTTCTGGTGTGGGAGGGAGGAGGGCTGCGCTCCCGTCTATGGTGACTTGTTCTGTAGGCTGGGCTGGCCTCCCCCTCTCCTTGGGCTTGTAGGACGGCTCCTCCCCCAGCCTGATAACACAGTCAAACTCTTCCTTCAACTTCTCCATGGGGTTTTTGAGTGGCTGCTTTGAAGCTTTCTGCTGTCTGGCTTGCTGCCAGTCCCACAGCCAATCTACCCTTGCTAATTCCCCTAGAGGCTTTCCCTTACCTTTCCCATCTGGAAAAGGGAATTCCACTTCTGCCGATTTTGGCAAAGTCCACAAAGGTTCATTTTTCTTTTTCATGGCTTGCAGCTTTGCTGGAGGAGGGGGGGAGTTGAGGCCCCTTTGCTTCCAAGTTTGCTTCTAGTGCAGATGCTTGAAGTAAACTTTCAGTGGAGAGTTGGCTTTCAGCAATGGCTTCCGAAACTTGGCAGCAATCCGTTCGAACATCTGGCAGGGAGCTGGAGGGCTGGAGGCTTGCAAGTTTGGCTTGGAAAGTTGGCTGTCTTCCAAATCATTCTTCTCTTCTCTCTCACCTTAGCTCACAGGAATGTCACCCTTCCCATGCGTTTCCCAGGAAACTAAGTTCACCGAAAGGCTTTTTTAGGTGAAATGTCACACTCTTTCTATGTCAGCCCTGGAACGCTGACACTGGCTTCCGGGTGACCCTCCCCGTTTCCCCTGTGATTGTGCGTCCATGCTATTCCTGCAGAGCTTCCCTGTACCGGCTGCAGGGTGACTGACCGCCTAGGCGAGCACCTCCACACTTTTCCCTCACCATCATGCCCCATTGAGCTCACCTCGCACTTCCCCCCCCCCAGAACGCTCTGGATGACTCTAGCAGATGGAACTCTTCTTCCCCCCTCCTTCGTTGTCTCCGTCGCAGAACGTCCCCACTCTTCCATATCGAACTGGCTTGACGCTCGACAGATAGCTTGTCAGCCGGAGACTCTGTTCACTTGTATATTTTCCCCTCCCACGGATTATCGGGTTTATCATTGAATCGCTATATACCTGCTCTTGTCTATCTAACCTCTTTGTCAGATGGTCTCTGGGCAGTGACTATGAGGACGTTGAGGGAGCCTTCTCCACTGTGGTGGGAGAGCACTGGAGCCTTGGGCTGTTATAGTTGCAATCCTTCCCATGACTGTGAGAGAGCCGTGGAGGCCGGTGTTATCAATTATCAATATTAATATCAATATCAACATAAACATCATTCCTTATTTTCCTGCCTTGGACTTTTTAGAATTTCTTAGATAAGATTGCTGGATGCTAGCCAGATGCCACCCAAATTTATTAGATTCTTGGATGTACCTGGGGGCCGAGCTATTTGCACTGCGAGATTCCCTCCTCTCGCAGCCCTGGCCCTCTACGTTAGTGAGGTTCTACCTTAATGACGGGGACCCCGAGAGTTGGCATGCGGCAAGGAGGGGGGGGGTGAAGGGTTTTTAAAGAGGGCTTTTAATGAATTTTTAGGAGGTCTGGGGTTGGGGTGGGTGGGGATAAGAATGGACCTGGGGGGGTCCACGGAGTTTCAGAATGGCAGAGTGAGTCTGAGGGTCATAATGGGAGGAAAGGGGGAGAGGGTTTAGAAAGGGTGCTGGGGGAAGAGGTGAAGGGCCATTCCATCAGCACAGTGAGTGGGAGGGGCAGTAATGGCGGGCACAGGGGGCCATATCATGTCCGGGGAGCACGCACCCGCTATTTGTGAGTGGTGGCGTGCTCCGAACCCCATGGCACTTCCTGTAACCCTGGTTGCACAGAGCCTCAGGGCCCGAGCCTTCGGCTGATGCTGTGCAATGTCAGGTCTGCTGTAAACAAAGCCCCCCTCATTCAAGATCTAATTCAGGAGGGGAGTGCAGAACTGGCAGAGATTACAGAAACCTGGTTGGGCCAGGAGGGGGGTTCCCCTCATTGAGATGTGCTCACCAGGTTTCCACACATTTCATCAGCCGAGGGCCCTGGGGAGGGGCAGAGAGGTAGCAGTGATTATTAAAGAAGGTCTGAATCCGAGAGAGGCCACTGTTCCTCAGGTAGCTGGTTGTGAGGCCCTCTTTGTGAAGTGGGGTCATGGGGTCCAGATGGGCTTGTTGATCATGTACCTGGCTCCCTGTCACGTGGCAGCAGCCCTGCCTGAGCTGCTTGATGTAATAGCCGGGGTGGCAGTGGATAACCCCAGACTTACGGTCATGGGGGATTTCAACCTGCCATCTGTCGGTGAAACGTCGGAAGCGGCTCGGGAGCTCATGGCTTCCATTACGGCCATGGACCTGACCCTGTTAGTTCATGACCCCACCCACATCGGGGGACACACACTGGACTTGATTTTCGTCTCTGGTCAGTGGCTGAGTGATCTGGATTTAGGGGAGATAGTCATTAATCCCTTGTCATGGGCAGATCATTCGCTCCTTCGGTTAGACTTTCGGGCCACTTCCCTTTATTGCAGGGAGACAGAACCATCTAGGTGGTTCCGTCCCAGGTGCCTGATGGACCCGGACAGGTTCCTGATGGAGGTTGGGCCATTCCCAGAGGCTCCGGCTCATGACTTGGCTGAAGAACTGGTAGCCGCCTGGGACAGGGCGGCTGCTGGAACTTTGGACTACGTTGTGCCTTTGCGGCCTCTGACCCGGTGCCGATCTCAACTAGCTCCTTGGTTCTCCGAGGAGCTGAGGGAGATGAAGCGCCAGATGCCTAGAGAGTGATTGGAGGGCCAGCTGCACCGAATCTGATCAGATACGGGTGAGGTCTTATATCAAGATCTACTTAGTGGCAATAAGAGTGGCAAAATCCAATTATTTTTCCGCTCTTATTGCATCTGCAGAGAACTACCCAGCCGTCCTGTTTAGGGTGACCCGCTCTCTCTACTGCATGTAGGAGTGTGGGATGATCCCTTGCAGGGTACAGCTGAGGATTTTGTGCAATATCTGCATGATAAAATCGCTCAGATTCGGGACGGCCTGGACTTTGATTGGGTAGCCTTGGATGGGATGATAGGGGCGGATCTTGAGAGTGTGATCTTGGAGGAGTTTGACCCTGTGACTCCCGAGGACATGGACAGGATTTTGGGGAGACTAAATGCTACCACATGTTTATTGGACCTGGCCTCCCCTGGAACCATCACGAGGCTGGTTCCAGGGGATTATTAACACTTCTTTGAATGAGGGTGTCTTCCCGATCACCTTGAAAGAGGTGGTGGTGAGGTCTCTCCTCAAGAAGCAGTCCCTGGACTCGGCTGTATTAGCTAATTACTGTCGGGTCTCCAACCTTTGCTAGCGGCGAAGATTGTTGAGAGTGTGGTGGTGCGACAGCTCCCTCAATACCTGGATGAAGCTGTCTATCTGGATCCGTGCCAGTCGGGCTTCAGGGCGGGATACAGCATGGAAACGGCATTGATAGCATTGGTTGATGATCTCTGGAGGGCTTGGGACAGGGGTTGCTCCTCTGTCCTGGTCCTCCTCAACCTCTCAGCGGCTTTTGATACCATCGATCATGGTATCATGTTGCGTCAGTTGAAGGGACTGGGAGGCACTATGATGCGGTGGTTCTCCTTTCTCTCTGACTGTATGCAGTCTGTGTTGACAGGACAGAGGTCGACCTCGAGGAACCTTACTTGTGGGGTGCCACAAGGATCAGTCCTCTCGCCCCTCCTGTTCAATATTTATGTGAAGCCTCTGGGTGAGATCATCTGTGGTTTTGGGGTAAGGTGTCAGCTGCATGCCAATGACACATAGTTGTACATCTCTACCCTGGGCCACCCCAATGATGCCCTTGACGTGATGTCCCATTGCCTGGAGGCCATGCGGATCTGGATGGGGAGGAACAGGCTCAGACTTAACTCCTCCAAGGCCGAGTGGTTGTGGTTTCTGGCACCCCGATATAGCCAGCTGATAACATCACTGGCTATTGGGGATGAGATCTTGCCCCCTTCAGAGAGAGCTCGCAACTTGGGCGTCCTTCTGGATACACGGCTGTCTTTAGATGATCATATGATCGTGGCCAGGGGGATGTTTTATCAGGTTCACCTGATTTCCCAGTTGCGTCCCTTTCTGGATCGGGATGCCTTATGCACGGTCACTCATACCCTTGTCACTTCCTGTCTGGACTACTGCAACGCTTTCTACATGAGGCTCCCCTTGAGGAGCACCCGGAGGCTCCAACTGGTCCAGAATGTGGCCACGCAAGTAGTCATGGGAATGACTCATCGCTCCCATATAACACTTCTCTTGCACAAGCTGTACTGGCTCCCAGTGGTCTTCCGGGTGTGTTTCAAGGTGCTAGTCACCATCTTCAAAGCGTTCCATGGCTTAGGACCAGGATACCTACAGGACCACCTTCTACCACTGAATGCCTCCCACTGTCTGATATGCTCTCACAGAAAGGGCCTCCTCAGGGTGCCGTCAGCCAAACAATGTCAGCTGGTGACCCCCGGGGGAGAGCCTTCTTGTGGGGGCTCCTGCCCTATGGAATGAGCTACCCCCGGATATAAGAAGGATCCCTGACCTCCGCACCTTCCGTCGTGCTTTGAAGACTCTATTGTTCCACAAGCCGGCCTGTCCGAATAAATTAATTTTAAATGGATTTTAATTGGTTTTAAAGTGATTTTAGAAAGGGATTTTAATAATCGGCCAATTGTTCTAAATTATTTTAATGGCTTTTAATTTTTGTGTTGGTTTTGTTTTAATATGACTGTACACCGCCCTGAGTCCTTCGGGAGAAGAGTGGTATAGAAATACAATAAAATCAAAATCAAATCAATCACTTAAACATGAGCTAGCAGTGTGCTGCAGCAGCCAAAAGAGCTAATACAATCCTTGGTTGTATAAAGAATGACATAGAATCAAAATCACATTAAATATTAGTACTGCTTTATAAAACCTTAGCAAGATCATATCTGAAATACTGCATCCAGTTTTGATCACCATATTAACAAAAAAGTTGTTGAGACTTTGAAAAAAGTGCACAGAAGAGCAACTAAGATGATTAAGGGCTTGGAGACAAAAATGTATGAAGAATGGTTGCAGGAATTGGGTATGGCCAGTCTAGAGGAAAAAAAGGGCTAGGTACGACATGATGGCAGTAATCCAGTATTTGAGGGGTGCCACATAAAAGAGTGGGTCAACTTATTTTCCAAAGCATCAGAAGGCAAGACAAACAATGGATGGAAACTAATCAAGGAGAGAAGCAACTTTGAATTAAGGAGCAACTTCCTAACAGTGAGGACAATTAATCAGTGGAATAGCTTGCCTTTAGAATGTCTATGGAGATTCTCCGTCATCCATGTCATGATTGTCCTAAAGGTGCTGAAAGGACTGTGTTATGTCCTGCAGAAAGGGCAACTTCACAACACAGTCCTTTCAGTAGTCCCAAGAAGGCTCCACCCCCATTTGCACTACTCAGGTGACCCTGAGGACACAGACAAATCTCCAAGCAGCTTCAAATCTCCAAGCAGCTTCAAGAATGCAAATGACCAGCTATCTGCAAGGAATATAAATCCTTCCATTCCCCACCATCGAGTCAGAGCTGAAGAAGCTTCTTGGATGAGACGCGAAATGTCAGCTCTGCCTGCCTCGGCCTGGGGCCTCACAGTCATTCTGCCATTAAAAGAAGAAGTAGAGGGAGGATGAAAGGGGGAAGGATGAAAGGGCAATAAAGCTTTGTGTGATAGGAAATTGGGAGGGGGAAATGGCAGGTGATAAGGACCAGAGAAGAAGGATCTTGTTTGTATCAGCAACCCATGGCCAGGCATTCTGAGCAATATGTGGATTATCCCCAAATATCTCAGAGTTCTCAAAACATCTTGATGAGCTCTGGTTGGCTGGAAACAGACAGGTCGTTGGGGGAGGGATGTGAGGGGGCAAACCTACACCTTATTTTTGTATCCAGCAAGTCTGGTAATTTCAGAGCTGGCTTGACTTTAATGCAACCAACACTCTTAGTAAAAAAAACCTTTGCTTTAACCAAATGTAGTCAAAGGCTTTTCTTTCCTAGGGGATAGGATTGGGGCAGATCTGACATTAAGAAAACCACTCTACCACTCTGCCAGTGGGCTCAGAGAACCCATTTTTTTCTGTGTTCTATTGCATTGTGTGTGGGATATTCACTAGGTTCTGTATATTGGCAAGATTTCAACAGTGGTTTGCCATTGTCTCCTTCCTAGAACTGAGGGAGAGAGTGACCAGTCTAAGGTCATCCAGCTGACTTGGTGGCTAAGGTGGAACTCGGGTGGCTAAGGTGGAGAACTCAGAGTCTCCTGGTTTCTACCCACTATACCAAATTGGCTCTTTTCTCTATGTGCTAGAGTAATTATTGTCTTTCTTCAGAAGTTATGATGGGTACATTCAGAAATGTGAAATCTAAAGATGCCTGTTGGATCAGGAGCAGATTTCTGTTGGTATGTGGTTTGCCTTTGTCTAGTTTTAGTTAAATGATTGTATCTCTTTGAGGTTAAAAGATAAAGGATGGGTTTGCTGGGTGTTTCATTCTTTTGAGATTACTTAGAAACAGGATGCCCACATCAATTGTGCAATTAGAATGAAATCAGGGAAGAATTGATTATATGTAGAATTGTTAGAGTAAATTATTATAAGAGCGTGAGGCTATTCTCTCTCTCTCTCTTCCTCCCTAATCCCCACCCCCACCCCCCATTGGCTTGCTAGTTCCTTTCATAATTATTTTTTTCACAAGGAGCTCTTTCTGTTTTTGGAACAGAAAGAGCTCCTTATGTGTTGTTCCCTTATTCATTTATTCTTGAAACCTAAACATTTTTTTTCAAAAACCAGCACTCATCTATGTATTCTGTACTTTTGTGTGTTTTTAATTGAGAAATTATCATTTAAAGCAAACACTTTTGGTGCCAGTTTGTGCCTTAAGCAGTGATGCCCACTGAATCTAGTGGCTTTCCAGAATGATGAAATGGGAATCACTACAAACTTATGTATGTTTGTGTGGTATCATGGGGGCAGGGTGTTCAATTCGAAATTTGCTCCTCTTGCTTTTCTCCCCATAGTTTTTGTGCAGTTAGATGTTAAGTCTTGGCAGATTGACAAGTTCTTGCTGGACTCAAAAATATTTCAAAGAACTCTGAGTTTAAGAATGGTCTGAACATAAGAGATTTGAATATGTACAGTAGAACAATCCCAATTATATTTTGAATTTCTTATTCAAATTTATTATACTTATAAATTTGTTCATTCCCTAATTACTTGATGCTTTTCCTATTTTTCTTTTTTTTCTTGCATTATGTTATAAAATATTGAACTAACATTTTAAAACAGAAAGGAGTGTTCTTTGTATTGCAAAGTTATGTGGTTGCTCCTGCAGCTCACAGGCTGGCTGATTCAGGGTATGATACCTTTTGCTTCTGAAAATTTGCCATGTTGCTCCCATTAGCACCCTGGCTGGATTACAAACATCTGTTTGTGCTTACTTGGCCTGTGCTTCTTCAGAACTGTTTCTACATGATGTACATCAGTGGTGTTTGACTGACATGTGTGATTTGTTTATTAAATAATATGGTTGAGAATTGAATGAAATATTTCCCCCATGGCAAGAACATGAACAGACACATTCAGAGGAAACAAAACAATTCTGCTTTTATAAGCTAAGTTAGTCATGTGACTCTCCATTAAGAAATGATTAATCAGGAGGGGAAAAACATACTTAACCCAAAAAGGGGGAACAAAAGAAAGCATATTGAACTATTTATTATTTATTTGCTTTCACCTTTGATTCAAAGCATTTCTATTTACCTGACCATTGCTGCAAGTCAAACAAATTGAAAAAATAAATAAGCATTGCAACAAGTCAGAAATAATACCTTGTTGCTGGTAAGTAATTACTGCAGATTCATTAAATATGTAGTGGGCAATAACAAAACTCCAGAAGCCCGACTGCTAAGGTAGGCAGGGGAAAAAATGTTATCCTCATTTCTAAACGGATCTTTGCCTAGAAAAAGTGCACTATAGTGCTTATGGAATTCTATGGTTTATCTTGATTTGTTTGACTTATTTTTAGTGAAAAATACATTAACATTCTCAATTATGAAGCTAATCCAAGTGTCCAAGTTTTATAAAATTAGATCTATGTCCTTTGAGTATATTTTAATCACATCGGGTTCCAAAATGATTTCACTAATATTTTATGCTAATCACTATTTTGTACAATTGCAATGATAAAAAAAAGAAAGATATAATGCTATACTAATTTTTCTTTTATAATGGTCCCAGATCGGAAATAAATTTTTATACTTATAAAATTTAAATAGTGCATGTTTCATTTTCTTGCATTTGCATTTCTTTCTACATGTTTGCTGCTATGATCATTTGTGATATTAGTTTTTTTCCCATTTTGCGTGTGTTAATTGAACATCTGAATAGAGGAATTGTGGGGAAAAGTTGTATTTCTATTCCTATATTGTTTTTCATATTCAAAGGCTAAGCATTCTTAGGAAGACCAAGAGCTTTTAAAAGGAAAAAAAATCCTCCCTTCTGTGTATTAACCTCTGTTTTAAAGGGTAACACAAACAGTGATGAACTATAGAAAAATTGTAGTTTGTTCTATATTATAAACTAGCTGATAACCTGGTGCTGCCCAGATATTTTTTCATCCTAATCTCCCCTGCCTCCCATGCATGTGCGCATGACCCTCCTGGGGCCTATTTTGGGCCTAGTAGGCCTCCCTGCTTCCCTCTGTGAGCCAAAACGGGCTGCAGGAAGGCCGCCCCACCCCCCTGTGCCCCATTTTTGGCCTAGTTCAGCTCTCTACAGCCAAAATGGGCCACGGGGGGCTTACACCGCACCCCTCTGTGCTCCCCCATGCATGTGTGGCAGGACCCAAATATTAGCTGGCTGGTGGGAGGCATGCGCACATATGCATAGTGAAACTGAGCTGGGCTGGGCTCTATGTGCCACCTGTGTGCCAGGACACCCCACCCCTGGAGGGTTATTAGGGATGCCTTACTCCCGCAATATTTTTTTCCCAGATAGTAACTCATCTGTATACCAAGTTTGGTTGAAATTGCTTGAGGCGTTCCGGAATTAGGGTGGAACACACCCACCCACACCCTGACGGGTGTTAGGCTATTTTACCCCCATAGTGTTTGTTTCCAGAGGGTAAGTCATCTGTGTACCAAGTTTGGTTTGAATTGCTCAAGGCGTTCCAGAGTTATACATTGCTCAAGGCGTTCCAGAGTTATACATACATACATACATACTTACATACATACATCCTTTTTTATATATGTAGCTAGAAGAAGAAGAAGATGTATGGAATAGTGACAATATTTTGCAGGCTATAAAATACTTTTTGAACATAAAATGGTAAATTATATGCAGCATTGTGGTTTTTTATGTGCATTTTTCACAATGTTTTCCATCATAATTAATCTTTTTCTGCCAATATATTGTTTGTTTGTTTATTTATTTATCTATCTATATCTATCTATCTGTCAAATTTATATACTGCCCTACTCCCAGGGGGACTCAGGGCAGTGAACAGCCAAGATAAAAATACAGATAATGCAAACATTAAAACCTATTAAAATTATTAAATATTTTGGCTGAAACAATTTAAAGCACCCAATTTTAAAACAGATTAAACAATTCAAAAATTTAAAAGAGAGAGTGCTGAAATAAAAATGTTTTGAGAGCATGTCAAAACGTGCGTAGATCCGGGATCCTCCGTATCTCCGGGGGGAGCTCGTTCCAGATGGTAGATGCTCCCACAGAGAAGGCTCTCCCCCTGGGGGCCGCCAGCCAACACTGTTTGGCTGACGGCACCCTGAGAAGCCCCTCTCTATGGGAGTGTACTAGTCGGTGAGAGGCTGTTGGTAGCAGAAGGCGGTCTCATAAATACCCCGGTCCGATGCCATGGAGCGCTCTAAAAGTGGTAACCAAAATCTTGAAGTGCACCCGGAAGACCACCGGGAGCTAGTGCAGCTTGCGCAGGAGGAGGGTCACATGGGAGCGCCACGTCGCTCCCATAACCACCCATGCAGCCGCACTCTGGACCAGCTGGAGCCTCCGGGTGCTTCTCAAGGGAAGCCCCATGTAGAAAGCATTGCAATAGTCTACTGATAATCTTATTTTTTCTAACATACATATTTTAATGTATATTTTAATGTAGGTTTTTATATACATTGCCAATCTTTAAATTCTTTCAATCTCTTCATTGAATTATAAAGTTTTGTTTGAAAATGTTTTTTTTTTAAATACACATATGCATCCTAATTTCAATTACATTTACCACAAGGAGGCACCACATTATTGGCTTCATCCTTATTAGGAATTATAAGTTGTTATTCTATGCATTTAAACCCTCTACCAAATTGCACTTACGTGTAAGTATACAACTTCACACTTAATTGACTTAATTGACTTAATGCATTAGCATTAAAAGGTACCCAGATACAGGAAGGAATACACAGAGGTCTTCAGAATGTTGATTGCCATTCAGCTTACCTCAGAACAGAGAGATACAGATGTTACATTCTGTAAACTTTCCATGTATAAGATTTTACTTGGCTTCTGCAGCAGTTGTGATATCATGTAAAGTGCTGGATGTGAACATGACATAATGTAATATCTGTATCTCTTCTCTCAGGTGAGCTATCATTCTGATAGAACCAATTTTCAAAAAAAATTATGGGAGAATATAGGTGCATATGTTAATAATTTGATTCTTGATATGATATGGTATGATACAATATCAATCTTTTAGCCAGTCATTATTATCTCAGACAAACAAAGTAGTGTTTGGCTGCTTCTGTTTGTATAAAAATACTTTATAAAGATCAATATATCAGATTCTCAGATTCTGTGACACTAAATATTGGTGATTTAGAAATTGCAACTTCTCTTTTTCTTGGCTATTATAGTATGATAGAAATATTGGTGTTTAAAGGTCATATACTTAGAAATGCTTTGCTGAGGGTTTGGAAGAAATATCAATATAAGCTAAGTTATAAGATACCTATATGGGCTAATCCTAGACATGCAATAGAAAATATAAGTATAGAACAAAAACAGAAGGTGGTTACTTACAAAGAGCTTCTTATTATGGAAAGGGGCAAATTGCAATTGAAATCTTTGAATGTACTGAAAGAAGAAGGGATAATTTATACTTGGTTTCAGTATAGTCAGCTCCAAGCAAGATGGAGGGAAGATCAAAAAATTGCTGTTATGCAAAATGAGGAAAATTTGGTAAAACAGATTAGAAATCAAAGCCAAATGCATATTAAAAGATTGTATAATGTATTATTGGAAAGAGATTCGGAAACGGAATTGGTTAAAGATTGTACGATAAAGTGGGCACAAAACTTTCAGGAACCAGTGATGTTAGAAACATGGGAAAAGATCTGGGTTAGAAATGTTAAATTTACACAAGCACAAAACATAAGAGAAAATTTTTATAAAATGTTTTATAGATGGCATTTGGATCCTAAGAAATTATCATGTATGTATCCAAATATACAAGCTAAATGTTGGAGATGTAATTGTGATGATGCAACTTATTTCCATGTATGGTGGACTTGTAAGAAAATCAAAGCATTTTGGATAAAAATTTGGTGGGTGATGCAGAATATTTTTTAAAAAAGGTTGAAATTTACTCCGCAATTGTTTTTATTGGGCATAATTACGGACTGTACATTAATAGAGACTAAATTGATTTTAAACCTAATATCAGCAGCTAGGCTGTTGGTAGCGCAATACTGGAAGAAGGATTCTTTGCCCACTATAAAAGAATGGACATTGAAAATTACAAATCTAGCAGAAATGGAGAAAATATCAGCGTATTTGAAGGATTATACACAAGAAAGATACATATTGGAATGGAAAAGATGGATCGAATATGTTCAAAATAAGTATCAGACAAGAAAATTTCAGTTAGCTTATGAATGAGGGTTAAATTCTAGAAATGTTATGTTATCTATAGGGAAGTTAAGGTGTCGGGATGATTTGTAGACTAGGGATAGATAGTTATTTTAGCTTATGATTGTTAATTGCAATACCCTGTATTTTGCTCTGGGAAGTCTGGGGTGGTGGTGGTGGGGAATGGGGGGAGGGAAAGAGGGTGGGGGGAACAGTGGAGGGGGGGTAAATTTTTTGTTGTAAAACTTTTCAATAAAAAAAAAGAAATATTCACTTATAACATTTGAGAAATGCTGCTTTAGTATCATTTTACAATCACTCATTGTAAGCTGCCCTGAGTCTTCAGAGAAGGGCAGCATATAAATTAATTAAAAAAAAAATTACTCGATGGGATTCAGCTGGTTTGGACCGGTTCGGACATTTCGGATGCTAATTTTATATCTAGTTCGCTGAACCGGTAGTTGAAAGACTGGCTGGCCCCACCCACCCCACCCTGCCCTTCTCAGGAGTCTCCATGCGGCCCGTTTTGGGTGCCAGGTAAGTGCAGGGCTTGCACAGAGGCTCTAGGAGGGCGAAAAACACCCCCCTGGAAGACTAGAAATGGGCACGTTTCCAGCCTCCGGAGCCTGGGGGAGCCTGTTTTTGCCCTCCAGAGCCTTGACAAAAGCCTCCAGAGTTTGGAGAGGATGAAAAATGGGCCTACTGGAAGTTCCCGAAGTCAGAAAATGAGCCTGTTTCCAGCCTCCAGAGGGCCTCCAGGGCCCAGGGGATGACTTTTACACCCTCCCAGAGGCTAAAGGAAAGCCTCTGGAGCCTGGGGAGGGCGAAAAACGGGCCTACCGGAAGTCCAGAAACGGGCCTGTTTCCCTCCGGGCTCTGGAGGGCCTACAGAGCATGGGAGAGGCTATTTTTGCCCTCCCGGAGGCTCAAAGAAAGCTCTAGAGCCTGGGGAGGGCAAAAACGCCCCCCCATGGTACAGGAGGCCAAGCAGACCACACCCTCATGGCCACGCCCACCCAGCAACTGGCTCTTGGTTTCAGTGCCTAAGTTCTCAAAATCAGAATGCTTTTCTATCAACCACTGGAAGCCAAGCCTGCATGACAGAATAATTAGAGTAGTTTTTACTTTTAGATATCTGTTCTTAAGCCTACCATTCCTTTTCATATTTTCAAAAAATAACCCTGTAATATTAATTAGTGTTGAATTAGCTGTATAGAGTATTATGATATGTAATTGTTTTGAACAGACGTTAGTGCCATGGAAATATTTATAGGATACTGAAAATCCTGTAATTTCCTTCCCAGGAAATTGGTTTTTATTAAATTATTATTATTAAATTTGATTTATATGCTGCCCTTCTCCGGAGACTCAGGGCGGCTTACAGTGCATTAAGCAATAAGCAATAGCCTTCATACTTTTGTATATATTTGAATAATATATATTCAAATAATATTTGAATAATAATCAGTAATTACAGTGGAGAAATCAATAAGACTTTCCCCTCCAGATGAAATTCTGCCTTGTAAATCAAATGCCAATTTAAAAGTATGAATAGATATTGTTCATAATATAACTGCTTCCTAGCAAACTTCTAATTCACAAAATTAAAATGGAAAAGCCCCCCCCCCGTGCCAAAATAGAAATAGAGCAAAATTGAGCTAATTTTATCTTGCCTCAAAATTAATAATGAAATTCGAACTTTCAAAAACAGAAGAGAAGGTAGATTCCTATCATATAGTTTAAACAGATGGAATATACACTATTGAAGGATTTCATAGCTAGCAAGATCTAGAAATCTCACTGAGTCACTGAATCAATACACCAAGAAACCTAAAGGAAGCTATGCTATTTCGAGAAAATTGTCTTAATTTGTTTTCCTCAGACTATTTTCCTAATCATCACTTGAGTCATTCAACACATTTTATATTTTCAAATATTCTGTTGAAATTTTTCAGATATTCTGATAATGATAACCTTATTCAGTTAAAATGAGGGGAAAGTCAGTCTGGTTCAAAGGTTAAGGTATAATGCTAGGCATAAGTCTAAAGTTCTTCTATCGTCAATTGAGGCCAAGAGAGAGATGGATGAAAATGTTCTACTTAAAATGTATACTTGGCTTTTCAAAAGCCTATATTTTATCAAAGATACTTGAGAAAATTTAGTGATTATGGCATAAAAAAAATGTATTTCTTTTAACCAGCTTTGTTTAGAAAACAGAACAAAGGGTAGAAATAAATAAGGAATTGTTTTCAGAGGAGGAAAGTAAACCATGGAGTCCCTCAAAAATCTGCATCGGACTGATTTATTTGGGGTAATCAGTTTGCTGGCTAGGTTTATACATGATATTAAACTATTCTGAGTGATAGAAACTTAAAGTGGTTATGAGGAACTCCAAAAGGATCTCTTTAAAATGGATGGTGAACTACCTCTCTAGTAAAGCTTAGTTTACCAAAGTGTATAATGCATTTATTATATTCATGTAACTGAGTTGCTTGCTTGCAACTCATTAACCAAGTAAAATAATTTGGGAAAAGCACCCAAAGATGCTTTTCAAAAGACAACGGAATTTTCTCTGTTTTTCCATGAAAATGTTTTGCTTCTCATCAAAGAAACTTCTTCAGTTCAGTTTCAGTTCAGTTTTCAAGGAAAAAACCAAGAAAGTCCAGTTGCCTTTTGAAAAGCATCTTTGGGACAACCATGATCTGGATCACGAGTGTCAAACTCATGGCGTCATGTTGCAGTCATGTGATATTTTGTGACGTTTTTCTCTTTGTGGAGCTGGGGTAGGTGGGGCCTGCGCATGACCCATCCGGGCCATGGGCCGCCACTTTGATTCCCCTGAGATGATTGAGAATCTCTGTAGATGTCGCAGTAGATAGTTGGTATTTCATATCATTAGCTGGGGAAAAAAAAGAAAATTTCATGCTAGGCATCATAAGCAAAGAGACTAGAAATAGGCACGCATAAGGAATAGTGCTGTTCTGATCACCATATTTGTAAATGATAAAACAGAAACTGGAAAATGCAGAAGATGGCAACCAAATGAAACATATTAAGAACTTGAACGGAATCTCCACAGGAAAGGGCTAGAAAACATTGCTTATTTTTTTTTAGCTTGAGAAAAGGAATGATTGAGTGGATAAAATCATATGAGCCATGGATGTAGTGGGCAGGGGCATTCATTTGCTTGGCTTTAAAAAGACACTGGATAGATTCAAGGAGAACATATGTCTTTATAAGATGAAGACTTAATGTAACTATGATTGGGAGTAGTATGCTTTCAATCCATAGTTGTAGGGGAATAATAGTGAAAAGGGCATATGTATCTATTTACCACTTGTGAGCACCCTTGAAGCATTTGATTGGTACGGTGAAGAAGTGATTATTTAACTAAAATAAGATTCATCTGATCTATGGTTACTAAGGCACTACTCAATTTCAGTTTCTCACAGGATTGTTGATTTGATAAATGGAACGTAATCTCTATAAATGATTTTTGGCTCTAAAGAAAAGGTGGGATATGAATATAATAAATTTCAGACACATTGTCATATATTTTGTGAATTTATGTTTAATATAAATTCACTTTAAAAAAAATAAAAACAGTTCTTCATGAATGTGAGTGATAGGACTGATTTATCCCTCCCAAATTATGATTACTGAGTAGTTTAGATGGTGAAGCTTAACAGATTTCATGCAAATGTATAGGTAAGGTTATTATAAGTAGTTTGAAAACAAAACCTTTGTTTCTCAAGAAAAATCAGGGATGTTGAAAAGTATAAAATTCCAATGGAATGCAACAAATTTACAGACTTATAGTCAAGTTTTGTAAGTAAGGGGATTATTTTATTTACCTCCTGTCCTGCTCAAATCAGAAGCATCAGAAGTGTTTCTGGGTTGAAAAAATTAGCCGGTCACATCACTGGCGCCCGGGGGACACCCAATATTTTATTTGGCTGAATAAAGAGGTTATAAAACCCCATGCAGTTTTCATTTATCAGCAACTACAAAATAAAACATGAAGTTATTTTATTATGGCAGTTGATACCCAACTGTATAGCTTCATGAAACTTTTTTTAACTTTGCAAATCATCTCATGATAATTCATGTGGAAAATTGGCCATGGCTATTGGACTTACATTGTTTCTCCTGGGAGTGCATTGTTTACAGGAATGCACTATAGAAAACAGGCAGGATTTTTATGCTTTTGGGGAAGACATTTAGTGATAACGTACAATGTCTCTCTCTTTATTATTTTTATAAATAATTCAAGATGGCAAACATATCTAATACTCCTTCCTCCTCCTATTTTACTCACAACAACAACAACCCCAAGACATGAATTAGGCTGAGAGAAAGTGACTGGTCTAAGATATAGAATACTACTGCCTTTCAAGGATAAAGCTGGAGTACAACTCCCAGTCTGCTGGTTTCTAGGCTGGTGCCTTAACTACTAGATCAAAGTAGCTATCTTATCAATAACTGTTAAGTCTAGGTTGTTGTGTACACTACTGGGCCACTGCCAGTTTGGAACTGGACCATGGAAAGCATTGGGCGAGTGCACATGCATACGCAGCTTCTCTCACTTAAGCAGCAGGTGCTTGTTCTCGCAGCTCCCCTCACACAAGGGGTGGGCATTTGTACTCAAGTGTGCAGCTCCCCTCATGAGAGCAATGTGTGCTTCCGCCTGCATGCGAGTGACAGGCACGTGCATCTGCCACTCGCTCACACAGACCCCCCCCCCTCGTACTGGGCTACCAAACCAGAAACGTTGGGAACTTCTGGTGTAGCAGATGCTTGACTTTATGAATTCTAAACCCTGGATTTTTTTACATTTGTTATGGTCATCCACTTCGGTAGACTCTACACAGCTTACAAAATTTAAATAAGCAGTTAAAACAGTTAAAAAACACAAAACAAAACAGCCTGGTCCAAAAATAAGTCATAACAAAAACAATAAAACACAACAATAATCCAACAAATAAATTAATCTCAGCTCATAAGAATTTTTCAGAATCTCAGCAGAGTGGAAACTGTCCATAGGTCTTGGGTGATGCTGCTTCAGTGGGTGGTTCAAATGACAAAGAAGGTATGCTTCCTTGTTCCAAAGATTAGAAAGCCTGGGACGCCCAATTTGGCATGGCAGAACAATTGTAACTGTGGCTTCCAGTACTTTTCAAGGGTGCACCATACAGAGTGTATTGCCATTGTCTGATTGTGAGGTAACCAGAGTCTGGCTGACCATTTGAAGAGCCTCCTGTTTGAGGAAAGGATGCAACTGGTGTACAGCAGAACCTGTGCAAAGGCCTTTCTGGCCATAGCTGCTACTTGCTCTTTAAATCCAGCAGAAGCCTTACTTTGTACACGAACCTCAAATGGGGAGGTGCTATTCTATCAAGACCAACAAAAAAGAGATCATCTATAGAGGAGGGAGGGGGCAACCCCCTCAGGACTAAGCCAGAATTTGTTCTTCCTCACCCAGACCCAAATAGCCACCAGAACCTGGGTCATTACATCAACAACTTCACCTGTACAACCCAGGATTGAGATCTAAAGCTGAGTGTCATCAGCATACAGATGTGACTGAGTCCCAAACCAGTGGCAGCCTCACCCAATGATACAATATAGATGTTAAAAATAAGACTAAAAAAATTTAGCCTCTAGAAGACTGTCTGATACATTTTGCTACTTGATCCAAAAACAAATTAATTCTGCATATTATATACAAATTAAGCATCATTGGCATGCATCTTACTTCAAGGATTACCGAAGTGTCAGGCACCTGAAACATCAGTTCCCCCTGTGAAGGTCTAGTTAAACCGATTTATTGCTAATCATGCTATGCACAAGAATCTTCTCAACCAACAATTAACACCTGCCTCATTAGGTAAGAGTCAATGGAATTCAAAGGAGGTTGGATATAGTTTGCTTATAGCCTCGTAGGGATTCTAGGTTGATCCCTCTTTTAACTCCATCCCCAGGTTGTGCCTCTCCTCCTACACAAAGCGACTTAATCTTCAATGGTTTTTGACAGCAATAGACCAACTGATGGACTATGCAGCAGCTTTTTCTTCCACTGGTTTAATGTCGCAATCTAGATTATCCACTGTTTCAAACTCTGATCATTTCCTGGTTCTACAAATTGCTGGATTTAATTTTTGATGGCCATAAAAATGACTGATTGTGCTATAATATGGTATCAGTGACATGTCTTATTCTTGCAGGAACCAGCTCTCAATATTTTTATAAAGTTGCATGTGTTTGCCAAGTAAAATACGTTTTTTTATGAGCAGAGAAGGAATGCTAGCATCAATCACACATATTCAGTCTATTCTTTTAATTTAATGTAGTCCTGGAGTTAAGAGGAACGATAGCTTGTTCTTCATTCAGACTCATCTTCCAGCTTCTTGAAATCCGCTCAGAGAAAAGCAGCAGCTCCCTGGAACGGCTATGGCTGTTACAATTTATTTTTACATTTTCTATAATAAGAGCATTTATTTTGTAGTCCAGGACTTGGCATATCATACAAAATGCTGAGAAACTAAACATTTTCCATCTAGCTAGGATGAGAATTTAAGTTCAGTTGTGCTTCAAGACCGAGTGGCTGTGGATGCCGGCGTCCCGGTATAGCCAGCTGGTGCCATCACTGGCTATTGGGGGTGAGTCATTGGTCCCCACAGAGGGGGCTCGCAACTTGGGTGTCCTCCTGGATTCACGGCCTCCTTGGAAGGGCATATGGCGGCCGTGGCCAGGGGGGCCTTTTATCAGGTTCGCCTGATGCGCCAGTTGCACCCCTTTCTGGATCGGGACTCCATGTGCACAGTCACTCATGCACTTGTCACGTCTCACCTGGACTACTGTAACCCTCTCTACATGGGGCTCGCCTTGGGGTGCACCCGGAGGCTCCAACTGGTCCAGAATGCGGCCGCGCGGGTGATTATGGGAGCGACAGGGCGCTCCCATGTGACACCTCTCCTGCGCGAGCTGCACTGGCTTCCGGTGGTCTTTCGGGTACGCTTCAAGGTGTTAGTTTTGACCTTTAAAGCGCTCCATGGCATGGGACCGGGGTACCTGCGGGACCGCCTGCTGCTACTGATAACCTCCCACCGGCCAGTACGCTCATACAGAGAGGGCCTTCTCAGGGTGCCATCAGCCAAGCAATGTCGGCTGGTGGCCCCCAGGGGGAGAGCCTTCTCTGTGGGGGCACCCACCCTATGGAACGAGCTGCCTCCAGAAATTCGTCTGATCCCGGACCTCCGCACTTTCCGAAAGGCCCTTAAGACCTATTTATTCCAACAAGCCGGCCTTGCTTGATCAATTTTAAAATGGAGTTTTAACAAAATTTTTGCTGTTATTGATTTCTGGGATTTTAAATTGGGTATTTTAATGGGGTTGAGACTTTTATCTGGAACGCCAATGATTTAATTCAATTTTAAAATTCTTTTAATGTTTGTATTATATGTGTTTTAAATTTGGTTGTTCACCGCCCTGAATCCCCCTCCCGGGGAGAAGGGCAGTATATAAATTTAAATAAATAAATAAATAAATAAATAAATAAATAAATAAATAATAAATAAATAAATAAATAAATAAATAAAAAATAAATAAATAAATAAATAAATAAATAAATAAATAAATAAATAAATAAATAAATAAATAAATAAATAATAAATAAATAAAATTATATATATATATATATATATATATATATATATATATATATATATATATATATATATATATATATATATATATAAATGATGCAGCAATGCTAGTAAAGACAAAAGTCAGTATTTATTTGGCAGGAATTTCCCCCAAAACATTTTGCGATTTTCCATTGTTGCTTTGCATTAATACTATAGTTGTTACAGAGTGTTAACCACTGTGTATCATTCATTCCACTTTTGAAGTTCGAATAGTACAATGTTGCTCTGCTATGCTGTGAAATGTTGCTATGTTGTAATTGTGGGTAATACTCATCTATAATCGCCAGTTATCCTTTTAGATCTCTCTTGACTTGAGCACTAGGTTAGTATATGACTTTCTGCAATAGTATATCTACAATCTGCACTCTAAATTATTTTATGAACGGTAATCAAATCATGCTTCTTAAATTTCAATAAAAAGCAACTGTAGTTCCATATGCCTCAACATTTTGCCTAGAGACAATTTTTTTAATGTTTGTGAAAGCTGAAGTCCAAACAAAGTTTGTTTGGGAGATGACATCTTACCAAATGTTGTCATATTTTTTAGATAGAACCATATCTATAATTCATAACAAAACAATATTAAAGGAATAAAAGAAAGCAAACTAATTAAAACTATGTACCTTATTTTTCCAGAAATCTTCACTGGGATATATATGTCAGCTGCTGTCGTGGTATCCGAGATGCTTCTCTTTGAAACCAAAACTCTTGAGACCCAAATTATATGTTGTATGTCATCTAATAATAACCATTCAATTAGGTGGCAGAACTGAGGAATAGAATTTGCTCTGGTGAGAGTTCAAATATTTTCCATCCTCTTTCAATCATTGGTGTGTTAGCATTGGCCATTTAACCAGGCTTTCTAGACTGTTTGCCTTTTATCTAATTAAGGTGACAAATCTAATTATAATTATTTTTGGCTTTTGACATATGCTGGTTTTGAACATTGTATTGTCATTAGCTTGCCTTCAACTAGTGCACCTATGCTAGCTCAGGAATTCTGGGAGTTGAAGTCCACAAGTCATAAAGAGGCCGTAATTGTCCACCTCTGAATAATGGAACACAGGAAAATGCATGAAGTGCAGAAGCAAAACTTCAAAGCAATCAGGAAGAAAATTCCATATTGATTGTCCAATAGTTTGATGTTCCATAAATAGGAAATTTCAAATAAGCAGGATAATTTTTAGATTTATATAATTCTGTTTAATTTTTTAGTCACTCCTTCTCTCATCTTCGACTTACAACAGCCATCTTGCACATTAATGTGATCTAAGATATAATGATCAGGCCAAAGTCATTTAGTTAGACTCATGGCGGGAGTTTCAGTTTGCATTTCCCAAGATCTCTCTATACCCTAACAGTACAAATTACTGACTTGCAGTAGTTCTAAGCATATTTCTGTAATGGATCCATATTCCTCTATTTGCTTTATTAGCTTTGGGTCCGTTTCTATAGGTTCCTCCATAATAAATACTAAATCATCCGCAAATGCTTGTAGCTTGTATTCTTTTCTTTTAATTTTCATTCCTTTTATTCCTTTATCTTGCCTTATTTTTCTGTTTAAAATTTCTAGTATGTGTTATCTCCATTGTTATTTATCTTGATGCTAGAAATTTTAAACATCCCTATGTATATCTACAGCCTGAGGGGGGAAACTCTTTTAAATTAAGGTAGATGATATTTACTCAATGCAAAAATCTCTGTCTACATTAATTTTTAAAAATTTTTTTGAGAAGTAACTGTCAACCATAATATGATTTGTTTTCAGCTTACAAAGGTTCTTTTATAGGACTGTGCAAATGTTTGAAAAATATGCTTTGTAAGATATAAGAGCATCTCTGAAGTACCTCTCTTCAAATCATTAAAATACCCATGTTGTTTCTACACCTTCACATAAACCTGGGAGGAAGTTGCACCTGGCTTTATAATAGCAATAGAGGTGCTTCAAAAGCAGAATTACATTTTATAAAACCACTCTTTCAAAGCATTTACATTATATACTGTATAGCTTAGAAATTTCTCAGGTCTGAAAATCATTGCTATGTAATGAAGGTGTAAAAGAATGCTTATCATAAACCTTTTTAGACAATATGCACAATAAACCTATACAGCAAGAGTGACGCCATATTTCCACATAATTAGGTAAGAGAGAGAGAGAGAGAGAGAGAGAGAGAGAGAGTGTGTGTGTGAGTCTCTTATTGTATCTATTGTAATATATGTCTCCATCCACTCATATATCTATGCATACATTCATCTTTGATCTGTTCTAGATCAGCTTGCATAGATGCTATTCTTCTGTAAAGAAAAGTTCAACAGTGGAGAATCCTTCTAGTACTATGAATAGGAAATAAATATAGGACTTGCCTTCCTTGAAAGAATGAAGAAGTATAGTAATTGAATTCAGTCTGGCTTTTAGATTAGATAAAGTTATTGAAATTTTATCTTAAATTAGATTATTGAAACAAGCTGTAAAGGTAGTTTTAGTTATTAGATTTTTCTTGTGTTGCTAGTTGAGGACATTGAGGGAGGACATGACATCATGCCAGAATAAAGGCCCTCCAGTGATTAGGTACTTCGGGTTAGTTAAGTATGTCATAGGGACATACTTAACTTTAATAGTTAAGTATGACACATATTTAATAGTGTCTATTAAATTAGACACATATTTAATAGTGTCTATTAAATTCACTGGGAATATAATTAGGGACTGCTTAGATCCATTTGGCATTCTGCTACACACTGTTTAAGTGCGTATGATTGTACATGTATGTAAATGAGTGCTTTGGTCTGATCATATACCATACTGAGTAAAAGACTTAGAAAGAAGCCCAAAAATGAGACTGTCACTTAAAGCAAATTTTAGGACTGGAAGGGCCAAAATTTTAGAAATTCGGGTTCTAATAATGCAAAGTTGAAGTAGGGTCCTATCTGGGCACCATAAAGAAGTTATACTTTTGGTGTCGCTTTGAATAGAGTGCTGCGGGTATATGGTGGGCATCTCTAATTTTAAGGAATTGGATGATGGTGCATTTTCAGCAACATAGTTCCCATGGAGTTTTCTACTGTTGGAAGAATGAAGGACTACTCTCAGGTATTTGAAATAGGAGACCTGCTCAATGTTATGACCATCTATGCTCCAGGAATGGCTCTTGGGCCTTCTGGCAAATGCCATGAATGTGGTTTTCTGATAATTGAGTTACTAGCTGGTCTCCACAAATATGGTTTCTTTTTCCAGCCAGTTCTAAAATATATATACCATAGAAAGCAGAACTGTACTATAAACTTATTTTTTTTCTTAATTAAATTTGCGAAAACTTGATTAATTAGATAATGGATTTTTTCCAGTTTTTCATTCTCTAATGGCCTAAATTCCCAAAATCCAAGTTATGGTTTTAATCTGTTTCACTGAAGAAATATTAATATCCCATTCACAAACTGAGATTTTAGTGATGGCTGATAACTTAGTCTATTATTACTATTTATGTTAAATGCTTCCTAAGGAATTGAAAGTCTCGTGCCATGCTGGTTTCTCTCATTTTTTCACTAGCGTTCTTGGGGAATGAATTAAAAAATGTTACAGAATCAAGGAACAAAATTTAGGCTGTTCAGTATATATGAAAACACAGAATTAGAACAAATCTTCAATAGCTGTACAGCTATACAGTAGTATAGCTGTACAAAAACACCTTATTACAGGATTTGTGGTCAGTAACAGGGTGATGCCTGTTGGAAATAAGTACTGATCATTATTCTAACACAGTATTTCTCACCCTAATTTGGGTGGGCTGTGAGGGGTTTGCAACTGGGCTGTGGAAATGGCCATCGAGCACGTATGTACACTGTCACTTGTGTGAGCAGTGGGTAAGCACATGCTCATATGCTCCATTTGGCATACATGCCACTCTCGCAAATGGAGCTGTATCATGTGCATTCACTTGCCCTTAGTTTGCACGAACTATCCCCTCTCTCCCTGCGCCAATCTGCAAAACCGGAAATGTTGGAGAACTCTGACCTAAACAAATTGAAGATGTATGGACTTCAACTCTTCCTGGGGAATTCTGGGAGTTGAAGTCCATACAACTTCACGTTGCTAAGGTTAAGAAACACTGCGCTAGTGGCATTCTAAATCTGGTTAGGTGAACATAGAAGCTAATTTTGTGGAAATGGCCTCAGTGTTTCCATTGAGTACAATACTAAGTAGTAGTTGAAATTGTCCAAAATAGCTCCTACATGCATATACAGATAGTCCTCATTTAGTGACTGCCTCGTACAGCAACCATTTACAGTCAGTGCAGTAATAAAAAGTAACTTTGTGGCCGATTCTAAATAAAGGTAGCTTTGTGCATGGAATCAATAAACCAAGAGGGAAACAGGAATTAAACTATACCTATAGCTTTACAATCCATGTGTTATATTGTAACTTAGAAATAACATTTCACATAGTACTCTATACACTAGTAAAAAATACCCCCTGAATTTAATAAAAAAATAACTCTGAATGAAGTCAACTGCAAGGCTGTGCATATTTTGCAAGTAATTTAGAAATGTGCTTCAGAACTCATGTAAAGATGGGCTTTTTGTTGAGAAGATAAATTTTCTGCTGATTAAAACAGCTGCTCTATTGTAAAGCTTTCGTACAAATCTTTAAAAAATATGGCGTTGCTTTAAGGAGTTGATTAATTAATGTGATCTATTTAAGCAACCACTTAAATAAAGGACAGTGAAAGCTGATGTTTTTCTTGCATCACAGCCAAACATTTCTTCTAAATTGTTTCCAAAGTGTATATATTCTATTTGTACGTATTCATTTTATAACATATTCCCACTTTCTAGACAGACCAGTAGCTTTGATGCAGAGAAATTTAGGACATAGAATATATATAAACTTCAAAGAAATTGAAGGCTGAAAAGAATGTCAACCACTTACTACAAAGTTCCAGTGAAATTCAACTACACATCCTGTTTCTTTATTTCATATGCATGGGCTCAGTTTGCCTAAAAAAATCTACAATCATGGAAGGAAAGAATCAGAACTCCCAGCTCTGTTTTAAATTAACTTGTGGTTTCCTGTTTTATTTAAGCCTAAACTGTATTTAGTTTTAACTATGAACTAGTTAATAAGTAATCAGCTGAATTGGTTCTCAGTGGTTATAGATTATAGCATTCTGGAATGCTACTTCAGCCATAATAACCAAGCAAGCAGAAATGCTTCAGTTGAGTCATTACATTCTTTTTTCTTCCCATAAAATAGATAGGTTTAGCTTTTCACTTTTGCCTTTCTTTTGAGCTTCGAAAAAATGATAATATAAGACAATTTCTTTGGAAATGAACATGTGATCACTTCCTAACAATTTACTATATAGTTTGTAAATGCAGTTAAATGCTGGCTGCTAAGTTTTGGAACCCAGTTAGAGACTGCCCTCTATTGTCAGCTAGTATTTGTCAGCTACAAATTTATCTTTTTCCAAAAGATTATTACATTTCAAAAAAAATAAAATTCAAAAAAGCAAAGAAAAAAGGTCAATTAAACATCAATTAAAAATTGATGTTAATGACAATGCAGATGCATAAATGTTGAGACACGCACAATGTCACGTTCTCCTTCAGCTGTCCTTGAAGGTCAAATACAGATAGTCCTCAACTTACAACAGTTTGTTTAGTGACTGTTCAAAATTACAGTGGCACTGAAAAAAATGACTTATGACTTCTTCAAACTTATGACCACTGTAGCATCCCCATGGTCACGTGATCAAAATTCAGACACTTAGCAACTGAGTAATATTTATGATGGTTACAACGTCCTGGGGTCATGTGGCCACCTTTTGTGACCTTTTGACAAGCAAAGTCAATGGAGAAGCCAGATTCACTTAATAACCATGTTACTAAGTTAACAACTGCAGTGATTCACTTAATAATTGTGACAGAAAAGGTTGTAAAAGAGGACAAAATTCACTTAACGAATGTCTATCTTAGCAACTGAAATTTAGGACTCAACTGTGATCATAAGTCGAAGACTACCTGTATAGGAAGATTCCTTAACTGGAAAGATAATGCCTATGATTCTGGACACAAAGACAGAAAAACCTGTGCTTCTGCAGGGCCTGTAGGTTTAAGATTAGGTTCACATATTAAGAACTAAGATAAATTCTATGGTATAATGCAATATCGGGTTTCCAATTTCAATTATATAGAATGTAAAGAATTTATGTTTTTGTTTTTATTTTTATAGTTATAAAGTACACTGAAGATGGCATTTCATTTTGTTGTACCATGTGCAATGACAAGTAAAAATTGCAATGTGTTGCATAAACCCAAGCTTTATGTATCAATCATGATTTATAGCTCAGAACTAGTATGAACATAATCTAATATGGTTTGTTGAATAAACCCTATTCAAGCAAAGTTTGCTGTGTCAATTTATAGCTGCAGTCACCCGGAAACTATATTGTTTTTCTACTTTAACTTTTTGCAGATTCATGCTCAAACTTTAAAAATGAGGTGGAGGATTTAAATATGTCTAGAAAACTAATCTCTTAACAAAATACTGTAAATGTACATAATGGCAGAATCTTAATGAAAATATACCATTTTTTTCCAAAGGGCTTTGAGACTCAAGATATGATATATAAACTTCAGTGATATTAATTTTTTCATATAAGACCATGGATTTGCTGTAATTTTAAAGCTTATGCATTTTTTTTCTTAATCCCATGAAAGGTTGATCAGAATTATCGTTTATCCAGATTTTTTTTTCACAGAGCTGCTTATATAGCATATAATTTTCTGCCTGTCATTCACCATAGCCTTTTCAAAGAACATGAAAAGTAGCCATGTGCTTCATTTAACTACTGATATACCAGTACTTTATATGATTTGCAGTCGTTTTTCTCTTAGCTTCCCTTGACTATAAATTATAACTAAAAAATTATGGAGGTCTAGGAAAAAAAGTACTGGTAAATGTTCTGCTGCTGATACTCTAATGAAGCATATCACAAAACATTCATTTTAATGTAATTTAAATTCACATTATCCTGGCACATAGAACCCTTCACGGATTGTAACAGCTTTTCCCAACCAGTGTTCAGAGGTGGAGAAGGAGGTTGAAATCGAACATATTTGAAAGGTATCTGTTATACAAAGTCCATAATGGTCACAGTTAATATCAGTAGGTTAAATACAGATATTAAAAAACTGGAAAGTCATAGTAGGAAACATTTTCATTTCAAATGTAATCATTTTGAAAGTAATGGTTGATATTTTCAAGTGTTTGAAATTTATTTAAAGTAGTTTACAAGGAAAAAGAGGGAGGATATCAAAAAAAGGGTTTGGCAATAACATTTTTCTCTGTTTTAAAACATACTTTATGCAACCTGTCACTGTCTGGAAGTGTTAAATTGCAGTTTCCAGGATTGTCTGTGAATTGCAGACTTAATGCTTGCAATGGCTGAGATTTAAAGGCATCTGAAAACGTCAGGTTGAATCTGATGATTAATCCAATGGCTGCAATTAAACATGAGGGAGAAGCATATTAAAATATTGGTATAAGATACTTAGCAAAAAGAGCTGAATTATTGTTATTGTGATGGAAGTAAATCTGGAGAACAAGAATAAGCATTATGGTATTTGAAGTCTAAAATATTATATAGACCTTTTTGCTTACTGCAGGAATCTTCCAACACCAAGAAAATACCCAAAGGTACCAAAGGAAAATAAATAAATTTCCTTATTGTATCTGAAGTAATGATGAAGGATGTTTGGTGGTACACATACATAAATAATTAGAATTACCTTGTTGTTAGATGTTGATCCATGAACTTGCATTGAATTCTGAACATAGTCAAAAACTGACAAATGAAATTAAAAATGAATTGGCAACTATTCTGTAAACTGTATTTAAAGTTTAGAGGAGTAAGAAACTTGAGGAATCTGAGAAATATGCAGAACTTTTAAAATTCAAATAAACATGAGTTGATTATGAAAAGGAAATCCTCATGAGGCCACCTTAAAACAAATACATCTTGAATCTTATTTCCGTCCACATTCTTTCTTCTTATTTAAAAGAAGAGTTTCATCCAGGGCATAAAATCAGTTTAGGATATTGGCCAAATTGAAAGTAATCAATCTTAGGGAGCAAATGAGAATGTAAAATAAGCAGGACTGGTTCCCAGGAAGGGTCAGTCTTTAAAATAATATTTTTAGTGTGGTTCATATTTGGACTAGCCTGTTTTACCAAATCCCATTCTGCATTAAAATATGAATTTAAAAAGGGCAAAATGAAATTGATTAATGCTGATGCTTCTTATCAAGGGATTATAAAAATAATTATATTAGGCAACTATAAGTAGGATCCCTGACTTCATCCCCCCCCCCTTTTTTTGGTTATGTTACATATTTGCTTTGTTTTCAAATAGTTTACAAGATATTCCCAAACTTTCTCAGTTCACACACCCTTAATGTGTCAGTCATTTTTTCATGGCTCCCAGAGCCAAAAGGCTGCAAAAACAAAACCACAGTTTCACAAAGATGATTTTGCAAATAGATGTCACAAAACCAAGGTTTGCACAGGCCATTGCAAAAAGTTAAAATGCCCTATGCTCCCTGTAGGATGACTATGGTGCCCTGGGGTACCATAGTTTGGGAACCCTGGATATATGTCATGGTTTTGATCAGTGCTTGAATATTTATCAGCATAGATTAAAATAAACTATTCAGTCTATTGAAGTATTATATAAAATGAAATCATCAGAACCGAATAGATTAGAATTATTAGAAGAGAGCTAAATGGTGGTTTGTTTTAAGCTTCGTTTATCTTCTCAATATAGTCATGTGATACTTAAAATTATTTGTGCTGTATTTGAATTTCCAGCAGCTTAGTATGACATATTGTACAATACTCTCAACCCATGTAGTTTCACTATCACCTTTTTGTACATCAATTGATATACAATTGAACTCAATTGCTAGTTACTTCTATATTCATTAGCACAAGCCAGCATTCTTTTTTTCATTATTTGAAATTAAATTAGCAGCAACTAGAGGGCCCTGTTAAGTTAAAAAAAAAAGATATAGGCTAGTTTTAGTGTTGAATCTTTGGTCTAAAAACCTAGATGTAGGGCATCAGAAAACCTAGATTCTCAACTTTCAAATGACAACAGGTGGTCATGGTTAAGGGATGGTCATGTGATGCCTATTAAATCTTTATGGGTCCAACTATAGCACTCCATATTGCACTACCACAAATTGATAGTGTCATTTTTGCATGCATAGTAGATCATAGCACAAAATACCAAGATCATTGTCAAGTTAATTCCTTAGTTATTTAGAGATTAAGAATAGTTATGTCAAGTTCCAGGTAAGACTCACATAGAGTTACTTCTAAGCAGTTTCCTTTATTGTTCCTCACCTATCAACAGAAATAAACTTAGCCAAAGCAAACTAAAGCAAGTTCCTTACACCATTGAAGATACTGTATATTCTGAGAAACTTTAAAGAAAGAATTGGCCGGACCCTCTTCCTTTTAATTGAACTATCTAAATTTCACTGTCTCTTATTCCTCTGAAATGCATACCTTCCCTCTGGGAAATCCAGGCTACATTCCACAACATTTTTTCAGGTTAAATAAACTATTGTTATTTAACTTTTCTAGCAGCTAAAAAAATGAGACTTTATCATAAAATTTCAATATATCTGGATAATTCTTGAGGAAGAGAGTCACAGTATTCAAGGGAAAAGCATAATAGTTATACACATATTAAGGTTTTTTTTTCACACAATCTGTTGGCTTTGCTTAGTAATTCTATTTTATCAATTTTATGTTGGTATTTCAAATATCTGCCTCACCGATTCAAAGAATAAATGTATAGAAATATTAATAAATACATTGGGAGAACTTCAAGCTTAATTAAGTTCTACTGGTTCTGTCAGATGTCAAGGTTTGGAGATGGAAATATTATCTTGTATTAAAAAGTTGCAAGGCGATAATATTTTTGCTATTGTTATTCTCTATGGAGCATATAGGTGTTTTAATTTTAAATTGCAGAATGGTTTATGAGTCCAACATAATGAATGTTTGAATAGTTTTCCAGTGATGGCTGTGACATCGTCCAGACATGGGTTGGATCTGCTGTTGGCTGAGTTATAGTTTTTTGACCACGCCCCTTTCAGGCTCAGTTTTGACTCAGTCGGCCTGAGAGAAACATCTCTTGCAGATCTGTCTCTCAGCCCAGGTCTGTTCCATTCCTTTATTTTATTCTACGTTTTTTTACCTTTTATTTTTATTTTTCTCTTTTTACTTTTTCAAGAGTACCATATACTAGGCTATTCAATTAACTGAGCCTACCAGTCTACCCAGTCTTTTTTGGAGCATCCTGGTCTACCAGGCCTCTTCTTCGCTCCTGGAGGCTGCCATTTTGGACGGCTCCCTTCACACAGCCATTTTTACTCTTTTTCGTGAGATTGAGCCCTATACCACCAACGAAACAGTGCACAAGGCTCAGAATGCTGTACCACCAATTTAAGCAGCGATTCCTGGCAGCAGCTCCGGGATTGCTTATTTCGGCCATCTCCGCCCTCAGCGCCATTGAAACACCAACGATCAGCTGTAGGGTGGCACTTTGAAGTGCCGCGGTATTTTAAACTGCATTTTTTCCATAGCGCTGCCCAGTCAATTCATCAGTTGAGTTTTTGCTGTCTGTCTGTCAATGACTGAGTGTGGTGTTTCTTTAAAATTCTTTTGACCATGCCCTCCTCCTCCTCCTGCCTCCCAGATATTTCGCTCAGTCTTGCTGTCAAGATGTTTTTGGATTAGCTCTCACATTGACTGGATTTTCAAACTGCTCAAGCAGTTTGTACCTTGAAGTTTAGCTAGGTTTTGTTATTTTTGTTAATTGCCAATTGAGTGAGGTTAGTGGAGCCGAAGATTAAAAGGGACAGCTTGCGGCTGCAGCTGCTCCCTGCTGCTTGGAGTGGGAGAGTGTTGCTGGGGCTCCAGACCCTCCCCACTCTTTCTTCCTCATTTAAAAGCGGCAGCAGAGTCTGCCTGGCTGGGCAGCTCTGATCGGCTTTTCGCTGCTTTATTTAGCCGCAGGCGAGCACGTTGGCTTCTGGTGAGTCAGAAGAACCACGGCCGCGATTTGCATTCACGGCGGCTCTGGAGTCCCTGCTCTGAGTAGAGACACACTCCGAGGTGTCTTTTAAAGTGATTTTGCTGCAGATTTCGCAGCTATTTTGGCCAGAACTATTGCTGAGAGAGCGGAGAGATGCTCGAGACTAATACAGCAGCTAGAAGCTGCAAATTTTAAAGCGACAGTTTCGGAGTTCCTGCAGTGACGCCTGGGACCGCTAGAGGCTGCAGATTTGGGCGCCAATTCTTCGTGCCATTTTCAAAGGTCGGGACGCAGTGAGGCTTCTAATTTCTTCATTTTAAACTGTTCTTGCACTTGTCTTTGCTTGCGAGGCTAGCCTCAGCAACTATTTTTTCAAGAGTTGTTTTCTACAGTTCAAGGGGACCCTGGTTAAAGGGACATTTTTACAGTGCATTCATTTTGATTATTAGTCTGAACTGAGACTGACTGGGGGCATTTATACAGATAACCTGTCATGGCAGATCAGGAATTTTCCTCAGATCCTGAACAGCCTCAGACCCCTCCCAGACCTAAAAAGAACTCCAAATCAAGGACTAAATCTGTGGTTCCTTCGGCCAGTAAGGAGCAGGGGTTGCCTACTTCTAAGCAGGGCACTATGGACAGAGATGCCCTTAGAATGCATAATGCCCTGGAGAAGCAATGTGACAAAGCTCAAAAGAGAGCTCAGGCATCTGTGGTACCAGACTCACCACCTTCAGAGGAGGTGGAGGATTTGCCTCAGCCAGATATTGACCAGACTTCTTGTGTTGCAGAGTTGCCTCCACAGCGTCTGCAGGACACTGGACAAGAGATGCACAGAAGGCTGAGAGCATCCCAACTTAAGAGTAGACCTCTGCTAGAGTCTACTTTTACCCCAACAGCGGCTGGGTTACGAGTGGGGGAGGGGCATGACATCTCTCAGCAGTTAATTTTCAAATGCTTCTCACTAAAGCCTTGGCCCAGGCCTTGGTTTCTGGTTTTTTTCAACAGATGCAAGTACCCTCCACGTCCTCTACGTGTCAGGTCCACTCGACTCAGCCCGTCATGAGACCGTTGCTTACCAGCCAACAGGAGTCTCTCGAGGAAGAGGACTCATGGCATCATGAGGAGGAACCAGAGGATCCGGAATTTTCTGACAACGAGGGTGCAACAACAGATAAGCCTGCTTTCACTTGTCTGTTTAGACCATCTGTGTTTAAAACGTTGTTACGTAAGGCCAAGCTGGCAACCAATATGGGTTCCCTTAAGACCTCTGTAGATCAGGAGGCAAAGACTCCCCAGAGTGAGTTTTTTGCTGTTCCAACTCAGGATGAGGAATTTATCCCCTGTCCGGAATTATTTTCCGAAGTAATTAAGAAACAGTGGGATCACCCGGGATCCTCCTCGGCTCCTTTGGGCCATGATAAAAAGATATACTGTGTGGACCCTGCTTTAGAGAAGCTAGTTGCACTTCCCTTGGTCGATTCACCAGTAGTGAATCTGACATCTGCTACAGTGTTATCCAATGATGTAGTAGATGTATTAAGGTCCGAGGATAGAAAGCCGGAGATTGCTTTCCGCAAACCTCATCAGGCCGTGGCCTGGGTGGTCAAGGCAGCCATCTCGACCTCATTTTTTAATAGGGCCAATCTTATATGGTTGAAACAGTGAGGGACCGCCTTCCAGCAGATGATTTAAGACTGCAGTGGGACATTAACAAGATGGTGGCCACCGCTGAGTTTTCAGCGGATGAGTCTTTAGATGCCGCTAAATTTGCGGCTAGGACTATGGCGTCTACTGTCTGTTCCCGTAGACTTCTCTGGCTTCGGCCCTGGCGAGCCAATTTAAAATCTAAATGGAAGTTGGCATCAGCTCCCTTTAAGGGAACAGATCTGTTTGGAGCAGCCTTGGAGCCTATCTTAGTAGAAGGAAGGGATAAGCATAAGGTTCTGCTAGTGTCCTACCGTAGACCGGAAAGATGTTTTACACCATATACACAGAGGCAGCCCTTTCGTTCCGACCCCGGACCCAGTGGGTCCTTTTCTAGTAGATCATATGGTCAGGGTTGGGACAGATATTCTGACAGACAATCTTTCAGAGACAGAGGTAGATACCAACCCCCAGCAAGGAGACTTTTCCATGGGTCGGGTTCCCGGCCTGCCAAGCGAGGGAAGTGACTCGCTCCCTCCGTCTCCCATTGGCGGCCGTCTCAGTCAGTTTGCTCACCAGTGGGAGGCTTCAACATCAGAGCATTGGATTCTTCAGACTGTGTCCCTGGGCCTGCGACTGGAGTTCAGGGCCCGTCCTCCCGACCGTTTCGTCCCTTGTCCTTTGCATTCTCAACCAGAAAAACGGCGCCTGATGTCTCTGGAGATTCAACATCTTCTGGACATTGGGACGATAGAACCTGTTCCGGCTGGACAACAGAGGTCGGGAGTTTATTCAATACTCTTTTTGGTCCCCAAGTCTTCAGGAGGCTGGAGGGGAATTTTAAACCTGAAGTTTGTGAACAGGTTTCTGCAAGTCAAGAAGTTCAAGATGCAGTCCCTCAGGACTATTCTAGATGGTATCAGGGAGGGCGACTGGATGACGTCCCTGGACTTACAGGAGGCATATTTGCATGTGCCTATACACCCGGATTATCGCAGGTTTCTGAGGTTTGCACATGCAGACAGACACTTCCAATACCGGGCTATGCCATTCGGGCTATCCTCGGCGCCTCGAACTTCTACAAAACTTCTTGCAGTCGTGGCAGCCACAGTCAGGCACATCCCTATAAGAATGCTTTGTTATTTAGACAACATTTTGCTTCTATCCCATTCCTGCCCACAGGCTCTTCGAGATCTGGAGACAGTGTGCAACATGCTTACTCTTCATGGGTTCTCCATCAACCGAGCAAAGAGTCACCTTCAACCAACCACTTGTATTTCTCATCTCGGGGTGTCGATAGATTCATCCAAGGGTCAGGTCTTCCTGTCACAGGAGAGACGACAAGACATCCAGGACTTGGTCTGCACGGTTCTGAACCAGCGGCAGGTAACCTTTCTCACATTGTCGCAATTGCTCGGCAAATTTATTTCTTGTATTTCAGTGGTTCCTTGGGCGCGTAGGCATGCACGACAGCTCCAGTGTTTCCTCCTTCCAGCTCAGAGGTCGGGCCGCAGCACGTCCACCATCAGGACCACCTTACCCCCCCAAGGTATAGGCATCCCTCCGTTGGTGGACTTCCCAAGCCATCAGCAAGGGGTGTGTGTTCCTGGAGTCCGAACGGATTGTGGTAATGATCGATGTGAGCCTGGTGGGATGGGGGGCCCACCTGGATCATCTGGTGGTTCAGGGGCAATGGTCCCCGAAGGAGGCCAGGAATCCCATCAACTGGCTGGAGTTAAGGGCTGTACATCAGGCACTTCGTCACTTCCAGGACAGACTATTACAGGACCATGTCCTGGTTCTTACAGACAATATGGCCACGAAGGCCCATATAAACCGAGAGGGGGGGACTCGCTCCCACTTACTGATGCAGGAGACCAACAGGCTGTTCAGCTGGGCAGAGACTCATGTCCTTTCTCTGAGGGCAGAACATATTTCAGGCATCTCGAACATTCGAGCCGATTGGCTCAGTCGGACACAGTTGGACCAGGCCGAGTGGATGCTTCACAGGGATCTGTTCCAGAACATTGTGAGGAGGTTCGGCCTGCCAGAGGTCGATCTCTTTGCCCGGCCAGAAAATGCCCAGCTTCCAAAGTTCATTTCAAGGTTCCCGTGTCCAGGAGCAGTGGACTACGACGCCCTTCATTGCAGTTGGCCACAGGGTCTCCTTTATGCTCTCCCCCCCCTTCTCCTCATTCCAAGGGTGGTAAGGAAATTACTGACAGATCGGGCAGAGCTCTTGCTGGTGGCTCCTCATTGGCCAAGACGATCTTGGTTCGCCGACCTGGTGGACCTCTTGGTCTCTCCTCCCTGGGAAATACCTCAGGATCGGATCTCTCTCTGCCAGGGGGCAGTTCAGTATCCAGACCTGCACTGGCTACACCTAACGGTGTGGCATTTGAGAGGATCCTCCTAAGAAAGAGCGAGGTACCAGGGAACGTGATACAGACTATCCAGGCTGCCAGGCGGCCTTCCACTACAAGAATTTACAAGGTGTCTTGGCGAGCATTCTGCTCTTGGTGCCATCCTCACCATGTAGACCCCACTTCTGCCACTGTCACTGACATTTTAATTTTTTTGCAGGATGGCTTCGACAAAGGGTTGGCTCCTGCCACCTTGAGGAGGCAGGTTGCAGCATTATCAACAGTTTTGTCCAAGGATGCAGAGCACCCGTTGTCACAGGATCCCAGGGTTAAGGGGTTCTTAAGGGGCGCAACAAATATCAGGCCACCTACGATCCATCGGTACCCCTCTTGGGACTTATCGTTGGTACTTCAAGCCCTTATGATGCCTCTGTTCAAGCCACTGGGATCGACTAGCCTCAGATTACTCACCTTTAAGATGACATTTCTTCTGGCAATTACATCCGCCAGGAGGGTGTCTGAGCTAGCGGCTTTATCTATTCGGTAATGTTAGGTATTTTTAGACCTAACACAGTTACATTGCATCTCGACCCTTCTTTTATTCCGAAAATAAACTCCATGTTTCATAGGGCCCAGGAGATTATTTTACCTGATTTTTGTCCATCTCCAAAGCACAGGTTAGAAATACAGTGGCATATGCTAGATGTGAGATGAGCGTTAAGGAGATACATCAGACGGACATCTTCGTTCCGTAAGACTGAAGCACTGTTGGTGTTGTTCCACCCGGCGACCTTGGGGAAGAAGGTCTCATCGCAGACTGTGGCGGGCTGGATTAAGGCCTGCATTGCGTTGGCATATAGTTCCAGGGGGACTCCGGTTCCAGGTAAAGTGTGGGCACACTCCACGAGAAGCGCAGCAACATCGGCAGCCTGGTCTACTCAGGCCTCCATTTTGGAAATATGCAGGGCGGCCACTTGGTCATCTTTGACACCTTTTGTCAGACACTACAAGTTGGACAGCTTTGCATCTGCTGAAGCCTCTTTCGGCCGCCGAGTGTTGCAGAGGGTGTGTTCTGACTCGCTGGATATGTCCAGGCAGCCTCTCACCCTATGACATTGGATGCTTGGGTATATTCCAACTGATGAATTGACTGGGCAGCGCTATGGAAAATGGACGTTGCTCACCTGAACGTCCTTTTTCGTAGTGCTCCCAGTCAATTCATCCCACCCTCTCGGCTGCCTGGTACGCTGGGGAGATTGGTTGTGTTTTTATTCTCAGGAAAGCTGGAGACTGCAGTCTTCGCAAAATATCTGGGAGGCAAAAGGAGAAGGAGGGTGTGGTCGAAAGAATTTTAAAGAAACACCACGCTCAGTCATTGACAGACAAGACAGCAAAAGCCCAACTGATGAATTGACTGGGAGCGCTACGAAAAAGGACATTCAGGTGGGCAACGTCCATTTTTGCCGTTTTGCTACCGAGTTTGAGAGAGAGGTTTGGAAGCAATTCTTTGATCCCTCATACCACCAACTAGGGTTTCTTCTAGTGGAAAGTTGCAAGGTTACTCCTTGCTCTCTCCTTGTGGCATATTCCAGCCATTGGTTCTTGGAATTGTGGCTGTGGGTGCTAGATAGTGACAGCCTCCAGGGCCACCTGGACAGTCACTTTTTAGCAGATTTCTTCCTGCCTACATGTGTGCTGGCTGACATCAGTCTTCTCTGACATAGTCGCCACCATTTATTCTTCAACGTGACAAAAGTGAAACTACTACTTCTCCAGCCAACATCTTGGTCGCAGTGAGTATAAATTTAAGATGGCGGACCCCTCTTCCCAAGGGGAGGGAGCTGGCAAGTCCAGGGGAAAGAAAGCCACTTGCAAACGCAAGCACATTTCTAAAGTGGAGGAAAAGGATTTGGAAAGAAGGCACAAATCCTTAAGAGAAGCGGATAACCAAGACTGTTACAAATGTGCCTGATACGGAGGTTTCTAATCTTTCCACCACTCCTTCCCTCCCTATTCCTGCGGTTAACCAGGCTTGGTCATCAGAAGGGGAGGGAGGACTATTTCTTCATGAAGAACAAGGCACAATTCAAAATCCTTTTGCATGCCAATTGATTAGCCCTGCAACTCCTGAATCTGGTAGGATTTTTACAACAACAACTTCTGCAAGGGATTCTCCCTTACCAGAAAAAACCTGAGGACCCATTTAAAAATTTACCAGAAGTATTGCAAATCTTTATTGATCAGGCCATTGCCTCTCGCATGGCCGCTGCTTTACAGGGTCATCACTCTGGATCAATAATTTCAGAACGTTCCGCTCAAATAAGAGGTTCTCCTGCAACTAGCCTTACTGGCTCTCATTCTCCTGCAGCTTCCAGAGCAAGCAAGGTATTTGCGTTTGATGAAGAACATCATTCTGACTTATCAGATGATGAAGGGGTGATTCCAGACATGCCTACATTTACAGGTTGATTTCCCCCAAATAGATTCAAGTCATTATTATTATTATTATTATTATTATTATTATTATTATTATTATTATTATTATTATTATTATAAATTAGATTTATATGCTGCCCTTCTCCAGAGACTCAGGGCAGCTTACAATGCGTTAAGCAATAGCCTTCATAATTTTGTATATTTTTATACAAAGTCAGCTTATTGCCCCCACAAACTGGGTCCTCAATTTACCTACCTTAGAAAGGATGGAAGGCTGATTTAACCTTGAGCCTCGAACTTGCAATAATTGCAGACAGCTGGATGTTAATAACATTATTGCATAAGGCACGAATCACTGCTGCATTAAAAGAGAATGATTAACTCAAAGAAGCTCAGGAAGGTCAACAGGGACAACCATAGGGCCTTTTCTCTGAACCTCCTCCTGAACAGTGTTTTATTCACAACTGTTTTATTCACAACTGTTCATAGATGTGGTCAAAAAGCAATGGTCCAGTCCTGCAACCCTGTCTTCTGCATGTGGTACAGATAAAAAGTATTATGTTATAGCACCTAAGTTTGCCCAACTATTGCAGGTTCCCCCAGTGGACAATCTGTAGCAGCTCTTTCCTCTTCCTCTTCATATGTGGCAGGGGATACATCTGAAGGTCTATGACCAGAGGATAAGAAATTTGATATTCTTTTTAAAAAGAACTATCAAGCTGCCGCATGAGCAATTCAAACATCCTCCTGTCCTCCTTTTTCAATAGAACCACTATTTTGTGGCTTCAGCAGTTGCAGACCAGATTACCCCCTAGTGAGGCTCGCCTCCATCAGGATATCAACAAGATTATTGTTGCCATTCAATCTTTAACTGATGCTACTTTAAATTCAACTAAATATGCATCTAGAGCTCTAGCTTCTACAGTGTCAGCCTGCAGGCTGCTTTGGCTTTGCCAGTGGCCAGCAGATCTTAAGACAAAATGGCATTTGGCTGCAGCTCCATATTCAGCAGAGAAACTGTTCAGTGGATCACTTGAACTGCTTCTCATTGAAACACGTGACAAGTGAAAAATTCTGCCTTCAGTGATTAGACATGCTGATAAAAGACCCTCGCCATTCTACAAGAAGACCTTCTTTCAACACCTCCTTCAAATTCACACTATAGAGGAGGTTCCTCAAAGTCAGTGGAAATGGGGTTATTACTCCATCCTTTTTTTTTAGTTCCGAAGCGTTCGGGGGAGGGGGTTGGAGAGCAATTTTAGATCTAAAGTCCCTCAATTCATACATAGTCTACTGCAGATTCAAAATATGCTCACTAACCTCTATCCTTCAAGGGATTCATCCCAATGATTTTCTAGTTTCTATAGATCTCATGGAGGCTTACCTTCACATTCCCAATCTGTCAGCACATCAAAAATACCTGCACTTCAGCTATGCAGGCAAACATCTGCAATACCGGGCTTTTCCCTTCGGACTGGCCTCAGTCCCAAGGTGTTTCACAAAGGTCTTGGCAGTCGTAGCAGCCCGCCTACGGCTGAAACCGGTCAAACTCCAGGCACACTTGGATGACATTCTAATTCAGGCTCATTCTTACGACCAAGCCTTAAACGATCTGGACCTCACAATTCTGACCTTGAACGACCACGGGTTCCTGGTCAACTACAAGAAAAGCCAGTTAGTTCCGGTCACCAGAATTGTCCCTCTTGGCACCATCATTGGTTTGAGGCAGGGAGCAGCCTACCTGTCCTTGGAATGAAGGTCCGACATACGGGAATTGGTGACCCAAATTCACAGAAACCCATCAGTTCCCTTGGCCACTTTGTCCAAACTCCTAGGCAAGATGGTCTCATGTGTTCAGATTGTTCCCTGGGCGCGTCTTCACGCTCAACATGTACATTGGTTCCTGCTTCCCTTCCAGCGAAAGCATCAGGCTCACACCATGACCACGGTCAGAGTTCCCCTCTCAGTCAGCCGATCGCTACATTGATGGACATCACCTTCTCTAGACAAAGAGATGTCTCTTTGCAGATCATGACAGACTCGTTCTTACTACAGATGCCAGCCTGTCTGGCTGGGGAGCTTATCTCGAATTGCAGGTAGTACAAGGCCGTTGGTCAGACAAAGATCTATCCAATCCTATCAGTTGGCTAGAGTTGAAGGCCATTCGCCTAGCCTCAGACATTTTCAACAGACTGTACAAAACCGCCATGTCCTGATATTGACAGACAACATTGCTGCAAAGGCACATGTTAATCATCAAGGGGGGACTCGTTCGAGGCGACTCATGGAGGAATCGTTCTGACTTGGCAAGTGGGCAGAGCAACATCTGTCCATTTGAGCGGACCACATAGCGGGGACTGAGTACATCCAAGCGGATTTTCTCAGCAGGTCTCAAGTGGACAATGCCGAGTGGCAGCTCTATCCAGACATATTCCAAAAGATATGCAACAGGTTTGGGACTCTGACCATAGACCTATTCGCAATGAACCTGAACAACCATCTTCCTCGATTTCTCTCCAGGTTCCTGACACTGGGGGCGGAAGGGGTCAACGCTCTCCAACTCAAATGGCCACCCGGACTTCACTATGCCTTTCATACACTACCCCTAATCCAGGCCCTGCTTTGGAAAGTCAAGACCAACAGGGCAGAGATTATCCTTGTGGCTATCCATTGGCCACATAGTCCATGGTTTGCAGACCTAGTCTGTCTCTCATATCACAACCTTGGATGATTCCATCAGATCAGGTCATCCTGCGCCAGGGGGTCCTGATTCATCCAGAACCTCAGTGGCTTCAACTGACTGCCTGGCACTTGGAAGGGTCATTCTAAAACAGGACAATTATTCTGATAGGGTTATTCACACCATGAAAGCCTGCAGACATAGATCCACAGTCAGACTTTACAATGCCACCTCGCTAACCTTTTATAGGTGGTGTAAATCCCGCCAGGTCAACCCACTTTCAGCCTCCGCTCCTCAGATACTTGAATTCCTTCAGGATGGCTTAGATTGTGGTCTGGCCTATAGCACCCTTAGAAGACATGTGGCAGCCATATCTACGGCCTTGTCCGGTGCCCCTGGGGTGCCCCTTACTCATCACCCAGTTATTAAAATTTTTTAAGAGGAGCCAGTCTCTTACAGCCCTCTTCCATATATAGATATCCCACTTAGGATTTGCCCAAGGTACTTAAGGCATTAACTGGGGTCCCTTTTGAGCCTCTCCGAACTGTCCACCTCTGTTTCCTCACTCTCAAAGTAGCCTTTCTAGTGGTCATAATGTCAGCTCGATGCATAACTGAGCTGGCAGCCCTTTCTGTTAGAGAAGATCTCTGTGTTTTCCAACCAGACACTCTTGTCTTACGCCTGGACCCCTCCTTTGTCCCAAAAGTAAATTTCCCTTTTCACAGGGGTCAGGAGATTGTTCTCCCTAATTTTGGTCCAAGGCCATCTCATGACTTGGAGTGGAGGTGGCACACTTTAGATGTGCGGAGGGCTCTCAAAATCTACATTAAGAGAACAGCCCCTTTCAGAAAATCTGAGACCTTATTTGTTTAGTTTTTACCAAATTCCTTAGGGTATAAGGTCTCTTCCGTGACAATTGGTCGCTGAATCAGAGCTTGCATCGCCTCGGCATATGAAGCCCAGGCCCTTCCCGGTCACATTACTGCTCACTCCATGCTGAGCACAGCTACCTCAGCGGCCTGGGCTACCCAAGCCTCCCTTGAGGAGGTCTCCAGGGCGGCCACCTGGTCCACTCCACCATTTATTCGCCATTATAAATTAGATGTTTTCGCTTCAGCTGAAGCGTCATTTGGCAGGAGAGTATTACAACAGGTGCATCAAGCCAGGGTCTCTTCAGGCCCTTTGGCATCCCGCCCTTAGGACTGCCAAAACTTTGGTATGTCCCATGTCTGGACGATGTCACAGCCATCACTGGAAAATAGGCATTGGTCTTACCTTGAATGCCAATTTTCAGAAACACTGTGGCATTGTCCAGCCCCTCCCTCTGACTCGAGGCCTGTACTTGACTTTTTCTTATGTCCAAGTAGTTTATTTTTCCAGTTGCTGCATTGGATCAGTCCCTATCTCTAACGGTGTTTGTTCCTGTTGGAGATCTTTCTTGTGGCCCATCTTCACCGAAACTGAGCCTGAAAGGGAGGAGCAAAGGGCATGGTCAAAAAAACAATGACTCAGCCAACAGCACATCCGATTGAAGCAACCCATGTCTGGACGATGCCACAGCGTCTCTGAAAATCGGCATTCAAAATAAGACCAATGCATATTTTCTTTGTATGGCTTCTTAAAATAGGGGATTGGCTTTGTATTTCACAATCAGATATAGAGCAAACGATCACCTTGGAAAACACTGGTTACGGTTCTACTCAAGTTCAACTCTTAATGGCCAAGGAAAAAATTGCATCTGGTATTTTGGAAATAGTTTGCCAGTGCCACCTTCTAGCATATCCTTTCTTTATTTCTTTTTCTTTTTAACTTAACTGTGTTTGGATTCCTGGTGATCCATCATCCTTCCCTGCCCCCCATAAAATGTTGGGATTTTTAGTGGTCCCCCTCCAAGGATTAACAAATTCCAAAAGCACTTAGCTTATACAAGTTAGATTTTCAGGTCAAATCAGATACATTTACTTCCCTTAGCAAGATTTATTAGAATCCTAGAACAGGGATCCCCAGCCTGTGGGTTGTGGCCCACTACTGGGCTGCGGCCTATTTGCTGCCGGGACGTGTGGGTGCTCAGCTGATGTGTGCACGCATAACCCCATTCATGCGAGTGTCACAGGTGCTCACAGCCTCACTCAAATGACTGTCGTGGGCATTTGCAGTCCCACTTGTGAGTGTGTCACAGGTGCTCGCAGCCTCACACATGCACTTGCAGCCCCACTCGTGCAAGCATTGCAGGCACTCTCGGCCTCACTCATGCAAGTGTCATGGTTGCTCATGGTCTCACTTAGTCAAGTGTCGCTCTTGCGATTCCACTTGTGTGAGTGCTAACAGCCCCATTTGCGAATCAATGGGTGCTCATGCGTGCACAATCTCTCCCACAAAGCATCCCCTCTTTCCCCCCTTCCCCCTGCTCCAGGTTGCCAATCCAGAAAGGTTGGGGAGCTCTACCCTAGAAGACCCTAGATACATGTTATCTAGTTATAAATGTCAATTGTTAGAAGGCATAATGTAAAGAAGAAAAAAAAATAAAGTTAACAATGTATGTCTTTTTTCCAAAAACAAATCCACATTAAATAAATAAGTAAATCAATAGATGACTAAACTAAAAGGCCACATATTGCTTAGTGAAAATAACATGATCTAATAGAAGTCACGGCATTGCAAATGTATAAATAATGCATTCAATATTGATCAGAAATTAAGAAGTCACTATTGACTCTGATTGGAACTTGATAGCTTGTCTTTGGAATATATGTTCCCAATCTGGTTGGAACTTTTGGTGGTCCCAATACTTGTTTAGGCTCCAGAGCTCTCCTGCATTGCAAACCACCTGAAAATCTGCAAATTTGACACATCCATGTTTTCCCTCCATATTAGGCTGATAGTATTATGTTGCCTGTATTGACCGAATTACATTCTTCAGTATGGTATGAATAAGCTTTCCACATTTTTATCCAGAGTTGAATCTAATTATTCTTGTAATAATAGTATCACTTTTGTTTTGGCAGTCACATTAAAATCATATGTTTGAAGGAGATCTGAAATGAATCTGTTAACTATTATAAAGCTTAGCATAGACTTCTTAACTCATATAAGAAATAGAATTAAACACAGCTTGGAGAAAATTCCCTTAATTGAAAAAATAATTTTCCCACTATTTACTTTCTAATACTGGGTAGTTTCTTCAGGCAGCTCTTGAATATAAGCTTCTCAAAAAAACATATTCCTGCAGAAGTCCCCAGCCCCTGGCCATGGATCTGTGCTGGTCAGTGGTGTGTTAGGAAACAGGCCACACAGTTAGAGATGAGTGGTGGATGAGCAAGCAAAACCGAACCCTCCCCTACAATCCGTGGAAAAATTGTCTTTCATGAAACTCATCTTGGGTGCCAAAAAGGTTGGGGATTGCTGTTTTACTGAACATACTTAATGTACATTTTATTTGACAATATAATATTAATGATTACTGAACTATACACATATGCATAGGCATTCACAAAGTTTAGCCAAAGGGATTTTGTATATATGTTAATACTTTATTTCAGTGGAAAGGACTTTAAAAGCCTTTAGTTTATTTTTTAAAATTGTGTTTTAATGCTGTAATAAGGATAAATACTATATATAAATAGAATTATTGTTTCTATGATCAAATGACGGCTAAGATTGTCTTGAGCTGAAAAAAAATCCCCTTATTTTTTTATTTTAGAATATGCCTGTGTGATATAGTTAGAATCCTATACTAAAGATCAACGTTTGTATTCACTGAAGCCAAAGCTCCCTGACAGACTTTGGACCACTATCTTTAACAGAATTGTTAGGAAAACATTCGTGCAGACAGAATGTGATAAAGTTCCTGAACAAAAAGCAGAATATAAATATAATTAATTATGGTTGTTCGTACATTATTATTGATACACTCTATGAAAATAAGCATACTTAATGGTATATTGCATTTTGATAAAGTTGAGTACCAAAATATCCAAACATTTTCCTATGGGCTCAAAATCTTACTGTTGTGTTTTTTTATGACTACTCTGCAATGGTATTCAAATGTCTAGGAAGTATAAGAAAATCACCAGGAGAAATAATATTTATCAAAGATTCAGAACCCAAGTGACAGCATGAGAACAGGGTTGGCAATGACCTGGAAATAGAAAGATAATGTGCAGACTCATTCATTTTTCTCCCCCAGTCTCTTGGGGCACAAAAGTGACCTCAACACTCAAGGAAAATGACCTCTGTCAATATGTTTGAAATAGTAAGAACACATTTCAAGCAAAGTGGAAGTTTTAACCAATCCTTTAAAACCAAAAAAGGTTTAATGTATGAATGGCAGAGAGGAGTCATTACAGTCACTGCTTTTTTAATGAATGTATTCAGTACTTTTTGTTCAAACGCAGTGCATGTGAAAGAATTTTTCTTGAACTACATGTTTGAGAATCCCATTTTTTTCAGATCTCTCCCAGGAATAAACTTTGAGTTGATTTTATGAAGTACTTAAAGAAATTGAAGACATTTTGGTTCAATAAAAAGAAATGTGTTATTGTTTTTAATACTTGGACATCAGGACTAATATTTATGTGTAGTTTTTTTCTATCTGGAGAGCCTTCCTGGTCTTTATCTGGAGTGAGTCTGTCTACTAGTTACATTTGTGCATATTATTGGCTGTGAAGTTTTGCTAAATAAATAATATAAACAACCAGTGTGCTAATGTAAGCAGACCATTCTTCACACAATTTATATGACTGATAAATAAACCACTAAGAATTCTTTGTGACTTTGTAACAATTTCAACCAAAATAACATTTAATTATGGTTTAAAGACAGCATTACTTAGCTTTTCTCACAGAGGAAAACACACATACAAACATACAATCCTTCATGGAATTAATTCAGCTTTTGCAAATGTGAACAAGAAATATTTGTAATTAATATGTCATATGCGTTGACTGTTACATCTTACTTTCAGTGGCTAGCCAATCAATTCTAGGGAAAGATGCATCTGTTTTAAGGATTGGAAACAGTTCTGTTCTTATGTGCTTCAAAGTACCTTTTTTCTAATAGAAACTGAAATGTTGATGAGCCTATTTTATTTATAATTTCCTTTTTTAAACATGATTTTTTTTCACTGATGCTTTGCTAATGAAACGAGTTTCATGATGCAAAAAACGCTTGTCTAAGACAGTATTTCTCAACCTTGGCAAGTTTAAGATGGATGGGCTTCGATTCCCAGAATTCCTTAGCCAGCCAACTCCCAAAATTCCGCAGACAGTACAAAGTTGAGAAACACAGGCCTAGGGGACCACACAGTTTGTGCCTGTTTTAAAAGGCTGAGAACTCTGCTTATGGATCACGATTAGTCCGTATTTAGACATAGGTAACACTGAATTCAATGTTTCTAGTGAAATTGGATTAAATATTTTAACATGATTGAAATTATCTCAGCTAACAGCTGGCTCCATACAAACTTTTCACCTTTTCCAATTAATATATACATTGGGCAATCACACAGTAGTTACACTATTTCATTTGATTCAACATTTATTGTATGTTTTACCTTCCGTTTAAAAAACAATTTCCCAAGCTCTTGATAAGAAGAAAACCTGCTATTTAAAAGCTGCTGTAGGTTACTGCAAAGATGATCACAATTGTTTTTTTTTAATTGAAAAAGTTTTACAATACAATTTTTATACCCCTTTCCCCCCCACTCCCCCCACCCAACTACCACCCCCTCCCTTTCCCCCCCATCCCTCCCCCCTTCCCCCTGACTTCCTTTATTAACCAATCATATATATCAATCGACATCAAACAACAAAAAAAAATAGGTGAGATCCAGCTAAAAATATAACAAATTTAACCTTAAGTAATAAAAAAAATTAATCTAGACTTCTAACATCTTTTACCCCCGATTCAAATATATAGTAGCCATAAATCATTTGTAAGAACTTACAGCAGTTTAACAAATATTGCAAATATAACAAGTATATAAAAAACTAATTTTGAGCATCATAAATTTTTAGAATAAAATATCATATAAATGTTTAACATTAAATATAATTCCCAATATTCCGTCTTAGTAATATTACTTAAAAAATATATAAAATTCAAATAATACATCATAAATTTCTTTTTAAAATTAGATAAAATAAAGCTAATCTATCAGATATATAAACTTATTTTTAACATAATGTATCTAAATATTAATATAAATATATAACATAATAAAAATGCAAATTCAAATATTTAATAAAATAACTAATAAATATAGTTATGAATCAAATGCTAGTTGAAACTTCTTACTTTGATATTTATTCTGCATATACTCTACCCATTTCTTCCACTCCTTAGCAAAGGCTTCATGGGTCCTGTCTTTTAGGTATGCGGAAATCTTAGCCATTTCTGCAAAATTAGACATCTTCAATATCCATTCCTCTATAGTAGGTACACTATCTTTTTTCCAGTATTGACCAATCAGTAGTCTGGCTGCAGTAATCATATATAAGATCAATCTCGTTTCAGTCAGTGAGCAATCCTTAACTATCCCCAGCAAAAAAAACTGAGGAGAAAATTCAAGCTTCTTCTTCAAAATGTTCTGCATAACCCACCAAAGTTTAATCCAAAATGCTTTCAATTTTCTGCAAGTCCACCAAATATGAAAATATGTTGCATCCAAACAATCACACCTCCAACATTTAGGTTGAACATTTGGATACATACATGATAATTTTTTGGGATCTAAATGCCATCTATAAAACATCTTATAAAAATTTTCCCTCACATTCTGTGCTTGTGTAAATTTAACATTCTGGACCCAGATCTTTTCCCATGTTTCCAACGTTACTGGTTCTGCAAAATTTTGTGCCCATTTTATCATACAATCTTTAACTAATTCACCCTCTGAATCTCTTTCTAACAATAAATTATACACTCGCTTAATATGCATTGGCCCTTTACATTTTATCTGAGTCACCAAATCTTCTTCATGTAGCATTAGTCCAATTTTCTGATCTTCTCTCCATCTCGCTTGAAGTTGAAGGTACTGCAACCAAGTTAAATTCGTCCCTTCTTCCAACAGAGTATTCAAAGGTTTCAAACTCCATCTGCCCCCATCATTAAAAAGCATCTCTTTGTATAAAATCCCCCCGATGGACTTTATATTTGGCATAATCTGCCCAAGATCTAACCACAAAGGTATTTTGTAATCCAATTGAAGCTGGTGCTTCTTCCAAACTCTCATCAAAGCATGTCTCAAAATATGACTGTTGAATACCCTATCCAACTTATCTTCATAGAATAAGTATGCATGCCAACCAAATTCCAAGTCATGGCCTTCTATATTCAAAATTTCTATTTTCGTTGTGCCAAACCAATCACCCACTTGTGTCAACACTGCTGCCTCATAGTATAAACATAGGTTTGGAACTTTGAGGCCACCTCTTTCACGAACATCTTGCATGATTTTAAGTTTAACTCTTGGTTTTTTCCCATTCCAAATAAATTTATTTAAACCTGCTTGCCATTCCATCAATATCTTATCACTTTTGAGCACCGGAATCATTTGAAATAAAAACAGAAATCTAGGTAGAACGTTCATCTTAATAGCTGCTATTCTGCCAAGTAAAGATAGTTGCAGTTTCTTCCAAGTTTCAAGGTCCTTTTGAATCTTGTGCCACAATTCCTCATAGTTATTTTGAAAAAGTTTTATATTAGAAGCTGCAACCTGAACTCCTAGATATTTCACCTTTGTAGCTATTTCAAAGCCTGCCAACCTTTCAAGTTCACTCCTTTGTGGTTCCAACATATTTTTAACTATCATCTTAGTCTTTTTCTGGTTCAGACTAAAACCTGAAACCAAACCGTATTCCTCTATAATGTTTTTCATCTGTATGATTGATTCCAAGGGTCGTGTTAGGGTAACAACCAGATCATCTGCGAATGCTTTTGTTCTGTAATCTTTTTGCCTTACAACTATTCCATTCAAATTGTTAGAGTTGTTAATTGTAACTAATTACCTGTTTTCCCCAAAATAAGACAGGGTCTTTTGAACACCAAAATAAGGGCTTGGCCTTATTATCAGGAGGGGGGGTACCTTATTATTTTGGGGATGGAGGAGGTGGCAAGTGTGGGACTGGATGTTCCGTTGTCACTGCTACCTCCCTTCCCTGTTCTTCGCACTGGCTGAGCAGCTGGCCACTGCTGCCCTGACATGTCCTGCCGCTGCTGCCTTGTGGAGCAGGACTCCGCAAGGCTTGTTGTGTGTTGTACACACAAACTGCCATTAGCTTCATCATACCGGCACAGCTGGCATCCTGCCGCTTGCAGCTGCGCCAGTATGTCAAACCTCGCGGCAGTTCATGCATTCAAGGACATGAGCCTTGCAGAGTCCTGCTACATGAGACGTGGGTGCGATGAGTCTCACAAAGTCTCATTTCTGACAGGTGGGGCAGGGGAGAAGCAAGACGCATGGAGCGAGACATGGCTCCCCTTGCTGTCTCTTCTCTCCCCCCTCACTGGGCATGGCAGGGCTCCTGCTCCTTGCTTAGCTAACCTTTAGGGGTGCAATTTGGGGGTGGCAAGTTGGGCGGGCGAGAAGTGGGACACGCATCTTACCTTTCAAGCTTTGTGGTGTTCCTCACTGTTATATCCAGGGAAACACGTTGTAAAAAAAAAACTTCATTGAACTCACGAGAAGATTTCTTTTAGAACCTGTTTCCCTGGGCACAATGGTGAGAAATGAGACAGAGCTGGAAAGATAAAGCATGTGTTCCACTTCTCACCCACCCCACTTGCCACCCCCAAATTGCATCCCTAAAGGGGGCAGGTGATTAAGCAAGGGGCAGGAGACTGGCCATACCCGGTGAGCAGGAGGGAGGAGAGACGGCAAGAGGAGCCGTCTACTTCTCCCTTGCTTCCCCTGCTGCCCCTCTCGATAAAGAGACGGTGGGGAAGGGAAGCAACCAGGCTGCTGTTGCCATTGGGGTGGAGTAAGATGTGTTGGGCTGTGAGATGTGTGTCTTACCTTTCTAGCTCCATGGCGTTCCTCGCTGTTCTGTCCAGGGAAACATGTTGCAAAAGAAAACTTCGCTTGACTTCGATCAAACTTCTCGAATGGCAAGGGGAGCCATGTCTCACTCTACACATCTCGCTTCTCCCCTGCCCCATCTGTCAGAAATGAATCTTTGTGAGACTCATCGCACCAGTGCCCGCGCTTTGTGTAGCAGGACTCTGCAAGGCTTGTGCCCTTGCACACATGAATGGCAGCACTGCCGCGAGGTTTGACATACCGGCTCAGCCACAAGCATCAGGACACCAGCTGTGCCAGTATGATGAAGCTTGTGGCAATGCTGCACTTTATGTGTGCAACAGCACAACAAGCCTTGTAGAGTCCTGCTACATGAGGCAGCTGCAGTGGGACACGTCAGGGCAGCAGCAGAACAAAGAACAAGGAGGGGAGGGCATGTTCCCCCCCCCACCCAGCCTTGCCGCCTCAACTCATATTGGTTGTGTGGCAAGCAGCCAGAGGAGATGGCGGGACCACTGCACATGTGTGTAAGTAGTTGGTATTTTAATGCATGTGCTGAAAAGCCTGATTGGGCTGATTATCTAGAGAGATCTTCGTTTCGGGGAAACATGGCATTTCTGGGTTAAGAAATTCTTGAGAAAATTATGTAGCATACACTTGGAAATAGTTTGAACCATCTAGCTGAATTTCTATTGCAGTTAAGATTAATTTTTTTCCCCATGCCTTCACATGTAAGTATTTCATAAAACCTAATAAGGAAACAAATGTACGTGTTTGGAGATTAATGGCACTATTTTGGGATTTCAGCCAGGGTTTGTGTGCTATTTTTAATTCATTATTCTATCACATCTGAAAGAATTGTACTGAACTCATATGAATTAACAAATACTTCTGCTTCTCTTTAAAGAATGTATTTTAGCAATCCTATATCATACTAGGATAATAACCACTTCAGATTTTCTAAAATCTAAAAATTGTACTGAACTGAATTAGAAATATATAGGTAGAGAAGTAAGAGAAGTTATAAGCTGATCTGTTCTGTAAAATTCACTCTAATACATATGTTAAAAACTATGAGCATTTGTATTACTAGAGAAGTTAGACATATTTTCAGCTTAGAAATGTTATATATTCTGTATTCGATAGTCCTCGACTTAACCATTCATTTAGTAACTGTTCAAAATTTCAGTGGCATTGAAAAAAGTGATTTATGACCATTTTTACAACCACTTACAACCATTGCAGCATCCCTATGGACATGCGATCAACGTTCGGGTGCTTGGCAACTGGTGTGTATTTGTGACAGCTGCATTGTCCTGGGGGCATGTGATAACTGTTTATAACCTTCCCAGATAGCTTCCAACAGGCAAAGTTAATGGGGGAAGCCAGATTTGCTTAATGACTGCATGACTCACACTTCACAACTGCAGTGATTCGCCTAACAACTGTGACAAAAAATGTTGTAAAAGGGGACAAAATTTACTTAACAACTGCCTTACGTAACAATATAACTTTTGGGTTCAGTTGTGGCCGTAAGTCAAGGACTACCTGTATATATTTAGGTATTTCTCCTAAAGGAGAAGGAGATAGAAAAGCTTCTTTCTCTCATTATGTTAATTTCGCAGCACGGCTCTGGTGTTAGATTTGTGAAGTTTTTGAATCACACTGGATCACAATAATAAATGCCAATACTCTACACAGGAATACTTTTTAAGGGACAATCTAAAAATAAGTTGATCTAAGTTTTCAGATCTTCCATTTGTGATGGCCAGGATATTTTAAGAACTATCTTTCTCTTTGTTTTCTTTCAAAACATATGGTTCGAAATAAATATCTCAAAAGGAAATAGACTATGACCTAGTCAACATCATTCAAATTAGAGATTTACTTTTATATTTTCAGTCAACTGACAGATTTGCTTCAGAAAATGCCTTCTATTTAGGGGCATTACTCACAAAAATTAGATAGCATCTGTGATTACGGCACTGAAACTTTTCATATGTGTGTTAAGTTGGTGGGGTTTATTTGAATAGCTGCAGCTACAATCTTGACTTCTTTAACCTATTCCCACATACCCTGGTTTCAGTTTCCAATAGAAATTGCTATTGCATAACATGATACAAATCCTGGATGCAAGGGACCAAGCGCACAAATGTCCTTTAAATTCATTTGCTATAAGTAACCAAGGTAATATTGGATAGTCTTCTTAAATTGGACATTGGATTATTTCATTTTTCTGTCTTTAATGACAAGCAATGGCTTAGCATGACATAGTAAACAAGTCAGAAGCAGATGTGCTACTTATTCCTGCATCTACTTTGAATTTCCAATACAGCACGCAAAGAAGAAGTGATAGAGGGAATTGAAGTTGCCAGAACCTTGGGTGAGAGTGACCAATATAATCAATATAATGCAAACACAAGCAATAGAATATAATCGAAACAGTGTCTTAAATGTTAAAAGAGCTGATGTTAACAAACTCAGAGAGAGCATAAGAAAAATTCCATGCATAAAAATCTTAAAGAGGAAAATAACTCAAGAACTGTTGGAAATTCTGAAAAATATGATCATAAAAGCCCAGTCCAACACAATACCACGAAAAAGAAAAAGAAAAATCCAAGAAGAAACCAGCTTTCAGATCTGCCCCAACCCTTAGGAAAGAAAAGCCTTTGACTCCATTTGGTTAAAGCAAAAATTTTTGTTTTTTTTAACTAAGAGTGGTGGTTTTAGCAGTAAAGTCAAGCCAGTTCTGAAAGTACCACACTCGCTGGATGCAAAAATAAGATGTAAGTTTCCTCCCAGACCATCCCTCCCCCCATGACCAGTCCATTTCCAGCTAACTGGAGCTCATTAAGATGTTTTGAGAACACTGATGTCATGTCCCCATCGGAACCTGAATCTGCAGGGAAAGATGAGCCAGAGCTGGACTAGAGGGGGCGGCTTCGTTGGCTTCAGAGGAATGTGGGGAGGAGGCAGGCTAGGGACCCTCAGGACTGGGACAGCTTGCTAGCAGGGAGGAGTGGGGCCAGGAAGACCAACAGGGGGCAGGCAGTGGAAATGAGCAAAGGAGTTCTGGCAGGACAACCACCTCTTTGCAAAGCGGGAGTAGTGCCAGTTCGCACAAACAGTGATCAACTTTCTGGGTCACTGCATCTCACCTGCCGGTGTGGAGATGGACCTGGAGAAAGTAGAGTCATTGCAGGCATGGCAACCTTTGTGATGGGTGAACAACATGCAACAATGGCTGGGGTACGTGAACTATTATTGCATGTTTGTTCTCCGCTTTGCTACCTTGACTGCTCCTGTTTCCAATCTGCTCAAGAAAGGGAAAAAGTTCCATTGGGGTGCTGAGGAGCAAGGAGCCTTCAATGCCCTGAAGGCCACCTTCGCCTCCAAGCCCATCCTTAAGCATCCTGATCCATTCCAACCATTTGTGGTGGAGACGGATGTATTGGATGTAGCCATTGGGGGAGTACTCCTATAGGCCTATACCCCTGCAAGCACTTTGTTCCTATGTGCCTATTATTCCAGGAATCTTTTGGCTTCAGAGCCAAATTACACCATAGGGGACAAGGAGCTATTGGTGGGTAAGGTCACCTTCAAGACATGGCAAAGCCATCTGGAGGGGGCCCACCACCAGGTCAAGGTTCGGACGGACCATCACAACCTGGAGCATTTATGGATGGCCCAGATGCTGAACTAGCGCCAGGTACATTAGCTGTTTTTCACCTGATTCGACTTTTGGATATATCCTAGGTTCTGACCGGGCGGAATCAGTGTGCGGACACACTGTCCCGGAAGCCCAAGTATACCAGAAGAGAGGACAAAATCCCAAGTTGAACGGTGATTCCATTGGAGCGGTTCATGGCTACTGTGGAGCCTGTGGACCTCTGGGTTAGGATTCGGGAGGTGCAGTGGCAGGATCCATTTGTGGCAGCTTGTTGTCAGGAGCTGGATGTTGATGGAAGATGGGAAAGTCCTTGTGCATATACGGATGACCTGTTGAAATTTCTAAACCACATCTACGTGCCTGGAGGGCCCCTTCATGGCCTCATTCTGCGACAAGGTCATGACAGTCCCGTGGCCAGCCACTTTGGGGTCTTCAAAACATTGCACCTTGTCTCCAGGACATTTTGGTGGCTGTGACTCTGGCATGATGTGTTGGGATATGTGGCGTCATGTGGGATCTGTTGACAGGCCAAGAATGCTACTGGTGAATCCCCTGGTCTCTTGCAGCCACTACCACCAGAAAGACCATGGGGGTAGTCTCATTGAACTTTATTATCGAGTTGCCCCATCAAAGGGTGCGCCACAACCATCTTGGTGGTGGTGGACATGCTCACCAAGATGGCCCATTTTATTTTGTGTGCAGATCTCCCTACCGCACGGGCGACGGCCCAATTATTCATCGCCCATGTGTTTTGGCTGCATGTGTTACTGGACCGAGTAGTGTCTGCCCGGGAGGGGGAGTGGGCAGTTTACAGCACATTTTTGGCAGACCCCAAAACTGCTGGGAGTACAGAGAGAGTGAACACCATTTTGGAACAATACCGCTGCTGTTTCAGCAACACCCATCAGGACAATTGGGTGGAGGTATCTGCATCATTGAGACGTCCCTCCATTAGCTGTGGGTGACTGAGTTTGGCTCTCCACACAGTACCTGCTGATGACATGGCCATCGAAAAAAATCACCGCCACTTGGGGCTGTTTCCAGTCGAAGCTGTGAAGCTGTGATCAATCCTGTGGTGTTTTGCTTATCCCTGCCTTGCGAAACTTTTTTTTTAAAATTTGATTTATATGCTGCCCTTCTCCAGAGACTCAGGGCGGCTTACAATGCGTTAAGCAATAGCCTTCATACTTTTTGTATATTTATATTTATACAAAGTTAGCTTATTGCCCCCAACAAACTGGGTCCTCAATTTACCCACCTTATAAAGGATGGAAGGCTGAGTCGACCTTGAGCCTGGCTGGGATTGAACTCGCAAGTAATTGCAGGCAGCTGGATCTTAAATGCTGCCTTTGTAGGAGGTATTACTCCTACAAAGGAGGCTTTAAATGCTTTTCAAATGATTTATTGGATTGAGTACATATTCTTTTACTCAGTATTATTAATATTTAGGCTAAGATTGCAGGATCTTAGAATGATTCAGTACATTTGTATTGCTTTAGATATACCTTCTGTGGTTTATATAATAAAATATGATATCTCTTAACAGTGTTACAACTACCATTAAACATCTATATCCTGGAATATTTACTCAAGATTTTGGGGAGCAGACTTCAAAAAAAGCAAAGAATATGTTCATAAGCTTAAAGAATAGCATTTGTATAGTTTTCATATGGATAGCAAAATATTATTGCAAAGAACCTTGCTGTCTGTCATTACTTTTGGCAGCTAATTCTCACTTTTATAATTTTTTTTGACTCAAAGCTTTCTTAATGCTTAATGCTACTTTGCAATTGCTACACAAATCTTCCAAGAAGAAAATAATATTAGACTATATAAAGGCTTTGATGTTTCATTTGATTACACCCAGTGATGGGATTTAGTTAATTTAACAACTGATTCCCTGCACTAATGACTGTCTGGATGGCATGGCTGGGTGGTCATGTGACAGGGGCATGGCCAATTTGACGTCACTGATGTTGAGGAGTGCCTTGCCTCGCCTGGTCGCTTGCCTTGCTACCCAGCCACCTGGCCTTCTGTGTATGTGTGTGTGCGGGGGGGGGGGGGGTGATAAGAGAAGAAAATACATTAAGCTATGAAGAGCTAGGGAGAGCATTATATGGAATCCAGGGGGCTCATATCAGTTGAAGGTGCTGTACATATAAACCTACTTTAGTCCTTGTGATGCTAAAGAACCTCCTTGACATACCACTGCCTTTAAGATTAAAAAAAATGTACAATAAAATAACATAAAAATAAAGGAACTATGGTTGAGATGACCGCTGCTGCTTCTTGTTTTTCCCTTCAGAAAGAATATTCAGGGGGGAGGCAACTTTTAACAACCTGTCTCAACTATTGCACATTTTAGTTACCCAAGAGGAGAAAAGTGCATCTACCTAGAATTAAACGAGCTCATGTGAAACCGAGGGAAGACCAAGGGAAAGAGGAGGAGGGCGAGGGTGAAGTGTGGGCAGCGCATGCGCTCGCATGTGTCACCTACCTTGCCGGAGTGTCTTGTGTGCACCAGCCCTCACAGCCAACATTTAAAGAAAAGGATGTTTTTGACATGCGGAGGTGTTGTCATCAGGAGGGTGAATCACCTGCGGAAATGAGTTAACTGCAACCTCACTAGATGCGAGAGTGGTGCCCCTGGGCTCCAAATAAGGTTCCGTTTAAACTGAAGCCCTTTTTCCTCAACTGTCGCTTCCCACCCCGCCTGCCTTTCTGGCTCACTCACCCTCAAGTGCCCATTGCTCCCAGTATTGCTGTCGGGGCTTTCTGCTTCTTCATCTCCAGTGGAGCATTCCGAAGCCTGCCACCATTGCCTCTTCCCTCACGGAGAGGCTGAGATGCAGAGGGCAGAGGGTGACATTGTGCGTGTTTCCTATTGGTTCTACCAAACTGTGTGAACTGGCTGAAACCCACTACTGATTACACCTTTGCCCTAGGATTAATCAGGATTTTATTCACGATTGTACAAAATCTAACTGAAACTCAACTAGATATAGGTTTCTCATAGGAAGTGCAAAATATGCCTTTTTTACTTGAGACTGAATTTCATCAGACAGAGGAAGCCATTGAAATTCAAACAGGGCTAATTGACTGTGTGTGTGTGCACATACTGTTCCTTTTGCCTGATTGTTAATTCAGAAATTTGCCCTTTTTTTAATCTTTTTTTTATAATGAGTGCAGAACAACATTGCACCTTAGAATAAAGTTCCTACAGATTCTTTGATTTCTTTGACTTCAACTACAAGAGGACTGTCCTTTTCCCACAACACCTAGTCCTTTAATTCTGATCTGTAGGTACCCAGCAGCATCCTTTGCTTTTTTAAAGATGGGGAAGGGTTCCATATTAAGACAATTGACATTGTTTTCAGAAAGGGAGAAAATATTTATTTTCTCTCCTTAATGATATATGTTTCCTGTCTCCAGTGATTTCTCTCTTACACTGGCTTATGCTTTCTTTCCTATCCACAGCTTTGTCTTTTGCTGATACCTGATGCTTTTGTGCCAGACAAAATAAGCTTTGTTAGGAAATTAGACTGGGACTATAAATAATCCAAAGATCCAGAAATTATTTCATTCATCGATCCTTCTTTTTTAGTAACATTATATGTGTTCTAAAGATGTATTGCCTTCCATAGGTAGACAGAAAGGAAAACACTTAAATGTTGTTCATGGAAATACTGTATATGATAATACTGGAGCATTAAGGACTGAACACTTCGTTTTAAAACAACCCTGTCTCTATAACCTTTGCCAAGATCAAAAGATTTCATTGAAGAAAGGAATGTTTACCTTACTTATACTTGTTGCAGTTTTTCAGTGACAGCTGGACCTTCACAGATGAGATACGGCATAAAGGATTACTGCAAAATCTCAAAGTTACAATGCTTTGAGGGAAATAAGTTTTAAAACTGATTTATTTAAACCATATGGAAACCTTTTATGGGCATGCTTTAAAAGAATTTACATCTGACATATTGGTTTGTTCTGTAAAGAAAATCTGTCTGGTAGAAACAAACACAGAAAACAGTATTGTGATAGAAAGCACTGCAAATATAGATTTTCAGTTATGTTTACAAGAATGGATTTTAAAAAAAGGAAGAGAAGCCTATTCAGAGGTTTACATTTTAATTTGAAATTGACCACTAAAGAAATCATTTTGAAATCATATTTGAAGGGGCTATATAGCAATGTTACATGATTTGCGATGTAAATTGAAATCACCTATGATTTATCCTATGGTTCCTCTTATAATACAAATTAGTGTTTAAATTCCAATTTGCCCCATATATTAAGTATGTTAAATTGCTTTGGGGTAATTTGTCTTTTATATTGTTTCCATCTGATTACCAAAATCAACATTGCTTTGTGAATACCCAAACTAAAACTTTCATTGCAGGAAAGAAAAATAGGAATGGGGGATAAAATATTTCCTCATGATTAAATCAGGGAAGGAAAATATTAAATTATTATTGGGCCTGCTGTAAATGTTCTTTGTTTAAGAGTATTTGAATTTTAAAAAATCAATTACATGCTAAATTTAGAAAAATAATTTCTTGCAATCCCAAAGAATCTGAAATACCACTTGAATATCATCATCATATTAATAATATCACTTTCAATCAATTGCAAAAAGCAGTTTTACTTGGAAAAGGTTACACTCTGCAATGATACCTTTAACAATTTTAAACAACAACATCTGCCTATCTCAAGTTGTTGGGAAGGATTCAATAGGTAGATTAAAAAAAGACAAATCCAGTCCAAACATCTGGCTGATTATGTGACCAACCATAATAGTCTCCATGTAATTAAGAAAAAGAATACATCAAGGATATCACACAGGCACTAAAACATGTTAAAACGTGTTAAAACGTGCAAATTGTGACTATATACTTATAGATCTTTCAAGATTATTTTGTACATCGTTGTTGATTTTTAGTCTTCATAAAACGAATGAGGTACATCATATATTTATACAGGCACAAATCACAATTATATAGTGAGACTGTCCACACTAGCAATTTATAGCATCCCTTAGCTTTTCCTGTGATGATAAATCACTGCTGCATATCAGCTGTATATATTGCTGCAAAGTAGACTGAGTGACATAATAAATAATAGTTATTTTGCACAAAAGTCCTTTTACTGTACAAGCCAAATATTGGGGTGGGGAGTAGGTGAGGGTGGGGGTGGGGGGAGAAATACAGCACAAAACATGGTAGGAGGATAGGTTAAAAGCCTTCAGAATTTAATCATGCTCATCATCAAATTATATTTAAGTCAAACAATCCTGTCAATAACCAAATTCTCCATAATCTGGTTAAACACATGTACACAGACAACAAATTATATCACTGCTGGTCATAATTATACATTGATGGTAATTCTATTAGGAATTCTGAGAGGTGTGATTAAACCTGTCTAGAAGGCATCTATTGGGGAAAATGCAGCAAATAAATAAATTAAAAAACCAGAAACTAAATTACGTTAGAGGATATTTTGTTATGCCTATATTATAGGTATGGATCAAGTCATCTGCATTTGCTGGCTTGGATTTGCCTCCTAATAGGTAACAACTGCCTAAACTTAATTGGTAAAGATTTTAGACACTTCTGTTTTGTAGCTGATATGTTTTCCATAGGTGTGTTAGAATGTAAAATAAAATAAATGTGTAGGGCACTCCGATGTTTTAGTTAGATTCATGTCATCAAATTTTGCAGCTGGAGAAGTCCTTTGGTTTTGGACTCATGTTGCAGCTCCTGCCTTTTGAATTTCAATTTCCTTCTAAAGTACTGGTTTCCTTATTTAATTAATATAATTATTCTAACATAAACAGATTAGATTAGGCAGTGCATACATGAAAAATGCCTTCTTTTTACTGATCCATTCACTAATAAGAGGGCCTTGTATCATGTATCTCTTTTATAAGGAAAAACCATTTATGTATTCTAAAGAATTGGTTTAGTAATTACTTCTAATACAAATGTTGAATGTGGTGAAGTCTCATTTGCCTTTGGGAGCTTACATTATCTGAGTACTTTGGATGATAATACTTCACCTGAGATTTAGATTGCTTATGGAAAATGTGATTTATCATTACAAATAAAAATTATTAGCATAACATACTAATAAAAGTATTATTTCCAATCAGAATCATTATTCTCCAATGTTATTTTATTTATTGCTTCCTTAGCTTTTTAATGTTCAGTGAGCTTTGCACTCATAATTGTTTTGCAAATAATCAAGTGATGTTTGATATTATTGCTATATTAAGGTTTATGTTATCTGCTTATTCCAGAAAATCTATAAAATTATATTTAAAAATATAATTAAAAAGAAATTCCTTTGGTTAGGTTAATCACTTCCATGCAACTATGCTTAACAATAGCCACCCAAGTACAGATGGAAATTGCAAACATTCTAATTTTTATTTTTTGTTATCTTTATACTGTATAAGGATGTAGCATATTTATGTGCGTTCAATTTCCTAAGAAAGGAAAAAGTGTGGTAAAATAAATTCAGAAATCCTACATTCAGAAAGATTGCAGATTTTTTTCCATTCTGTTTAGTAAAACAGAAGATCATGTCCATGTAAGTAATTCATTTAAAATACTATTTATAGTTTACATTCAGTTCTTTGCAATTGTCTGCTGTTCTGGATTTACTCATGACTTTAAAACCGCAAGTGCTGATTGTATTTCTAAGATAGTATATCTTGTTGGTATGTCTAACTTTTACTTCCCTTCCCCCAACCACAGACATGGGTTCTTTAGTTTGCAATTAACCACATATTGTGTGTGTATAAATAAATGAATAATTTATTCAAAAAAGAATGTATTTATTTATTTAAAAACTTAGCTGAAAATTGTAACTCCATTTATCCCTAAGGCTACATAGCAATTTCAAATATTGTTAAGAAAATACAATTTATGGTCAAGGCGCTAAAAATATAAATATAGGAATGCTGGTGTCAGTATTCCTATATTTATATTCAAGGGAAAACCTTTTAAAGCTTTAGCAAATTATTGATAGAATTTTAAAAAGCACCAGATATATCTTTCTGTATCTTACAGTTCATATAGACATATACAAAATTCTACAGTTAAATTATCCTAGATTCTAGATGTAAAGTTTTAATCCTTTTAGATGGTATTTTTTATTTCAGTTGCTATGCATAGAATATCTGAGGTTCATGCTACTGAATGAGTCTCTGGATTTTTGAGCTGATGTATTTTATTTAACTGAAATACCACTGCACTAATCAGCTCAAAAATAAAATCTCTACTGATCTGTAAAAACTGAGCAGAAACTAGGGTTGTAAAAGGAGTCTGGACATTACAAATTGGTAACAATATCTTAAATAGAAACCAATAGTACTCTAGAGATCTGTGGTAATGAGTTTTTCATCATTTTCATCTTTGTAAGGACGTTGGAAACAGTACAACATTAAAACCACACATTTATAATCTTAAGAGTTTTACCAATAAAGACAAAAAAGGTTTTTCACATTTACCAGTGAATTCTGCAAGTCTTCATTGTTCTCCAGACATTTTCAATAGGCAAACTAATTTTTTTTTTGTCCCCTACAAAACTACTTGTGGTCTTTGATGGGAGGTGTAAGTGGCATCAATGCCATTGAGAATGATTCTTGCCCGAACATGACTTCCTGGCATGGTTATCATTGCTGATAGGATTGTCCTCTTTATCTGACAGTCGCCTCCTTCCTTCATGAGAAATTGACGTAGTTAGTAGTTAGTGTATGCTTCCCTATTGTTCCCAGGAGTTTGGCTATGTAAACAGTTCTTTTCTGTTATAGTTTTAATTTTATAGAAGGGGTTAGTGTTTACCCTGGTGGTTTTTGGGAAGCTTTTGGAGACTTAGTTCTTCTTGGCAGTTTTTAGGAAATAATGGATTGGTACCATCCTAACATAATGCTGTTATTTGATTTTATACACATTGTTTTTATTATGTATTGAATTGGCTACAAGTCTCTGCAGATTCTGATGAAAAAGATATAAAATCAATCAACCTAAGAGTGCTCTAAGGGCATTCCTCCTCTTCTTGTGCCATATCCATCATCGGACATCGGTGATCATGTTGGCAATCCTATTTTTATCAGCAGTCACATGAAAAAGTGCTGCTGAGTTTTGTCCAAACCAGTTGCTTCGATTTTGAAGCTGTGATGTTCTTCTGCTTGGACCTCATTTGCCTTCTTTCTTTCCTTGGAGGATTAAGTGAAAAAAGCTGTATTTTTCCAGGTGTCACATTAGGGAAGAGTACTTACCAATGGAAAAACAGATCCCTCAAAAACGAGGTCTACAAAAACTATGTGCTTGAATTATTAGACCTTTCCTTCTTATTCTTAAATATTCTTACATTAGTCACAAGTCTATTTTTCTGAGCCTTCTCCATGTTCTAGCCTATTATGTTACTTTAGGTTTTTAAAGGATTTGTGAACAATTAAGAGGCAGAGAGGACAAAAAAGTCATATGATAATAAGGATAAATATCCCACAAAAAGAAGAGTTACAGATAAACCCTAAGAGTGTATTTTAAATCAGATTATTACGTGACAAGGACATGAGACTAGATGAAAAAGTGTCATTAATATTCAAAAGCATGCTGCTAGATATCCTCTCTGTTACAACTAGACTCTTTTAAGATTAATGGATATCCAATAAGCATTGGTATTATGGAAACATATTTATTTATTTATTTCAATTTATATACTGCCCTTCTCCCCGGGAGAGGGACTCAGGGCGGTGAACAGCCAAATTAAAACACATATAATACAAATATTAAAAAATTATGCATCTATTACAACCCTGTGGTGAAAGCAATAGAGCTCAGTTGTCAAAGGTGCTAAATACAACATCTAGAAACCGCATAGCACTGACAGTGATTTGATTGCAATGCAGAAATGGAGAAAGTTGGTCTTATAGGAAGATTTAGAATGGGTAAATGCAAAAAATATGTTCATAGAGTTTTATGAAAAGTAATCTTTTATTCCAACACCTGTTTTAAGAAACACAGGTACAGATTTTATACCTGGACATAACCAGATGAATAAGGTTGGAATGAAATCAACTGCATAATAGGAAACAGAGTAGTTCAAGTCAGCCAGACACATCTAGGTGGAGACTGTAGAACACTGTCAGATATACAGGCTAAATTTAGGAAATTAAGCAGAGTAGACAGGCCAGCAAGATTTGGCCTAGGGGATATACAGTCAATACTATATAAAACCAGTACCAGAAGCAAATTCAATTCACTTAATTCATTCAAAAGTAACCTGAGGAGTTATGGAAAGAGATAAGAGACACTATGAAAATCAAAGCAGGGAGGAATATTCTAAATATATCAAAGAAGAAAAGATTCAAGTGGATTCCAGCAAACTATTATGATAGCCAAAGAAAGACAAAGGATAAAAGCTCTGAGCAATAAGATGGCATATAATGATTGAATGCAGACCTCAAGCAAAAATGACTGGAAAAAATGTTGCAGTAAAGAATGTCAATAGATGCAAATGTGATGATTTTAAGATCAGAGAATTTCAAGACTTCATAGAAGAAATCTCACTGAGACAACGGAAGTTTTCTTGTATAATATTTTTCTTGAGATGTTAAATTGCCAGTAATAAAGCTTTAAATTCAGATCTTATGACTGAAAGCATACTTTCAGTTTTTTTGTACCATTTTTGTAAATGTCATTTTGTAAATTACTCAGTTAAAAATGGTAAAAGTTGGATCCAGCTTCCCTTTACATTCTTTTCATATTGGCAGGTTTTTACTGGACTTCATTACAATAATATATCAAGTCAAATGCAAATCTAATGCTTGTAAATATTATGTATTTGAGTACTGTGTTTTCCTGAAAATAAGACCGGGTCTTATTTCTTTTGACCCCCGAAATAAGCATTTGGCCTTATTTTCAGGGAAGTTTTATTTTTTCCCCATGTACTGGGAGGTAGGAGCAGGGGGGGGGAAGCTGCACCTCTTATCAGCAACTTGGTCCGCAGAACAGTTGATCAGTGGGTTACCTCCTGCCGCCTCAAAGAATCCCGGTCGCTCTTGCAGCCAATTGAGGCTGGAAAAGCAGTACGAGTCCCCACGCACCTTGTGCCCCCTTCAAGAACAGTCTTACCTCGGGAGGAGGCGGGGCTGATGTCGTGACAGCACGATGGACGATCTTGATGCTCCACCACTGGACAGTCCTTTTTGGACCTCACCGTCCTGTAGAGACAGTGATTGTGGAGGGCACATCCTGTTGATCCCAGGGACATCACAAAGTCCCTGGCTGATCCAAGAGAAGCCCTTTTTACCGGCGGTGACAGAGGCAGCCATTAAACTGCTTAAGTTGGGACAGCTCCCGAATGGAAGAGACTGAGAGAAAGCATGTCAGCTGGTGATAGACCTTTTAAATGGATTATTTGAAAGAATGCTCTGTGGTGAAAAGATAATTAAAATTGAAAACATAAGAAGGTACCAGGCCCGGACGGGTTACCAGCCGCATATTATAAGACACTACAGGAGTCGCTGAATCTCCCATTGTTAGAAGTTATGAATGAAGTCATGTCAAAGAAGGAATTATCCAAATCATGGTCAGAAGCATACATTACACTTATCCCAAAGGAGGATACTGATCCACAACAAATCAAGAATTATAGACCTATATCCCTGCTAAATTCAGACTATAAAATCTTCACTTCAATATTGGCAGAAAGACTTAAAAGATATTTAAATAATTTCATATGCTCCAATCAAAATGGATTTCTGTCAAAAAGATAGATTAAAGATAATATGAGAATAATTCTGGATACATTGGAATATTATGAGGCACATCCAGAAAAGCAAATGGCTTTGATATTTTTAGATGCTCAGAAAGCCTTTGATAATGTGAACTGGCGATTTATGTTATTGCAGCTAGAACAGATGGGCTTTGGTAGAAAATTTATTCAAGCCATAGAAGCCATATATTGCAAGCAAACAGCAAAAATAATAATAAATGGAGAATTCACAAAGTCTATTGAAATAAAAAAAGGCACAAGACAAAGTTGTCCACTGTCACCTTTATTGTTTGTATTAACATTAGAAGTGCTAAATAGAAAAATCATAGAAGATAAAGATATAAAGGGAATGAAGATTCAAAAGGAAGAATACAAATTACAAGCATTCACTGATGACCTTTTATTCTTGAAGATCCATTAGAATCAATAACTAAATTGATAGACAAAATAGGAGAATATGGAAAAGTAGCTGGCTTGAAAATAAAGACAAAATGATTTTGACAAAAAATATGTTAATAAAACAAAAAGAATTGGCGAAAATATCAAGGATGCAGGTCACAAATAAAGTTAAATATTTGGGGATACATTTGACAGCAAGATGCAGTGCACTCGAAGAAAATAACTATAATAAACTTAAGCAACAGATAAAGGCAGACTTGGCAAAGTGGGAAAATTTACAACTGTCATTAATAGGAAAAATATCAATGATTAAGATGAATATACTGCCTAGAATCCTATACCTGTTCCAGACAATTCCAATCAGATTGGGGAAAGACTATTCTGAAGATTTGAATAAAATAGTGTTGAAATACATTTGGCACATAAAAAAGCGAGGATAAAACTAAAGTTGTTGCAAGATGCTAGAATATGAGGAGATTTTGGCTTACCTAATTGGGAACTATATTATCAAGCGACAAGTTCGATGTGGATTAAGGAATGGATAACGCTAAGAAATGCCAGATTACTGACTTTAGAAGGGTATGATTTGTTACTGGGTTGGCATGCCTTTTTGTTTATAAGGAAACAAAAGCGTAGGGGTATTTTAGAAGACATTTCATACGAGAAGCTTTGCTATTAAATTGGGAGAAGGTAAAAAAAACTATTTAAAAATTCTGGTCTGGTTATCAACTATTGAAGCATTCTCACATTCAGTAACATTTAGAAAGGAACAAATTGTTACATATAGTGAATTATTGAATGAAAAGGGTGAACTTAAATCTTTGTGAATTAGAAGTACAAGGTATAAAGATGAATTGGTTTTCTTATTTGCAAATACAGTCTATACATGATAAAGATTATAAGACAGAAGGTTTTTATAACAATTTGACTAGTTTAGATAAAATCCTAACAGGTACTGATGAAAATATAATTTAAAAATTGTATGGATATTTATTAGAGGTTAAATTGGAGGATGAACAAGTTAAAGAAACAATGATTGCTTGTGGGAAAAATTTTGGACATGGAATTGACTTAGAGAAATGGCAAAAATTGTGGTCACAAAATTATAAAATGACAATGTCAACTGCATAAAAAGAAAATTTATATAAGATGTTTTACAGGTGGCACTTACCCCCGACAAGAATTGCTAGAATGTTCAAGAATAAATTGGAAAAATGTTGGAAATATCATCAGATACCAGGCTCATATTACTACTATATGTGGTGGACGTGTGCAGAAGCTAAAAGATACCAGACTAAAATCCACACATGGGTGGAAAAAATGACACAAAAACACATAGACTTTAAACCAGAGATTTTTTTATTGGGGATTATACCTGAAATATACAACAGAGAATTGAGATATTTGATTGTGAATATATTAACAGCGGCTAGAATTGTGTTTGGTAAAAATTGGAAAAATAAGAAAATGCCAACACAGATAAAATTATTAAGAAAATAATAGAATGTGCAGAAATGAGTAAATTGACATTTGAAACTAGAGAACAAGAAGATGATAATATGAGATACGGGATTTATTTTACCAATGGTTAGATAAAAAATTATGGAAATGAAATAAGGTAGAGATTTTTCCAATGCAAGAAATGTAAAACTATATAAAGTACAATATAAAGATGTATTGTTAATGAAATGATTTAGGAGAATGAAGGGTATAATACAAATTAACTTAAATCGTAGACTATTCTGTATGAAATGAGAAAAGAAACAGCCATAGTTAAACATATGATTAATGAGGATATATATGAATAGAGTGAAGATGCACAAAAGATTTGTAACCACTGTTTGTATTTACATTGAGGATGGTTTTTTATTTGTTTTTTTATATATTTGCTTAAAAAATTTTTTTGCAAAAAAAAAAAAGTTAAGTACAGTCTTACCTCAATCGGCTGCAATGGCCTAAGTTCTTGGTGTGTCCAGCCTCTGCCTGCCCTGCTTGCTGGCCCTGCTGCTGCTGGGACACTTTTGGCTGCTGTTGGCCTCATGGGGGCTCTTCGCCCTTCTGGCAGCACTTCTTTCAGCCATCCTGCTGGGCTGTTCCTGCCTGGTGTGGGGCGAGTTGTCCCAGATGTACCATGCACTCTGGAGTGCCCCAGAGCGCACAGCTGGCACGAAAGCTAGTGCCCAACAGGGGCAGGGTCCGAAGAGTACTGGGCTCAGCTCATAGCCCAGCACAAGAAACACTGAGTAGACCTGCAGGAAGGCACTCAGCAGCCTGAAGGTGGTGGCAGGTGAGGCAGCAAGGCTCTACCGGTAGCCTCTGACGAAGGGGCCCTGGCAGGCCAGCAGGGGAGACGCTCATAAGATTGTAGATCTCGGCTGACTCACCCTGCGCCAGAGCAGTTCTGCCAGGAGGGCGAAGAGCTCCCACGAGGCCAGCAGCAGCAACATGGACAGTCACTCATTCCAGTTTCTGCAAGCAAGTGGTGAACGCATCAAAAGTGAAAAGCAGGACTTGGCTCTTTCATGAAATGTGCTTGCAGCAGTAGCTGGACATGGAGTGGACTGCCCTGTGCCTCTGACTGCTGTCAGTGCTGTCCCAGCAAGTTTTGGAAGGGAGATAAAAATGAAGCCCCAGTACAGCAACAGCAGCTGCGCCTTCTCCTTTTCAAAACATGCCAGGATGTAATCTGAATACCCTAACACCGGCAGCAGTGCATGCTTCCTGAAAGGGGGACAACAAATGGAAAGGGTGCCTGGCCTTGCAGCGCTTTGTTTTGATTCAGACACTGCTGCTGACTTGGTAGGAGCTCTTTTTTGTGTTCAGGTAACCTCCTTTCCATGGGGTACCCTGTGCACAGACACATCCATGGTTTCAGCATAAATCATCCCCAAGGAAAGGAGGATCAGCAGGGAAATGGAGAGTGGATTTTCCTGTCGATCCTCCTTTCCTTGGGGATGATTTATGCCGAAACCATGGATGTGCAAAGCAAATCCATTCAGTCTAACTGCATATCTACATGCAGGCGGAAAGTTGGTTGGGTGAGCTATTGCTTCGGCAGGCAGCAGCTCCGTGGCAGCCCTGTACATCCTTGCAGGCATCCCTGCAGCAGGACAGACAAATGGAAGAGGGAGGGGAGATTGCTCCTGTGTGCTCCTTCCTCCTTTGTGCTCCAAAAACTGCCCCACACCAGGCAGGAGCAGTTTGATGGACGAGGAAAGGGCAGTCTACCCTTCCCTCCTCCATCTGGCTGCAGGGCCACTATTGAGCTCTTGCCTGCCAAAGCTGCAGGGCAGCCAAGAGCAGCGTGGCCAGGAGGGCAAAGAGCCTTTGCAAGGCCAGAAGCAGCAGATGCAGCTGGGCAGAGGTGGGTGGAAACAGGCAATGGTCGCCACCTGCTCTAGAGCTACAAGGTGGCTGTGGAAGAGAGGGGTGTCGAGTCCTGATCCAGGGCTGGTGAGTTCAATGACAAGTGAGGCTGTGGCAGTGGTGGGACACATAAGCGGCGGGACATAGCAGGCCACTCTCCTGGCTGGGTCTGGCCATGAGTGGCACTGGCAGGCAACAGGGTGCATGGCCAGCATGAAGAACAGGGAGGCAGCAGCAGCAACAGGATATCCTGTTGCAGTGACGTGGCCAGGCTAACACCATGTGCAGAGTCCTGGAAGCATGGCTGGAAGTGTGTGTACGATGCAGGGGTGAATAGCTGACAAGCAGCTGTGTTGCACTGCCACCGGAAGTCCCATCGCCACTGTCGTCCCTGTTCTTCACGCCAGCCACAAACCTTGTTGCCTGCTGATGCCGCTCATGGCCAGACCCAGCCAGGAAAGCAGCCTGCAGACAAGGGGCTGGCTGGCACTGTCCTGACATGTCCTGCCGCCACAGCCTTGCTCATTGTTGGACTTGCCAGCTCTGATGGTTGCAGCTCCGTGCCCCCCCCCCCAGGTATGGCGAGCCTCAGATCGGGACTTGACAAGGGCCCTTGGCTGCAAGGTTGCCTGATGCTGCGGCAGGGTTGGGGCTTGCAAGTATGCAAGAAACACCTCCAGGCACCCAGAGAGATAGAACTAAGATCAGAACGGTGGCTATGGGACTTCTGGCAGCTGCACATCCCATTGCCTGCTGGTGCTGCTCATGGCCAGACCTAGCCAGGAGGATGGCCTGACGAGATTCAGTCCGGCGCTGTTCTGACATGTCCCGCTGCGACTGCTGCAGTCTTGCTCATGATTGGACTTACCAGTTCCAATGGTTGCACCTCCATACCCCCCCCCCAGGTATGGCGAGCCCCAAATTGCATGCTTTTCACTCCAAGCAGCCCGGACTTGAAAATGCATGGCTGGGGTGGAGGAGAGGTCCTTCTTAACAAGCTCCAAAGTTGCAAATCTGGATTAACCGCACAAGAACTGAAAGTCTGGTACTCCAGGGCACTCATCTCACAGCAAGGTGCCACCCCACCTTGCTATGAGTAATGTCGAGTTAGCACATCCACCCAGTCACATGCCCACCTAGCCATGCCCACCTAGTGACGTCCACAGAACTAGTTGTCAAACTATTTGAATCCCACCACTGGAAACAAGGCCATTAATTTCTGAAATTGATGTCTCTGGCCAGTTCAAGAGACATTCTAAAATAGCTTTAATAGACATATGAAATGACTTCCCGCATAATATAACAAGATTCCAAGAATATGTATCCCGTTGTTCAGCTAAGATAAGCCATCCTGTCTTTATAATACATAGTCAAAAGAAGAGGCAAAAAACAGGCAAAATGGCCCATTTTTCACCTTCACCACCTCCACAAGATAGATAGATAAAGAGAGGGAGAGAGAGAAAAAAAAGAGAGGGAGAGAGAGACAGAAAGAGAGGGAGGGAGAGAAGGAAAGAGAGGGAAAGAAAGGAAGAGAGAAAGAAAGAAAAAGAAAGAAAGAGTGAAAGAGAGAGAGGGGGAGAGGGTCAGACAGACAGATGGAAAGGGAGAGGGAAAGAACGAGAGAAAGGAAGAGAGGGAGGGAGAGGGAGAGACAGAAAGAGGGAGAGAGAAAGGGGGAGAGAGAGTGACAGACAAAGAGAAAGAATGAAAGAGACAAGGGGAGTGAGAGACAAAGAGACAGACCGGGAGAGAGAGAGAAAGAATGAAAGAGAAAGGGGAGAGAGAGGGAGAGACAGACACAGAAAGAGAGAGAAAGAAAAGAAAAAGGGAGAGAGAAAAGGAAAGAGAGAGAAACAAAGAGATAGAGACAGAGAGAGATTTCTCAAGCTCCTTGGGGCTGAGAAGAATTGCAGCAAAACTGAGTTTCCTGAAGTGGACCACTGGACTCCTAAACAACTAAAAAAATGATCTAGTAAAAAGAAAAGGCAACCGAAAGAGCAACATGCAAACAAAAGCAAATAAAGCACCCCCAGGAGCAAAATAAATTTAATATAGTTTAATTTGTGTGCATTGTTCAATGGACTGTTAAATTGGTCCACCTAGTCACGTGACCACTTAGCCACATCCTCCCAGCCGATCCGGCCCTCCAACAGTTTGAGGGACCGTGAATTGGCCCTCTGTTTAAAAAGTTTGAGGACCCCTGGTTTAGAGGAAACAAAAAAAAAAATGGAATTCCAACCTTCCCTATCAAAAAAGCAAGTTTATCTGATTGCCAACATGCTGACATGAGCCAGTGTAGATATTACAGCATCTGTCATATATACAAACACTTGGGCTTTTTAAAAACTTTACTTTTTGTTATTTTTTTCCTTGTGAAAGTAGGCAAAATATCATTAAAACAACTAATTGATGGCTGGCTGAGATGAACACTTTTGAAATGTATCCATGATCAAGGGTCAAAAATGAACACGCATGCTTTTTCTGATTGGCAATTTCCACATAGGGCAATTTCTCAAGTTGTGTACTATTTGTGTATTTTCCATAGAAATATCAACTCTTACAAAGATATTTTGGTGAAGTCATGTATACTTGATGATTTCAATGTAAAAATATATGAGACTCCTCATACAAACATACCAGTACTGTTTGTTTATACTCTTACTACACAGAAGAACTTTTTAAAAAATTATTGCAATGTACTCCGATGATACAAAAGTTGGGAGGGGAAAGAGCAGCAAGATTACAAGGCTAGCCCTATTCTTTATGTGAGTAGTTTTTAATATCCCAGACAATGTATCATAGCCAATTTAGCAAAGTAAATCATCTTCATTTGTAAAGTGTCATGAATTAATTTTTATATAGGTGAGGTTTATATTAAGAAGGGCACTCTTCTGTTTGGTGTCCACCTATTGAAGGATGGTTCAATCTATATTGATTTAAAATACAGTGGTATCTTGGTACTTGTCATTAATTGGTCCTAGGAATTGCAACAAGTACTAAAAATGATGAGTACCGAATAAACCATGAGGCACATCATGTGACTCGTTGTTTCGTCCAGAAAGGACATTTGTCTGTTCCTTTTCCTATGTCAGCAACCTTCCCAGCATGGCCAACTTCCAGTCCACCCTTTGCAGCCACCCCCCTGCTTCCTTTTGCTTCCTGGCATGGCCAACTTCCTGTCCATTCTCCATGGCTATACTCCTTTCTGTTGCAGCACATTGAGTACCAAGTAAATGATGACTACCAGGACAATATTTTTGTGTCAAAATGTGTTGAGTACCAAATCTGATAAGTTTTGAAGCAGTCAAGTACTGAGGTACTATTGTAACAAATCATAAACAGAGTAGAGTCTTGAAATTATTGTTAATAATTAGTGACAGTAGACTAAGCAAAAACACAAGATCTCTGGTTGCAGTTTTCTCACTATGGTGAAATGCTTTACATATCTAATTCACTAATAACAAGAGGAGTGTCTATATTTCTTTTTATAATTCTATTAACATTTTTAGGTAAATTGGTGGTGTCCTTTTATGTTCTATTTCCTCTGCACATAAGAAAATGCAGCAATGATGGCACAGAGATTAGAAGATAAAATATTCAATTAATTGAAACAGATACTAATCAGGACCTGACAGAAAAAGCAACTTTCCATCATGGAAGCAATTAAACAAAGGTGTATCCCCAGGGGATGAAAGTGACTATAAGAAGTAATAGATTTAGAAGTTTTTCTACACTACTAAATTTCAAAACAAGCCTTCATAAAAAAGAATATATTTTGACCTTCAGTGAAGAAAAAGAGACACTATAGAACACACGAGAGGATAGCTGAAGGGAAAAACTGATGCCATTACTAAAATATGTTGGGATGAAACTCATGACTGGAATGCACTGATGGAAGGATACAAACTATTCAAAAGAAACAGACCTAGCAAAAGAGGAGTTGCATTATATCTAAAAGATTACTACATCTCTACAGAAATCCACAAAACCCTGGATGAACTTTTTGCTAAACAATTAACAATTGTATTTAGGAAATATCCCACAGTAGTGATGTGAGACTTTAACTATCGTGATACCAATTGGGAGACAAACTCTGCAGCAAGTGGGAGATCAAACAGCTTCCTAACTAACCTAGCTGACTACTTCGTTATCCAAAAGGTAGAGGAGGGAACTAGAGGAAAAGCTATATTGGATCTAATTCTTATTAGTAGAGAAGAGTAATAGAGGAAGTTGAAATTGCCAGAACTTTGGGCGAGAGTGACCATGTCATATTGGAATTCAATATAATGCAAACACAAGCAATAGAACATAATCCACCCAGTGTTTCAAACTTCAAAAGAGGAAAAATTCCATGGATGAAAAATTCCATGGATGAAAATCCTAAAGGGGAAAACAACTCAAGAAGCGTGGGGAACACTGAAAAACATGACCTTAAAAGCCCAGTCTAGCACAATACCACTAAAAAAGAAAAACAAAAAATCCAAGAAGAAACCAGCCTGGTTGCACAAAGATCTCTCTAATAAACTGAAAGACAAAAAGGACAAGTACAAAAAATGGAAAGAAGGACACATAACTAAGGCAGGGTATCAGTAGGTAGCCTGAATCCGCAAAGATGAAATCAGGAAAGCAAAGGCTCAGAATGAATAACAACTTGCAACAAAAGTCTAAGATAATAAAAACATTTCTTTCAACATATAAATAACAAGAAAAAAGTTAAGGAAACAGTAGGTCCATTTAAGAGAGAAGATGGCAAGGAAGTAACAGGCAGCAGAGATAAAGCAGAACTGCTTAATTCATTCTTTGCATCAGTCTTCATGTAAAAAGAAACTACAGCCCAACCTATCAAAAATATAACTGTAAAAGACAGACTAGAAATAAAAATTAAGCAAGAAAATGATTATAGAACACCTATCTGATCTTGACGAATATATATATCACTGGAACCTAATGGATTACATCCCAGAGTCCTGGAGGAGCTGGCAGATGTTATCTCAGAACCATTGTACCATATGTTTCAAAAATCCTGGAACACTGTGGAATTACCTGAGGATTGGAAAAGAACTGATGTGGTTCCCATCTTCAAAAAAGGGGGAAAAATCAGACCCATGAAACTACAGACCAATCAGCTTATCATCAATACCTGGGAAGATACTGGAAAAGATAATAAAAAAACAGGTCCGCAAACATCTAGAAACAAATAGTTATAATTAAAAGCCAGTGTGGGTTTGTTAAAAACAAATCATGCCAAACAAATCTTAATTAATTCTTTCACAAAGTGACTAAATTAGTAAAGCAGTGAACTGGTGTGAACATAATATACTTAGACTTCAATAGACTACAAGTAGAATACAATCTATTTCTTGGTAAGCTAGAAAAATGTGGGATAGACAACATCACCACCAGATGGATTTGTAACTGGCTGACAAACAAGTCAATGCTACTACATCTACATGGAGGGAAGTAATCAGTGTGGTACCACAAGTTTCTGTCTTAGGCCAAGTAGCAGGAATAGCCAACACCCCAGAAGACAAGCTCAGGATCCAAAAAGATCTTTACAGACTTGAACAATGTGTCCTATCCAGCAAAATGAAATTTAATGTAGGCAAAGCATACCAAATATACAAGTATAGATTAGGTGGAACCTGGCTGAAAAACAGATGGATGGATGGATGAGATGGATCTTGGAATTCTAGTGGGTGATCACTTAAATATGAGCCAGCATTGTGCAACAGCTGCCAAAAAAGCTAATACAAAACTTGGTTGTATAAACAGAGGCATAGATATTAAAATCATATGAAGTATTAGTACTGCTTTATAAAGCCACACCTGGAATACTGCATCCAGCTTGGTCACCACATTAAAAAAAAAAGATGTTGAGATTTTGAGAAAAGTCAAAGAAGAGCAACTAAGATGATTAAAGGCCTGGAGACAAAATCATATGAAGAATGGTTGCAGGATTTGGATTTGGCTAGTCTAGAGAAAAGAAGGACTAGGATGACATGATAACAGTATTCCAGTATTTGAGAGGTTGCCACAAAGAGGAAGGGGTCAACTTATTTTCCAAAGCACCAGAGGACAGGACACGAAACTGGATGGAAACTAATCAAGTAGAGAAGCAACTTAGAATTAAGGAAAAACTTCCTAACAGTGAGAATAATTAACACATGCACAGAAGCATTTTGGTGACAGTGAAGCCTTCCGCCGGTTTTACTACCGGTTCTATAGAATGTGGGAGGGAGGTTAATACTTGTGGCTCAGAGGTTAATACAACTGCCTAACATGTAGGCAGCCCAAGTTTGAATCCAAGTAAGGGTATGGCTAGCTGATGAGAGCTAAATAGGTTGAAATAGATCTATACTAGTCTCCCTTTATTTATTTATCAGCAAGACGTGTGTGTGTGTATGTGTGTGTGTGTATACATATATATTTGTTTTTGTAGATTTTCAGAGGTAGAAGTATGCAAGTTTTGGTGTATTCGGGTCTTTTGTTACATCTTGATTAGTTGATGATGTTTGCAGATCATCTGTAGTCAGCTGTTTCGTAATATGTTATGAACTAATCAAGATGTAACAACACAGGCAACCCACCCGCTCACAGCAACAACACCAGTACCCCACACCTCCCCACCAGTATTTATAGAGAGATGGCAGCTCTGATCACAATTTCCTCGCACAAGCACGAAGCCGAAGACACCAGCCTGAAGATGACAAGTGAGACCTCGTCGAAACGTCACCAAGAAACTCTCAATCTTACACGGGAAAAGACCCAAATACACCAAAACTTGCATGCAAACACACACACACACACACACACACACACACAAACACACATGGCTTCAGGATTGTTGTTATTAAATAAGTTTGTTTTTAGTGTATTTATTTATTTATTATAATAGTAAGGGAGGATGAGGAGAATCACCAAATCCCAAAGTGGGAAACAACAATTGGCAAATGCAAAGTTGTTAATAAATTAATTCTGAGACTTCTAGCGTTTTCAGAAGAAAACAACAACAACATGCCGCATGTTTATTGTTGGTGTGTGAATGCAAATAAATCTGCCTCACAAAAATTTGATTGAGTTTTTTTAGGAGACTAACAACATGATTTCATCTCCTAGTAACATCTTTATTCATTCTCTTTGCCAGTTATTTGAGAAGATTGTAGTCTTATGACCAGTGTAATGTTTCAGCTTGCTTTGTTTTCATGAGTAAGAAAATCACAGAGCAGGTCTGTTTTGTTTTGCTTTGTCTGGGGATGGGCATTAATGTTAAAGTATCGCTAAAAGTTACAACCTATATTATAGAGTATTTCATCCATCAAATCATCACTTTGGGTATTTGAACAAGGATCTCAAACAAACAAAATAGTGCTAGTAAACATTAGTGTATATGAAGCTGGTGGTAAGTGTATTTTGTCTGTAAAGCTCGTATGGCCTACTGCTGAAACATAGGATGAAGAAGGGGGAGGGAGCCTCATAAATTATTACATGAAGGCTGACCACCATCATTTAGAAGATAGAATTGTGCCATCTGCTCCTTAAGTTCTTTGATGTATTTTCCTTTCCTTTTCATTGTGGAATGGAAATGTCAAATCCGAAATCAACTCATTTGAATCCTTAACCATATGGATCACAACTATGGAATAAAAACACTTCTCAAAGAAACTGGTAGCCCTGGTGCAATTACATTAGATTCAGAAAGAACTCCTAATAAACAATGCACAATTGATGTCATACCCTGTTAAAAATATCCAGTTCTCTTCAGATTCTGTGGCTGAAAAGGTGTGAGAGTAGTTACTAGATCAGGCTGCAGAGATCCAGACGAAAATGCCAGTCTTGTAGCCCTTCTATCAGAGAGTTAAAATTTAATCTTGATAGCTTAGCTTAGTTTAGACTCATCAATTTCACTACACACACACACACACACCCCTCTTACATTGGACCCGTAAAGTAGATTACAGTCCTATCAATGAACAGGCCTTATTATTAAAGATTATTTACTGAAATCCTCTGTCTCTCACACACAAGCACACACTCTGTCTCACACACACATATATGTTTGAAGTTTGAAAGGTGCCTGACTTGGAACCAGTGGGTAATATATTGTAAGGGGGAGTTTATGACTAGTTTGAAGCAGTATTGGGGATTTTATGGCCAAATGTGTGTAGGCGATACTTGGTTTGGATTCCCACTCCAGGGATTAACATATTGTGATGCCTGAATGCCAACAGAAAATCTCCCTTCCCCCTTCCCTCTCGGCCCCCACCCCACAGCATCTAGAGTCCTTCTGCTGAAGCTGTTCAGTATAGGGTTGCTTTTTCCTGTGAGAGGATTAGAGAAGAAGAGAATGGCTTTGTGAAAAAAAGCAGAGAGAAAGAGAAAGAATGTTGAGAAGAAATCCAAAGGCCTGGAAATACTTCTTGTAGACAATTGAGATGAGCCGCATGTTATGCAGCAGCTGACTGCTGTTGTACATACTGTAAGTGACGCCGGTAAGGTTATTTCATCTTTCCCTCTCTCTCCCCGCATCCAATTCTACTGTTTTGTAGTGCTGATATAATTGCCTTTATGGAAGAAAAAATTTTGGAAGAAAGGATCTTTTAATTATGTTAAGTTTATAAGGCATGGTCTTCTGTTGCTTCCTATGTAGGTGCTTAAGAAACAAAGAATAAGGACTTTGTAAGAAGCATTATTTGCTGCTTTTGCTTAGAATTTATTTTCTTAAAGTTGAGCAATGAGAGGAAGAGAGGTCACTATAAAGTATCAAGCTATCTGAATATATTCTCAAAACTATTTTATGGTGAGGGAGAGGCCTTTCAGATAAATGCTCTGCAACATTCTTGATGTTATTGGATTTGTCACTTCCCTGGCAAAATTCCAGATTTCCCGGGGTGTGCGTGAGAAATACATATTATGATCCACAAAGCAATATAGGGGCTACTTGCCTTAGCAATAAAAACTAAGCAACTTATTTAGCAAATATCTTCTAAGGTCTCTCTCAGAAGGGTAGAGGGAAGGAGAGCAAGGTTTATTTTCTGGAAGTAAAAAATGAGGTTAATTTCAAAACAGTGATAAATGCTGTGGAGGATGCTGCAGTTTGAAACTTTTGAAAATAAGAAATTAAGCATAAAAATTACGGGGACTGGGGCTACTGTCAGAGGCTTCTCTTTTTCTATCTCTATTTCTTTTTTAAAATACATTTTTATAATAAGTGCATTTAAAAGTATTTTTTTAATTTGTTTGGGATTAACCTTTAATTGGAAATTGATTTGAAGAGAAAAAATGCATAAATTTGATTCAAGACAATCTCTCAAAGGGTGGGAACATTTTTCTGGTGCATTTCATGAACAACAAAGATATAATTGCAAGCAAAACTTTTGTTTTGTGGTCAGTCAGAATTCAAATAAAGAAAACAAGAGATGATGGACATTATTTAACAGTCATGGTTGACAGAAAACCTGGAACTCTTTGGATCTAACTTTTGTATCTTTTTCAGTATTGTTTCTTTTTCATCTCTGTTCCACGGCCTTAAAGTTTTATCATGTTCTTCAGCATGCATATCTGAAATACCTCTCTTTATTTCATGCTGTGAGTGAATACGTTTCCTCCTTTTGTGTGCTTCATTGACTCTAACTTTCTTTTCTTTTCCTCTTGGGGATACCAAAATAAATGTTTTAATGCTCTTATTCACATTGTCAACTAAATCTTTTGTGATTTAAATGTCATTGCTATGAACTTAGTGGGGAAAAACTTGATGAGCCATGATGTAGTCTTGCATAAATTAGTTTAGGAGCTGAGCCATAAGTAGGGGTGGCTTTTCCTCCTTAAAAACAGAAAGCTAATATTGGAAAAAGGAGTTGCCATGGAACCAGAGAAAGAGACAGAGAGAATGAGTGTCTTTGAATGAATGTTTGGTGTGCAAACTCCTGAATGTTTTCATAACTTCACTATACATTATCAGGTATAAGAAAACTTCCCATTGCTTTATTTATATCTTATCTGGGTTTTTCTTTCATAAGCACATACACAAACATATAGATATTAGCTGAACTGGTTGCTAAGGATTTTTTTCCTCCAGATTTAATCCTCACAGTATTACTATTATTTACCTAGTCACAACAGGAGTATTAAGTGAATTGCATTCATTTAATTTCAATTTTGCAACTGATAACCTTTCTCTTTTAGGTTATTCCTTTTCAATGAACTTTTATTTTGACCTTTATAATTTTACATTAAATATAAAACTTTTTCAACCAAACTTCAGTAAACATACATAATCATTTAAAGTTATGGAAGGATAGGCACCTGCAAACCAGACTTTAGTTTCATATGCTTATCTTTTTTTTGGTTAAACACATCCAAAAACTGTCACTGTATATCTGGTGGTATATATTTCTTTTTACTGAGGCATAAAATTTTAAAATCTTTTTTAAGAAGGGAAATGGAATATTTTAAAATATATCATTGCAAATAGAGATTTTAAGTATTGCTAAATGAGTATTTTAATTATTAAAGTAAAAGCTCTGAAGTGAAAAATGTCAATGAACAATTGTGATAATATAATAATGCCAGTTAGGAAATACTATACAGAATCTCAGGGTTATTTTCTGTGTATTAAGAAAGGATCTCCAGTTTATCAGTTTATTATCACTGATAAACTTCGTTTTTTCCCACTTTAGTATCAAAAGTTTTGTTCCATAAACCAGCCTTACTTGTGTTATATACCATATAATTGTGTCTATTGTGCTAATATGCATTTTAGTCCAGTGTTCATATATTCATGTGTATGTTTGTGTGATATTAAGTTTTTAAAAGGTACTATGACAAAGTTGTGGATATTTTGGCAAGGAAAATTGGGAGCTAGACACAGCAGCTTCTTCAGTAACTAAGAAAATTACTATGAAGGTAATTTGGATTGTATTTTTAATATAATATACTCATAGAAGGCTATGTAATGTTTCTTACAAAATGATAATTGTAGGTGTCTTGTCTTCTTCAGAGGAAAGGTAGAAAATGAGCACATGGTGTGTTTCTTCATGTATTATCTGCTGGGTAAATTACAATGGGAAAAATCACCATACATTGCTTGATTCAGACAAGATCAAAGTAGTATTTTTTTGCACATTAAAGTTAGACTCAAGAAAGAATGTATGATGCTTGTTTATTTTAATTCACATCTTGAATTTACTTGGTATTCTCTTGGGATTTTTTTTTGCTCAACCCCCAAGGAAAACATTGTGGAAAGGAACATGATTCACATGTATTTTCTATTTTAATTGGTTCCTCTATTCCATATCTATTTTTTAAAGAGAGAAGGCTAAGTAAATTCTTGCATATGCTTACTTTTATGACTTTCTGTATTATATCTTGAAAGGATATGTATATCTATAATAAAGATAATATTTTCCTGTGTTGTTGTCTCCTCTCATTCCAGAAGGTATCTTTCTTCCACCTTCTTAGAGAATCATAGGGTAGCGTTTTTCAAACTTGACAACTTTAAGACATGTGGATTTCAACTTCCAGAATTTCCCAGGTAGAAGGGATGATTTCAGGACAAATAGTTCATTTTTAGTTTTCTGGTTGTTTAGGTGTGTGGAAGCAGCATGTAGGACATGGAAGGTTGAGGGCTTGGGTTTCTTTTTTGTTTATTTTATTGTTTTATTTCTTTTTGCACTACAAATTGAGAAAGGAAGAAAACAAAACCTGGACCTGCTTGGCACTTTGCTAACTAAGGCCTTGTAGTGGAAATCCAAGCAGTGTAGAAGACATCAGTTCAATTCTTTACTTTATATATAGTTTCAGCAGTATAGCAACTAAAATGTTACTTTTCTTGATAGCTATTCCCAAGTAATTTCTGATAAACTGAAGAACATTTTTAGAACCATATTACAAAAGGAATTGCATGACATACTTTTCAATATCACTTTCTCCAAAATAAAAGTTAGTTGCTACTTTTGAGTAGGAATAGAATAAAAAGAAGTGGGTTTTTTTTCCATTCCTACTCAACTACTAGAACTAGAGTCTCTCCTCTTGAAGTTGGACTCAGGGGCTAAGTTGGGCTTGTTGTTGACGTACCTGCCTCCCAGCTTTGTTACAACAGCCCTGCCTGTGCTGCCAGAGGCAGTAGCTGGGCTGGCGGTGGAGTTCCCCAGGCTTATGGTACTGGGAGACTTCATCTTGCCATCACTTGGTGAATCCTCAGATGAGGCTCAGGAGTTCATGGCTTCCATGACAACCATGAACCTGACTCAAGTAGTTCAGGGTCTGACCCATGGGCGGGGGGGGGACACACACTTGACCTGGTGTTTCTCTTGGGGCAGTGGAGATATGATCTGGAATTAAGGGGTATAGATGCTTCTCCCCTGTCGTGGTCAGATCATTTCCTGCTGAGGTTAGACTTCAGGGCGCTACCCCCCCATCTCAGGGAAGCGGAGCCAATTAAGTGGTTCCATCCCAGGCACCTAATGGACCCTGAAGGGTTCCAGAAGGAGCTTGGGGAGATACCTGACTCCCTTGTCCACAGTCCGGCTGAGTCCTTGGTGGCTGCCTGGAATAGGGTGGCATCTGGGGCACTGGACCAGATTGCGCCTTTGCGACCTCTCCATGGCAGTGGATCCAGGAAAGCTCCCTGGTTTACCGAGGAGCTCCGGGAGATGAAGTGCCAGAAGAGACTTCTAGAGTTACGCTGGTGGACCAGTAACTCCGAATCTGACTGAACACTTTTAAGAACCTTTATTAGGACTTATTTAGTTGCGATATGGGCAGCAAAATGTTCGCATTTTTCTGCACTTATTGCATCCAATGATTCGCGCCCAGCCACCCTATTTAGGGTTACTCGCTCCCTCCTTAATGTAGGGGGAGTGGAGGAGCCCTTGCAGGGTAGAGCTGAGGAGTTTGTGCAGTTTCTGTTGGATAAAGTTGCTCAGATTTGGATGGACCTGGACTCTGATTGATGACGGGGGCAGGTCTTAGTCCTATTGTGTGGGATGAATTTGAACCTGTGACTCCTGAGGAAGTGGACAAGGCTGTGGGAGCGATGAGTTCCTCCACTTGTTTGTTGAACCCATGCCCCTCCTGGCTGGTTTTGGCCAGCAGGGAGGTGACATGAGGCTGGCTTCAGGCTTTAGTTAATGCGTCCTTGAGAAAGGGGTCCTTCCTGCAACCATTAAAGGAAGCGGTTGTAAGGCCCCTCCTCAAGAAGTCTTCCCTGGATCCAGCAGAATTAAAGAACTTTCATCCAGTCTCCAACCTACCCTTTGTAGGAAAGGTTGTAGAGAAAGTGGTGGCACTTCAGTTCCTGCGGTCATTGGATGAAACAGATTATCTAGACCCTTTTCATTCTGGCTTCAGGCCTGGCTACAGCATGGAAACTGCCTTGGTCACGCTGATGGATGATCTCTGGTGAGCCTGAGATGGAGGTCATTCCTCTATCTTGGTGCTACTTGACCTCTCAGCAGCTTTCAATACCATTGACCATGGTATCCTTCTAGGACAACTAAGGGAGTTGGGAGTGGGAGGCATTATGTTATGGTGATTCTCCTCCTACCTCTCTGGTCAGTCACAGTTGGTGTTGGCAGGAGGACAGAGGTCAACCCTTAGGCCCCTCATTTGCAGGGTGCCTCAGGGCTTGGTCTTCTCTCCCCTCCTATTTAACATCTACACTGGGTGAGATCTTCTGACAATATGGGGTGGGGTATCAGCAATATGCTGATGATACCCAGCTGTATATCTCCACCCCGTGTCAGTTTAGTAAAGTGGTGGATGTGATGTGCCAGTGCCTGGAGGCTGTGAGGGTCTGGATGGGAGTCAACAGGCTCAGACTTAACCCAAACAAGACTGAGTGGCTGTGGGTATTGCCTCCTATGTCGATTGTCCATCCCTGGTTCTGGGGGGGGGGGAGAGAAATTGTCCCCCTCAGAATGGGTTCACAATTTGGGTGTCCTCCTAGACTCACAGCTAAGATTAGAGCAACATCTAGCAGCTGTGGCTAGGGGGACCTTTGCACAGGTTCTTCTAGTGCACCAATTGCAACCCTACTTGGATCGGGAGGATCTCCTCACGGTCACTCATGCCCTTGTCACCTCACGGTTAGATTATTGCAACACGCTCTACATGGGGCTACCCTTGAAGAGTGTTCAGAGACTACAGTTGGTCCGAAATGCAGCTGCGCGAGCTATCGTGGATGCACCTAGATACACCCACATTACACTAATTCTCTGCGAGCTGCATTGGCTCCCTATTGGTTTCCGGGCACAATTCAAGGTGTTGGTTATTACCTTTAAAGCCCTACATGGCTCAGGGCCAGGCTATCTTCGAGACTGCCTTCTACCACATAGCTCCCAGCAACCGATAAGAACCCACAGAGTTGGTCTCCTCCGGGTTCTGTCAGCTAAACAATGCCGGCTGGCGGACCCGGGTGGAAGGCCTTCTCTGTGGCTGCTCCAGCTCTCTAGAACTAGTTACCTCCTGAGGTCCGGACTACCCCCACCCTATTGGCCTTTGGAAAGTGGTGAAGACCTGGCTTTTCCAGCAGGCCTGGGGCCGTTGATCTCGCTGTTCAATTTTGCCAGATCCGGCCATGGATGGTGTGCATGTGTTTTTAATATTTTTAAAATGTTTTTGTAATGTTTTTTTTAAAAAATTTATGTCACTGTTTGTATTATTTCTGTTGTAAGCCTCCCAGAGTCCCTTGGGAGTTGAGCGGTATAGAAATATGATTAATTAAATTAAATTAAATTAAATTTTCATCTGTAAGTTTCTGGGAAAAAGGAAACATTTTTTCATGCTTCCCTTCCTTATCCTTGGATTATTATGAAACAAGAGCTTTGTAGTTGAGGTGAAGTGAGTTATGCAATTTTGGATATACTAATTACTGCTGATCTGGAAGGATCTCTTAAGAGTCTGGTAACCGTATATTAAGTTCATATACATGATTTGTATAATTATGCTTTATTAAAGTAACCTTTTGTATGATCCTTGTTTGAGTATCCACAAAACCAAACAGGCATGTTTTTGCTGAAGTAGTGTGTAACCAAGAACATCCTTTCAATGCCTACAAAATTGTTTTAGTAGTATCAAAGCTACAAAAGTGTATTGATAGTGTCTAGGCATTTCCCAAAATCTACTTGATATTGTGAGAGCTAATGTGATGTAATAGTTAAGGCATCAGACTAGAAACCAGAAGTTCAATAAATTCTAATCCCTCTTTTAAGTACAAAACCAGCTGGGTGACCTTAAAACAGTCATCCACTCTCATCCCTAGGAAGGAGGCAATGGCAGACCACTTCTGAAATCTTACTGAGGAAACTGCAGGGACTTGTCCAGGCAGTTGCCAGGCACTAAGACTGATTCAAAGACACTAAGAACAAATAAATATCTGCTCCTGAACTAGGGATGAAAACATTCAAAACATATCAAGTACTAGGCTTTATGAACTTCAAAACAATAATTAGCCAAGGTTTTATTTTCCAGAAAAAAAAAAAAGTTTGGATAAGTAATATGAGTTTGCAGCACACCCAGCAGACTGAGATAAACTGCGCATATTAGCAGCATCTACAGCAATATTTTATGATGCCAGAATGGTGACATATGCATGAAGATGTAATTATGCAAAAGCCACAATTATATACTTGCATCTGAACATACGATGTAAGTACACAAGACACAACATTTGGGCTTATATCATAATTTACATAATTGATCCCTCTGTGAATTGTCATGCTGGATATATTTAGAAAATGTAAATTGATGTATGAGAATATATAAAATACCCTTGATATATTGAGAATCATTGTTTGATAAGTTACTTACTATACCTGCATAAGATTGTTTGTAGAATGTTCTTATATGGACTTCGTTTTCTAAAAATAATTTTTAAAAGTCTTAATTGTATATTTCTCAGTTTCATTTAATTATACTATTCATTTTAAAAGGTTGATCTAATGCCCTTAATATACAATGACCCATTTTTGGTAGCCCTTTTATATATTGGTATTGTTTGTTATGGTTTCAGTATTGCCAAAGGAAAAACATAGAATTTGCACAACCTGTTTTACTTTCCATACATTAGCATTCTTCATTGTTTTTACTTATCACTAAATGAAAAAAGTTGAAAAACATTACTCTTCAGATGTTATGGTGCTTTATTTTCACTATATTCACTACATTCATACTTTTTATTTTAAAATTTTAAAAGGTGAAAATATTAATAAAATCCTGAGATTAAAAAAATGAAGAGAGATTTGTTATTCTGATAGTACTAAGTAAAATTATTTTAATGACATGAGGATTTAGCAAATGTAACTTCTCAGTTATATAGATATATGTTTAATTTTAAATCAAGTAAATAATTCCTCTGAGCAGAACTACATGTGCATGAACAAACTCATCCAATCTTTTCCAGACACATTATTTAACCATTAAGAAAAAGCAAATCAAAAATCTGTTTTCACATGGACTGCAACCATTGTTTCTTATGTCTAGTCAGTAATTAGACCTCAGATGGTGAAGTAATTTCAGAACATGGCTTACATGTTAATACTGCAAATCCAACAGATTGTGGTAGAGCCATAATTAGCATAGTCTCCATCAACATCTTAATTAGCCCCCATCTCAGCATGGAGCAGTGGTGACTATCTTTGGAGTCCTGAGAATGTTTGGTTTTTTTTCAGGGAAGATACATGCTTCCCAAAGGCTGAGGTTTTTTTCATATTAATTGTTGAAAAGTAGTAATCCAGTTCTAGGAAAAGAAAGAAAGAGCAAAGGATGCCTAAAATAATGAATCAAGGGCAGTATACATGCTATCTATTCTGATATAGCAGGCTGTCAAACTCGTGGCCTATGAGCCGGATGCGTCACAAGCTAGCCACGCCCATGCCTGGTTTAGCGAAGGGGGGGAAAGTCCTGATATGTCATGTGACGCCGCCGTGACGCTGTGAGTTTGACACCCCTGTAATACAGCATGAGTTATCTGCATCAACCTACTGAGGTAAAAAATTCATTGTGTTGAGAAGAAAGAGTAATAATTTTGTGACATGGAATATTCATAAAACTAAAGGCAAGATTTTTCCATGCAACAGGCAAGAATATTCAATAGTGATTTGTGGATGGACTGGAGTTCCTCATTTCTTATCTAGGCTACAAGTAACATCTTAGCTTTCCTTTCTATTCATGAGTATTTACTTTTTGCCATAGCAGCTGAATCAATACTATAAGATTTAGTTATTCCAGAATACCTTTTTTCAAATCTTCATTCTTATAGATTTTCTATGTAGCTTCTGCTATTCAAGAAGTAATCTTCATTTCATTGTAGAGTACCCTACATGATTAGAATTTCTTTTTTACTACTTTTTTTATAAAGCACTTTTAGTTCTTAAGTCTCAAATATACAGATAGTTCTCAATTTATGACCAAAATTGAGCTCCAAATTTCTGTTGCTAAGTGAGACAGTTAAGTGAGTTTTGCCCCATTTTATGACCTTTCTTGTTTACGACCTTTGTTGTTAAGTGAAGCTCCACAGTTATTAAGTTAGTAACATGGTTGTTAAGTGAATTTGGCTTCCCTATTGAGTTCTTTTGTCAGAAGGGCCCAAAAGGTGACCTTGGGACATTGCAACCATCATAATTATGAGTCAGTTGCCAAGCATCTGAATTTTGATCCTGTGACTCTGGAGATGCTGCAATGGTCATGTGAAAAATGATTGTAAGCCACTTTTTTCAGTGCCATTATAACTTCAACAGTCACTTTAATGAACTGTATAAGTTGAGGACCCGCTGTATCCACATGTCTATATATTATTGCCAATTCTACTTTAAAAAAAAAAAGTAGGTCAATTTGAGCATCACTATATAGAATTATTAACAATAAGACCAAAAAGCTGCAGTGCTTTTGTAAGTTCAGTTGAGATATAATTAGGAAGTAGAGTAGCCTTTGTATTAAAGTATCAGAGACAGGTTTAATATCAGTTTAGGAAAACTGACTAGATTACCTGATCTGTGTATTCAGAAAACACATTTTTCTCCAAGCTAGTAATTGTTCATTTTTGCATTCCAGATTTGGTAGCTCAATAGCAAGTATACAATTAAAATAAAGGGACAAGATGTATTCCAGTCCATTCTCAGAGTCCAAGAATTTGTAGTTAGTAGCCACTAACTAACTTTTGATTTTTTGGCACAAACATTCATTTTTTATTTTCTCAAGGACTTCTTTTGGAAATAAAATTGGGAAGAGTATTTTAGATGTTATGTTTTAAGAGTTCTAAACTGTTATCAGTTTAGTGCAATTTACCTAGTATTTTTTGCCTACTTGTACTAGTCATAAGGCAATGGTTAAGCAAGAAAAATAATGGAACAAACAGTAATGAAAATAACTGCAATATTTTGCTTGATGAAATTTCGAACATTCTAAAATGTACCAAATATAACCCTGTATGAAGATTAAACAACAAACGTGGAAAAACCTATGAATTTAATAGATAGTGGCATAAAGCAATCCATCTCCGAAAGGTTCTATAATAGGGTTTGGTAAGCCACACATTTTTGTGGTTTGAGAATTTAAAGTATTTTTCTTTCATCTTTAAATATGGCAGATAAAAGCCTCTTTTGTATTTGCAGCAGCAATGTAATGCTTGAATTGGAAAGCTGTAAGAATGATCAGCTGCCTAACCAGACATGTAAGAATTGCTTTGCTAGAATACAAGAGAAATCCAATAACTGTTAACTGCCAACTCCTGGAAAGCTCAAAAGCAAAGTATAAAGGACAGAACCATGCTATATACAGTGGGGCAAAAAAAGTATTTAGTCAGCCACCAATTGTGCAAGTTCTCCCACTTAAAAAGATGAAAGAGGCCTGTAATTGTCATCATAGCTAGACCTCAACTATGAGAAACAAAATGAGAAAACAAATCCAGACAATCACATTGTCTGATTTGGAAAGAATTTATTTGCAAATTATCTTGGAAAATAAGTACTTGGTCAATATCAAAAGTTCATCTCAATACTTCGTTATATATCCTTTGTTGGCAATGACAGAGGTCAAACGTTTTCTGTAAGTCTTCACAAATTTGGCACACACTGTTGCTGGTATGTTGGCCCATTCCTCCATGCAGATCTCCTCTAGAACAGTGATGTTTTGGGGCTGTCGCTGGGCAACACGGATTTTCAACTCCCTCCAAAGGTTTTCTATGGGGTTAAGATCTGGAGACTGGCTAAGCCGCTCCAAGTCCTTGAAATGCTTCTTGCAAAGCCACTCCTTCGTTGCCTGGGCGGTGTGTTTGGGATCATTGTCATGCTGAAAGACCCAGCCATGTTTCATCTTCAATGCCCTTGCTGAGGTTTGCACTCAAAATCTCATGATACATGCCCCATTCATTCTTTCCTGTACACAAATCAGTTGCCCTGGTCCCTTTGCAAAGAAACAGCCCCAAAGCATGATGTTGCCGCCCCCATGCTTCACAGTAGGTATGGTGTTCTTTGGATGCAACTCAGCATTCTCTTTCCTCCAAACACGACGAGTTGTGTTTCTACCTAACAGTTCTACTTTGGTTTCATCTGACCATATGACATTCTCTCAATCCTCTTCTGGATCATCCAAATGCTCTCTAGCAAACTTCAGACGGGCCCAGACACGTACTGGCTTAAGCAGGGGGACACGTCTGGCATTGCATGATCTGGGTCCCTGGCGGCGTAGTGTGTTACTGATGGTAGCCTTTGTTACGTTGGTCCCAGCTCTCTGAAGGTCATTCACTAGCCCCCCCCCCATGTGGTTCTGGGATTTTTGATCACCGTTCTTGTGATCATTTTGACCCCACGGGATGAGATCTTGCGTGGAGCCTTAGATCGAGGGAGATTATCAGTGATATTGTATGTCTTCCATTTTCTAATTATTGCTCCCACCGTTGATTTCTTCATACCAAGCTGCTTGCCTATTGCAGATTCAGTCTTCCCAGCCTGGTGCAGGTCTACAATTTTTTTTTCTGATGTCCTTTGACAGCTCTTTGGTCTTCACCATAGTGGAGTTTGGAGTGTGACTGTTTGAAGTTGTGGACAGGTGTCTTTTATGCTGATAACAAGTTCAAACAGGTGCCATTAATACAGGTAATGAGTGGAAGACAGAGGAGCCTCTTAAAGAAGAAGTTACAGGTCTGTGAGAGCCAGAAATCTTGCTTGTTTGTAGGTAACCAAATACTTACCGTATTTTCCGGCGTATAAGACGACAGGGTGTATAAGACGACCCTCCTCAGAGCCATTTAAGGCTCATCAGAGCCTTATGGGCTGGTCTGCCTGGTTACAGGAGAATGAGACCCGGCGTATAAGACGACCCCCAACTTTTGAGAAGATTTTTGTGTGTTAGAAAGTAGTCTTATACGCAGGAAAATACAGTACTTTCCACCATAATTTGCAAATAAATTCTTTCCAAATCAAACAATGTGATTGCCTGGATTTGTTTTCTCATTTTGTTTCTCATAGCTGAGGTCTACCTATGATGACAATTACAGGCCTCTTTCATCTTTTTAAGTGGGAGAACTTGCACAATTGGTGGCTGACTAAATACTTTTTTGCCCCACTGTACTTTGCTTCTTGTACCTTTTATAGGGATGATCCATTTTAACTATTACCATAGCTTTATGTACAATCAGTTCTATTAATATTGGTAATGCTTTCTAAAATACAAAGATTATGTAATTTTCTTTATAACTGTTTTAAGTTGTTTGGAAGAAAGACCCACCCCACACACAAAATTAGTCATTCCAGTTTTTGGGAAATGCTACTAATGTTTCCCTCCCTTCCTGAATTTGGGACTCCTAGTTGAATGCTTAACTGAGTGTAGTGCAGTGGTGGGTTTTAATCAGTTTTACCACTGGATTGCTTCGTGCAAGCGTGTTGAGAAAAAAAAAACAGCTGAGGCATGGCAATCCCCTCTGCCGCACCTTACAGCTAAACGAAATAAAGGTAGGTATAGTGCGGGGCAGGGGGGGAGAGGGCCCAAATGACATTCAGAGCGAACCAGTTCGCTCTCCTATGAAGATTTCCACTATCGGCTCTCCTGAACCGGTAGCAACCCACCACTGGTGTAGTGAGTCCAGTTTGGGAAAGAGTATTGTATTCATTCAATTCTCTACTGATAATTGTATAATAATAATTGTATTTACTTGGGGGGTTTTTTGTATAAAATGTACGGTATGTGCTTCTCTTTGATTCAGGGTTGGAAAACACTTCATTATTGGGAAGGATGGCTGAAGAAAGTTATGGCAAGGCAAGGTTTCTCCTCTCATGTTTGTTTTGGGAGGGGAGAGTCTTTTTAAAGCCACATTAGGCCTCTATTGATATTTCTACTTATCTTGTGTGTGTTTCCTAATTCAGCAATATATTGTTAACTTGCTAAAATTAGGCAGTGCTGTGTGAATGATTACAGAGACCCAGAAAAAAGAAGCTTGTGAGCAATAGGAATGCTTTAATCTAACATATTCCTTTTTCCATGCAGTTTTTACTCTGTGCCTTTAGCCATAACCTAAATGTGGATGCACCTTAAATTTAAGAATAACAGGCATTTTCATGTTTTTTTCTTTATTCTCAGTTTATTTTCTAGCATAAAAATAATTCTGTTTTAAAAATCAGTAATAACCGTTCACCTGAGAGTACTAATTCTTTAAGAGAGGGCTAGAAATCCAAACACCTTAATATCAAAATTAGATCTCAGCTTCCCTTTTATGCAATATGAAATCATGTTTAATGTCTACTGTTCTGTGTGTTTCCATAGTAGCCATTCAATGGTAGTTATATATGGTGATATAGCTATCTAGGAAAAGTACCAGTACCAAAAATAAACATATTGAAACGTACTAACAGATTTGGTTGACATTCCTAGGTCAAAAAAATATAGCAAAGCATATCCCTCTTCTTTTGCTGAATTGATCATATTTCTTTGTAACCGAGGAATTAATCTGACTGTCCAAGGTCCTTTGTTTTAAGGATGACAGATGAAGATAAACTAGCATAGCAGTGAAATCCTGTCTGGGTCCAGAAATTTGTGAACTTTCTTTGATAGTATTGATCACAAAAATAAAAATAAAAACATTTGTATGTGTGATTTTCCCCTCTCTCCCACTAAAACAATAGTCTTAATTTTATAAGATAGTATGGTTTCAGATCAAAATGAAAGACAAGTACATTTGACATCATGAATCTGAGACTTTGTTTCCTACATAATAATATGTGCAAAAGTCCTTTTCTATATGTATTCATGATCATGACTTAAGGAGTTTTCTAAGGTATTTTGAATTTTCAATAGTTCCTTCATGCATGGAACAATGATACAAATCATTGTCAATATAAATTGTTGCACCTGGTGATGTAGTCATAAATGCCTGGAGGGCATTTAGTTGGGAAAAGTGTCATGGAAGGTTTCCAAAGGTCATGGAAAGGTTGAAACTGACAAAAAAAATATCTTGCTAGTCTCAAGGCAATAGTGAGGAATTTTTCTCTTTGAGATAGAAGTGGGGAAGTCTTTGTTAGTTTCATTCACCCTATTTCAGGTATTGATATACGCATGTTCAACTGAGTATTTCCTCCGCCAGAAATCCATACATCCAGCTACCAATATTGCTGTTTTATGAGTATCATATTTTCAAGGAATAAATAAAATATGCTTCTATTTTTTAATAGAATATAGAACAGAAGTATTAATGTGGTTTTGTTAACATTGTTATTTTTATTTTATTTAAGAACTTCATTCGATTGTCCAGCTTTTCTACATGAAAATCTGTGTATTCATCAGTGATAATGACAATAAAATGATAGGATAATAATAGTGATGAACATGATAATACTATGACAAAAATGCCAGAAATCCTCTGTATTATGCTCATAGGTAATTGAATCATATAGAAAACAGAGGGGTACATAATGGCATAGTTTCAAGGAATAGAGCCTTACTCCTTCAAGTACAAATATGAAATTGCAGGCATGTCTTAGGTTGTGATAGCCTACAGGTGTTGATAAGATGAAATTGATCTGAGGCACTTTATAACACTAAAAGTGGAAAGTAAAATCACACAGAGCTAAAATCAGTAGGATAATATCCTCTACACAAATCAGCAGCAAATGCATCAGCAGAAACTGAAAGATTGATGTATACAGCTACATTCTGATTGGTTTATGAAACTGAACTAATGAAGTTGTCTATTGTACTTCCAAATATACAGAATTCCTCAGGGAGAGCAATACAACCAAGAAAGCCCCACTACTGATATGAACAAGGAAACTTAAAATTCTTAACAGGGAATGTAAATAAGGTAGATCTTACCAGGATGAGGACAGTATCAGGTTATCAAACAGTATCTTGAAATGACATCAGCCTCCACTGACAAAGCTGAATTCAAGAAAGTCCTCTCCTTCTCACCTGATCCAAGAACAAATTTACAGGAGACTGAGATAGAAACTAAAATTTGGGCTGACCATAACCCAATAAAATTAAGCTGGAAAGGAGTAAAGAAAAAAATAAGATGGACATTGAATCAATCTATACTAAAAGAAAAAGAATTTATACAAACAATAGCAAAAGAAATGATTTTAAAAAAGAAGAAAAGAAGAAAGAAGAGACATCATTGCAAAATGTATGGGATACAGCCAAAGAATATATTAGGGGACTAGCTATAACTTACATAACGAGAAAAAAAAAGGAAAAACAACAACATCAAATGACTTTAAGAGAAGAATTTTAAAAATTTGAGCTAGAACTACAAAGAGATCCACAAAAAAACCTCTCAAAAATCAAATGGGATTAATAAAACATAAATTGAATTTAGTAGAAAAGGAAGAATTGGTGCAACAAATCAAAAGAGAAAAACAGAACAGGTGATAAAAAGGCAAAAAAATAATAATAAGACCCCACTTTTCTTGTTTTGAACGATTCCTATAAAAATAGAGAGGTTTTTTGACGAGCTAAATACAATAATTTTAAATTTATTTGGCAAGGAAAAAAGCTAGAATTAGATTGAAAATGTTGCAAGACTCTAAAAATAATGGAAGTTTTGGGCTACCAGATTGGGAGTTATATTATCAAGCATGTGTATTAACATGGGTTGAAAGAATAGATTACCCTCAGACATAAAAGATTGTTGTATTTAGAAGGTCACGATCTGCAATTAGGATGGCATGCTTCTTTATGGTATCATAAGACATTTCCAAAATCACTATGTAAGAAATGTGCTATTTTTAGTATGGGAAAAAATAAAAGCTAAAATATATATGAAAATACCAGGATGGCTTTCAACAATGGAAGCATTTGTTCACCCAAATCTAGTAAACTTTGGAAAATTTTTAACATATAAAGATATTTTAAATACAGAAGGGAAATTAAAAACCAAATAAGAACTACAAGAACAGGGTGTTTATTTATCGTGGTGGCCACAAATGCAAATACAATTGAGGTACAATAAAGATGTTAAGATATGTGGCTTTTATAAAAAGCAAACAACATTTGACTAAATCCTATTAATGGTATATGAAAAGTTATTTAAGGAATTATATAACTTTACTAAGCTTAAAAATGGAAGACGAACAGGTGAAAGAGACAATGATAGTATGGGCAAATTTTTTTGGATATAATACAGAACTAGACAACTGGCAAAAACTCTGGGAAAGAAACTATAAATTGAAGATGGCAACCACTTATAAAGGAAACTTGTATAAAATGTTTTATAGGTGGCACCACCAGCTAGGCTAGCAAAAATGTTCAAAAATATGTCCATCAAATGTTGGAAATGTAATAAAACTGGGCACATACAGTATTATCACCTGTGGTGGACATGCTCAAAAGCAAAAAAAAATTGAGTGAAAATGCATATGTGGTTAGAAAAAAATGTTAAGATAGCATATAGATTTTAAGTCAGAACTATTTTTGTTAGGCATAATACCAGAAGAATATGATAAAGGGAATGTATATTTGATATTACATCAGCAGCAAGAATTGTATTTGAATAATATTGGAAAAGCGAGGAAACTCCTACGGAAAAAGATATAATTTAAAAAATATTGGACTGTGCAGAAATGGACAGATTAACACTGAAGATAAAAGAAAAAGAAGGCATCGCATTTTCAAACTTGGGTTTTATCAGTGGTTGGACAACAGGAGTAGAAATTAGGGACCTAATATCTACTCCTACATACATAATATATATGTATGTATGTATGTATGTATGTATGTATGTATATGTATGTATACACACATGTATGTATGTGTGTGTGTGTATGTACACACACACATACACACAAATATTCAGTTTTGGAATAATGTTCTGAATGTTGCAGCATGGTATGTTTTTTCTGCAGTTTGTTGATTAAGGTTATAATCTATATGTCTGTGGAGATTCTCAGTTATCCAGGTCATAGTTGTCTCAAAGGTGCTTTAAAAAAAAAAAGTAAAGCGGGAAAAGAAGAAGAACTAAAACATGTGAAATCCTTCAGAACTTGTGATTATCCTAACTAGACCTACATCAAATCCAGAAAAAAGGTCCATCAAGTCCATCCAACAATTTAAATCCAAGAATATACTAAGACATTTCCCCTATTTCCCAGAGATTCCCTGGATCACCTGATCTGTTCAGCCTTTATTTCCTACTCCAGGATGCAGATCCTAATATAACTTCAAAGGTGGCAAAATTTTTTGCTGCAGTCACGGCGGAAAAAAAACGGGGGAAGAGACCGGTAATTCCTATGGCAGAGGAGCACTAGTATTGATAGTATAGATTGTATTTGAGGTAGTACATGGTGTATTGTCGCATGATCTTTTTACAATTGTAAAATCTACCCCCCCTTTTTATATGTATTTAATTTGGTCTCTGACCGCAATAAAAGCTATCTATCTATCTATCTAAGACAGAAGCTTGTCCACCCCAAGGATAAAATATCCAGACACAAACTGAGCAATGTGATATATGCAATACAGTGCAGTGAGACACGTAGAGATCTATACATTGGTAAAACAAAACAACCACTTCATAAGCATACGGCACAACATAGATCAAATCACTCAGGATAAGATTCAACAGTCCATGTGCATTTGAAAGACAAAGGTCACTCTTTTGAAGACAGCAAAGTCCGTATTTTGGATAGAGAGGATCATTGGTTTGAAAGGGGGATAAAAGAGACCATTTATGTTAACACTGAGCAGCCCTCTCTTAACAGAGAGTGAGAGAGAAAACACCACCTCCAGTCTACAATGTAGCCCTTGCAGCAGTTCCAAGAAGATTCCACAACCAATTGCACTCTTATGCAGATTTATTTATTTATTTTTATTTGTTTGTTTAGATTTGTATACCGCCCTTCTCCTTGCGGACTCAGATGAACCTGAGGGCTACAAGAGCTCTTAGGGAGAATGCTAATGACCAGATGACTGCAAAGAAACACAATCCTTCCACCCCCACTCCAACCCGCCAATCTAATCAGAACTTATTGTTCCATTCCTCCCACCATCCAGTATCAATTGTCAGGACCTATCCTTTCATTTTCTCTACCCTCGGCATCACAACTAATGAAGCTTCTTGGATGAGAAGTGAAGTCCAGTTGCCTTTTGAAAAATCAGCTTTGAGTTATAATCTATACATTTTACTAGGTTCTTATTTATAAGCCTATCCCTTTCACAATTAGTGACTCTGGATGGTGAACAAAAGAGAAAAAACAACAACAAAAGAACAAATGCAATGCAAAAAACAAAAACCTAAAAAATTAAAAAATATAATGACCAAATCGCAGGTGGCAATGGTGGTAGTGACTCAAAGCAGAAAATGCCTCATGGTTCTCAGCAAAACAGGGAAATGAAACTGGCAAGCGGAAAAGCTCAACAGTAAAAAAAGAAGAAGAGGTAGTTAGATTATTTTAAAGCACTAGAAAATGTTTAAGGTTGAACTTTTGGATGTAACAGAGCCTCTAAGATAGACTACTGCTCTCAGAAAGACGTGTTATTCTCTAATGCTGAAGCATGATTTAATTCCTTATTTAGTCAACCTTTGACAAGAAATGGATGAGGGTAGAAATGCCATCTTATTCTTTGCATAGCTGTCAGTAGGGTTTAGGCAAATCTTGTCTTTGGGAGAAAAATACATGGTTAACCTTAACTCATACACTGAAATACTCAGGAACATTTTTCTCTCTGAAGAAATGAATTCTGACTTTATGACTGCATGTCATAAATTAATGACAGAAAGTTAATAAAATTTTTATGTTGCTTTTCTCATCTAATTCACATCCTTGTATTTTTCACCACTGCATTTTTGTTAATACTGATTAGTGTTTATAGAACTCTGGAGTGATATATTATTGAACAATGGAAGGAGTGCTCCAAGATTTTGCCGGTGTTTTACAAACATTTTCTGATAGTTAGGAATCCTTCCCTCTTGCCTTTGGCAATTGGGATAAACTCTTAATTGCTGTTTATTTATGAAATTTACAGCACTAACTACAAAAGTGTTTGTGGTGTTTATAATAAAATTGGTTGTACTGGTGGTATTGGAAGCAAGATCTCCCTGCCACTTCACCAGGCCAAATAATGTCATCTCCAAAGTTCTCTCTTTAAAACAAAATCCTGCCTTTATTATCTCTAAAATTAACTCAAGGCAGTGAATATACCTAATACAAGGTATACTTATACCTTCCTCCTCCTATTTTCTCCACAACAATAGCCCTGTGAGGTGATTAGAACTGAGAGAGTGATTGGCCTAAAGTCACATAATTGGTTTTCTTGTCTAAGGTGGGACTAGAACTCAGAGTCTCCTGGTTTCTAGTCTGATGCCTTAACCAAACTGTTTTAAAACCCTACTTTTATCACAGTTTAACAAATGCCCAATGGTAGCTTGATTAGCAAATGAGTTGAATACAGGTAGTCCTCGACGTACAATTGCTTAGCAACTGTTCAGTGGGCCTCCCCAGAACTATGTATGACCCGATTTCAAAGTTCTGGTTTTACAAAATTCTCAGTTTTTGCTAGAATCTGGCATTTACTTCCACATTGGGTACAATTGTTTTAGCTTAATTACCGTTATTGACTTTAACAGTGGGGATGTTTGGTTAACAATAAATGCAAAAAGGTTCTAAAATTGGGTGTAGTCACATGGGGACCCACTTAATGACTGACAACTGCAATTCCAGATTCAATTTCTGTTGTAAATTGAGGACTACTTGTATGTCCTAGATGACATGCATAGCTGTCTTAAAATGATTCAAAGAATGATCATCAATATTTCTTCATCCGATTAGAGTATGTACGGGGCTCAGTCATTAGACTTGTACTCTTCAACATCTTTATGAATAGTTTGGGCATAGAAGTGGAAGAAATACTTATTACATTTACAGGTTGGTGATGTAGTTTCAAACATAGACAGAAATAAAATTCAAAATTATTTTGAAAGAATAGTGAGCTGAAAATAGAGCATGATGTTTAGTAGAGGCAAATTAAAGTTTTTCAGTTAGGAAAAAGAAATCCAATGTGCATGTTAAGATGGAAATCAGGTAAAATTGTTGTTGAAAAAATGTATTGAAATAGAATTGATCAGAAATTAAACATGAGGCAGCAATGTGATATGGATATCAAAAAGAAAATTTTAGGCTGTATCAGTAAAAGTGTATCTTTCTTAAAGGGAAGCAATAATTGAGTAAAATTGTTCCAGTATACTGGAACAGTCCAAAGGATATTTAAGAAACTGTGGATTAAATCTCTGAGGAAGACTGTAGAACTATTTATCCTAGGGAAAGACATTTGAGGAAGATGATGGCATTACTTAAAAAACTAATGACCTCTGCTGTCTTATCAACTGATATTAGGAAAAAAGTAATGAATAATGCTATCTGGGGAATTCTTGAGAGATGAAGTTTTCACATCTTAAAGATGCTAAGGCTGAGAAATACTGCATAGACAATGATATTTAAGTTCCATTCCTGCACAGTGATGGAAGTCCTTCTTCTTCTGGCAGCTTTATTTTCTGCTGGGAATTAGAAGTAGTCTGACTTAATGATTGAAATTGGGACCAGAATTTCCATTCCTAAGCAAAGCAATTTTTAAGTGAGTCACATCCAATTTTACAACCTTTCATGCCATGGTTGTTAATTTCATATCATGTAGTAATTACATGAGTCAAGTTTCCCACATTGACTTTGCTTGTTGGAAGCTGGCTGAAAAGGTCACAAATGGTGATCACATGTTAGGATATTGCAACTATCATAATATATATGGGTTGCCAAGTATGAAGTGACCATGAGGATGCTGTGATGGTTGTTAAGTCACTTTTTTCAATGCTGTTTTAACTTAGAATGGTGACTAAATGAACAACTACAAATCAAAGACTACCTGCATAGAGTATTTTTTGCCTCAAGATGTGGGGTACTACCTCTGTTATATCAGCTTGAGGGCAGCCAGTCACTCTGCATGTAGAACCAAACCCTGCATTTGGGAAATCTTCATAACCATGAGTTGTAGTAATTTCCAGTAGAAAGCAGATTGGAATTTCTGAATATGTTACCAGAATTCTAATTCTACTGCATTTTGCCTTCTTCAAAGCCTACATTCTTTCTTTTTATACATATTTATGATGGTCCCAGCAAAATATGACTTGCTTACAAAATCTTTTAAGGAGATACATTGAGCTAATTAAAAATAAAAAATGTCTATTAGCAGCTGTAATACTGAAAAGTGTTAGTATGTGGCATGGTTATTTTTTTAGAAAGAGATAAATTGATAGTCTGACTGAAATGGGATAAGCAATGGGAAAGAAGAAATCGGCATTTGAACTGGAAAATGCCTGTGGGTTGAATGTGGGAGAATAAGTGAACAGTGCTTTTGGTTTTGTTTACCATCTGCATTTTTGGCTTTTTAAAAAAGATAATGGGTGAAAAGATTATTGATGTACTATGTTGCTGGTGTTCTCTTGAGACCTCTTTTCTACTGTTTGAAAAAAAACCCTCTCCCCTCCTTCTTTCTTCTCTGCCAGTTCTAGTCATTATTGGTTGGTGCAGAGAGAAAGAGCCTGAGGCCCTGCTTTGTGGGATTCATCAGGACTTTACTCTCTCGTTATTAGCATCTATATGAAGCTCCTGGGGAAAGGAATCCTTCAACACAGGGCACGGAATCATCTGTATGATGTACAATATACCTCTCTGCCTGGGGCTAACCGTGTAAAACTATCAAGATTGTTCCAGGATCCAGTAGCTGTGGGAATCTGGATAGGGAATAACAGGTTTCAGTGTAATCGTAGTAAGACTTCAATCTTACTTTTGAGACTCCTACAATCCAGTAATTTTCCATCTTTATCTCTAAGAATTCCCACACAGAATTGGTGTATAATTAGGGGATCCTTCTGGATTCACACCTCCTGCTCAAACTACAGTATCTGGTGTGCCTGTTCCTGGGCCAGAAGATCCTACTCATGTAAGTCAGACCTTAATCACTTCCCAGCTGGAATACTATAATGTGTTCTACATGAGGCTACCCTTGAAGAGCATTTGGAAGGTATAGCTGCCCCAGAATTCAGTTAACAAGATCAGATTTGGGTGCCTTGTCTGGGGACAAGGGTATTTTTGGGCAGTTCATACAGTAACATCTGTGCTCTGTAAATTGCACTACCTTCTAGTGGTTTCCTAGTCCAAAGCAAGGAACTGGTTTTCACGAATATACAAAGTAAACATATTATAAGGAGATCAGGATACTTGAGGAATGGTTGGTCTCTGGTCATTTCTCTTCATGCCATCAAAACTGGCAGGATTGGCATGCTTCAGTTTCTGTGCCATGGCCCTGGTCCTATGGAAGAGCAACCCTCACAAAGAATAGAGTAGCTCTGACCTTCTGGCCTTCATAAGGCATTAAAGATTTGGATATTTTCCCTGGCACTGGGCTCAGGAGGGTACACTAGTGCTGTTGGTGGATTTGTTGTATGGTCAGTAGAGATTATAATTCCTATTGTTTCTGATTTTTAAGTCACCAAGCTTAAAAAAATAATATTTGTGTAATACATACAGAACTCATTTGGAGTTCCACTGATTTCTGTAGCAGATGGGTAATAACTATGCCAAATTGCTTCTTTGGAGAGGAAAAGAGCTAATGATTGTTCAAGTCCAAAGAGACAAAATGGTTATATTTGTTACATTTTATGTATTTATTTTTGGAATCTCATATAATGTCACTAGTTGACTCAAAACATTCAATAGAAACAAGGATAAAAACAAAACCAACTTTCTCCCAGGCACCAGGTCATTATTATTTGGTGATAATTATAGTTACTGAAGAAATGTTTCAGTATGAATTAATTCTGTCTGGCTATATAGATAGCCCTTGCTTTCTGACTGCCTCATATAGCAGCCATTCAAAGTTACAGTGGTACTGAAAAAATAACATTATGACCAGCCCATATTTACAACCTTTCCAGCAACCTTCAGTTGTATACCTGTCATTACAATCAGTATGCATTATTCTATGCCTGACCTGTGGTTTTTCTCCCCCTTCCACCTTGCAGAGCAGAGTGATTGGAGAAGAGATTACAAGAGAGTTAGGAGGCACATAATGGAGAACCTACAGTATTGGGCTGTTAGTGTAGTGCACGTGCAACTGCCAGTGCCAGTCCAATGCTTTTAATGTGTATTCCATTGTGTGCTTGCTTATTCTCTTGTAAACATTTCCTCTCTAGTGAATGTCATTACAAACATTAATGCTGTTCTTGTTAATTGTAGCAGCTCTGGATGAGCATTCCAAAGGGCAGGAATAGTTAGGAGGCAAAGAAAAGCTGAAGATGTGGAAATGAATTAGTCTTGTTGCTTTTCAGCTGGAAAGCACAGTTGCAGTCATGTGATTTTCCACTTATCAATTGCTTTGCTTAGTGACAGAATTACAGGTTCCAAATGTAATAGTTAAATGAAGAATTCTTTTATCATATTTAGTAAACTAATAGAATGTAATATTTATGAAGAATCTAGGAACTGGCTCCAGAGGAAAATAGGAAAGTAGTAATCACTTTTCCATTTCTCATGTAACCCTCAGGAAACAAAATGGTATATATGAATAGAACATGAAAATACATCTTTCTTACAATGTACACATATTATATAGCTATTTTTCATTTCCATTCTTTCCAAATATATTACATTTCTGGGGTTTTGAGTGATAATCCATTCAATGCTTTTAATTAGCACAGCATTTCTAACAAATGTTTAATGTTAAAAATTAATGTCAATGCTAGCAGAACAACATTGTGTGGCTATTTTGAAACTATATGGATAGGGCTATGCAGTTTTTTGGTTACTGTGATACTTAGGCCAAACTTTCCCATTCTAATTGATCCAATTGAATAATCCATATTTTATCCTAAAATATGGAATGCTTGATTCACATTAGCATTCACATTATAATGTTCTTTAAAGGCCATTTTAAAATTTTAATTTGCACACCATTTTAAACATATTTTTTTTTGCAACATGCTGCTTCTATTTCATTATAAAATTTAACATATTTGAGGAAAAATTAGATATGAAGGTTCTTCTGATTTATTTAATAAAATGTATGGAATAGCCCAATTTAACTGACTCTGGGTGTCTTCAAAGAAAAACCAGTTAAAAAGATAACTAAACAAAAACAAAAATAACACAACCAAAAAAGAGAAGACTTCTTTGTGTAAAACCTAACAAAAACAATATTTCAGGCCTAGATGTTCAAAGCTAAACTTCAAGAGTGGCAGATGTAGAAACTTAAGAGATAAGCTATTATATGGACACAATTCAGGGGTGGGTTCTACTTACCTTTACTACCAGTTCGCAATGGGATCGCAGATGCGAGTGAGCAAAGCAAGTGCACCTGCCTTGCTTCTGCGCATGCGCAAATCGCCAATGACAACATCCGGGGCGATGGGCGAGGCCTCCCGCCGGTTTTACTATTGGTTCTTGCAAACCGATCCAAATTGGGGGCAACCCATCACTGACACAATTAGAAAGTATAAAAATTGTGAGTCCGTAGTTTTCAGGATGTCTACGCTAATATTATGTGTAATGCGGAATATTCCTCTTTAGAAACAGATAATTATTTTACTTCATTATTTATTTATATATAGATATAGATATAGATATAGATATAGATATAGATATATATGACTGTCTGATGAGAGCAAATAAGCTCGAAATAGATCTATAACAGCCTCCCTTTATTTATAGAATTATCAGCAAAAATATTAAAAAACATAGAAAAATAGCTTGTCGGCTATATTATACTGTCTGGACGGCCCATGAGATTGGGCTGAAAGGCAAAAATTGGAGATTTGTGATATCTCCTCCATTCGTGGTAATCCAGGATGACTCAACACAAAAAAAAAAACCATACATACATACATACATACATATATATATGTATATGTGTGTGTGTGTGTGTATATATATATATATATATATATATATATATATATATATATATATATATATATATATATATATGGAGTTCTATGAGATTTTAAGAACAATTGAATTCATTCATCTTCTTCCTTCTCTTTTGCTTTTTATCTTTCACTTAATTATCCTAAAAGTTTTTCCAAGTCAGGATCAGTCAAAATCATGACTGGGTTGTTGTTTTTTTTAAAAAAAAATTTTGTTCCTTTTAGCAATGTCTTTTTCTAAGGCACTAGCAGTCCTTTTGGGTTTTTCTCTACACAGAGAATGTTATGGATTGATTCTATTTAAATCCAAAAGGACAGTTTGAAAGAGTAGAATTCAGATAGGGAATAGTTTTCATGAAGTTTTCATTAGATGTTATCTAGTTCTCTGGAAACTTTTTAACTCCTTATTTATTGGAGATTACAATTTCTTTAACTATCCATAACTTCCAATTTCTGGCTGTATGCTAGTAAATTTTTTTAAAAAATGTTTCAGAACATTTTAAACTGTAGACTAAAGCATCTGGAAGGCACCAGGCTAGGGGAAGCTAGTTAATTATGCTTTTGAAAAATCTCCTGGTTGTAGGTTGTTATAAAAACAGATGATATTTAATAATGGCCAACAGAGTTTGCTCAGACATCAGCAGATTTGACTCCCACAGAATTTATGATATGGGTGGCAAAATAATAAATATATGGCATTCTGCCAATTTTTAAAATTCTTGATCTTATGAAACGGTAGTTTTTCTATCAAAATTGACTTTCAAAAGCTTAACTTCACATTTCTGTAAAATAAAATTAATGCTAAGGCCAGTGACATAATTAGGAAAATGATAGTTTATGTGAAAAGGAAAGTCTTTAGTAAAGTATTGACTAGATTCCTTACTCTAGGGCTCTGTTGCCTAGCGCTGCAGTCAGTTAGCTCAAATATTCTGCTAGCCATAATAAGAAACCGATAGGAAAAGGGAGGATACACTATTTTCCCAAGAGTTTTGGAAACACAATAGTGCAGAGAATGGAATTAAGTAAAGCACAAATTGTACCATTTAAGTCCATATTTGAACACAGGGCTACTTCTAAGAATAACTTCTACATGAGAAAACATATTGACTTTGATAATATAAACAGTCCCCAGGTTACAAACACGATTCATTCTTAAGTCTATCTTTAAGTCAAATTTGTATGTAAGTCAGTACAAGTTATTTAGCCATCAGTTAGTAAATGTTTGTCTTAGTACATAAGTATTTATTTTCCCTTTCTATACGTATAAATCACTTAAGAAATACTTCCAAATATACTTACGTCTTAAACATGATTATACAGTAGATAATAAAAATAATATTGTAATAAGAAAAGAAACAGTTCTTAAAACATGAATGGAGGCAAATATATGTATCCCAGGATAATGTTACAAGATCCAATCTGGGTCGGTCACCAGGACCAGAGGTTTAATCTTCTGAGCTTTTGGACTCGTGCTGGATCCCATCCTTATGGAATTTCTCTCTACCAGAATATGTGTTTTGAGCAATTCTCGCCCTATTCTTGGGTATTGTATTTATGTGGTGCCTTCCTATTGGTTGATTGGTGTGTTGATGACCAACAATTAGCTGTTGCTTTCTTATGCTGCCGAATTCTTAAAACAGTTTGTATAGAAATAAAAGAAATCATGATTAAAAATTAACAATAGATGGGCTTGGTGTTGAAGAGGATGAACCTTGTACTAAAAATTATGCTTCAGAGGCATGGTAAATTATAAGAGAAAAACAGCAACATGATCTGACTAAATGGCAATGTGATCTTACTAAAAATGGCGGACAATATTCTTCCTTGAGCTGATGAACCATTGAAGCTGCACAGTTTTCATGAACTTCTGAAACCAGGCTGCATATTAAAAATGCACATGCTACTTTTTGAGACTTATGGAATTTGTCAGCTCAAGCAAAGAGAAGGCTGTCTGCCATTTTTAGTAATAGACAGTCTGTTTGTAAATAGGAGTTGTATGTAAGTCAGATGTTTTTAACCTGGGAATTTAGTAACTTAGACAGATATAGTCTCTCTCCCTCCCTCCCTGCCCCTCTCTCTCACATACACACACACACACACACACACACACACACAGAGAGAGAGAGAGAAAGAGAGAGAGAGAGAGAGAGAGCTTTATAAATCCACAAACCCTTATGTGCATGGAAAACATGCAAAGAGTGTGGTGCTTTTAAATATTTATGAAGCAACTATTTTAACAGAAAGTCAAATCATATAACAATATGCCAGTTTAGGCTTAAATAATGAACACATATGATAATAATTCCTTCTGTTAAATTTATGATTCTTGGCAATCCCTTGGATTGTTGGTCAGTATATTTAAATTTTTCCCACACTGAAAGAAAAAAAATCCATTTACTATTTTCGCAGGAATGATTGTCTATTATGTACATTTGGAAACCATTACTTTGAATGGTTAAGAATGACTACAGTTACACTCATGCCAGGAAGAGACAGAGATAAATATAATAAAAAGCCTTAGTTAAATTAATTTCATTGTTTGGGAAATGGATAGGACAGTAATCATCTACAGTTTTACATGATAAAGCAAAATAATATAGAATGGCTATTTATAAGTCTCAGTACAATCTTTTCAGGATCAGAATACATGTATAAAATGAATTATGTAGAGAATAATGAAACACTGGGAATAACAGAGAACCTAATAAAATATCATAAAACAAACATTTTAAAAGCTCCTTTAGTGTACTTCCAGCTACATTTGAAAACTTATTTCAAGTTAACTTTTAGAAGACCATAATTCTGGATGTGCATCGAGGGAAAATAATGTTGTTTGCTAATGTAAAAATAGATTTTTCTCTGAAAGATGGTTGGAAAGTATATACTCATTAATGATATTGTAATAATCTATCATGATTTAATGTGTCATTTCCAAGTTTTCAAGTTGCATTTCTGATAATAGGCTTCCTAAATGTATAACTTCAGTTCCACCAACTTGAAATGCAAACCAAGTGATTCAGATATTGGTTGTATGTGCACCACAGGATAACCATGTGTATTAATGTGCATAGAAAGAAAAGGATTCAAGCTATTAATGGCCCATTGCTACCCATGCTACTACTTTGATCCCTAGGAAATATATTTTTAATGAGTCATTACATTTTGAGGCTAAGGAAGAAAATTGTTTCAATGAAGTTAGTGAAATGCATTGTTATCAATTTAACTGACAAGTGTCTTGATAATAAATTTATTATCTCCCCTTTTTCTATGTAGTAGAAATTAAACCCCATAATTTTTCTTTGATGAAAATGAATGAACTGAGCCATATTTCAGCTATCTATTAGGAAGAATTAAAAGTTTGGGAATAAGAGAACAACAGAGTGTAAAGTAGTAATTTGAACCTGGTTGTTAAGATATTAATTGGTGATAAGAATGAATACTCATGAAGCCTTAGTACAGCTACTTAGTAGATGGTCTAATGCGGAAAGTAGTAACCATGACAACCACTCTGTTGAGAGCTAGATGTATGCTTCTAACACAGCAATGTCCTAATGAAACGTGTGTATCAAAATGTCAAGACAGTTTCAAAAAATTAACTCTGCTGTGAGAGTTCAAGACAGGTAAAAAATAACTGAAATATCTTTTCTTTGTAAGCATAGAACTTGTCAAACGTAGACTAATGTGAAATGCTTCATATTGGCTCAAAAACCATAAAGATCATTTTAGTATCCATATTGTAAGTAGTAGATGACAACTTATGAGTAGCACAATATGTAATTATGAACTTCCATTGTGCATGATTCTTTCCACAAACGTTCTTTCGAAACACACTCTAATATAATGAAGTGGGATAGATGATGTTAAGTGAATTAAAGCCACAGGATCATTAAACTACAACCCAAAAGAGATCTTCACTACAATTATTCAATGGTAGTAGCCTTAATAGGATCTAAGCTTGAATTAATGATAAGCCTAAGAATAGCAGCTATTCACCATCCTTTTTACAATACAGTATCATGACTATATACTTCGTGTTCACTCAGTGTCTTATAAGTTTTATGAGCAGTCTGATCTTTTTAATGTGATCATTCCTCTGTAATTAATATACATATATACATACATATATTTCCTTAAAATTAATTAAAATTCATAATTCATAACATTCCAAGTGTAGTAAAATAAGTACCAATGATGCCATGTACTTGACACCCTAATAACTATAACTCTCTTATAACCAGTAGATATTGCATGACACTTCCAATCAATGCAGAAACATTTCTGTACAGAATGAGGCCTTATTAATACTGCATGGATACTTCATACACTTCAGAAATATATAATTATTTTTGTGTCAAAATACCATTACCACTAAGTATATTCCTTTATTACCAAAATCACGGTATGCAGAGGATGACAGTAAATAAAATTATGCTAGCCCTGTGTTAGAATAATTTCTTTAAAATTATGGTTTATTCATACATTTAACTAAAATTCTGCTTCTGTGTAAAAGTTATATAAAAAAACCATTGTTCTTCAATTTTCAAAAATTTCTATGAGAATTTTTGTAATTACAGTGCTGCCACACATTTGGAAGACAAGAAATTGAGGATGTTTTCTTCAAATCATATATACAGGTTTGAGCATAGAATCTAGAATGCCCACTGATTCATTTCACCTTCCTTTAAACTTGTTTGAATCATTCAATATCAGTCCATTGGCCTCCAAATATAGATTGATACCGCCTTCTGAATTGGAAATCTTTTAGAAGATTGCCTTTATTTTTCATGCCTTTACAGATGCTATTGTAATTCTATTTCTTGTCTCTTCTAAAAATTCTCTGAAATTGTTAAGTTCCTTCCTAAGATCTTTGTCTTTCTGGATTCTCTTATCTTCTTAGCGATTTCCACAATTTATTCCAATGTCCAGTTTGCTTTTTTCTTCTTTCTTTTTTTAGAATTTGTCAATGGGCAGTTCACAATGTGTTTAAGAGTCAACCCCTGGCCATCTCTTTGCTGTTGTAATTGAACTCTTCTACCTTTTTCTACTAATAATGTAGTCAAATTGATGTATGTTACCCTATCTGGCAATGTCCATGTACTGTATATAAGCATCATTTTGGCTATTGGCAATGAAGAAATCATTGGGTTGGCAGAAATTTATAAGTTATTGACCTGCTTAATTTTCTAAGCCATAGAATTCAACTACATTTTCTTCCTTAATATATTCAACTTTGGCAATTCAGTCTTCAAACCACAAACAGCATATCTTGCTTATAGGTAATGTCCACAATTGGGACAATTAGACCAGAATTTCCATTTCTAAGCAAGGCAGTTGTTAAAAAATCATGACCTTTTTTGTCACAGTTGTTAAGTGAATAACTGTGCAGTTGTTAAGTCATTAAGCAAATCCACCTTTCCTCATTGACTTTACTTGTTGAAAGCTGACTGAAAAGGTTGCAAGTGGCAATCACATAACTCTTGGACACCGCAACTGTCCTATAAAACTGCTTGCCAAGCACCCAAATTTTGATCATGTGATTGTATTATTTATGACTGTATGACTGTATTGATTTACTTGATAATGTACAGAGGTTTTAACATTGCTGCTTCCACCCAGTATGAAATAAACCTTAGGATTTTCCTATACTGTCACTGCCAAGTATAGCCTGCTTGCTTTAGCTGGGTAACTGGTATGACTTTATGCCTTGGTTTTATACTTTTGGTATCCCCTCTCTTCCCCACTCCCTTGGCATTCTTCACTCATCCTCCCAGGAATATAACATCCTGCTATGAAGAAACAGTACAGCAGAACTTGGGATAGGGAGGGGGACAAGACCATTTATATAGATTTATGTAACATGCTTTTGAGATTAACATTTGTTATTTATTAATTAAATTTGTTTCCTGCCCATCAAGTCAGAAAGGTGACTCTGAGTGGCTTACAAGGTTAAAAGCAATAAAACTATACAAATATAAATGTGTGTGTGCTAACAATAAAAATTAAAATTATGATTAAAATTATGGTTGGGGAGGGAGAGAACAGGGTATACGGGGGGAGGTGGGATCTGCTACTGGTTCATCAATCACCTCTGACATGATATCCTCCATTGGGGCCCCAAGCTGACTGACAGAACCAGGTTTTCAGGCCCTTATGGAAGGTGAGGAGGGTGAGAGCAGATCTCACCCTGGGAGGCTAGATGTTCAAATAAGGATATTATGCTGTTGCCCTGAGTTATTTCCTATTTCCCTCTCTTTATTTTTTCTGAGTTTTGTAATTAGAAATGGTAGAAAGATAATTTTTACATGTTAGACAAAGTGGTCTTTAGGATTTGATGGATAAGTGAGAGAAAATAAACGGAATTAAATTAATTCAATACCACATCATGCATGTAATTTCCAAGTATCTCACTTGTCATTTTAGGTTGGGAAAAATATAGCTATCTATATAGTAATTTGACCCACATCCTAGATATTAAAACTTTGCTATGGGTGAAATAACATACAGCTCCCACCCCAATTTGTGACAGTTTGGAAGCCCAATTTATACATCTGCTTCTTTGTTTCATAGCAATAAGGAGTTTTCAAATAACAGATATGTAATATTTTGTTGCAAAAAGCTCTGCCAATTCATATCTCTAATGATATAATGAAACTGTAATACTGTATTATTTCCCTCATCAGGTTTATTTACAATTACATGAAAAATAAGATTTCTTGGTTTATTTTTTTCATTTAGTCATATTATCAAACTAATGTAAATATACGCTGTATCAAAAATTTTCTTTATATCTTTATATTCTTATAACAGGATGTATATCTATACATCCTGTTATAAGAAAATATTTTCTTATATTTTGGAAAAAACAATATTAAACATGGTTTGAGTTTTATCATATGTTTTTTTTATTAGCTGCTTGAATATAATACATTCCATTTCATTCACTGAGGAGATACAATTTCAGAAACTAATTTAATTAGTAATTTAATACACATACATTTTTAACCAGAATTGGAGATTTAGTAGACTGTATTACAGAATACCATTCTGTCCAAAGAAAACACCAGCCAAGAAAGATAACACATACTTCCATGTGTTAAAATGTTTTAATAAAATGCCAGCGCTATTTTTTCTCTTTGTACTATCACAAATGCATTTGTCTTCTAATGTAGATAAAAGAAGAGTTTTATACTCTAGTAACTGTTAAATTGGAATGATATACATTAATAATAGATAATAATAATTGTATATTTAATTAGGACCTTTCCTAGAAATTTCTCTATTTTTTCAGATGTATATTTTCAGACAAACAATTCGGGATTGGTACATTCCAAGAAATAATTACTAAAATTGAAAGGATTTATTTTGTTTCTTTTGGAATAAACCATTTTGTTATGGTAATTAGAACTTTGACTTGGAAATGTTATAAATGAACCAAGCGCCCAGATGGATTTGAATTATGATTTTGGAATTGATTATAAGAATCCTTCCTGTTGGAAAATACTTCGTTTTGAATTCCTTAAAAAAACATGATAGGATGGAATTTACAAAGACTAGGAGAGATTCCCCTATAATTTCTACATCATGAAATGCAAGGAGGATGATAGTGGATTTTGTTGCCCTTATATCACTGGGAGAAGTTCTGTGCATGTGTAAAAGTGAGACTTTTTCCGCTTGTATGTGAATTTGTACATTTATAAATTTCTGGAGCTGCCTGTAAAAATTCTTAGCTTCACCCAGCAGGGATTGAGAGATTGTTTCTCAATGATCCATCCATTCAGAACACAGTGGAAATTGATAGCTGTGCATGCTCCTGTGGGCTGTGTTGTTGTTGTTGACTGAAGGTCTCAGTGTTGTGTGGAGTGGAAGCATAATGGGTAATGGAGTATACCTCATAAAATATAATATTGAAGAAAATAAATAGGTGAATGTGATAGGTGGACTCCAAAAGCATGAAAGAATTGTATTTGAAGGACTGTCTAGTATATGAAGCACAATTCCTTCAGAGGCACTTTTGCACACTTAGGCTAAGTGGACTGTTGCAATTAAGTGGCTTTGCTGCAATTTCCACCAGGTGGGCATGGCCTGCGCATGACACATCTGGCCCATGGGCTGCCAGTTTGATACCTCTGCCCTAAAACAAACAGAAGTTAGAAAGCATGAATTCATTAATCCATTTATAGCTTATCAAGAAGGCACAGTTTCGTTCTATGAATTATTGAATGCAGCTATAATATACAGAATATTATATTTTGTATGCATAAATTCCATACAAAAGCAAACAGCAGGGCACTTGTATCTAGTGACAAAATGTTACTGTGTTGAACATCAACAGTGGTGAGAAAAAAGCATTCACTTGTCCCAGTCAAAGGAAGATACAAAATTAAAGATATTGGTATTCAAATTCTGCCACTGAAGAAACTGCTAATTTTCACTGATTACATCTGCTTATTATTTATCCATCATTTGTTATATCAAAAATATGTGTGAGATTTGACACAGCCAATATAGAGAGATTGTAATATCAGCCCATTCACAAAATTAGGCAATATGTTGCTTAAGTTTCATGTTAAATTATTGTTACTGGTTGCTTTTTTTATTTGGTTTTCCTTTTCTCCAGCCACTGGTACCATTTTGCCAGACCAAGTAATACTCAGATTTTTCTTTTTCTTGAATTTCTTTGGTGAGTTTGTCCATCTCAGCACACTCCATTATTTTTGATATTATTTTGTCTTGGGTTGGGATTTCTTCCAATTTCCAATTTTGTGCAAAACTGATTCTTGCTGCGGTCAGAATACGTGTAATTAAGTATGTTATTCTTTTTTGTAGTCATTTGTGGGTATGCCCAAATAGATATGTTTCCGGTTTTAATGGTATTTTTTCTGTTGTTATTTCTTCCAATTGAATTTTGATTTTGTTCCAAAATTGTTTAGCTTTAGGACATAGCCACCACATGTGGTAGTATGTCCCTTTCTGTATTTTGCATTTCCAGCAAAGTGGGGAAGTGTTGGGGAACATTTTTGAGATTCGTGCTGGGGAAAGATGCCATCTATAGAACATCTTATAGGCATTTTCTTTGTACGTACTGCTAGAGTCATTTTGCTGTTAACTTTCCATAATTTTTCCCATTAATTTCCATAATTTTTCCCATTAATTCGGGCTTAATTCGATGTTGTGTCCGAAGTTCTTTGCCCATGTGATCATATTCACCTTTACTATTTCTTCTTCTAGTTTATATGAGAGTAAGAAATTGTAAATTTTAGTTATTAATTTCTCATTTGGGCCAAATAATATCTTATCCAATTCATTAGGTTCTTTTTGGATTCCATAGGTCTCCATATCCATTTTAAATCTAGATTTTAGTTGAAGGTATGGCCACCCCTTGTTCCTCTAATTTAGTTGAAGGTATTTCCACCCCTTGTTCCTCTAATTCTTCTCTTATTTTTAATTGTCCCCCATCATTTAGGAGGTCTTGGTATGTTTTCATTTTATTCGTGTCCATTGTGTTTGGATAAATTTGTGCTTCCATGGTTGAAATCCATCGTGGGATTCTATCATAGTGGCTCTTCTTAATTTCAGTCCATATTTTTAACAGTGTCTCTCTTACAATGTGTTTTCGAAATTGTTCGTGTTTTTTGAGTTTTTCTTCCCATAAGTATGTGTGCCATGCTTTCATTAAATCAAAACCTTCTATTGCTAATATGCGTTTGTTTTTGAGTTCAATCCATTCTCTGATCCGTGTTAATGCTGATGCTTTGTAGTAAAGTTGCCAATCTGGGAGACCCATTCCTCCTCTTTCTCGTTTGTCTTGTAAATGTTTCAATTAGATTCTCCCCTTTTTTCCAGTGTGCTGCATCTACACTCCATAGCTGGGTTAAATCCTCTTCTTTGACAGCAACTGAGAGAACTTTAAATTAATTCAATACCTCACTCTGTGCTCTAGCCACGCCTCCCTTGCCCATAATTCCCCAGTCTTTCTCTCAGTTGCTGACAGACTGAGGTGGATTTTTTCTCTGTGCTCTGAAATTGTAGCGCAAATAGGACTTTTGGTTATTTTTTATTAATTTTTTGCTAACAGCGGAGAGCGGAAGATTCCTTATTTTTTTTGCCTGCCTGTCAGCTGTGTTTGCCGGCAATGTGTCTGGTGAGCCGGGCCGTTCCGAGCTTCATGTTCTGTGCATCGACAGCTGCCAGTTTCTGTCCCTGCAAGGCGGATCCGGCTGACAACTTGCCACCGGTGGAGAGTTGGCTGGGTGGTTTGCCATCGTAACCCCTACCACCACATCATTACTTTGGAGGCTCTCTGGCTAGGGAGGCAGCAGTCTACAAGCTTCGTGCCGGAGGCACAATTTCTTCATTGTTGACGTCCGGCTGCTGTCCCGCCAGGTTTCTACAGAGGAGCCACGCTTCTGGGAGCTAGTGCAGTGGCGTGACTGAGGACCATTGGAGACGTGAATTTCTGCATTGGGAGAAGCTGTGCAGCTGCCCTTTTCACGCCAGCCTCCTGCGCCGCCATTTTATTGCTGTCGGGCCTGGCTCCTCATGGCGTGCAGTTTGGAAGTGACTGGGAGATTGTTGCGACCGCCACCTTGGGCCGCCAATATCGCACCCACCATTTTGCCACCATTTGACTTTCAATCTTGGGCGTCAATTGCCTATCCAGCTGCAAGGTTGTGGTGAGGGGCCTGCTCCTGGCCCGCACATCTTGTATGACAGCACTTCTCCTGTTCTATCACCCCAGACTGTCTGACCATTATTGAGCCTTTGGACTCTCCCTGGTTGTCCTTGCAGTTCAGTGGCCGTTGTTTCCATTGCAGACAGGCCCTCACACCTTGTTGAGACCTGCAGACCTGTTTCCACGCTGATGGTGAAACTTCGGGGGCCCTTAGTTCCACCAGACTAGTAGACTAGTACCTTCCTGCGTTTTTTTAAAAAATTAATTATATATAGTTATAGTTATAGTTATAGTTATAGTTGTTATAGTTATAGTTATAGTTATAGTTATAGTTATAGTTATAGTTATAGTTATAGTTATAGTTATAGTTATAGTTGTTATAGTTACAGTTACAGTTACAGTTACAGTTACAGTTACAGTTACAGTTACAGCTTCATCCGTACCTACGGAAGTTTACATCTCAAAAAAATGGCCATGGCTGATTCATCACTTTCGTCGGACCTTGAACAGGAGGCCAGTCCAGCCAGGTCCACCAGTCCACAAAAGAAAAAAGTGGGCAAGCGGTCTGTGTCTGTCAGCCGTAAGTCCCACCATTCCAAGGCCGCTGCTACAGCTGACAAAGATGCCCTCCGGCACCATAAAGCTTTGAGCAGCAGTATGAGAAGGACAAGCAAGTAGCGGCCATGTCAATCAGCCAGGAGGCAGGGCCCTCCCAGCCAACGCCACCTCTACTTGGGCATCCCACGTCCGTGTCTGTTCCACTTGCTCTTTTGGCACTGACAAAAAGGGTATCACAGTATCTGCCGGACGTTTCGGCTGCGGGGCTGGATTCCTTTCATTTGCCTCACCGACAGGTACCGGCTGCCACCTTTACGCCTATGGTTGCGAGGCTCCGGGCAACGGAGCCGCCTTCGGCAAGTTTGCAGTTTGATTTCCAGACCATGCTTTCTACGGCTTTGGCTAAAATCATGGCAGCTGGTGTCCAACATGCTGCTCAGGGGCCTTCCCCGGTGTCGTCTCAAGAAGCATCTTATGCTCCAGTTTCGCACAGGCCCTGTTGTCCTCACCAACACGAGTCTAATTCTTCTGTGGAGTCTGATCATGAGGAGGATTATCCTGAAGATCTCAAATTCTCCGAGGATGAGGGCTTGTTGCCTGTCTTTACGGGCTTGTTTCGACCTGCCTTGTTTAAGTCCCTCCTCCACAAGGCACATTTGACAACTAAACTGGGGTGTGTAGGGGTGCAACCCTCTACTTCCCAGCCCATAGCCGGTCCGCATGATGCCTTGTTCAAGCAAGTCAAGCAGGAGAAGGACTTTTTTCCATGCCCCCAGCTGTTCATGGATGGTCTTCAAGCACCATGGGGCCAGCCTGGGTCGTTGACTGTGTCCAAGAATCAAGACAAGAAATTGTACTGCCTGGCACCTGAATAGGAGGTGTTATTGGACTTGCCAGCTGTGGATGCTCCTGTGGCGGGTCTCACCTCACAGTCGGTAATTTCTTCAGATCCTTTGGATGGCCTGAAATCAGAGGACAGACACGCTGAATTGGCCTTTCGTAAGTCCCATCAGGCGGTGGCCTGGGCCATCAGAACAGCAACGGCCACTTAGTTCTTTAATCGCACTTCCTTGATCTGGCTGTGACAACTGCAAGAATGGCTTCCTCCTGAGGAAACCCGTTTACACCAAGACGTCAACAAAATTATCGCAGCTATGGAATATTCGGCTGACGCTTCATTAAATTCCATAAAGTTTGCCTCATGGGCCCTTGCCTCGTCAATAATGTCCCGGCGCCTTTTCTGGCTACGACCTTGGAAGGCTGACATCAAAACAAAATGGAAGCTGGCTGCAACCCCGTACAAGGCTCCTAACCTGTTTTATGCCGCCTTGAACTGGTCCTCGCTGAGGACAAAGATAAGCGGAAAGTTCTTCCATTGACTTCCCGCAAGCAGGACAGACGTTATACGCCTTACACACAGCGACAACCCTTTCAATCTTATTCCAGGACCGGGGGGTCCTCCACTTACCGACAGTCGTTCCAATCTTCTGACTGTTTCTCGGATAGACAGCGATTTTGGGACCACAGCAGATCACAAGTCACTTCAAAACAGCCCTTTCGTGGATCTGGCTCCAAACCCTTCAGGCAGGGCAAATGACTCACCGGTGCCTGGTCTGGTAGGCGGTCGTCTCCAAGCCTTTCACCACCAGTGGGCTTTGTCAATGTCGGATGTTTGGGTTCTCCTAGGACCTCTCAATCGAATTCACGGACCGACCTCCGAAACATTTCATCAGGTGTCCCACTCATCATTTGGCCGAACTCCATCGGAGTTGGCGGAGATCACGCACTTTCTGGACATCAAAGTTATGGACCAGCTGGAGACCGGGTTTTACTCGATCCTTTTTCTGGTGCCCAAGAGCTCGGGGGGTGTCAGAGGGATCCTCAACTTAAAACAGGCGGTACGTTACCTTAAAATCGGCTGTATGTTACCGTCAATTCAAAATGCACTCTCTTCGGTCGATTCTCTCTTCAGTGTGCCAAGGAGATCTCGTGCAGTCTGTGGATCTACGCGAGGCCTACCTTCATGTGCCAGTTCATCCCTCTCATCGCCAGTTTCTGTGGTTCGAGCTTGCAGGCAGGCATTACCAGTACTGTGCCATGCCCTTCGGGCTTTCCTCAGCACCCAGGACTTTCACCAAGTTGGTGGCAGCTGTTGTCGCAACCCTCCAGTCAGTTCTGGTTAGGATTTTGTGTTATCTAGACGACATCCTGGTCCTCTTGTCTTCCCAGATTCAAGCGACACGCGACATGGAACTGGTGCTTTCTGCCTTTTGGACGCACAGGTTCATCATAAACTTGGACAAGAGTCATCTCGTTCCGTCCACTTACATCCTGCACCTTGGAGCTGTGATAGACTCTACCAAGGGGCAGGTGTTTTTGTCTCCAGAGAGTGTGTGGAACATTAAGGTCTTACTGGACCAGATCCTGGCCCATAGGTCTGTGCCCCTATTGACTCTTTCACAACTGCTCGGGAACCTTGTCTCATGCGTCCACATTGTCCCTTGGGCATGCAGGGACTCTCAACTGTTATAATGGCTACTCCTCCTCTTTCAACGGAGGGGCTGTTCCAGCATGTCGAGGAGGGTGTATGTTCCTCCTCAGGTCTGTTGGTCACCTTGTTGGTGGAAGTCGCCAGCCATCCTGCGGGGCTGTCACTTTCTGGATCTGGACCGGATTGTGATCACCACCGATGCCAGTCTAAAAGGTTAGGGGGCCCACCTTGCCAAGGTAGCTCAAGGGCTGTGGTCTCAGTCGGAGCGCCTCCACAGCATCAATTTACTTGAACTTTGGGTGATTTGGCTTGCCCTTCTTCACTTCCGCTCTGCGGTGCAGGGGTGTCACATTTTGGTCCTCACGAACAACACATCCGCCAAGGCGCACATGAACTGGGAGGGAGGCACGAGGTCCCATGCTCTGATGCTCGAATTGGAAAGACTCTTCAGTTGGGCAGAATGTCACCTCATCAATTCGTGCAGACCATATATCCAGGACTGCCAACTTTCAAATGGACTGGCCCAGCAGGGAGCTGATCGACCCAGCTGAGTGGCAACTGCATCCGAGATTCTTTCGGGAACTATCGCTCAGGTTCAGAAAACTGGTGGTTGACCTGTTCACCAGTCCCGCCAATGCCCAGCTTTCTCGGTTCATTTCCCGTTATCTGACTCCATTGATGGAGGACTCGGATGCTCTGTGGTGTCATCGGCCGACCGGGCTGTTGTACACCTTTCCCCCAGTCACACTGATTCAACAGGTGGTCTGAAAGATGGTTGCAGAAAGGGCGGAGGTGTTGCTGGTGGCTCCCAACTGGCCACACCGGCCCTGGTTTGCCGACCTAGTGGAGTTCTCTGTGAGCAGCCCATGGGTGATCCCATCCCATCGGATCTGTCTGTGCCAGGTGGCCATCTGTCATCCAGAGCCTCAGTGGGTCCAGTTGGCCATCTGGCATTTGAACAGGTCATCCTAAAGAAAGATTATCTTTCGGACAAGGTAATCGGGACAATTCAGGCAGCCCATCGGCCCTCCACGATGAGGATCTATGAGGCTTCTTAGAAGGCCTTTTGTCGCTGGTGTTCTGCCCGTCATGTGGATCCGACTTCAGCAGCTATCCAGACATTCTTGACTTTCTCCAGTCGGGGCTGGACAGAGGTTTGGCTCCGGCCACCTTGCGACGCCAGGTTGCTACTCTCACCACAGTCCTCTCCTTTCCCCCATATCAATCCTTGTCTCATCACCTGTGGGTGCGAGGTTTTCTTCATGGTGCCACTAACTTGCGCCCTCCCACGGTACATTGGTACCCATCTTGGGATTTGTCTCTTGTATTACAAGACCTCACAACCCCACCGTTTGAACCCCTTGGTTCGATTTCCCTCAAGTTTTTTTTGTTCAAAGTGGCTTTCCTCCTGGCTATCACGTCAGCCCGAAGGATCTCCGAACTTGCAGCATTATCCGTCAGGAAAGACTTATGCATTTTTCATGCTAATACAGTGGTGCTTTGGCTGGATCCTGTGTTTACACCCAAAGTGAACTTGTGGTTTCACTGCTCACAGGAGATCGTATTGCCAGATTTCTGCCCTTCTCCCAGACATCATCGCGAAGTTCTTTGGCACACCCTCGACATTCGCAGGGCTCTGTCTCGTTATATTTGCAGAACTGCATCATTTAGGAAGACGGAAGCCCTTCTCGTTTCCTTCCACCCAGCCTCCATGGGCCAGAAGGTTTCATCAGCCATGGTGGGTCGTTGGATCAAGGCTTTTATCTCATCCGCCTACGAACGCCAGGCTCGTCCTGCTCTGGCCAGGATTTTGCCTCATTCCACCTGGAGTGCAACCACTTCAGCGGCTTGGGCGACACAGGCTTCTGTGTTGGACATCTGTCGGGCAGCCACTTGGACTTTGTTGTCGCCCTTCATCCGACACTATAAAATTGACGCTTACGCTTTGGCGGAGATGTCTTTTGGACGAAGGGTCTAACAAAGTGTTGTTGCAGGGTCTTCTACTGGGAGCAGTCAGCCTCCCAGCCCTGGGGTTTAGGCTTGGGTATGTCTGAGCTATGGAGTGTGGACCCAGCGCACTGGAAAACGGACATCTTACCTGAACGGGTAAGACGGATCAGGGAGGGAACACACCATTCCTTCCCTGACTTGTTTGGACTTCTGCTCTGTTGTCTTGTTATGGTTGTTTCTTAATAAAATTTGTTGTTTTTTCAAGGGCTGTGCTGAGCCTTCGTTCAAGATGGGGAATTATGGGCAAGGGGTGTGTGGCTAGAGCACAGAGTGAGGTATTGAATTAATTTAAAGTTCTCTCAGTTGCTGTCAGAGAAGAGGATTTAACCCAGCTATGGAGTGTATCCGCAGCACACAGAAAATGGACGTTCAGGTAAGACAACATCCATTTTCCCTGCCAGATATATTTTGATATTATCTTGTCCAAATCTTTAAAGTAAGTTCTTCCAGGATTTATTGGTATCACCTGGAACAAATACAGCATCCTTGGCAAAATATTCATTTTAATGGAGGCAATTTTACCTAAGAGTAATAACTATAATTTAGTCCAAAATTCCAAATCTTTTGCTATTTGTTTAGCCAGTTTATTGTAATTGTGTTCTTTGAGTGTTGATATTCTGTTGGTGAGCCAAATCTCTAGGTATTTCACTTTCTTTGTTATTTGTATTCCTAATATGTTTTCCAATTCTTTTCCTTGGTGATTGGTAAGGTTCTTCATTAACATTTTCGTTTTTTGTTTATTAACTTTCAGGCCTGCTACTTCCCCATATTGTTCTATTTTAGTCAATAATTTGGGTCCTGATTGTAAAGGTTGTTCCAGGATGAGTACTATGTCATCCACAAATGCTTGAAATTTAAATTCCTGATTCTTTATCTTTAGTCCCAATATCTTTTTATCTTCCCTGATTTCTCTCAATAAAATTTCCAACATTAATATAAATAATATGGGGGATAGGGGGCATCCTTGTCTCACTCCTTTCCTTATGTCAAATTGTTCTGCGGTCTCTCCATTAATCAGTATTTTTACTGTTTGGGAGTTGTATATCTTTTTAATCATATTTAGAAATCTTTCTCTGAATTTCATCATTTCCAATTGTTTTATTAAGAATGTCCAGTTCAGATTATTGAATGCTTTTTGTGCATCCAAAAAGATTAGTGCTAACTGCTTGTCTGGTCGTTGTTTGTAATATTCGAGGGTATCGATAATTGTTCTTGTATTATTTCTGATTTGTTGTCTGGGGATAAAACTATTTTGGTCTGGATGTATGTAGTAGATAATTAAAGTTTTCAGTTTCTGAGTTATGATGGATGTGAATAGTTTATACTCTACATTAAGAAGAGATATTGGCCTATAATTCTTGATTTCTGTCAAATCTGAATCTTGTTTTGGTATTAATGTAATTATTGTTTCAGTCCATGATTGTGGGATTTTAGCTTCTAGTAGGGTGTCATTGAATACCTGGATTAAGGTGTTATCTAATGATTGTTGAAATATCTTGTAGAATTTGGATGGTATGCCGTCTGGTCCCGGGTCTTGTTATTTTTTTGTTTCTTTCTTGCTTCTATTATTTCTAACATGGAAATAGATCTGTTCAATAATTCAATGTGCTCTTCTTCTAATTCCTGAATGTTTGTTTTATTTAAATATTTTGTAATGTCTTCCTCTCGAATTTCTTCTTTTGTGTATAAGTTTGGGAAGAATTTCCTTGTAATTCATTTCTTATCTTCATTATTGTTGTATATTTTCCCATCTTCATCTTTTAATTGATATATCATTTTCTTCTCCTTTTCTTTTTTTAATTTGTAAGCCAGCCACCTGCCAGTTTTATTTGTGTGTTCAAATTGATTTTATTTGGCCATTTTAATTTTCTTTGCTATTTCCTTTGTTGTGATTAGATTTATTTTATGTCTTGTCAAATTAATTCTCTCTTTAATTTCTTTGTGTGTGGCTCTTCCTGTAAATCTGATTCATATTGTTGTAGTTGTGTCAGTAACTTATCTTTTGTTTGTTGTCTTTATTTCTTTTTGCTATGAAGGCAATTGTTAGGCCTCTTATATATGCTTTAGTCGTATCCCATAACTTCTAGACTAGTATGTTCCTTCAGATTAATTTGGAAAAATATTTTCAATTCTTTTTGAATAATTTCCACATTGGTTTATCTTTTGTGATATCTTTATCCATCATCCATCTTCTTGGTATTTGACGGCCCTTCCATGTTATTTCAATCGGACTGTGGTCAGCCCATGTATTTGTTGTGATCTCTATTTGCTTGATGTCTGATCTGAGTTCTGCTGTCATCCAGGCCATGTCGATTCTGGACCATGACTGATGTGAATTTTAGTAGAATGTAAATTGTTTTTTATTTTGGTTGTTTTCTCTCCAAGCATCTTATAGTTGGAGTTCTTGTATCATATCTTGAAATGTATCCGGTAGTGGGTTTTTTCTAGATTTGTTATTTTTAGTACTTTGATAGTCCTTCTCTGTAACTACAATTGCATTGTAATCTCCAATGAGGCATAGATTTTCATAGTCCAATTCTTTGATTATATTATGTATTTGAAATAATCCGTTTGAGTTCCATTTGGTGTGTAGATTGACACTAATGATATAGTTTTCGTTCCTGTTTTAATCTCAATTATCAGGGTCCTGCCCTCCTCATCTACAAATACTTGTTTTGCTTGTATATGGTTTTTGACGTATATCGCAATGCCTCTCTTTTTTTGTTCTGTTAGTGCTGTATAGTGTGTTCCTAGTTGGTTGTTTTCTAATAATTTACAATGCTGTTTTTTGATGTGAACTTCTTGTAGTGTTGTAATATCTGTCTTCAGTTTCTGTAAATTTTTGAATATACGAGTTCTCTTAGATGGGATACTTAAGCCATTTATATTAATTGTTATTAACTTCAATTCCTTTCCATTCCAATCCCCTATCTCCTTGCAGTCCTAAGTCTTCTTGTGTTTTTTGCAGTGATTGGCATTTTTTCCCTTGCTCCCTCTCTTTCCATCCTCTCTTTCTCCATTCTTGTTCTTCCTTCTCGGTCTCTCTGTGGTTCATCTGGTATAGTTGTTTTATCAACGAAATCATGTTGAATTTCAGTTTCTTGTTCCTCTTCTAGTACAAAGTACCTGTCGAAAAACTGTTGTGCCTTTTCAAGGGTGTCAATTCTATGTTTTTTATCCTGCCATGAGACCAGAATTCCCTCAGGAGTCAGCCACCGAAACATTATTTTGTTTGTTCAGTTCTGTGGTCAGAAAGTTGTAATTTTTCCTTATTTCTCTTATTCTTCTCGGGATTTGTTTTAGTGTAATTATTTCTTTGTCTTTGTATGTGATTGTTTCCTCTCTCATTATTTTGTATATTTCTTCTTTCACTGATTTTCTTGCAAATCTGATGTGGATTTCTTTGGGTAACTTATTTCTTTGAGCATAATTTGTATACACTCAGTACACTTCATCCAATTCCTTACTAATTTCCTCGTTATCTTTTTGGGTCACCTCCGCTAGAATCCCCACCATCAGATCTCTCAGATTCTCGTCTCTGTTCTCGGCAATATTTTGGAATCTTAGATAGAAGGATGCCTTCTCCATTTCCAGATATGAGATTGAGTCTTTCAGTTCTTTGTTCAGTACTGTTTGATTACTTTCCATATTGTCAAATTTTTTTTCCCGCTTGGTCCAGTTTTGTTTCAATGTTTTGAATCCGTTGTTCATTTTTTGCAATATTTTTTTTGTATCTTTTCTATCTTGTCATCCATTTTTTTATATAGTCCTTTATTTCTCCTACGTCTAATTTCAGTTCTTCATGAGTTTTCCTGGTTTCCTCATGATTATTCACTATTGATTCTTGTGTTTTGTTCATCTCCTCTTGTATCATTGCCAGGGCTGAGTGTATGTTTTGAATGTTAATGTTGTGGGGTTTTTCTCTTTTTCTGCAGATAGCATTGTGTCTATCGTTTTTTGTTGTATTGGTGATGCAGTAGTCAATGTTTGGTTGGAGATTATCCTTTTGTTTGTTTTGGTTATCGCAGACGGGCCTGTAGTTGTCATCTTAATTTTCTGTTTTACCGCTTCCCAGATTTTCATACACGGTCTCCGTTGTTAAATCGATTTGTTGAGATTCCTTATCACTTAATTATTTATATAGTTTGTATTTATTCTGAGAACAGGGTATGTTTGTTTAACTATTTTTCTGGATCTATTCTTCCGGAGTTTGCTAATTCGATATCGTTATATAGGGTTCAAAAAAACTTATTGGGGAGCAAGGGAAAAAGTAAATATTTCAGCAAGTCATGTATCTGTTCACTGTTAAATGTATTTAGTATAAGTATACTATTGGATTAAATATTAACTCTTATCAGTATTAAATATCAATTCTTATGTAAACAGTGGTATCTATATAGTTACTATAAATTATATATTTAACAAATACTATATATGTATTTTAAAGGTTAAGCTTCACTCTGTTTCAATTTATCAATATATTAGTTCTATAACAATTTTTAATTTATTAGGTATATCACTTTATGCACACTGGAATAGTGAGTACAATTGTTTTAAGCCTATGAGTTCAAGATAATATCAATATAGCAGATCAATAATTAAATAAGTAAATCAATAGGTATAAGTAAATATGATCACAGTTCTATCAATTTATCAATATATATATATTTAAGATTTAATTTTATATAAGCAATTTTTCCTCAAAAAAGAAAAAAACCAGAATAAGAAAGGCAATAAAGATCAAAGTAATAGATAATAGATAATAGTTATAGTTAATATAAGATTCTACTTTTTACACAATATCAACTTTAAGTTCAGTAATTGGATCTATAAAAATACAGTAAATGTATTGGATAGTATATCAATCTCCTGATGTCCTAGTATCTAGGTTGATATATGTATATAATATAATACTATTATTTGTATTTATAGTTTATATTTACCACCATCAAAAATTATGTCTCAGGATTCTTCTGAGAAGCACTTATATCCTGTGTATTCTGTGTCAAATCAATCAATGTTCGTTATCTCTGTATCTTACAATTTCTTTTCATTATTGCAGCTCTTGTTTGATTGTGTCTATTAGATTATTTTCAAAGTTTCCACAATTAATTGTCTTAAACTCCTACTGTTCAAAGTTCAAAGTGTCCGCCAATTTGTAATCCGTTTAGTTTTTCCGGCTTTATAAATTAGCCTGTTTATCTTCTGTAGCATTTGTGTATTGGCGTTCGCTAGTTAGTCCCTCCGACAGGGCTTTCTCCAATGACTGCCGCCTGATGATTTCTTCCTTGTTCTTTCTACTGATCCACGCTCTTATTTCTCCAAACTCAAATCCTCCGGCTTTCTTTTATTATTCCTCTTTTTGTATTCTGTCGCTTTTGTTGGATTTGTACGTCTTTTTTTACTTTATGGTCCTTTTCTCGATAATTTCTCTGGCTTTTTTGCTTTTCCACCATTCTTCTAATTTGCTTTGTCACTGTCAGTTCAAAATGGATTCACTCTCTTTCTCTGCTTACTTGCCGCTCACCTGGCTTCATTCTGCCGCTAGTTTAGAGTCACACTTTCACCGCCACTCTCTGCTCCTCTCTGGATAGCTGTACCTTTTCGAAATTTTGTTTCTCGATCGATCGATCTTTACCGATGTAGTCTCTGTTTTAGATCTCCACTTCCCACTCTTCGGTTTATCAGCGTTCTTGCCAGCCTAGATGGCTGGTTTTTCCCCGATTGGAATTAAGGGTTTCTTCTGAACCTTCAGGGGGATTGCTTTGCTCCCCAAGGTCCTTGGAGAATCCCCTTTTTACTATTGATCTCTACGTGATCAATAGCGCCTGAAACGGCTTCCAAATCAGGGATTTTGGAACTTTAAGGATGGAGTCCCGCTCTCTTAGTTCCAGGCACTTTGATGTCACCGCCGGAAGTACCCAAACGATCCGAACCAAATTATGTACCAAATGAAATATAATAGAATTACAACCTAATTTGACAAAATATCATTATATAAGGTTAGATGTGGGGAAATATATCCAGAAATGCAACTTACTGATGTAATATCTTACGAAATAAGACACTATGCTTAAATGTTTATATGTTGTAGTATTGTTTTATTTGTATTTATACGTATGTTGTCTGTATTCTTTTATGTGTGTTTGTTTTTAATTTAATAAAAAAAATTTAAAAAATGAAAAAAATATTGTTACTGGTGGTTTTGTTAGAACTAATGCTGAGTGTCTGGATAAAATCTTTCATGAAGGTACTTTTAGAGAACCTACTAATATGGTACTACAGGGGTGTCACACTCGCGGCCCACAGGCCGGCTGTGTCACATGCTGGCCACGCCAACTCCCAGTTTAGCGAAGGGAAAAAGTTGCAATATGTCATATGACAACAACATGATGCTGCGAGTTTGACACCCCTGTGATACGATAACAAATAACCTTATTCACATCCCTGATATTATACTTGAAATATTATATAGAATTTGGATTACAATACCTCAGAAAGTTCATTGATGTACTGGAAAATAAAGTTACTAGAGAACTAGCAACATTTTACTATGCTACAGTATATTTCCAAATTATATTAGTTTGTCTATGTTTTCCTTTGAGTAATGTGATGAAGTTTGCTTATATAATTGGGTACAATTTCATTTTGAAAGTTCAATATTTTTTATTTTCCTGTTATTGGGCAAAGGCTTTAAACAGTGGAAATGAAACTGACAAGCCAACTCTACTTGATTACCAAGTAATATAAGATATATTTATCTGCTTAATATCACTTGCATTTTATTTTTGTGAGTTGGTAGGCAGGCTCTATTTTCTCTCCCCACTTCTTTTGCTTAGAACTAGCTCTGTGATAGTACAAAACCTTGATTACAACTTTGGAGCATTTAGTTTATAATAGTTACCGTTATAGCATCTTATCTACAACTGTGGTATATATTTCTTTTATACCACTGGGAAATCTTCAGAGTTGGAAACCAAGCTTTATATATGGGTGTACAGGATAGACAATTGAGTTAGAAGAATTGTAATTCCAAAACCAAAGCAGGATAATTCAAACAGACCTTTTGGTGCCTGGATGATATGGGTCAATTCATTTTGGCCTGGACTTCACTTCTGTGAAACCTGAGGCCTGTTCTCAGTGATGATTATTATGGCTTATTATGGTTTGTTTCATGTGGCTTTGTTTATTTTCAGTCAACAGAGTCTCACAACCAGTTCTTCCTGAGCGAAACTGGCTTTTGACAGTTTTGTTTGCAGTATTGCATTTTTCCTATTCTCTTATTGTAGTATGTTTAGCATTCTACTTATTATATCTGACTGATGCCACTTTTGCTTTTGTCTCTTTTGTCATCTATATGTATAGTATAAAAGTGTTGATTCCTGGATGCCCAGAGTCAACTTTGTGCATTCAAGCTATGGCATCTTCATTCTTCATGAACTCCCTTTCCTTTACACAAAATGCTTCAGCCTACCTACATTTTTAGAAAGAATATTAAAAATATAAGGCGTATGAAAAGCTCCTGTATCAATTCCAGTACATTTTTGGCAAACTTGTTCTATTATATTATAAAAAAAAAATTCTCTTGCAGCTTGGCCATAGTTCTTGAAAAGAGTCATGACAGTCTCTGCCAATTCCATGACTATTTCTTTGCTTACCCTGCTGCTGATATCCCGTCAATTGTAACTTCTTCACTATATACCCATCAATCTCTGATTACTTGCCTGACAGCCCAACTTCAAATAACCTTCTCCAACAGGTCTCCCTCTGTCACTGCATATATCTTTGTTTGCTTGCTTACTCAGATAAACACACTTATTATCCAGTGATGATGCCAGCTGAAACAATTAGATGCTGTCTTTGGAGACAATTAACCAGTGAGATTACTGGGGTGACACAGAAACAGGCCTCAGTCCTTACACTCCAAAAAAGACAACATCTGTTTAATTCAACTACTTGGTTTCATAGCCCACAGAATGGTGCTATTGTGGCTATTGTTTAAGGACTAGAAGCCCTGTACCAATATTCCCGGTTAAGCTCTAATATATCACTCTTGAAACACTTTTTATTCCTTTGGGAAAAGATAGGTGTTTGTAGTCTGAGAAAAAAGAATTCTAGAAAAAACATTTTAATTGTGATATATTAAGTGTGTGTGTGTGTGCATGTGTGTAATAAAATTGTTAGGTTTTTTTCTTTCTGATTTTAATTTACTCCTCACCATACACTATCTTGAGTCCAGTTTAACACTTACCCAGTACAAAAGTCAAATGGAGACAGTTAGGAGCTTTTCATTTTCTACTTAAAGAAATATTGTCATTATTTCTTAGTAAAATATGAATGACATAAATGTAATTCAGGTGAAATAATTTTTACACACACTGCATTCCACCTTAGATGCCAACTGTTTTGTATCTGGCAAAAGATTTCCTTCTGATTCACAAGTGCTAATTTATGAGTGGTTGTTGTTGTTGTTGTTGTTATTTGCTTTAAGGACCCCTTGACAATTACAGATCAGGATAATTTAGTTTGATCTCCATTTTCCTAGCCATAGAACACACACATATACAAACTGTATTATTCAGAGAACAAACCACTAACATACTGGTAATTATTTTTATTCAGTCACCTGATTTGAAATCCCTGTAATAAAATGGAGATCCAAAGACAAATAGTGGTTATGCATCTATGCAACTCAGAACAATATTCTGTGTTTTTCAATGAAATCACATTTTTTTTAACTAAAAACTGAGATGCTTGTTCTATTGAAGTTTGCATGTGCCGAAGTCTTCCTGTGAAAGAATAGAAATTAGAAACCATATGGCATTTCATACTGGGATATTATTTCTAATTACATTATACAATAATATATAATCACCCATTGGAAAGACAGGGCACTGTATTCTTATAGAAGTTAAACCATTTCCCCACTATATCTGAAAACTGGCTGATAGGCCAACAACAAAGAACTGAAGATTTCAGATCTGCCATTGGATTATGTTTTCCCATGCATAGCCTTGATCCTCCACCATTTAAAACATTTTGGCCAATGAAACAGTCTGTAAAACTAAAAAAAGTATTTTATACCTCTACAACTAATATTTAAATCAACTTTGATACTGAATTCAACTGGTATTTGAAAATGAATGCAATGGATATTCACGAGAATTAATTGCCAACCGCTAAAGCTATAGTTAAGGCTGACCAGTTACATTAATTATACAATTAAGTATGTCAACTATTTCTAAAGCCACTTGATCATAGGCTTAGCTTTTATGTGCCATAAAAATAGCTGATTCAGCAGCTGCACCTCCATGAAATGCAATACCTTCCAACTTTGCAAGCAGCGATGAGACATAAAATAGCAAAGTAAACACTCATGAGAACACAAACAAATCAATCCACAAAAAGCAGATATATGCAGAAAGGAATCATATGGAGTATATCTGCTTCATTCTTTTCCCATCCCAATATTATATCTTTCTGGTGTGGGAAAAAAAGATAATACCTGATATAAAAATGCCTATTGCACTAGAAAACAGTAGGCAATAGGGATGTTTCAGATGACAATTGTCCAATATGACTATAGTAAGGAATTATGGGAGTTATAGAGGCTATCTTATTCCTTTTTTCTTTCTAGAGCCATGATGGCGAACCTGTGGCACGCAGAGCCCTCTCTGTGGGCACGCGCATTGTCGCCAGCTGCTCTTCTGGTTTCCAGCGCATGCATACCTGCTGTCCAGCTGATCTTCACACATGCTAGAGCCCCGGAAACCCAAAGACCAGCTGGCCGGTGTACATTCGCATGCCAGAAACCAGAAGACCATGCATGCGCTGGTCACCTGGTCTTGGTTTTCCGGTGCTCTTGCTCCAGCTGGCCGGTGCGCATGCGCACACCTGAAACCAAAAGAACAGGTGGCCAGCATGTGTATGCACACTGGCCAGCTGGTCTTTGAGTTTCCGGGGCTCTGGCACACGCACGCGCATATGCATGTTCCAGTTTGGGCACTTGGTGCTGAAAAGGTTTGCCATCACTATTCTAGAGCAAAATGCCAAGGGAGAGACCTGGATATTGTTTACAACTCTTCAATTTGCCCATCTAATGAAATAAATATGTAGGCTGTAAAGAGAAAAGGTCTTCTCACCAATGTCAATCTATTCTCCCTCCCCCACCCACCCCAAAAAAGCATGCCCGACACCTACATTAAGGTCTTTCTGACCTTATTTTTTCTGGAAATAAGAATCAATGTCAGGCTGTTGAATAATATTTTGCTACTAATTTTCTTGTTTTACCTACTGTATTAATATTGCTGTTTTTGTTTATTTAATAAATAAGCACTGCCTGACTCCAGAACAACTTTAGGGCTGATTTTTATCTTATGATAATCCTACTGCTGCTGCTATATTTATTGATCCGTGCTGGTAGTATAAATATTCCAACTGATCTTTATATCTTTCAAAGGACTCTGGATGTTTGGCAGTTTAAACAAGAAACAACGGAATAAATAATGTATTAACTTTAACTCTGTATTATGGAGAATCTTTATGTATGTACATTGATGGGCTCCAACTGCATTGTGAATATTTTAAGGGAGAAAAAGGGCAATTTCATTATTTGACTGTGATATTTTGGCATGAGGATGAATTTTTCTTCTATTCAGTTATAGCACATTTCTGGACTTGTGAGGTTCTTCAAAGTAATTTACACCACACTTAGATAAGTGCAGTTACTGCTGTAGCAAATCCATGATGATGGGTTTTTTTCAGACTTCAGATTTGCTTTTTATAAACCTAGAGATCAAAGGACAAATTTCCTTTAGAGTGGAACCTTCCCAGCCAAGGATAAATGTGTAAAAAAAAGTTAAGACTTGGTTTGAGCATGTAGCCCCTGACCAAAGCTGAACAGTGTAAACAAACTAAGTGCCATGTACTAAACCCAACTTCAAAGCAAGAGTTAGAGAGAGTGGAAACAAAAAAGAAAATAAAGTACTATTCCAAATAGAAGCCCTCTATTTGTAAAAAGTAATTTTATTTTAATTCTTTATAGAGTATTTAAAATGTGAATATATTGCTTTAGCTTTGGGACTAAATTATGTGTGAAGTATCAATTGGCTTTTCAATCCCCCTTTTGATTAGTATGATTCCTTGGAAAATAACGAACAATACCAAGGAATTTTCCTCCGGGTCTCTTTTATGATGGCAGATCGGCAGTATATAAGGTGTCATTTTATTCTCTCCATAGCTTCAATTCTGTCTTTGAAAATGTACAGGTTTTATTTTTTGTTGGTAAATCTCAATTCTTGTTCGAGATTAGGAATGAATGCGCAGAAAGAAATACAAATGAACATTGATGTTTTTACAGCACAGGTTAACTTCCTTCTTTGTAGCTTTAGACACCACTTTCAGCCTCTGAAACCTTTAAAAGCTTGGCTAATCCTCATGTATGCAGCCTTACGTGCGATTCCTCCCTGCTTCCTCCCCCACTCCCCGGCCTTCTCCTGATTGGTGAAGCTATTTCATGGCTTAATTCAGCCCACAAATGCATATCTGAGTTGTAATTTGAAATTGGAGCTTAGGCAGAATCGCTTCTCTACTGTTGGCGCAGGCTATTATAGGGACAAAGCTGGGAAAGTGGACGTTGTCCTCTGAAGCGCCGTGCGACAACAGGGTGCGGGAGGCAAAAAGTTGCTGGCTTGTTGGGGAACTAGGAAACTGGATGGGTTTCTGCTGAACTTCTGGATGGATGGATAATGGAAGCCTAAACATGAAGCAGGTAAGGTGCCAGCGACTTGTTGCGAACCAGCTGGCGATCTCGGGAGATCCACTGAATCCAGCATGACTGGATAAGGAAGACTCTTTGTTGTAGAATCGATGAGACTTTTGCAGAGATGGAGCTTTTTACTGAAATCCGAGTTAGGAACGCCTTTTCCGGCCGCTCTTTCAGTTTCTAGTCGCTGATAGTTACGGGATCACTCCCAAGTCGTGGTTCTGAGCAGGCAGTTTCTTGAGATCAAGTCCCGTTTGTTTTACCGACAGTTCTGGGATTTCAGTTACCCCAAACTTTGTGCAATTGAACCTGCGTGTTATCAGTAGCCCAACGCGTACGGTATTTGGCGCTCACTATTGGCGCGTGCGTGTGTTTATATTTTAAAAAAGAAGGAAAACATTTGTTTTCGTTCAAGCTAGCAGATGTAAGAGGAGACAAAAGATTGTGTCGCTGTTATAATATGTGGTTTCAACCCTACAGGGCAAATGCGTATTCTGTACGGTTTTATAATTCTTATTAAGCAGTTTTCAGGTTTTGGATTTTCAGTATTTCAAGCTTGGATATTTAGCATCTGAAAATGCTTTTTCATTTCGTGACCTTTGGGATATAAAATGCTTTTTGAGTGTTTTATTTCATGAGTAGGAATATCCTCCATGAGGGTAGGGAAGCAAAGTAAAGAAAATAGAAAGGAAGTAGGAAAAAGATTTGCACCTGTAGAGGAAATGGAATATTTTATGTAATTTAATGAAAACTACAAAGGAACTCTTAACTGTGATTTGGATAATTTTGCCAGCTGTGAAGGGAAAATTCTTTTTAAAAATTGCTTTTTAAATATTTCCACTTCTGGGGTCGTCTTGCTTTATGGAAAAGCTATTTATTTGCTGCAGGAATGAGCCAAGTGAGAGCCAGTTTGGCATAGTAAGGCACCAAACTGGAAACCAGGAGGCTGTGAGTTTTAGCCCTACCATAGACACAAAGCCAGTTAGATGACCTTGGGGAAGCCACTTTTTCTCTGCCCTAGGCAATGGCAAACCACTTCTGAAAAACCTTGCCAAGAAAACTGCAGAAACTTGCTCAGGCCATCTCTGAGAATCTGACACGATTGAATGGAAAATGAAAAAAATGATCCAAGCGAGAAGCAGAGCATTGTGGAATGTACTGCCACGAGGGGGAGCTCTGCCAAAATAAAGGTTTTTTAAAAATGCCGCTTTTGAGAAAAGCACACTCATTTTCCTTGCTGAATTTTTAATTTCAGTCTCAGTATATTAAAATATAGTCATCGTTCATTTAAAAACACAAAAAATAATGTTTGAGAGGAAATAAAGGTGACAAAATTGTAAGAATTATTTTTTTAAATGATTGAGGTTTCAAAATGTTCCTAGATGGTGTTAGTGAGACAAAAAACAAGCATTTAGATCAGTGTTTCTCAAACTTGGCAACTTTCAGATGTGTGGCCTTCAATTCCTTGAATTCCTCAGTCTGTTGTGGCCAGACTGGAGAATTCTGAGAATTGAAGGCAATATACCTTAAAGATCCCAAGTTTGAGAAACGCTGACATTCTGCCTCCTTAGACACTGACAATCTCATTACATACAGGTAATCCTTGATTTAGGACCACAATTGAGCCCAAAATTTCTGTTACTATGGGAGACATTTGTTAACTGAATATTGTCCCATTTTATGATCTTTCTTGACACTGTTGTTAAGTGAATCACTGCAGTTAAGTTAGTAACACAGTTGTTAAGTGAATCTGACTTCCCCGTTGATTTTGCTTGCCAGACGTTTACAAAAGGGGGAACACATGATCCTGAGACACTACAGCATAAATATGCATCAGTTCCAACTGCTGAATTTTGATCACGTGACTGGGGATGCTGCAGTGGTTGTAAGAAACGGTAATAAGTCACTTTTTCAGTGCCATTGTAACTACTAACAGTCACCAAATGAACTGTTGTTTGTCAATGACTACCTGTATAGTCTTGCCTACAATTCTTTTAGACTAGGTGAGTTATTCATTTTTTCTCTTTAAAAATGTATTTGAACACAACATTCTCAAACATAATTATTAAAGAATTTAGGAAATAGAAACTACACAAAAGCAAAAATTTGCATGGAATTTGTGATTTTTTAAAATATATTTTTTGCCAGCATATTAAAGAAAAGTGTTAAATCTTTCTTTTTCTTTCTGTGAAAAAGATGCAGTCTATTAGGATTTAGTGTGTGTTGTTAAGTATTTAAAAAGCATGTTTTCCCTGCTGTTTTTCCAAATGTTGCTCCAAATATGTTAATGGTTAAAAAAAAGCAAAGAAAGACTAATGGCCCTCCTCATTATTACTAGAGTATAAAAAAGTTTTGATATTGTCCCTTTAATGGAAGAGCCATATGTAATAGGATAAAAGTAAAGCTTAAGAATAGTTTTAGAAACAATCCATATATGGCTTGAAATATGACATATAATTTCATGGCCTTTGTGTGTGTGCTGTGAGTGATTTGATGAAGTTAGTGCCTGAACACCAATCAGTTGTACCTTTTAAGTATTCTGAGTTTTTAAAATTTAATATAAGAAATATTCTGTTCCAATTCAGCTGTGCCAATATCTGGATAGCTTAAACAAATTCTCAAGTAACAAAATAATTCTTCTCACTTTCAGTAAGATTCACTAAATTCTATGACATTTCTGAAGCAATTCCTCTTCTTATATATTATGGAACTTATTCCCAGTGTGTAGTATTAACTTTGCTAAGTCTCATGAACTGAATGCGTATTTAGAACAGAGAACCTTGATTGTCAATTTATGCTTCAACTCTAGTGGACCATTTCTATTTTTGGTAGTCTTTGTTTAAATAAAATATCTTGATCTTTCAAGAATGGGAGTGACCCATCTAAGCACACCAATGCTCTTGAGAGGATTCTTGGCCAAGACAGGCATTTTTCAAGGGCCAATTATAGGTTCCAGAACCAACAGCCAATTCAAATATTGGAAGTTAATTCACTGAAGCAAAATGTATCCAAAAGTGATAGGCAGGATATACTAATCTCACAATTATTTCTTTAAAAAATTGAAAATAAAAAATTAGACAAAAGCAGGCCACATATTGCTATATAATTTTTCATAATAATGACACTGTATTCGGATTTATTAAATCTCAAGCAGACTGTCATGTCTCTTCTATGAAACAGAGCCCTACATTAGACAGTTAAATGATGTTGACTAAAGAAGAATGCAAACCTTCAAGAACAGCACAGAGCCATATTGTTGTATTTGGCAGCTGACTATCATTCTGGGAAAGGGAGAATAAGCCACAGAGAGGAAATTGTTGCCGCTCATGAGGATAAAATTCAACATTCTTTAAAGAGGAGACAAGTCAGCAAGTTCTGAGGAAACTAGCAATGCAATTTTAATTATATAATTACATTAAACTTTATTTGAAAAACATACAGTTATTTAGTATGCTTAAGGCATATTAAAGAAGAATGTGTTAGGAAAGATTATCAGATTGAACATTTAATAAGGGAATAATTATAGGCACAGAACAAACAATGCTTATGTTGATAGCAATAGAAAGTTAATTCCCTACCTGGATTTTGAAACCGAGACTTACTGACTTGCCAAAAAACATCATGCCTCAAATAAATCTTCTAACCTTTAACCTTGTTTTTGATAAAGTAGGAAATGACATTTTTCTGATGCAGTATGCTAAATTTAACCTATTTTAGAAGGCTAAATTGTAAAGTCTAGAAAGGCCAACAATGCTACCATCTTAAACTATTGCGTACAGAAGGATGTATTCTAAAGCATGTCAAGAATTACATATGCAGTTGTAATTTTTAAAGACTAAATAAAGATTATGAAAATTCAGAAAGGCTGCATTTATAATTGCAACTTATCTGTTCAGGTATTTTCTTGTATCATACCTTTGGAATCTTTTTAAAGGAATATATACAAATATAAGACTCAACAGTTACTAAAGATGCTGGTAGAAAGGGTTGATTTGAAAACAGTGTCAGGCTCCAAAAACTGAAGTATCTTCTGACAAGGCATGTCCATCCTTTCCCTTTCAAGAAAACCATGTGAGGTCATCTTCCCCAGGTCTCATGTGGAAAGCACCTTGCATGACCTTAGAAAGAAAGCCTTCTGCAGCAGTTGTCTATTGTGAATTACCAGGCTGGGCAAATCATATGTGTCTTCATTCAGTGCTGCCGTTTCTTCAGTCCCTGAACAAATTGTTGTAAAATGAGGACTATACGTATGGTTATTTTATTGTTGATGAGCAGGGAAATACGTTTTTATATATGGTGTTTTGTATTTTTTTTTTTAAATGCACTCTAAATACAGTTTTGGTCAAGTTTCCAGTTAGTGAAGGTTTATATGTATACAATTTAATTATTTAATTTAATTATTTTAATTATCTTGGAAGTTTTTATGGCCAATTCATTTTAAGCAAATAGTTCTAAATGGTTCACAGTAAAATAATAAAAACAACATAAAAAGCAAGTACAAATAAATGTAAAAATACAAAAATACCAAGTTGAGGCCCCTCTTATATCCTCTTCAATCACAAACAAGAAGCCAGTTTGGTCTAGTGGTTAAGACACCAGGCGAGAAAGTGGGAAACCATGAGTTCAACTCGCATCTTTTCTTTGAAAGGATGACTTTTGGGCACAATTCTCTGAGCCCAGCTCACCTCACATGATTGTTGTTGAGGGGAAAATAGGAGGAGGAAGGTGTGTTGGATATGCTTTCTGCCTTGAGTTATTTGTAAAAATAAAAAGGTGAGATTCAAATAATAAATAATGCCTGTGGGAAAAGTCAGGTTTTTATAGCCTTTTGGAAGGCCAACAGAGCTGGGATTATTCAGATTTCCAGGTGACAGGGAGGCTATTCCACGGGGTCGGTGCTGTAAATTTATTGTGACAGTTCAGTAAAGGACACTGAAAATTTCCCTTCATTGGTTAAATTGGCATAGCTGACACATCTTCTAGAATGTAGCATTTAGAAAGCTGTCATTTTTTTAAAAATAAGGATTTCCTGCTCTGTCTTAATTAACATGATTGAATTAACATGACAGAATTCAACTTGAAATAGAAAGGAAGAATTTTATTTGAAAAATATACATGGAATGTAGAATGCATACGTTAGTTTAATTAATAGGACAGCAATATTTTTTTTGCCATTTGTGGCAAAATATAGTGTAAATATAATCAATCAAAAACTGCTGAATAGCAATTCTCTGGTTAAAATAATGTTTGACATTTAATGTGGCCTTGTAGCTCTTAAGTGCTTCATTACCATCTCTATTTATGGATAATTTAATAGATTTTACTATACAAAACAATAAATCTGTAATTATAAGTTGTGTAAATTACATTAATGATGGGTTCTAAAGAGGCATGTAATAGGGGATTGGAATGCTCAATAAATCATACCAGTGAAAACTATTTTGGCTTCCATACTTCTATAGAATTAAAACGATAACAAGGACAATAAAAGTTGGAGGAACTCATTTAGGTCATGCCACCTGCTCTGTGTTCATATCCAAATTAAAGCAAATAGTTGTCTAGCCTCTGCCTGAACCTCTCCAATGAAGGGGACTCAACTGTCTCTCTGATAATTGGTTTCACTGTCACTTTGGTCTTACTAAATTGTTTCTGACATACCACTGGAATCAGCCTTCCTGTAATTTAAATTATTAAATTATTCTGCATCTTGTACTGTGAAATGAGAGGGAATGTCTTGAACTTCTGTGTGACATCTTTTAGGTATTTATATCCTCTCTAACTTCCACAACCAATGCAATCACCTTGGCTTCTATTTCTTGTTGCCCTTCCCTGAACTTTTTTCAGATTCTCTGAATCCTTTGTAGAATGTGATAATGAGAACTGGGTGCAGTATTCAGGCTGGGTTTTGATCAAAGCAAAATACAGTCATATGGTTATTTCTCATGCTTTGGAAAATGTTCTTGATACTGCTTAAAGTTATATTGCCCTCCCCCACTTTTGAGACATATACACTGTTTGTCCATATTCATTTGTAGTTTGTATCTAATTGTTAATCAGCATGTCATGGGGCATTTTATCAAAAGCTTTGCTAAAATCAGGATGTATCACCCAGCATTTCCATAATCTTTTAAGAAAGTTCTCTTCTCAAAATCTGTATTCTCTTTTGGTAATTATTGCTTTGTTTTCAAAGTGCCTACATATTAAATTATTTATGAACTGCTATAGAATATTCCCACATGTTTATTTAAGTGGGTTGATATGCCACTTCAATCCATAACACTCTGAGTAATGTACATTCCATAGTTCATTAAAAAATGAAAACAATAGGGCCAAAATGATAACAAATCACAAAAAATGCAAATATTTTTCATCTCAATATAACTCCATGTGTGTTGGAACTATATCTTCAGAAGACAGTTAAAAATTAAGTCCTTTCCAAAGAGCTTCTGCAAGAGTTGAATCTTATTAACCTACTAGAATCCTACCAGTTAAGAAGCTTCTCTTCCCTGAAGGTAAGCCATTTCTGAGGAGGGGGACTAACACTGAAAATGCTTAGAGTGGATTCCCTGGTGATGACATTTCCTAGACCTCACAGTTAGCCATCCCTATTTGATTCAACCATATAATAGATTCAGCCCAGAGAAGATGACCCTGCAAATACCCAAATTCTGAACCATTTCGGCTTTAAAGATGATGATGATGAGCAATTCTTTGAACTGTATTTAGAATCACAGTGGCAACCCATGAAACTCCAAAATAGTGGTATTGAATGGACAAATAATCTATCAGGCATTGCATACTCAGACCACGAAATTGTAGACCATCTGAAGGACAATATAGGCTATAATCCAAATGAGAATGACAAGAGTGTGTATGATCATAAATTCAGTCCAGGAATGATTGTAACTGGTTGCAAGGTAGCTATGCAAAAGCCATGGCCTCCATCTGTTCTGCAAGCAGGAAACTTGAATTCAGGAAAGATACCCAGATAACAGATAACTTCTGCATGGATAAGCACAATTCTGTTCACTGCAAAAGATGGAATTTTGTTGTTCTCATATCAATCTGACTGACCTGTACTTTGTTGAATTTTTCTTTATCTATTCCATTTTTTAAAAAAGAAGTATTTGCTTTTTTCTTATCATCTAACATCTCACCAGTTTTCCAGGATTTCTCAAAGTTAATTTGTAAAGTCCGAGTTACTCCATGAAGTATTGGTAGTCCTCCATTATGACCACAATTGGAACCAGAATTTTGATTGCTAAATGATGCTGCATTAAGCAAGTCATCACATGACAAGCCATATTTTTACCATAGGAATTAAGCAATTCACATGGTCATTAAGTAAATCATGTAATTATTAAGCAGATCCGGCTTCCCCACTTGATTTTGCTGGTTGGAAGCTAGCTGAGAAGGCCGGAAGTCATGAATATGTAACTATAAAGTGGTGCAACTGCTGTAAATGTAAGCTAGTTGCCAAGTGGTTGAATTCTAACTATATGACCACAGGGTTGTAAGTTTGAGGATAGGTTGGAAGTCACTTTTTTTCCAAGGTTGTAGTAACTTTGAATCATTGTTAAATGAATTGTCAAAGGACTACTTATAGTTTCTTCAGTACTCTAGAACTATCCTAGAGGTTAAAAGTTGCTCTGAATAAAGCATAATTATGTATGTCTGTATGTTTCAAACTGCAGTGCTTCTCTTCACAAGATCCTTTTTTCTGGGGGAAAAAATGAACAAAAAGAGCTCTGCCTTTCTTTTCTTACTCATTAGCATTTGGCTATTTTCATTAAGTAGCTTGTATATTTATTTTATTTTGAAAATATTTAAGACTTTTTGCTAAGCTCAACTTATTTTAACTTTTACGTCCCTGCTCTCTTCAATTTTGATTGGATTTTTGTAATATGATTTTAATTATTTTTAGTTTATTGGTTTTTAGCCATGGGAACATTATTCTGACTATTAAAATCCACTTCTTAAAGTCCAAAATAAGTTTGACTATGCCCAGTTTTAATTCCCTCAAAGTAAATAAATCTTGCAGTATGTAATACATTTCTTCATCAACTTCTCCACTAATATTCCCTATTGATTGTCCTATCCCAACACATTTATGTGTATATTTGTGTGTATTTAAAAACAATTGGACAATTCACCTCAAAAAGATCTCAAAATATATCATTAGTTAAGATACTTAACTAATTTATATGTTTTGGTGTATTAGCAAGGAGTTCTCCCACATTAACTTTATTTGGAAGATATTATTTTTGTGAAAACTAACAAGGAAAAAAGAAAGGATACTATGAAACTTTATGATTGTGAAAAGTTTGATATTAAAAAGAATGGAAGAGTATTCATTCAGTTCTACAGAGAAATGAAGAAGTTTTCCCACCCTCCTTATTTCAACAAGCCCTTTTTGGGTGGGGGAGTTTTGACTAGAGAATTACATAAAAACTTGGTTTACACTGATTTGTATGATCTTTCACATAATTTACACTTTCTTAAAGTTAAACTGATTTAGGTATAAACAAATGAACTGTACAGAACAATATGAATATTAATGTTATAACTAGTCCATGAATGAACACACTTCTACTTTTACTATTTTATTTGAAAAATAATATATTTTTTTAAAAAATAGAAGTCAGTGACAATGAAAAGCACGTACTTAAATCTCTGCTTTTAGAACCAATGAAATACAAAAGGGCTTAACTATTTGAATTATGCTGTAGGCAATCAAAAAATGTATGCATTTGTTCCAATTTCTCTTAACTATGATTTATAGAGTCTTACGTTACTGAATTATGAAAGCAAATTGATATTTGGTAGATGGCACTCTGATTCCCAGAGTTGCCAACCTTCATTGAATCTTTTATTATATCGGTTTTCATTGCTTAGACTTTTCAATTTATAATTTAATCCTTGCTTTCACAAAATATGGGGTGGGGGGGAATAACCTCAGCTTTTAGTGAGAATTTTTCCCATCCTTCTGTATTGTTCCTTTGGATTGAAAGAAAAATGTACTTTCTGTCTGAGAATGTTGCTGTTGTATTTCATAGATAATAAAGGGAGGAAAAATGCACAGCCTCCATAGGCTGAGAGTGTATCAGTTAATTAGGAGCTGGACATTGCACAGTTGGAAGTCTGGCAAGCTTTGTGTGTGTGTACATGTGTGTGTGTTGTCTGCCTTCTTTGATCACTTGTGTGGTAAATAGACATGCAGAGTAACCATGGCAACATGTGCTATAAGTTTGTGGGAACAGGGGAGACTCAATCACTGAACAAAGGATAGTTTGTTAGAATAGTTGGTTATGATTACAAAAAGGTGGTAACAATCAGGCTATTTAAAAACATACGTTCTGGGAAGAAAATGCACATTTATGTTGCCAATTTAAAAGCAAAATATGTTTCTCTAGCTACAAATCTATTGCTAAGTGCAAAGGAAAAGCAGAAAGAAGTAAAATAAAAATAAAAATCCAACAACATTTCATTAAATGATGTGGGTGGATGTCCACGGAAAGTAACACAATAAAACAAACTGATTGGTTATCTGTTTGTAAGGTTCAATTGGGTGAAACAGTGTGTCATAGGGCAACAATTTTTTCAACAAATGTACTTCAAATGGACTAACTTACAAAATCTCCCGACCCATTATTCCCACGGGAATGAAAGTTGGAAGGTATCAACTTGCTCTTGCAAGTCTCCTCCATCCCTGCAACTGCCCCAGCTCTTCTGTGCTCAAGCCATGCTGGACACTTCTTCATCTCTGCTCATCCTTCCCGACCTGCACCATTGCCCCATAAACCCTATTTGACATCCACAGTACCTGTCATGCCTCGTACACTCTTCCCAATCTTGCAGTACCCCTGTGTAGGAGGATGTGAAAAGGTGTGCCAGAGGCACCATGCTGGCTGGAAGAATGCATTGGGGGGGGGAGGCACACAAAAGACATCACGAGTCACGGAATATGCGAAGAGTATGCAGGGGTACACAAATACTGTTGTACTGTGCAAGTTGGACGGCTTACATAGGCTTGGGCGGGATTAGGTTACACAAGAAAGTGAGGGTAGTCTAGTTCAGGGGTGTCAAACTCAAGGCCCAGAGGCCAGATCTGGTCCACAGGGTGCTTAGATCTGGCCTGTGGGGCTGCCTTGGACATAGCAAAAGACCAACCCACAATGCCTCTACAAGCAAAAACGGATCTTGGGAGGGCCGCGTGTAGCTCACCCCTCCCCTCAAACTCTGTTTTCGGCTGTGATGGCCTCCTACAGCCCTCTGCCAGTGAAAATGGAGTTTGGGAGGGCTGCGAGAACTTTGGCCACTACAAGCTCCCCTGACACAAATGGTGTGAAGCTGGCCAAACCCACTCTAACCATGTCCCCCCAGCCCCCTGAGGTCAAATATAACCGTGATGCTGCCCTCAATGAAATTGAGTTTGACACCCTTGGTCTAGTTGAATCTAAAATTTAAACCAGTAGAAAAAAAATCCCAAAAAGTTCTGAGAAATCTCCATTTGTTCTCTGCTCTGATTTTGCTGCTTGTGGAATATCCTCAAATTATATTGCTGAAATTAATCTGTACTATAAGAGTACAGTACTGTATGTATGTACTGTATGTATAGTACTGTTCTATATTTTACATTATAAGAGGTGAAACAATGAAGTTGTTAGGTTTCTGCAAATGTACCCATTATTAAACTATTTTTATCCTAACATTCTACAATCCAAATAAAAAAAAGTTTAACATTTTGAAGATAAAAATGTATATCTTTACTGAGGTTATTGAGTGTCTGTATATAACACTAATAGAAAATATTTATTTCTATTTCTTTGCCTTTAGTTTTGCCCAGAACAGTTAAATTTCAAAATAACTGCATGTATCTAAAACAGGGATTTTATTATAGTCATATGTTATATATAAGTAACGAAATTATTTAATTGCAGAAAGTTATTTTCATTCTGTAATTAAACCACAATTAAAAGTAATTGCAGTGATCTAACAACAAACTTAATGTGTCTAGACTTAGGAACTCTATGTTATCAAATCATTCCCTGATCCTGGACAAAATGGGTAGGTAGGTAGACACAAATTAACCCTAAACTACAGTTTAGAAATTTTTAAAAAACAAGTTCTTCATTCTAATATATAGGCTTATTTAATATGCAGTCACTGTGTCATTAATGACATTTTTTATAGGAAGCTTCAGGAAGCTTTTTTACAGGAAGCATCAGTTGAACTGGTAGCTAACTTTTCATGCAGTTCGGTGAACCAGCTGAATAGTATGCCTCGCCATGCCCGGACCCCCCCCCCGCCACTCCTTGCCTGGCCTGAGAAAGCAAGGCCAGTAGTGGGGGAGGGATACCCACTCCGGGCCTGCCACGCTCAGCCGAAGGGCCACCTGGGTGGGGACACGGCGAGGCTAGGCTGCCTTTTGGGCCTGGCTCTTGACTTCCATGGGGCCTCTGGGTGAGAGGCCCGAAAAAACGCTTTGGGTACACACCCCTCCACGACGAACCCCTTCATGGGAGCAAAGCCTTAGAAGTCCTGATGTGCCCCAAAGGCCTCGAGGGACTCCAGTGTTTCCACGCACCTCTGCCAGCCTGAGCACCCTGCCTGTTAGATCTCAACGGGGCCATCTCCTGGCAGTGGTGCTCCTGGCTGGCAGGTGGATGGATGTCTCAGAGCTGCATGTGCACACCTTGCTGTACATTAGGATTAATGGAGCAGCGGCATCCGCCCCAGCGTGATGCAGTTTCCCCAAGGGCCGCTCGCCCATTGGCTGGGCTGGCCAGGAAGTGGCACGTCCCCCCATCGCAAGCTGGATGTGGGACCGAAGGTGGAGGGGAGGCAAATGGGTTCCAGCTTCCTGAAAAGTGGCTGAGGCAGCACTTCGGCCAAGCATGGCCAAGGCAGAGTATGCTCAGTTGAAGGGCAGAGGCTGCCTTGGGTGGGGGGAACAGTGAGGCTTGGCCGGCTTTCAGGCCCAGCTCTCAACTTCCACAGGACCTCCAGGCATCTGCCTCCTGCTCACCCTCCCCTCTGCCTTGGGTCCTTGCATCCAGCCGGCATGGGGGGATGCACCTCCTCCGGGCCAGCCTCCGAGGAGACCGCTGCACTGGGGCAGAGCCGCAATGCGGTGAGGTGCACTTGTGCAGCTCTGGGAGATCTGCCCATCCACTAGGAGGACCGCTGCTGGGATCTGGCCCCTTTGGGATCTGAAGGGCAGGGTATTCAGGCCGGCAGAGGTGTGTGGAAACTCTGGAGCCGCTCAAGGCATTTAGGGTGGATCATATTGTCCAAGGCTTTGCTCCCCGGGAAGGGCTCTGTAGTGGAGGGCTGTGTGACTGGACTAGGCACTTTCTCTCAGGCCTTCTGCCTCACAGGGAGCGGCAGGAGGAGGAAGTGTGTGACCGGGAAGGCTGCCTGCAGTTCTTGCAGCCAAAACTGGGATGTCTCTGAACCCACAAGTATGTATGAAGACTTCTTCCTTGAGCAGAAGGTTGAACTAAAAGACCTCCAAGCTACCTTCTAGCCTATGATTTTAAAGGCTCCAAGACAAGGGAATTTGCTTAAGTTGAGTGTGTGTGTGTGTGTGTGTGTGTGTGTGTGTGTGTGTGTGTGTGTGTGAGAGAGAGAGAGAGAGAGAGAGAGAGAGAGAGAGAGAGAGAGAGAGAGAGAGAGAGAGAGGTGGCTTCTTAGGGGTGCATTTTGGTGAAGTGTCAAAGAGAAATGCTAAAAGGGTTTGGGATTAAATTCCAAATGAAATTGGGTCTTCAGGGTAGGGAGACATGAAGGACTTTCAACTGCAGTTTTCTAATAATCTATTAAAATGAATGTGTAGAAGCAGCTCATTAGTCCAGAGGGAGCAAAAGAGATTGGGTCGCAATGAGGGTCTTAATGTATTTAGCTCAGGAATAACAGAATAACAGAGTTGAAGGGGACTTTGGAGGTCTTCTAGTGCAACCCCCTGCTCAGGCAGGAAGACTGAGGATCCCAAAATCTGAGTGGAAGGTCTGGGAAAGATGTCAGAATACTTAGAAAGGACTTTGGGGGGACCTTATACCATTTCAGAAAAATGGCTGTCCAGTCTTTTCTTAAAAACCTCCAGTGATCGAGCACCCAGAACTTCTGGAGACAAGCAGTTCCTCTAATTAATTGTTCTCGCTGTCAAGAAGTTTCTCCTTAGTTTTAGGTTGCTCCTCTCTTTTTTCAATTTCAATCTATTGCTTCTTGTTTTACCTTCTGCTGCTTTGGAAAATACATTGTCCCCACTCTTGTTTGTGGCAGCCCCTCAAAAGTCTGTTTTGTGAATTGCCTAGCACACTCTTGGGCAAAGCATATGAGCCATTTCCTCCTTTCAGTGGGTCCATGAAAATACATCTATGATATGTAGATGCGGATAATAAAGTTGGAAAAAGGTGAACAACATTTTTACAGAACTAAAAATAGGTTGAGGCCTTTGAGGTGAGCGGCTGGGAGGCGAGGTAAGGGCGAGCATGACCAGGAGTGGCTGGAAGAGGAGGGGCCAGGCATGGCGAGGAGAGGCCAGGCAAAGCGAGGCGCCCCTTGAAGTGAGTAATGTTGAGTTGGCCACACCCACCCATTCACATGACCACCCAGCCACACCTACTCAGCTGGTCATTAGGGCAGAGAACTGGTTGTTAAATTATTTGAATGCCACCATTGGCTACGAGCTGTTGATTCTTACTGAGATTCAGTCTTTATTTTTTACACAAAGAAAAAGTGTGCAACTATTTATTGTAGAATATCTGTTCTATTTTGATTTTTTTTCATTTGCTTCTGTTTTCATTTTGTTAAAGCTGATCCATCTGCCTTATAAATAAATTAGTACAACCATTTAATAATAGCTATTAGTATTATTATATTATATCAGAATGAGCCCAATACATTATTCAATTTCTCATTATAATTCTGGGAAATAAATTATAAAAACTTCATCTCAACATTTCTTGAATTAAAAGAATTGAATTGTGGCTTTATTTGGTTTGATTTATCCAATATGGTAATAGAGCAATAAAGATGAGCAACATTTTAATTTCTCACTGAAAAAAGAAGCTTTACTGCATTAGATAGGTCAATGTGACATGACCTAGTTTTGCTTAGCTACTTAGAAATTATATGTCAGGATTGATTATATCACTCTGGGGGTAAGAGATTTGACATGATTTTTGCACCACAGTATTTCTGTAATATTTTATATGCTTATGTGCCCTGTCATATAATCCTGCAAGCTAAATTTTATAGTTCTGATCGGAGAAGAAAAGGCCAGTAGCTTTCATTTTGGTGTGTGTGTGTGTGTGTTGTGTATGTATATACCGTGTTTCTCCAAAAAGACAACCCACCTTGAAAAGAAGCCCTATCACATTTTTGAGTGCATATGATCAAATTAAGCCCCACCCACAAAATTAGCCCTAATTAAGACCCCACCCACCCCATGGTGCAGGGGGTGGGGCGAGGCACACAACTAAAAAATAAGCTAGAGTGGGAATGGGAGGTAATGGAGCTGCCCTACTTACCAGGCCTTGCACACTCTGACACCTGCCCCACCTTCTGCAGCCGCTTGCCGCCACTCACATGCATCGCCCTGGCCTCTGTTTTGTCTTCAGATACCTGCCGGAAGGCATCTGCAGCTGATAACAGAGCTCCAGATCAATCCAGAGCTCTGTTATCGGCTGCAGATGCCTTCCGGCAGGCATCTGAAAGCAAAACGGAGGCCAGGGCGATGCGTGTGAGTGGCGGCAAGCAGCCGCAGAAGAAGTGGGCCAGTAGCAGGCTCCTGCTGGGTGGGGCTGTGGGTGCCACCACTGTGAGGTGAGTCAATAATTAGAATCCTCCAAAAAGAAGGCCTAGCCGTTTTTGGGGGGGTCAAAAGAAAATAAGACCTGGGCTTCTTTTTGGAGGAACACGGTATGTATATCCCTCTTCAAAGATCACACACATCTCTGAAAATATAGAAGTAGTGTATAATATATAATATGAACTACTGTCATAAATTGTATCATACATTTACAAGTGATCTGTTTAGTTGTATTTTACTACTGAAATCATGTTGGGACTTTTTGTATGTTGTGTTCTTGAGAATACACAAAAAGAAGAAATAAATAATCAAGCTAAACCAGGCAAATCTGTTTTTAAATTGCATTTAGTCTCTAGTTAAAGTTAGTCACTTTCAACAAGGCAGATGAGGATTGCAAGTCAAATGCAATCCATTAAATCAGTTCAAATTCAGTTAGGCTGAATTGTATATCAACTCTGGTCAAAGTAAGGGCAACATTGTCATGACATGTTCTGGAATGCATAGCCATTATGATCATCTTCTAATGCATTCTGCTAGCTGAGTTGTGTTATGCAGTCTCAGAAAATACTGGAGTTGTCAAAAGTCTTAAGGCAAGCAAAGCTTGTTTGCAAGTGAAGTCATCCCCTGGAAATGATCTTGCCGATTTTGAATTTGCTGATTCTGCATTGCAACAGGAGAAGCGATGGACAGTATTTAAGGGCAAAGAATGGCCATTTATTCAAGCTGGAATGGTATTGGGGAAAGTGCCAAAGAGCTTTGCCTTGTGGATGAGTTGATCTTTGATTAATTGTTCACATTTATTGGACAGTGGTGGATCCAGAAGAACATGACCCATTGGAAATTTCATAACTATCTTAACTTTAAAAAAAAGAGATTTATAGTTAAAACAAAATTGTCTCACTATTAAATTGAGTACCTTGGAACGTAATCCAATTAAAAATTTATAAGACTTAAACACCAATTAGAGAAAGGATACTTTAAAAGGGACCTTGGTGGCGCAGCAGATTAAAGTGGTGTTAAGTGACACCAGCTGCCTGCAATTACTGCAAGTTTGAATCTCACCAGGCTCAAGGTTGACCATACTTTCGAGGTAGGTAAAATGTGGGGGCAATAAGATGACTTTGTATAAAAAAGAACACCACTTTGAGGGGGGGGGGCGAAAGCCCTACTAAGCAGATATATACAAAATTATGTAGGCTATTGCTTAACGCATTGTAAGCCACCCTGAGTCTCCAGAGAAGGGCAGCATATAAATTGAACCAATAAATAATAATAAAAGTGATAAACAAATAGTCCTTGAATATCAGTTTTATTCTCTTTCCTCAATAGTATGTAATTTAAATAAAATTGGAAGTAGCCATTTCTAGTATGTTTGAATTTTAAAGACATTTCATTACCCAAACTAGGTAATCATCATCAGTGCTAGTAAAGAGTAGGGTTTGCTGTCAGTTTATGTTCTAGTTGTTTGCCCTTTTTGTTCCTCCTTTTGGCTTGTTGATTGTCTCTTTTGCATAGTATATAGATATTGTTTATGTCTATGTGTTTATTGATGGCTAATTTGTCAGAGTGCCAGGCTTCTAGAAATTCCCTGGCATTTTTGGATTTGGCTTGGTCTAGTATGGTCAGTTTCCCAATTGAAAGTATGGTTAAGTCTGTACACATGTTGTGAAACTAAAGAGTTTTCATCCTATCTTCTGACTGCTTAGTTGGTGTTCCTGGATGAGTTCTGCCTATGACTGTCACAGTCATTATATTATGTTATAGGTAACTTCTGTTTTTTTCTTCTGGGTCTGCTGGGTCTTTGGATTTACTTAGGATGTTTTGAAGGCTTTAATTGGCTTGTGTGCTACGCTTGATTCCATGTGGTTGTAGTAGTCTGTTGGTGGTTTCTGAGATGTTCTTGACACATGGCAGGGCTTGTGTTGATTGTACTGTATTATATTGAGCAATCAGGAACTTTTTGATAAAGTTCCATGGATATTGATTTTGTTGGAATATGTTGTTTAGATGCTCTGTTTCCTTCTGCTGTTTAGGGTTGCTATAGTGAGTTTGTGCTCATCTAAATAAAAGTTCTTATGCAACTTCTCTTGCAGGAGGTTGGATTGTTGCTTTGGTAGTGGAGCACTTGGTGTGGGTGGTTTTTCTGTACAGTTGTGTTTTTAGTTTGCCATTGTGGTCTCTGCTGATCAGGATGTCCAGGAAGGGTAGTGAGTTGTTGTTTTCTTCTTCTCAGATAAATTGGATTCTTTTGAAAATGTTGGTTTTGTGGGTATTCTCTAATTAGTCCTTTTTTATTATGGTGAAGGTGTCATCTATATATCTGATGATCCATATTTTGGATTGTATTTGTGGAAGTGCAATAGTTTCCAAACATTGCATAATGATCTCCACTATAAGTCTTGAAAGTAGTGATTCCATTGGTGTGCCATCTATATATCTGATGATACATATTTTGGATTGTATTAGTGGAAGTACAATAGTTTCCAAACATTGCATAATGATCTCCGCTATAAGTCCTGAAAGCAGTGATTCCATAGATGTGTCTTTAATTTGTTGGTAAGTTTGTCCATCAAATTGGAAGTATGTGGCTAGGCAGAGGTTTATGAGATCCATAATCCTGAGTGTTTCAATATTTGTATATTTGATTAAGTCAGGTGTGCAGTGGAGCAGTGTGGTCATAGATTCTTTGGTTGATTCTGGATCTATGAACATGAATAGGACTATGACATCAAATGAAACCATGATTTTGTCTTCATCTATAGTCATGTCTCTGATTGTTTGAACGCACTGTAGTGGAGATTTGATGGAGTGGAGTGATTTGCTTCCTCTTGTGAAATGTCCAAGCTTTTTGGTTAATTGTTTTGCGATGTTGTATGTAGGGACCCTGGTAGTGATACGACTGGACGTAGAGGACTTTCAGACTTGTGTATTTTGGGGCATCCATAGAACCGTGGGAGGATGGGTCCATTACTTCTCATCCATCACTGTTCCTCTTTGATAATTTAGTCTTTCTTAATGAGATCACCTTGGTCTGGTTGTCTAGTTTTTGTATTGAGTTAGTGTTCACATCATTATCCTACCTGCAGACAAAGTCTGAACCACGGTCATTATGAACAGATCATAATATTTACAAAAAGCAAAAGAACTACTAGAAGACAAACAAACTTACATCCTAGTGAACATTCCAGCAACCAATCAATCAATTTAAAATTTATAGTTTTCATTTAGTGACCACAATTGGGAACACCAAATCAATCATTAACCAAAGCAACTGCAAAGTGAAACTACAATTATGTTTATAATCTTACTTTAGCTTTCCTTTCCTTTCCAGACCTGCGAAGGATGTGAGGATTGGTAAATGTGAGGATTGGTTGCAAAGTTACTTTTTCATCACCATTGCAACTTCAAATAGTCACTAAGTAAGACAGTCACTAATCAAGGGCCATCTATAATATTTACCAATAAATTCATTAGCAACCAGTAAAGATATTAATTTTGGGTGCAAGTGTGCAAGTTTATAAGGTAATGTATTGTTAATAAACTATTGATTGTATCTAAATAATTGGCTGAAAAGAATATAGACAATTAGCACTTATGTTGTCACTGAGAATAAGTTTAGAGTTGAGCATATATTTGTTTACTTCAAGGTTTTTGCTTTTTTTGTTTTTGTCAAATACTAAAGTGTGAAAAAAACCAATTATTAGCAAAGTAATATATTATGTCAGAGTAACGGTAGGTGGAAGTCTGCAAGATTATTACAAAGTACACAGTCTATAAAAACTGAACTTCAGTTCAAACTTTCTTTATAAAGAGCAGTATTGCCAGGCTGAGCCCAAGAACAATAAATAGGAATTCAACCAAAGTTCAATCATTTATTTGTTTAGACACAATAGACATAATCTTGCCAGACTGAACCCTTATTACTCTCACCCTAACCCTGGGAAATTCTAGGGAGTGGTTATCCTTACTCTCTTCTTCTGTCTGCTTTCTAGCTCTGGGCTGCGCTGCCTCTTATCCTGAACCCCTTTCTAGGAAACTGCTGCTTCATTGTAGTCCATCTCATCATCTCTCCCCCTGTGGGCACAAATATTAAGCATTACCTGTTTGTCTAAAGGAAAGATGAATTAAAAGCCTGAGAAATAACAGCAATCTCAACTTTCTGGGTGGCTCACAACAATCAAACAAAGCTATTAATAGCAATAGTTTCAATTTAATTTCCAGTCATTAAATAGCTATATCTTGATGCTATTTGATATTTCTGGAATTTAAAAAAAAATAGTTTCACAATTTAACAATTCTCATAAATGGTTTAATATTTCTTAATATTATTTAGTGACAATTTTGTTTGATAATTAGATTTTCTACCTTAATTGGGGAGGTAATTATCTTGGATAAATAAGGATAACTTAATTATCCATATGTATCTACCTAAAATATTTATGTATGTGGATGGGCAATAAGAAAACTTAAGTAGAAGAATGTAATATAGGTTTCAAATAATTAAATCATAGGTCAAACTAAATCATATTAAGATACTAAGCCATATTCCACTAAGAATAATACTAAGCTGAAGCAGAAGAAAAGCCATAGACCTGAAAAAGAATTTGTTACATCCCAGTAAAGAAATTGTCCTCTTACAGCCCTTGGAATAGGAACAATGTAAGAATTCTAGTTTCTGGGTGTCAAACCAAGACGGAACAAATAAAAGAGTGACATCCATTCCACCCTCCATTTCCAGATTGATACTGAGATTCTGAAGTGATTACATTATGTATTTATATCAATATTGATAATATATTGCTAAAGTAACTTTGACTCAAACATTAAACTGGGCTGATAATTCCTGTAATATGGGAAACATGATCCAAGCAATAAACAATTTGGAAAATGTTCCTAATAGACCAGAGTCAGCTCATATGATGACTATTCTATACTGGAAATATATGGGAAGTAACTGTTCCCCATCACAGGATGTCTACAGTATGTAGGACTCTTAATGATTCCCTCAGTCTCTGTCAGGAGAAAAACACACTAGTGGATGCAACTATGCTAGCAGGACAGACCCAACAACCATCATTTATTAGTCTGTAGTCTACAAATGTATTTCAGTAACTTCAGACTAATAACATAAGATTCAATGTATTAACAAGGGAGATCAGAGCAGCGAAATGAAGCTACTCTGAAAAGCTAAAGAATCAGTTCTCAACAAATGAACCAGCAAATATGTTGAAAACTCTTAAAAATATCACTGGTTACGGCAGACCTCCTTCCCAGGCTGAAGGAAATCAACAACTGGCAGATGACCTGAACATGTTTTACTTCAGGTTTGAAAGGAAACTACAGCCACCTATCTCCACAACCCCCATCATAGACACACCAACAACAGCCAAGCCTCCTACAACTGAACGACCCTGTCTCAAACACACCAACAACAGCCAAATCTCCTTCAACTGACCCCCATCCCATTGGGTTCACAACCCCTAAATTGCTAGAGATATGCTATGTTCCTTCTTGCTTCAAACGCTTACTATCATCCCAGTGCTGAAGAAGCCCACCATCAAGGAACTGAATGACTACAGACCAGTTGCTCTAACATAGTTATGAAAACCTTTGAAAGGCTAGAGCTGTCCCACTTGAAAACCATCACGGATCCACTGTTAGACCCCCTGCAATTTGTATACCGAGCAAATAGATCAACAGATGATGCTGTTAATATGGCTCTGCACTATATCCTACAACATCTTGAATCACCAAAGACCTATGCAAGGGTCCTCTTTGTAGACTTTAGTTCAGCATTCAATCTACCATTCCAGACATTCTTCTAACTAAGCTAAACCAGCTAGTGGTATCTGAACACACTTGTAAGTGGATGGTAAGCTTCCTAACAGTCAGGAAACAGCAGATGAAGCTAAGCAGAATCACATCAGATACCTGTACAATTAGCACAGGGCCCCCCCAAGGCTGTGTGCTCTCTCCACTTCTCTCTCTATACCAATGACTGCATCTTGAGTGAGCCATCTGTTAAACTACTGAAGTTCGCAGATGACACAACAGTGATCGATCTCATTCGAGACAATGAATCCCCATATAGATACCTTAAGTATCACACGAAACGAGCTCTCTTCTTCCTTTGTTACATGGGAGATAAAAGTCATGTTTTGTATCCTGCATTAATGAAATTCATAATAAAAATTTTATGTGTGTGCAAACTGAGTCATATGAAGGGACATAATGTTAACATGTGACAGACTTTCAGAAGGCTTTTGCTGTTACAACAAAGCTTTGGTAATATGAAGTATAAATGTGATTTTCATATTGATAATGTAAATTCTGTGAAGTAGGTTATGAAAGGATTAAATATCCACCTGCTGTATAGTAATCCTGCATATGACTGACTTCCAGTTCAAAGGTGGGATGAGGAAGAGAGAAGGTTGAAGTTAAAACTATTTTGTTTTTGAAGAAAAGATTAAAATGTTAGAGTTGATTCTTCTGTCTTAGTAGCAATTCATAGAGAATGAAATTGAAAGAGCTGTTTAGACAGGTCATAACTTGCCAGCAGAAGCCATTGAATTACTTAAGCAAGCATATACATATGTTTAAAAGTCACCTTTTAGACCTTCCAGGAAATCAGCATGGGAGAGTGAACCTTTGTTCGTGTTATCTTGTAGATATAGCCAAAAACCAGAGAAAGCGTGTGATTATTCCATAGGAAAAGCCCAGTGTGGAAACTATGATTTTGTGTTGCAAAAATCCCTCTCATGAACAGCATATTCAAAGTGAAAGTGGTATGAGAAACGGAACCACCATTTGGGTGTGATAGACCAAGATAATTTGACTCTTCGGTCAAGGTACCTTAGGGCCACATCAGGATTTGCTACTAAGTATCTACTTAATTTAATCAGTATTTCTTATATGTTTACAACAAATACTTGCCATGTTTTCAGTTGGATATGCACAAAAACGTAGTGGGATTAATCAACTTTGTCATTAATTACATATTGGAAGGAAGTTGAAAATCAAAAGAAGATGAAAATCTAGTGTGGTCCTATAAAGTTGGGGTCAAGCTGATCACTTTGATAAAAAGTTTTCCTACTTAAAACCTCATTTTCCTAAAGTAGATTTCCTGTACTGAAAACTAAATGGATGCTATAGTGTTTAAGCCTGAAAATGTGTTCACCTATCTTTGCGTTGGAATAATAAGATATTTATGATAAGTTTTATTTCTATAATCTCCATGATAGGTTTCTTGCTGTGTTGTTGATTTTACCGAAGGTGATGTTCTTTTCTCAGGGAAAAGAACATCAATTGACAAAAGGGAAGAATCAGTTCTCAATCACTCCTATGGGGAGTGTGTTTAAATAAATGGTGCATTTATTGGCTGTTCCTATGGTGAATTCACATTTAGTCATGAGTTGTGCTTTTGTTTTTATATGCGATGAAAAAGGACACGGTCTAATAAACGGTTTAAAACAATCTTTATTAAATAATTTTGGAAAGAGTATTATCTTTAGTTTATTCTCTTTTCTTAATGCTTTGAGATGACATAGATCAGGAATTGCTTATTCCCTCAAGTTTCTTACATTCACTTACAGGATTACATTGGGGGAGGGGGATTGTCTTTGAAAGCTCTCTGTGCAACTATGGATGACAATAAAAACCAGAGATCAGTTTCATGTATTCTTACTATGCCAGTGCTATTTCAAACAATTCTTCATAAATGTCATGGTTTTGCCTGTAGAAACAATGGTTCTCTTTTTGTCACAGTATTCTAATCTTTATGTAAGAAAGGAAATGATGAGGGAAATTAAATTAGCCTGCAAAGCAAATGAAACTTAAACTTCTCTCTGGGATGAAGAGCAAATAGAATAATGATTTGAATCACTTTTAAATATGTAATGTGTTTTTCATTTAATAGTAACAACATAAAAAAATCATTGCATATACAAAGTGGAAGCCAAGAAAGTAATTTGTTCCGGCAACTTCTATTTTTTCATGAATTTTTAATGCCTTTATTGAAAGCTAAAAGTCGGGTATGTATATGTAGCAAAATGTCAGAAAGTGCTTTTTTTCTTATGAAGTTCTATCAAAGATATTGATAAAACAGTAGTATTGACTAAATTCAGCTCTAAATAACTAAAAATTTCAATTGTTTTACAGTAAAGCACATGTGTTTAAAAGTTAAAAAAAGAGGTTAAAAAAGAGAGAGAGAAGGGTACAGTTAGATACGGGGCTTGTCAGCAAGTGCAAATCTATGCTCTTAAAATTAAATGCTACAAAAATATAATAGCATTTCTGATTAACTTGTTATAATCAATAATACTTTGCTCTTAGGGAATAATCACACTGAGAGTTCTTAAAGTGCCTGGAAAGGCATTACTGAGGAAGAATAAACCATCACTAAATAATGTATTACAGTACTTTTATTCCAACTGATCAATATTTGGAAGGAACCAATCAAACAATGCAATAATTTGAAAAACTTCAAATATGGACCATGCAATATTTATTCAGTAAACTTTAGCTCTTTCTTGATGTTGGCCATGTGACACAGTTTGCTGGTTCAGGTCACTTTCCCTTTATAGGCATGGGAACTTCATTATTCAACCCTGGATTAATTACACAGCAGGCTGAGCTTTTACTTGTTCAAATAATGCGGCTGCCAAGCCCAGTGGCCTTATTACAAGCAATTCTGCGTGGTTCTGTGGTTGCACAGTTAGAGAATCTGACCCTTGCTGCTTCTCACATGATAGGTACCGAATACTAAAAAAGAAAGGGGAGAGTTTATTTTCGTGTCATTAAGAAAGCTAGCCTGCTTCCAGAGCAGTTTTTAGTCCTTAAACTCTGACGGCGGCAATTAGGTGGAGCTGGCTTTCCTGGAATTGTAGCATAGATTTTCCTGTTGTGCTTCAATATCAACTGTCTCCAAGTTACAAACCCACTCACAGCACTAAAAGCTTGGGATTACTGCAAGTAGAGAAGGCCACTGTATCTCTCTCGGTTTTTCACTTTCTGACCAAGAATCAGCGTGCTCACTTATCAGCAATGTTTCAGCTAAAACATTCAGGTCGAAATCCATTGGTGGGTATATAATTTGAAGAGATTTTCAACATAGGCAAACTTTTAAAAACAAATTTGTAAAAATGTGATGAGTAAGCTTTATTTCTTTTGACTGTAAACTTTGCTTTTATTTTATAGAAAAGTGAACTAGTTCAAAAGAGCTTTGTAATATTTCTAAATGTGATTTTATGAATAATATTGTGTTCAGATTTTTGATAATAAACTTAATGGAATATAGAAAAGCTATTGGGCGATAGATGTCTGTAGGGTTCTCATTCCTTGTTAAATTTGTCAAATAAGACAAAAATAACCTTGTTTATTTTACTTAAGTTTATTTTTCTGTAATTTTTTTAATCTACCATTACTTGAAATCCCATAGGAGACCTGTGTTAGATATGTGAAATGTCCCTGATACTAAGTTTGTTTAAAATGGTTGTTTAATATTAGGATGTTGTTAGTGACTTTTTTTTTTATTACTGGTTCTTTGACATGCTTTGCAATATCACTCTTAACATGTTTGCTTGAACATGTGATTAATATATATAACTTTGAATGAGCATATATCTTTGCATAAAAATTAGGCATGTATTTTGGTTATTTCTAGAAATCATTGTTATTAACATTTCATTGTTATTAGTATTTATGGTAAACGTATATTTTTTTAAAAAAACAAATCTGTATAAAATGTTTTTTATGGCACTGATCATTTGGGTGGGAGGAAATTAACTCTGGATTTAAATGTGCAGCAATGTGTTTGAAATGCTTGGATCCTTTTCCTTTTGAGATTACTATGACGGCAGGGCAGGGGCCAAATATTTTGCTGCCTGATATTCATGCATTTCCCATATGGAAGCTGATTGGATTGGCACTGAAACTCACTTCTAGTCAAGTATGGGACGGCACATTTTCCTTTAAACTCCAGCAGAATTGTTTTAGGAGCCAGACCACGCTGTACAGCATTACCTCTTTTCTATCTGCTGAATGGTAAAGTCAGTCCTGAGTAATGGCTAAGGAAAAGGTTAGTTCTCAATTGAATGTTGTTGCAGATTTTAATTTCTTCGATGCACCAACAGAGATTTTGTCTTACTGTTCTGTTAGGCTAGTGTATTTATCCACTTTATACACACTAACTTTTGATCCATTCCTCTAAGCAGAGCAACTAATTGCTTGATGTAGTTTTCTAATTGCTTTGGTACAAAAGTCTGTACAAGTGGCTGCACAAAATAGAAAGACAACTCTGTATGTAGAAGAGTAATGTTTTATAAAGGAAGCCTATGTATCTACTTTTCTCTCCCCCCCCCCCCCCCCCGTGATACATTATAAATATGGAGAGGGAGAAAAAGACATATACATATATAGATTTTAGAAAGTATTTTTCTTATTTAATTTGTTTGTATGTAAATGCAAGAGAAATGACTTCTTATCCAGGATGGTTATTACTGACAATCCAATAGGTAGATGAACCTTTGGCAGAAAAATGAACTACAGAAATAAATATTAAATAGTAGACCATGCAGTATTTGTTTGGTACACTATAACCTAAGCTATGTAAAACCTCCATTAGTAGAATTTTCTTTGAGATCCCAGATTACCTAAAAAGTCTTTTCTTTAGGAAACACTTGGAAATATTTGCTTTTTTTCATATGATTACCCTCTGTGTCTCATAATATCTAGATTCAGAGTTATTGCTGTTAATTCAGTTTTGTTATAGCATTGAAATCACTATACAATTATGCTGTTGCACAAATTTGTCCTGAAACTGTGATCCAATCTGTAATTCAGTGAATAATTAACACTTAAAAAGCTACTTTAAGACATCAATATGGGATTACTATGCCATAAATGTGCATCATTTCAGGAACGTCTTATTATTTTAATTAAGGAGCTGTATTATTTCCTCCATTGATTGATTGCCCTTCCCCCCAAATCCAATGATTTTTTCCAGTTTATATGATTGAAGACTTCCTTTAAAGATTAAAGATATTTGGGAGTGTCAAAATAACAAGCGGGGAATGAATAAAGCTGACAACATAAATACTGAATACTGAAGACAACATAAATATTATTGAATCCAATATTATCCATAGTGGAGGCTATTTGAGATTCTCTAACTGTTTGGCAAATAAGTGTGAAATCCAATGGCACATTTTTCATATTCCTCTGGGACAAATAATTTTTTGGCCTCATCATGAAGTAACTATAAAAAAACATTAAAATCTGATTTGCAACTGTCCTCCATTGTTGAATACTTTTTTTGTTATTATGATTAAATGGCATTGTCACTCCTGAACTGCATCCCTCAGTTTAATTGTGGGGAAGTACTAGTCATTCAAAGAGATTTAGCTCCAAAGCTTGCTAATAAGCATAAAGTTCCCTTCACTCTTAATGAATCAAGATTTCTGTGTTAATTTTAGGGGAATAAAAAGAGAGATGTTCACACAATAGGGCAACCTTACAGAGTACACAGCTGGGCCATCTGAAACCATCCTTTTTATGAGCCACAGAGTTTAAATGGACTGTACTCTTAAGAGGTAGATTTCTGCGAGTGTGAAGCAGAGCTTTTGCTTATGGTTCACTGATCTGTCTACTTATAACAATACAAGACCTTGACAAGAGCTTAGGGAAAAAGCATAACGTAGGGCAATTCTTTCAAAATCATTTCATGTAACATCTTCAGTGAAGGAGGAAATGAAAAGTAGTTTCAGTTATTTTGGGGGCTGATCTTTTTCAGGGGGTGGAATGGCTACTGCATGTTCCTGAATTCCTTGCTGTGAAAAATAATTGTTGAATTACACTGCGTTTTGGCTAACCAGCAAAGCTGTTAAAAGCAATATTTACACAGTGAAACAGTATTTGTATTTCGTGGCTGGAAAGAACAGTAATTCTTGGAACTTCCTTACCTGTAATAAAAAAAAAGACAGATTTTTTTTAAAGTTCTGTGATTAGTAAATAACATGACATTCTTGCCAGGTTTCTGATTTACTGAAGCACAATTTTTATTATAATTATGATTTTTCCTCTTTCTAGTCTATATTGGTCAGCATGTTATCTCATTTCACTCTTTATTTGCTCTAAACGTTTGCATATTATTTTGTTTTGTAGTCACAAATTCTTTTAGAGACATACGACTCCTGCACTTACAAGCTAGTAACCATTGTCCTTTGCAAATGCAAATTAATGTGGAACCCCAAAGTTGCAATTTAAGATATAAATAGTAAATGAATGGACACATTTCTGATTCCAATGTTACTCCTAAGATCCAATTGCATAGGAGGAGGGGGAGGAAATTAGCTGATTTCATAGTGTGATTGAATTGAATTTCTATAACAGATTTCACCATGGTGGTGGTAGTATATGTCCGTCTTTACTACATTGCAGTATAGTTCCTAAATAATATAAAAGTTTATCAAATGTCTGCCTGTAAACTGCTCTGGATTTCTTGCAATAAAAGATAGAAATAGAAGCTTAGGAAAACATATAAGATAAAGGGGTTTTAAATATCTTGAACACATAGATGGATTCAAAATATGTCACCTTCAGTCTGAAAAAATATGGCCAAATAACTGTAAAAATATAACTTGAAAGAGACATTTGAAATAGAATTTCCTCTTCAGTCTAATTGAATATTATTGCTATGCTTTCAGATAGCTGATTGGCTTCCCTGGATTTTGCTGATGACACAGGAAACCTTTGCTTGAAGATGGAAACACTGGAGTCAGAACTGACCTGCCCTATCTGTCTGGAGCTGTTTGAGGATCCATTGCTGCTGCCTTGTGCTCACAGTCTCTGTTTCAACTGTGCACATCGCATCTTGGTCTCCCAGTGTGCTACCAACGAATCAGTGGAATCTATCACCGCCTTCCAGTGCCCCACTTGTCGTTATGTCATCACCCTCAGTCAACGGGGTCTAGACGGATTGAAGCGCAACGTCACACTGCAAAATATTATAGACAGGTTTCAGAAAGCTTCTGTGAGCGGGCCCAATTCTCCCAGTGAAACTCGCCGAGAACGAGCTTTTGACAGCAACAGCATGTCATCGAGTGAAAAAGTTCTCTGCCAGTTCTGTGACCAAGATCCTGCTCAGGAGGCAGTCAAGACCTGTGTAACTTGTGAAGTATCCTATTGTGAGGAGTGCCTAAAAACAACTCACCCGAACAAGAAGCCATTTACTGGACACCGTTTGATTGAGCCTATTCCTGACTCACATATCAGAGGATTGATGTGTCTGGAGCATGAAGATGAGAAAGTTAACATGTATTGTGTGACTGATGACCAGTTAATCTGTGCCTTGTGTAAACTGGTTGGGAGGCATCGTGATCACCAAGTGGCAGCTCTAAGTGAACGCTATGACAAATTAAAGGTTAGTTTCGTCTTAATTTGTTTATACTAAGAAGTATAGTGCCAGGAAATGAAAGATTTTTTACCTTATTTGTGTGGCTAATATTTGCATATGCATTTGCCATTCTTGTGTTCAACATACCTGTGAATTTGCTGAGGCCAGTCCTATATAAATTATCAATTTTGAATGAGAAATAAATTAATCTATGTCAAACCTAGATTTTGATGTAGGAAATTGAAATGTCAGTGCTGAAGAAAATATTATATGTGCTTAACTTTGATTCAGGTTTTCCAATTTAAAAAGGTGTGGTTTGTATATTCATAGTGAAATATTTTGAGAATAGTAATTAGAGTAATTACAAGTAATTATAGAATGGGTCTTCATTTGCAGTTATCTGTGGCCTAGTCTACTGACATTTAGAAAAAGAGCAATATTCTATGCACACTTTCGAAGCCCAGAATCTTAAGACAATGGTAAAAATGCCTTAAGTTATTAATATAACTTTAACAAAACAATCTACACTGGTTACTAAGTTTAGTGAGTCTCAAAATGTTTAGACTGACATTCTAACTTGTTTGATCCCATTGATAAAATGTCAATACCTTTGGCACCTTCATTACTTACTGATCTAATCAAGCATATTTGTTATATGAGCTTTCTGTTATGGATGCACATGAATAGGATTTTTGAAATGTTCTTGATATGTTTCCCACATTATAAACAACACCAAATGCAGCAATAAATCAGTATTGTATATCATTGCAAAAGGTCCTTAGGATTCTGCTGCTGCGATTTTACAGTAGTGTGGAACAGATTTAGGTAGAATAGTGTAATTCCTGTACTGTATCCATCTGCTATTTTAGATGTCACATTAAAAGCAAAAAGAAAAAAGAAAGAAAGAAAATGGGAAAAACAAAAGTCTGTTCTTCCAGTTTCCTTAAGGAAATGCTACTGTGATTGATTGTAGAAAATTACAGTAGGTGCTTGGAGAGTGGGGGGAGTGTGAACTTTGGCTACTGCGATTTTTACCTTGGAAACAATCTATATCTACATTTACATCGTCTACATCTCTATCTATCTATAAATACACACACAATCACACGTATAATTTTATGTATCTATAGTGTTTCATTAGAAAATGATTTTGGGAACATTCTTCAAAGTATAGTTCTTAAAAGATAAATGATGCCAGTTTGGTTTGGATTACAGCAATGCCCAGATTTATTTTAAAAGCTGTACTTAATTTTTAGATAATAATTTAATAATTATTATTTATCATCAATAAGAATTAATTAAGAGGTAATAATTTAGATAGAAAATATGTGACAACTCATAATCTTTTATTATTTGCATGGTTTATTTTTCTTGGCAGTTATTCATAAATCCATATTGTGTTTATTGACTGGATTATTTAATTTTGAGATGTTCCATTATTCTTAGTCCTTTGCAAAGATGGTATGGATTAAAAGAAATATATTTTAAAGCATATAATTTGCATATGCTTTGTGTTCATGTTCAAGCCAGTTTAAGTATACTATTATTTAAATCTTATTTCAACTTTTTCTGTTACATGAGTAACCCTGTACATCACAGTTCTGGCATGCCTCCTGGTTCAGCTAGGTTATATCATATAGGTGTCTATCACATATCTCAGAACACAATTAGTAAATAAAAGAAACATCTTTTTAAATAACACTGACATCTTGTAGCAAATTCATATGTTCACATTGATAAATGAACGTGGATAGACTTGTGACTTGTGACTTATTTCAGAGATTTATTGACTAATATTTGTGGACTATTCATTTACATTTTAAAGCTAACCTAATCAACTTAAAAACAATTGTAAAGCTTTTTTGCACTTTTGTATCTAATCCATGTTGGATTGTCAAATCCAGACAATATGCAGATATTCAAATTTCCTTAGTTAAATCTGGGACATCTCATTCTTTTTTTAGTCGATAGCTTCTGCTTATTCTAGGGAACTCTAGCCATTTCAAATGTTTACAGTTATGCACCAATTTAATCATTTAATATTAGGTATACTTTATTGATTTGATTGGTTACATATTCAAATTTTAAAACTCGACACTTAGTTAAATAATCATGCTGTAGGTGAATAATACCTTTCTTTTTAACTTATTTTTCAGGCTTATATGCTGCTTCAGTTATAGCTAATTCCAAATGGCGTATATTCTGTACCAGTTTTTAAAAAAAAATTAAATCAGTATCACTGATTAGCTTATCAATTCTATTGCATTGATTAACAATTTTGTGTTTATTTTATATACAGTCATTAGCAGATTATCTATTTTCAACCCCCAAGAATTCCTTGAACAACATGGCCTTCCTAAATCTGAACAGAGTTCAAGCTACTGAAACCCTCAGGGAAATCTTGTTACATAGAAGAGGCAGTGGAGAATAAGTGGCTTCATTGTCAATATGGCACTCCTTCAACATAGGCATACAGTGACGGCAATTTCTTCCAGCTATTACCGGATTGTCATTGGTCCTGAGAAACGTAAGGCTTTAAAGATAACAAGTGGCTTAGTTGGAACATTAGTTCCAAGTGGTAGTACTTTGGAAGTCAGCTAGCATTCAGCGGTTGCTCTCAAAGTAACAGTGCTACTCTGGCAAAACAAGATCACAAACTGCCAGAGTTTCTTACAAAAATCAAATCCAGAAACATACACAGATAACTGATTCAGCTGGATTCATTAACTTCTTTATATATAATAATAATAAATGAAGTAAGTTTACAATACCAACAGATTTGCAGGCAGAGATTGCTTTCAGTTCCAGCAGCAGACTAGTTCACACTCTGGTTTCAGTTTCTCTACACATACTCAGAAGCTGCAGACTAAGACACGTCCTGGTTCCAATCTGTCTCAGCTCCCAATTGGCTGACTTAGGTGCTTTGCCTATTCATTGGCTGATCTTGTTACCATGCCTCTATTCTAGTTCATGTATAATCTGACACAACTATAATACATTTATATTCTGATAATAAGAGTTCATGATGATGAATTTGCCGCATTGATAATAATAATATTTATATGTAGAATTAGTGCATTTATAAATCTGTGGGATTTATGATAATATATTCTTGTCAATATCAGTATCTGCAATCATTGGAAGTCAGTCTTAAAGAAAATGAATTTTGCTATGTAGTAATGGAATGTTCTTAGGTAAAAGTCAGTAGACCTTCCATTGACTACATATAAGTTGCTTCATCATATTGTGCTAGTCACCAAATTATGATTATTTTTGATTGTTTAAAAATAAATCTGTGATAAGGAATGAATAGTATGAATACATTCAAATTAGTATTATATTTTTCTGTAATCAAAATCTAGTTACACCTTTATGATATATGAATGTCGCTAAGATTCATGCATTTTGGATTGGTTTTAAAGATTTGAGGCTTTTTTCCTAAATTTGGGGCTTTTTTCCTTTGCTTATATTGAGTGAGGTAAATGAATTGTCCTATATGAGAATGGAATAGATTTTATATAACTTGTGAAATCTGATGCTAAGAAGTCCATGCAGTTTTCTTGGCAGAAGTACAAAAAGAGGTTGCCACTGTCTTCTTCCGGGATGTGAAAGATATACCAATTACAGGTTGTTCTTGATTTACACTGTAATGGAGCCCGGAATTATGGTTGTGAGTCATGCCGGTCATTAAGTATGACTGATTTTATGACTTTTTTTGTGTGGCGTCTTAAATGAAGCAGTCATAAAATGAATGCCACAGTCATTAAGTGAAAACTCCAATTGTCAAGCAAACTAATTGTCCACAATGTATGGGCTTTTTTTCCCTTCAAATCAGAGATAATTATGAGTTTTGGGCAAAAAAAGTAATAAAGTGCAGCCATATGATCATGGGACACTAAACAGCTGTAAATGTGGGCTGGTTGCTAAATGCCCATAATGCAATCAAATGACTGGGGTAGGGGTGGCCATCAGAACTTTAAATTAGGATTGTAAGTATCTTTTTGGGAATCCATCATAACTTCAAATGGTTGTTAAATCACCAGTCATAAATTGAGGACTACCTGTAATCAGAATAATAAAGGCTTGTTAAAAGCTAATTTACCTGGTTAGTAATCACTAACTATCAGAAATGATGTTCTTTATTGTCCATTACCATTTACTGTCAGTTCTGCTGCCGCTACTACTATTACGGTACTATTACTGTGATTATTATTTGTGGCACAGGGTTTCATGGATTCTAAACCACAAAATATTTGGGATAATATGCTACAATTTTTGTTGTGAGACTAAAAGGCTAATAAAACAGCATCTGTGTTTGGAGTTATGAAGTTGGGATTATATAAGTGAATAATAGATATAGAGCAATGATTGGCTCCAGAACATAATCCAGGAAGAAATATAGGGAATTTTAACCTTATACTTCTACTGCCAAGCTAATCCAGATCAATAGGGTTATCTGTGTGTCTGGTATTTGCATTGGAAGAAAAGGTTCCTTCAATGAGATTAGATACTTGATCCCTTTGCCTAATAATCTGTATTGGGAACCTATCTTCTTTGATACTGTATTATGAAGCAAAAGGGTAATGTAGATTTCCATGCTATCTCTTTTTAAAAAGTCATTTATTAAATTGCTAATTATGTAAGTGGTGTTTGTCTAGTTGTTTTGGAAGAAATGGTGTTTAATACATGGTTGAAAGAGGATAATATATTTCAGGAAACAGTATCAAGGTTTGTGTTGTTTTGCAGTAATCCTAAATGACATAATCTAGTATCATGCAAGTAAAAACCTGCTCATATAATGGAATTCCCCTTCTGTGTAGCAGTCCCAAAATTAGTTTTCACTTCCAATTCCTACAACAACCAAATTATCCAAAGTAAATTGTATATTTTTTCTCGTTTTCCTTTCCTAAATGTACTGTAAGCTTTGAGTATGATTTGTAGTGGTTAAAATGCAATTTGTAATGCCTGACAACCATTGAAAAAAATAACTGACTGAACCCTGTTATTAAGGGGAAAAAATCCTACCCTACGCCCAGCAAATTATGTCTGAGTAAATTTTTTTGAATTGTGCTATTCCATAAGGAGACTTCTACATATTTAAATGTTTTGTCTGATCCATGAACAGTTTATTTGAGTTTGTAAATTATTGAAAAATTCCTATATTTTAATTGCATAGGAATTGGTTCTTCTTGATGAGCAGTTTTTGAGTGTCAAACTATGTAATTACTGACATTCTGTCCCAGCAGTGTTATTAATTATTTAAACAATATTTCATCCTTCATTAGCCAGAAAACAAAAATGTCATTACAATCTAGTTCCTTTTGTGGTAAAATGAAATGGTTTAATTAAGAGCTCTGTACACTTGTCTGATTGAGGTATGCAAAGCTGCACTGGTTTAACAGTGAGTGTAATAGCCATTAATTATCAAAATCTGAAAAAGCATATAAAAGAAATGACACTTTAAAGAAAGCACTAAGCCATTTCATTTTTTGCTAGTGCCCCTGTGAGTTAAAGTGCATGACCTTGATGCACATCAAGTCATGAAGAAAAATCCTTTTACAAAAAAAGCAATGCTTGCATTTAACTTCTGGAAATAGTATCCAGATGCGTCGTGTGCATGTGTGTGTTAATTACACAGAAAGAATTTGCAGTACGATTTTAATTAGGGCATATATATGTAACAGATGTGCAAATGGCAAAAATATATTCTTTTGCACTTTATCTTAACGTAGTTAAGAATGTTATTGTTGTGGTCATTGCATTAATGTTATTTATACATTTTTTTCCAGTCTTTTTAAGGCATTAATTTATGTTAGTTAGGAGCCAGTGAATTGAACTCAATTCCTTGTGACCATATAGACAACTTTCATCACTCTAGTCTAATCACTCTAATCACTCAATCCAGCAATAATTGATAGAACTCCAAAGGGCATTCTATTAACAGATCCCATATTTGTCATCTATGCCTTTTTTCACATTTCCTCAACTTTGCTGAAAATATTTTTTCTAGAGTTTTATTCCTGAGAATTGCCTCAAGGAGCAATAATTTTATAATCCCAATTTCAAAGGATAATAGTCCATTTAACTTCATTGGTCCCTATTAGATGTTTCTTTGATTACTCTTTAATATTTGTACCTTAGATATACTGTATATTCTGCTGTCAATTCTTTGACCTTCTTAAAAAGATATCTTGTTTCCTTTCCTTTTTTTTTGTATGCTCATCTATGTTGAGCCCCTTGATTGTTAGACCTTTCTTTGTTGTTGGAATTGGAATTTCTCTTCTCTTTCCACATCTTTTTTGTTACCCAGCACTTCATTTCTATCTTTCTCTCGTTATATAATACCTGAATAATCTCTGAAATTATTTTCAAAATTTTGGAAATATTTTTCATTTTGATTTCAGTTTATTTTTCCTTTTGCTTAATTTAAGCATTGAATTTCATCCTTAGATTGATGTTGATTTTAACTATGGTTTTTATATATTGCTTGTACAAGTGTCCTCTTTGATTTTCAAATTTCACCTACTATTTGACACAATAATCCTAGTTTTATTCTGTATCCTACACCTGGAAATCCCTTGAACAACAGCTTTACATTGCTCTTGTGTTCTCTGTTATGTAATTGATTGGAGTCCAGTGTTCTTCTTCCAATATTATCCATGTGTAAAGCCTGTATTGCTTAAAACTAATATTGACCATAATCAAAGAAATTCAGTTAATTTATCACCTATAAATTTAATTCTATGAAGCTTCCTTTGATTGCATATGCCTCCATTTCTGTATCTTTTGCATTTCAAACATAATTAAGTAGCATTAGTTCCTTTCTTGGTGCTATAACTGGTACTTCTTGCAATTTGCCATTGCATTCTTCAATGTCTTCCTTAATTTTTTACTAGCATGTACACTTGTATAATATTGGTGTTCATTATATAGTTACTAATTTTGATAGATATGATACTGTCATTTTATTTATTTATTTATTTAGTTCAATTTATATACTGTCTTTCTCCGGAGACTCAGGGTCGCTTACAATGCATTTAAAAAACCATTATAAAAACATTTAAAATTAAAATATTAAAACCCATTCATACCATTCATGGCCAGATCTCACAAGATCACAAATATCAAATATTGGGTTATAGATGAGATATACCTGGCAATTTTCTTTTTGAGTATCCTTTTCTGTATGGTCTCATGTCCTGGATAGAAATCAGATAATAATTTGATTTAAAGTAACTTATTCCAGTCTATTTAAATTCACTTATTCCTGAAAATATAAAATTAGATACGTTTTATTTTTATTTTCACAATTTTAAATTATCCTTGGTTTATATTCTAACTATGTGTATCTTAGAAATAGTCATGCTGATTGGGAAATTCTGGGAGTTGAAAGTGACACATTGGGAAGTTGCTAAACTTAAGAAATGGTAAGCCAACCATTTTTCAACTGAAAAATATATAAGACATATATACAAAATGAATCTGTGACTTCAGGTTGTGGGATATTTTTTTCTCATCTAATTAATGGATATCATTTGAAAATCATCATACTTAAAGGAGAGACATCAAAATAAACAGAGGCAGAATGATTCAATTTTTATATTCACCTGTTGGAAGACAAACTGGCAAATGTGATCCTTCTGGGAAACTCCTAATTTATCTTTTTGACTTGTCCTTCTCCTAAAGCACAATAAATAAATATTCCTGGCTTGACATTAATTAGTTAGAGAAATAGTGGAAATATTTGAGAAAGTAACCCTGAAATACTGGTGTTCTTGATATTAAAGAAAGAATGATACTAAAAGCACAATCACAAATAATTTTGAAGAAAAAAATAGAACAAATTTACAGTGTTGTTACCTAAAAACTTGACTACATAACTGAAAAGATGTGTGTGTGTGTGAGTGAGTGTGTGTGTGTGAGAGAGAAGGAAGGAAGGAAGGAAGGAAGGAAGGAGAAATTACCAAAAAGAGTACCGACAGATGTTTACCATGGCCCAGAATTTTAAAGGTTGCCAAATGAGCAGGGTTTGGCAAACGATGCTAAGAATAACAAAAGGGATCCTTCAGATATCTTCATTTTAAAATGACTTCTAAGTGTCAACATATCAACTCTTCAGTGAAGATGGTAGAATAAGAGGAACATGCAGACATATACAAAGCATTTAATATGGTCATTGAGAAGCTGTAAATTATAGTCTCAGGGCTAGGCCTTTTAGTTTAATTCATATCTAGTTCTTTAATTGTTCCTCATCAAACTGGATGGAGGTATTAGTGCTAACTTTCAATTTTTAATTTTTTTAAAAAATAATTCTGATAGGGAAATAAACTTTAAAATAAAAGAATATATTTAATAGAGACAAATTGAGAATAATTCTTTCCAAATTAACAAACTTCTTCGCTTAGGAAAAATGAATAACTTCCACAGATACAGAATGGTGTCTGTCTAGAAATAGTTATGTGTAAAAAAAAAGTATAGCTCTAGTTGATACCAAGTTGATTATAGGTTAGCAGTGTAAGGTAACTGTGAAAAATGCAAATGCAATTTGGTTCCATGAGCAGCATTTTCCAATGTTGAGTACAATATACAGTTCTGGAAATTATTCTTTAAGAATGAGATGGGCATTGAAGAAGATCAATGGATTAAATCCTATGAGGATAGATTGAGAGAACTAAGGAATTGCCTATTGAGATTTCTGTTAAAAAACAATAGTTACAAGATTTCTGGTTTTAAAAATGACAAAACATGCAAGATATCTGCTGAACCATATTTTTCATCTGTGTCCTGTAACATTACTCTTAAATTTGCTTTCTGATGGGAGCACTATAATCATTCATTTGTGAAATCTACTTAAATTAAAATTTAATCAGGAGACAGCTCCCTTGATCATTGAGATCTATGTAAGGTAAGTGACCTAGTCAGGTATGATGGGGGGAAAGTATGAGATATCTTAGTGGGTTGGGGGAAGCCTTGGGTGGTCAGAAGCACTATGTCCACCAATGCCTTTCCTACCCTGAGATATCTCATACACTTCATGACCCACGCATTCAATTAGTGAATGCATGGGCGATAGCAGGGAGTGATCACATTCAAATTATAGTCACAACGTAAACTATATAAGATATTCTTGAATAAACCTAGGTTTACTTCTACCTTAAAATTTCTAAATCATAATGAGAAAAGTCTAATTTTAGTTGGTAATATATAAATACAGAAATGAATTTAAATTTGTTAATCTCAAATGTACTAGCATTTTAACCAATTGGGAATGAAGGAACCTACTGCATTTTCATAGAGTTTGCTTCTTTGGTGAGATGGGCAGCTATATAAATTGGACCACAAAAAGCTTTCCCCTCAAAGCAGTAATGTATAAAAATTAAAAGAGCCTCTCAAGTGAAATCTGATTATCTCCTGTGAGATAAGGAGAGTCCTTATCTCACAGGAGATAATCAGGAGAGTCCAAGGGTGGGTTAATTTTCAGTTTGTTATGATGTAACTGAGTTGGAATTTCTTTGGCCACGCCTTCTTCCTCCAGCCAAGCCTCAGTTTTTTCAACTCAGTCTGAATGAAAGACTTGTTTGAGTTGGTTCCTTAAAATAAATTATTTAAAAAATTAGTTCTATTAGGAAAATTGGCTATTTTAAAATTCTTTTCAAATTACTGTAATTAGACCCTCTAAATTGATTTGTGAGTGGCGAAAACGGAGCGCAGAGAGTGATTAGCACTGCAGATCCTGCAAACAGCATTTTGATTGCTGTGGCGGCCGCCATTACAGCGTGGGTCAGATCGCACTGGGATTCATCCCTGACCATCTGGAAGGCATCGTGGGCACTAGGGAAGTCCGAGGCTTTGGTTTTCCTGCATTTTGAGAGCTGCAGGCCAGAGGGAAGTACACTGATCGTGGGGCCAGTAGCTGCCATTTTGTGGGCGGCGGCCATCTTGTAGCAGCACAAAATGCAGCAATTTTCTGGGAAAGTTGACCAGCTGGGCAGCATTTGGAGCAAGGGACCTTCTCAGAAGGCTTGACCATCGCAGGATATCGTGGCATGCAAGTAAAAACCGTTTTGCCGGTTTATAAAGCATTATTTGAGTGATTGATTGCCACCTGGCTGGAAGCAGCCCTGCTAACGCCTGAGGTGTCTGCTCATTGTTGCTGCTACTTGTAATCATAGCCTAACAAACCATTTCTCTGTTTTTGGCGTGATTTGAACTCTGATCTGCACAGTGAGTAAATCTTTCAGCTTTATTCTCTTGGGAGTTTTTAAGCCTGCTTTCAAGGTTAGATATGACTAATAGCAGTGATTATGAAGAATCCCAATATCAGACTGATTGTCCTGTTCTTAAAAAGCCCAGATCTAGCAAGTCTTCTGTTATCACTCAAGCCAAATCTTCCAAATCCTCAACTGTGGCTGCTGAGAAAGATGCACTAAGGAGACAAAAGGCCTTACAAAAACATTTAGCAAAGGCTCAGCAACAAGCTGCAGCTTCTAAATCCCCTGAGAGGGCTAAGGATATGAGTGAGACTTCTAATCCTGTATCTTTAGAATTGCAGCAAGATGTTCAGAAGGATCAGCCTAACTGGTCTCCCACTGTACCCATGGGATCACATGACTTTCAGGCAGTCTCCTTCCAGGAATGTTTTCCACAGCGTTGCTCCCACAATCCATAGGTGGGAGATAGTCCCTCATTTACTGACAGCAACTGAGAGAAAAAAACTTCAGAATTCTTCCTTCGTGCTGGGGCCACGCCTCCAAGCCCCATGATTCCTCAGTCCTTTTTCTCTCAGTCACTGACAGGACTGAGGCTTTCCTTCGTGCGAATTGCTTGTGCGGTTTAGGTCGTTTCTTAGGCTTTTCTTTTATTTTTCATTAGAAATTTTTCTTTTCTTCGGCTAGAGAGCTTATTAGGCAGCTGCTGAGGCGCGCGCCGTGGCTCTGGGGCTCCAGGCCGCCCACGCCTCTTTTGGCCTTCGGGCTTGCAGCGAGCGGCTCCTGTCCCTTCGGGGCAGGTCCGCGCCAATTTTGACAGCCGCGGGTGCCGGGAGGAAGCAGTTGGTGAGCCGACACGCTGCCTCGCACCCCATACTCCATCGGGCTCTCGTTAGACGCGGCTGCGGAGTCCTGCACGGGATCGTGCAGGCTCCGGCTTTATTGCCTTCCCTCGGCGACTCTGTTGGCGCTGAGAAGGCGCGGGCGCCATTTTCTTCAGACAATTTTGGCGCGGGCGCCATTTTGGAGGGCGCGAAAGTTGCGGCCGCCATTTTGGGGCCTTTTGTAGCAGTCGGCCACTATTTTTTTTAGCCCTCAGCCACCTTTGGACTTTCGATCACCGGGCTGCTGGGCTTTCCGCCAACTTCTCCCCGGAGAGGCGGTGGTTCCTGCCGTCACTGTAGAAGCTCATCGCGAGTTCCTGCTTGGACTGGTGACGTACAGCCCGTGTTTGGTGGGGTGGCCAGGGCCTAATTTCGTTCACATTCCCAGAGGGCCATTACAGGTTCCCACCATGGATGACTCCTCTTCGTTGTCCTCAGACTTGGAGGTGGAAGCCAGCCCACCCAGGCCCTCGAGGAGTCGAGCAGGGAGTAGCCGCTCTACTTCCTCAGGCCGCAAGAGTGCCCAGGCCGGAGCGCCACCAGCGATGGACAGGGACGCTCTCAGGCGCCACAAGGCGCTCGAAAAGCAATACAATAAGGCAAAAGTTGCAGCAGAGGCTTCTCTGCCAATGGATGAGTCCCCTCCCAAATGTCAGAGTCAGGACCAGGCTGGACAGGTTCAGATCGGGCAGGAGTCAAGAGACTTGGGTGGGGCCGCTATTCCACCACCGACCCCCCATTCGGATCGCAGTAAGGACAGAGCCCCCAGGGGCCTTAAGAGAGGGGTCTCCCAATCCCTTCCTGATGTCTCCTTGGTGGGTGGGCCAACCCCTGCTCCTCAATCTCGCAGTGGGCCCGAGGCATCCTTCACCCCTATGTCGGCGGGGCTCCGTCTTTCAGAGGGGTATCTTCCCTCGGGACAATTTGACTTCCAGGCCCTCCTATCTTCCGCGTTTGCCTCGTTCCTTGCGGCTGGAGCACAACAGGCGGGGTTTTCTCAGCCCACACCCGTCCCACCCAGGGCCTTTCACCAGTTGGCCTCCTCAGGGCGCCCACGTTCGCCTGCCCACACCGAGCCAGTATCACAGACGGATACTACCCCTGAGGAGGAGCTGCCAGAAGAGGTGGACTTGTCGGATGACGAAGACTTACAGCCAGACACGCCGGCCTTTACAGGTCTGTTCAAGCCCTCACTTTTCAAATCACTGCTGCACAAAGCTCGCCTGGCAACGAACCTCGGTAGGGAGGAGTCTGCTGCCGCTGATTCTAAGACCAAGTCGGGTCCACATGAGTCACTCTTTCAGGTCGCAAAGCCCGAAAAGGACTTTATACCTTGCCCGCAACTCTTCACCGATGTGATTCGTTCCCCTTGGACTCAACCGGGATCGCTCACGGCGCCAAGTAACTTGGACAGGAAACTTTTCTGCGCGGCACCTGAGTTGGAAAGTCTTCTTGCCCTTCCTCCTGTGGACGACCCTATCACCGGTCTGGCTTCCTCGTCCAATATCCCATCAGATGCGCTGGACGGCCTCAAAGCTGAAGAGCGGCGAGCTGAGTTAGCTTTTCGCAAGGCGCATCAGGCAGCCGCCTGGGCGATCAAAACCGCCACAGCAACATCATTTTTCAACAGGGCGGCATTAATATGGCTGCGGCAGCTACAGGGTCGCCTGCCTCCCGAAGAGAGGAGGTGGCACCAGGACATCAACAAATTGGTCGCTGCCACCGAGTACTCAGCCGACGCCTCGCTCAACTCAGCAAAGTTTGCTTCGCGAGCTTTGGCTTCCACGGTTGCGTCCCGGCGTCTGTTTTGGCTGAGGAATTGGAAGGCGGACGCCAAAGCCAAGTGGAGGTTGGCCTCCTCTCCTTACGACAGCACCAAGCTTTTCGGTTCGTCGCTGGATCCTCTTTTAATAGAGGACAAAGATAAGAGGAAGGTTTTACCGTCTTCCTACAAACGTTCTGATAGGCGTTATGTACCTTATGCACAGCGACAGCCCTTTCGGAGTTTCTCGGGCCCAGGGGGGCCCTATTCAAATCGGAACTCCGGCTCCAGTTCAGACAGATTCTCGGATAGACAACAATACCGAGATAGAGCGCGGCAACCGGCTCCCGTCAGAAGACAACAGCGTGGTTCAGGGTTCAAACCGTATCGCAAAGGCAAATGACGCCCAGGAGCCAGGCGCCATCGGCGGCCGATTACAACACTTTCATCGCCGATGGGCCCTTTCTACAGGAGACAAGTGGATTCTTCAAATAGTGTCCCAGGGTCTCCTGATAGAATTTACGGGACTTCCTCCTCAACGTTTTGTTCGATGCCCGGTACCAGATGCCATCGACAACCGAGCTCTGATGACGGCAGAAATCCAACATTTGTTATCCATCCAGGCGATAGAACCTGTTCCTTTGCAGCAGCAGGGCTTGGGTTTTTACTCGGTGCTCTTTTTGGTGCCAAAGAGCTCCGGAGGGTGGAGGGGCATCCTCAACCTCAAAACGCTGAACCTGTCGGTACTATACCGCAGGTTCAAGATGCACTCCCTCCGCTCCATTCTTGGAGGAGTAAGACACGGGGATCTATTGCAATCGGTGGATCTGAGGGAGGCCTATCTTCATGTGCCGGTCCATCCTTTGCATCGTCGTTTCCTCAGATTCGAATATGCGGGCTCCCACTACCAGTATCGGGCCATGCCCTTTGGCCTGTCCTCCGCACCAAGGACATTTACAAAGTTGGTAGCGGTGGTCGCGGCTTCCTTGAGGGCGATCCCCGTCCGGGTACTCTGCTACCTGGACGATATTCTAATTCTCTCCAACTCGACTGCTCAGGCCTCCAGGGACAGAAGTCTCGTGATGGAATTTTTTCAACAACATGGCTTCACCATCAATGTCCCCAAAAGTCATCTTACACCAACCACACGGATTCGTCATCTGGGGGCGATAATAGATTCAGTTGCTGGCCAAGTATTTTTGCCTCCGGATCGACAGCAGAGCATTGCGGATTCCGTCGTTCGCGTTCTGTCCCACAGATCGGTTTCTCTGGCTCTTCTTGCGAGTCTATTGGGAAAAATGGTGTCATGTCTGGACATTGTTCCTTGGTCACGGAGACATTACCGACCTCTTCAGTGGCATCTGCTCCCTTACCAACGCAGGGGACTGGGGTCATCTCATCTCAAGATACGTCTTCCAGCCCGGGTGCGCCTCTCGCTGGCTTGGTGGAGGTCCCCGTCAATCCTCAAGGGCTGTTACTTCCTGGAACCGTCGAGGTTGGTGTTGACGACGGATGCCAGTCTTCGAGGCTGGGGGGCCCATCTCTCAAACCATGTGGCTCAGGGACTGTGGTCCAACCTCGAGAGCAAGGAGAGCATCAATCTCCTAGAACTTCGCGCAATCCGGTTGGCTCTGCGTCATTTTCAGTCTTTAGTGGACGGCGCTCACGTATTGGTCCTTACGGACAACACTTCCGCAAAGGCCCACGTAAACCGCGAAGGGGGCACGAGGTCCAGGGAGTTGATGCAGGAATCGGAGGCACTGTTCAGCTGGGCGGAAGTACATCTGTTGTCCATCAAGGCGGACCATATATCGGGGGTGGACAACACCCAGGCGGACTGGCTCAGCAGAGAAAGCATAGACGCAGCAGAATGGCAGCTGATACCATCCATGTTTCAGGAGATCACGTCTCGCTACGGGGACCCAGTCATGGACTTGTTTGCCAGCCATTTGAACACGCAACTGCCTCGTTTCATGTCCCGTTATCCGCACCCAATGGCAGAGGCATGCGACGCTCTAAGAAGTCCTTGGCCGATGGGTCTTCTATATGCGTTTCCACCGATCTCCCTGATCCCAAGAGTCATCAGGAAGCTGTTACGGGAAGAAGCGGAGATTCTGCTGGTGGCCCCAAATTGGCCTCGTCGGCAGTGGTACGCCGATCTGGTGGAACTGTCGATGTCTCCTCCGTGGCTGATTCCCCCAGAGAGGTTGGCCTTACGCCAAGGTGCCATTTATCATCCGGAGCCAGAATGGTTCAGACTGACCGTCTGGCACTTGAACGGAACATCATGCGCCGGGATCGGCTGTCAGACGAGGTCATAGATGTTATTCAGGCTGCCAGACGACCATCCACAGCCAGAATCTATGGGGCAACGTGGAAAGCCTTCTGTCAATGGTGTTCGGTTCGACACATTGATGCGATCTCGGCAGATATTCCGGTGGTGCTTGATTTCCTTCGAGAAGGTCTGAAGAAGGGTTTGGCGCCGTCAACTTTGCGTCGTCAAGTAGCGGCCCTTTCCACTATCTTGTCTTGCGTTCCTTATGAATCCTTGTCTCATCATCCGAGGATTAAAGACTTCCTTCATGGAGCGACTAATCTTTGCCCCCCAACGGTTCACCGTTTTCCAACCTGGGATCTATCACTCGTTTTGCAGGCACTCATCGACCCTCCATTTGAACCGCTGGCATCAGTGGCATTGCGGTATTTATCTTTCAAAGTGGCCTTCTTACTCGCCATTACTTCGGCTCGGAGGGTGTCGGAGTTGTCAGCTTTATCTACCAGACAGGATCTGTGTATTTTCCACGCAAATACAGTTGTGTTAAGACTTGATCCGGCTTTCACACCGAAGGTGAACTCTCTATTTCATAGATCAGAGGAACTGGTACTACCGGATTTTTGTCCGTCCCCTCGGCATCCGACGGAGCGTCGCTGGCACAAATTGGATGTGAAGAGGGCACTTCGCTATTATATTCATCGTACAGCGGTTTTCAGACGCTCGGAGGCCTTATTAGTGTCCTTTCACCCGTCTACAATGGGTCAGAGAGTATCGCCTGCGACAGTAGGACGCTGGATTAAGGCGGCTATTGCCTCTGCGTATGAAGCGAAGGCTAGACCCATTCCGGGCAAGATCTTACCACACTCAACCCGGAGCGCAGCTTCCACGGCGGCTTGGTCAGCACAAGCTTCTGTATTGGATATATGTAAAGCAGCAACATGGACTTCGATGTCTCCATTTATAAAGCATTATCGCATTGATGCTTTCGCCTCGGCCGACGCCTCTTTTGGGCGTAGAGTTCTACAATCTGTAATTAAAGAGGGAGGTTTGGGGGAGCAGTCAGCCTCCCGCCCTTAATGGTGAACTTGGGTATATCCCACCTATGGATTGTGGGAGCAACGCTGTGGAAAATGGACGTTGTCTTACCTGAACGTCCGTTTTCATGGCGTTGCGACCACAATCCATTCCCTCCCTAAGGCTTACTGCTATATCACCTCTGATGGGGGGCAGAACTTGCCTTGTTGGAATTTCTGGGTTTTATTGTATTTGTTCAGTTCTATTTCCAGTTGTTTATGACTTCGAGTCAAAGGACTGAGGAATCATGGGGCTTGGAGGCGTGGCCCCAGCACGAAGGAAGAATTCTGAAGTTTTTTTCTCTCAGTTGCTGTCAGTAAATGAGGGACTATCTCCCACCTATGGATTGTGGTCGCAACGCCATGAAAACGGACGTTCAGGTAAGACAACGTCCATTTTATACCTGATCCTCCTCAGCCCCCATCTGATTCTTCTCAGATGCCTGGCAGGCAGAGTTGTGTGCCATCAGCCACGTTTACACCAACAGCAGCGGGCTTGTGCCCCCCTAGAGGTGACTCAGCAATCCTTATCCTCAGATTTATGTTTTGCCATTGTTCAGATTATTACCCAAGATATTGATGAGGCACTTGCTCAAAGGGGAATTTTGGCTCCTTTACATCCAAAGCCTTCCAGATCAGATCCTATGCATCAACATTCACATAGGCACAGAGAATATATGGAGGGGTCCTGCCATGCATCTCCATCTCTTCACCGCAAGGCTTTGCTGGAAGGAGAGGAACAATTAGGTGACTTTGAAATGTCTGGAGATGAAGGGCTTGCCCAGGACAAGCTTTCTTATTCTGGTTTATTTCATCCCCATCTCTTCAAGACATTGCTACTCAAAGCAAAAATGACTGCTAATATGGGTCAGATGGACAGATGCACCTCTGAGGCTGGAGAATCTCAGGATCTTTGTGCCAGTCTCTTTACAGAGCGGGTTACTACACAGGAAATTATTACCTCTCCAAAATTTTTTGTAGATGTAATTCAGAGGCAATGGGCTCAACCTGTTTTGATCCCTGTACCTAGTGGCATGGACAAAAAGATGTATACTGTGGAGAAGGAACTAGAGGATCTTCTTCAGATTCCCTCAATTGATCCTCCCTTGGCTAATTGGCTTCATCTGCAATTCTCCCTTCTGATACTGCTGAAGGTTTGAAAACTGAGGATAGGAAGGCAGATTTGGCTACACACAAAACTCATCAGTCTGCGGCTTGGGCAGTTAGGACTGCCACAGCAGCCTCATTTATGTCTCCAATGTCTCTTTTATGGCTAAAACAGATACAGGCCAGGATCTCCCCAGAGGATGTACGTCTTCAACAGGACATCAGCAAACTGATAGCTGCTACTGAGTAAATGGCTGATGCTTCTGTTGCTGCGGCAAAGTTTGCCTCTAGAGCCCTAGCATCTAATGTTGCATCCAGACGTCTATTATGGCTACGCCAGTGGCAAGTGGACATGAAGTCCAAGTGATGCTTGGCTGCAGCTCCCTTTAAGGGAAACCAGCTGTTTGGAGAAGCTCTAGATCCCATCCTAGTGGAGGGCAAGGATAAGAGGAAGGTTCTGCCTCAGCAGACTAGGAGAACTGATACACGGTCTACCCCTTATTACTGTAGGCAGTCCTTTTGGTCCATGGAGGCGGGATTCCCAGCCTCCCAGTATCACAGGCAATACTTCTCTGGGGGAGACAGAGTGCAAGATAGATCAGGATTTCGAGACAGATTTTGGCAATCACAGTCAAGGCGGCCTTATAGCGGTTCAGGGGGATGCCCCTACCGCCGTTCCAAGTGACTCATGGGCTCAAATCCTGATTGGCGGCAGACTCCAGAGGTTTGCCAACCAGTGGTGGGATACCACCATGGACATGTGGGTCTTACAGACAATTACCCTAGGTTTGACCTTAGAATTTTGCTCCAGGCCCCCCCTCCAATTTCTTTAGTGCCCTGTCCCTAGAGAACCAATCAAAAAGGCCATGATGGAGGCTGAAATTCAACACCTGCTGGATATATCGGCCATCAAACCGGTACCAATTGGACAAAGGGGTTTGGGGTTTTACTCCGTACTCTTTCTGGTTCCCAAGAGTTCGGATGGCCAAAGGGCTATACTGAATCTCAAAGACCTCAATGTTCACATAACTTACAAGAGATTCAAAATGCAATCTCTTCATTCAATTCTGAGTTGCCTCCGACAGGGAGATTATCTAACATCAATAGATCTCAAGGAGGCATACCTTCATGTCCCCATAAGGGAGTCTCACAGGAGGTTTCTCAGATTTGCATTTGCAGGACACCACTGGCAATATCGGGCATTTCCCTTTGGCCTCTCCTCAACCGCAAGCACCTTCACCAAATTGCTGGACGTGATAGCAGCAAGTCTCAGAGCACATCCCGTTCAATCGTTGTCGCTCAGACAGGCGCAACTGGATCTGCAGCTCACAATTCAGGCATTTCAGGATCACGTGTTTTCGGTAAATTGGGACAAAAGCCGTTTGACACCATCCACCAGACTTATTCACCTGGGGGCAGTGATAGACATGCAGTTATCACAAGTGTTTCTGTCTCCAGAGCGACAGGAACGCATAAAAGACTTAGTTCAACAGGTGCAGGCATCAGTTTCAGTGCCCTTGCTGACTCTTTCCCGGCTGCTAGGGAAAATGATTTCCTGCTTAGCTTTAGTTCCCTGAGCTCGTCTGCACTCCAGGCCCCTGCAGTGGCTACTTCTCCCCAGTTGGAGGTCAGGGTGTAGCAACTCAGTGTGCAGGATCAGAGTTCCTTTACAGGTATGGCGGTCCCTGGATTGGTGGAAGTTGAAGGCCATGGAAGGTGGCTGCCTGTTTCGCGATCCTCCCAGACTAATCCTGACATCGGATGCGAGCCTCTTTGGCTGGGGAGCACACTTGGGGACTCAGGTGACTCAAGGCAGATGGTCTCAACAAAAGCTACGCAACAATATCAGTTGGCTGGAGCTGAGAGTGGCCCATCTTGCGCTCTGTCATTTTCAAACCAAGTTGGCGAATCAGCACGTCCTTTTGTTAACAGACAATGTCACGGCCAAGGCACATACCAACTGCCAAGGAGGCACCCGCTCCAAACTCCTTAGGTGCGAGGCGAAGAAATTGGGTCTCTAGGTGGAATGACATCTTCTGTCCTTACGGGCAGAACACATCGCCGGGACATCCAGCTCCACAGCAGACGGGTTGAGTCGAACGATGATAGACCAATCAGAATGGCATCTTCATCCGGACCTGTTTCATTGCATCACAGTTCGATTCATGGTTCCAGTCTTGGACTTATTTGCCACACCTCAGAACACTCACCTACCTTGGTTCTTCACCTGATTTTGGACTTCAACAGCAGAGGGGGTCGATGCCCTTCATTGTCCATGGCTTTCTTTACGCCTTTTCTCCCATTCCTCTTCTCCAGAGGGTGATCCAGAAGATTCTGGAGGAGGAAGTGGAAGTGCTGTTAGTGGCCCCGCATTGGCCAAGACGTCCCTGGTTCGCGAACCGGATATCACTGTCAATAGCACCTCCATGGATATTGCCATTGCACACAGTCTCCCTCAGCCAAGGGGCCCTTAAACATCTGGACCCCCAGTGGTTCAAGTTGGCCGCTTGGCGCTTGAGCGGGAGACCCTCAGAAAAGGTCACTACTCACCAGAGATGATTTCTACCATCTAGGAAACCGTCTACGACCAGGATTTACAATGCCACCTGGGCTTCCTTCAGTCGATGGTGCGCCACTGTACATCTGGATCCTACCTCCACAGGTGCTACAGTTCCTGCAGCAGGGCCTGGCGAAGAAATTGTCGACCAATATGCTCAGGCGCCACGCCAAGTTGCAGCATTGGCTACCATCTTGTCTGGCGAAGGACCTATTCTTCTCTTACACCATCCTAAGGTTTGTAGCGTTCTGAGGAGTGCGGCCAACCTATTGCCACCAACTGTACATAGGTACCTGACCTGGGACCTATCCTTGGTTTTACAAGCGTTCATCTTGCCTCCTTTTGGACCACTGTGGACTACCTTGCTTAGACTGTTTACGTTTAAAGTTGTGTTCTTAGTTGCGATCACGTCTGCACGTTGAATATCGGAGTTGGCTGCACTTTCAGTGCGCCAGGATTTATGCATTTTTCACTTGGACAGAGTTATTCTTAAATTGGACCCTACATTTGTGCCAAAAATAAATTCCTGGTTTTACAGGGCACAGGAGGTTATTCTGCCAGACTTTTGCGCCAATCCACAGCATCCGAGGGAAAAGCACTAGCATATGTTGGATGTACGCCGTGCCTTAAAGAGGTACATTAAGAGCACCACGTCATTGCTGAGGACAGAGGCTTTGTTCGTGTCCTTCCAGCTCACTTCGATGGGGAAGAAGGTATCTCCATCCACCATTGGACGTTGGCTCAAGGCATGCATTGCATTAGGGTATGAACAACAAGCTCGTCCTGTACCACGATGCATCACGGTGCACTCTACTCGCAGTGCGGCCACCATGGCAGCCTGGGCTACACAAGCATCAATTTTGGAGATTTGCAGAGCGGCCACGGGTATCCCTTCTGCGTTCATGAGGAACTACAAGTTAGATCAGTACGTTTCGGCTGAAGCAGCATTTAGGAGGAGTGTTTTACAGAGAGTCCTGCCGGCCGAGGGGACCCTGGACCAACCTGTTTCCCTCCCAACATCACTTTAGCTTGGGTATATCCCATGCTTGGACTCTCCAAGCAGTGCACAGGAGATTGAACGTTGGCCTTACCTTGAACGTTCCATCTATGTGCACTGCTAGAGAGTCCAATCCCATCCTGGCTTGTACGGGTCCGGGGTCCAGGAGTGCTTGTTTCTTTGGATGTGCCGCATCTTTATTGGTTCCGGTTTCTTTGAAAAAACTGCAGCTCGGCTGGAGGAAGAAGGTGTGGCCAAAGAAATTCCAACTCAGTGATGTCATAACAGACAGAAAATTAACCCATGCTTGGACTCTCTAGCAGTGCACATAGATGGAACGTTCAAGGTAAGGCCAGAGTTCACTTTGTGACTACTTGAAGTAGTCAGTAGTTACTTGAAGTAACTGCAGTTTTCTTGACAATGAAATTTAACTGGTTTTGCATTGTTTTCTTCAGGGATGTTTTTCAATTTTCCACTCCTACAATTGGCTCATACTGTTAATTTTTTATCATGTTAGTGGTATATTGATTAAAATCACTGGCAACTTGAAAACTCAATAGATCAAGGATAATTTGAACAAATGAGTATATTATTTTGTTACGATTATCTTGTACATTGATGTTCTCTTTCATTAGGGAAAGCAAAGCCTGGTTGTATTTATAATAAGAAACTTAAGGACTGATTTTTTCCCCCCAAAAGTTATACATTTATAGTTTTAATATTGTCATGTGGGAACAACCAGATCCATACATGAATAGTAAAATTAACCATTTTATTGCTGAAGCCTATACACAGGAATCTTCTCAGACTGATAGCTTGCATCTAGATCAGATAATATTCAACAGCATTCAAGGGGCAGTCAGACTTCACCCTTTTATGTCTACAGAGAGAGTCCACACTAATTTTCCATTTGACTCTTCCCTCTGGTTTAGCCAGTCTCTAATAAATATATACAACAGTAGTTCCCAACGTGGGGCCTATGCCCCACAGGGAGGCAATTTGATTTTTAAAGTGGGCAATTTGAACCTTGTTTAAACCAAGTTAATGGACTTCCTCTGTGTGAGTAGAGTTCACTTTTTGAATAAAGTAAGAATTATATGTCACAGAGGGAGCATCAGGATTTTAGAGATGCTTAGGTGGGGCATGGCCAAAAAAAGGTTGGGAACCCCTGATCTAGAAAGACAAGAAAGGGTGATTAGTATACATAAATAAGTAAACATACATTCATTCTTGCAATCTAATGAAAACACTAATTTACCTTGTCATATAATTTTGTTTGTATATTGGGATTGTGTTGTATATTGCATATTATTAATCTGCTGTTATATTAAAGATCCATATCTCCTCTAAGGTTGGATCAGCCATGTTGAGGATCTCCCCATGGTGTCTGAGGATTTATAGAGTATGTAGATAAAAAAAATACCCAGGTAAAGCAAAGCAAATGATTTGCATAACCATAATAAATACTGTACTTTTCAGAGTATAAGATGCACTTTTCCCCCCTAAAAAAGCATGGAAATGTTGGTGCATCTTATACACCAAATACAGCCATTTTTGGCCTTCCGAAACTCCACACCACACATTCCGCTTTTTGTCAAAAACAGGCCCGTTTTTTGCAAAAGGAGGATACACAGAGGGTTGGGATGCCTGCAGAGTGCTCCTGGGGACTGAGGAGGTCAAAAACGCAATGCATGGGGGATTTGGGAGGCCAAAAACGGGCCCAATTTTTGCAAAAACGGAGCCTGCAAAGCAGCAGTGGTATTCACTTACCTTTGCTACCAGTTCACAAATTGGAGCGCTCGCGTACACCACCTCTACATGCACAGGACCTTCTGCACATGCACAGAGCATCAAAAACAGGATGTGATCACATCAGGCAGGTGGGCAGTCGCCACTACCAGTTCGACAGAACTGGAAAGAACCAGCTGAATACCACCACTGCTGCAGAGGGTTTGGGAGGCCTGCAGAGTACTCCTGGGGGCTGGGGAGGGCAAAAACACAAGACGTGGAGGATTTGGGAGGCCAAAAATGGGCCCGTTTTTTGCAAAAAAACAGGCCCTGCAGAGTAATGGTGGTATTTTCTTACCATCGCTACCAGTTCACAAATGGGAGCGCTCATGCGCACTACCTCTGTGCTTGCACAGAGCATCAAAAATGGGATGTGATGACATCCAGGCGGGTGGGTGGAGCCTCACGCAGCCGCCCCTACCGGTTCGCCTGAACCAGATAGAACCGGCTGAATACCACCACTGCTGCAGAGGGTTTGAGAGGCCTGCAAAGTGCTCCGGGGGGTGGGGGGCAAAAACATGACGTGTGAAGAGTTTGGCACGGCCAAAAACAGACCCGTTTTTTGTAAAAAAAAAAAAAAAAAAAAAAAAAGCAGGCCCGTTTTTTGCAAAAATGTGGGTGTTTTTGCCCTCCCAGACCCCAGGAGCACTCTGCAGCAGGGATGAAATCTAAAATTTGTTACTACCAGTTCTGTGGGCGTGGGTTGGTGGGGAGGGTAATGGGACTGGGTAGGGATGGCCAACTTTTTTTTTTACTTTTAAAAGCATTTTTTCTACAATTTTAAGAGGTTGCAGAAAAAAATGCTTTTAGAAGCTTCTGATAATCAGGCAAGTCAACTGGGATCGCCAGAGACTTTTAAAGGCATTTTTTTTCCTACGCTCTCTTCGGCCGAAGGGGTTGCAGAAAAAAATGCTTTGAAAAGCCTCTGATGATCCCAACTGAACCGCACGATCATCAGAGGCTTTTTTAAAAAAACCTTTTAAAAGCATTTTTTCGGATGAAGAGGTTGTAGAAAAAATGCTTTTAAAAGTAAAAAAAACAGCCTCTGATGATCACGCGGCTCAGCTGGGCGTGGTGGTGGTGGTGGTGCAGGGATTTTTACTACCGGTTCTCCAAACCACCCGCTGCCATCGCTACCGGATCGGGTGATCCGGTCCGAACTGGGAGCATTTCACCCCTGCTCTGCAGGCTTCCAAACGGGGCTCTGCAGGCCCCGTTTTTCAAAATGGGACACACAAGAGGGTTTGGGAGGCCTGCAAAATGCTCCTGGGGGCCAAGGAGGGCAAAAACTTTTTTTTTCCTGTTTACCTCTTCGAAATCTTGGTGCGTCTTATACTCCAGTGCGTTTTATAGTCCAAAAAATACAGTACGCAGAACTGTGTAAACCCCTCTTTCTTTCTTATGTTTATGTACTTTTAAGACATAATTACTGAGGAATTCAAATTTACTTACATTTATTTCAATTCTCAAAAATTCTGGTCTTCTGTCAAAGACCAGGTTTAATTTTTTTTTTCATCTGCTAAAAGTTGTATATATTGTAACAGAAAAGCAAAAGTTCCTATGAACTATGAACTATGAAGGTGTTCTCTACTGTGGCTCTACAAATCTAAGTATTTTGTGAAAACAGTTCTTTTTCTTGTTTGATCAAAACAAAAACCCTCACAAAAGAAAGCGGCATTTTGTGTGTGGGGGGGGGGGCCTTTGGAATGATTAAATACCATAAACTGCTGAACATGGCTCAGATGTACCCAAGTATACATAAATATAATTTTTCCTTTTTTTCTTTTTTTTTTGCATAAGCCACCAGTAATAATTATGGCTATTATACTTTGCTAAATCTGGAAATGTTTCTGAGTGGACAGATATATAAACAAATCTGTGTTATATATACAAATCTGTGTTTTCTATACAAGAGAGGGTAAGAAGAAAGATATATAAATAAAATAATATTCAGAATAATCAATAATTATTTCCCATGGTTTCAAATTTATGCTTCCACTGATGAAGCCAGATAGTGTTTGTATTTTGCATGACCACATCACTGCTGATTCCGATTCAAATTTCAACATCCTTTTTGCATTTTCTTAAAACAGATATCCTATATCCCAAACAGTGCATCTTATAGGTAAATGAAATTTTAAGAAATGCTATATTAAAGTGTGATTTCCTTGTAAGTTACATTTTTTAAATCACTCAAATACTTCTTTAACATTTCAACTAAATGAGTACTATTTCCAACTATTAAATCAATTATACATCAGTTGTAGAATGTCTACTTAGGAGGAAACTATACAAGCTAATTAAATTTACCCTTAGGTAAATGTATATAGGATTATGCCCTTTACATTTCTCTTTCAAGATTGAAAGGGGCCTGGAAAATTATATACTTCGGAACTACACATTCTATATTGAGCAGGATTAGAAAAGATTTTAGCAAAAGCATTTGGCCTCAAGCTAAACTTTTGCTCCAACATAAATCTATCCTATTTGCAAGCTGTAATAGCTTGAATTTAGTGTGCCAAAAGAGGAAGAAAAACAGAGAAAGAAAGGTGGAGTTAATAGGTCAGCCAGGGATTTTGTGTAATTTACTTGTTCTTTATTAAATCCAATATGCCTGAAATTTAAAGGGAAAAGATGAATTTATCGTTGGTTTTCCAAATGGCATCTTGGCGTTGGCAATTCTCCAAAAAGCATAACAGCAAATTATGTAGTTGAGCTATTCAATACAAAAGATTGTGCTCATGCCAATGAGGTACAGCTTTTGTGTTTAATATCTAAGGCTTTTAATAAATTATTTGAGGCTAGAAAATGTTCAACTCAATCATACATTAATGAATAAAGATCTAGCTTTTTGATGGATTTCAGTAGCAGGTCTCTCTTCTTTGAGATGTACCATACCTGGAATGCAAAAATCTGGATGAGCGCAGTATGGCAGTGGAGAGTAAGAGCTTTTGCATCACTTGCTATCATTTATTGATCTCTGGAATTTTACTGGCCAAATATGGCTTATATTCCATGCAACCTGTCCCCTCTCTAATTTATCTTAGTAATTCTGAAATATGAATTTGTTGTATTAAAACACTTAGCTGGTTAATTGGCATAATAATTTACTCCATATCAAGTATTAAAATTAAACAAATGTTAGAAGCCACATGTCTCAGAGTAAAAAGAATGCAGAGCAATATATAAAAGAAATGATGCTCTAGGTAGTAGGAAGATGTCGCTGGCTAGAGTAGCAACTTGTAAGAAATTTCTATTGTTTGCTTTCCAATTTCTTTTAGCCTTACTCTAGTACTGAAATTTGGCAAAGAAACCTAGAAGTATTAGAGTTTGCATTAAAAATAAGGGGAAACATGTTTTTTCTGGGTTTTTTCCCCTAATTTACAGGAATATGATATTTAAAATATTGTTCATATTGTCATATTACCTAGGTCTCTAAATCTAGGTGATCTAACAATATAAATAATAGTTTTTTTAAAAAAAATCTAAATGTCTAAAAATGCCTAAATCTAGGTTATCCTAAAATTATCTACATATTTTAATTTTACCTTTGGGCTTTGGTTTTGTATTGGAGCTCTCTTTAAAATGATACAATTTAGTGATAAATTCTGAAGAGGAAAATCATAATAAAAATCAGAGATACTTCAGAGTATTCATGAAGACCAATATCATTTAAAGGTATCAGCTTTTTTATAAACCAAATACATTTTATTTTGTCAGAGCTTTTTGTCTGATTATTTTTGAGATTGTGAACCCAGACAAACTGTATCTGTAATTTCAATGGAATGTCTGTTTACAAATGTGTAATTGTGTTTCTGAAAGGTACTTATTAATAAGAATATTTAATTTGCAAATGAAATATTTGTTAATACATACAAATTTGTTGTTTGTATGAGAGTAACAAAGTAGTTGCATTCAGTATCTGTACTTTTGTGTGTGTGTGTGTGTGTGTGTGTGTGTGTGTATTGCAGCACTAGTCAAAAGGGCCCAGCAGAGATTATACTACCCGAGACTTCTCAGGAAACAACAACTGAATGAAAAACTGCTGGTGGCAGGGCTCAGAAAAGAGATGGAAGAGATAGAAATAATGACTAACACCTGGGCGGACCACAATCCATTAAAGGTGATATGGAAGGGGCAGAAGAAAAAAAAAGAGATGGACTATGAATCAAGAAATATTGAAAGAGAAGGAATAAACACAAATGATTGAAAAGGAATTGAAAATATTTTTTAAATACAAAGGAAGAAACATCAATCCAAAACTTGTGGGATACCACAAAAGCATATATACGAGGACTCACAGCTAACTGCTGCCGAAGCTGCACATTCTTTTCCCTCAGCTGCTCCATCTTAATCAATGTTTGTGTGTGTGTTTTCTGGCAGGGACAAACTGTTCTGCCCCACCTACGGTCCCCAAAGAATGCAGTACACACAAAGTCTGTACAAACCTTAGCTTACTAAAATAAAATCAGGGTTTTTTTCAAACAAAGGCTGTTAATTAACTTTCTTAATAGCCTGCAAGAATCCAAAGAATAAATAATCTTAACCTTACTATGGTTGGCAGAAAACCCAGAAGCAATTTGCAGAGAACTAAGATCAAGGCACGAAGGAGAGTGAACGGTTGTTCCCTGAAAATTGTTTCAGTTGGCATTCCTCCTTAAATAGGTTAAGGGAGTTCCCAATTAGCCCTAAGCCTTACTTCTCGAGGATACCTCCTCCTGAGGAGCCACTCTTGCCTTTTGGCAGCTCTGCATGCCCGTGCATCGAGAAGAAGCTCCTCCTTTTCGTCCTCTTCACTGGAGTTTCTGGAGGTTCTGAAGGCCCTGACTGAATCCCTGCCTCTGGCACCACATCTTCTCCAGCCTCATTGTCCAACTCGAGTGCCAACTGCACAGGTTGCTGGCGCAGCACCACACCAGCCTTCTTGCTGTCCGAATCGGTGACCAACCGCACAGGCCGCATACGGGCCACAACAACAGGGCAGACATTGATTGGTGGCCATACATGCAGATTCAAACTAGATACAGGAAAGATTTCGAACAATATGGATTTCAAAAAGAACCGCAATAATTAGACAAGATTTTACAAGGCACAGAAGACAAATTGATTAACAAAATTTGATTAAGAAAATGGTGGTGCCATGGCTTAGGAGTTAAGATGCTGGACTTGTCGTCTGGAGGTAGTCAAAGAAACTATGACAACCTAGGCCAAAAATTTTGGCTATAATATCGAATTGGAGAAATGGGAGAAATTATGGAATAAAAATTATAAATTGACAATGTCAGTAGTCTATAAAGAAAATATGTATAAAATGTTTTACAGGTGGCACCTTCCACCAGCAAGACTGGCTAAAATGTTCCCGAATACCTCATTAAAATATTGGAAGTGTAAACAAAATCAGAGAACATATTACCACATGTGGTGAATGTGCCCCAAAGTAAAACAATATTGGAATAGAATAAGAACATAGAAGAAATAATCAAACAACATGATATGAAACCTTAATTATTTTGGTTAGGAATACTTCCAGGGAATTACGATAAAAAAATGCAATATTTAATTATACATATCACAACAGCGAGAATAACATATGCACAAAATTGGAAGAATAACAATACACCATAAGACAAAAATATGATAAAAAAGGTTTTAGAGTGTGCAGTGATGGATAAACTCACAAAATAAATACAAGATAAGAGAGAAACAGAGTACTACATGGTTTGGAATAATGGTATGAATGGTTAGAGGAGAGGTATAAAGGATAAGGAAAGATTAAATGAGGAAAACACAGGAGTTTGAATGCAGTAATAAACTTGTAGAAATGGAAATGAATATGATTGTAATTTAGTACACTGAAATAATAAGTAGAAACAAACAATATAATTACATGTATAGATAAAGGTAAATTCAGGTAAGGAAGAAAAATGGATATATAGGAAAGGAATACTAATGTGGAAATGTTGTAATGAAGGAAATCGTAAAAAAAATTGTTTTAAAAAATTGTTTAATAAAAATTATTTAGAAAGAAAAGAAGAAAAACTGCTGGTGGCCTTCTACTGCTGCACCATAAAAAGCATTTTAACTTACTGTATCTGTATATGGTTTGCCAATTGCACAGTGGCAGATAAGACAGCATTCCAGTGGGTCAAATGTCATTGCCCAGAGGATCATTGGTTGCCCTCTCCCCTGTTTGGAAGGGCTTTATAGCTCCCACTGCCTTAAGAAAGTTCAAAACATGAGATCCATCTCATCCTGGGCACCCTTTTTTTTTTTTTGAACTATTACTATCTGGCAGACATAATAAAAACAAGGACAAATATGCCAAAAAACAGCTTTTATCCCAGGGCAATAACCATATTGAATTCTACGGTATAGTGCAATATCAGGTTTTCAATTTCAATTATGTAGAATCTAAAGGATGTATGTTTGTGTTTTTATTTTTATAGTTATAATGTATACTGAAGACGGCATTTAATTTTGTTGTACCATTTGCAATGTCAATAAAGTAAACTAAACTGTGAACCATTATTTGAATTACCTGACATGTAATGCAATTTAAGTTTGAATTTTTTTACATTTTTAAATTTTTAATTTTTTTAGTGTATGGCACATGTTAGCCAGGGTTCACCAAGATGGTTGGCTGCCTTTGAAAGGAATTTTTTTCTGGTGGTTCTATCTTACCGGGATGCCTGAATGCCAGTAGGCAGTTGAGGGAGCCTCCTTTCCTGTCCCTATGCAGTTTATTTGCTCATGGGAATCAAGCCGACAAGCTACGGGCCTTAGCGGAGCACAGGCTCAGCGTCTTAGCACATGAACCACTGTGGTCCCTGTTTGAATTAATTAATATTAATTCAATATTAATTTAATATTATTACATTTAAGCCATTGAGTTGGGCCTCCATTAATTAGCATGCATTTCTTGTCTGGTTGTAAATATGCAATTCTTACATTTCCATGTTTTTGATGGAATAGCAATTTCACTTCATCAAGTAAGGAAATATGTTGTTGGATCAATATCAGTGTTTCCCAAAGTGGGTGGTACCGCCCAGTGGGGGCCAGTGGGATGCCTTGGGGCGGTAAGAGGCAAGGGGGGGCGGCAGGGGGTGCTAGACGCAAAAGGGGGTGGCAGGGGGGTGCTAAGTGGCAAGGAGGGTGGCTCCCACCTTTTGGCCTGTGCAGTTACCTCCTTGCAAGCAAGCAGCAAGAAAAAAACAACTTTCAGCTTGATTATAGGCTAATTAGCCCCTTGATTAGATCCGCGACTCTCAGCTGATTTGCTCTCAGCTGTTTTGCACAGGGATCTGCCCCTTGCTACAAAGAGCTAAATTGCTGGAGCGGATTTTTTTTTTTCTCCTTGTGCAATTCAAGCTCAAAACGAAACCGAAGGTAAAGCAGGTTGTTGGCTTTGCTGTTTGCTGCAACGTTGGAAAATTAGGCAGAGGCAGATTTCTTTTTCCTCATCAAAAAAGCAGAGCCTGGTTTAGCTCTGCAGACTAAAGCACCGTTATTAACATCCAGCTGCCTGCAGTTATATCAGTTCGAATCTCCCCAGGCTCAAGGTTGACTCAGCTTTCCATCCTTTCTAAGGTAGGTAAATTGAGGACCCAGTTTGTGGGGGCAATAAACTGACTTTGTATAAATATACAAAAGTATGAAGGCTATTGCTTAACGCATTGTAAGCTGCCCTGAGTCTTCGGAGAAGGGCGGCATATAAATCAAATTTAAAAAAAAAACAATGGGAAATTTAGGCAAAAGAGGAGAGTTCAAGATTTTAAAACACAAAAGAAAAAAAACTCTATTTAACTAGGGAATTGTAATTGAGATATTATTGTATATTGTATTGAAAGCAGAAATGGTTAAGTTGTGGTTTGGAGGAATATATGGGGGAAATTATTTGGTTTATTATTATTGGTAAATATAATTAATTGATTTGTAAAAAATTGGATTGCATGGAAATAATTGGAATATTTATGTTCATATTGATTAATATACAAAAAAGATAGTTATATAACTAATTGATTTATATTAAAATGTTGAATTTGTATAAAACAACTGTAATATTATGTAATTAACCAATGTGAGGGTGGATATAAAAATAGATGACAATGGGAAGGGGTATAATATAGAACAAAAGGGAAAATTGAATTTGATTAATATTAAGAGATGAGGATGAAGGGTAATATTGTTTTTTTTAAAAAAAAAGATGAGGAATAAATATGGCAAAAAGGAAATATAGAAATTGTAAATTTAATTGAAATGATTAAACACTGTTTAAATTTGTGAACCAGCCAAATACTCTGTTCAAAGAAAATACATTGTATGTTTGTATGTATATTTCTAATTATTGCTATTTATTCATATTTGTTCTCTTTTATTCTTTAAAGTTTAACAATTCATTCTTTATCTTAATACCTTTATATTTGTTTGGGGTTGCCTTTCTTCCATTTTATCTTTTTTTATTGTACAGCAATATTTCTCCTCAAACCTACCACCTCTCTTTTCTTTCCTTCTTACTTTCTCTTCCCCCCTTTTCTTCTCCTCCCTACTTCCTCTTCCTTTCTCCTTCTCCTCCTCTCTTCCTCCCTCTCTTACCCTCACTCCTACTCTAATTTCCCTTCCCTTTCTCCCTTCTCTTCCTTCCCTCTCTCTCCTTCCTTCTTCTATCTCTCTTCTCCTTCCTTCATCCCTTTCTATTGCTGTATTCATTTTCAGTTTTATATTTTCCACTATGGAGTCCAGGCAACCCTGGTCTTTCTTTCATTTATCAAGTATATTTCTCATCTTTTTAATTATTAGCAGTATATTTCATCTTATTCCATTTTTTCTATTGAACCCAGTGTAATCATCTTTATCTTTTTTTTCAATTATTTCCTTTTCAATATTAGCTCCTTGTTTTTCTTGCTTCTCATTCATCTTTTCTCTTTCTCTTTCTTTTTTTTTTTTTTTGCAAGCTAACCAATTCTCTGCTTTTTTATTTACCTTAAATGCCTCCCTTACTTTTTGAAACATCTCCCTTAGTTTCTCATATTCATCCTCCCAATTATCCATATTTTCAATTTTAAAAGGCTAGGATTTGTAAGCTTATTCTTTTCATTTACATATGTGTGTGTGTGGGGGGGGGTGCTTTTCAAGGAGCCACAAGGGGGACTGAGAGCAGAGTTATTCTGACAGTGTCTTTTAAAATTGCTTGGAAGACCCATAGTTTCCCTAACAATAATGGTTTGTATACTTTGGAATAAAACATATACCTGGAAAAAGTATTTGCAAAACTTGGACAGAAGGAAAAGAAAGGCAGGATTGGACTCATTATCAGTATGTAGTTAGTTCATTGTTATCAGTGACTCCCACTGATTCTAAAGTCATTTTAAGACTGGGATTGGTGACTACTGAAATGTAAGTATTCAACATTGGTCTCAGAAATCTTTGATTTGAACTTTGATTTGAACTATGGCAAGAAAAATTGTAAAATGGGGCAAAACTCACTTAACCATAATAATTTCTATATATTTTAAGTGTAGAGAATTCAAGTGTTGAGAATGATCCATTATTTCATCTCTTTTTCCACACTAAGTACCACTATTTGATTTCTTTTCATTTTATTCAAATAACAACAGAAAACCCAATATGGCTCAGTATGAATTGGCTTTCCAGTCCTTCCTTGATGCATTTTTTCACATTGGTTATCTAGTTTAAATGCCAAAGAAAAATCAATGATATATTTTTCAAACCTTTGGAGGATCACACTGTCAATTGTTCACATTGCTCAAGCAAAATTAACAGGTGTGAATTAAGTTTTAGCTAAAAAATGGAGCTTTAATTCCAGAAGTCCATTCTTTAAACTTGGACCTCTGGAATTAAAAGGCTCTGGATTAAATGGTACTCCAGACAAAAGATGGAGAAGAGGATCTTGCTTTTGGACATGATAATAACTGTCTAGAAAGGTGAGTTATGAGTTCTTTTGACATGATCAGAAATTTAATTTATTACCTGTTAAAAATGCAAAGACAAGGAGTATAAGGAGCAAATAAAAGATCTTCATATTGAGGTTGGTTCTGGACCAAATCTTACTTGTGGGACAGAAACCAGCTCTCAGCCCTTCTTGTGACTTCTTGAAAAGCATCCCCCCAACAGCTCCACCACCTGAGGAGGCAGGGAAGCTGCAGGTTGATCCCAAGGGGATCTGGGAATGGGTTTGAATTCATCCCACAACCCTCTCCATCCCCTCCTCTGTGAAATTGCTTTCTCCCACTCGCTGGTGGTCAGCAAATTCAAAAGGAACCCCCAGCTGAGAATCACTGCTCTAGATTGGTTGATTCAGGGGATTTATTTAGTGTTAACTAATAGTGTTAGCTATTTTTGTTACAGGGATAGATTTGTATTGGAGCAGCCTGCAGGCCTCCCAAAGGCTCTGCGCACTGTTTTTGCGAAAATTGGGCTCGTTTTTCACAAAAACGGGACATGCGGGGCAAGGCTTCAGGAGGCCAAAAAATGGCTGTATTCTGTATATTTTACTGTTACTATTTTCCTTAGTGGGTCGTGCAAACTGCTATTCCAAACAATGCTATTTATAGGGGGTGGGGGGGCAGTGGTGGGTTGCCCAGTAAAACCGGCAGGAGGCCCCGCCCACTGACCCCGACATCACCAAAACGCTTCTGCGCATGTGCAGAAGAGCGTGTGCAGGCGCAAGTGAAGTGAGCGTGTGCGCATGGTCCCGCTGCAAACCGGTAGTAAAGGAAGTAGAACCCACCCCTGGGTGGGGGGCACTGAGGATGAGTTTGTAGTACCAAGGGGGCGGTGGACTGAAAAAGTTTGGGAACCACTGATCTATATTATCTTAATTATATATGACCAGGTATTTTGTTCATACATATGAGTATATGCTACAATCATTTTCCTTCCTTCTGATGGAACAACAATCTACAACAATCTACAACAATCAACTAAATAAGGCAGAAAACTTTTGAATATGCTTCATTAAACTTAACTCTCTAGATATATTTGGCTTTTTTTAAAAAAGTACTATATAGTAGGAATAAGCAACTTGGGATCTCAAATACTTTAAGATTTGTAAATTCTTAAATTGGTAAAGGGAGATTTAAATCAAGAACATCTGCAGTGTAGTGAATTCTGTATCTGATGCAAAAATTTGATATAAATTCCATTAAATTTAAAAAGAAAGATAAGGAAGTGCATGCCTCTCTTTCTTTAAGTTAACAAAGCCTCAACTTTCAGCATTGTTGCAGGATCCAGTCTGGGTCGGTCACTGGAACTTGAGGTTTTATCTTCTGAGCTTTTGGACTCATGCTTGAGCCCATCTTCAAGGAGCTTCAGGAATCCAAAAGCTCAGAAGACAAAACCTCTGGTCCCAGTGACCAACCCAGATTGGATCCTACAACATTATCCTGGGACATGTATATTCTCCTTCATTCTTTTCAATGTTGTCTCCTCATGCTCTTTTTGTGAGATTCCTTTTTCTTTCCATATATAAGACTGGGATAACAAAACAAAATATTTCAGACATACTGTTCTGACCTAAGGTAAAGGTAAAGGTTCCCCTCACACATATGCACTAGTCGTTCCCAACTCTAGGGGGTAGTGCTCATCTCCATTTCAAAGCCAAAGAGCCAGCGCCATCTGAAGATGTCTCCGTGATCATGTAGCCAGCATGACTAAACACCAAAGGCTCACAGAACGCTGTTACCTTCCCACCAAAAGTGGTCCCTATTTTTTTACTTGCATTTTTTACGTGCTTTTGAACTGCTAGGTTGGCAGAAGCTGGGACAAATAATGTGAGCTCACTCCGTTATGTGGCACTAGGGATTCAAACTGCTGAATTGCCAACCTTTCGATCAACAAGCTCAGTGTCTTAGCCACTGAGCCACCGCGTCCCTTGGTTTCCCCAAAAAGCACAAAGCAGAATCCTGGTTCTGACAAAACCCCTTTTATTAAACAAACAGCGAATTCTTCTCATTCACCTTCATCAAAGGTGAATGAGAAGGTAAAGGTAAAGGTAAATTCTTTCAAGGGAGAATTTAGTCACAGACCTTATCTGGCTTGGAGAGCTGCCAGCCCGATATCTTCAAAACTTGACAGAGTGTTGGAGAGTCACAAACCAATTAGGTGAACTAATTGTCTCCTGCAAACTCCACTCCCCTTTCGCTCCTCTTTTATTCCCTCTGGGAGATGCCATTCATCGCCCACCTATGGCCTTACTCCCAAGTCGATCTTGTACTCCCAGTTCTTTAGCTGTTCCCTTCGTCTGGCAACTCTGCACATGTGCACACTGGGAACAGACTTCAGCTGTTGATCTTCCTCACTGATGTCTGACTCCAGAGGCAGCTGATAACTGGTATACGACTTTGGCCCCCTCTCTGCCTCCAACCCAGAGCCCTCATCAGAGCCTTCCCCAGACTCCAGGACTGGCCCATGTTCCATCCCAACTTCCTCACTGTCCGAATCTGCTGCCAGATCCTCTGGCCACTAACAGGCCACAATACATACATCAAAGTGAGTCTCATTCTAATCTATCAGTGAGCAACCTAGATTAAAAGGGAGAGTGAACAGAAAACATTTCAGAATGCATTCCTTCTTTTAAATTTCTGCTTTTGAGCTCATTGCAAGATAATGTAGTATGAGGAATAAAAGTGACATTTTTGGAAACAATGCAATTTTTGTTACATTTTCTCACTTCATGAAAATGCTGAGGAATCCAAAAAAATGTCAAAAAGGTGTCATCCTTTCCCCTCCTCAAACTAGCTGAAATGCTAGAATGTATATATGTATGTATGTATAGAATGTGCATTTTCCTTTCCTCTTCTCTCCTCTCCTACCCTCTATCCACTATCCCTTCTCCTCTCTCCTCCCTTTATGCCAGGAGGACATGAAAGGACTGGTGTTTGTCTGCTTGCCTCTCAGATCAGAGCTGGTATACAGTAAGTGATTTCACAAAAGCACATTTGCAATTTGGCAACCTTATTTGGCCTAGGTTTAAAAGGCTGACCTGCGTATGGGCTTGTGGAAGAATTTGTCTAAAGCAAAATACACAAACTATCTTTCAAAACACAGTTCAAGGGTACCTCACTTCAAGGGCTCTGGTAAACAGTGTTCAACGTCTTAAAAAAATAAAGTTGGAAGGAAGACAAGTGACTTTCCTAGAGCAAATGTGGGCTGCCCTTTCACTGTATGTTCATTGAGCACTAGAAAATAAATAAATAAAAGGCTTACTGCTTTGATTCTCTTCTAAAGCAATTGTGGAAGCCTTTGTAAACGGCAAAATCCAGTGGATTGTTTTTGGCACATATAACTGGTCTACTTCAGACCCACTTCTTACAATATGACAAAAGAAGCTTGTTCCCAGTTTTGGCACATGTTTTCTTAAACTAAAGCCAAGAGTAAGCTTGCTGCACCTTTAATACAGATGAGATAGAAGACACTTGTTTTCCAATTCTTGCTACCTAATCCATTTGCTTTCCTCTCATGTTGGCCCCACTTCTCTCAATAATCTGCTTCATGTTCATTTAAACAGTATGTGGCTCATGGTTTGTGAGAGATTATAAAATTGTAATTATCAGATCATAAGGTATCCTGATTCAAATATGAAATGACTGAATTTGGTTGGGAAGAATGTGTCTGCTAGATTGATAACATACGAATTGCTCCCAACATAATTTTGTTCTAACATATTTCCATATTAGTTTGAGTTTTGTATGAATTTTTATTGCATAATTCGGAAACCAATAGAATAATTTCATCTGGGAAGTTTAAATTACATAAACATTACTGCTTATTTCTGATATAACACCTGCCCACCATGAGATTCTTAAAGCAAGAAGGGAGATTCTTTTAGTTGATCAAATGCATTCTTCGTGAGAGAAGAAGCTTTGTATGTGGTCTAGGATGAATGTCTTTCGGAGAGTACTCCATTTTCTGGAAATATGGAATATTGCTCCAGAATGACTCTGTGTGTGTGTGTGTGTGTGTGTGTGTGTGTGTGTATTTCTGTTGTTGAAAAAAGCAGTTACAATATTTGCATTGCTAAGCAAGGCAGTTGTTAAGTGAATCATCTCCCATACAACCTTTTAGAGAATTTGGCTTCCCTCATTGAATTTGTTTGACAAAAGCTGGCTGGGTAATGGTGATCACATGACCTCACATGACCTGGGACAGTATAACCATCAGAAATACATGCCAGTTGCCAAGCACCAGAATTTTGATAAGGTGACCATGGGAATGCTGCAATGGTTGGTTGAGAACTGGTCATAGGTTACTTTTACAATGTCGTTGTAACTTGAATTCTCACTAGACAAATTGTTACAAGTCAAGAGCAACATGTAGTCATCTCTGATCTAGCTTTCAGCTGAATGCCTTCCAGACTTCACTTATTCCAGGAGATTCCCGATTCCTTCAGAAGCTCTGGCAGCTTAGTATCTCCTTAAAGATAACTAGATTGCAGCAAGCCCAGCAGCAAGTTCTCTCCTGGCCATTACATCCTTCTGACTTATGTAGTTATCTGTCTTTCTATTAAATTTCTCCTCTCCACACATCTGCCTAACAATCTGGCTGCCAAGTTTATTGGAGCATCTCCTGTAATAGTACAAATCGATTCTGAAGCTTTTCAACAGCAGCATCTAACCACATTAAAAATACACTGAGTTTCTAACTGTTCCCTTCCACTATGAGAGTACTGTATTCTATCGGTCCCTTATGCATTCTGGAATCTCAGCAATTCTAGCGAAAGGGCAGGCTTGTGTATTGATTTATTGGAAAGCCTACACAGACACTAGACATTCATTGTGTACCTGTAACCCACAACATTCAACTTTTGTATTCATTATCCTCAGAAATTGAAAGCACATAACTGGTTGTATAATTGACATTTATGAAGCTTCCAGTCATTCCAACACTAAGGAAGAGAGGGAGTGGGTAGAGCAATGGAAGGAAGTTGTGTCTCCAAGGAGGAAGGCACAGGGAATAATGTTTCTTCAGCCTCTAGACTAGAAGAGATGAATCCTGAAAGGATTTAGGTCTTGTTATCCTCAGCAGAAGAACAAATGGAGACTGAAAACTTTTCTAAAACTTTTTCACTCAGTACTATCTCCATAGAGATGAAGCAGGGAGGAGAAACACCTTTGTTCTGAGTCAGGAAGAGAAGGTGATGGTCCATCCAGATAACAAGCGTGAAAATAGAGATACAGAGGAAAATGACAGGAGCAATAAACTGAGAGCCAATAGTTCTTTGGGCAGAAATCTTAGCTATGTTAACAATAAAGATGTATTGGCTTCAAGATCATGACATACAGGTCAAAAGAATATTTAATTGTGGGAAAAGTGGGAGGAAGAAGAATTTAGGTGCATGAGAGAATTGCACATTTATAGTGACTGGGTATCCAATCAGTTTTCAAATGAATCTGCATAAAATTGGGAGCCTGAGATTTACTGCCAAATTCTGGTCCATTATGAAAATTCATAATTGTCCTGCTAGATTGAGTGAATCATAAAGGGATCATGACAAAAGAAACCTCAGCTTAATTTTGACAGGTTATTTGCCATGTAATTTTCCTGCATTACCTTAATATTTTATACAGAACTATTTATTAGTTAGGGAGATTGAGGGTTAAAATAATTAGCAAAATGTACACTTGCAACAATTGTGAAAAAGAACATAAACACTTGCTCACATACCATTACTTTTAATTAGAAGTAGCATGATTATTCTCTTGAATAAAAATAATTCAACACATAATTATGTTAAAGAAATGTATTGCTACATTCCAGCTTTGCAGTCAAGGATTTTTCTTATCTGTATATCAGCAAGTTTGCACCTTGAAGAAGTGAAAAAGCACCCCCTCTCTTTACAAGTGCTTGGAGTAAGATTGGCCTCATGGTTACATGGTTTTTTCTATTTTGCTTTATCTTCTTCTTTCCTATGGTTGGATAGGTTAAAATTACTATTAAGTAATTAATGGATAGTTATCTCCTATGTTGAGAATTTTTCCAAATAGAAATTGTCCTATTTACAAATGAGTAATAACTACACGGATTATTACGTAGAGAATATATACACATTGTTTTATAATTTGATTAAGATCTAATGTCATAGTTGTAAATCTTTTCTACCATCCTAACTGAAGGCATGCTGTACTTCTGGACAAAAATTCAGACCACGTGGAATTAATTGACCTCTTCCATCCAGTTGCAGTTTACTCTTGTTCCGGTTGCAAAGGCTTTTGAAACTTGGGAACTCTTTTCATAAGTAGTAATATCTTTGCAAAATGGTTGGATTTCTTCACTGATTGATGGAGACATTGCTACTGCCTTAACATCCAGGGAGAGCACACTACAATTAGCTGCTAGCTAATCAGCAATTATAAAAATTCACAGTACAGTGATGCTTTCCTAGTAACAGCAATTTACTTAAGCTCTGTTTCGAATATATAAAATTGAATGTTTGAATGGCAGACTCCCCAAATTTTGAAGTTCCAATAAATTTATTCAGCCAGTCAGAATAAATAGCTGGCTTCAAATGTAATTGTGTTGCTTTTGGGTTAATTGTCCTATTCTTGATAGTCATTTGAACTAAATCGAAATAAAATGGGTTTATCAGGAATACCAGTCTTTCGCTAAATAACTTCCTCATAAAAGTTTTCCATCCCTATTTAAAAAATAGAGATTTGTATATTTTTGCACAGAAAAGCCTAGTTTACATATACATAAGACACTATAAATTCAGTGCATCTATTGGTTTTAGCTATGATGGTTTGACTTGAGAGATAAATGGAAAGAACAAACTTAAAATATCAGGTCATGTTACAGTGAAGCATTTGTTAAAATGTGACTATTTAACTATGTTGCTGTTTGTGAATTACCTGTTTTAAATTTTCTAAGACTCTTGGTATTATTTTACAATAGTGCATTAATAAAGATTTTATGATCTTCTGATTCTAAGTACTAAAATCACTGTTGACATCTGTAATGTATGCTAGCATTATATCAAAAATTACAGTAGTAAACATACTTTGTAATGGAGAAAGTACATATTGCATAGGAAACTGGAATGGGAGAAAGCATTCAATGAGTTGAATTGATCTTATGTGAGCTCTAAAACACATTGGATTCGACAGTTGTGTATAGTGAACCAATTGTATTTTTCTTGTTATATAATGTGCATAACTTTTAGTTGCCTGCCAGTTGGCATGCCTTAAATTTAAAAGAGTCAGTCAGGCTTACAATGAGTTTACAAAAGAAATATGATTTCTCAGAGGGTTAAACTAATGCATACACTCTGGACTATATTGGTAAGAATTACTTTTCTGCTATTCTTATTCTCTTAAGTAGTCAACTGAATTGGTATATTCTGAATACTACAATTTTATTTAAAAAAAACGAGCAGTTTAGCCAATAAATGAATGCATTATTAGTTATATTTTATAATGTCATATAAGAGTAGTACTCAAGCCATTTAACAAAGTTAAATTTGCAAAATTAAAGGAGTCAATCAATAAATTAAATCAATCAACAAATAAATCAAATAACATAGTGAATAACTAAAATCAACAGAATTAATAAAAAACATGCCTAAACAAAATTGCTTCCAACTGTAGAAGAAGTTAAAAAGACATGGCCAAACTTTCACAGAGGAAAACTCTACAATTGTGCAACTTTGGAGGGGGTCAAAAACATTGTTTCTCCATCTGATCATAGGCCATAATCCAAATAATATCAGAAGGTATGGTTCTTAAAGTACTTGGATGCGTATTAGTATGTATGGCAGAAATTCTTTTTGAACAGAGTACAATTGATCTTCATTTACATCTTGATGGGGATAAATCTGTTTCAGATCAAAGTTCTTGGAACTTTGGAACAGCCTTGTAACATTTAGAATAGCCATTAATGCCTGAAAAGCAAAAACCAGAAGACTTTATCGAAAGTATTATTACTATTCTTCAGTTTAAGATTGCTAAGGAAAGATACTTTATTGCTTGTGAATATGCAATTTGTGAAAAGGGTTGAACATAACTTTAGTTATTTTTTGTTGCTTCTCTCCTATAGCGGTGCCATGGCTTAGCAGTTAAGATGCTGGACTTGTCGGCTGGATAGCCATCAGCCCAGGTTCAAGACCCAAGCTCCATACAATAGGGTGAGCTCCCATTACTTTCCCCAAACCCTGCCAACCTAGCAGTTTGCAAGCATGAAAGTGCGAGTTAATAAATAGGTACCACATCGGTGGAAAGGTAACAGCGCTCCATGATATCATGCTGGCCACATGACTGCAGTAATGTCTTCGGACAGTGCTGGCTCAATGGCCTTGAAACAGAGATGAGCACCACCTCCTATAATTGGCAATGACTAGCAGAGTAAAATCCAGAGACTCCTTTATCTTACCTTACCTCGTATAGCTAGGGAAGAATCACTAAGTAGACTTAGACTTAGAAGAAGACTTAAAATAACTTTATTTATTCTTTATACATCAAAATGAAATTTTGTTGCATACAGCTCTCAAAGGGTCACCACTTCCAATGTACACTACATAAACATAACAAAATACATACATACATACATACATACATACATACATACATACATACATACATACAAAATTATGCATATATCCACATATATGACACTGAAAAACAATACAGTCTATTTCTGATGTATACATGTATGTGGTGAGAAAAACCAATCATGCAAGTTTACCAGAGGATAGCATAGGGAACAAAGCTGTTACAGAATCTGGAAGTCCTGCTAGAAATACTTCAAAACCTCCTCCCAGAGGAGAGCAACAGAAACAGACCGTGAAGTGGGTGTGTGGGGTCTCTAACAATGCTTTGAACTCTAAGTACCTAGCGCTTATAAACAGTATCCTGAATGACAGGAAGCCAGCTTCCTATAATCTTCTTGCTTGCCCTTACCACTCTCTGAATGAACTTTCTCTCTGAGGCATTGCAACCACCAAACCAACAGTGATGCAATTTGTTAAAATGCTCTTAATCGTACTTCTGTAAAAAGTGGCCAGGATAAAAGGAGAAAGATTTCCTGCTCTCTTCATCCAACACAGGAAATGGAGACGCTGGTTTGCACGCTTCACTAAGGATGACATGTGGAGAGATCAGTTCAGAGTGTTAGTTATCTGCACCTCCAGATACTTTTGACAATCCCTATAATACTATTGACAATAGTATTATAGAGATTAGACAATAATACTATTGACAATCTCTACAGCTGCATCCTTGATACAGAGTATGACCATGCCGGCGCTTTCTAAAATCTAAATTGATCTCCTTTGTTTTATTAACATTTACAACCAGGTTACTTTTATTGCACCAGTCCACCAGAGCCTTCACTTCTTTCCTATAAGCATCTTCATTGTCGTCCCAGGTTAGACCCACCATTTCTATGTCATCTGCATACTTCACAATATGGTTTGTAGCAGATTTGGCACAGCAGTCATGGGTCATTAAGATGAACAGTAGCGGACTCAAGACATAGCCCTGTGGGGAACCTGTACACAAGGAGATGAAATTGGAAACTTTTCTTCAAACTCGCACAAACTGGGACCTATCAATAATGTGCCAATAATAAATAATGTGCCAAGCTAAGATGAAGCACATAGGAAAGTGCATAATCTATAGAGTGGTTCTTCCGATAGGCCAACTATAATGAGTCAAAAGGGGGAGGGGGAAGGCACGAAACCATATAGTCCAATCTCTCAAAACACTTCATCATAATGGAAGTGAGTGCAATTGGATGGTAATCATTAAGATGTGTGATATAGTTTTTTTGCACACTGGTACAATGATGGCAGTCTTAAAACATGATGGAACCATGGCCTGATGCAACAAGAGGTTGAATATGTCTGTGAGAAGAACAGTGGCCAGCTGGTCAGCACATTCCTTAAGTACTCGCCCAGGGATATTATCAGGACCAACAGCTTTCTGGGTATTGACTTTCCACAGGATCTTCCGAACAGCAATTGTATCAAACCTGACTGACTGCTCATCAGGGAGGGGAATAGCCTTCCTTGCTGGAATGTTGATTGTGGCCTCAAACCATCCAAAAAACATATTCAGTTTTGTTTAGAGAATCTGTGTCACCCTTACATGTCAGGAAAGCTGTCTTATATAATGACCTGAATACCTTGCCTCATACATCTCGCGTCCATAGGCTCTTGAAAGAAGTTCTGTACTTTCTGACTATATGCCCACTTTGCTGTTTTTTTAGCATGTCCCAGATCAGCTCTTGCTATTCTAAGTGCTGCTACATCACCTGATTTGAAAGCGGTGTTTCTCACCTTCAACATCACACAGACCTCCTGTGACATCCAAGGTTTCTCATTTGCTCGTATGACAAAAGTCTTAAGAACACTGCCATCCTCCATACCCTTTTGCATATAAGCAGACATAGCAGAAGCCATTATACGGGGGGAAATGATATTGGTCTCAGAAGATTAATTTCTAAATTAATATGTAAAGCGTGAAAAGTGTCTTTTCCAAGATCATCCAGAGAATTTATGTCATTTAACTAGAAGTGTGAAAGACCAGAAAAGCAAAAAATTGCAACAAGAAATCCCATGAGTTTTTATGCTAGTATTTCCTAATGGAAAAATGGATTATGAGATATTTCCTAATATTTCATTTATAAATGATATATTACAATTAGAACATAGGTCTATAAATGATATATTACAATTAGAACATAGGTCAACAGTTAGCAAAAAAAGGCAATTTGGGGTTGTATGATCAGTAAATCACAGGAAGGCTCATTCAATTCTTTCTGCATTGATAGTCTGTATTAAGCATAATAGCTAGTTCTGCTTATCACTGTTGAGGAGGAATTAGAGAAAGTGGAACAGGTTTAGAGAAGGGCAACACAAACTACCAAGATTCAAAAATGTAAGCACTTTTAAAAGAAAATTAAGGAACCTGAAATTAGCTTTGAGAAAGGAGAATGAGGACAATAATGTGATATCACTCTTTAAATACCTGAAAAGAGGCATACAGAAAATTTCAGGACTTGTCCTCTGCCGCTTCACAATACATAAAATAGAATGATAAACTTAAATTACAGGAATGTTGATTCAGATAAAATTTTACAAACTTCCTAAATAATAGCATTTGATTGTTAGAATCATACAAATTCTAACAGATATGTTTGAGGAGAATTTGGGTAGCTCTGTCAGGAACATATTTTTGCAATAAGTAACAGCTGAATTAATTAGTGTATACGTTTCTTATAAACTGAAACCCCACTGTTCCTTTATTTAATTTTTAAATACTAAAGAAAAATAAGCTGCTATTAATACATGTTTTTATTCAAAGACAATAAATTGAATTATGTTGCAAATACCATATTAAATTTCCATATTTGGAGCCTCCTTTGAGGCTTTTATTTTATTGCCATTTTTCTTCTGTAAACTTTATTTTCATAATAATAAACCTGTGGTATAAAATTAAATCATGTTTTAAAAACTGTAGTGTAATTTACTTATTCCAACCATCCAATCTTTAAAATGGTATTTTTTCTTTCTATTTAAAAAAAACCAAGCCTAATTATAGCCTTATATAAGTAAATCCAATTTTATATACCATATTTTCCAGAGATAGGCATCTATGATTGACCTGTTTAAACTAATATCCATTTGGCATGCCTGACTGTAAGCTATCATTGGTTTAAAGATGCAGATTTCATCTACTGTATAGTGCTTATGGCCAAAAACCTAGTTATGCAACCAATATTAGTAAAATGCAAGAGAGATACTCAGGCACCAGTGTGATAAAGATCTGACGTTCTGTTTAGACATTCAATGTTTTTTAACCTAACCTATCAAGGTAGTTGTACACGGAAATGGTATTTTCAAATTGTTTATATCATGTAGCAAAATAAGGAAATAAGATCTGAAGATTATTCTTGGCATGCTGCTCATTTTTCTATCAGTCTGATTCAAAAAGTCTCTTTCAAGTTAAGCTCAACTTTTGGTAACTACTTGAAACATATCTCTTACAGTTTACTTGACAGGAGTATGGAAATGTTTTGTCAATGTTTTCCCAGTTAACCTTTAATCCTTATATTCTGGAGATTCCCATCCAAGTATTTTCTAAAGTTGATTCTGATAGAAGAGAATATTGGTAGCTCAGGATTAAAGTGTGAGGTCCTTGGTGCTCTCTGAATTTAGTGGGGTTTGTTTGTTTTTGGGGTTGTTTTGTTTTTGTTTTTGTGTGTTTTGGGGGGGGTGTTGGTTTTTTGCAGATGTTTCATTACCAAACTAGGTGCACTCACTGGTGATGTAAAAAATGGTCAAGAGTGTATTTTTTTTAGATATAGGTAATGTTACTTTTCTTGTTCTTTTCACCAGTTTCCTTCCATTGAGTTTATTACCCCTCTTAATTCTACCTTGTTCTTTATTGGAAAGGACTAATATAGAAAATCTAAATAACACAATTATTTGGGAATTCTATCCATAGGAAATAGAAATAGAAGTTAAAATATATCCCCTTATTTAATAAAAATGACAAGCAGAACGACTTGGTGGTCATCTCTTGACATTACTGTACTCCACTATGGAACTTGCCTAATAAATATACAGTTGTGTTTATATAAATGGCAAAAAAATGTTGGTATACTATAACGCTAGATAAATGGGAGAATGCATGGATGAAGGGACTAAAATCTACATTAAATTATAGTTTGAAAGAGAACTTATATAAAATTATGTATCATTTGTACTTGACCCCAGATAGACTAGCCAAAATGTATGAAGGGATTTCTAATCTGGAAATGTAATCAAAATCCAGGTTCATTTTATCATATGTGGTTGTCTTGCAAAAACTTGGTTTTGTGCTTGGCCAGAAGCCCTGTGAGTATGATATAGTCTTGATGTTGTTGAAGATTTTTAATGAAACAGCTGCTATGTTTTTATTGTGTATTATGTATTTTATTATAAGCCACCCAGAGTTACATATATGAGATCAGTGCCTACATAAATCAAAGAATGTCTGTCGCCTGATAATTTAATAGATAATTGTACAGTGAGTGTGTGTTTAAATGTTCTGAAATTCTTTCTTGGGCTTTCATGTGCTTAAGCATTTTATTGGTTTATTATTTTGAGCTGGATTGCTGCAATCTCCATAAGTAAATCCTCCTTCAACAATAATGTTCAGAAGTGCAGTTGGCAGACAAAGCTGCCAACTGCACTTCTGCACATTAATACACATTCCCACATTGATTGGGATGCTTCCTTGCAAATATATTCTATCTCAAGTTTTATTGCTAACACATAAGATCTTGAATGTTCATGAGCATAAGTACTTGTATAATCTTCCTTTGCTTGTTTGACACAACATGGCAAACAAACATTGTATGTCTTTGAATTAATCATTATAGTGTTTTGATATTTTTCAATTGAACAGATTTGTTTATATTTGTCAAAAGCCTTCATTGTATATTTCCACATAAAATAAAAATGAAACACAGGACTGAGTTGTTCTAGACAGCATCTTGTTGACACATCTATAAAGCTTCCAAATTAATAGGAGTAGAGATGGCCTGCCTGACTCACATCACAGGCTGGGTCTGCAGTAATCTATTTGGTTTTCTGTTGATCTTGATGGCAGCTTTTCTTGATAATTTTTAATCATCGATAAATAGCTCATTAATGGGATTGTGCATGGTTTGAACAATACGCAACAATGATTGACCTATAGTTCCCATATTATGCTTCATCTCTGACAGACATCTAGATTTTTGAGCAATGAAAACAATAAAAAAAACCACTTGTTTTAAAACATTGATTTCCCAAAAAAGTAATGATTAACTGACAGGGTAACTACAATAAAACACATTAGTTTTTAATAGATGTTCTGCTGCTCTAAAAATAATATTTCTTCAGACATCAATTATTTAAATACACCTTGTGTCAGTTTCAATAAATAAATGTTACAATTATGGCTTCTATTCTGATTGAATTGAGAAGAGCAATCCTGATGTGAGAAGACCAGGATGGAGAGTTCCAAGTATATATGGAATATATATTTTAGCCATTATCTATCCACTGCAGGATGAAGGCCTTTTCTACATGTTTCCAACCAATACAGTCCTGAGCTTTCTTTTGTCAATTGGGCCCATAATACTTGCTGATGTGGCCGATCCATCTTGTTTTCGGGGGAGAGAGAGAGAAAGAAAGAGAGAGAGATGTATTTACATGTACTGTTTTTTATTGGATTATATGTAATGCCAAATGCTATACTAACTCTTTTTTTTTTTAAACAGCAAAATTTAGAAAGTAATCTTACCAGCCTTATCAAAAGAAACACTGAACTGGAAACGCTTTTGGCTAAATTAATTCAAACTTGTCAACATGTAGAGGTAGGTACTAATTTCAGTGATATTTAATTCACAATTCTTTCTGAATATGTGACATTCTGTTTTACAGACTTTTAAAATAATCATAATAATACCGTTTGAAAACATAAATATTTTTTTAACCGTTCTGTTGTGTCTGACTCTTGGCGACTTTATAGGCAAGTATACACCTATTATGAAATTGAATATGGGCCAAATAGATAATTTAGTATCTTCTTTATAGAGCAATCAAGTAAATGTCATGGAGATTTCACTGTTGGAAAATATATATAATTTTGTATTGAATGAAATAGCATTTGTTTATCGTTAACACACTTGTAAAAAAAATCAATAAAAGACAAAATATTTCCAATAGCTAGAGGCAGATTATATAAAAAACATTTTAATGTATGTATACAATTCATTTAATGGTTAAATGATAAAATAAAGGAAAAAATAATTTCTGTTTTTCTAGAATATATTGTCCTACCAGTAGAAAAAGTAGATTGATCAATTATTTTATGTTAATATATTATTTTAGTTATATTCTCTGGTGGTTTCTTTGAAGTCTGGTAGAAATAAAGTTGGAATGAACAATTGGTAACATGAAATACAGATTGCTTCCTGCAGTAAACAAGCTGTAAGGGAATTCATACATGATGACAAGTGAGCCCAAGAGATTTCACAACATCCTGGCATGAACTAACTGTATGCTGTAAAATATCCTCCATAATTCTTTGTGGCACAGAGTCTCTTTAACAGATAGATTAATGTGGACAGAATTCCCTGGAGATTAAAAAAATTGACCTTCATAATTAAAATGCATTATTTCCAATTTTAACTTTCCTTAAGTGTCACATGGCCTCTGTTTTATTCTGGCAATCATATCAAAAAAGTAAATTCAATTGCTAATATAGTATTGCTATTTATTTATGTATGTATGTATTTATTTATTTATTTGCTGCTCATCTCACTATAATTTTATATATAACTCAAGAGAAAAAATCCACTGTTAATATTTTATTAATTGCCCATAAAAATCATCAGTTGGTTAATTAAGAAATATACAGTAATTTTCTATTAGGATCCCTGATGGCGCAATGCAGTAGAACTCAATATTGCTGTGCTGCCCCACCCCCCACCCCCCACACACACATAAAGCAACAGTTCTACAGTTGTTTATTCAGACCCCACAATCAGGTCATTAGAAAGTATCCCCATTGCATAGGTTTGGATTCCAAGCTCCTCATTGCAAGAGTCAGTAGGAACTGAGTCCAACAGGCGCACATAAGTCCAAGAAAGCAGTCCATGAGTCAAACAAGTCAGGATACATGGCACAAGCACACAAGGCACGGAACTAGACACGTTGCTCCTGCAACTCAAGGACTTGACCTTGAGGCAGAATTAAATAGGCGATGCTGGTGCAACCTTCCCAAGAGGTGAAGTTGCCTCCTTGCAAGTAGTCTAGCCAACTGGCATTGGGCCTATCTCCTTTCTGCCCTATGTTTCCTTGAATCAGGAGGAGGTGTAGACTTATCTTCCTCCTCCAAACCTGTATCTATAGAGGGGTCCAGGGGCAGATCCATGACAATTGCAGGGTAACTCTGCCCACAGTCTGGAGTTCCATCCTGATGGGACTTGAAGTTGACTCAGCCTTTCATTCTTCTGAGGTTGATAAAAGGAGGACCCAGATTGTGGAGGTAATATGCTGTTTCTGTAAACTGCTTAGAGAGGGCTGTAAAGCCCTGTGAAGTGGTATAAATCTAAGTGGTATTGCTATACTGTAATCTTATTATAAAAGTAAATATGGCATAATTATTTTTTTAATTTAAAATTTAATCAACTTATCATCTCAAAAATAACTGATACTGATTTATAAATAAGTCTAACACTGAATTACAATAAAGGACTCATAATGCAATGTGCCCTAATATTTTTCTAATTTATTAGAAAGTATAATCATGGCTACCTTTAGATATACTATGTAGCAAACAAGCACAGTAATCGCATAAGAAAAATGGAGGCACTCCATACTTCTAAATGTGTGACTACTAACAGTTTCAGGATTTGATCTGGAAATTGTCCAGATTGGAGAAAGCTGATCAGTGACCATTCAAAGTTAAAAGTAGGCTACCTCTTCCTGAACTGCTTTTAGAGCGTTAACTCTAAACAGTGTTAAATGCAAATTAACAAACTCAGCTCTGTGCTTAATTAATCTATTCATGACTGCTGCCGGTAACTGACAAGACTTTAATTAGTTTCATACTTTCAGTTTTTGTTTGCCCCCTGAGTGGCTCTGGACTTAGAGGAGGGAGCACACTAGGCAAGGAGCCATCCTAGCACATTTCTTTTGAAGTGTATCATGTGCCTGTTTACTTTCTTGTAATCTTTTCTTCTCTAATAAATGTAAATGCAAACAATTATCTTCTTGTTTATTATCCCATAAGTGGGGGCAATCATTCCAAAGGGTGGAGAGTGCAGTAAAAGTGTTATATTTGTCCTTTTTCCCAGCTTCCTCATGACCTGAGTTCTAGAAATTTTCCCTACCATTTGAGCTTGCCTAGCTGTTTGGAATTGTAGCCTTCGGATGCTGAAAAGCAAAAGGAAACTGAAGTAAAATTGGAAGCACAATCACAGTTATACATGATTTTCCACATAGCAACTGCATCATTTAGCATCTGAGTTGTCAGTCCCAGTTGTGATTGCTAGACAACTAAGGAGCCATGGTGCCTCAATGGTTAGAATGCAGGCTAACTCTGCCCAAAGCCAGGAATTCAATCCTGACCAGTTTAAGGCTGATTCAGTCTTTTATCCTTCAGAGGTCGGTAAAATGACCCAGATTGTTGGGGGCAAATATGTTAATATTTGTAAACCACTCAGAGAGTTCTGTAAAGCACTATGAAGTGGTATATAAGTCTAAATGCTATTGCTATAGTGCTATTGCTAACCAAGGATTACCTGTATTGTAATTCTGGGAAACAAAGCCTGGAAGAACTTTTGAGAACTCTGCTACCTGGCCCAAACAAAGTTGGAGCAGGCATCAAACTTTGGAATGGCTTTTAGGTGATAGATAAAGCTATGAGTTACCTATCAAAATAATTGAGTAAATTGTTTTTAAAAAATGGGGCAAGGGCTACACAAATACTATATATAATTGGACACAATCACAATACCACAGATTTTGAGAACCCCTATGATACATCATTGTTAGTCTTCAGTAATTGCAATAAAATCCTATTAATCCTGGTCCACCAATGAAGTTTATGAATTTAAACGTTTAGGTGTTTTATATGTGTATTATGATACTTCGAAATACTGATATTTTTCTGTGGATTGGATTTCAGCCATTTTCTAACTTCTAAAAGAACTACTTTCTTTCGTAATGGCTAATATTTTATAAGCTGCATATAAAGAAGCTTCCTTTTTAATTTTTGTGTGTGCACATGCGTGCTAATTTGAGGTATAAAAAATTAGTTTGCATTTAGACTTGACATACCCAGACCAAGCAATGAAACCAGAATATTAAACTAGAATAAAGAAGAATGGAAAAAGAAAAGAAACTTGTTCCCAAGATATTTCTCTCTGTCTTCTTAATTTATGAAAACTGATGATGGTGTCAATTGCTTTTTATATAATGACAGCAAACAATTATTAATGGTTTACTGGATTTCTATGGGGGGAACACCATGATGGCCTGAGTAATTTCCAAGGGGCAGTAATATTTCAAATTCTTCATCCTACCAGTTAAAGCCTTCCTGCAGTTGAATGACATATGAATCATGAAAATAATTACCTAAAATTATTTGCACCCACATGTTCACAGTAATCATTATAATCATGTCTTAATTTATTTTGCTAATTTCTAAGGCCAGTGGGCCTTTATTGGGTTTGTCCAGAGTGTAGCCCAGGCAATTGAATAGCCTGGCTATTTTCCCCAAATTTTCACTTATTTATGTCTATGAAAATTACTCCTAGTTAGCTGGAGTTTTCTTTGGCTTGGACAGATAGAGCTGGCTGGAATTCCAGACAATTTTAGGCTCGGTTTACCTCCAATTCAGCCATTACAACATCAAATAGTAGCTCGGTGGCTGTGGAAGGGCTCCTGAATCAAGATATATTTCAAACTAGGAGTGGTCTTTTCAAAGAAATGCAAGAATTTGCAAAGATGGATTAATAATATTTGTAACATTATATATTAAAATATAGTATATATATTTTATATGCTAAATATAAATATACTAAAATATTGTTCAGTTCATACATTTTCTCAAGATTTTACATGTGCTCTTGGGTTCCAGCATATATATCTTAACCATTTAGAATTTCAGAATGAGTGGGGTAAATGTTTACACATCTCTAATATAATTTTTTTTTCTATTAGAAAGAAGAGTAAAGAAGGGTAGATTTCAATGTATCTAAGATAAGCTCCCATACAGCCTATTTTAGAAACTTTGAATGAATAAAACAGCTGTAACGTTAAAATCAAGAGCTGAGGTCAAGTACTTTGATTAGATGGGTGCATATTGCTTTATAACATTACAGATTATAAATAAAATACCCTTTTGTTTAAAAAAAAGAACTTTGGTAGTATAAGAGCCAATTCAAAATTAGTGTTTTTGTATAATTGGTATTTCTGATGATCTGAAGTAAATGTGTAGATATTGTTTCATATTATATCTTCTTTTCAAACATTATATCAAATACATGACCCTTCTTATATTTAATCCACCCTTTACTTACAGCTCTTCAAACTGTATCAAGAAAGAAGCTGAGCTGAACCCCTAAACCAGGGGTGTTAAACTCACAGCCCACGAGCCAGATGCATCATGCCCTGGCCTTGCCCACCCCTGTTTTAGTGAAGGGGGGGAAGTCGCAATACGTCATGTGACAACAACATGCCAACGCAAGTTTGACAACCCAGCCCTATACTTTAAATATATCATCTTGATAAGAAATTAACCCAGTAGTGTTACCTGTCGGATCATTAACCACAGGTTTTGGCTAGTGAGAAACCTGTGCAGCAAAAATTCAAAACTGAGCTATTTTTTGCAAGGAACTCTAATTTCTTACAAGAGGGAACTTGCATTTCTTTTCTTCCTTGGTATTAAATCTATTGGCCAGATCTTCCCTTTTGAGCATTGCAGCAGCTATTGAAGTTGTATTTTTCATGAAGAACACAAGCCAATCATATCCACTTATCTGAGCAGAGATCAGGAAACTTCTCTGTGTCATTTGCTAAAGGACTGCTGGAAATGTGGACACCGTCTCCTTTCTCTATATTGTGTATGTTGGTCCAGCAAGGGGGAGAGAATGTTCTGAAATGTGTTTGGCATTTATGAAAATCCTGCATTATTTAGTCAGGAGAATGAAATTGTTTCAGTCTGCTGCACAGAACATAATCGGAACACAGCTGTGGAAAAATCAGGAACAATTAGCCAGAGAGAATGGGGAGGAAACCTGTTTTCCTGGACTGTAGCTGATTTAAAAATCACAATTTTAGCCAATGTTTCCTAACCAACTGTGGGATCACGTACAAAAATCATTCTTAGATTATACAGTACTGGAAAAGCAATTTTACTCTAGGTCTTGAAACTCAGCTGTGCTTGTTCTATTTATAGTGAAAACACTTTTAAGTTAGTTATAGACATCTATTTTAACATAGCTTCAGGATTCACATATAAGATTTGGGTCAAAAGAGATGGTTTGTTTTAAGTCCAAGTTCTGTAAACTCTTGAGAACAAGGTGAACAGGTTATCTTGATAAAGCTGTCCTGCACTGGGGCTGCAAACCTCATTTATGGAAATCTTCAGAGCAAAATAACGTTAAGCTTACAAGGAGTATTAGAACTATTTAAGACATGTTGCAGTCTCCTTTCTTATGTGCTAGTCAAATCAAAAATTCCCAAAGAAAAGGAGAATGTAGGAAAGTGAAATAGAGATGGATGTTTTTAAAAAAGCAAAACAGAATTTCATTACAGATAATGTAATTGCCAGTATTTTCAAAAGACTTCTGTCCTGTAACAAAGACGTCTTTTAAGTCCAGTCAAAATGGGTCTCTGCCTTCAGTTTTTCCATGAAATAGACTAAGAAAAATCTCTTGTTTGTGGTTGAGCAAAAATTAGAACTGTGCTGGCAGCCTGTACCCAAATACACTACATTAAATGATAATAGGTTTTTGTTTGTGGCAAAACAAATAATAATGTTCTCTATGTCTTCTTTATGTGGCACAGCACTGTTCTTTTATCTTTTTTTAAAAAAATTACAAATTTAAATTTTTGAATAGTTCAACTGTGTCTTATAGAAACAGAAAAAGCATAGTAATACAAAACGTTTGCAGGTAGTCCTTGACTTAAATTGGGACCAGAATTTTGAGTGCTAAATGATAGTCATAAAGCAAAACAGCACATGATTACATTGCTTAGCAATAGCAATTCTGGCACTTCCCATTATAGTCATTATACAAAGATGGGCAGCCATTAGCTGAGATCCTGTCCCAATCCTTTCAAGGCAAGCCATTTCAGTCTTGGTTTCTTCCAGCCCTGAACCTCAGTAAAGTGAGGAACTGCCTCCACCTCTCCCCTAGCTGCTTCTCATCTCTGCCATTTTTGTCATCCTGCAACCTGCCTTACTGCGCAGCAAGCAGCCCCAGAGCCACGTGGTTGTGGGATTGCAAGAAGCCCCTGAACCATCGTACAGCATGACACCATGGTCAACTTCTCAGTGGAAAGCTTCAACGTCCAAGAAGCCCCACAAAATGCCAGCAAACATTCATTCACCCAGTTATCTTCTCTCTCAATTCCCTGTGCTGGTATTTTGCCGTTTGTACCCAGCTGCTGAAACAGATGCTTCTTGATGGTTTTGTTCTCTCCTTTTTGGATCTGTGGTCCAGTTTCTCCGGTGAACAGGGCTTCCCAGCCTGCCCCAGCAGCACAGTGTCAGGCTGCAGGGCCCAGCAACTGCCTTTAAGTGTCAGCAAGCATTTCTTTACCCAGCTTCTTTCTCTTCCAGTTCCTTACACTGACCTGTTATGGCTGAAGTTCCTTACACTGACCTGTTATGGCTGAAGCAGGATCAATTCACAGCCTTCACTGTCTGCTTTTCACTGCCTTTGCAATCTCTTTTTCAGACCTGTGGCCACCGTGTCACTCTGGACACTTCAGCTTTTCTGGTTGTGCTTCCAGGAGACATTGCTGATTGCTCCTGGAAGCACAAAGCCGAGAACACCAGCCTGAAGATGATGAATGAGACTTTGTCGAAACAAAGGATGAAAAAATTATATTGCATGGGATCAAAGTTACATTCATTCAGTACTGGATATCACCTATATATTATAATAGTTACTTGTATCAATATTATCTGAGAAAATATATTGTTTTCAAGAATTGAAGCATGCTTTCAAGTTGAAAAGCATTTTAAAAACATGGGTGTGATAGCTTTATCTTGTGTTGAATGTTTTTCAATTTATTCAGTGCAATAGCTTGATCTCTTCTTTAGGTAAATGCGTCTCGACAAGAATCCAAGCTGATGGAAGAATGTGACCTGCTTATAGAAATAATCCAGCAAAGACGTCAGATAATTGGAACAAAAATCAAGGAGGGGAAAGTAAGAATTTTATGTTTGAGATTCTGAAATAGATTAAGATTCTTACTAAATAGATTGTGTTCTACAAAATTTCTAATTTCTTACTTAAGTATTCTATAAAATGCACATCTTGAAATCCCCTTGACAGCTGCTTCATTTATTTGCCTGTTGTCTGAATTTATTAAATAAACATTTCAGTCTTCATTTAAAATCTGTTGAATGCCTGTTGAAAGATAGCATCTTATCTTATTTTATCTATTATATGACACTTTATATAAATAATAACTGTACAAATGATATTTGCAAGGGAAATTCTGCCTTATTCACCAGAATAGTTTATATAGTAATATTCTAAAATATTTATGCTTTGTTTGAAAAATTTCCTAGGGCAAAACTTGACTATAAAATAAGAATTAATAATTTATAATCATCTACATAGATATTATAAATAAGTATAAGTTATTATATTTATTAAAGACACACAAATTAACTTTCTTAGTTTGCTCTGTAAGAAAGCAAGGTCATGAAGCATATTGAAGTTGGGACCATTAGTGTTTTACAGAAATAGAAATTTAATGAAATAGTTTATTGTTAATAATATACTACACATATTTCTGATTTTAATCTCTGTGAAAGGTAAATCTCAGATAGCCACTAAAGCTTGGTTACCTAGCTAACTTTGAAATCAGTTTCACCATGTTCCTTGCTTTGTTTATGTGTTTGTTTATATGTGTGAAAGAGGGAGGAAGAGAGGGAGAGGGAAGGAGAGAGAGAGTGAGTGAGAGAGAGAGTTCAGTGCCGAGTAGACTGTAATGTGTGTGAAAGAGAGAAGGAGAGAGGGGAGAGGAGGGGGGGGGAACATATGCAAGCTACCTACTGTAGTATTTTACTGCTAAAGTAGCTTGAAGAAATCAAACAAACTCCCTGTGTGAAAAAAAAAATTGGCAAGAAATAATGTCAGAGGCAGGTTAAACAGGCAGGTTAAATGGTTCACTTAGCTGTCAAGATACTCCAAATAACTTAAAATAGAAAGCCCTGCAGGCAAGGACTGTTTCAGGACCATAGTTCTCTAGGTTATTGTTTGACAAGTCCTGAACTTCTTTACATTATTAACAAGACTCAGGTCCACCTGACAACCTTCTGTATAATCTCCTTGGTTACTTAACTGTAGGGCGAATGCATATTCTACCACCAAAGTTCATACACTTTTTACAGAATCAAAATGCTGTTCCATTCCAAACTTTACGTTTACATTAAAGGAAAGGATGGGTTTCTTTTTTATTAACAGATGTGCTCATTACTGTACTTTATGCTTTTTGGGAGTTGGTGGGAATAGTTTAACAAACTCAATACATTCATTCCCAAACAAGGTACGTACAGTAGTTGGTGGTCATGACAGCCATTTCCAAATAAGGACAATTGCCTTGCATTTTTCCAGCAATTTAAGCAGGTGTTTCTACCAGCTGCTTTAGCATTATGAGTATGTAGTTAAGCAGTAGAATTTGTATATCTTGGAATTAACATTTCATATAAGTTGTCCACTTTCTCAGCCTAATGTCAGTAAAAGGCACTACAGTGTCTGAAAGGTTATTCAAAATAAAGGCCTGGTATCCACATGCTAGATTTATAGACTGTTTTTCTAAAATCTCAAGCCTTACCAAGTTGCAGGTAATTTCAGGAGTTCTTTTGTTTCTTTAGTGAGGAATGTCAAAGATTCAAATCTACATGATTCAGAAAATAGATCTTGTTTTTGTTAGCAATATAGGATGCTTGAGTTGAAAATAAATACAGGTAGTTCTCAACTTATTATCATTTCTGTAGTGACAATTCAAAGTTTAATGGCATGGAAAAAGGTGATTTACAACCAGTCTTCACCCTTAAAACCATTGCAGCATCCCCACGGTTATGTGATCCAAATTTAGGCTTGCAACTGAATGTATTTATAATGATTGTAGCACCTTGGAGCCATATGATTGTCATTTGCAACCTTCCCAGCTGGCTTCCAACAAGCAAAGTAATAGATTAAATGTCAAGTGAATTGTTAAATCGGATTCGCTTAACAACCACACAATTCACTTAACTGCAGTGATTCATTTAACAATTGTAACAAAAAGGTCATAAAAGTTATCAACTGCCTTGCTTAGCACTGGTTTCAATTTCTGTTGTAAGTATAAGATTAGTTGCACTGAATTAGACACAGGGTTTATTTAATATGCCATTCTATTCCCAGAGTCTCAATGGAAAGCTCCCAAGCAGGATATAACAAAAAAGTTATTTTTATTGTTTGGAGAATTGCAGTCTTGAATGTAATGAAATGTATGGTCTTATCAAATTGCTAAAGAAGGAGAGCACTAGAAAAGATTGAGGTGGTCTTTACGTTCCATTGCTCTTCCATTTCAGATGTAATTCAATACTGCCTCGGTAGGTTCATCTGAAACATAGTTGCAGTGAAAATAATCTACTAATTCAATTGGATTTACTGTTAAATAAATGTTTAGCATTGCAGTGTAATGAATATTAAAAGTGAATTGGAATTAAAACGTCCCATTTGTATCACACTGATTATGCAGTATTGGACCCACTTTTGTTAATATACCACATTTAGCTGGAAAAAAAATCCTCCAGGAAAAGACATTTCTAAGGATAAAGATTTGTTTTATTGTCAAATTATTCCTTTTGTTCTGAAGTCAAGAATTAAAGCACCTTGGCAAATACAGTAGAGCCTAATGGCAATTGAGATTTCCTATTATAAAAAAAAGAGAAAGAAAACGAGTTGTGGTTATTTTGGATTAACCCACCCTGGATAATAATAAATACTTTCTTAGAACTTAGGCTCGTATTGAAATAGAAGAGGAAAGCAATTGAGCTGTTTCCTTTGGCCATGGTCATGTTTCCTTTGGCCTTCCTCAATTATGGCCATGGTCTTGAGCTATGGTCAAATGTTAAAGCCCATTTTTGTGTCCACAGAAGTAACAATTTTCTTTTTTGCTCCAGGTTGGGAGACTGAGAAAACTGGCCCAGCAGATAGCTAATTGCAAGCAGTGCATTGAACGCTCCACCTCTCTCATCTCACAAGCTGAGCAATCTTTGAAGGAGAATGATCATGCACGCTTCTTGCAGTCGGCTAAAAATATAACTGAAAGGTAATGCCATAAACTGAAGAGTCTTGAGAATTAGATAACTTTGCTAACTAACCATTTTCTTTATAATAATGACAATTGGGTGTTTCAAGGAGAAATCAAATCTTTGTGATGCTCAAAAAACCAGACATTTAAAGAAGTATATAATGCAGATATAAAATATCAACATATCCAACAACTGGTATACAGAGGCAAAATGTCAAAGACAAACATCATTCTAGAAAAATGTTACAATACTTCCATATAATTGCATATTATGACGGTGGTGTGGCTCAGTAGTTAAGATCCTGGACTTGTCAGCTGGAAAGCCAGCCGCCCTGGTTTCAGACCCAAGCTCCAGGCAATGGGGTAAACTCCCATCCTCACCCTAGCTCCTAGCAACCTAGCAGTTCGAAAGCATGCAAATGCAAGTAGATAAATAGGTACCACTTCAGTGGGAAGGTAACAGCACTCCATGTCATCATGCTGGCCACATGACCACAGAAATGTCTTCAGACAGCGCCAGCTCAATGGCCCCCTATAGTTGGCAACAACTATTGCAGTAAAATCCACAATGACTCATTACCTTTTCTTGCATTCTTCCATATTTTATGCTATTAAAACTCTTATTGTGTTCATCTATTTGTATGTTTGTACCTCAAACAGTAGTCCAGATAGTACATTATACAATGATTTTTTAATCAAAATCTGCTAACCTGAAGAATGTGTAAAAATCCAAGTCTCATTAGTCCTGTGGAATTGAAATTTCCAATGTTCAGGCCAGTTTTATTTGCAAAATTGTGTCAGTTGCAACATCCCTGAGATCATCTACCCACAAGCCCAGCCAATGGGAAGGTCAGCAGAACGTTGGAAATCATGTCCATTCTCTCTGATTTTCGCCTGCCTGTGATCTTTTCTGTTTATCTGCTTAAATAACAAAATATTGACTCTTTATTGAAGTTAGTTCAATAACTAACCGAAATGCAATCAGTTGTAATGAAGTTCAGTCTTGAGATTTCAGATTTTAGATGACAATTCTTTTCCTTGGAAGCATTTAAAGCTTTTTAACATAGTTCATTTCATGAATGGCAAATTAGGAAAAGATACTGCAAATGTGTAACGCCTAAGTATATCAGTCACTTTTAGGAGAAATTATGGTAAAGTAACATTGTTCATAGATTCCATTATAAAGATTACAAATTTAATTGTCAGCAGCTGCAAACAAACAGGCAGTACTTCATAGTATTAGCTAGCTTTTTATATTCTAGTTGACATGTTGCTCACCAGGGATATGAAACTGACATTAAATGCATGTTAACTTATTTTAAAAGTATTTGCCTTATGTATCCTCACCATGTAAAATAATTTTCAGAACTAAACCCTCTTGTTTTTTATCTTGTAGGGTTGCCATGGCAACTGCATCTTCCCAGGTTTTAATTCCCGAAATTAATCTTAATGACACTTTTGATACATTTGCACTGGATTTTACCAGAGAAAAGAAACTGCTTGAATGCCTTGATTATCTGACTGGTAAGAATCTAAATATATGTAGGAACATGTATATTCGTTTTAACATAGAGAAGAATGCATGTGATAACATTCATTGGATAAAAAAGAGGTTATTGTGATTTAGGGTAAATAGCATTTTAATGAATAATCTTGCAATACTTGTTTTTTGAAAATGTGTAGATGGGGTACAACCACACAATCCTTCTCAGTTTCCAGATTTTTATATAATAATATCAGTTTAGCCATAGGTTCATATGACAAAGAGATGTTTAGATGATGTTCTCATTTAATAGGATTTATAAGGATCAATCAGTGATTGTAACATATTATGCAGTCTTGTTTTGACCTTATGAGAAAATAGTCCTGAAATCTGAGATCTCACTTTTCGGGCAGCATTAACTAACATCACTGCGGTATTTTCTCACAGTCCAAAATAAGTTTGTGTTTTATTACACAAGCTGAATATTCAACATGAATATTCTCAGACTGTTACCATGTCAAAATACCATAGGCAAAAGTAATATCAGTCTTGGGATGGGATCTGGAGAAGATACAGAAGCAGGATTTGAGAGGTTGAATGACATGAGCTACAAGATCCATTCTGCATGGAAATTCCATACTATAAACAATTCTGTCTCTGCGTTGATGAATTATATAAAGGATCTTCTTGGTAATATTCGTTCATAAGTTCATGCAATGATATCCAACATGTTTTTTTCTTGTTTTCATATTTTTGTGATAAATGGAAAAATTAATGTCTGAACTGTAACAACTCATGTAAACCTTTTTCAGCTCCAAATCCACCAACAATTAGAGAAGAGCTTTGCACAGCTTCTTATGACACAATCACAGTTCACTGGACTTCAGATGATGAATTCAGTGTGGTCTCCTATGAGCTCCAGTATACTATCTTCACTGGACAAGCTAATGTAGTTAGTAAGTACAAAGCAATTTGCATCCAATTTAATTTTGACTTCCATTAAATCATTTTCCAACATATAAAACAATGAGCAAAATAAAGGTAGAGAAATGTACTTTACATTTTCATTTAGAATCTAAGGCTATAAAAATGAAGTATTGAATTTGAGCAACAAAACATTCTATTATCTAAGAGATTTATGGGGAGCTTTCAGAATTTTCACGAAAAAGTGATTTAAATAGAAGCACAACTCAGAGGCTAAAGTTTTAATAGCAAAAGCACTTGGACTTATATACCGCTTCACAGTGCTTTTACAGCCCTCTCTAAGCAGTTTACAGAGTCAACATATTGCCCCCAACAATCTGGGTCCTCATTTTACCCACCTCGGAAGGATGGAAGGATGAGTCAACCTTGAGCCTGGTGAGATTCAATCTGCCAAATTGCAGGCAGCCCGCAGTCAGTAGAAGTAGCCTCCAGTACTGCATTCTAACCGTGGCTCAGTGCAGTTCATAATGCTTTAACAAGATAAAATTAAACGGCCTTTAACAGTATAATTGATATACAAATTTATTATAATAGTTATTTTGCAAGGGATTTGGCATGAGTTGATTACAATTGGTGTTATGCTAATTTGATTTTAAAAGAGAGAAAAATTGCCCGACTTCCCCTAATTTCACTACAAAAAATACAAAAATTGGTATATCACATTACAATTCATAGAAAAATGAGAAAGAGGCAGAGTTGTGGAGAAGTTATATATCATTTGCATTACACTTGTGAAGCAATTGTGTCTGCAAAGGGAATGTTTCATAGCTATTCACTTTTACTTTGCAAACGTCATAAAACTTGGTTCAGTTCTTCATTTTTCTTAACTTAAATGGGCAGCAGAATCGTTGGCTTTTCTGAAACATATTCAAAAAGTATCATAAATTCAAATTTTTGAAAAGTAAGCTGAAGTATTTATGTAGTCACATCAAGTTGCTATACATTGCTGTCAATGTATACAGGATTGTGAAAATATTTCTGTCAGCGTATTAATAATATATCAGATGAATTTAGCAACAGGAATCCTTTGGGGAAGTTGATTCAGTTTGATCTTTTGTTCATGCTAAATGTCTTTCCATGAAGTCTTGTTTATTTTGTCATGAATCAACTTAAACTGAATACCATTATCTGGTCATTCACCTAGAAAGTTACACTTTCTATATTCTAAACTGTTTAATGATTTTTTCCACCATATTCTTTAGTTGTGAGAGAATGTTACTTAATTTTGAACATTAAAAACTTTATTTTTGATTTTGATCTTCACTCATTTAGATTAATATATCATATCATATCATATCATATCATATCTCATGTAGCCTTACTTTAATGACTTTTGAGCCAATCAGTCTTTCTCAGCCCAACTACCTTCCAAAGTTGTGGGGGGAAATAGTTAGCACTATGTATACACCTTGGTCTCCTGCTAGAAAACATGGGCTATAAATACAATAAATGAATGCACTGGGACTGTTGTCTTTTTATTTTATTTGTGATACTTTTTGTAGATTGCTTTACTCACTTGGCTGTGGGTTTTTACATTTATTTGTATATGATAAGGTCATATGTTATGTGTTTCTATTTTACTATCAGACATCTTACATGCTTATGGTAAAGGTAGCTGATTTATTTTATTTTTATTGAATAATTAAACTATATAAACATGCATTTTGTCTTTGTTTAGATTGGGTAGATTTTTTTTACAGTAAATAAAAATAATGAGGCAATGAGAGAAATCTAATTCAAATTCTTGATTAATATCAAATTTCTTAAGTGATACTTCATAGATTTTTTTTTAAAAGGTGCTTGTCTGCCTCCTAAAATAGATATTTTTGCACTTTTGTTTTGTTCTTCCAACTAGAGATGGAATTAAGAGAGGCAACAACTTTTTTGTTGCCTCTCTTAATAGCACAATGTATATCTTGAATGTGTGTGTGTGTGTGAGTGTTATCATAAGAATTATTAGAACTGGACTGGAGAAATTTATTTTTGTTTTTTAGTACTTGTTTTATTTCAGTTTGTGAGCTTTATATCATTCATTTTCAAAAGATATTTTTAAAAATCAGTGTATTAAAAGTAGTGTATGTTACAAAGTAATGTCTTAATGCTGAAATATATGTTCTTTGTAAATTAAGAATATTATTCTTATATTTGAGAAATGATCAGACTGGCTCTTCACTTACTAATCAAGTGCATTTTGTATTTGTATTTGCAATTTATAATGTTTCATTATAAATTGGATTCTAGATCCAGAATCTAATTTACTTCATATTAACCTAAATCAATAGTTCCCAACCTGGTAGGAGGATTTCTGATTAGTGAAGTTAAGGTTTAGCTTTCAAGGAATTCTTATGTCTGCAATAGCAGCAACCGTGCTTGGTCTTGATGTTATCAGCTTGCTGGCACTTCTGGGGGTAGCTTAACCTTCTACCTGTGAGTTGGCGACTTCCATGTTTACAAGAAAAATGGAGTTAGTATTCAGTAACTAAGCAGAAATCTATCCCAAGTTTAACCCCATGTACCCATCTTTCATGTTGCTTAGCATTTAATGGTTAACATTAGCTATGTTTTAAAAATATGATTTTTAAATAATTTCTATTTAACTTGGTTTGGTTTAGGTTAAGCATCAAGTTTTAACCTAACTTTTAATGCATGGCCTGCTATATTTCAAATCAGTATATTTCAAAATATAAAACAAACACATTATTTACTGATGGAAAAGGATTGTATTAACCTGGTCACTTCATATTCTTGTTTAATGATAAAGACCGGTGATTAATTCCATATTAAATAATGATGAAACATGTTTCCTAACACTAAATATTGAAAATTGAATGTTTCCTGAATCTTCTAGATACTACTTAAGCTACATAATCTATATGAAAATATCCAATGAAAGTGGACAAAAACAGGAACATACAAGCTGATGATATAGTTCTTGGAAACATGTATTTTGTAGCAAGCCTGGATGTAAAGTTGTGAGTCTTAAATAGCAATTAGGGCAAGACAATAAAGTGAAAAGGCTGGGAAAGAATTCGACTTTCTTAGATTAATCACTAGCAGGCAGGAAAAGCTAATTGCTAGTAAACTGGTGCTTCACTCTGTTTGACCCACTTTCTGCCTAGCATTATGCTGATGGAAAGCACATTGTGGTGAAGACAATACATCAGCTGCAAAACTCTGAAGAGAGACTTTAAACAAGGCCTCTATTGTGGGAAAAAGAGCTGAGGATGTTATTCCAGTCTTAATGAAGTAAAGCTTCATAATGAATCAGCATGAAATATTTTGCCTTAATAGACTGTAAGGATGGCAAATATTTATTGTATGATGTGGTTGAGATAGACTGGTCATTTTACATATCTTATCACAGTGTGAAATGTGCAAAGTATGGTGTGACAAGTAGCTTCTGTTGTGTATAGTTGCATTAGTATGTGAACATTTGGTACCAACTTTCCTTTCTTTTTTGGGCAGGCAACTTAGTGATCTCTTGAGGTTTTGTATGTCATTCCTAAATGACTGTGCAAATGATGCTTTAAAACACCTGGGGGACATAATGTTAGATACTTTTAAGTAGAATATTTTCATACTGAATTGTTTCGAGAATCAGACTAACCGGTTCTAATGATGTTTCTTGTTCTGCTGTTTTCTGTTTTAGCTTACAGAAATAAAAATAACATTTTAATGAACTAATTATGATTAATTGTGTTTATATCTGGCTCGTCCATCCAGACAATACTGAGTAGCTATACTGTATATCATATGCATCCAAAAAACAAAACAAAGAACAATCAGTGAGGTTGTTACAGAGATGCCATTTAAACTGAAGTAGTGTGTATATTGTATACAGTTGTAAATATATTTACTAAGTCTGCACTACTATTAATCTTCTCATCGTTCCCACTACCCATCTCCTTCCACTTATGCCTGTATGACTGTAATTTTGTTGCTTGTATCCTTACGATTTATATTGATATTGTTTCCGGATTGCTTATTTGTACCCTATGACTATCACTAAGTGTTGTACCTTATGATTCTTGATGAACGTATCTTTTCTTTTATGTACACAGAGAGCATACACACCAAGACAAATTCCTTGTGTGTCCAATCACACCTGGCCAATAAAAAAAAATCTAATATAGGTAGTTTTCAACTTACAACAGCTTATTTAGTGACCATTCAAAGTTTTAATGGCATGGAAAAATGTGACTTATGACTGTTTTTCACACATGACCTTTGCAATATCCCCATGGTCACATGATCAAAATTCAGATGCTTGGCAACTGGTTCATATTTATGCTGGTTGCAGTGTCCTGGGATCAGGTGATCTGCTTTTGAGATCTTCTGATAAGCAAAGTCAATGGGGAATCTAGATGCACTTAATAACCGTGTTACTAAGTTAACAAACATAATGATTCACTTAACAACTGTCATAAAAATTCATAAAATGGAGCAAAACTCACTTAACAAATGTCTCACTTAGCAACAAAAATTTTGGGCTCAATTGTGTCTATCTGTACAGAAGTGCAGGTAGAAGACTGCCTCTACAGTTTTGTAAACTTTTCTTTTTAGTACCTGTGCATATTCTTTACTTGTTTTGACATTTAGTATTTGGCATGGTATTAGGAAAGCAAGAAGTTGAAAGTGAATATTTTGTCATAAACTGAGGGTCATGATCATTGCAAAAGAAATGGAAAAGCATTAGTAGAGAAGTAATAGCTGTTATTTGATATGCAATGACTACATATTTATTCTTTAGAAAGATATTTTGGTTAACACTTGAGCACATTTACAATTTAGACAGTTGAAGTCTCCTAGAATTTGCTTTTCAAATTATCATATTAGATCAATATTCATTATCCATAGATCAATTAGTAATTTAAAATAATGATTTTTTAAAAAAAAGATTAATTAATTTCTAATTTTTAAAAAAGATTTATTAATTTCCATCCATCCTGCCTTTATGTATTTTGGAAAATACTTTGACCCCCTATTCTTTGTGGCAACCCCTTAGATATTGGTACACTGCTGTCATGTCACTCCTAGTCCTTTGTGTAATGTGTAATGACTTTGTATAATGAACACAACTAGTAACATCCCTTGTTCCTTTCCTTTCCATTTATTATTCATATGCTTTATAAACTTCCCTCTAAAAGTCTTCCAGTGGGGATTTTCCCCCTTGTTAAGTCAATGTCATATTTATAACAGAAGAACAGATTTGGAAGGGACTCTGTTTAATTGGATGTATTGATTACTTGGATATATTAGATCTGTTTTTAGTAAAAGTGTTTTTTTCTTTAGTTTAAAAAGGTGATTGATTGATTCTTTATAGATAAATTCAGATAATTTTCCCTTTGCAACTATGTGCATAATGGCTCAACTGGCTATAAGAGCCTGAAATACATTTAAGAAAATAAGATTTTACAATTTGTCAAAAGTACTGAAATCTGGAATCTTGGTAGAAAGCTTTCTAATATCTCCAAATTCATCTGGTAGTTATATTTGAATTACTACTCTGTCTTCCAAATTAAGCACAAATTTAAAGCTCATTCAGTCACAGTGATTTTCCTGTACCCATATTACCATTAAGCTTACTTAATGCAAACACATCATATGGCCAACCTATTACATATTTGTGCCAGTGACCCTTCAAAAATCTAATTACATGGATTGATGAATTCATTACCAAGAAATTATAGCCAAAATTGGATGCCACAATTATACACTAACACAATCATTTCCTTTGGACTATGTGAGGAAAGGGAAAGAATCCAGTCTACATATTGAGCTCTGCCTCCCCACCAATTAGGAATGGAAAATTCTATGGTCAATTGTATTATAATCTTTAATTAGGGTCCATTTCATTCATACTTAATATTATTTGATTAATAATTAATATGCTTCTAAACATGAACATGTGCATGAATTCTGCAGAAAACTTGAGGGCATCTAGCAAATTCCAATTAGTCCGTTGGCCAGATACCCATTTATTTATAGTAGATCATCTTCAGGATACTTTGCTACAATATAGATAGTTTTATTATTTATTTATTTATTTCAGTTTATATGGCCATCCATCTCAGATTCATGACTCTGGATAGCTAACAGCATTAAAAGAAAATATAAAAGACTAAAAAAAACAGAAAACCACCTGCCCACAACACACACAGAAACAATGATCAGGGTAATAACGGTGGCATTAATCACAAGTCAACATAACCAATATATGGACCAAGCCACACCTTGCTGATCCCCAATAGTAAAACATTACCAACTGTAAATTAAAATATTAAGAAAACATTGATTAATATATATGATTGAAGAACATGAAAAAATAAAATAAAATAAATACATATAGAGAAAAATTCTTTATTATTATTTTCAACCACATAGGAAAGAAAAGCATCACAAGCTTAATAAAGAGCTTGACAATTGTGCATTCTTAAAGAGTATCTATCTACATATATGTTTGTGTGTGTGTGTTGTATTTTAAATAATTAAAATGCCTTAGTATTACTAATTGACTCTTACACTGATGTTTTTATAATTAAATATTACATATTATATCAATAAATATTACATGGATTTGCCAATGATTTTCTCCCACCCACCAACTTATTTTTGGAACTTTTATCAACAAGAAATTTTTAAGTTAAAAAAAAAATAAAGGATTATTTCCAGATTAACTTTCCCTTCCAGGTTCTCAGAATTCTGCCTAATATATCTCATTACAGCCAGTGTACTTATCTTTGATTTGTACTTATAGAGTATTTAAAATTTATACTGTACCCTATGTGATAATTTACTATCCTTGCTTTAATGCATTTCTTTTTAATATCAGAAACATGAATTCGTTTATATGATCAAATCAGAATGATCAATTCCAAATTTTGTCTTATCTCATTGTCATCACAGTAGCACAGGCTCCCAATAGCCTATAAATGATAATACGTTACAAAAGAAATGGAAACTATAATATCTCTGTATTATACTGTTGAAGGGAATTTGGAAGTTGTTAACTTTCCCTTAAGAATTTTAGTTAACTGAAAAACAGATGGCAGAACTGAAACCATTTTCCCAAATACTTAAGACAACTTATCTGATTGTTACAAAAACTACCTATAAGTTTATACCACTTTTTGAAATTCCTAGCTTTTTTTTTTTTTAGGTCCATCCCATAGTCCATCCTTCCCCCTCCCTCCCTTCTTCTCTTATATCTTATAGGAGCCTTTTATATAACTAATATAAACTCCAGCCTAGTTGTCATCTCATTAGAACACTAAATTGCATGTGGATGCCCCAATACAGACTGGCTCTTTTATTTCAGTTTTTTTTTTATTATTATTCTTGAGATGGAGTGTGGATCTCATCTCAAAATCAATGGAAAACTTACTGTTGATTGGCCAGATGCTTAACTGTTCAAAGAAACAAAGAACTTCTGCTCCTTTGAATTCTTGAACAGCTTCAGGTTCACCACCTTATTTCAGGTGTAATGAATGAACGCTTCATAAAATAATTAATGATTTTGATTTGAAATGCAGGTTTGTGTAATTCAGCCGACAGCTGGATGATTGTTCCAAATATCAAACAAAACCATTACACAGTGCATGGCCTGCAGAGTGGCACCAAGTACATATTTGTTGTTAAGGCCATTAATCAGGCTGGCAGCCGCAACAGTGAACCTGGAAAGCTGAAAACAAATAGTGAGTAGTTTTACATCTAACCTAAATGCATTTGCTTCTCATTTTGATCTGACTCAGTTAGACACTTGAAAAGTACAGAGATAATGTACTCCCTCCCATTTTAGTGTTTTCCTGTACAATTCTTACTCCATTCAGTAGAAATATTTGCTAAAGTCTTTCAGCCTGACAACTTACTATTAATATTTATGAAAGCACCTAAACTCTGAAGCACCATGAACAATTTAGGGAAGGATACAAAGAGAATACTATTTACTTTTGCTTTCTAAAAGTTTCCATTCCATGCTAACTTTTATTTATTTTTATATACTGCTTATCTAAGCACGTTCAAGGTTTAAACTTACAAAGGTCAAAATAGCAATTACTGAGAGAAAAAAGCAACTACAAAACATAGCAGGACCATTGAATAAATTTAAATAATTGGGGGTGGGAGAGGACTTATGGGAAAATAATCAAATAGCTTATTAGGGACTTCATCAATAGAAATTAAACACTTTTTTTATGCATGCTGAAACAAGCTTTATTTTAAAACTCTTACCTTGTTCATATTCTAGGTCAGCCATTCAAACTGGATCCCAAGTCTGCTCATAGAAAGCTAAAAGTGTCTCATGATAACTTGACTGTGGAGCGAGATGAAACCTCTTCTAAGAAGAGCCACACCCCTGAGCGTTTTACCAGCCAAGGCAGCTATGGGGTAGCTGGCAATGTGTTTATTGACAGTGGACGTCATTACTGGGAGGTGGTTATCAGTGGAAGTACATGGTAGGTGGGTCAACCCATGCAAGAACATATACTTTTTTCCCTAAATGATTAATAACACTTCAGATTTGTTTACTTTAACTGATGCAAAGAAACTGACAGAATATTATGATGCAGCTTTAATCTGCAAGTTTTGTTGTTGATTTCTGCAATAGTTTTTTAAAAAGTTTACTGTAAAGGCAGCAGCAGTTCAGATTATATTAACATCTTAAATCAGACCTGATGAGACCAGTTTACAATGTTTCTAGAATCAGGTCTGAAATCATAGTTTCTAAGCAGAGACATTTCTGGATTGAGATTCATAGCCTTTTATAAATCCATTCTATTCCAGAAACAATATCAGAATTTAGAAAAGAATTTTTTTTTTATTTGATTTATATGCCGCCCTTCTCCGAAGACTCAGGGCGGCTTACAATGTGTTAAGCAATAGCCTTCATACTTTTGTATATTTATACAAAGTCAGCTTATTGCCCCCACAAACTGGGTCCTCAATTTACCTACCTTAGAAAGAATGGAAGGCTGAGTCAACCTTGAGCCTGGTGAGATTCGAACATGGAGTAATTGCAGACAGCTGGATGTTAATTAGGGTGCTTAGTCTACAGAGCTATCCAGGCTTCTATTTGAGAGTAGATATTCTACTAGTAATTTTTTAAACTAATAGTTCAGAATAGGGGGGCGCGATGGCTCAACTGGTAAAGGTGCTGAGTTTGTCAGTTGGAAAGCTGACAGCCCAAGTTTGAAACCCAAGCACCACATGACCAAGTGAGTTCCTGTTACTTGTCCCAGTTCCTGCCAATCTAGCAGTTTGAAAGCATGCAAATGCGAGTAGATAAATAGGTGCCACTTTGATGGGAAGGTAACAGCATTCTGTGCACCTCTACATATAGCCATCCTGGCCACATGACCATGGAAGTGTCTTCAGATAATGTTAGCTCCCTTGGCTAAGAAACAGAGATGAGCACAGCCCCCTTTATTTGTAATAGTTCAGAACAGTTGTTTTAACCTATTTAAGCTAAGCCTTTTTCATTTTGACTGCTACAATTTCATAACATGGCTCTTTTTATAGCAGAGAAATTTGGGACAATAAGATTTGCATGAGTTGCCTCTCACAGAATAAAGAAGAACATGAACTAAATATATACTATTCTAGAACTGCAAAAGACATTTTTTAAAGGACATATGGCTTCAGTAATACCACAAATAAATGACATGAATTATATATTTTCTTAATTTTGTTTTTGTAGGTATGCCATTGGTGTTTCTTATAAGTCTGTACCAAAACATGAATGGATTGGAAAGAATTCTGCTTCATGGGTTCTTTGTCGCTGCAACAATACCTGGGTGGTGAGACATAACAGCAAAGAAATTCCAATAGACCCTGCACCCCATCTTCGCCGTGTTGGCATTTTGCTAGACTATGACAATGGTTCTTTGGCCTTTTATGATGCCTTGAATTCTCTACATCTTTATACTTTTGATATTACATTTTCACAGCCTGTGTGCCCAACGTTCACAGTCTGGAATAAGTGTTTGACAATAATAACAGGCCTTCCAATCCCGGATCATTTAGATTTTATTGAGCAGATGCCATGATCAATACTGAATGAAGATGGATGATGAATGTCCTACACTTTTACTGAACTTTGATTGAAAAAGGGAAATACATTTCATACAAAAAAGAAGTCTTTACCTGTTTTCAGCCAACAGTCAAAACAGGAAGATCTCCTTGGACATTACTATTTGTTTTGTATTAAAAGCAAGTTATGGCTTTAATAATTTTTCAGATTGTTTTTGTATCTAGTCCCCTTCAGAAAACTTATAAATTATTTATATTAAAAAAAACCCTTCTAATAGGAACCACCAATTTGGTATTTGCATCTGAGCACCTCATAACAAAGACTTCTTTTTGCACATGAAGAGCTGTGTCACAAAGGTTCCTACTAGATGTCTCCAATAATTTTATTTTATAATAGAGTTATTTGGAATTATTTGAAAGAAGGATACAATACTTATTCTTCAATTTTGTTCTTATGGTGCTTTCCTAGCAATCACTTTTCACTCCATGAAATACCGCTTCAATTTGGAGCGTATTAAATTATACTTTAATGTATAAAGTCAGTGTCTGAATCAACCAGCAGTCAATATTATTGATAACAATTTTCTTAAATACTAATTATTCACCTCTGTCACTGTTAGGAATATGTATTTTGTATTTTTCTTTTTGGTTTCAGAAAACCATCAACTAGAATGAAACAACTAAGATAGATCTAATGTTATGTATTAGATAAAAGTATAACTAAAATCAAATGATGATCAGTTTCTGATGGTATTGATTTGGATACATATCATTGAAAAGGTACACAAAGCAGCCCCATGCAGTGCTAGGGATAGGCAATGTAAAACTGATTTTAAGTTTAAAAATGAGATTTTGTTATGTTATAGTATATCAATAAAAATAGTAAAAGGTATCTGTTTTGTAAACAGTGCTGGAAAGAGCCATACTTCACTGTATCATTCTGTGGGACTTTGAAGGGATCCAGGGTTTCAATTTTCTTCGTAATTAATTTCTTTTGAGGAGTAAGTTCTATAGGATCAAGTTTTTGAGGTCATGAATTTTTTTCAGCAAGAATTCCAAATGAAAATACTTAATTGTAAAATCTTCACATAAAGACTGAAAATACTTTTACTTTAAAAAGATACATTATTAAACCAATGTATTCTGCTGAAAAGAGATTTTTTTTACCTGAATGGAAGATCAAAATAATTATAGAAAGTATGAGGGTCACTAAAAATATCAACAATGAGGTAGTAAATCTTTTTTTGTCTATTCTTGCTTTTTCAGAATCATCTTCCTTTTGGATAAATGTGATAATTTTGTGTATTTATGAAATGTAAATGATAAGTTCAAGAATCAAACAAGTTGACTAGATATGCAGTGGGGGGGGGGGGAGTCAAAACTGAAAGACATGATCAAAACCACTTCTCTTGTATGTAGATGTGCCCCAACACACATAAAATGAATGAGCATTCAGTTACAACATGGGGCTTGCAGGTTGCATAATCTTGCAGGTTTTAATATACTCACCCCTGCAAACATCGGTGATCAGGTTTCTAGCTTAGATTAAACAAGTAAACAAAAGTTGATCAGCAGTTTCTGATCTCTATCTGTGAGGTTGTTTGTGGTAAATGGCTGAACTAGTGGTGAAATGTAAAATTTGTTACTATCAGTTCTGTGGGTGCGGCTTGGTGGGGGGGGTAATGTGACTGGATGGGCGTGGCCAACTTTTTTTTTTTTTTACTTTTAAAAGCATTTTTTCTACAACCTTAAGAGGTTGCAGGAAAAAATGCTTTTAAAAGTAAAAAAAAAGCCTCTGATGATCACGCGGCTCAGCTGGGCATGGGGGAGGGCAGGGATTTTTGCTACTGGTTCTCGGAACCACCCGCCGCCATCGCTACCAGATCGGGCGATCCAGTCCGAACCAGGAACATTTCACCCCTGGGCTTAAGCCTTCACTCACTTTTTGGTCTTTATCTAAATTGGTACTTTAAATAAATAAACCCTATAATCACATTATCTGCACAAAAATGCTCATAATAATTAGCCAAGCTAAATTTCAGGGGAAAAAATAGTTAAAAGTTGGCATAATGGCAGCCAACCAATAACTATGGAATTTAGTCCCTTCTTCTATCTCCTTGTGAATATTAATCTGTGTATCATACTATCATAATATGTACATTAACATTTCTCCTGTCCCTTACTATAATGTTTTTCAATCTTGGCAGCTTTAAGATGTGTGGACTTCAACTCCTAGAATTCCTCAGCCAGCATGTACACATCTTGAAAGTTGCCAAGATGGATAAACACTGTTATAGCCCAAATGCTGGCCAAGAAAAAGAACCACTATAGGAACCTTGCACTATACCAGGGTTTCAAACTCGATCACATTATGGGCCGAATTGTGACATATTGTGATGTTTTTTGCCTTTGCGGAGGTGGGGTGAGCATCGCCCGCATGGGACGTATCCAGCCCATGAGCCTGCAGTTTGACAGGTCTACATTATACTTTCTAGCAAAACAATAAATTCCTAGTTTTCGCTAGAACTATTAAGAGCTAAAACTACACACTTTTTTCCTCCTATCTTACTCCAAGGCCTTTTGCTTTTTTTTTTCAGTATAAGCATATTTGTTTTGCTTTATCAGAAAATAGAAAAACTAAAAACAAAAATATACGTCCAACACTAAAAACAAAAAAGACCAAAAAAATGGTGTATAAAAGAAAATGTGACCCAAATAACAAATAAATTTAGCATATAGAATCTACGTTGGGTGGATGTTGAAAAAAAGAAACAGTAAATTTTCCTCCCCTTTTACATACATACATACATACATACGTATACTGTGTTTCACCAAAAAAAGACCTACCCTACAAAGAAGCTCTAGCCCGATTTTCACGCCTGTGCCTAATATAAGTCCTACCCCCAAAATAAATCCTAGTTAAATCTCTCTCCACCATCTGGTTGTAAGAGGTGGGGCAAGGCGCAGGTATAAAAATTAAGCTAGGGCTGCCCCATGCTCCCCGCACCTGCCTACCTTACGACTGCTGCAGCCAGGCCTCCTATACATCAACACCTGTTGCACTGCTGCCTGACTTCTGCAGCTGCTCACTGCCGGACACCATGTGGCACATCATCCTGGTGCCTCTGCCTGTGGCAGAATGCCACAAGCCTTGTGCCAGTGCTGCCGCTCGCAGTGGAACACCACAAGCCTCATCGCACTGGTGCCCCTGCTTGCAGCAGGATGCTGCAATGCTCATTGCACCACTGCCTCCGCTAGCGTGCATTGGCACAACACAACACACAGCCTCCTGTGAGCAGTGGCACCGGCACAACTAGCCACGCAGTTTCTGGCCAAGACTGGCTGCGAGCAACTGCAGAAGAAGTCAGACAACAGCACAACAGGCGTTGAGGCGTGGGAGGTGTGGCTGCAGTGATCCTAAGGTAAGTGGGTAAGACATCCCCCCAAAATAAGACCTGGTGCTTATTTTGGGGCTGAAAAGAAAGTAAGACCGGGTCTTATTTTCAGGAAGATATAGTATATGAAAAAAGAAGAAAGAGCAAAGAGCAATCAACAGGTTAAGCTAAACATACTAATCTTCAAATCTCTCTGTTAACCATCTCTTATTGTATTTGATATGTACAGTCCACAAATGCTTTCCAGACTCTTTTAAAGCTAATTCATTATCTCTGATCAAAGCAGTTAATTTTGCTATCTCTGCTAATTCAGTCAATTTGAAAATCCATTCTTCAACACTTAGCATCCATTTTCTTTCCAGTACTTGGCAAGTACAATCCTTGCAGACATCACCATGTGAAAGAATAGCACCCCAAATTATTTTTCAATTCAGTTCATTATGTGTCTTGTCCATATTCACTAAAAGAAAAGTGTCAGGTTTCATTAATATTTGTACCTTAAATATTTTCTGCACGGTCATTATCATGTTTGTCTTTTGTCTAAAATGTTGTAAATCAGAGGTGGGGACATGGCTGTCTCAGGAATTCTGGCAGTTGAAATCCACAAGTCAAAAGGGCCATAGTTCCCCACCCCTGTTGTAGACGGTTAGTTTGAAGAGGTTGATTCATTAGAGCTCAGTAAGTCCCCAATAAACTTTCAAATGAAGGGGTGGGAAAGAATAGCATGGGATGTTTTAGGCCCATGCTTTCTGGCCTTTTCACTGTCCAAGGGTTACCTACCTGAAAATACTGAGTGAGAAGATGCAATACACTCTGGTAGTCTGGTGTTTTTTTCCTGCATGCCTCTTATTTAAAAGCTAATGTTTTTAGAAGTTTAATCATTTCTCCACGTTTATAGCTTCTCAGAAGAATTTAAGCATTGAGGAATAAAGTTGCTGGATGTAATTCTTCATTAAATCTGAGCCATTCTACAGAGTAGATCATTAGACTGGCACCTTTCTGTTTCATCAGATAGCTTGTAGCTTTTAGCGTGACCTTCAAGCTCCAACTAGCACTGCACAGAACTATTACATTCTTTGTGAGTCAGACACACAAAACTCCTTTTTAAGCAGCAAGTTGGTTAAGGTTTGCCAAAGTTTCTCAACCGTATTTTCTTCAATAATGGGTAGAGGAGATGACTGCATATTTATTCATCTTGCCAAATACTTGAGAAAGGATCATTTTTAATATCCTTCAGGAATGCCTTTCAATCTTTTGTTCTTAACATGTAAATGGCAGTGCTATTAATAAATATGCCTTGGTAAAAGAGAGATCACTTTTATCAGGGAGCAAAGTACACTGGAGGCCTATGAAACACCACTTACAATTACAGATAATCCTTGAGGTATGACAGTACATTCAATAAATGTTCAAAATTACAATGCTGAAATGCTAAATTCAAATTTGTTTCGAAGTTACAAATTTTGCAGCCTCCACACACCCCCACGGCAGTCATTCACACTTACAACCTACTGCAGAGATGTTGCAGCACACCTATCCACCTATTTCCCTCCCGTCTTACATGTCCAGGTCCTTAGAGGCCCCTAGAACCCCGTATGTTGGACTGCTTTGCCAATATATTGGGTGTTGTGGCCCACCAGCTGCCAGCGGAGCTGATGGCAGACTCAGATGAGGAGATTGGGGAGGAACTTGGGTCAATTCTGGAGTCTGAGGAAGGCTCTGATGGATGCTCTGCATCATACGCAGAGATAGAGCCAGGGACGTCCGACATTTCCCAGCCTCCAGAGAGGCAGTTGCCTTTGGAGGCTGATATGAGTGTGGACGAAGAACAGCTGGGGCTGTTCCAGATGCATGCATGCACAGAGCTGCCTTTGGAGGCTGATATGAGTGAGCATGAAAAACAGCTAGGTGAGCTGAAGAACAGATGCATGTATGTGCAGAGCAGTTAGGAGAGGTGAACAACAGGACAAGGAGCCAACTCAGGAAGCAAAGCCAGGGAGGGGCCATTCAGCAAAGTGGATGCTGAATGGCCCCTCCCTGGCTAGGGAATAAATAGAAGGAAAGGGGAGTGGTGGTTGTAGGAGACAACAGTTCGTATTTCTGAAGATTTTGCTCATTGTGTTTCGTGCCACAAAGACTGCTTGCCAGAACTTAAAGTTTCAGCCTTTTGGCTAGGAGCTCACACCCTTGCAATTATCTCAAGGAACTGATAAAGTCTGTTACTGCAGTTAACTCCTTGAAGGACTATTGGCTGGACTTTTCGGTGGGTGAATGCAATTAATTCACAAGAGGGTAAATAAAGGGGGGTTGTGACAAGGAATCTGTTTCTTGCTTCTGCTAAGGCTGGGTCAGAACAGTGGGTTCTATGCATTCCTCCCCACCCCCGCTCCCATCACCATTCACATACTTACTTTTTGACAAGCTCAAGAAGTCACTGTAGAGAAGGCTTCTCCCTCACCGGGCCACACACATAATCAAGAATAAGAAATCTCATCTCTTTGCTTCCATTGCAATCCTTTGCTTTCCACCCAGCATAAACTACTAAGATTTCTTCTTAGCTCCACCGGCACTAATTTTTTGCTAAGAAGCTAAGAAAAAATTGTAGTAGTTTATGCTGGCTGGAAAGCAAAGGATTGCAGTGGAGGCAAAAGAGATCAGATTTCTTCTTGATTATGCCACCTGGCCCAGCAAGGGAGTGGCCTTTTCTACACTGACTTCCTGAGCTTGTTGAAATGTAAGTGGTGACGGAGTGGAGATGAGAAGGAGGTTCATAGGGCTTTGGGAAACCAAGACACAAGAGGCAGAGCATGGGATATCTTAGAAGGTGGGGGAGGTTGCCTATGAGTGCCTGTGCCTGCACTAGGCCTCCCGCGGTTTCTCCCATCCCTGAATCACCCCATGCTCTACCTAATGACCTGTGCATTTGTTTCACTAATGCATTGGGGAAAGCAGGGATAGTGAAGTCATTAGGTGCTTCATTTAACATGGTCCTTGACTTTCAATATGAATGGGAAGGCTCCATTAATGTCCTAAGTCGAGGACTACCTGTATGTGGCAAGTGAAAATGTATATCTTCTCAGTACCTTGATATCTCTCCTGCCCTCTGTTCCTCCTTGTCATAAACCAGCCAGCATTAATCCCTCTGCTGCTTTCCTCCCTAAATTCCTAAATCAATGCTTGAGGGCCAGTTTGAAATCCTAAACTGAACAAATCTAGTAGGATAATGCATACGCATCCCTACAGGGCTTGAGTTACATATCACTTATTTAAAGGGTCCTGCTTCAAAGCTATTAGTCTTGATTAATTTGCACTGTAAACAGGGACTAGACCCAAGGTATTAATCTTGATCAATGTCATTCCAAAAAAATCAACAGTCCAACTGAAGCAGACGCCATGCCCAACACGAAAATTAGCACTCATGTACAAGTGCTGTCTGGCTGATACTGATTAATTTGCAGTTTTTGAGAGCAAGTTGAGAACTATTTGGGAAACAAGTATTGATAAGCAGCTCTAAAAATTTAGTAAGAAAGCCATGCTGCCCTGCAAGTTGTTATCTCCAATGACAACTATTTTTAACTTAATAATAATGGTTGGTTCATTTTGAGGGTTTAATATGTTTTATGTAGCCAAGAATAATCTTTTTTTTAATTGATTTATATGCCATCCTTCTGCGGAGACTCAGGGCGGCTTACAATGCATTAAGCAATAGCCTTCGTACTTTTGTATATTTATACAAAGTCATCTTATTGCCCCCACAAACTGGGTCCTCAATTTACCTACCTTAGAAAGATGGAAGGCTGAGTCAACCTTGAGCCTGGTGAGATTTGAACTTACAGTATTTGCAGACAGCTGGTGTTAATCACAATGCTTTTAGTCTGCTGAGCTATCCAGGCTCAGGTATTTTTTAATATACAATTAAACCCCATAAATTTAAAATAGTGCTTCTTCAAGAATGAACTATGATTTACTCAATATACAGTACAAACCAGAAATTGACTGACTGGGCTGAAAATTTCTATTTTCTTAAATGTGAAATGTTAGCACAACCACTCAGGGCAACGAAACTGCCCTTTAGGGGGACAGGTAATTTTAGATGGGAACATAAAAAAAGTTCAGTGTGGTGGCTTTGATTGTGATCATAATTGCTATCTTGATTTTTAAAACTTGTTGCACATTTGTGCAAAGCAAAGGATTCTAGCTCTTTGATTCTAGGGTTGCTTAAGATAAAATCTGGATCCTTCTATAAACAGTCCCCTATAAACAGTCTTTAAAATGCATATTCACACAAATTTCACATAAAATTATATCAGTTTTGCTGTACCCTATTCCATCATCTTGTCCAAAGTAATATTTTTTCTTGTCCCATGGTTCTTTCTGTCTTATATTTAAATAAACACTAAAACAGAGTGGAACTGTGAAACTGAAAGACTCTTCTGACTTCTGTTCCAGATCCTGTTGATTCAATATTTAAACATCATCATGGACTACTTAATTGGCTATTATGGCTTCCTTATTTATTTCGGATAAATTAGCCCTAACATCTTAGCCTTTCTACCTAGTTTGCATATGCAAACTTTCTTGGATGAAGATATTATTTCCTAAAAGAGACTCTGAAGGATCATTGCATTTATGATCATACTTGCAACACCATAAAAATATTGTTTTTTAATTAATAACCCATACAAGCTACGTATGTCACTAGGTAAAGAGCCTTAAAGATGTAATCCTTACAAGTTTGAGATATTACAATCTGTTTCATTGGCTCTTCTTAGAAGCAAAACAGATTTCTTTAATGAATGGAATTAACATAAGGCTATGCAAATTAAGGAAGAATCCATAGCTACTTCCAAATTAGTGTGTCCAATGAACTATTTTATTTGAACTTTATTTAAATATATCCCAACTGTTTGTAATCATGAATATTGCATGGCAGTTTCATACAATGGTAGAAAAACAACTTAAATAGCATTATAAAAGATTACCTTCATCATTATATTCTAAAGAACATACTATTGCTATCCATACAAAATCTAATGGAGAAAGGTCATCATCTTCTCAGCAGCCTGTTTACCACTCCACCACTACTCATAGCAAAATTTGCAAGGCATTAGCACCTGGATGATCCAATTTATGAAAGGAATGACATTTTGTAGTTTTTGGCCTAAAACAAACAAAATGAATCACCAAATCCTGGAAGCTACTTGTTCTAATTTGTGGGAAAGACCCATAATTGTACACCTATGTAATGTCTGTCCTATCACTTCATTCAAACAAAAGGTTATAAATACTTACTTATATATTCTATGGATATTATAGAATTTGAAGTTCTGTGCACTACATTTTCCTGAGTGGGAGTGAGAAAACTTTTCCTTCAGCATTAAGAATTATGAGAGTTGTGTGTGTACAATCTTTGGAAGGCTCTAATTTCCCCATACTTTTAAATTATGATTAGCGCAGGAGAAGTTAGATTCAAATCTCTGCTCAATCATGAAGCCTGAATCATTCACTGAATTTTTGCCCAGCATACCTAACAAAGTTGCTTTAAGCTTCAAATAAGACAGAATCATGAAAACTATTAAGTTAAAAAGTAACAAACAGAATATAAAATACAATCACAGAAAAAAGGGTGGCAAAATAAAATTATACCAGTATTGCATGGTATGGGTATAATTATTTCCTAAAACCACTATACATAATTAGACTTGAATAACTAATGCTAAACCATTATTTTTAAATGTCTCATTCACCAAATGCTAAACCAAAATAATAACATCCTGTTCCACTTATGGCTTAGTATACAGTAATATATGCATACAGTCAAAGGAATAGAACAGTCTGGGAATTTGTTGATTTCATGATGCTGCTGTGTGGGTGTGTCCCTAGTGTGTGATCTATAATGGGAACTGCTACATTTACATAGTTGAAAGCAATAATTGGGTCTGTGAGGAACTGAAGCCAGAGAACAAAGGTACATGGTAAGTGCGCAATATATTTTTGAGAAATCAGACAAACTATACACTTTTAACTATCTAGACTAGAGCTACTAATATTTGAGCTGCAACATTTGGTAAATTAGTAGATGGCAACAAATATGGATGGATATGCTGCTATCTACAGATCTTGTGTTCTGAAGTTCTGATCTCATAGCCTCCCATATTTAGATAATATGGCTTTAGTATTTTCTACCATTTTCCCCCTTCATGTTTAGGTATAGAAAAGAGAGCAGTTAAGTAACTTTCTCTTTACAGCAAAGAGGAAAGTAAGATTTCATTGCTAAACTCCAAATGAGAGAACCAATCACTTCTTTCATGAATAAACTAGGACATCTACTGTCCAAACTGATTGTTCTTAGGTAAATTTCATAGTATCAAATTTGACTTTTCAAATCAGAATTGGTTTGTAGAGTTCAATTAGCTGAGCCGAGGTAGCTCAGTGGTTAGAGTGCTGTACTGCAGCTACTTCAGCTGATTGCTAGTTCAGCAGATCAGCAAATCAAATCTCACGGGCTCAAGGGTGACTCAGCCTTCCATCCTTCCGAGGTGGGTAAAATGAGGACCCAGATTGTTGGGGGCAGTATGCTATTTAGTATACTGTCGATTGTTGTAAGCCACCCACAGTCCTCTGAGAGTGGGCGGCATAAAAATATGAATAATATTAATAATAATAATAATAATAATAATAATAATAATAATAATAATAATAATAATTTCATGTAAAAACAAATAAGATTTTCTTCCATTATTTTGAACACTAATTAAATGTTGGAAAGTATATTTGAACAGTTTGTATCATGGAACTAATGATATGGATCTTCTTACTATGGTTCTAATTATATCTCAGCTGTGTTGTTAGCATCAGAACATGAAGCTTTCCTTATTCTGCTAGTTTCATCTGTTAATTTATAAAAGATTAGATTTCTTGGCATGCTATGCCAAGAAACAGCAAATTCCTATATTATAAGAATAAAGACTACCAAAAAATGGAACTATGATCTTTTGTATCCAGACCTAGGAGAATATACATTTCATACATGTGTGTGAAAGGTCAGTTTAATCTGATCTCTGCCAAGAGAAATCTGTATTCAGGACAGGACACATTGTTGCAGCAACTTGCAGCAGAATATTGCAAGTAACAAGCTGGTCAGAAACTTCCAGGAAGGAGAATTATTTCCACCTCACCTCTGCTTCAGGAAGAGTATATATTTGTGAGCATTGCCTCCTCCTTTGCTTTTGGGTTAGAAAGCAAATTCTCTGCACTATTCCAACCCTTAGATTTTCTAGAGACAGATGAGAGCAAAGCAGACAAGCAGACAAAGAGTAAGCTGTACTTAACCTCAGAGATGACTTGCAATTAATGAGCTATACATGGGAGAGTTCACTGAATCTGCACTCCAACTTGCAATTGTCTTTGAACTGCTGCAGATAGTGGATTAAGCATCACCCTACTTTATGAAAGCTCTTCATATCTTCTCTGTTTTCTGTGTTTGTTATTTTTAATTCTTTGTTCCATACAGGTAGTTCTTGACTTACAACCATTTGTTCAATGGCCATTCAAAGTTAATACACTGAAAAAAGTGACTTATGACTGGTTTTTCACACTTATGATCGTTGCAGCATTCCCACATTCACCTGAGCAGAATTTGGATGCTTGGTAACTGGCATGGATTTATGATTGCAGCAGTATCCCAGTGTCCTATGATCACCTTTTGCGGCTTTCTGACAAGCAATATTAATAGGGAAGCCTGATTCACTTAATCACATTACTAACTTAACTGCAGTGATTCACTTAACAACTGCGGCAAGAAAGGTTGCAAAATTGGTAAAACTCACTTGGCAACTGTCTTGATTAGAAATGAATATTTTGGGCTTACTTGTGGTCATAAGTTAAGGACTACCTGTACTTCTCATTGGTCTGGGTGGCATACAAATGTGAAATTAAAAAAATGTAACATCAGAAAATAAAAAGAAAGAAAGAAAATGTCATTCTGTAGAACAAAGATGATTCCCTCCAGGAAGGGAGCCTGCATCATAGTTTAGCCTGGGAAAAGAGGCCCCATTCAAGGCTTCTCTAAAGAAAAGCTGGTTTGGGCTCATTCAAATATCTTGGAGATGCTGTTCCAAATGGAGGGACCATAACAAAGAAGGCATGTGTCTTGGCTCTCATCAAATACCATTGTTTAATAGATGGGACCTGAAACATTCCCTTCTGTCACATTCTGTAGAATGGGTAGAAATAATTAGGCTGTATGTCATGTAGAGTTTTATGAGTAGTACAAGTAGTCCTCAACTTATGACCACAATTGAGCCCCGAATTTCTGTTGTTAAGTGAGACATTTGTTAAGTGAATTTTGCCCCATTTTACAAGGTATCTTGTCCCAGTTGTTAAGTGAAACATTGCAGTTGATAAATTAGTAACCAGGTTGTTAAGTGAATCTGGCTTCCCTATTGATTTTGCTTGTCAGAAGGTTGCACAAGGTGATCACACGACCCTGAGACACAGCAACACTCATAACTATGAACCAGCTGCCAAGCACCTGAATTTTGATCACATGAGCATGGGGATGCTGCAAAGATTGTAACTTTGAAAAATGATCATAAGTCACATTGTTCAATGCTGTTGTAACTTTGGCCACTAAACAAACTGTTGTAAGTTGTATAGTAGGCATTTTGATTGTGCTCACAAACCTTCTGGTAACCTTCACAGGTTGCAAAACAAAAGTGTTACAAAGATATTTTGTGGCATGTCCATAACTACTGCCACATTTTGAACCAGCTGAAATATCCAGATGGTCTTCAAGGGCAGCCCTATGTAGAGTGCATTGGAGTAGTCCGCATATCACAGTCAAAACATGAATGTTCATGAGAAGACCTTTGTTTGATTTGAAAAACATTTCAAAGAATGCCTGTTTCTTTAGCCTGGCTACATTCACTCATCAAAAAGCATAGGAAATATTTAAGAAAACTATATTTGGTGGCCAAATTAAAATGCTGTAGAACTAGCCAATAATTTTGAAGAAAGTATTGCAGTAAAGTTATGTTTGCAAGATGCACAGAAGAATATAAAAGAAGTTGCATTTGAGCAAAAAGATCCAGGGAGCTTACTGTATGGTTTGAAATTCATCTGGGTGATATGTAAAGTAGAAAAGTGGAAACGGAGAAGCAATTACGAAAGACCTTTGAAAAATAATCTTTAGAATGATGTTTTGTATAATTAATTTGAGTTCTAAGTCATAGATTTAGATTTATTACTTTTTTGCTTGTCTTGGTTGTCTGTCACTTTGGTGAAACTAAATTAACTTGGCTAACTTTAATTTTGTCTTTTTTCTATTTGGGGATGGTTTCATTTTACCATATAATTTAAGTGGATAGTTAACACATAATTGCCATTCTTCAGAATTACATGTTTTCTTAGCCTTTTCAAACATATCCCTTGTACAATAAACTACACTCTCTAGTATTAATTTTACAATCTAAATTGATCATTATTACACTGTATATACTTCCCTCCTACTGAGAAATATCTATGGAGATTTTCAGTCATTAAGGTCATGGTTGTCCCAAAGGTGCTTTTTCAGGAGGCAACTAAACTTTCTTGTTTTTTTTGAAGATGTTTCACTTCTCATCCAAGAAGCTTCCTCAGTTCTGACTGGATGGTGGGGAATTGAAGGATTCCATCAGAATTTTAATTTGAACTATCTGGAGTATACACACTGTAGCTGCTTATACCTAGACTAGATATTTTGTTTGATGAAGCTAAAAGGCAAACAAGAACAAAGGAGCCCGAGTGGCGTAGGAGGCTAATGCCTCCTACTAAAGGCAGCATTTAACATCCAGCTGCCTGCAATTACACCAGTTCGAAACTCCCCAGGCTCAAGGTCGACTCAGCCTTCCATCCTTTCTAAGGTGGGTAAATTGAGGACCCAATTGTGGGGGCAATAAGCTGACTTTGTATAAAATATACAAAAGTATGAAGGCTATTGCTTAACGCATTGTAAGCTGCCCTGAGTCTCCGGAGAAGGGCGGCATATAAATCAAATTAAAATTAAAATTAAAAAAAAGAATGCCTATGCATCCTGGGAAAAAGAAAGGAAGCTGGTTCACTCTCCTTTCAAAATCATTGGTATAAGGAATTATGTCTCAATCATGAATTCTCAAATAGAAGAAAATATTTAACAGTAACGTTACACTGCATTCCTGGACACTTGCCTCACAGATATGCTATGCAAAACGTCCACATTGCTATTCAAGCAAGTCCATGCCAGGGCAATGGTATAGTTGTTAGTCACCCATTAGCACTTTAAAATAAGTACATATGATTTAGATGAGCCAAGAATAATAACAGGATTAATGAGACTTAGGTTCTGTTTTTTTCTGGCACTGACACACCTACAATGCATAATTAACAATTTCTTGAAATTCTTGAACATAATATCAGCCATGGTACTTATAATCCTGCTGTATTTTCTTTCCTCTTCCATTCCAATCCCAGAAGAATGTACAGTTCTGATTGCAGCTCAAACAGCTTTTGTTCCCCTCTCTGAGCAACATATAAATGCATTATTTAAAATTAAATACCAAAATTGCATTCCCATTAAATATGTTGCGGAGGCAAAATTCTGAAGTTTGCTGGTGGATCTTGGCAGGTTTAATTGTTTTTTATGCTGATGTGAACTACCAAGAACTTGATCTCTTGTGGCTGAACTGCCCAAGGATTTAGGTCTAATAGCATATTGTTCTGAGAAAATTTGGCAAACCAACAAAGAAATAGATAACAAAAAAACCCTAATAACCTTACAGTGTTAAAAGCATGTGGGTCACTTGCCTCAATCATTTTATGTAATGTGATGTTTGAAGATCCCATAAGGAGGCAGAAATAAAACTACCAATGTGAGTTTATATTTATATTTTGTTTTCATAATATAAGCAGGAGATTGTTTAAATAATGAGTTTTATACAATAGTCTGATTGATTGCATCTTGTCCACTGAATCAACATCAGCTTTATCCTGGAGTAACTTCCAATCAATGGTGGATAGCTTTGCATTTGCATAGATGGAATGCTTGAAGATTCTTCCAGTAATGTTAGCTACTATTCAGAGATTATCAATCTCCATATTTTGGGACATCTCCCCCCTCCTCTTTTTTTTTCCTAATGTTCTATCATGCAGAATTATAAGATGCCCAGTGTACAAACACAAAACAAAGGCAACAACTTTCCTTTAACTTTATAAACTTCTCATTATCTAAATAGATAACATTTTCAGTGCAAGAGAATGTAGTTTACTGTTTATATACAGTAGCTTGCCTGTTTAGTGGGGGTTTTTTCCCCCTTGGTAATTCTTTGATTAGGGCATTGTTGTCTGCTTCATTTTTGTCTGGTGTTAGCCTCTGCTTATCTGGGTGTTGGCTACTTGCAGAGTATAAAAATGCTTTTGAATATCGAAACCTGTTTAAGCTCCACTGGGAACATCTTATTGACCTGAGCAAAAGCACTGATCCTCATACAAAATCAAAGAAGATGATGACTAGCTCTGTCTTAGAAAGAATGAGCTAGATATTCAAGGCACTAAATTCCTGAGGGAAAATGATAATGTAATGTCAGACAGCAAAGTTGCATACCACTTCGTCTGGGTTTTTTTCTTGCCCAGTCTAATATTGCTGGTAATGTTAGAAGATGCAGTTGTTTCCCCACCAATTTCTGTACTTGAATAAGCGGAGATATTCTCTTGTTGTTTGCTTCAGGTTGTAAGATATCTCAGTGGGCCTAGCTATTCATTCTAGTGAATAAATAGTATAAATTGGAGAGTGTCCAAGTATTTTATAAAGTTATCATATTTTCTTGGAGCTATGTTTAATTTTTAGTTCCTATATGATCATGTCTGTGCTTTTTAAAAAACCAGCAATATAGAAAGTCAGTTTTTCCAGGATGTTATTTCCAATTTCCCAGCCTATTTTATAGTTCTTGGATTTTATGATGCTTTGTAATCCAAATTTTAAACTGACTAGTTCCAATTTAGTTTTAATGCCACACAATTTGAAATTAATTGTAGACTTAGGTATTTCTTTCCAGAAAAACAATGAAATAACAGCCTTCCCACCCTACCTTCCAAGTTAAAATGGTCCCTTCCTTAATAACTTGCTCAAAAACTAGTAATTATGATAATAATCAGGGGATTTCTGAGTGATCAGTGGTATTATTATTTATACATGTTTCTTGCTAAATGTATACAGTCTGTAGCAGTGGTGGGATTCAAATAACTTAACAACCAGTTCTGTAGCCTAATGATTTCTTCCAACAGCCAGTTCAGCAAACTGTTCAGAAAGTTAACAACCGGTTCTCCCGAAGTGGTGCGAACTGGCTGAATCCCATCACTGGTCTGTAGACATGCATTTATTTATTTTTCAGTAACCTATTTAGAGTAATTTGAAAAAGCAATGTATGAATATAGTAAAATAAATACTATATATCTGGTACAAGACATAGGGGCAGAGCTAATCAGAGTCAAGTGGTCCAAACGTTATTGCGGAGAATGTATCTTTTCCACAGATTGAAGGAATTGAAATACTCAAATGAATTCCACCAAGAATAAAATGGGATGATCCAAGAGTTATTGCTACTGCATAGAGTGAAGGTAATCAAATTGGTTATAAACATCAAAGGTTATATCTTAGCACAATCAGAGATCCACATCAAAATGCTGTACAGCAGTGCTAGAGCCAACAGAAAGTAAAGTGGAATTAAATTTACTATTTTGATTGCCACATCCCTAGCCAGCTATAGTAATGATGCTGGTTACTGGTCCTGAGTAATGTTTTAATGCAAAAAAAAAAAAGAGAAACATATGATAAATGATTAGTGAATCCTCATGGGGTCATTTTTCCTCCCATGAAACAAGGAGTCTTTTCCCTTCACATGTAAAAAAAAAAAAAAATACAACAAACATAACATCAACATGGGTGATCATGGAATGGATAAAAACAGATAGATGTTGGAACAGTGTGTTTAACACCCTGTCAAACTGGCCAATAAACAGAGCATATAGACAGCCATTAGGGTGCTATGAGCCTCTGACCTGCTAGTCAGATTATTTCTAAACAGCAGAAAAGCACTTCTGAAAGAGTGCTAAACATATGAGCTAAAATAGGTTGACTGAGAGATCACAGCATGAAAGAAGGTGTACAACCAAAGTGGGAGGAGTCAACTCATAGTGGCTTAACTAGTGCTACAAGGGAGTAAGAGGACTGACAATGACTCCATTTCTGTCTTCATGACCAGCAGCACCTAGAAACAGATCAGTGGCGGGTTTCAACCGGTGTTACAACCGGTTCGCTTTGCGCACACGTTTTTCGTATTGCATTTCAGAAGGTGCGGCAATCCACTCTGCGCTAATTTGAACGAATATAGGTAGGTATTGCACAGGAGCAGATAGGAGGGCCCAGTTGACGGTCGGAGCGAACCGGTTTGCTCTCAGCTCACCTTCGCCGCTACCGGCTCGCCCAAACTGGGGCGAATCGGTATAAACCCACCACTGAGAAAGATTGTGGCTGGAGATGGAAAGGAGAGGACAAGATAATATTGTTCCCAAGTAATAAAACTTGTATAACTACTTATAGGCAGAAGCAGAAGCAGAAACAGAAGCAGAAGCAGAAGCAGAAGCAGAAGCAGAAGCAGAAGCAGAAGCAGAAGCAGAAGCAGAAGCAGAAGCAAAGATATAATGAGTCATGGTGGCATAGTGGTTAGTGTGCAATACTGCAGGCTACTTCTGTTGACAGACAGCTGCTTGCAATTTGGCAGTTCAAATCTCATTAGGCTCAAGATTGACTCAGCCTTCCATCCTTCCAAGGTGAGTAAAATGAGGACCCAGGTTGTTGGGGACAGTATGCTGACTCTGTAAACGGCTTAGACAGGGCTATAAAGCACTGTAAAGTGGTATATAAGTCTTAAGCCCTATTGTTATTGCTATAATGTACTCGGGGTGGAACAGTCAGAGGAACCCACCTGCCTTTTGTAGTTTAAACAGACTTTGGAGGCAGTGCAATCCTAAAGTTCTTTCAAGAGAACTTCAAAAGATCCCTCAAGGGATCTTTCAAAAAAGTGTTAAGCCTGACAAGTGATTTGGAACTGCATGACCAGGTACTGACCAAGTACTTTTGTAGAAGCCAGTCGACCCTTCAGTTAAGCAATGGCAATACCCAACAACCAGCGGAATGAGTGGTCTTTACAGCTGCTTAAAATATCCAGTAGGAACTGAATGATATCATTCTTGATCACATCAACAACCACATCATTGGCTTCCGGTTGGCGTTTCCGTCATCGTGAGACGGTCTTTTTAAGACCGCCAGCTCCGCCACCCGTTAGAGCCGCCTCAACAGCTGAGAGGCGGTTTGGAAAACTCGTTCTTCTTGAAGAAGCGTGAGTAGAGCCGGCGAGACAAGGTTGAGCCCCCTGCGAAGCCCCCAGGCTGTCTTTTTTGTCCCTGGGGAGGAAGCAGGGTGAGGCTCCCTATTCAGTTCGCCGAGGCTCCGGACTGCAGGGAAACTCTGTGTAAACAGAGCCAGACGGTGAGATCAACGCCAGCGAAAAACAGCAGAAGCTCTTAAATCAAGCAGGGTGAAATTGGGACTTTAAAAAACACAAGTATTTCTGCTAGCCCTGTCATTAATTTTTACAAGAAAGAAGGAGTGAAAGTTGTGAAAGTGATTTAAAATGGCGACTGGTTTCAGCGGAAGGAAAAAAAGTTAAAAGTGAAAGTAGAAGCACCTATCTGGTTAGAAGCATTTAAACCACTTAAAGTAACAGCGTATGCTATAAGAAAAGAGGAAAGTTTTCTATCTATTTTTTTTTCTTTTTTCTCTATAAAGCTGGGGAAAAATGGTGGTGGTGGAAAAGGAGGCAAGACTTCAAAACAAACTAAGCCAGCTCCTAAAGCAGCAGGGGGGGCTCCCCCACTCATCAAACAAAAGAAAAGCTAGAGACTCAGACCCAAAGTCATGAACAAGAAGCTGGATTTAAAGATTTGAAAGAGTGTATAGCTGTGGCTCTGGGGAATCAAGCTGAAGCTATGGAAAAATCTAAACAAGAAATTAAAGAGGTGGTTCAAGAAAAATATGATAAGATGAAGCAAGATATAATCATAGTAGTTTCTGGTCTTTCAGATGCGGTGGTTGAGATTGAAAAAAAAGTTCAGAATTTGAATCCAAAATGAGGGCAAGTGATGAAAATTTTTTTAATGTGGACATTAAGACTCAAAGAATTGAAAATGAAGTGACAATGATACAGTTCAGATCTATGGAGTTTGCTTTAAGATTGAGAGGAATAAAGGAAAATAATAGAGAAGACCTAAGAGTAGTCTGTGCTGATGCACTTGCTGTGATGTTAAAGGTAAACCCTGAAGATATTTTTAGCAAGATTGACAAGGCTTACAGAGTGAATTCTTGGGTGGCGAGGCAAAGGAACTTGCCTAGAGATGTGGTGGTCTACTTCACTGATAGAAGAATGAGAAATGATATTCTGCAGAAGTCCTTTCTTACTACTATCCAGGTAGATGGAAATGAGATTGGTGTTTATAAAGAATTACCGCCTAAGATGTTAAGAGATAGAAAGGACTTTGGATTTTTGGTGACTGAATTGAAGAAACGTCAGATTCCATTTAGGTGGGATACCCCAGTTGGAATAATATTGAGATATGAAGGTGAGAGATATTGATTAAACACTGTTGAAAAAGCAGAACATTTTTATTACAATGTCTTTAAACCTGGTGCAACATCTCCTCGTTCATCTTCGCTGTTGACTATAGAGGAGGGTGATAAAGACAAGGAATTTGAAAGAGAGACTGAGGAACAGCGGAAGCAGACGGAGCTGGAGGCAATAGAAACTCAACGAGCAATAGAGGAAAGTCAAGGAGCAACAGGTGGCTCTTCAGATGAACTATTGTTGGATTTTTCAGAGGTCAGAAAAGGGCCACCCAGAAGCACAAGAGAGGTGGCATTGGACCTTGAACTGCTGATGCAGGAACCTAAAGATCAACGTATAACTCAAGCAGCTCATAAGCAAATCTTAGATAAGCAACAGAGGTCTATTCCACCACAAGAGAAGAAGGGGGCCAATGGTAAACCACAGAAATCTGAAGCCATGGGAGGAGCTAGACCGAAGACTACCGTTCTGGAACAGAGACTTCGGCAAATGCTTGCTTCACTTCGTGAGACTACAAATGACAATTAAATTTCTATCTTGGAATGTGAATGGTTTGAATTCTCCACAGAAAAGAAGGAAAATATTTCACTACTTGAGACAATTTAATAATGATGTTATTTGTTTGCAAGAAACTCATATTAGAATCCAGGTTCAAAAATATTTGATGAACTCTAAATTAGGCGTACAATTTATATCGTCAAGTTTAGAAAAAAAGAATGGTGTTGTGATGTATATAAACAAAAGACTACCAGCTAAAACTATAGAAACAGATGACTGTGGAAGATACATAGCAATTGAATTATATATACAGAACGGCCCACTCTTGGTGATTGGAATCTACGCTCCCAACCAACAACAGGAAATTTTTTATAAATTATTATATTCTAAAATACTGCAATGGGACTACAGATCTATTTTAATTATGGAAGATTGGAATGGAGTGATTGACATTAAACTTGACAAAAAGAGCTTGGCAAAATCAGGTGTTAAATTACCACAGACTTTTTTTGACATGAAAGAGGACTTGGAGTTGAAAGATGTATGGAGAGTGCAGAATCCAAAAGAATTGTACTTTACATTTTTTTCAGATCGACATAAATCCTTTTCTAGGATTGATTTTATTTTAGTTACAGCTGACTTACTTTCCAAGACAAGAAAAACAATAATATTCCCCAGGACTCTAACGGATCATAGCCTGACATGGGTAGAAATAGAAATGGGAAGGAAGGAGAGAAGATCCTGGAGATTAAATGAAAATTTGTTTAGATATGAAAAGAATATAATTGAACTTAAAAAACATATGAAGGAATTTTTTGAAATGAACTTGAATAAGGGTACACCCATTGAAACTGTTTGGGACGCAAGTAAGGCATACATGCGAGGAGTACTGATTTATATGAACTCTAAACATAAGTTAAATCAACAAAGGAAAAGATTAGAATTGGAAGCAGAAATAAAGAAAAAAGAACAATTACTTATAAAAAACCCATTGGATAAAAAATTACAAGAAACCATAAAACTTTTGAAAGACCAATTTCAAATGTTTATAGCGGAACAAACTGCAACCAATTTACAACTTGCAAAACATAATACATTTTGTAATGCTAATAAACTGGGTAGATGGCTGGCTTATACTTTGAGAAAACAGCAGAGTTCTCGACTTATTGATATTATTGAATATGGAGGGAAGGAAGTTTTTCAACGAAACTTAATTAAACAAGCCTTTTTAGATTATTATTCTAAATTATATGCCACAGACCACATAAAGAATGAACTTATAGACAAATATTTAGAAGGAACTAGACTTACAAAAATCTCCAGAGAGCAAAAGGAAAGAATGAATCAATTAATATCATCCGAGGAGATTATTTTTGCAATTAAACAATTGAAAACGGCTAAAGCTCCAGGGACAGATGGTTTGACAGCAGTGTATTATAAAACTTTACAAACAGAAATGATTGAACATCTTAAAGACTTATTTCGTAGTATACAACAAGGGGGAAAAAATACCCCCTTCATGGAAGACGGCCTTTATTTCATTGATACCAAAAGAGGAAGGTTCTACAAAACCGGAAAACTTTAGACCAATATCTCTCCTAAATATGGATTATAAAATTTTTGCAAAAGTATTAGCCAACAGATTAATGCCAGTTATGCAAGAGGTGATTCATCATGATCAAGCTGGATTTATAGAAGGAAGATACATGAAGGATAATGTGAGGCAAATCATAGATTTATTGGAATATCTTGAGAAAAGTAAACAGATCCCTGCAGTGCTGGTGTTTTTGGATGCGGAGAAGACCTTTGATCGGGTCAATTGGAACTTTCTATTAAAGACTTTAATAAAAATGAACTTTGGGGACCAGTTTGTTCAGGCGGTTTCAGAAATTTATCAAGAGCAAACAGCACAAATTATTATTAATGGAAGTTTAACAACAAATTTTAATATACAAAAAGGAACAAGACAAGATTGTCTGCTATCCCCACTGTTGTTTATTTTAACTTTAGAAGTCTTGTTGAATTCAATACGGGATTCGAGTACTTTAAATGGAATAGTCATAAGGCAAGAGGATTACAGAACAAGGGCATTTGCAGATGATCTGGTTGTTACCCTAACACGGCCATTGGAATCAATCATCCAGATGAAAGATATCATAGAAGAATATGGTTTGGTATCAGGATTTAGATTGAATCAGAAAAAAACTAAGATGATAGCTAAAAATATGTCAGAAGGTCAAAAGAAGGATCTTGAAAGACTGGCAGGCTTTGAAATAGTGGTTAAGGTGAAATATCTAGGAGTGCAGGTTGCAGCTTCAAATATAAAACTTTTCCAAAATAATTATGAAGTTTTGTGGCGAAAGGTGCAAAAAGATATGGTAACTTGGAAAGAGTTGCAACTGTCTTTACTTGGGAGAATAGCAGCAGTTAAGATGAATGTTCTTCCTAGATTTTTATTTTTGTTTCAAATGATTCCAGTGCTTAAAAATGATAAAAATTTGATCGAGTGGCAAAAAGGACTAAACAAATTTATTTGGAATGAGAAAAAGCCAAGAGTTAAACTGAAAATTATGCAAGATGTTTGTGAAAGTGGTGGCCTTAAAGTTCCAAACCTACGACTATATTATGAAGCCGCAGCATTGACGCAAGCGAGTGATTGGTTTGGAACAACAAGGACTGAAATACTGAATATAGAAGGCCATGATTTGGAATTTGGTTGGCATGCATACTTATTCTATGAAACTAAAGTTGATAATGTATTTAGAAGTCATATACTTAGAAATTCTCTGATGAGAGTTTGGAAGAAGCACCAGCTCAAATTGGATTACAAAATACCTTTGTGGTTGGATCTTGCTCATATTATACGGAATATAAAGTCACTCCGGGGAATTTTATATAAAGAGATACTTTTCAATGATGGGGGCAGATGGAAATTAAAGACATTTAATACTCTGTTGGAAGAAGGGATTAATTTACCTTGGTTACAATATAGTCAACTTCAATCAAGATGGAGGGAAGATCAAAAAATTGGTTTAATGATGTATGAAGAGGAATTGGTGAGACAGATAAAAGAAAAAGGCCCAATGCATATTAAGAGGGTTTATAACATATTGTTGGAAAGAGACTCTGAAACCGAATTGGTTAAAGACTGTATGATAAAATGGGCACAAAACTTTGCAGAACCAGTTATGATGGAAACATGGGAGAAGGTATGGGTCCAGAACGTTAAATTTACTCAATCACAGAATTTGAGGGAAAATTTTTATAAAATGTTCTATAGGTGGCATTTAGATCCTAAGAAATTGTCATGCATGTATCCTAATGTTCAGCCAAGATGTTGGAGATGCGATTACCTAGATGCTACATTTTATCATATAGGGTGGAATTGCAGGAAAGTGAAAGCTTTTTGGATTAAACTTTGGTGGGTTATGCAAAATGTTTTGAGGAAGAAGCTACAATTTTCTCCACAACTGTTTTTATTGGGTATAGTTAAGGATTTTTCATTGAATGAGACAAAACTGATATTATATATGATTACAGCAGCTAGGTTGTTGATTGGACAATATTGGAAAAAAGATACTCTACCTACTATTGAAGAATGGACTTTGAAGGTGGCTAGTTTTGCAGAAATGGCAAAGATATCAGCATACTTAAAAGACAAGACCCAAGAAACTTTTGTCTGGGAATGGAAGAAATGGATAGACTATGTGCAGAACAAACATCAAACAAAGAAGTATCAGATAGCTTTTAGTTGAATGTTAAGTATGATTTGTTATATAGATGTAGAAAATATTATGTTGTGTTGAAAGTTATAGTATATAGGGTGTAAAGCAATGGGGGGGAATTATGATCTGGATTAAATAAAAGTTGTTAGATGTAGAATGTTACGTGGGTAAAGTAATTGGGGGGAACTATGATTTGGATTTTATTTCATAATATTTGGGATAGATTATGTGTAGATATTACAAATTAAGGAAGGAATAGATAGTTATACTTGGATGTTATCTAGAAATTTTTAGTATTGACAGGGGTAGAGTAGATGAGGAAATTGTATGATATGATATGATTTGGATTTTACCCTTTTTTTAAATATTTGTGGAGTTAATATGAATAGTAATCTTTAAGGTTATAAGGGAAGCCAAGGGAGGGGGGTAGGTGTTGGGGGGGTAGCGGGGTAGGGGGGGAAAGGGGGTGAAAAATTTGTATTTGTAAAACTTTTTCAATAAAAAAAAACACATCATTAATAAGTACCCTAGATCATATGTGCACAAAAATTGCCTTGGGAGAAGTGGAAATATGCTAAAACTTGGAAGAGCAAAACATTAATCTCAGCTAGAGATGAACAAGATTTAACATCTTGAGGACCTAGCATTAAAAAGTAGATTCCTATGTAGGTTTATGCTATAGTTAGGGAGAACATGAGAACAGCTACTCGGTATTTACGTCAAGGGTGGGTTCTAAAATTTTTTACTACTGGTTCTGTGGGTGTGGCTTATTTTGTGGGCATGGCTTGATGGTCATGTGACAATTATTTAGGATTTAGCAGAGGTCCTGGTTTACCAGGCTTTTAACTGCTTGCAGAGCTGTACTGATCTACCCATTTATTTTTGCAGGCAACGGTCTACTCATTTGTTTTCTTTTAACACTGATCAGCTGTAGGGCAGCCCTTTGAAGCCCCGCGGCAAGAGTTTAAACAGTTTTTTTCCCTCTAGCCATCAGCTGGGACTCAGGAGGCAGCAATAGATTGAGGGTGGGGCCAAATAAAAGGCAAGAATAACGCGGGGGGGGGGGGCAAAACCGGTTCAGTGACATTATATCGTCACCGCTACTGGCTCGGGAGAATCGGGCTGAACCGGGGGAACCCACCACTGATTTATGTATTCAATTTCTCATTTTTAATCTAAAAAAATTATCACAGCAAAGCTGATCTCATAAACAGAATTCTTATGTCAGATCTATATTAGAGCAACTAAGTTTTTTGTTTTTTAAAAAAGCAAGCTTGCACAATGTCTGTGGAGATTCTCAGTCATCCAGGTCATGGTTGTCCCGAAGATGCTTTTTTAAGAGACAACTGGACTTTCTGATTTTTCTTTGAAGATGTTTCGCATCTCATCCAAGAAGCTTCTTCAGCTCTGGCTGAAAATGTATAAATCCTTCCATTCCTTACCATCTAGTCAGAGTTGAAGAAGTGAAATGTCTTCAAAGAAAAAACAGAAAGTCCTGTTGCCTCTTGAAAAAGCACCTTTGGGACAAGCTGGCACAATCTTTATTTAGGTTCATTGCATTTGTTCAATATCCATCTATTTCTTTGTTGAGTGAAAGTCATTTCATGGTTTTACGGAAAGGTAACAGGAAGACTCCTCTCTAGAGCCAAATCTGTTGGATTTCAGGAAAATAATTGCATCTCATGTTTCTTTCTCCCAGTTTTGATGCAGTTTTCATAGTTTCTGAACAGAAAAAAATATTCCTTAAATTATTCTCCTCCTCCAAATGTGGAACAAACAAAAAATATTTTAAAAAATCAATTAAAATGAAGCCTCTTTGGTGTTCCATTTTCCACTTTAATCTTGTTCATTAAAAAAGCAACACACCAGCACCAGTGTGGTCCTTGAAAGCTTTCTTTGTGAAAAGGAAATTTAATAACCTTGCTGCAAGTATACCAGGTATTCTTGACTAACAAGCGCCAATGATAAAGTGATGTTTCATTCTGACAATGACCTCCCCAAGGTATTCTAAACTCCATCCAGATGCAAAATCATCCAGCATTACTAAATATCTGATCAAGCCATATAATTTTATTATATTGCAGGGTTAAGCATACTGAAATGGTAGTACTAGGGAACATTTGGAAATATAATAAGGTTGATGTTCTTTGTGGGAAATTTTTAAGGTGTTTAACTGCTTCATAAAATTGCACTTTTATCTCACCCTTTAAGATCAGATATAAATTCTGGCATTAGTGCTGTTGTAAAACGTAGTAACAGAAACAACAAATCCAAGTTTGTATAATAAAGTTTTGAGTTCAAACTGACTATAGCAAAAGCAATTAACTATCAAATTACAGTTGAAAATGATGTCAAAATGTAGCACTTTTAAGTCTTAATGATTCCAAGAGATCGTAAGCTTGTATTATTCCCCCCTCCAGAATAGTTAAATAGTTGCACACACTTTGCAAATTTCTGTTTATTTATGTGTTTCACAGAGTCAGGTATCTTCCCAATCACTTATTATTTACCTTATATCAACAATAATATTATGTTGCAACAGTATTGAAAAATAAAAAAAATAGAATTTAAATATGACATATGGGAGAAAAAGAAAATATCTCCTTAATTTCCCATTTCTAATATGTTTGCTCTGGAATCTGTAAGAATTTGGGAGGCATAAGATGGCATGCAAAAAGAAAAGAGAAATAAAATAAATCATCTTTCTTCTCTCCCTCCCTCCCTCCCTCCCTCCTTCTCTCTCTCTCTCTCTCTCTCTCCCCTCCCACACACACACACATGCACACAAACACACATTTAAGTCCTCTTGAAGTATTGATTGTATCATCTGGCTTTAATTTTCCCACTGATGATATTCAGATCTGTGGTTTATTTAACCTTTCCCACTGAAGCAAATAACTGCATTTTTTTGTCCTAAACATTTTTTTCTCTTGCTAGACATATCACAATTTTTTACATTAAACATGAAGAATTTGAAGATTTAGTAAACCGGAACTGGTAGTTCAGATTAGATTTCAGAGCGTGAGTTTCCTTAATCTCTCTTGGAAACTATGGGGATATTTTTGCTTCCAATTTTTTTATCTAATAATTCCAAGAACAGAAGTGTCACTGTAATGAATAACCCAACTATTTGCACTAGCCCACTGGAAAAATACATTCATTCATTCATTAATACCTTTGCATTTATTTGGCTCAACTATATGAATTTTTGGTTAAACCATATATAATAGGAAAATAAGCAGTTAGAAAGCAATGAATACAGTACACACATACAGTATACAGATAGTCCATTTGATGACCACTCAGAGTTACAATGGCACTGAAAAAAGTGACTTATGGTCATTTACACATTTATGACTGCCTCATATTTATGATGGTCACAGTGTCCTGGGATCATGTGATCGCCTTTTGCAATCTTCTGACAAGTAAAGTCAATGGGGAAGCCAGATTCACTTAACAACTGTGTTACTAATTAAACAACTGCAATTGATTCACTTAAGAAATCTGGCAAGAAAAGATGTAAAATGGGGCAAAACTCACTTAAAAAATGTCTCACTTAGCAACAAAAATTATGGGCTCAATTGTGGTCGTAAGTTGAGGACTACCTCTATTATAATTTTTTCAGCAAAGTGTCAGTCCACATATAAGCTACTAGATAAACATTTTAAAGATCATTGGATCCCTAACTTTGCATGTAGGAATTGGACAACTAAACAACATTCTAAATTATTGGGAGGGGGGGTGTTGTTGGCTGGCTTTTTCATTTTTCCAACATAACATGGAAAAATGTTTCCTTCAGTCATGTACAGTCAATCTGTTGTAGTTTGTTTAAATTAAGATATCCCAATTTCCTCAGAGATCTGCTAGGAATTATTTAATAGGTTTGCAATTAGGAGCTAAATGAAATATCTTTTGTTCTGATTTTGCTCCTGTTGTTTTACTTTTACTTACCTATTTGTACAGTAAAAGTATGCTTAACTGATGAGATTTAGCTAGATTTAGTAGGTACGTATCATTGGCCTATCTATTTTTGGCCACAAATCCTGATCCTATATAAAATGAGGAAATCTGACTAAACCTTTAACATTGTTTTTAATGAAAGAAAAAAATAGGCATAGATTTGCTCAAATTGCTCATAAATGCTGAATAGAGTAGAATAGAATAGAATAGAATAGAATAGAATAGAATAGAATAGAATAGAATAGAATAGAATAGAATAGAATAGAATAGAATAGAATTCTTTATTGGTCAAGTAAACCGCCCTGAGTCTCCGGAGGAGGACAGCATATAAATCGAACCAATAAATAAATAAATAAATAAATAAATAAATAAATAAATAAATAAATAAATAAATAAATAAATAAATAAATGTAATTGGACACACAAGGAATTTGTCTTTGGTGCATATGCTCTCAGTGTACACGAAAAAAAAAATACATTCATCAAGAATCATAAGATACAATACTTAGTGATAGCCATAGAAGCAATCAAATCATACTAGGAAATAAATAAAACAATATAAATTGTAAAGATACAAGAAACATGGTTATAGTCATAAATGGGAAGTGATAGGTACTAGGAAGGATGAGAAGAAGAATAGTAATACAGTCTTAGTAAATAATTTGACAGTATTGTGGGAATTATTTTTTTAGCAGAATGATAGCCTCAAAAATAATGAAATACTTGTAAATATGTTCTTTTTATTTCTAAAAATCAAATGATTTCATAAAAAATCATTTTCTGATCATGAGGACAGAAGAACATAGTGACAGCAAAGGGGAAAAATATATTTTTCATTCAAGAATTATATATGAATTCAAAGGGCATACCTCCAATCAATAGTTTAACATCAATAGTTAAAATTGGAGCAAAACTAGACACGTTTACCTCAGAAAAATTCTTAGATGAAGGGCTGGTAAAATAGCTGATAATGGCCAGGAATTACTGCAGGTTTGTAGAAAAGATCAAGAAACATTTACAAAAACAAAATGAAAGAAGAGAAACATAATATGATTCTTGGGTTGGACTAGAAGACCTCCAAAGTCCCTTCCAATCCTATGATTCTATGAGTCTTTCCATTATCATCTGTAGAGAGTCTTAAAAGTGGCCATAAAAGGCAGGAGGAAGAGCTGCTACCAAGGTAATTTTCAGACAAGTGAGGCTTGAACCCATTGCAAGAAACTAATCTGAAACCATATCTTATATGAACCCCACCTTAGCTCTCGTAAAGATAAAGTGAATGAGGGGGAAATGCTTTCAGACTTGCAAGATTCCATTATTATATCTACAACAATAAAAGAAATCCTGTCTTATCCAGCATTGTTTTCTGAACCTGATTTATCTTATAGGAATGATATCCTCTTCTGGATTTTAAAGACTACAGAGAATCCTTCACTTACAATAGTCGACTGTTTAAAGTTACAATGGCATTGAAAAAGTGACTTATGACCATTTTTCACACTTACAATTGTTGCAGCATCCCCATGGTCACTTGATCAAAATTCAAGTGCTTGGCAACTGATGCATATTTATGATGGTTACAAGCTCAATTGTGGTTGTAAATTGAGGACTATCTGAATCAAAAATGAAAGTGCAAGAACCAAGATGTCATTAATTTTTGAAATAAAAGGTTCAACATTGAGAATTTCTCACTCTCTCTCCTCAGAAATATGTATAGCAAAGCTCATATACTGTGCCATTTAAATCCAATCATTGTAGCTTTTCAGTGGATTTACCTTTAAAAATCTCTCTGACTCTGAATTCTCTGGCTTCCATTCTTTAAACTTAAAAAAAGGCTGCCTGATATAAAGACAAGCAGGATGTTTCAAATTATTGAAACTGGATGAATCCATATAAAATACACAGAGTAGATTTACAATAGTTATTTGGGGGAGAGACAATATTCTCAGAGGTTTCTGGTTTTCCAGCAATGAAAATGAATATGAATTAATCTTTCTTATTCACAAGGAGTGATTAATTAGATTAAGGAAAAGTAGGAATGGATTATATGCCCATGGGAAGATCATTAATCAACTCACTATTAGAAAATGTCTTTCAAATGCTTAGAGATACGTCAAAACAGAGTTAGTAGAACTGAAATCACAGGATGAGGAGCAGGAAATTAAATCCATACTACACTCCAATGTTAAAAGGAATGTTGGTTGATATCAGCTTTCCCAAACCAATGCCTTTGAGATGTCTGAGAAGACTGATAGGCTATGAATAATCTGAATAGTCTGATTGGCTATAAATTAAAAAGAGAGAAAGAAAACAATTTGAAACAAGAAACAGCAAAAAAACTCAGAACCAGTAGAATGTTCCTTTGTGTTCCATGCTCAGTTGAAAATAAACTCCTTGTTCTCTCAGTTTTTTGTCTATTGTTTTTCCCCATTGTTACTTCACCCAGCTATAAAGAAAGCAATAAAAATAGGCCAACTGTTCTTTGATATTTTGTCAGCTACATGAAAAAGTTGATCTCATAAGTTTTTTGGTAGTTGAAATTACATGGAACAAAAAGCTCTTATTGGTTTTGAGCTCAGAGCAAAATGAAAGTTTTATTTAAGCTTCTGCTTTTAATAATTTCTCCCAAAAGTTGAATCCGGTAAGTCTGGACATGCTAGTTGGATTCTGGAGGTCATTTTCCCAGCATAGAAGAAATGATATTCATGAAGAAATGTTTCTAATAGTGTTGACATCATTTTATAAATTTGGCCAATGTCTCCACACCTTTAATTCAGCTTAATTCAAGGTGGCCAAAATGCAACGAAAATGATTTTATCTTGTTCAAGAGTATTATAATTGGAGAATACTTTGGATTCCCCAATATTGATTATTTTATTTTATTAATTATTTTAAAAGCCTAGTGAATAGTTTACCATAGTACAAGTGAGATAAAATGGACCCATGCAAAGTTGTTTAAATTTGCAGGTCTCATTTAGTCCACATCTTCCTCTCTCTGAACCTCTGAGCATTCCTCCAGACTATGATAAAGAGACATGTTTCACTGCTCAGGATTCAGCTTTGCACACAGTTTTTTGGCAAGATTTTGGAAGTAGTTTACCATTGCCTTCTCCCTAGGACTGAGAGTGAATGACTGGACCATAGTTATCCAGTTAGGGTTATAAAGAAGAACAAGAACTCTTAGTCTCTCACTCTCTAGCCTAATACTTTGAACTACTACACCAGGCTGCAATATGTTGGTTTATTGCTATTACTGATTTATTAGGCGTGCTCATGATCATGACTGAGTAACTGTTACTCAGTTAGCTAGAAATTCTTGTGTATGTTGTATAGTGAAGTAATTTTTTCTGAAGTTTCTTAAAACAGGTAAAAAGAAAACTTAAAAAGACAGTAGTGTTTGTAGTGTCTTTTAAACTGATTAATAGAAAAGACATACAGAATTTAACAAATTATTAAAAGATTATTAACAGAGTTGGAAGGGATCTTGTAGGTCATCCAGTCCAATCCCCTGCCCAAGCAGAAGACCCTACACCATCTCTGACAAATGGCAGACCAGGTTCTTCTTGAAAGCTTCCAGTGATGAAGCTCCCACAACTTCTGAAGGCAAGCTGTTCCATTGATTGCTAACTTTGTTCCAATGGAAATAACTAAGTGGTATCGTAGAAAAAGGCCCTCAGGTTTGAGCAGCAGGATGGCTAGCTTTATTTGTAAGATAATGGGTTGACAGTGCTATAGATAACTAGTTGTTGGAACATTTTTCAAGCAAATAAGAAAATGCTGAAAGAAGTTTCCTATTACATTTAGTATTAAGGGAGAACAAAACATAGCTTATTAAGTAGCTTAATAGTAGCATAGTTCAGCTTTTCAGTATTGGTATAAAAAGCCGTTTATTTTTTTAAAGTACAAGCAAAAAGGGAATATTAGAACATATATATCTGGATGCTGCAAATTTGACTAAGGATTAATGATGCATTGAGAAAACAATTAGTTTGTGGAATTCTGGAAGAAAACATTCCAGTAAGACTTCTAAAGAGGTGTATTTCACATACAAGAGAACATTTAAAATTGTTCTGTCTATATGCTGCTAGAAATACTGCAGCAATGTTCTCACCCTTTGAATGATTTACTAGAAGCATGGGAGTGAACAAAACAGAGCAAACAAGTTTCACTGAAGTAAAAAAATATGTATTCAGACATGATGCTCACACGTTTCTGTGAAGCTGGTTTGCATTGCCTAACAATATGGTATTATCATGCTATGGTACACATCTTGAAAAAAAGAGGGAAAGTTTAATTTTCAAAATATACTCACAGCTGTGGAGAAAATATTTACAAAATAGGCAGGAAGCACTGAATGTGGTTTGGGAAATTTTCAATGAACAAAGGAGGAAATCTAATTTTATCACTGATCACCAGATACTATTTAATGCCAAGCTTCAATATAGCAGCTAATCAAATGCAGTGTTGGATTTTATTTCTTGGAAGATACAGATATGAAATAGAAATCAAGAGAACATACAACAATGTAAATGTGTCTTGTTTTCCTTTGGGATTCCTTTGGGATGTTTTTTTTTCCTCAGCAAGATGACAGTTGAAGAGATTAGGACAGAGTTCTATAAAGAAATACAAAAATCATTGGAGATATTATAATTGAACATATACAATGAAACACTAGAACAAGCAAAACTACCAAAGCCATGGACTGAGGAATTGATAACACGAATTCCAAAATATAATATTGATATACAACAATCAAAAACTATAGGCCAATTTTGCTGCTTAATGTCGACTGTAAAATATTTGTGACAATAATGGCAGAAAGAGCCAAAAAATCCCTAAATGAAATTAGCTATTCTGACCAAAATGGGTTTTTGCCAAATAGGCACGTAAGAAACAATGCACGGATTATTATTATGGACACACTAGAATACTATGAGGTTTATCTGGAAGAGCAAGCGGTGTTAACGTTTGTAGATGCTCAAAAGGCCTTTGACAATTTAAATTGAAACTTTCTTATTAATCAATTAAACATTATGAACTTTGGGGGAAATTTACGGGAATGATTAGAGAGATCTATTCCAAACAATCAGCGAAAATAATAATAAATGGGGAAACAATGGAGGAGATTACTATAACTAAAGGAGTAAGGCAGGTATCCCCCCTATCCCCCCCCCCCATTATTTATACTGTCATTGGAAATATTACTGATACAAATTAAGCAAAATCAGACAGTAAAAGGAATGAAAATTAAACAGGAAGAATATAAAGTACAAGCTTTCGCGGATGATTTGGCTTTTATTATAGAAAATCCTTTAGAAATGGGAAACTTATTAGTACAGGAAATTGAAAAATTCAGTAAAGTGGCAGGGCTCAAAATAAATAAAGAAAAAACTAAAATACTAGCTAAGAAACTTACAAAAAGGCAAAATGAGGAATTGGAAGAGAAATTGGAGATCCAAATTGTTAAAAAAATAAAGTATTTGGGAATGCTCCTCGATAAAAGAGGACAACTATGACAAATTAGTACAACAGATACAAAAGATTTAGACAATTGGACAAAATTACAAATATCTTTAATTGGCAGAATCACCACAATAAAAATGAATGTACTACCCAAATTGTTACAGTATGTCTCTTCCAAACACCAATAAGATTAGGGAAAATTTTTTTTTGAACAACTAAACAAAATAATAGATAAATTTATTTTGTTGGGGAGAAAAGTCCAAATAAAACTGAAACTCTTACAGGATTCTAGAATTAAAGGAGGTTTTGGCCTTCCCGATTAGGAACTATATTATCAAGCAGCAGCAGTGACATGGCTTAAAGATTGGGTTCAATTAAAAAACAAAAGGGTATTAACATTAGAGGGCCACAATCTCCAACTTGGATGGCATGCATTCCTGTGGAAGGGGGAAAACAAAACCCATACATATTTTCAGAGACATCTAGTGTGAAATACTTTAATAAACATTTGGGACAAAATTAGAAAAAATCATTATATGAAAGTTCCAATTTGGATATCAACAATGGAGGCAATAATTTATCCAAATGTATTAGACCTAAATAAGGTGGTGAGATATTCGGAATTATTAGATGAACAAGGAAATTTAAAATAGGATCAGGATCTAAAAAAATCAAGGAATAAAAATTGATTGGTGGCCATACCTTCAAATTATAACAAGATATAAAAAAGATCAAGAACAATATGGATTTATGGAGAACAACTGGAACTTGACAAAATATTATTAGGAATGGAGGGAAATGATTATTAAAATATACAATTTTTTACTAAGATTTAAAATGGAGGAAGAAAATGTGAAGGAGGCAATGATAAGTTGGGCTAGAAATTTCGGACATAGTATTCAATTAGAGCATTGGGATAAATTACGGAAGAAGAACTATAAATTAACGATGTCTGCTTCTTATAAGGAGAACCTTTATAAAATGTTCTACTGTTGGCACTTACCACTAGCCAGATTGGCCAAAATGTTTTTAAATCAATCACCTGAGTGCTGGAGATGTGGGTATGAACAGGGAACTTTCTACCACATGTAGTGGACCTGACCCAAGGCCAGAAAATATTGGCAAAAGATAAGAAAATGGTTGGAAGATAGAATTGAACAGAAGATAGAATTGAAACCGGAACTATTTCTTTTGGGCATTTTTGATGGGAAAATGGATAAAAAATTGCAATATATAATGTTGCAAGTGACAGCAAGTAGAATCAGAATTGGAAACAGGTCGATACCCCTCCAGATCATATTTTAATAGGGAAAATTTATGAGTGTGCAGAAATGGATAGGCTGTCCATGGAAATGAAGAAGAGAGAAGAAACCAAGTACTACCAAATTTGGAATAGATGGTATACCTGGCTTGAGAATAAGCATAAAATTTAAGGTATAAGTTGTAAAAAGTAGAATATATAATGTAAAATGTATAAGAAATCTATAATATCAATGAGAAAACGATTGTAGGTGAGTAGATAATATTATAATTTAAACGATGATATAATATAGGATAGTGATTTATAGAAATAGAATTTATGTAAATATGATTGATTCGAAGGATATAGTCACTTATATGGAAAAGCTGTAATGAGTGTAAATTTGTGTTTTGTGTTTTAAATGTTGGAAAATTTAATAAAATTATTATAAAAAAAGAAGAAGAGATTAGAACAGGCCTAACATTTGATAATACACAGCAATCCAGAATGGCTGCAAAATCTTATTTAACAGGGGTTTAAGAACAGCATGATAACCTCAACTGTGATGTTCATCCATCATGTTCGAAGGGGAACAAGTTGTGGGCTGTCCACAATGGGTCCGCAGGTGGCTGGTAAGGCTTATATGAGCACGAAATGTTCTGCCACATGTCAGGCAGATGTGTGGGCACCATTGTTGCAGCATTTGCAGCTCTGGCTTTGCGGAGTGCTCGCTTCTCTTGTGCTATGGTTGTTCTTCTGCCCTCAGATGTCTGGGAGCCTTGGTGGATCAGCATTCCCCATGTCGATCAATCTTCTGCCAGGGTTTCCCAGGAGATGGTGTTGATATCCAGACTCTTGAATGAGGCTTTCAACATGTCTTTGTATCACTTCCTTTGTCCCCCATGCAATCACTTTCCTTGAGACAGCTCACCATAGAGGAGCTGTTTAGGGATGTGATGGTCTGGCATCCCTGCAACATGGCCTGCCCAGTGTGTCTGGGCTTTCATCAGCAGGGTGTGAACTGATGGCAGGCCTGCTCTGACAGGAGTCCTGTGTTTGGCACCTTGTCCTGCCACCAGATGGTCAGAATTCTACAGAGGCAGGTCATGTGGAAGTGGTTCAATTGCCTAGCATGCCTCCTGTATACAGTCCAAGTCTCACTGGCATACATCAGGGTAGTTAGCACTACTGCTCAGTAGACTTTGAGCTTTGTAGCAAGGCTTATTCCACGGCGGTCCCACATGTTTGTCAGTAGTCTGCCAAATGCAGAATTTGCCTTACTGATTCTGCAGTTGACCTCAGTGTCAATTGTAATTGCACTGGAGAGGGTGCTGCCAAGGTATGTACAGTAAATTGGTCCACTGCTTGCAGCTTTTGTCCCTTCACTGTGATGGTAGACTCTTGGTGTCGGGCTTTCAGAGCTGGCTGATGCATCACTTCAGTCTTCTCTGTGTTGATGAGGAGGCCGAAGTTGTTGCATGCTGCTATGAATTTGTCCTCACTGGCTTGCATTTCCTGCTCTATTCCAGCATTCAGGGCACAGTCATCAGCCAAGAGGAGATCACGTAGCACAGTCTCTTTTATCATGGTGACAGCCTGGAGTCTTGGCAGGTATCTCAGGCTAACTCCCAAGGAACTGTTCTGGAAGGCATCTGACAGCATGGCTGAAAACATTATGCTGAACAAGGTGAGTGCCAACACGCACCCTTGCTTGACATTTTTAACAGGAAAGGCCTCTGAAGCTTTCCATCGTCCAGAACATGGGCCATCATCCCGTCGTGGAATTGATGTATTATCAGGATGAATCTATCAGGGCACTCAAACTTCGACATGATGCGCCACAGACCTTCGTGACTGACAGTGTCAAAAGCCTTTGTGAGATCTTAGTGAGATCCTCAACTGTAGTATTATGATGGAGAGACTAAGAGTTATCATATCACCAAGTTAAGAACACTAGTAGTGGACATATTGCAGTAATAAAGATGAAGGCAGTAATTCCTAATTTTCTTTGGAGTGAAAGAAAATCAAAAATACAAGTTTGCAGAAGGCGTTTTCTTTCTTTCAGATTTACTGTTGCAATTTAATGTAGGGGAGAAAAAGAAGATGGTGACAATAAATGTCTGACTGTCCTAGTTTGATAGTATGACTTAGTAGTAAAATAGAGAGTGATAGAACTACATTTCCAGATATATACATGCAGTTATATTCATTCAGTGTTCTGATGTTTAATAGAGCTACAAATAGTTAAAATATCCAAGATTACTCTTAAATAGGACTGGTAAGGATTGAAAAATTGGAAGAGGGAGTCAACTCTCTTTTGATATATTTAAGAACATTTTAGTATAAGAAAGAAGGAGAGAAAAAGCTATTTTATCATTCATTGCAAAGTCCATATTTTGATTAGCTTCACACGGCATCACGATATAACAGTCTATATTGCATTTCCCTGGAACAGAATGCTATTTTTTTTTTTAAAATCCTATTTACTAACTTAATTTGTGTCTCCCCAAATCTGCAATATCTTGTTACATTTTAATTATCTATCAAAAATTGATTTCAGATTTATTTTTGTGTGCTCTGTGACTTTTTTCTTGATGCTTCCAAAGTGTAAAATATAATTCCTCTTTTTATTTATTTATTTATCTATTTATTTATTTATGTGTTTGTTCAACTTGTATGCTGCCTTTCTCCGAAGACTCAAGGTGGCTTACAATGCATTTAAAAACCATATATAAAATATTAAAAGTTAAACCATTAAAAACAATCACACCATTCATGGCCGGATCTTGCCAAATTGCAACAGCGAGATCAACGCCCCATGCCTGCTGGAAGAGCCAGTCTTCACCGCTTTTTGGAAGGCCAATAGGGTGGGGATGGTCTGGACCTCAGGAGGTAACTGGTTCCAGAGAGCTGGGGCAGCCTCAGAGAAAGCCCTCGTCCATGGGCCCGCCAGCCGGCATTGTTTAGCTGACAGAATCCTGAGGAGACCAACTCTGTGGGATCTTACTGGTCGTTGAGAGCTGTGTGGTAGAAGGCGGTCTCGAAGATACCATGGCCCTGAGCCATGTAGGGCTTTAAAGGTAATAACCAACACCTTGAATTGTGACCAGAGACCAATAGGGAGCCAGTGCAGCTCATGGAGAATTGCTGTAATGTGGGTGTACCTAGGTGCACCCATGACAGCTCTCGCAGCTGCGTTCTGGACCAACTATAGTCTGAACACTTTTCAAGGATAGCCCCATGTAGAGCTCATTGCAATAATCTAACCGTGAGATTACCTGATTTTCAGGTAATCAGTGTATTTTGAATTATACCAGTATAACACACTTTTTTAGAAGTTATATTCCTCAGTAGATTTTCTTATGCTTATCTTCTGGAATAATAAAACTTAATATTTTCATGTCACCTTCATAGTTTATTTTCAAGCAAACAAACCACTTGTCAAGTGCTGCACTCAAAATTAGACATTTTCTTTTTCCCCAAACTACTTGATTTCACTTATTCATTTCTAATTACATTGCCAATCTACATATGTCTTTAAAATTTTCATTACTATAATGCTACAGAGAACATTTTAGGGACTTTAAAAATCTTGATAATTTCCAGATGTTTCTATGCCAATATGCTATTGTGCAAAATGTACATTTTTCTTGCAAGGACAATTGCACTTAGTTTATTCACATTTGTATATCATATAATGCAATGTTTCTGAAGATTGCAATTCATTTTTCATTCAACTGTCATTTCTACTTATAGAAAACGTATGTTGTATAATGCTGTGAATTTTCTTTTGGATAAATGCATATTATCCTGGTTGGTGATACTTTTTTCATATAATGCATAGTTTTCTTGCTATCTAATTCAGTTTCCTTTCATGTTCCAATTGTTTTAAAAACATTGTGTTAGACAGGAATGCTTAACCAACTTTCATAAGCAATCAAGGGACAACATGTAACCATAAAATTTCTTAAATAGTTTGGATAAGGAAAGGATATCTCTGCATTACTTTGACAGGAGTTAGGGGAAATTCTGACACATCTAAAGGAAAAAGCTCTGGCATGGAACTAAATCAATCACAAATAAATCAGTCAGAACTAAATTTGTAAGACTGAAAGAAAAGTAGGTTGCCAAAAGACTAAGCAGTAGCAGTATAATCTAACAGATACTTTTACTCACATGCATAACACACAGTTTGTTTCCCAGGGGTGTTCACACAAACAGGAATCTCATTTTTAAAAAGCAGAATGCATGTTGGGACACAGAAGATGGCCTAGAAGTAAAGATAATGTTGGAGTTTGCCATTTTGCTTTCCAACATGTTACTTGTGACATTTAAAATATATTATGTTGCATACTAAATAGGAGTGGAGCATAGGCTTCACTCAGGTCCGCCAAACCAGCGGGAAAGTACTCAAATCTCATTGGCCGACCCGTCTGACAGCTCCCTATAAAAAGGCAATCAGTGCAACCCAGAGCCGGCTGCTGGGTTGCACTGATCTACTAATAAAGAGCTGTTGTTACTGTTAGAGCTGTGTCCTGCCTCTTCCATTGCCCTACCTAACACTGGTAACAAGGATGGGATCGGAAGAGAATCAGACAAAAAGAACTTTAATTGTGATCACAGTCCCAGCGGAGGAAGGGACCACCAGGTGAAAATCATCAGGCCACCCCAGCAGTGAACAGGACCTGCATTGGCCATCAGTATGACTGCCCACACCCCGCCAACTCCATTCATCCCAGCCATGGATAATTGGGACTCATACATGTTTAAATTTGAGTGCTACATGGAGGCCAACAATCTCTTTGGGCTGTCGGATAATAGAAAAAGAGCACTGTTTCTCAGCTATTGTGGAACCGAAGTGTTTGATACAGCCAAGGCACTCATCATGCCAGCAGCAGTACAAATAATGCCCTGGGCCATACTTCAGAAAACGCTGCAAGCACACTACGTTCCAGTGCAATCTAAGTTCATGAGGTGGCGCGAATTCCACAGCAGAGTACAAGAGGGAGGTGAAACAGTGACTCACTACTGTTGAGCGTTAAGAAAAGCCACAGCCTACTGTGGTAGCGTTAAGAAAAGCCACAGCCTACTGTGAGTTTTGAGAACTAGAGGACGTGCTGTTGGAACAACTCATCAGTGGAGTGAGGGACATAAGCTTGCAAATGTGATTATTAGCAAAGCCTAACCTCACTCTGCGGACCACATTAGATGAGGCCAGAGTGACAGAGTTCTCACAAAAATCAGCAGCAGCCTTCCAAAAGGCAGGAAACGCACCAACTTTGTGCCAAACCACCACAGTCCACCAAGAGAGCGCTGAGCTGATTGAGTCATCTGAAGATGAAAATGACATCTGCTGGCTCGAATCCAAGAAAAAGAAAGTCTACTCCTACATGACAGCAATTGTGTGCAGGGTGTAGGGACAAACACTCCTGGGCAGCATGCAGATACAAAAACACTATCTGCCAGAAATACAACAGTAAGGGGCACCTGGCAAGAGTCTGCCGCGCTAGCCAGCCTGCCATATTTCACACAAGACACACTACAACTGCCATAGCAGAGAAACGGAAACTGACAGCCTGGAAGCCAAGGTGCAGAGAGATCCACCAGCAGAGGAAAAAGATGCATATCAGACTAACATCAGGCAAACAAGTTCCACAAAAGTGAAGAAGATACACATCGATGTCCAGATAGAAGGATTACAATGCGACATGGAAATTGACAATGCGACATGGAAATTGTCCCTGACAATTGTGTCCTGGGAGATGATCAGAAAAACTGTGCCCAGACTCAAGAAGAGAGACTTGAGTCCCCAAAGAATGCAATTTAAAGACTACCAAGGAAACTGCATCTCTGTCATAGGGAGCAGGACATTCTACATCAAGTTTAGGAAGATCTCTGGACCCCTAAAGATAACTATGGTCAGCAGCGCATTACCAAGCCTATTCGGCTTGGACTGGTTTGAGGCCCTGGGAATGGGAGTGACCAGAATCAACACCGTCCATGATGACAGCGAGGATGAACTAATCTGGGAATTTGAGGATGTATTCAGCAATGGCCTGGGCAAGTATAAAGGAAAGCCTATTTCTTTCAGCCTAGACCCAAATATTGCCCCAATTACAATCAAACTGTGAAGGGTCCCTCTTACTCTTACACCCAAAATCATTAAAAAAATTGGATAAATTAATTGGTCAGGGAATTCTTGAACCAGTTGATCATGCCTGATGGAAAACCCCCATGGTAATGCCAATTAAGCCAGATGGCTCTATCCACATCCGCACCAACTATAAGTGTACAATCAATAAGGCCTTGCAGCAGAGCACCTATCCAGTACCCATTGTTCAGCACTTGCTCCATTCATTAGGAAAGGGAAACACATTTGCCAAACTCGATCTGGCACAAGCTTATCAATAGTTGCCAGTTTGCTGAGGCACAAACAATTGTCACTCATAGAGGCACCTTCAAGTGCTGCCGGTGTGAGTGTGAGTGTGTCACCAGGACTGTTCCAAAGTATCGTGGAACATTTGTTACAGGGCATTCCTGGGGTAGTACCCTATTTTGACGATGTCCTGGTGTCTGCTGACAGCAAAATAGTTCTACTCGACCGTTTAAGAACTGTCCTAACAAGATTTAGAGAAGCCGGGCTTAAAGTCAAGCAAGAGAAGTGTCAAATAGCGGTGCCATGGGTAGAATTCCTGGGATACTTGATTGACGGTTCAAGGATTCATCCCATTAAAAATAAGGTCGCAGCAATTAGAGACGCCCCCACTCCCAGGAACAAAGCAGAATTGCAAGCATTCCTAGACTTGCTGAATTTCTATAGCATGTTCCTGCCACAGAAGGCAACTGTGGCAGAACCACTGCATAGGCTGTTAGGAAAACAGGCTTCCTGGATCTGGGGTCAAGATGAATCTGCAACTTTTGAAGCTGTGAAACAACTTTTTTCGTTGGACAGCATGGTAGTACACTACAGTGAGACCCTACCCTTAGTGCTGACTTGCAATGCCTCCACATTCGGGGTCGGGGCTGTCCTCAGCCATCAGATGACCAATGGCACTAAGGCGCCTTTTGCATAGTACTATAGAACATTGTCCTGTATAGAAGGACAATGAATATATGACTTATGTATATGAATATTTTACTATGGTTTTAATTGTGTTTGTAATTATTTGGTAGCTTAATAAAGTTTGTTTTAATTTCTTTTTTAAAAAAAGAACATTGTCCGCTGCCGAGCAAAACTACAGCCAGCTGGACAGGTAAGCACTGGCTGCGGTCACTGGGGTCCGGCAGTTTCACGACTACCTTTATGGTTGAGACTTTGTGCTTGTCACCAATCTCTGTTGGGCTTATTGGCCAGATATCACTCCACTCCAACAATTTTATCCCCTAGGGCCGTGATGGTGAACCTATGGTATGAGTGCCACAGGTGGCATGTGGAGCCATATCAGTGGGCACATGAGGTCCCACCAGAAGTTGGCAAACGGGCTATTTCCAACCTCCGGAGGGTCTCCACGGGGTGGGGAAGGCTATTTTAGCCCTCCCCAAGTTCCTAGAAAGGCTCTGGAGCCTGGGGAGAGCAAAAAATGCGCATACCATGCCCACCATGCCATCGCAGGCCAAAAGTGGGGGGAGCATGGGGGTCGCATGCACAGGGGCAGGGCACATAAAATTATGTTTGTTGTTTATGTTTATGTTTATTTGATTTATATACCGCCCTACTCCCGAAGGACTCAAGGCGGTGAACAGCCAAACAATAAAAATACACAATACAAAATTTAAAAATAGAATAAAAGCAGATTAAATAATTTGGCTGAGACAAATTAAAACACCCCAATCATTTAAAAACCAATTTAAAATTTACATATTAAAAAGAAAGAGGGAAAAGATTAGGCCAGGCCCGCCTGGTGAAATAAAAAGGTCTTGAGAGCGCAGCGGAAGGTGCGCAGATCCGGGATCTTCCGTATCTCCAAGGGGAGCTCATTCCAGATAGTAGGTGCCCCCACAAAAAAGGCTCTCCCCCTAGGGGCTGCCAGTCAACATTGTTTGGCCGACGGCACCTGGAGGAGCCCCTCTCTATGAGAGCGTACCAGCTGGTGGGAGGGTATTGGTGGTAGTAGGTGGTCCCGTAGATAACCAGGTCCTAAGACATGGAGCGCTCTAAAGGTGGTAACCAAAACCTTGAAGTGCACCTGGAAGACCACCGGGAGCCAGTGCAGCTCGTGCAGGAGGGGGGTCACATGGGAACGCCACGTTGCTCCCATCACCACCCGCGCAGCCACATTCTGGACCAGTTGGACCCTCTGGGTGCTCCTCAAGGAGAGCCACATGTAGAGACCATTGCAGTAGTCCAGGCGGGAAGTAACGAGAACATAAGTGACCGTGCTTAAAGAGTCCCGATCCAGAAAGAGACGCAACTGGCGAATCAGGCAAACCTGATAAAAAGTCCCCCTGGCCACAGCCGTCAAGTGCTCTTCCAAAGACAGCTGTGAATCCAGGAGGACGCCCAAGTTGCGAACCCTCTCTGTGGGGACCAATGATTTGCCCCCAATAGTCAGTGATGGTGTCAACTGACTATATCGGGACGTCGGAAACCACAGCCACTCGGTCTTGGATGAGTTGAGCCTGAGCCTGTTTCTCCCCATCCAGATCCGCATGGCCTCCAGGCACCGAGACATCACTTCAAGGGCATCGTTGGGGTGGTCCAGGGTGGAGATGTACAGCTGGGTGTCATCAGCATACTGGTGGTACTTCACCCCGAAACCACAGATGATCTCGCCCAGTGGCTTCACATAAATGTTGAACAGGAGGGGCGAGAGGACTGACCCTTGCAGCACCCCACATATGAGGGGCCTCGGGGTTGACCTCTGCCCCTCCCGTCAACACAGACTGCAACCGGTTGGAGAGAAAGGAAGAGAACCAAGACATGGGTGTGGGCACGCACATGTGCCACTCCCCCACGCTCCCCCCATTTTTGGCACGCAATGGCAAAAAGGTTAGTCATCACTGCCCTAGGGTGACCCGCTAGACTATTTTTCTAGCAGCATACAATTATAGGTTGGTCCACCAGCCTGGAAAGTCCCTAGGCCACGTGGACACTCTCAGCCACTGCCCACTACCTACTCTAGTGGAAGACCCTGATCCATTTTATCCAGTTCTCCTTATCGAGGACCTTGTCACAGGACCTATTACTGCTGCCAAAATTGCACAGCACTCAGCTAAAGATAAGGACTTGATGCAAATTATGAACTATATCTGGTGGGGATGGCCGGTAGCCCCATTGATGGGAAATGTACTACCTTATTATGTGCGCCAAAATGAACTATCTGTACTGAAAGGATGTCTGTTGTGGGGAGAGGGTTGTTATACCCCCCAGATTAAGGCATGAAGTGCTGGAGGTTTTACATGTGGGACATCCTGGAATAGTCAGGATGAAAGCATTGGCTAGGAGCTATATCTGGTGGCCTAATATGGACCATGAAATAGCAGAATGGGTCACCACCTGCACACTGTGTCAGGAATCCAGATCAGCATCCCTCTCTGCCCTGGCTAAGGAATGGAAAATCCCTAAGGCACCATGATCCTGGGTGCAAACTAATTTTGTGGGACCAGTGAAGGGCCAAACCTTTCTAACAGTGGTCGATGCCTACTCCAAGTTGTTGGAAATATTTCTGATGTCTACTACCACTGCTGAGGTGGTCATCTGAGTTCTCCAGAGACTATTCACCACACACGGTCTCCCTAACGTGTTGGTTTCGGCCCCAATTTACGGCCAGCCCATTTGAAATCTTCCTAGTTGAGCAGGGATCAGGCATGCCCTTGTGGCCCCTTTTCATCCGGCCAGTAACGGGCAGGCTGAATGGATGGTATAATCCACTAAGGAGGCCTTGGTGCACATGGGCCAGGAGATTGGCTAGCTTGGACTGATAAATTCTTATTAGTACAACATATCACCCCCAGCACCATGACAAATAGAAGCCCTTCAGAGCTCCTCATGGGAAGAAGAATCCATTCTCAATTGGACTATTTACACCCAAATTACATTCCAGAAATACCTCCCAACTCAACAGGAAAAATCCGATCATTTATTGGGGCCGAAGTATATGACCATAACTATGCCGGAGGTGCCTTCTGGATTCCAGTCACAGTGGTAGAAAAATCAGGTCCTTGCTCATATAAAGTAGAGCTGGAGGATGGGAGACTGTGGCTACAGCATTTGGACCAACTCTGAGGCCATCTTGAAAACTCACTGCTAAGGCAACCAGCGATAACTCAAACCAACAAGAGGCTGATCCCTACAGAATCTAGCCAACAAAATAAACAAATGTCTAACAATGACTCAAACCCGGTTGTACAGTGGAAACACCCATCTAAGGAATTGAGACTCCAGTGCAGACTCCTGAAAGGATTGGGCCTAGAGACTCTGACCATGCCTCGTGATGAAATACAGATGATTTCATTGGCAAGTGCTGAACCAGCAACAGGTCCAACCACTCAGGACGACACCCAGGAATCAACTGAGCTATGCAGGTCAACTAGAAGTTGACAATGTCCTGCCTACCTACATGACTACGTTTGTAAATAGTTGAATGATTGGACAATGTTTTATCCGGGAGGGGAGGGGTTTTGCATACTAAATAGGAGTGGAGCATAGGCTTCACTCAGGTCTGCCAAACCAGCGGGAAAATACTCAAATCTCATTGGCTGACCTGTCTGACAGCTCCCTATAAAAGGGCAAGAAGTCAGACTAGCCGGCTGCTGGGTTGCACCAATCTAATAAAGAGTTGTTGTTACTGTTAGAGCTGTGTCCTGCCTCTTCCATCCCTCTAGCTAATTAAATGATATTAAATGATTAGTTTAAACTGACATACTAGATTTTTAAAATCTAGTATGTCAGAGAGTCAGGCAGATATTAAGAATGTCTTTTTGGACATGCTAAATTGAAGAACAATGGGTACCATATTGTGGACTCTAAGAATAAAATTATATATTGTTTTAAGCATTTGCAGAATCTATGTATGTTTATATTATTTTACTAATATTATAGAAAATTAAGAGATCCTGAATATATTCAGAATGATCCTAATGTTTATAAATCTGCAACAATACCACATATATTTAAGTTCCAAAGTTCTTTAAAAAGATAATCAACTGATCTATAGGTACAAAGTTTTTGGCATTTTAGAATTATGATGACCTTTTGAATTGGGATTTCAAAATCCAAACTGAACTAATTTTTCTTGATATTGGTTTAGCATACTTTGCACGTGCCCACACACACACAAGCACTCACGCATCACACATACATCCCATGGTTTACAAATCATAGTGAACAACCACAACATAACTTTAAACTATAGTAGATCAGGCCTTTGATGAGCGTAAGAAGTAGGGTGTGCATATGATGATAATACAAAAAGGGAGTCATTTTGTTATATATCATTGCTTGTTAGCACAGGAGCAGAAGCCTTTGCAAAATGAACAGTTTACAACAGAATGATGAAACAAGTGGGTCAAATCTTAAACCATTTTTGAATGACAGAGACAGGGATATCAGACGTATTTGTGTGCAACAACACAAGATATGTACAAAAGAGTGGAGTCTGGGTCACAATCAGTAGTGGGTTTCAATTTCAGCCACTACCAGTTTGCACGTGGACGCACACGTGACACTTCTGTGCATGCGCAGAGATGTCTGGGTGGATGGGCGGAGCCTCCCACCGCCACCACTACCAGTTCACCCGATCTAGGGTGAACCAGTAGCAACCCACCACTGGTCACAATACTGCAATGCTCATCATTTATCAGTTTAAACTCCACTTTTCTTGTTCATGGGAAGTTGGTACATAAAACAGTTAGATTAGACTGCTTGTGTGTAAATTGCTTGTATAAATCTACAGCAGTATTTCCAGTTTTCTAATTGTGAGAGTAGGTTCTCTCAGAGTAAGAAAGAGGCATTTGTATGAGATGAATGATGGCCCACATTAAGTTTTATAAGCAGCTCCTTGTGTTAGACTGTGTTAACATACTTTTCCTCAGATTATCATGGGTATTGAAATCTTAAATGCATTTTTGAGTGAAACATGTAGAGATATCAAAGTTAAAATGAACTGTCCTAAACTTTTCATTTTCTATGACCCGGAACTCTTCTGGCATATTTAATAGGGTACAGTTCTTTTCTTCAGAAAACTATTACTTAAGATGGTCTTCAAAGACGCAAAATAGTAAAATAGTACTATTTTGGTACTATGGTAAAATAGAACATCTGGTCATAGGGCTTTTGCCTTAGCAAACAAAGGCACTAATTTGATTAAATAGGTAGGTGTGAGTGGAATTCTCTGTTTTTCATAGTTTTTTTTCCTACAGCTTTATGCATAGCTCTTTTTCAATTCCTGAACACATAAGCAGAGCTACAAGCAACAACTAGCTGAAAGATCTAATTTGCTTTGCAACATAAGCTATAATTAGACTATGTCTGTTCAATTATAGTTTTTTTTTCTTCAGCAGCATTCAAAAAATTCTTTGCTTAAATGTCATTTAATAGCAAAATACAAATTTCCAACTATTCCCTTATTAGGAAATATTCTGAATAGGGGTTTTTTTTTCCATTTTGATGGACATTGGAGATGGAAACAAAGTGAATTCAGATTCAAGAAGGTTACATCAATTTCTCAAGGGCAATGGTATGGCATTTTCTACTTTACAACATGCTAAATAATATGTTTTTGCTTCCAGACATTGCGTATAGGTAAAGTGTCCACTGTGCACTTATTTGGTAACACAAATCCATGAAGCAGACATCTTCTGTTGTATACCTATCACAATTTCGTCTTTCCATCAGATACAGTCAGTTGGATTAAAAGACTTCTGAGGGCACCTGCTTCTTTCTCTGGTGATCTTTGTGCACAATGTGAGCCACATCAAGTTGGCTGACTTAATAACCACATGTTGGCTTGCCACACACTCTACTAACCTATGGATCAAATGATTGAGCAGTGCACCTATCAACATACCATAGTTTTAAGGCATTAAAACACACCAGTGCAAAGGCCTGAAATTAACAAAAGGTAATCCTCCACTTACAACCATTCATTTAGTGAATGTTCGAAGTTACAATGGCACTGAAAAAAATGACTTATGACCTTTTTCACACTTACAACTGTTTCAGCAACCCTACAGACACATAATCAAAATTTGGATGCTTGGAAACTGTCATGTATTTATGATGGTTGCTGTATGTCAGTGTCATGCAATGACCTTTTGCGACTTTCTTAGAACCAAAGACAATGGGGAAGCCAAATTCACTTAAAAACTTTGTTACTAATTTAACAACTGCAGTGATTCGGTTAACAACTGAACAACAACTGTTAACAACAACTGTTAACTTGCTAACTTAGTTATCTTACTAAAGATAAGACTTGTAAAATGGGCAAAACTCACTTAACAACTTTCTTATTTAGCAACCCCAACTCACACAAAAGAAGCTGTGTCCAGACCTCTTCAGAACGACACAATGCAGCACCACAACACTAAGAAAAGTGAAAGGGAAATGGCTGCTTGATGTCTTTCTCCATAATAGCTATCAAAAAAATTTATCTGACACACAGCACCCAAACCACAACATAGACACACAGCCAACCATCATGCAAAAACTAACCCTACCATACACAAACATGGTTGTGTATGGTTGTGTACCATACACAAACATGGTTGTCATCAGAAATGACAACCTCTAGGAATAGCAATAGTCCACAAACCCAGAGCCACACTCCATCAGGAATTATCCAGAACCAAAGACAAGATATAGAAGGTTGAAAGAAACAATGTAGTTTACAAAATCAACTGCAACAATTGCAACCAATTTTACATGGGACAAACATCATGTCAATTAAAAATGAGGATCCATGAACACTGGCTGGCAGTCAAAGCCACAATCTCAAATTCTTAATCTCTACCCACACTGACACCAAACAGCATCAGATCTATTAGAACAGCACAAAAACCATTGGCTTTGCTACCACCCACCACACTCGTGAATTCATCGAAGTCTGGCACTCCACAAGCAATTCCATCAACAGATACATTGACCTACAACCAGCCTACAAACCCCTCAGAATTCAAATCAACCGCACAGCCAACCTGAGTCAGCACCGATCCTCAACCAACCCATGCAAACACCACTCCAACCAGCACCTCCCACCTCCCAATGACCCTCATCTGACATAACTCCCCATCACAAGATCCATCACAAGACTCTGACCTGATGGGACACTCACCTGATGTGACCTCACTGTCACAAGATCTACTGACGACCGAAAGCCTTTATAAACAAAGAAAACTGACACTGACATCCCCTAAACTCCACTGAAGATGTTACCTAGCTTGGTAATGAAACATTCAGAAACCAACCCACAAGCTTGAGAACAAACCGTCATCCTACACCCAAGTTACAGGTATTCGTGACTATTGCAAATAAGATGGTGCCTTTAGCCTACTTTAACTATGTGTTAAAGTTCTTTGAAGTTCCCTTTTGTTTGGAATAGTTCACTGTACCATATAATATAAAAAATATTTTATAAAAGTATGAAATCTTTTTTAAATTTAATTTGGAAAACAGACTACAGATTATCTGCTTAGAAACATCTCCCCCCATTTTATTGTCAATCCATGCAACATAAATATACTAGATAAGTGACAACTGTGCTGAACTAGCATCATCCAGCTGTTCAAATATTGTTACAGAGCATTTCAAGTTGGATGGGAAAAAAGTAGAGAGAAAATGTTGCCATAGCTAACTTTTCTTTTGTGACAACTTATAATAAACTTAGACAAAAAGAATTTCCTTCCATACTTCCTTTCTGGTTCCACTTCTAACAGACCTACGTAATTGCAATTTAAGGAAAGGAAGATTGTAGGTTTTGTTTCCCAGCAAGTTTTTATTGGAAACCTGACCTACCATTTCCTCTGCTGATTGGTGTGGGAGGATACCTCCGTTCAAGTGTCTCTGTGATGGAAATCTGTGAAGGTTTGGGTTAACAGGAAGGAAAGGGATGAACAGTTATTTGCCAATGGAAATAAATCAGTGACATTTTGATATAAATAGTTGCATATAGGAGCTGAATAGCAGCTAGAAAACATCACTAGAAAATGTGAAAGCATGCTCTTCTTCCTTCCCAATAAAAATTGGAAACAGTCATACTTGTAACAGTGTCATACCAAAAACAACGTTTTGCTCCTATTTAAAGGCACATGTGCAATAATCACATCATCCAAGTCAATGGCAATATTTCCATTAATCATATTATATTGTTCCAACAAAGTCAACTTCAAAATGAATGCTAATAATCTTCTAATGGAAGTGGAATCAGACCTTAAACAAATAGTTAATGTTTGCCTTAGGTAAAGTCAGTTTATACAATACCATATCTCAACTCTCTTGAATTAGAACAAATACAGATCTTATATAAACCTAATGGCTTACTTTTATAAAAGATTAAGAATTCTAGTTACTTAGAAACCATAGTTATTAATTTCCTTCGTATATGTAAACAGTGGTTATCCTCATTCTTGTAGTACTAAAGAACATTTTTGGCTCTTTTAATATATCAGTGCTATTATTACTAATTTTTAACAATACTGTTCATACCAATTTTATGTTTGTCATCTTTATACACTGACATTTCTTTCAACAGTCTGCTCATTTTTTAATTTAGAAATTTTAGTTTCAGAAAACCTAATAGATACTTCATCTCAATATACTGATGTGTTTTACAAAGCTTCTAAAAACATAAAAGATACTTTACGACTTATTAACTGATAGCAGATGGTGATAATCATATAATATATTTATGTTGATTAAAATTGGATTTTGTTTTCATGTCAAAACCCATCATCATAAATCTGAAATGTCCATTTGGGGTAACAGAATCTAACACACAATTTATTTTTGATCCATTGGCAATCACTCTTTTTAAATTGTTTTGAGTTGCTCTGAATTACACTAATTTTACAATTTACTGTAGTGTATTATTTTTTACATTTTTTATTTTTCTCTATGATCTTTCGTTCCTCGTTCCTCTACATCCTTATTGCTCAAATTTCAATTAATAGCTATATTTTCAAATTCAGTCTTCCTTTTGAATGTCATTGGATGTATCTATATGTTCAGGAGATGTTCTGTGCCACTTTCAGTGAAAGTCCTGTTGTCACAAATTAGGTGCTTGCTAAAAGTTTGAAACATGATTATGTAGCTGAATCCTTTGTTAGAATATGTGTTTTAGTTGCCATAATATCACTAAAATATTCAGGACAGCCTGAAATCTTTTTACTCTGAGTTTTTGAACTTAAGGTATCTATCTAAGTTCCAAAGAAGAAGAACATTTAACTTTTTAGTCGTTATTATCAATAGGTAATCAATGAATTGTTTAAATTATTATGTCATTATTCCTTTATACTAACTATATATTCAGGCTATCCTGAAGTACTGTTTACATCAAATTTTTGTACTTAGATACCTATCCAATTTTCAAGGAAGGAATATGTTTAAGGGTGCTATCAAAAGATGGCACAAATATCTTTTAAAGAAGCTTTCAAAAAGTTTCCTAATTTATGTAGGTAAGGACAACAAATAACTTACATTCCTTTAATAATAGTTTTATTATTATAATTTATAGTTTATATTTAGCTCTGATTTCTACAAGTAAAATATGAGGCAGTTCTCAGGAAATTTGCCTTAAGAAAAGCCTAGCTTTAAAAAAAAGCTAAAACTTATGACATCCCATTTACCAAAAAAATAAAAAATGTGTATTATAAGACATTTTGCAAACCAGATGCTTTTTCATTTCTTAATCTGCTCACTAAATCAAGCTGATCCTGATTAGCAAACTGATTCTGAGCTACTCACTACTTTATAGATAGAAAGTTTGTAACAGCAAAATGATTCATGCTGAAAATCAGCCAGTATCACTGTCAAAGTATTCCCAGCTCATATGAGAACATTCCATCTATTCCCAAGAATGTGTTCTGACATTTGACCAAATTTGTTTTGCTTTTTGTCTGTCTCCTGGATACAAGGATTGTGTTCACTCTTTAACTGTGCCACAAATTCTCACTTAGTTAGCAAAGTGGAAAGTGAGAACAGGGATAAACCTGACAGTTTATTTTTCTTTAATGAATGGTCTTTGGAACCTGTTCTGAAAAGCACAGGAAGAGTAAACTGTGAGAAAGATGGTGGCATGCTATTCCATGTTTAGAAGAGATTGTAGCATAATATGGAATTGCATCAGTACAAAATAATCCATATCTTCTCACCCGTAATCTTTTATTAAATAATAGGTGTGGTATTTGCATAGGATAAACCCACAACATTTTGCTGTGGAAAATGGAAGTATTCCCAACTCTCATAAGTCAAAGGCATCTGGAACAGAAAATCTTGTAGATATCTGTTTCTCTCACAACAATAATGAAACAAACAGATAGAAAATTATAACTCAAGTTACTCTGAATAATTGTTACAATATTCTTAGCCTTAAATGATTTATACAAGCTTTACAAAAAGTTTTTCATGATTTTGTCCATTGTAATTACATGTCAATTTCTGTACTCAGGGATAGTCTTAATTATTCAGTTGTTTATTTCTTGCAAATATTCTGCATGTAGGACTAGAATATGATCTCTAGAGATAAATAACAAGGATTCTTGTGGCACCCTAAGACTCACAAATTTATTATGGCATAAACTTTCCCTGGCAATTGTTCACTGCATTAGATGAATGCAGTGTGCTGTGAAGTTATTTTATAAATATTCATAATTGTTTGAGAGATTGTAAACAGAATCAGCAAGAAATTAAATGTGAAGTGTTCAGAGAGCAATAATCTTTTTCTCTAAAAATGTTTATCAGAGCTTATTCTCATATGAAAAAGAAAATATATTTTAGTGTTATTTTTAAGAAGGTAATATAGAGCAAGAGGAAGTTTAATAGAATTAGAATCCATTAAACTATTCACATCAAATATATAGACATTGGTCTTCTGTAACCATTTATATTTTTGGTCCCAATAAACATAACTTCTACTTTTTTGTTAAATTAAAAAAATCCTCATCAGTCACTGAAAGTTTTGATCTTATTAGTTTGTATGAGTAATAAGATAATTTTTATGAGGTGGTGTGGATATAAAACTGAATTTGACCGTAGATATAATTATTAATCTGTACTTTTTGAAACTTTCTTTGGAATATAAACATATGGCAATAATTGTTATAATGCTATAATTGTTTTGGAACTTTTATATTCCAGACAGTGACACAGGTAGGCCATTTCAATTTTGTCATAGCCAGTGGTGGGTTGCCCCCGGTTTGCACCAGTTCTATAGAACCGGTAGTGAAACCAGCGGGAAGCTCCACCCACTGACCTTGACAGCGGGTCAAGTAAAGTTAAGTAGAATCCACCCCTGATCATAGCTAAGACTTGGCAATGACTTGATGGCACATAATCAATCAGTCAATCAATCTAACCTACATTCTGTCTAACTTCTTCCTTCCATATCCTGGTTTATTTGATTTATGGCTGTATATTCTCCTTAGCTTTATGAGAATTAAAAAGAAAAATCCTTGCTGACCCTTGAACTGTGAATAACTAGTAATGCCTCTTGAGTCTTGGAAATAAATCTTTTAATATATAAATGCCCAAGAATTCCAAATTAAACTTCACTTTGAAAATGAACAGAATAAATAATACGTGAATTTGTAAGTCTAATCCCATGATGCAATATTAAACATGTTTAGCTATCAAAGAGAGTTTTAAAACTTTTCAAATATCAAGTATCAAAGATGCCATATGTGATATTTTTCAGAAGGACTACCTGTACATCTAAAAGCATAGTTGTATCTTCAATTTCAAAGATTCCTTATTATTATATTTTGTCACGTACTGGGTAAAAATGGAGCCCATTTTATATGCCCATTTAATTAAGAATCAATGATATCATAATAGGTTAACACTGTAGTTATTTACTAACATATAGGCATATATACTATAGACACTATTTTACCCAGCATGTGACAAAATAAAAATAAATAACAATAAATATCAGCTATACAATGTAATTTATTTTCAATAATGTTATTAAATATTACATTATACAGGTAAAACTAATACAAATACATTTAAAAATTAAAATAAATAAAAAATGCAGAAAGAGAAAATACAGGAGTGAAAATGATAGAAAAAGAATCCTCCTTCATTCCTAGCAAGTATAATCAATATGAATAACTTATTATATGTCTTAAAATACAGTCAAACCATTCTTCATTCCACATTTCACCCCATTCTCTGTAAGCCCATCTCTAAAACCTCAACTCTCCATGTATGTTAAACACAAAAGTTCAGTAGGGGTTATCAGAAATAATAACATAAGTGCTATGTTCGCAGTTCCCACTCCGGTCCGACACCTAGGGGGTGCTATGCTGTTTGCTGATTGGCTGTTCCATTTGACAGCCAGGTATAAATAGCTGTCTGGCACAAACTCAGCTGTTGCTGACAGCTGAGCGGGAATTTGTGTTAGATGCCTCTCCGGCAACCTTGTTAGCAACCTTGTTAGAAATAAACATTACTGTTAACCTATTAGCTTTCTGTCTCGCCTCAGTTCTTGCCCCCTTGTTCTCAGTACAGAACAACTGGTGATGAAGGTGGGATACTGAATGAGGCTATGGAATGAGCAAGTCACTAACAAGAGCTGAATAGTCATTAAGAGTCTCAGAGCTGAGGCATCTCTGACTTTGATGATGAGAGGTCATTGGATAATCGCTGTCCACAGATATATCAACCTAAACATTAAAACTTACAGGGATGGCCACTTTCACTACTTTCGCGGCATTTAATCAATCCTCTGAAACTTGGGATTAGTATGTAGCCCGATTTGAATGTTTTTTATTGACTAATGATTTTGGGGAACTAACAGCCATAAAAAAGCATATTTTTAAAACTTTTTTGGAAATGATGTGTTTGAGACGACTCAAGCTTTAGTGGCGCCCCAATAAATACCACGGGATGTTTTACTGGCCAAGCTTAAAAATCATTATGCGTCTACGCCATCTTGCATTGCACACACACACACGTTTCACTGTAGAAATCAGGCTGAGGGAGAAAGTATAAATCAATTTGTGGCAGCCCTGAGGGCAGCCGCTCTCTACTGTGAATTTAGAGACCTCGATGATATCCTTTTGGATAGATTTGTCTGTGGAGTGCAAGTGCCGCCTCCTGTCTAAACATGACCTCATCCTTCAAGCAGCGTTGGATGAAGCCCACACTGTTGAAATGTCAGAGCAATCAACAGCTGTCATCCAGCATAAGCAGTCCGCCCTCTGCCAGAAAACCATTCACTGCCCATCATGAGGAAGCTGACTTTGGAGACATGACGGACAAGGACGAGGACATCCATTGCCTGAAGTCAATGAATAGAAAGAGTCATCCAGGTGAGAAAAAAATCCCTAATGCAATCTGCATTGTCTGTGGGGCTAATCATCCCTGTTCAGCCTGTAAATTTAGAAATGCCATCTGTTTTTTCCTTGTAGGAGAAAGGGTCATATAGCTAAGGTCTGCTGGGCAGCGCAGCCCACACCAACCCAGCAGGCAGGCCAAATATACCCAAATAGGCAGCCCAGGAATCAATTTAAACAAAATGAGGACTGTTACACAGTTAATAGAGACCAGGCAGAAATAGTCATGGGTCAAGTTACCTTACCACCCAGAAAGAAAATTTTTCTGACTGTTAGGTTAGAAGGAGTGCCATGCCAGATGGAGGTCAACTCTATGCCTAGCAGGTGCATATTTATCTATTGTGGAAAAGGTTATGTTTATAAACATCTGTTTTGGGAAAGAATACAAACACATGTCAGTCTGGCTAGTAACTAAATTCAGACTCTTTCAAATTCAACTGTTCTTTGGCTTTAAAATTTCTCCCTCTGGTCTATCTCCTTGCAAAATAGCTCCTGTAGAAAGTTTTAACAATGGTACTTTTTATTTTATTTTCCTTGTTTATGAATTGCATATTCATAGATAACCATTCAATATAACTTTAATAACCTACTAAAAGGCAACACAGTAGAATTGTCCTATAAGAAAAGTAAAGCTTAAGTTCAACAACCTACTTAGGTGACACATATAGAAGTGTTCTCAATTTCCCTTGAAACACGAGATATCAAAAATAAAAATATTTTTCTGGGTACAAGTATTTAATGTGTCTCCTCCTCTGCTCTTAGATTCCATGATCATTTATTAATATGTATAAGCACGTTCACATGAGTGTATGTACAAATGAAAATAAAGTCATATGTTTGTGTTTTTATATGTATAAACTGTGTGCAATACTTGTACACTCTGATTCCTATGAAGAAATAAATGTAAGCACTTAATGCAATGTAATGATTATTTTAGTATCTTATAGATTGGAAACAAGAACAATGTGTTCAGAACAGCAAGGCCATTTTTTTTCCTATAAACCTTAGATGTCAAACCTTAGAGACCTTACTGTAGCAAACATCTACAGCAGACTGTTCAACCCATGTTGAGAAGAGGAGGTATGTACAAAAGCACTGAATGTGTCTTGGAGATGTTACTTCTCCTTATCAAAGCAAAAATGTTGAAAATTGAAATGTTTATCACTACACCAACTGATGTGTATTAGGCAACCTCTGATCTTTGCCATTCTGTGTCTGCTTTATCTTTGTATTAGCTACATGAACATGTCTATAAAGGGGCAGATAAATCACCCACAGAGACTGACAAAAATTGAACTGTGGAGTAAAAGTACTACCGTAAGGTTTTCAGAACCTGAATCCTAATTCCTGAACTTCTAGATAAAGAAAGTTCAGTTACAGGAAGAAATGAACTATTGTGTATTATTTCAGTCATTGCACATTGCTTACTCTTTCCAATCTGATGACTTCAGAAATAGAGGATATGTAAAAATGGACAATAAATAATTGCATATGATTCCCATCACTCGAAACAATAATGGTTGTTTCATTAAGAGCCATGGTGGCACAGTGGCTAGAATGCGGTATTGCAGGCTAATTCTACAATATTGTAAGACTCCTAACTGCCAGCAATTCGGCAGTTCAGTTCTCAATGTTGACTCAGCCTTCCTTCCTTCCAAGGTCAGTAAAATGAAGACCCAAATCATTGGGGGCAATATGCTGACTCTGTAACCTGCTTAGAGAGTGCTATAAAGCACTGTGAAGTGGTATGTAAGTCTAAGTGCTATTGCTATTGCTTTCTCCGAAGGGCACATGGTATAGCGATTAGTCTGTATACAGTAAGAAGGATTGCCATATATCAATAAGCTATTGATTCTCCACCAATAGCTGGCTGGAGAATTCTGGGAGTTGAAGTCCACAAATCTTAAAGCTGCCAAGTTTGAAGACCCCTGCCTTAGGAAATCACGGAATCCTACTTTTTAATTGTCTCTCACAGCTTCCTACAACTCAGTGGAGCAGCTGGCAGGGTTGCTACACTGTTCTGAGGTGAGGTGGCAGGATACAAAATTGTAGTTAAAAATAATAACAAACTGTCCAGAAATATGATAGCATCTCTTTTTTTGAATCAGCAGCCAAGTAATCAGCCAGATTTAATTGTAATAATGTTTAACTTGAAAAAAAGTAGTTTCCAAAGAATTTTACTGGAACACATGGTTTCTCTGGAAGGTGTGTTGCTTAAGTATGGAACCCCAAAAGCAGAATCTGCTTAATTTGCACTTTCTGCTGTGGTTTGGTGAAGCATCCAAGCCAAGCCAAGATTATGGTATGTTTGTGGAAGCCAAAATACCAGATACATATAAAGATTTGAATTCCATAAATTTGTATTGAAGCACATGATCTTTAATAAACTGATGTTTTCCTTTTTAATATTAAAATCAAAGCAATAGCAAGCTACCTCTGGTCATTTTGTTTTTCTGTTTAGGTAAGGAAATATTTACAAAAGAATGATCCAAAGGGTCACAGATTGTCTAGTTAAGAACAAAGAGGATATTTTCAGTCTTTCCAGAATCAGCAAAAGGACACAGCTTGTCACTATCTAAGTAGGAATAATTAATGCACTCCCCTTCAGAACACTGGTCTAAAGCCAATTAATTAGCATGATCAGAAAATCTCACTTTTTTCCTGGCAAAGGAAATAAAATGCAATATATTAGCAAACAATCTGTTGTACTTTCATGACTTCTAAAATTTACTGGTTGAAAAATCCTCACTCTGACTGATGGTAGAATTGGCTTAGACCATTTTTCTAAATGTGGTTATTTGCTGAATACTCATAACTGCAATGTAATCCAAGGACAAACATTACAAAAAATTTTTTTAAAAACCAAACCCCCAAAATCAATAAACCATTGTTTTCTGTTTTCAGACCCCCTTTTTATAAATAAAGGTGACAATATTGGCCTAATTTATGATGTTTTTAAAGAACATTCAAAAGATCATACTATTTTAATATTGTAAATTACTACATAATCATAATGCAGTACAATAAGATTTTATTTTTTTCCATAAGCAGATACAACTGCCATTTCATACTTGTTTTGTCTAATAATTACTAACATAAATGTAAAAGTAAAGGTTCCCCTCGCACATATGTGCTAGTCATTTCTGACTCTAGGGGGCGGTGCTCATCTCCGTTTCAAAGCCGAAGAGCCAGCACTGTCTGAAGATGTCTCCGTGGTCATGTGGCCAGCATGACTAAATGCCAAAGGCACACGGAACACTGTTACCTTCCCACCAAAGATGGTCCCTATTTTTCTACTTGCATTTTTTGCTTTCAAACTGCTAGGTTGACAGAAGCTGGAACAAGTAATGGGAGCTCACCCTGTTACATGACACTAAGGATTCAAACCACTGAACTGTCGACCTTTCAATTGACAAGTTCAGCGTCTTAGCCACTGAGCCACCACGTCCCTAATTACTAACATAGGTTATGGCTAAAATGAGACTCTCCATCTCTTCTGGCATTTTATTTCTCACTATTTCTCACCCTGAAAGGTTGTATTTGTGCTGCTTTCTTAAATTATAGGTGAGAACCAGAATTTATCTCCATGGTTCATTAACAACTTGCTTAGTTTTTATACCATCAATCTTCAAGCTTTCATAAATATTCAGCTCATGATCTGGAAAGGAAATGGTGGATAGCAAGCTTAATGATTCATAGATTCCCAAATGCCAGTTCATTCAAAAGGATACACATGCACAATCATTTAAAGCACAAATCTTATTTTGAAAATATAATTGCCTAAAATAAATGTCTGCTTCCCCAAAAACAGTATTTTTAACTATAAGTCAGAATTGGAATACCAAGAATTTGACATCTTGTCAACTGTCCCATTTGGCACATTCAACAAAAGGAACTCCCAGCTCTTCAGAATGACGAAGCTTTATTGAAAGACCCATCTAGGCACAGCAGAAGCAAAGTTAGTTCTGGGATTTTTTCACAAAAACCCACATAGATAAAACTCCTTTTCCCCCTCTGGGCCACCCACAGTTCATAGTTCACCAATTGTGTTCAGTTCTTTTGTTTTGGGAAAACTGTCTGCGGAGCTCAAACATTCTTCATAACTTGACCTTGGATAACATCTCACCGGCAACAGAAGGCTCTCATGCATTCCATAGCCTGCCCCCCCCCTTAGGAATTCACCACCTTCCTCCTGTCACTGTTTAGCAAATTGCAAGCAAAAGCAGGTGCAGGCAACTATGGAGTTGAGTCAAGTTTGACATGCCAACCCTCCAGAAGAATGATAGCCCTGGAAAATAAAACACAACATTGCATACAACATTAGACATTCCTGTCCACTTCCAAGACCACCAACACTTGGACAACCAGGATGCTCAGCATGAAATCTGCACATTATCCTAGCTGCCTTCACATCTATCACTACCATCCATTCTGCATTGGACAGATGGTAGCCTTTTTATAATACTAAATACTGCCATTTCCCTGTATGGTACCAGGAGTTAAGAGTTTTCTTAATTTCATAGTGTTCTTCTTCTTTGACCAGAATAAGAGGAGGAGGTGCTTCTGTAGCAGGTCTTAATCCCAAACTGCATAAAGTTTTCAGCAGGTTGCAGTAAAATATTGGGTGGACTCACCTAAGGTTTTTTGGCAGCTGCAATTCTACAGTAACTAATTTGAAAAGGTCCTATATACTTGGGATTCAGCTTCTTACAAGGCTGCCTCAGGTTGAGAAATTTTGTAGACAGATATACTTTATCTCCCACATTTAATTCCCCCTTTAGTGCCCTCTTTTCGTCTGCTTGTTTCTTTTGTGTTTCTCCAGCTTTCTGTAATTCTCTGCGCACTACCCCCACATTTTTTAAAAAGTTTCCATCCACTCAGCCAATGACACCAAGGACAGTTGTCCCTGGCATTAGCACAAATTCCACCCCACTAGCAATCCTGAAAGGGTTAAATCCCATGCTACTATGCATGGAGTTATTATATGCCACTTCTTCAAAAGGCAGGAGTTCAGCTCAATTGGACTGTTGGTAATTGACATAACACCTTAGTACTGTTCTAACACTCAATTGGTTTGCTCATAGGCTCCATTGGTACTGTTGTGGCTCCGTTCCCTGAGCCTGGATTATCAGCAGGAGAGGACTCTGAAAGTGAAGGAGAGGAGTTGGCAAGGCCTCCCACTCCAGGACCTTCCTCTCTGGCAATGCCTCTGGAGGACACCAAAGGCCACGAGATAGCCCTGGGGCCAAGCACGTCCATGCAGCCACAGGTGGACAGTAATGAGGAAGATGAGTCTTGGCTGGACCCTCGACAGCATCGCAGAGATAAGTGTGCGCAGCAGAGGAAGAGGCATGCCAGGGATTAGGCTGAGTCACTGGACCACACCCCACAGGGTATAACAGGGGGTGTGGTGGCTGTTCAAGTTCTGTGATGAGCAAAAACTGAAAATAACTCATCCTCTCTGTGTAGGAACTTTGCCTTATTGGACTGAATTCGGACTAATGTCTTTGTTATTGTGAGTAAAGATTATTGGCAGCCAGGCACTGCGTTGCTGTCAACTTTGTCATCAAAAAATATTTTGTGTGTTGGCTTATTAACTCTTGGCCGTCTGTGGGGTGCGTGTGTGAGGCGGGGACAGAACAGGTACTGGGATGGTAGGCAGAGCTGAGGCCCTGAAAGGAGCCAAACACCTTAAGGAATTCAGGCCAAAATTTTGTGGTGAACTGCACGCCATGGTTTGAGATGATGCGCTTTGGGACTCTTTGCAGTCAATTGATATGTTGTATGAATAACTTTGCCAGGGTTTGGATGGAGCGAATCTTTGTGCACGCCAAAAAATGTGCCTGCTTGGAGAATAAGTCCATAATGGTCCAAATTACAGTGTTCCCAATGGTCTCTGGTAAGTCCACCATAAAATTCATGAAGATCTCCTCCCAGGGGTTCATCAGGTTGGCTACTGGCTGCAGTAACCCAGAGGGCTTCCCGGGCATTCATTTCATTGAAACACACACAGGGCAGTTGGCCATGTAAGTGTCTTATGTCCTTTTTCATTTTTGGCCCCCAGAATTGTCTCTTCACTAGATGGAGGGTCTTTACAAACCCAAAATGTTCTGCTGCCCTTGCATCATGACTCTGCTGTAAAATTAAGGTCTGCTAGCTGGCTGGGATATATATTTTGGTGCCTTTCCACACCAGCCCCTCCTTCATAGATAGGTTGACTTGTGCTACTGGAACCACTCATCTCTTATTAGGGGCTCTTATAAGTCTTGGACTGTCTCCAGCTGGGGTGTTGCTTGTTGTAGGGTGAGAGCCAGTGCTGCATGCTGCTTGGATGGGATGAGCATCACCACTGCCTCTCTGGTGCTATTGTACTCTGGCATGCAGAAGAGGGCATCTGCAAGGAAGTCTGTCCCCCAGTCAGATACTGGAGAGTGAAGTTGAACCAGTTAAAGTATTGGGCCCATCAGACCTGCTTAGGGAATAGTTTCTGAGAGGTCTTCAGCACTTCTAGGTTCTTATGAACCATCCAGACCTTGAAGGAGATCTTGCTACCCTCCAGAAACTGTCTCCATGTTAGGAACGCCCATTGCTCTCCTTTTCTCAGATAGCCCAGTGCCTTTCAGTGTTGGACAACTTGTGAAATGTGAAGGTGATCAGTAGGACTATCTGGGCAAAAGTGGGGATGAACTGGTGGTAAAAGTTCACAAAGCCCAGGGAACTCTATATTTGCATTCTGGTCTGAGGGGGCTCCCACTCCAGTATTGTCTTCACCTTACTGGGATCCATCTCTATTTGATATCCCAGGTACTCTAAGTGGGTCTTGTGGAATTCACGCTTAGACAAGTTCTCATAGAAATAGGCTTCGTGCAGTTTCCTAAGTACGGCTCCGACCAGTTTTCCAAGTTTTTCAGGGGTCTTGGTATATATTGATATATCACCAAGTACACCGAGACTCCCTTATAAAGGTGCTCATGCAGGACCTCATTTATCAGTTGCATGAATACAGCAGGGGCCTCTTGCAGCCCGAATGGCATTACTCAGAATTGATAGCAACCTAGGGGGCAATTAAGTGCTGTTTTCCACTCATTCCACTCCTAATTCTCACTCGGTAATATGCCTCCCTCAAGTCCAGCTTCATGAAGATGATGCTGGATAAGAAACATATTAAGCTTCTTCTAGTTCTCCCTAAATATCTTTCTCTCTCCTCCCTTTCATCTAGGGCAGTGTTTCTCAACCTTGGAAGCTTGAAGATGGGTGGACTTCAAGCTACCAAGCTACCCATCTTCAAGCTACCAAGGTTGAGAAACAGTGATCTAGGGCCAGTTTTGAATGAAATACTGACAGCTTTTAAAATGTCCTTGAGAAACCCTGATGCTACCACCTCCTACATCTCTCAGTTTATCTATTTCTTCCTCAGGGATTCCAAAATGACATACAACCAGAGATTCTATTTTCTTTCCACCTACTTTTGGAAGCAATAGGAAATAAAACAGAAACAATCAACCACAGGTGACAAATTGTCTACCACATATGCAATTCTAGAATCAACATTCAGCTTGAATCAACTGAGGACTCTTTCTAAACTTTGTATCACCACTGTCACTTTCGGCAGAATATAGATATGGTGTATTATGTGATATGGGATCAAGTATGGGGAAATGGTTTGTGATGAGGGTCATATAATAGTCTCTAAACCAGGGCTCTCCAAACCTGGCAACTTTAAAACTTGTGGATTCAGCTCCGATGCTGGCTGAGAAATACTGGAGGTTGAAGTCAACAGGTTTTAAAGTTGCCAAATTTGGAGACTCTTGCTCTAAACATATGTACAATATCCCTGATTAATTATAGTAAAACATGGCTAGATATATAATTCCACATACTTTCTGTGGAATTAATGTTAAAGTATATGAGTATGTACAAGTATGGGAATCTCACTGAACATCAGTGAATTTACAGTATGGAGAAGGTTGTGTGCCAATCTGATGTTCCATATGACTGCATTTCAAATTGGTTTACTTATGGCTTTAATAGGAAATCGCTTGACTGTTATGCAGCAAGTATCAAAGTTCTGACTAATGAGCCAACTCTAGTAGTATATGATTGCCTCCACAAGTGTCACAGGTCATGTTGTCCAATTAGGTTACTGGCAGGCTTCTTGGGCACGCCTATCCATGCTCACATGAGACCTGTGGAGTTGACCTTGGTTCCCATGAGATAGATCAGTCTTGTGTCTGACAGTGCATTCCAGCCATCTCCGCCACCACCCACGCCATACTGTCTGGCAACTGAGAACCAACAAAATGGCTTCTGCCAGGTTCAGTTTGAAGTTGACAGTACAGGTAGTCCTTGACTTGCAATAGTTCACTTAGTGACCCTTGGAAGTTACAACAGCACTGAAAAAAGTGGCTTATGACCATTTTTCACACTTATGGCTGTTGCAGCATCCCCATGGTCACATGATTTACATTTGGATGCTTGACAAATGATTCACATTTCTGACGGTTGCACTGTCTTGGTGTGATCCCTTCCTGTGACCATCTGAGAAGCAAAGTCAATGGAGAAAGCAGATTCACTTAACAACTGTGTAACTAAATTAACAACTGCTGTGATTCACTTAACAAATGTGGCAAAAAAAGTTGTAAAATGGGGCAAGATTCACTTAACTAATTTCTCACAATTTAAATTTTGGGCTTAATTGTGGTCATAAATTGAGAACTACCTATATATCTTTGATTGAAAAGACACTAGAATAAATCACCCAATTTTTGCAATAATTTTATTGAAGATTATATATATATATATCAAATTAACACTATCTACATAATATAAAAACATATGAAAAGAAAGAAAATATTTTTTTTAATTAAAAAGTGAAAAAAAATAAGAAATTACAAAACCATTTGTCAGACATGTATCATCACAAATTTTTAGTCATTTTGCAGTCATGAAAAAAGTCCCTAAATTTTAGTTAAAAAATAAACCAGCATGTCTTGGAAGACTTTAATTACAGTATAAAGGTCAGGGGGTTTCCAAGTCCAGATTACTTTGGTTATTTTTCCATCCACACCCATTTATTTTATAAAAGCTTTGGCATGGAAATCTTGAGGAAATGAGCTTTCCTGTAAAATGCAACATTAGAATATTTTGTTATTTTCATTTGTGGTCACAGCCCAATTTGATTTTTCTGAAAAGCATCAAACCCATAAAAATATTATTTTGAATTTTACATTAAAACATGGTTCTTGTTGTAGAACAAAGTACAGTGAGTATGCTTTTTCTAAGAAGGTTAGAAGTGTAGGAAGAAATATCCTCTGGGTTTGGCTCCAAGTGGGGAAAAAGACACTGGAAACATGGAGACTGCTTGGAAAGATGGTTTAATGGTGGACAGGATCACATGGCTTGAGTTCCTGAACAGAAAAGGGGCAGATACAGCAAATCCTCGGGTTTTATGCTCTCTCTGGCTTTGAACTTCCTGGGGCTCAGAAACAGTATCCTGATTGATTGTCAGACTCCCAGGGGGTGGGGGTCTTCGCTAGCCTTTTTGGCTGATGGTCACATGTGCTTCCCAGGTCACATGCTTCCCAGGTCACATTTGGTGAGTTTCTGCTGCTATTGTGTAGAGGGCTAATCCTATCTTTGTTGGATCTTTGGCAATTCCTACTATGGCTCTGCCTGAAGGAGGTAGATCTTTGTTATGTAGAATAGACTGGCCCAGGCCTTAATGGCCCATGGACAAAGGGTGGGGGCAGGAAGATAGGAGCTGCTTCAAAACATGCTTATCCATTTCTCATCCAGGGAAATATAATTTTCTACCTTTTTAATATTTCCCAAAATATTTCATTCTCCTAGGAAAGGGGTGTGTGCTAACCTCCTACAGAAATTTTCCCGTTTAAATGATGTACCCTCGCCCACTGCATCATCTGAAACAAAACAGGAGAAGTAAAGAAAACCCTTAAGGATCTTGTGACATACATCTTATGCCAAAGATTCAGCTAGGGTATTTCATATCTTCAAATAATCTTAATATAAATTTGTAGAAAATGATGAGATCTGACACTGCATTTTATAGTCAGAGCATGGCCAGAGAAAATACAGTCAACAAATCTGTAGGTCTACAAATTTGTAAATTTTTCATCACAGAGAAATGATGCATAATTCCGGATTTTTAAAAGAATGGATCATATTGTTCTCTAGATGTTAAAATATAGCTATTTCAAAATACTTATATTCAAACATAGAAGAATGTTCCAGATCTAAGGTGGGCATTGAGTATTTCAGAATGTATTTACTGCAAAATGTTATAGAATTTTTATTCTATGCATGTACTGTTCTTACCTTCTTGATACGTAATATATAAAATTACTACAACTGCTACCATTCTCCCAAAGATGCTTTTTCAAAAGGCAACTAGACTTTGTTTTTCCTTGAAGATGGTTTATTTGTGCCTTCTAAGTGGCCTCAACAACTCTCAGAAAGGGTGCTAACGACTGCAAGGAATATAAATCCTTCCCTCCTCTACCATTCAGTCAGAGCTGAAGAAACTTTTTCGATGAGAAGTGAAATGTTTTCAAGGAAAAACAAAATCCCGTTGGTTTTTGAAAAAGCACCTTTGGTACAATCATGACCTGGATGACTGAGAATCTCTGCTACTATTATTATTCTGGCCAGTAAGGTGGAGAGTGCTGAAAGAGAATGAAAGAAATCACTGCATCTTTCCACTTGCACTGTGCTACAGTTTCTTGAATCATCCACTGAAGCACAAGTAGATCTAAATTAATACTATCATAATATCTGGGATGTCTTCATTTGTTAGCCTTTCTATGAAATATTCAATTAACCCTTTTTCATCAACTTATATCCTGTGCTAAAAGCTGAGACTCAGCAAGTGACTCAATATTTGCCCTGTATTAGTGCTTGTCTGGGCCTTCAATGTGAGCTTTCAAGAGAGTCAAAAAATTTACAGACTTGTCTAAGTTAGGGCTGTTCAAAATCAGAACAGGTTTTTATACTTAACAACCCTCTCAGGGATTAGGATAATGGCAAATTCTACATGGATTCCATCTATAATGATGTCATCTGTTTTAGGAAATATATAATGCATATTGAGAAAGGAAGGCAGTAGATTAGTTTAAATTCCAGATTATAATTACAAAGCAATGAACTAGGTATGCAATACTGGAGATCCAATTCAAGTCTGAAATTTCACAGAAATGTGTGAGTCATTTTATCTTGTATATTAAAAGGTTCTTTGTATGTTGATGGAGAAGATGAAAGCTTCAAGAATTGAAATTTGCTAAAAATTGCTGCAAAAATAAACGCAACATGCAGAGGCAGAAAACGGCCAAAGGGTGGAAGCCGGTGGGTGGGTGGGGCTTCTGCAACATTTGCTGTATAAGACGCACAGACATTTTCCCCCACTTTTGGGGGGGAGTGTGTCTTATACGCCAAAAAGTACGGTATTCATGGTTATAGTTTTTAAGATTTTGTTACTGTTATTCACATGGATTTCCTTGAACCTGGTGCCATATTATCAACTCAAGGTGCTACATTACAACACTGAAAACATTGAAAAAAATTAAGCAGAATTCAAAAATATAAGAAGGAAATTTTACTGCAATATGACAAGCCAGCTAAGATGGATGAAGATGGATCTTACCATTTTATACTGTCTACTATATAGTCCAAACTTGATATCATCTGACATCCATCTGTTCTTAACATTAAAGGAATACCATTTGATTCATGCAAAGAGCTAGAAAGGACTGTCAGAACCTAGATGAAGAGGCAAAGTGTGGAGTTCTTTTACTGTACTAGCTTTAGAAGCTTGCTTTTTGTTAGGAAACATGTGTAGAGAATGTATGGAGAATAAATACAGTAAAAAAAAACTCATTTCAACATTTATTTTTCTGCGTCATACATGAAAAATACCTTAATTTAGTTATGGAGGTTGGTTTTCAACCAACTTTCAGTGAAAAGCCCCATTCTTGAAATATTTATGTCCGTGACTGGATGGAGCTATTGGAATAGCTGCTCATGAATTACTGTCCTCCCCTTTTTATGACACGAGGTGCTTCAAGCTAAGAACTTCCTTCTTTAGATCAGCCTGAAAAGAAGGCAGTAGATTTTCTATTAGAGAATTGGTCTACTTATAACTTCATAAAAAAATCTGTTCCTTTGTAATTGCAAGTAGGAAACAATGAGTTTAAATTTGGTCCTAAAGTCAATATATATAGTAGACAAGGATCAGAACACAGTGGGTGAGGTAGATGTAGATGTAGATGTAGATGTAGATGTAGATGTAGATGTAGATGTAGCAGTTCCAGGTGACAGTAACATAAGGAAAAAGGAGTATGAGAAGCTGGAGAAGTACCAGGGCCTGAAGGAAGAACTAGAGAGGATGTGGAAAGTAAAGGCCAAAATGGTCCCGTTGGTGGTAGGAGCTCTTGGGCCTGACTCCTATGATAGGAGACTGGCTCCAGCAGAGCTCTCTGTTCAGAAAAATGCAGGGCTAAGAAAAACTATGATACTGTCCATAACCCTCAAAGTACTAGACCTCTGATAGAGGACCCAAAATTGAAGAAGATACATACCACCCACAAAGATGAGAAAGGGATTTTTATGAATTAGTTCTTGTTTATTCCTATCATTATTGTTTATTCCTTTCTTTAATGGAACTAACTCTTTAGTGATTTGCTATTTATGTTAAGGTGATTGATGTTATAATAACATCCCTGAATGCATTGTTGCATAATAATTTTATTTATTTAATAAAATTTATTGGCCATCCTTCTTACCATAGGATAACTCTGGGAGGCTTACAGTTACATATACAGTTAAAACATAAAAAGACATTAAAACCAAGGACAAATGGGGAGGAGAGGGATGGGGGGGGTGGAGAAGTGGGATCTGTTGTCTCAATCAACAACCTTCATTACAGTATACTCCACTGGGGCCCCAAGCCAACTATCAGAGCCATATCTTTAGGCCTTAAGAAAAGATAGTAAGGTTGAGGCTACCTCACATTGCAAGATGTTCCATCACATGATGAGGTAGTGGTGGATAATTTATTTTATTTATTTAATCACTAAATTTACTTGGCACTCTTCTCATTTTGAAATGGCTCTTAACAGTTTACACCATTCATAAGCATTCAAACCATAAAATAAATATTTCTAAAATGATAAAATTATATCTCAGGCAACATTTGCTAGTTTACATTGCAAGTCTACCTTAGGAACCAGTTGAAACAGCATTCCGAAGAATATATCTTATACATATTATAGCAGCAGACATCAAATTAGGGACTGGGAGCATGTCAACAAGCAGAAATTGTGATCAGGTAAATTAATCTAGCAGCAGCATAAAGAGAATGTTTTTGGCAAAACAATGTAGTCCAAAATGTTAAAATTTATGACATGTTGTTGCACACAGTCCTAAATTCAACGATGGTGATAAATACATTCTTTGTGCATGACACATAACACTTTTCATTTTCTTTGAACTCTGTCTCACATTTCTATAGATTTCCTTATAATATATGATCAGCTGAGAGATTATATAGAAAGCAAGTGTTCTAAAGATGCTCTGCTCATGTTTTATATTAAGAAGAAGAAAATAAGAGGATTCTATGGATTATGTGATTTCAAAAAGGTTCTAAGTATTAGTAGCCAAGATGATCTCACTCAATTAAACACCACAAAGCATATGAAAATTCTGTTTCTCTGGTGCATTTCTCTTATTGTGTATCAGATAAGCTAACCCAATATTTGAATCAAAGTAACCATTTCCTTCTCAGATAATTTTTCCTCCTTTTTTCTCTTTCCCAGGCTTTACAGATGTTACTGTGCGTAGCTAAAACAAGTCAGTTTCCAGAACTTTGAACACTGTCTGTTACAGAGGTATTTGTATGGGAGATATTTTGCAAAATAGATAGAATTTACTGCCACAATGATGGGCTTTTGGGGCCAAGAGTCAAATATAAAATGGGTCATCACATTTATTTGTATTTTTGAAATTGCCTGTAAGATTTATTTTTCTTAAGTAATTCTATTTTCCTGCTCTTTGTTTCACATACAGGCAGTTAATATGTTTGTTACCAAAGTTCCAGTTGTAACAATTTAAAATAAGATAGTAGATTTGTGAGCATTTGATTATTAAGATTCCATTTGGCTCTTTTCAAGAAATCTATTTCCAAAGTTGTAATATAAATGTGGAAGGATAATATACCTTTGGTGTAAAATATGTTTGTTTCCTAAGAGATATAGACTTGGATTCATAAGAAATTGCCAATTTCATCCTAAAAGAACAGAAATGTGTAACAGAAAAAAACCTGTTGAATTGCCACAATAACTCATCTTGGCTTTAAAAAGTCAAAATGCTAAAAAGTGCTGCATTCCACAGCTTGCAGTGTTGAAAACTTTGAAGAAAGTTTTTTTCCTCTCATCCAGATTTCAGCAAAAAGGAGGGGAAATCAGGTCAGAGGTTACGTGTTTGGAAACTAACAATCCTCAGATGACATTGAGAGTTTTTTAAAAAAATTAAACTTTCTCCTAAAACTTTCTTCTTCCTTTCTTTGGAAAAACATTGAAAAATGATTTAGGAAAATAATTAATTTCTAATATTAAAGGCATCCATGAGAAGTAGTAGTTATGAGAGACAAGGCACAAAAAACTAATTGTTGTTATGAATGGTATTTAGTTTCCTTTCACTCCTCAGCTTATTAAATCAAAGAATGATCCAGTAATATTTTAAGGAAACAGTATTCCCACGGACCAAATATTTTTCATTATCAGCATTGTCTACTTCAGTAAAGTGATCCAGTTTACAATATCCAGTGAATATCCAGTGAAGAGATTTATTTGATTATGTGCCATAAAGTTGTTCTCAACTCTTAGCAACTACATATAATTCTTCGTGATACAATAGCTGCACTATTGTAGCTACATAATCTTTTTCTAAAACCTTCAAATATTATCTAGCTTTCAAACATTTAGGACATATTTTACAAGTATAGAAATAAAGTAATAATCCCCAGAAATGTAAATGTATATATACAGAATATTTGGTTTTTCAATCCACAATTAATTAATGTATATAGTTTTAACATGAAATTCCCCATTTATTCTTTTTTATTTCCTTGGATTCACTCTTTTTCTCTCTCCCCACGCCCCCCCCCCCATTTTTCTCAAGATAGTACTGTTGACCTGGTACAGAGATTTGACCACTCTTTTCAGTCAATTCTTTGGAATAACTTCTTTCGCAAAAGTAATTACTTCTAGACATTTTTGGGTTAATGTTTATAGCTGAGAAATATTCTTAGTCACCTTGCTTGCACTACAATCTCTTCCCAGATTTTTAATTTTATTCAACTCTGGGAACTATGAAGATTTCTTGTATTCAGGAAATCTTTATCTTTCTGTCTTTTAAGTATATTTATTTATTTGTTTGTTTGTTTATATCCTGCCTTCATTATTTATACAAATAACTCAAGGCAGTGAACAATATCCTCCCCCTATTTTCCCACCACAACAGTAACAACCGTGTGAGGTGGGTTGGGCTGAGAAAGAGTAACTGGCCAATATCCAGCTAGTGTTCACAGCTGAGGCTGGACTTGAACTCATCATGGTCTCCCGCTTTGCAGCTTGGAGCCTTAATCATTAGACCAAACTGACTCTTTATTTCATGACTGATTTGGAGATACGTCTTGGATTGTTGTCTTCCTGAAATACTCTTTTTTGCTTCAGATTCTTCACTAATGGTGGAACTTTAATTTATTGGGTTTTTAAATATTTGGCTAAATCAATTCCTGTGCCACTGGCCACCACATAATTGCCAAGGTACACTAAAACATCCCCTAGACTTAATGGTCAGCAAGATAAATTTTTTCTTCAGATGCTCCAAACTTTTTTCTCCTGATGTATCTGCTTTCATATATCATATGGCAAATAATAATTCATGGCCTTCTTGTTTATCCCACAATGATTCTTGTGCATGGATGTAGCATTTGATGATGGATTGTTCTCTGAGAAAGCAGGGTTTTTGTTTTTATATATCACCATGCTGCAAGTGATATCAAGTGGCTTAAAATATAAATATTAATATTCAGAAAACCAATAAAAAAGGTACTAACTTAACTTGGCATCCAATCCCAATAATCTGAATTCATGGTGAGGGCAGGAAGCTCTGTTTCACCAACATGGTGCCAAACTAAATTGGCAACTCAGTCACAGCCTTGTGAAGCTTCTGAGTCTAACTCTTCTGTAGGACCTTTGGGGATTGACTATTCATGACTGGTAATTTGCACTAAGGAATTTTGTAATCTATAATTTGTGTTATATTGTTTTCATTCTACTATTTTTTATTTATGGTTTTTTGAGGTTAGGAGGGTAACGTAGTTGAGGTTTTATATTTTATAGTTGGTTGTTGTAGTCTACTGGAGTCTGAAGGATTTGGTAATGTATATAGAAATTTGATAATAATCATAGATATTAAATCAGAATTTCCTCTGATGCATAGATAACTAGCTTAATAAACCATACTTGTGTATGTATGGGAAAGTGGTGAGGGGGATAGCTGTTGCATCCAGTACAGCAGAGTTGGGCCATCCAGTTCATGTATTTTGCCTTTCACACAAAACTCAGCCATATAATCTGACATATCCTAACTCTTACACTCCTCAAAATATTCCACTTTTATTAAAACCCTTTGAAGGAAACTTCAGTCTACTCTTGAACAATGCTGAAGATAACAATAACTGTCAATAAGTAACTAGTTATTTCCTATATATTTTTTAAAATTTTCATCGGCAGTGGGAACAATATTGCAAATACCATGTACCATCTCTGTTTATTTGATGTCAAGTATTCTGAGTTAAATGACATCCCCAAATTAGTATATATTGAAAGATGAGTTCTTGTCTCCAGAGATGCCTGTCAACTTAATTGTGTTGCCAGGAAGAAACACTCATTCCTTCCTTCTCTATGCCATTTGAGAATTGGGCCGAATTCTCAAATCACTTCAAAACCTCATCTTGAGCAAATTACAAATGCCCTGGTGTCATGCCTTTTCATATAAACATAGAGTGGTTATCTGCCATTCATCTACAAAACAGATCCTCCTTTTATCAGGAGAGATAAAAGTAGCCCTTGAAGATATTTACTTTAATATACTGACCTTTCACTATGAAGATTAGAGATTTGTCTCAAGAGATTCAAATTGCCTACAGTGAAATTTAAAGGCATTTGGGAATACGGTTCACTTTATTCATTGAATAGCATATTCAGAATATATGTGTGGACATAAAAACATGTTCAGCTTTAATTTTTCCATTATAGAACTGTTCTAGTCTCTTATCTGAAGTAGTACAAAGTTTACTTGTGGTGCAATGCTTGACTTGGACTGACAAGATTTGGATTTCAACCGGTCCATGAAACAGGTGGGTAACTTTACATCAGTTTTCTCCTCCTCTCCTTCTCAGTTTAGTTTAATCCAGAAAACAAAATTGTTATATTAATAAAATATGAAAATTCCAGTCATATTTCCCAACCTAATCTTTAAAAAAATGTGAGGTCTAATTTTGGTTAATATATAATGATATATTCATAAGTATATTACACTGATAGAAAAAAATACACTTTTTCTAATGTATATTTGCCCCTAATGGCAACTAAAAATATAGGATTTTCTATCAAAAAGTAATACTGATGTATAAAATACCTACAAAAGTGACACTGCATGGAAAAAAAACATTGAACTTCAATGAAGCGGGATAGGAAGTGTATTGACACTTTTGAACTTCGGTATTGTAGAAGACTCCTTAGTATACTGGAGACAGCCAAGAAAATAAACCAATGGTGATAGGAATGATGAGAAGATTAATAGTAATAGTAATAGTAATGCAGACCTAGTGAACAGTAAAACAGTGTTGGGGGAATTATTTGTTTAGCAGAGAGATGGTATTTGGGAAAAAACTGTCCTTGTGTCTAGTTGTTCTATGTGCAGTGCTCTCTAGTGTCATTTTGAGGGTAGGAGTTAAAACAATTTATGTCCAGGAAGCGAGAGGTCTGTAAATATTTTCACAGCCCTCTTTTTGACTCGTGCAGTATACAGGTCCTCAATGGAAGGCAGGTTGGTAGTAATTGTTTTTTCTGCAGTTCTAATTATCCTCTGAAGTCTGTGTCTGTCTTGTTGGGTTGCAGCACCAAACCAGACAGTTATAGAGGTGCAGATGACAGACTGATCTGTCTATCTATTGTAGATGCATAAAATGAATAACTAGATTACATATAGAAATCAATAATTTAACCATTTTAATATTTATTTCTAACATAAATTGCAAATGTAAAATATAACATGTCCCAGTACTAATGTGACTTGCATAGCATTAAACATTTACAGGCATAGTATAATTCCAGGTCATGATCAAGGGAATATTTAGGTAATGTGATAACCTTCCCATTTTTGATAAGGCATAACAGTGCTATTTAGAACAATTGATAAATGGATTGTATTGTAAGAGGCCTAAATAGACAAAATCCATTTATTGCTTCCCTAAACCCATTCCCATATAATCCTACATATACAATGATGAATTACCTGGTGCACCTTTTTTCATTCAACCACAGAAGTCTGGGTGTCTGGCTACTAAATTATTACATAATTGCTGGTTAGATCCAGGAAATCAGAAATGGAACATTTTGCTTGATTGGGCAAAGCAGCAGCATGCCATAGAAGAAAGTTTCCTTTATCCTCTGTATTCTCTGAAACCGAAGACAGTGCTTAAGAAAAACAAACAGCATATGTAAAAAAAAGCCCATATCTTGGTTGAAATCTGAACACCAAAATCCATCATCTCATTCAGTCACATAATATTTTATTACTTCAGTTAGGACAACTGTGATTATTCCATTTAGATTTTTTAAAAAATATTTAATTGTTTTTTTCCCCATCTCCTCATGAATGACTGCTGAATTATATGCATTTTTAGGATCAGAACAAGATTTCTTGAATTCGTGATTTCTGGCTTTGGGTATAAAAATTGAAAGCATATATTTTTTCAATTTTCTATCATCCTCAACTGGAAGGAAACATCCTTATAAAAAGCAAACAACTTGATAGAGTAGAATGAGTCAAGAGTCTATCTAGCTTGTTATGACTATTTTATTGGGGAACAAACAAAAATCTGCCAAGTAAATTTTTAAATTATTTGCAAGGAAGTCAACAACTTTTTATAAATATGAATGCATTTGTGATAATAAAAATGTGATACATTTCAGGGAATATTTAAACTATAATGAAACTCTTACAGAGATATGTTTACTCTTGTAATATATGCTAGCAAATATAGGAAAAAATTGATCTTTTTCACTTATCTCTTATTGTGATTGTTTAGAAAATCTGATATGGAGACAGCTGCCTATTAAAACAATGTTAAGGGAGGGAAATAAACAAAATTTCGCATTTCCATCATTATCAGGCATTTTCAAGAACTTTGTCTTCCTGAAAGAATGGTCTAAGTGGCACATCCCAGAAATCTCCTGGACTTGCAGTTGAATTATATTTCATTGTGGTGATAGACTAGCATCTTTTATTACATCTGAGCATCAAAGGCTTGTTCTTTGTTTCTTCTACTTCAAGATATCTCCACTATTTTGAGTGCCTATGAAGGATATATCTCTTACTTTTGTAGAAGTGTGCCTTACCAAAGATTGTTCTGTACATCATATACATAAAAAATAAAGAAATAAATCTGAAGATATTCAGGATACAAGATAGATTCTACAAGTTATTATAAAAATTGTTCAGAATTCTTCTCTCCGGTTATATAAGGAAAACATCCAATTAGAATCTAAACATATACTAACTTCCATTTAGAACTCCCAATGCTGACATCTATAATTTAACAGCTGAGAATATAGATGTGGCTTTTCCCTTAAGGGTGAAATACTACTTTGTGTGGGGGAGAAAACTGTGGAAATCCTTGTTTATCTTTAAGAAAACTGGCATATGTCTTTGTTACAAATAGACTTGTACTAATGCAATTCCAAAGGATAAACTGTTTATTTAAAGCACTTCACATGAGGTAGCACCAAATTTAGCTATCTCAGTGCAACAATTCTTGTTTATGGAGAAAGTAAAAGTCCTGCAATTTTATCCTGGACCATTTCATATAAATAGATATGGAAAGGGAAGGATCTATTTTTCATTTGTGACCACAGTAGCAAAATTAATTTAATTAGATTAAATTAAATTAAATTAAATTAATTAGGGCACTGGAGCTATGGAAAAATATGATTTTCTTTTCAATAATTTTGTTAAGGATTATATCAAACAAGTAAGAGTAATGCAAAAGTCTTGAAAAAATAGAAATATAATATCTATTTATATCTATATATCGATTAATCATCATCTACCTTTATCTGTTTATTGAAAAAGTGCAAAGAAAAAAGGATTAATACAAAATAAAGTTATATATAAATATATTTCCATTTCCTTTCTTTCCAAAAGAAAGAAAAATTCAAAGAAAGTTCCCCCTTCATCCCCAGCATTTATAACAGGGGCGGGTTTCAAAACCTCTCACTATTGGTTTGTGTGTGGGTGCGCGCAACATTTCTGTACATGCATATAAGCATCTGAGCGGGTGGACGGAGCCTCCCACCACCACCACTACAGGTTTGCCTGATCCAGGGCAAACCAGTAGCAACCCACCACTGATTTATAGTCAACATTATAATATCTTATCATTGACTCTTAAGATATCATTCCATTCCTCATCCCCTTTTCTTTTTCTATAAAGCTCTACAGTTCCAATTCTCCTTATTAATCAGGAAAAGTCCAATGAGTGCTACCAGAAATAACAATTTAAATATTCATCTCTCCATTTCCATTTAAACAACTTCTCCCTAATTCCTAACCATAATTCCTAACCATAATCAAATAAACCAAAATGAATTGTCAGCTAGGTTAAAGTGAGATGAAATTTGGCAGATAGGTGTTTTAAAATTAAAATAAGGATAAATAAATTAAATGAAAAATTACATACTACAATGGTTTTTATAAGAGCCTGGTGACGCAGTGGACTAAGTGCTGTTAAAGTAGCACTTAGTTGCCAGCTGCCTGCAATTACTGCAAGTTCAAATCTCATCAGGCTCAAGGTTGACTCAGCCTTCCATCCTTTCGAGGAGGTAAAATGAGTACCCAGATTGTGGGGGCAATAAATTGACATTGTATAAAAAAGAACACTGCTTGGGGGGGGGGGGCAAAAGCCCTATTAATGCAGATATATACAAAAGTATGAAGGCTATTGCTTAATGCATTGTAAGCCACCCTGAGTCTCCAAAGAAGGGCGGCATATAAATTGAACTAATAAATAATAAATAAATAATAAGTAACAAACATTCAAATATTAAATGTGAGCAAATCAGTCATGTTTGCTCAATACATACATGGCTCCCCATTATAATTTGTTCATACTTTATTTCATTATATGTATATATACACACACATTTGGATCACAAACTGCATCGCTACTCATAAAAATGTTGATACTGGCATATCATTTTGTTCGGTTTGCAAACTGTGAATGTGAGTCAGGTCATGCAAGCAAAAGCATTTCTCTCAAGTGCTCAGAGCTACATCTTACTAAGTTAGAAGCCCTGTTAAAACTATATCCTCACAGATCTTCCTTACCTGGGTCTCACTATATCACAAAATACTTTGGTTACCTCTTTTTTTTATTGTGTCCTCATGAATTTGTCTTTATGCACAGCCAGACTGTTATGTCAAAGTGCCTTCTCCTGGTCTTTGCGGGCGGGAAGTTAAGAGGGAGGGAGCTGCTTTGGGGCAATGAGACAGCCAATCTTAGCTGTGGACTGTGGATGAGATGAACGCCATGGCTAGGAGACATTACGACAAACCCATGGTCTCATTCCCTGCCCTTGGCTTCAAGTTATTCTTAATTGTACATGATTTAAAGTATGGTTTCCTCTTCTCCTAACACAATCTATATCATGGATGTAATTTGGCACACTGAATTGATTGCTGATTCACACACTGGTTAAAATACACTGAATTGTCCACTTTAGGCTGCTATGAGAATATCCCTCAGTCACTCTGCATGACTACGTTATTTTGTTTCATTTGAGGCTGTCCAAAAGAACCCTCTTTAAGGTAAGCTGCAATCTCCTGGGGAAGGAGGAGATTGAGGTCCACCTGAAGGGGCGTGCTGAGGAATTAGAGGATTTTCTGGAAGACAAAGTCACTCAACTTCATTACCAGTTATATGCTGGCGCGGTTGCTGGTCCGGTGGAAGCCCCTGAGGCAGGTTCTTGCCCTGTTACCTGGGAAGAGTTTGATCCTGTTGCTCCTGAGGAAGTGGACAGGATCTTAGGGAGTATGAGCGCAAGCACCTGTGTTTTAGACCCATGCTCCTCCTGGCTTGTGATAGCCTCCCAGGAGGTGACAGGCAAGTGAATTCTGGTAGTGATTAATGGTTCCCTACAGGAGGGGGCAGTACCCCAGCACTTTAAGGAGGCTGTGATCCACCCATCACTGGACTCCACCCAGTTGGATAATTTCCAACCTGTCAATCTTCCCTTTTTGGAAAGAAAGAAAGAAAGAGAGAGAGAGAGAGAGAGAGAGAGAGAGAGAGAGAGAGAGAGAAAGAAAGAAAAAGAAAAGAAAAGAAAAGAAAAGAAAAGAAAAGAAAGAAAGAAAGAAAGAAAGAAAGAAAGAAAGAAAGAAAGAAAGAAAGACCTATGACAAAAGCAATTGCAAGCTAGATCTCTTGCCAAGAACACTGCAGTTTGCAGGAAGGAAGGAAGGAAGAAAGGAAGGAAGGAGAGAAGAAAAAGAGAGAAAAATAGAAATGAGAGGGAGAGAAAGAGGGAGTGGGAGAGGGAGGGAGGGAGTGTGGGAGGGAGGGAGAGGAAGGGAGAGGAAGGGAGGGGAGGAGAGAGAGAAACCCATTTCCCACAGAAAACAGTGAGCCATTAAACCTGGGTAGGCATGGCTGGGGGAGGTCATGTGACTGGGTGGGAGTGATGTTGAGTTGGCCATACCCACCCAGGTTTTGTGGCTCCTGGTGTTTTCTTTTCTCTGGGAAATGGGTCTAAATAGTTCTTTGAATGTTTAAGGTTGCAGACCCCTGCCCTAGTCACTTCCCATCTTGACTATTGCAACATGCTCTACTTGGGGCTGCCCTTGAAGAGCATCCAGTTGGTGCAAAATGCAGCGGCTCACATGGTTTTGTACAGACCACAGTGTGCACAGGTATCACCTCTCCTGTGGGAGCTGTATTGGTTGCCGATTTGTTTCTGGGTGCAATTCAAGGTGCTGGTTATTACCTTTAAAGACCTTCATGGCTTGGGACCAGTTTATCTGAGGGACCATCTCTTGCCATTCACATCTACCTTATCCAGGGGGAGGCAGGGAATGCTGCGGGTCCCATCCCTGAGGGAGATACACCTGGTGGAACCCAGAAGAAGGGCCTTCTCCGTGGTGGCTCCCTCTCTCTGGAACATATTCCCCCAGAGATTAGAATGGCTCCCACTGTAATACTCTTCCAGAAGGCACTGAAGACCTGGTTCTGCCAGTGGGCCTGGAGAACCCAGAGTGGGATGGAGCCCATTAAATGGCTCATGTGATCTGCTGTCACCGGGACTGGGCCTGGGGACTGATTTTATATTATATTAATTTATTTGATTATTTTTATTAGTTGTATTGTTTTAAATGTGGTTTTATATTCTGTAAGCCATCTTGAGTTGCCATGGGCGAATAGGCGGCAATATAAATTCAATAAATAAATAAATATAAACTAAGGCCTTTGTCCCTATAATGCACAATTGGCTATTTTAGCCAAAACAAGCTTATATTTTCGGATTTCCCAGTCACCTGTTTCCACATAAATTCTGTTCTGATTAACAGCAGAAAGGTACAAATAAATTCTCCACAGCTACCTAAGATTGTTTAGGGACTGGCAAATAGTATATGCATTTTTAGAATGAAGAATATTTGTTTTTCATCCACCTATATACCCAATTTTCTTTATCCACAGAAGAAGATCATCTCTACAGGATACATATTATCAAATTGGATTGATCTGAAGGGAATTTATTCGCTTTCAGGCACAGGACATCTGCTAACAGTTTAATCTTTGTTCACCGACTGTCACTCTAGATCTGGAAGATGATTCCAGACTTCATGCAGAGCTGTTTGAAAAAAATTCATTGTCTGTCAGTGAGAATTTTAAACTAATCTCTGCTGCAAGTGCTTTTCAAGGCATTGATAGACAGTGTTCAGACTAGGTTTTATGTAACAACAGGGGAGACCGGTTGCAGAAAAAGAAAAAGCATTCACATACCAATGCATTATCTAAAGCAGAGAACCTTTTTTAAAACTTAAACTCTCAGCATGTTTGTAAAGTAAGGTAGGGGACATTACTTTAATGTGTAACAAGAATCACAATCAATATTATGCACATTTTTAAGGCCCTATCCAACAGGACCCTGAATGACCGTCAGCCCACTTCTTCTGCTTGCTTGCAGCCACAACGGAGCAGGAGGCTAAGTGATGCACTGATGCTGCAACACAAGACGGCATGGTGGTAGAGCTGTCCCATGAACCCCACACCGGCTTACCTTAGGGCCCCAGCAGCCAGTCATCCAAGCCCCAACACCAGTCTCACCTTGTGGCTGCAGCACCAGCACAGGCCTCCTATTCTGTTGTGACACAAGCAAGCAGAAGAATTGAGAGGGTGGCCATGTGGGCTCCTGCTGTATATGGGTGTATACAGCAGGAGCACCATGAGCAACCAGTTGGTGTGGGCGGGCAGGTGCTCCTGCTCCTAAGTAGGGCTTATTTTGTGGTGGGGTTTATATTAGGTGCTCACATTAAAACATGCCAGGGCTTATTTTCAGAATAGATCTTATTTTCAGGGAAACAGGGTACTGCAATTGAATAAGCTATATCTTCCCTCTCTTGAACCACTTTAACTGGGATACAAATAAGAGTTCTCCAAGCATTTGATTCAAAGTGTTGAGATAAGCAATCCTGACTCCACAAGAGACAACGTCAAGACTCTTTTTATGTTTCCACACAATACAGCATCAATATTTGATGGAAAATGTAGATTTACATGTTTTTAGCTGAGGTGAAGTGGGGAAACAGCCCTATTTTCCTTAACTGTCCCATATCTCCAATAAGCCAAAAATGAAATGAAAAATAAATATACAATAGATTGTAAGATTTTATTTTATTATTTATTACTTATTAAAATTTGTCAAACAAAAATGAGAACAAGAATAAAAGAAAAAAATACAATGACAGGGACGATAGACACATTAGTGCACTTATGCATGACCCCTCTACTGATCACTTAACTACGAAGTAAGGTCCATGGAAGTAAATTTGTGACTGAAACTGTGAAAATTTGAAGCTGAGACAACTGAATCAGGTAAGACATTCCAGACTATTACAGAAATCATATTTACCAGTATCAGTAGCAAGCAAAGTTCACTGCTATCCAGTCTACATTTGATGAAAAAGCATTATGAATTGTTGCATAAAAATTAGTAGTAGTTTTTATGTATTATTTATAAGGTTATTAAAAACAGTGATTGGTCTCATTTGAGACAATGATGAATCCGCATACAGACGGGAAATTGAACCGCATGGTGAGCTGGAACAATCTGGAATGAACACACTCAAAACTGTAGATATGTGGTGGACTTTAGGAGAAACCCTCCCATACTACCACTGCTTACAATACTAGACAACACAGTATCAACAGTAGAGACCTTCAAATTTCTAGGTTCTATCATAACTCAACATCATCAAAAAAGCACAACAAAGAATATTCCTTCTGCACCAATTCAGAAAGCTCAAACTGCCCAAAGAGCTGCTGATACAGTTCTACAGAGGAGTTATTGAGTCTGTCATTTGTACCTCCATAACCGTCTGGTTTGGTTCTGCAACCCAACAAGACAGACACAGACTTCAGAGGATAATTGGAACTGCAGAAAAACAATAATTACTACCAACCTGCCTTCCATTGAGCACCTGTATACTGCACGAGTCAAAAAGAGGGCTGTGAAAATATTTACAGACCCCTCGCATCTTGGACATAAACTGTTTCAACTCCTACCCTCAAAATGACACTATAGAGCACTGCACACCAAAACAACTAGACACAAGAACAGTTTTTTCCAGAACACCATCACTCTGCTAAATAAATAATTACCTCAACACTGTCAAACTAGTTACTAAGTCTGCATTACTATTAGTCTTCTCATCGTTCCTATCACCCACCTCCTCCCACTTATGACTGTATGACTATAACCTTGTTGCTGGTATCCTTAAGATTTATATTGACTGTTTTCCTATGACTATCATTAAGTGTTGTGCCTTATGATTCTTGGTGAATATACTCAGGAGGAGCCTGAGTAGCGTGGAGGAGCCTGAGTAGCGTAGGGGAGTAATGCCTCCTACAAAGGCAGCATTTAAGATCCAGCTGCTGCAATTACTTTCGAGTTCAATCCCAGGCAGGCTCAAGGTCGACTCAGCCTTCCATCCTTTATAAGGTGGGTAAATTGTTGGGGGCAATAAGCTGACTTTGTATAAATATAAATATACAAAAGTATGAAGGCTATTGCTTAATGCATTGTAAGCCGCCCTGAGTCTTCGGAGAAGGGCGGCATATAAATCAAATTTTTTAAAAAAATTAAAATTATATATATATATATCTTTTCTTTTATGTACTTCGAGTGCGTATGCACCAAGACAAATTCCCTGTGTGTCCAATCACACTTGGCAATAAAGAATTCTATTCTGTTCTGTTCTGTTTTGTTCTGTTCTGTTCTGTTCTGAATGGGGAAACAATGAATAAACTGCAAAGGAAAGTTGTAGAACAGACAAAACTATTGTGCAGTGGTAACAGTAATATCTGTGTACAAAGAATATAGCCCACATACTGCAATGTATTAAATAAGCAATACTAAAGCTCCTATGACAATTACAGATGTTCCTTTTTTAAATAATGGCACAGAAAATTTAAACTGATGCTGATATGTCTACTCCAGATTCCACTTGATATGTGGTGGCAGCTTGAGCTAGGTGGGTTTCACTCAACCTCTGTTTTTCTATCTAAAGTGACCTTGCTCCAACCCAGTTAATGCTGAACAGGAAAAATATTTTCTACTACAGGAGCTTTCAGTCTGTAGCATAAAGCACCTACTAAAATCATGAGGCAGATAAATTCTCCCTCCTTTCAATAACCAAAATGAAGATGTGTTGCAAGCTTGCTGTTGCAGAATATTCATTGATTTAACTTGGCTATATGATTTTGACTTCCTCCCTCTTGTTTTATCTCCTAACTGATTTTAGAAGAATGGCTAGTTTGCACAGATGAGGAGTAGCAAACTCCTATCCAGATATTATTGAATTTTAACTTCTAGCTTGCCCAATGGAGAAGATTGCCAGTAACTACTCTAAATGGTGCTCCTGGTTGTATACAATATCAGATCTATCTTAGTGCAATCAATGTCGTACATCCAGAGTTGGACAAGATCCTGGCTCATAAAGACATTAATTTGCACTGGCAGCAGTAAATTGCATGTAAATTAATTGCAAATAAATTAATTATTATACAGTTAATGTTTAATTTTCCTGAGAAGGGTCAAATAAACAAAAAAGAGGAAATCACACAGCAAGATACAGAAAGGCTTCAACAGAGTTATACATTTCATATGGTTAACAGGCCAAGAAAAATGTTCAATCTTTTTACTTCAGTGACACAGATAATGAATTTAAAGCCCCCCTCCCTCCCTCCCTCCCTCCCTCCCACAGAGAGAGAGAGAGAGAGGGAGGGAGAGAGGGAGGGAGGGATCTTATAGGGAAAAAATGCTGAAGAGAATGGGATGAAATACCCACAAAGAACATATTTCTTTCTTCAAATCATCCCTCGTCAGAAACAGCTTGCATACTTTAAAGCAGCAAGAAAATTTTATCACTTTTCCAAAGAACCAACATTCTCTATTGATTTTCCTTTATTATAATTACAGTAAAATAAAGATATAATTATACCCTCATTTTACATTATATAAATAATGCCATTGCCTATGAAAAGTGTGTGTGAATAGTGTGTGAGGTAGAAACTTTATCTAGAGTATTTGCATGCCATCTAGTGGATTCATGCAAATGTTAGTTGTTTAATAACAACTAACATTTGAGCCCATTCTCCATAAGATTAATTATATGAAACTTGCAATATGATGATTTCATAGCACCCAAAATAAAATTTTATTTTATAAATGAAATGGTTTACTGAGGGAAATATTAAAAACATATAAACAAATGTCTGGTTATGAAGCTTTCTGGGTGACATTTTTAGCTCACTAAAAGGATGCTTTATCTACTTACTACTATAACAGCTTTTATGATACGTTGTTGGAACTGGATTAGAGTACTGTAGCCAGGAGACTTTATTGACTACCATTTTTATTAACACTTATTACAATTATATTTTATTAAAAATATATAAATTATGCTGAAATACATTAGTCCGAGGAGGAACTACCTGAATCCTGATTTTCATGATAAAGAGATCCTTTTACACCAAACTCTGTACAATTCTTCCCTCCCTTGTCATTTCCCAAATAAATAAATGTTACTTTTCCTTCTGAATCTGCAACGTTTTGTGTAATGTTGTTTATTTGTTTGTTTATTTATAAAATTTATTGGCCACCCATCTTACTACTGCGTACCTCTGACAGGCTTGCAATCATAAAATTGAGAATTTATATTGGGAACTTAAGCTCTGCTCCTCTGGCTTGTGGGACAGCCTATGGGAACAATTCATCTCTGATATGCCTTTATTTCTCCTACACTGCAGTTCTTCAATAGACTTCTATAATGTTGCTTTAGCATGATAGAATCAGTGGCAGACATTTTGAAGGGTTTGGAGAAGTTGAAAGAGTAGCCATTATAATATTGTTCAACTTCAGATCTTACACTCTAGTGATGTAATGTAACCAGGTATTTTTGTCCCTTGTTTTACCTGTCCTATATTTTACAGAAAACTTTTAAAAGCTTCTTTATAAGCCTATAAGCTTTATTTTGGTTTGATAAATTCAGAATCATTTTAAACTTTTGCTTTGAATTCATGTACATGACAAACAATAAGGTTCTCCGAAAATGGGCTCCATCACAAGTCCAAAAGCTTGGAAGACAAAACCTGTGGCCATGGGGACTGACCCAAATTTGATCCTGCAACAAACAATAAAGTTATTAAAGCTGGTGTTGACAAAGTTTTGTAATTGTGCTCAAGGCGAACAGTAATTTCCTATCTGCTCTGACATATTTGAATCCATGGTTGTATAGTATATTAAATTTATAAGGAAAAGAAAGACAGTAACAGACAAATTATAATGAACCTCCAAAAGGATTGATCTGTATACTTTTTGGGTTTGGACTTTCTGTTGGTTTCTGCATTTGAATGACAGAATAAGATTTTGAAAGTCCTCTTGAATTTTCATGACTGTGACTCTCCAAAACTTGCTGGAAGACCTTTTTCTGTTCTACAGCATGCAAGACAATGCAGTATGTTTTCAAGAACACCTATTGGCCTTAAAAAAAAGCAGTGAGACCTCTAACACAGTACTGCAAGTAAGATCAGTTGGAACGCAATTATCCGAAAAATAAAATCATGGTATTTATCAAAAGGCCCAAGATGCATTCATGGAGTAGGGTAGATTTCCACAAGATTGAGCAATAGTCCTTCATTTTGCACAGTAGGAAACTCCATGAGAACTATGTTGCTGAAAACGCATAAAGGAATTCATCTGCCATCCTCAAATTTCTCAAGAAAAGCAGTGGCCGCTATATGCCTTGCAGCACTCAAACTATTCAAAGCAAGCCAATAGTGTAAGTTCTTTAACCCCACTGCAACTTTGCACTATTAGAACTTGCTCAATCCAAATTTCTTAAGATTGTCATTTCAAGTCCCAAAAAATATGTCTCTAATGCCACCTTGAAACTAAAGACAGGCCTCATGAAAGTAGAGGCTAGAGTGTGGGTTAACTTTGGCTCAAAGTATTCTTTTCTTCCTTTGCCTTGCTTCATTAATTATGAATGCTGATTTTCAGTCCACATGGAAAAAGGCAATGGCAACTAAAATCTCATAATTGGGCTTCTCTCTGGGTTTTTTTATTCAGCATGGAATATGATCAGATCAAGGCACCCATTAATCAGTATTTATTTATTTATTTACTTATTTATTTAATTTTTATACCGCCCTTCTCCCGAAGGACTCAGGGCAGTGAACAGTTAAAATAACATACAAATAAAATGTGAATATAAGATGATTAAGTCAATTTGGCTCATCAGTTAAGAATCTTCAGCATAAAGATTTAGAACAATTAGAAGAGATTTATGCCAGCCCGGCTTGGTGAAACAGAAAGGTCTTAAATGCACAACGGAAAGTACGAAGATCTGCGATTATTCGTATCCCTGGGGGTAACCTGTTCCAAAGGGTAGGTGCCCCCACAGAAAAGGCTCTTTCTCTGGGAACCACTAGTGAACATTGCTTTAGTGACAATACCTTGAGAAGGCCCACCCTGTGGGAGCGTGCTGTTTGGTGGGAGGTCATCGGTTGCAGAAGGTGGGCTCGTAGGTACCCAGGTCCTAAGCCATGGAATACTTTAAAGGTAAGAACCAACACCTTGAAGCGCACTCGGAAGACCACCGGGAGCCAGTACAGCTCACGTAGGAGAGGTGTTACATGTGAGCACCATATCGCTCTCAATATCACCCATGCAGCTGCATTCTGGACCAGTTGGAGCCTCTGCGTGCACCTCAAGGGGAGCCCCATGTAGAGAACATTACAGTAGTCCAAACGGGAAGTGATGAGGGCATGAGTGACTGTGCATAAGGAGTCCCGATCTAGAAAGGGTCGCAACTGGCGAATCAGGCGAACCTGATAGAAAGCACCCCTGGCCACGGCTGTCATATGCTCTTCTAAAGACAGCCGTGTGTCCAGGAGAATACCCAAGTTGCGAGTCCTCTCCGTGGGGGCCGATGACTCGTCCCCAATAAACAGTGATGGTATCAGCTGGCTATATCAGGATGCCGGCAGCCACAGCCATTCGGTCTTGGAAGGGTTGAGTCGGAGCCTGTTTCTCCCCATCCAGATCCACACAGCTTTGAGGCACCGGGACATCACTGCAAGGGCATCATTGGGGCGGTCTGGGATGGAGATGTACAGCTGAGTATCATCAGCGTAAAGATGGCATTGCACCCCAAAACCATGGATGAGCTCACTCAGCGGCTTCACATAAATGTTTAACAGAAGAGGTGAGAGGACCGACCCCTGCATCACCCCACAAATAAGGTGTCTTAAAGTCGACTTCTGCCCTCCTGCCAACACAGACTGTGACTGGTCAGAGAGACAGGAAGAGAACCATTGTAAAACAGTGCCTCCCACTCCTAGCCCCTCCAACTGGCACAGCAAGATACCATGGTCAATGGTGTCAAAAGCCGCTGAGAGATCTAATAGAATCAGGATAAAGGAGCAACCCCTATCTCGAGTTCTCCAGAGATGTTCAACCAGTGCGACCAGTGCCATTTCAGTGCTGTAACCAGGCCTGAAGCCGGACTGGAACGGATCTAAGTAGACAGTTTCATCCAGGTACTGCGAGAGTTGCTGTGCCACCACACTCTCAACAACCTTTGCCATAAAGTGAAGGTTGGAGACAGGACGGTAGTTTGCTAGAACAGCTGGGTCCAGAGAGGGCTTCTTGAGGAGGGGCCTCACCACCGCCTCTTTCAAGGTGGAAGGCAAGAAGCCCTCACACAGAGAAGCATTTATAATCCTCTGGAGCCAGCCTCGTGTAACCTCTCGGGAAGCCAGTACCAACCAGGAGGGACACTGGTCCAATAAACATGTGGTTGCGTTCAACTTCCCCAGTAACCTGTCCATGTCTTCAGGGATCACAGGGTCAAACTCACCCCAAATAACATCCTCAAGACTCGCCTCCATCACTTTGTCTGGACTTACCTAGTCAGAGTCCAAGCCTTCCCGAATTTGAGCGATTTTATCGTGTAGGTATTGTGCAAAATCCTCAGCTCAACCTTGCAAGGGGTCTTCCCATGCTCCCAGATGGAGGAGAGAGCGGATCACCCTAAAAAGGGCGGCTGGGCGATTATCTGCTGATGCAATAATAGCAGAAAAATAGTTATATTTTGCAGCTGCTATCGCCACTAAGTAGGTCTTAATATATGACCTCACTAGTGTTTGGTCAGATTCGGAGTGACTGGCTCTCCAACTACTCTCTAGGTGTCTTTTCCGGTGTTTCATTTCCCTCAACTCCTCGAAAAACCAAGGAGCCGGGCAACTTCGATGCCGGGTCAGAGGCCGCAAAGGCACAACTTGAGTATGTAGTAGACACAGTAAGTATGTAGCAGACATAGAGCATCAATTGGATCTAGGCAGATCCCCAACCTTATAGCCAGTGAATCCAACAGAAACTCTTCATTTATTATTACATAAATACCCAGAGCACTTAGGATAATTCTACACCTCCTTGCTGCTTTAATATTCTAACCCTGCTACAATATATAATGTTGCCATGTTCTGGGCAGCAGCACTTAAAATCCATGAGATCATGCATGACCTGTGCCACAATCTAGTCTTAATGGGCACCTTAACAGGCACCATAATCTAGTCTTAATGGGTACCTTAATGGGTACCTAGTTCATCATACTAGTACTGCTCTGTACTGTGATAGATTTAGTTTGTCACTTTCTATTTTTATGCTACCCTATACTCATTTCCCTCTCCTTTTAGATTTTTCTTAGACTTACATATATATATATATATATATATATAAAATATATACCTTTTAAAAAATATATATTTTAGCTTTTTACAATTATTTTAGTTTTTAACTTGGCACTCTACTCTCCTTATGCTGGGCTTTGACCATAGTAAAGATTTTATTTAATATAACTGAGAAAATTGCACAGAATTCTACACTGCTCTGTCTTTCTTTTCATGCTGTCTCGAAAATAAGTGGGAATTGAAATGGTATGTCAAGCAAAACAAACAAATAAACCCATTCATTTTAATTTTATTTTCTCCATGTTTGACTACATGACACTGCACAGTATTTTACTATTAACCATTTATATGGTTCCATGAACATATGAGGATAATAAGGGTTCTGTTTTAAAGTAAGACCTTCTTGTGCTGTGACCCACATTCATCTCAGCAGGATTACTGTAGTGTATTTTCCTTTAATTTTCTCTATCCATTTGAAAATGGAAGATATTACCAGGCTGCTCACTGAAATCTGAAGTATATACATAAATTTCATGCTGCTCTTTCAGTGTTACTATATTCAACAAACAAAATGCTACAGTGGTGAGTTTAACATCTGTCCTTAATGAATGCATGTCCTGAACTGCAAAATGAACGAACAGGATTTATAGCCAGCAAGCCATCACAAAGGCTTATCAATTCATGTTTTAATCAATCCTGCAAAACATGTAGCAGAAATGCTTTGCATTTTTGAGGCATACGTTATAATAAAGCAGAGAAAGCAGTGGTGGGATTCAGCCAGTTTGCACCACTTCGGGAGAACTGGTTGTTAACTTTCTGAGCAGTTTGGCACACTGGTTGTTGGAAGAAATCATTAGGGCAGAGAACCGGCTGTTAAATTGCCTGAATCCCACGGAGAGAAAGCAACTATTAGCTTTCTATCTTTTTCAAGACTTTCTGATGTGGAGAAGCAGGAAAGAGAATCTGCATTATTGGCACTATGAAATATTACTGTAAAGTTAGTCCTCAACTTATGACCATAATTGAGCCGGAATTATGGTTGTAAGTTATGGTGAACATTAAGTGGGATATCACATGACTGAAAATTTTTACAACTTTATTTTGTGGTAGCATTAAGCAAATTCATGGGTGTTAAGAAAATGCTGCATTTTTAAAGAAGCCATTGTCCAGAATGGGTGGGTTTTGTTGGAAACTATAAGTAAAAGCTGGTTTCTGGTTAAAAAAAAAAGGCCATAAATGCTGCAAGAGGTCATAAATGCAAGCTGGCTGCTACGTGCCAAAAATATGATCAAGTGACTACATGGACCATTGGAACTTTGAATTCCGATCACAAGTACCTTTTCTTGGGTCTGTCAGAATTTCAGACAGTCACTAAGTCATAAGTCAAGAATTACCTGAATGTGGTATCTGCTTTAAGAACAGAAAAAGTCACTTCATTAGCTGATGCTTCCAGCTAGGCTAGGAAAATATCACATTTACAAGGCCCAGACATGTGAATAAAATAATCTAAGTTGAAAAAAATTACTGTGTTTCCCCAAAAATAAGACCCTCTCTTTTATATGTGTGTGTGTGTGTGTGTGTGTGTGTGTGTGTGTGTGTGTGTGTATAAACATAAAACAGATTTTTTTCAAAACAAAGCTTTTGATCTGGTCACAAATTAATACAAATCACTAACAAATCTTAATTTAATTAACACAACTTAATATTTTACTCAGTTATTTCCCTCAATTTTATCTATTTAACTATCCCATTATCCCCCAAACCCCATTACTTAAATCTTAAATCCTAATCAATTATAATTTCATTTTTCTCTTTCATTTGCTTAGATGGATATATTTTAACAATATAAATCCTCACAATAATTATAAACATTCATAAAGTAATTAATTCCAAGATAATCATTTTATTTTTACTAATGAACTCAACATTTATAGTCTATTTCTGATATTAAACCTAATTTATTCATTTCATTTTAACTATTAATCTCAACATACTCCTCATTTGACTATCCCACCTCATTTTATTTTGCTATAAAACCCAGCATCTTTATCTTCATCTTTGTTGTTAAACCAATCATTTTTATTTCCTGGCTGTAAAACACAGCATAACCATTTTATTTTGGCTGTTAAGACACAGCATGCTTATTTTATTTTTTGGCTGTTACAAAGCATATCCTTTTATGTTTTGGCTGTTACACAGCATATCTATTTTTATTTTTTGGCTGTTAAACACAGCATAATCATAGTTGGTTGAACTATCCCTACTTAATCCTTTCTTTATTGTTTCCATCCATCTATACATTGCTTATTTTCAGTTAATGATATTTATCCTTATCCTTTTTCAAAACAATTTAATATTGAGACATGGTTCTTGCTTAAAATATACCTTTAAATATATTTATAAATTCCTTTTAACATTTTAAATTAACCATATTTATCTTTATCCTTTTTCATACCAATTTAGCATTAACATAAAATTCTTGCTTCAAACATACCTTTAAATATATTTATAAATTATAAATATAATATATAATATAATATAATAACACCAGCTGCCTGTAATTTCTGTGAGTTCAATCCTAGCCAGGCTCAAGGTCGACTCAGCCTTCCATCCTTTCTAAGGTGGGTAAATTGAGGACCCAGTTTGTGGGGGCAATAAGCTGACTTTGTATAAATATACAAAAGTATGAAGGCTATTGCTTAACGCATTGTAAGCCGCCCTGAGTCTCCGGAGAAGGGCGGCATATAAATCAAATTAAAAATAAAATAAAATAAAAAATAAATTCCTTTTAACATTCTTAATTTCTGTAAAAACCTCCTTTTTATTACTACAATCTACCTGTACATTGTTTTATTTTTAATCACATTGTTTCACTCTTCTTTTTTCTTTTTCCAGTCGTGTTTATCTTATTTCTTCATCTTCTCTCCTGCAAACATATATTTCCTTCCATTTTCAAAGTTTTCAATTTTGTCCCCCATAAGTCATATTATATGTTTTTGTTATTTTTATTCTGGATATAATGTATCAAATCTTTTCTTGGGCCTGTGCTTATTCCTTCTTTTATTCCTGTGCCAATTTTTTAAGTTATTATTGTTCCAACTATAGGAGTTCCATTATAATTTCCTTTTCTTTTCACAAAAGTCAAGCTGCCTGCAGACTGAAAAAGACACTTCCTCTGAAAGATCCTGAAAGATCTGTAGAACTCAAAATTTCCCATAGCAGAAAGGAGTTACAAAGTTCCTTTTTGAACCAGATGGTGTCCCTCTACAATCCACATTTTCCATTAATCATGCGAGTATCCATTTTGTGTTATTATGTAACAATCTAATTTATGTCTTCTTTTAATTTTAAAAGTATCCACTTATTTTTTTTAAAATCCAATTCAAATTTAAAATATCCAGTCTTTGTCCCATATCTCAATATTTAATTCCTTTAGTTCTATTCAAAGCTTAGTTGTTTATTGGGTCTTTGTTTCTTTAAGGTAGCATTTTAAACTTTCAGCCCCTTTGTTATTCAGACGCTATTTTATAGCTAGGGGTCTTATAGATGTTAATTTTAAATTCTAGCCTGGGTTGGTTGTCACTCACCTGGCTTCAGAGAGCTCCGTTTCTATCCACTTTCCTCCAGCTCATTTCTTGCCCAGTTGTCCCAGCTTCATGGCAATCGCCATGGCTGCTGCCCACCGCTGCCAACTCACAGAGGGTTCCCTCTGACCTCCAAGGAACTTGCCTGTTACTCTTGGTCGTCAGAGGTGCCTCTCCTCTTCCCCGGTCTGAAGACCCATCAGTGGCGGTTTGGCAGCCAGGATTTTCATGGGGCTCATTAGAGTCCGCTATTTCTCCAACTGTCTCACCGCGACACCAAACTGAAAGTCCTTCCTCTCTTATATTTTTTTGAACCCTGAAATAAGCGCTTGGCCTTATTGCCATGTGCTCAAAAGCCCATTTGGACTTATTATCAAGGGATGTCTTATTTTGGGGGAAATGGTAGAAATTACATTCTCAGAGAAGATACTTTTCTTTGGTGAAATATTATTTTTAAAAAATCTCTTGGTAGCTTACATTATTGTGAAAGGTCTCCACTCTCATCACAACACAGTTGATTAAACTGTAGATTGATAAGAAAGCTAAGATTTTTCTGTTAGCCCTATTTCCATATAGTGTTTGGTATCTACCCTAGCTTGGGAATAAACAGCCACACTGAATACACTGGGTGTCATGTCAATTGACAGAATCATACTTTGTAGGATTAGATACAGAAAAGAAATGACTGAAGTTGTAATCCTTTGCACAGTTGTTTGACAATGATCGAAGTCAGTGGGATTTATTTTACATTACAAGAATACCAACAATTTCATTATCTCGACTTGTAAAGCTTTGCTTTGATTTCAACAGACTTGCTGAACAACATATATAAAATGCTTTATAAAGCTTTCATTCATTAATTATTTTGGGCAACTGACAAGCATTGTGCACAAAAAATCTCTTGGGATATGTATCTAACTACTGTACCACAATTGTTACACGCTTAACAGATTATTATTTTTAAAAAGCCCAATAAACTAGAAAGAAGTAGAAAGATTGTTACACTTGATCTTCAGTCCCTTCAAATTATGTCCTAAAACTTAATTTCTTTTCATTTTCCTTTGCCCCTTCTCACAAAAGTCTTTAAAACTTTAACAAGCCTCTTTTGTAAATGCAATAAAGAAAATTTATCCAAGTCATCCTCTTGGTTTGTTATTTGTAGATCCCTTTTATTATTAAGTTACCAGCTGGTTTCATTTTTTATGTCCAGTGTAGCATCTTTTTTTCAAATCATTCTTATAGCCTATCATTTTTAAATCCACTTTCAAATCAATTTCTCTTGTCCAGTAAAACCTGTTGCTCTTCCAATACATCTTTTAAACATAGTCTAACTATAGAGGCAGACTTTTTTAAAATTAACATCTGTATCCATTGTTCAAAAATACCTTCAATATGACTAATGTTAAAATATTTTTTTCTGTTCTGTATTAGTAAGTCAAATTTATATAATCTCTTTTAATTGTAATCTTTAGTTCCTTCTAGTTCTAAATAGTGTCCACCCTTCAAAGTTCAATTCTATCATCTATATAATCAGTGGTGGGATTCAAATAATTTAACAACCGATTCTCTGCCCTAATGACTGGCTAGGTAGGCGTGTCTGGATGGTCATGTGACTGAGTGATCATGGCCAAATCAATGTCACTCATGTCGAGGGATGCCTCGCCTCACCCAGCCTTTCCTCACCATACCCAGCCCTGCCTCACCCCTCTGTTCCCCTCCTAGCCACTCCTTGTCACCCCTGACCTCTCCTCGACTTATGACCATAATTGAGCCCAAAATTTATGTTGCTAAGTGAGAAATTTATTGAATGAATTTTGCCCCATTTCACAACTTTTGTTGCCACATTGGTTAAGTGAATCACTGCAGTTGTTAAGTTAGTAACATGGCTGTTAAGTGAATCTGGCCTCCCTATTGACTTTGCTTGTCACAAGGGGGTCACGACTACAGCCATCGTAAATGTGAGATAGTTGTCAGCCATTTGAATTTTTATCACGTGACCATGGGGATGCTGCAATGGTCATAAGTGTGAAAATGGTCATAAGTCAGTTTTTTCAGTGCCATTGTAACTTTGAATGGTCACTAAATGAACTGTTGCAAGTCAAGGATTACCTGTAGAAAAATACAAATAACTTCTTTGCTTGCAAAAAGATATCCTAAATATCAATCATTAGATTAGAAATGGGGGAATACACATTGAAGATCAATGACAGTCATAGCCATCATGGAAACTTAAACCATTCTGTGAATATCTTCCTTTTCATAAGCAATACCTGCAACCTGGAGTTACAAATCAGGCAGGGTGCCAGAGCACCTTGAGGAATTAAAATACTGTATTTTCCTGCGTATAAGACTACTTTCTAACACAAAAAAATCTTCTCAAAAGTCGGGGGTCGTCTTATACGCCGGGTCTCATTCTCCTGTAACCAGGCAGACCATCCCGAAAGGCTCTAATGAGCCTTAAATGGCTCTGAGGAGGGTCATCTTATACGCCCAGTCATCTTATACGCCGGAAAATACAGTAGTTAAAATGCAATGATAACTATCAGCAGCCAACTGTTGCTCATAAAGTGAAACCCTTTAGCAGAGAGGTCATTTAAGCTCTCCAGAAAGTGGGTGGGCATACTGCCGAGCTAAAGAGACAAATTAACAAAATATATAGGGGACCCAGGTTCAAATCTCTGCCCTCCCAAGCTTCCCAGGCTCATAATAACATTAGTACATGCCACAGATATTTAAATAAACTTCAAGCATGGTGCCATGTTACTAAATCTTATTACCATGAGAGAAAACTAAAATGAATTGGAGGATCCACATCCCTATCTCCTTTTTTTAAAAAAAAATCTTACTATCATTGAGCAATCATGTGCCTTGGCCATTCCAAAGCAATGCAAGAGATTCCTATCCCAAAGGTGCTTTTTCAAGAGGCAACTGTCAAGGTTCCAACCGATGCCCTAATTAAATCATGACTGTCTGTGGGTCTCCATGGAGATGGCCTTGATGTGGAGATGGCTGGAATGTGCTTTTGTTTTGACTGAAATGCAATTTCCTCACTGTAGCTGCGAAGCTGAGTTCCCCATCTCCCTGCCTATGGCAACTCGAGAGCACGTCAGGAATGCTTCGCAAATTGACAGCAACTAGACTTTCTGGAAACCAAGGAAGTCCAGTTGCCTCTTGAAAAAAAGCACCTTTGGGACAACCATGACCCAAGGGTGACCGGAGAATCTCCATAGACAAGAGACTCCTGTGCTCAGTGAACTGACAAAGCACCCTTTTCCACCCAGGAGAAGCAATTCTTAGATCCATTTGCACCACTTAAAGATACCAGCTAGTCTCACTCACCTCACAAATATCCTAAGGAAATCATCCAGAGTTAAGGAAAGATTGTGTTGGAGGGAAGAGGGAAAGACGCAGCTTGAAAAATATTTTTTTCTAGGCAGCATTGCTTAACTTGATCAGGCAAGCAGTGGTGGTCCCAAAAGATTACCTCATTGCTTTTCCATCAGTGGAGGTGGGAAACCTCCCAAAGCCCCCCCCCTTTTTTTGTAACAAACAAACAAAGAAGTCAAAGACTAGCCAGAGCACTCCATTTAGAGAGGATTACGGAGCCAGGGAAGAAAGAGGCCTGCAATCGTCTCCTCCCACCCTTAATTGGGGACAGAGGAGGCAAGGAGTGGCTGTGGGGGGGGGGGGGGGATTCAGCCATGTTGAAAGTACACCCTAAAAGACAGTCCCAGGAACCACTAAAGCAGTGTAAAAAGCTTAAAACAACCCTTTCCCTTTAAAAAAGTCAAGCCCTGGAATAAAAGTACCAGCAAAGGGAAAAAAAACTCCAGAGAAGCTGCTCAGGCTATAGAAAGTCTGGGCATACTGCCAAGAACCATTAACAGCTATTATAATGGAAGAAAGCTTAACCAAAGACACAGTTTCTGAAAACACTTAAGCAGAGCAATAAAGATAAACAGGATTAGGCTAGAAGCAACAGACAGAGGCACACTAGAAGGTTTCCTTCGTGCCTTCCTGACAGGATTAACCTCTTAAGGTGGAAAAACAAAAGGCTGTTCGAATATTTCTTCCAACAGCGCTTAGCCCTGTTACAAACCAGTAGTAAAGGTAAGTAGAACCCATCCCTGGTCCTGAGAACACCCAGATGCAAACTCAGCTCCAAATGCTGAACTGCTGGATGCTTCAAGTGTGGGAAGCATCCAGCAGGTCTGCCAACTCAGCAAAATGACCCCAAAGACCAGTAGCAACAGTGGAAAAAAAGTGGGAAAAGACATCCCAAAGCCCCGTAAAATGGCATTAGAAGAAGTTGAACTCACTGAGTTCTCCCCTCCTGGTTGCAGGGGGTGGGAAACTCCAACCACCCCAGAGAGGAACAACACCAACTCTGACAATGATCCCCTGGTAAGTTGCCCTGTGATCCCTATCACCATCCCAATAGAGATGAATATGCCATCGTCAGGCATCCAGGGAAAGTATTGGCCTTACTGGACTTAGGCTGCACCAGATGCATGTTAAAAAAAATCGCGGGCAATCAAAATGTATGCTAAACTTTCAAAGTGTGAGTTCCATAAAGACAAAATTGAATATTCGGGATACCGAATCTTGCAGGAGGTGTGGAAATAGATCCAGAAAAAGTCAGGGCAATCTTGGAATGGGCCCCCTCACATGAAGTGGCAACTCCAAAGCTTCTTGTGGTTCACAAATTTCTACTGACACTTTATTTCCCCACTTTTGCCCAAATCACCCTGCTCTTTACAAACCTTCTGAAAAGACAAGAGGAGGGAAAACCCAAGCCTAGCCAATCCTTAAAGTGGAGTATGGAATGCCAAGAGGCATTCAAAAAGCTCAAGTATTTTGGCATGAATTTTTAAAACTCATGGGGACCACCCAAGGCTTAAGCTCCTCCCGCAACCCCCAAAGAATGGGGGATGCAAATGAGTCAACTCAGTACTGGAACAGTACCTCAGATGCTACATTAATTATCAACAAGATAATTGGACTGATCTTTTACCGTTTGCAGAAGTGGCATATAATAATTCAGTGCATAGCACTGGTTTACTTCCTTCAAGGTAGCTTCAGGTCAGGACTTTGTAGCAATCCCAGAACTATCTTTGGACAAACCCCAGAACCCTTCATTACAAGAATGGATACAAGAACTACAAAATACATGCCCAATAGTGGTCAAAGCGCTCAAGGAAGCATGAGAAGCATACAAACAGCAGGATGATAAAAAATGTGCCAAACCAAAAGAATTTAAAGTGAGAGACAGACTATACCTCTCCACAAAGTATATACAGTGAATCCAAAAATAAAAAAAATTGGCCCTAAGTACATTGGTCCCTTCTGAATTAACAAAATTATCAACTCAATCACAGTACAATTACAATTGCCCCAAAATCTGAAAAGAATTAACCCCATATTTCATTGTAGCCTGCTGAAACCAAAAGTAACCTCTCCCCCTCAGCTACCTCCTCCAACACTACCCCTTCCTATTTTCATAGAAGGGGAACAATATTTTGAGGTGAAAGAAATTTTGGAGTCTCAAAAACAGAAGGAGAAGATCCAGTAATTGATTGCATGGAAATATTTCTCCGCTTCCCAATCCAAATGGGTTGATAGACACCATGTTTGAGCTGACACAAGAAATATCCCAACAAACCTAAAATGTCAGACCTCAACTGAATACTTAAAATTCTCTTATCTTTTCTTTTCTCTTTTAGGACTAATGTTTTGCGAAGGGCCCACGAAAGTCAGTTTCTCATTTTTGCTTTCTTTGAAGCTCGCTAGCAATTGTCATAACGAGGGGGGGAGGGAGCATCTGAGGTGGGAAACGTGCTGGAGGTGTAAAAGAATGTTATGGGAAACTGGGGAATAGGAACACTAACAGGAACCAGACATGCTAAAGCAAGCCATCAGCCGAGCTTCAAGGCTGCCAGTCACGGGAAAGGAATTTAGAACAGCATCTGAGGCACCAAGTTCCCAAAACATTGAAACAAGACCTGATTGGACTGCTTACCCTGGGTTTGGGACATGGGGATTGCTTTCAATATACGATTTTCACATGGTTTTTCCTCAGAGCTTCCCTCATCTATGCTGTATTCAGCATCTTTAGTAAAAGTACCTTTTCTCTAAAACTTATGGAGTCAAGGCTTCTTCTTTCCTAGTGAGTAGTTGGGCAGTCTGATAGTCCCCAACTATGAGGGTCCTCTTTTTACCAACCTTGGAAGATTGGAAAGCTAAGTCAACCTTGAGCTAGTCAGGATCAAACTTCTGGCAGTCAGCAAAGTTAGTGTGCAATACTGCATTCCAATTACCGCACCACCATGGCTCTGCCAAAAATGTAATTTATAATGTAAATTTTGAATTTATACTGGCTATTGCTTATTCTGAACCTAAATGACAAAACTGAAGAGTTTTGCACATTTCAATTACTAACATACTCATTTCGGTTTAAATATCCAGACTGAAGTTGCACAGAAAGTGATACTAATGCAAAGATAGAAAATGAAATCTGTTTCCTAATACAATTTTAAAAACAATGAATTTCTTCCTGTTTAAACACATATCCCAAATGTCATTTTCCTCCTTCCCCACATATGTAATGACAGTGCAACAGTGTAACAGAATAGCCATCGCCAATCTGATGGCATTCAAATGTTTTGAACTTTCATCTTCCTTGTCAGAGCGGCAATCAGCCCCGTTACCTTGCGTGGGGTAATTGCCCTCATTTTGAGTTGGATCGTGGCTTTTATCCTGCTGCATACTTTGATCAATAAAACTGAAGAAACATTCTCTAATTAAACTCATATTTATTGTAAGAAAATAAAAACATCTCACTATCTAAAATAGTTTACATGTTGGCAAAGAATCCCCAGCCTGACCTTAGCTGGCTGGAGAACAAAAGAAAGTTTCTAGAAGAAGTACAAAAGAATGTAATGACATGCGTAGTAGGTGCTGTAGGTGCTGATAAGGAATATAACTATGGTATGTCTGCAAGTCCAGAAATAATAGCTCTGCTGGTAAATATAAAAACACAGTGACACCCCTTCTTTTGCCAGTTGAGCGAACATCAGGTACATCATTAGATAAGGCACATCTTCTTACGCAGATACTCGTGTTGAGCTGCTGGAAGCGGTTTGTGGAGCATGTCTGCAATCTGATCATGTGTAGATACATACTGTAATTTCACAAAACCTTGTTTCACTAATTGTTTGATATTTCTATAACGGATGTCAATGTGTCTGGATCTAGAACCTGTGAAATGTGATTCAGAAATATAAACCACTGATTCATTTCTTCCATCACTGTGATTGGTCGGATCGGACGTGTCCAGATATCTGTGATCAAAGCATCAAACCACGTTAGAGAATTACATGCATGTGAAACACAAGCATATTCAGTTTCAGTAGAAGAACAAGGAACAAAATTCTGTTTTCGCACTTGCCAATAAACAGGACATCCATTTAAGAACATCATATAACCAGAAGTACTTTTACGTGATTTCTTATCACTTGCCCAATCAGAATCTGCATAACAACTTAATTCTGCATAATTAGTGTGTGTTGGTTCTAACAATAACTTCATGTGTTTAGTGTGCTTTAGGCATTTCAATAATTTCTTAATACATGACCAATAAAACTGTTTTGCCTTACCTATGTGTCGAGATAAGAGATTAACACTGAGTGCAATGTCTGGTCTTGTCCAACTACTAATGTATAACAGTGATCCAATAACTGAACAATAAAGTGTTTGATCCTCGAACTCAGGACTTGGTTCATGTGTCAAGTTGTGAAAATGTATTTGCATGGGTGTCTTTGTTGTGTTAGCATCCTTCATGTTGCAATGATGTAAAACTTGTTCAATTTGAAAGACTAAACCCCTTCTGTGTTTTTTCAATCTGAACACCTAAATAAGTGCTAATGTGACCTAAAGATTTCAATGTGAAGTATCTCTGCAAAGCTTTGGCAAAAATCTCACTCATCTGCTTATTTGGACCAATATAAACAATGTCATCAACATAAACAAGAACTATCTCATACGCATTGTTAGATCTTTTTGTGAACACGCACTCATCAGTTTCGGACTTAATAAAGCCCATTGAATTTAGTTTGTCAGTAAGACATAAGCACCACATTAAACCAGACTGTTTCAGACCATAAAGACTTTTGTTTAGATACCAGGTATCCCCTTCTTGCTGTCGGAATCCTGGAGGACCTCTCATGTAGATTTCTTCATCTAGGTCAGCATGTAGATAAGCGGTGTCAACATCAAACTGGAAAACTTCTAAACCAAGGATAGTTGCAGTGGCTAAAGCAATTTTTACACTTTCAGTTCTGACTGTCGGTGAGTAGGTATTTGTGTAGTCCTCAGGATAACGTTGAGCAAAACCCTGAGCTACAAGTCTGGCCTTGTACAATGACTTACCATTTGGCTTCTTTTTGATTCTGTAGATCCATCAAATGCCAATGACCTTTTTATTTGCTGGAGGTTTTGCAGGCGTAAACACCTTAAGTTTCTTTAGACTGTCCATTTCAGCCTGCACTGCATCATACAACTTCTCTTGCTCTGAATCAGGAAGATGTTTGATTTGTGTGAAGTTATCGGGAGGAAGTGTAACATTACAAATCAAAGGCAAGGGTGTTTTTGTCAGTTGCCACGAATATCGCTGTGGAGGAATTCCCTTTGTGGCTCTCTTGAAACGCCTCGGAACAGTCATCCATTCTTCTTCCGTTTCATCCTCGTCTTCATCATCGTCGCTAGCATCAGCATCCGCGGCTTGCGAAGACGGAACATCATGTTGGGAAGAACTGGTGGGTGGAACATTTGCCTGTGAATCTTGGTCATCAGGCTGCGTGGCATCAGTAACTTCATCTTTAGGAAAATAAATGCCAGGATCATTGGAATGAATCTTGGACCAGTTAGCATCTTCCTCAAAATTAGCAGATTGGGAAGCCACTAGTCTACGATTAGAGTCAATGAATTTGCTCCATTTTGAATTGTCATCAAATCCCATAAATCTCAGTCTCTTTGCTGCTGGACCTCCTTTCCTTCTTTGATCTAAGGGAATGTTCACCATGGCGTACGAACCAAAAATACGGAGGTTCTTGAGATCTGGCTTGTAGCCATATATCATGAAGAAAAGAGTTTGATTTATCGCACTACTCCAAGTACGGTTGATGATGTAATTTGCATATTTAAGAGCTTCACCCCAGTATGGGTTACTGAGGTTGGCGTCTTCTAAAAGACAACGCATCATGGTTTGCAGGACCCCCTGTCTCCTCTCTGCGACCCCATTATGAGCGGGAGTATAAGGAGCCGAAGTCTGATGAAGAATTCCATTCTTATGCATCCAGTCCTGGAAACGCTGAGAGATGAACTCGGCACCACAATCACTCTGGATTCTGGTGATGCTTACTCCATGATGGGTAGAGACGAGGGCTGCAAAGTCCTTAAAGATCTGAAAGGTCTCATATTTTTCTCTCATAGGATATACATATCCATATCTAGAATAATTATCAACAATTGTTAAAAAATATTTCCTACCACCAATTGTTGATAATTATTTTAGATATTGTTCTCCAGCCAGCTAAGGTCAGGCTGGGGATTCTTTGCCAACATGTAATCTATTTTAGATAGTGAGATGTTTTTATTTTCTTACAATGAATATGAGTTTAATTAGAGAATGTTTCTTCGGTTTTATTGATCAAAGTATGCAGCAGGATAAAAGCCACGATCCAGCTCAAAATGAGGGCAATTACCCCACGCAAGGTAACGGGGCTGATTGCCGCTCTGACATTCCTGCCACACATCTGGACAAGAATAATAGGAGCCTATATTTTTCAAAGGTTAGAACACAAATTCTGCATTAAGATATACTCTGGAAGGTAGTAATATGAAATTTAGATATTATAATTATCAAGGAATTCAAAAGATCTTTGTATTTTTGTTTCTTCTGGTTTGTATCTTGTTATGAAATACACAAATCGTGGGATTTGCAATTTTACTGTAATGTTTAACCTACTTTAAAATTTACATTTTAATAAAACAGAGCAGTTTCGACAATTAAGGTATATTAAATCAGGATAGAGCTACATGAAGTACAATTTTTTTGATGATGTTCATTTACCAAAACCTTTTTATTCATTTAGTGAATATATGCAAGTTTAACACATATAAATGAGTAATAAGAAATTTCAACAAATCCATGGTTTGAATTCAGAATATATTTTATCAAGCTGGGCTTTTCTTCTTCAGAAATAACATGAAACAAAAAGATATCTGCTTTTGATCATTTTTCAGCATATATCAAACCAAAAAAAAGCCATGGATTGCTCATAAATTATAGGCTAATAGTTTAACATAAGAATGTATATAACTAAAATATCTAACATATTTTACATATCTATTTGTATGTTGGAAACCATTGTACTCTTTTTGTATATAAGAACCATATTGATTGTTGCACTGAACTTTCCTCTGAATACCTTTCAAAATGTAATATTTATCAGCTCAATCTCCCATATTTCTACTCTGTTCCATATGTTGTACAGATTAATTTGTTAAATGTATAAAAATTATATTTGAATGTCAAAGAGAAAAGTATTTAAAAACAAATTTCTAAAAATGGTTCCATTGTGGCTTGGTTATGCAGACCCACATAATGTTAGATTTTATTTCCAAGCACACACTCAAATTCACACACTTTCTCACAAAAGAGCCATTTCTTTGTATTAAAAAGTAGGGATGGTTGGAAAGTTGGATAAATTTTATTATTTTCCTAATGTTATTATTCTATTATTTTCTGTCATTAGAAGAAGTAGAAAACCATATTTTTAATGAAATGCAATAGATATTCTCTGGTGTTCTTCTATAAACATAAGTCTCCTCTATCAATTCTGAAAAAAAATCCTATCAATTATTAGAATTATTGTAATTCCCAGTCTCTAAAATTGGTTGACAATCAGCTAAATACACTTTGTTTCATGTGTCCAGACAGTGATATATTGATGAATCTTAAAACCAATACCATGTTGTCATAAGCAGCTTAATACCAAATCTTTTTTTTTCCAGGCATTAAAAACCATGGTTTCTTCAATTGGGTAATCTTTTGGCAAAATATTTAACATGCTCACAAAGGAAGTAGGTTTCATTTATAAATCAGTCAATAAATTTATCAACAAACCACATAATATAGAATATGTACTAATATTAGTGGGGTGACAAGCTCGGAAACTATCTTGATGTTTCCTGGAGCCCATTTAAACATATTTCTTCCAGGAACCAGTAATAAATGACCATCCCAAAAATAATATGCCTAAGACATGTAATATGAAGATTATCTATAGCAGATATTTTATTTATCATAGTCATGTCCAAACTTCAAACTCATTTATATGTTTTTAACTATAAAAATTAGTTAAACTGATTCTAAGATGGTTTATAAAATATTTCATACTGTAATAAATATACAACAATTCCACAAAGAATGAAAACATTAAAAAAAAAAACCCTGAGTGTTAATATGGGTTTTTTTTTCTCTAGGGAAAAAACAACAATCTTTTCTTTTCTTTTATTTTCTTTTCTTTTTTTTTTGTCTATGAATACTTATTGTTTAAATACTTTTTAACAAACATTTGTGGCCAGAATTGCAATTTAATGTCAGTTATCCTGGAAAATATATAACCTTATGTGCTCTACCTGACATCATGCTTGGTTATGGGAACACAGTAAAAAGAAAATTTCATCATTAAAAAAAAGAACCAATTCGCAGATTATTTCATCCTTACAAGTGAACAGAATAACTCAGACTAAACAATAGCACTAAAAGTTAACTGAAGTACCTTCTACGATATTTATGAATGTCTGCAAAAATAGTAAAAGCAAGAACATCACAAAAGTATGCAACTTTAGAAAATAACTTAATTTGGGAACCCAAATAAAATTTAAGAAATATGAAATAGGACATGTGCAATGAAAACATTTGGCATTCTTGATTATATTGTAGGCATACATATGCTTGCTGCTTTTAATATTTTTATCAAGATGATATTGCATCTCTCTGCTCCCAAATTTTTGTAAAGATGATTTTTCTGTCCTCATCAAATCATGAGGAAAATGCATTTATATTAATGGGATATGGTAGGCAGGACAAGGCAAAAAATGTGCTGCCGCTGATGGGTCTTTGGACTGGAACCGTCCTGCAGGGATGGGGATGGAAGAGAGGGGCCTTGGATGACCAAGAGGAACAGGCAAGTTCCTCGGAGTTCGAAGGGAACTCTCTGCAAGTCGGCGGTGGGGGGCGGCAGCCAGGACGGCTGCCACGAAGCTGGGACAAATTGGGCAAGTGATGTGCAGGAGGAAAAGAGCAATGCCTTTTGAAGCTGGGTGAGTGACAACCAACCCAGGTTGAAACAACGTTTGGAGTAATGGCTTTTATTTGTAAGACCCCTAGCCTTAAAATAACGGCTGAGCATTAGAAGATTTTAAGACCTTTAAAAGAAAAGAAAAATACCTGACTGAAAATTGATACTTGAATAGACTAAATTGGAAAAATAAACATTGAGACTTGGTTCAAAATTGAACAACTTTAAATCTGAATTGGATTTTTAAAGAAAAGAAGATAAAGAAGAATTATTACTTTTAAAATACAGAAGAAGGAGTGAATTAAACTCGAATGCTGTACAATTGAAACAAAATGGTGACTTACATGACTAAAGGAAACTGTGGGTTGCAGAGGGACACCTCCCGGTTTAAAAAGAAGCATTGTAACTTGCTTCTTGTTTTGGAACATTGTGAAGACTACAGATAATAACCATGGGATTTTGGCGGTGGAGCTGTTTTTTCTTTGTCTGCACGCGATTTGACTTTGATGAGGAAAACAAAAGGGAAAGTATGATGGAACTCTTATAATTGGACTAATTGGCGCAGGAACAAAAGAAGGCAAATGGCACAGGAATAAAAGAAGAAAATTGATGTGATTTGCTTGAAATAGAAGTAAGAAAAAGAACTAAATATATGGAGAATTAAATTGTGAACACTGAAATTGAAATGAAATATATGCTAACAGACAAGGAAATGAGGAATGACATATACACAGTTGGAAAAAAGAAGATAGAAACAATGTGATTAAAAATAATGTAATGCATAGATGGACAGTAATAATAAAAAGTAGGTTTCTATAGATGAATAAAAATAAATATCAATATGAGAAGTATTTGATATAACATATAAAAAATTAAAATAAAGAAAGAATATAAGAGGAATAGAATATATTAATAGAATTTTATTGATTTGCATAAGGATGTGTTTGCTGGGATTAATAGCCATAAGGGCAGGATTAAGATGAAGATTATATACTGGGATAAACTTTTAGAAATAAAAGATAACCATACTGGAATTAATACTAACAATGAAATGATCATGTGGTGACTGTGAAAATACTTTGATGATTTGTATTTTCAAGAAAATATCCATCCATATTGAAAGGGAAAGAAATTGAAATGATATTGAATTAAAGTTTTTAAGATTAATGTAATGGGTTTTAAGAATTTTTTTTTTGTTAGATAGCATTTATGGCAACAATGTTAGAGAATATTAAGTTGTGTTTTTTTAAAATTAAGATTTGTGGTGAAATAATAGAGGGTAATTGAATAGTGTAAAATGATATAAATTGGATAATCTCTTTTTTCTTTTGCTTATTTTTTTTTAAAAAAGAAGGTAATTAGTGGTGATTTTGAAAAAGCTTTTGTTAAAGAGGAATTAGTAATTGTACCTACTTTTGACCGGATCAATGGCTCGTTCTGAAAAGATTTTTTTATGTTTATGTGTTTTAAAAAATAAAAAAAAAATGTTCAAAAAAAAAAAAAAGAATAACCCAGACTAAACAATAGCATTAAAAGTTAACTGAAGTACCTTTTACTTTTACGATATCTATGAATTTCTGCAAAAATAGTAAAAGCAAGAACATTCTTCACAAAAGTATGCAACTTTAGAAAATAACTTAATTTGGGAACCCAAATAAAATTTAAGAAATATGAAATCGGGCATGTGCAATGAAAACATTTGGCATTCTCGATTAAATTGTAGGCATACATATGCTTGCTGTTTTTAAAATCTTTTATCAAGATGATATTGCTTCTCTCTGCTCCCAAATTTTTGTAAAGATGATTTTTCTGTCCTCATCAAATCATGAGGAAAATGCATTTATATTAATGGAATATGGTAGGCAGGGAAAGGCAAAAAATGTGCCATGGTAAGAACTGTATTTATGACAAGAGAAATATGTTCCCAGGAAAAATAGCCCATAGCTGAATGGAATTTTCAAATAACTTTACCAACATAACTCAGATGTTCAGTCTGCTATAATTTTCCCTGGGTTCTACCCTTAACAAAGTTCTATTAATTTAAATTTTATTTTAACAAAAAATGAAGAGCTTATTCAAACTCCTTTCAATCAGTTCAGTAGGAATCTTTTCTTTAAGATTTGGGCCTCTCTGCTGGGAACAGCCTAATTAAACATGATGGATTCAGGATCTTGATTTGCCATTTGAGCCATATGCCTTAACACGTCCTTTTTGGTGATAATGCCCAGGAGCCTCCTAGAGAAGAAGGGAAGGAAAGAAACAAAATTGTGATTAATCCTTAACCTGTCTCTTTCATTTTTCAAATTCTCCTTCAGGCAAAACTTAAACACAAAACAATCAGTTTCAAAAAGACACCCTGCTCCTCCCTTCTTTAATAACCAAGAAATTGGATTTTTTTTTTAAAAAAAGAATGATTTACATTTACAAACTGAAAAGAATTCATCACAATGAGTTTGCTTTTATGAACACAGAGCTTTCATTATATTTTTCTCAGCCTTTGGCAAAGGGATAAAGATGCCATATTCTATCCAGCTGCATTCCTCAATGCACTTAGTTAAGGCTGTTTCTTGAGCGGGCTCAAACTTGTCCAACTTGACATCATCTCTCTGAAAACATTTGCAAAAACTGTTGGGATTCTCCAGGCCAAAGCAGAAGAAACTCAGTGCAGGAGATAAAGAGACCGATACATCAAAGTATTGCAAAACCTTGAAGGCAGAGGCTTCTGAACTATGACCTGAATGCCAATGCATCACATTTAAAGAAAGCTTCCTGCAAAATCATTGAATTATATGCTCTACCCCTTCTCTTGCAGGCATGCTACTATGCAAAAGGGTGGATCTCAAATATCTGTCCATTCCATCTATCATGAGTTTTTATTAATTATTTTAGAGAGGGGTTGCTGTAGCTGTTAAGAAAACTGAAAAACAATGGTAAAAAATATAAATAAAAGTAATAGCTAATGTTAACTGTATGTAATACAGACTTACTAACTTACCCTGATAACAAAACCCTTTGAATAATCAATGCTAATTATAACAGTCCAATGCCTCATATAATAGACCCTACTGTTTTAAACATTCTATTTTAAACACTATGCACTATAATTAGGGGTGAAGGGCAATTTTTCATTCCTTTTCATTTCTCAAAAGGATTGGAAAAACAGAAAAAGAGAATAGATATGCTATTATCACGGCCCCGTCTGGATAATTTTTCTATTTTAAAAATATTACACTATGTCCTTTATACAGTACTAAATACTGCAAGATATGGGAATCATTTCAAATAAATATTTATATATTTTAGTGCAGTTATGAAACATCGGGGTTCCTTTACAAATCTGTCTGGTTAAGAGTATTTCATTATTGTGGAGTCTGGTCATTTATTTTTATTGAATATATGCAATTACAGTTTGTTAGACAGTACCTTGAAGTAAAACGTTGCAGAAAGTAAAGAATACTTTAAATAGTGTATTTTAAAATATTTATTATAGGCCTCTTTCTACCTTGAACTTTAGTCATAATCTGATATTACTTTCACATAACTAGATTTTATTGAGTTTTTATCTTCAAAACCCAGGATTCTGTACATCCAATGTTTTAAAAAAATAAGTTACATATAATACTTATTGATCTAAAACCATAGTTTCTTTTTACCAATATTTTACCTGCTTTAAAAAAAAAGACTGCCTAGTATACAAAGAATTTATCAAAATGACATGATTAGTAAACTCATGTGCTTTCCTGATTTTACCAGAATTGAATCCCATTGAGATTAGCATTGGGCAAAAATAACGAAGTTTGTTTAACCAACAAATTGACTTTTGTTGGCTCCAAATGGCTCAATTTTTCCCCTCAAGCTAGTTGTGCAAATAATTACAGGTAATCCTCAACTTCCGACCAGAATTGAGCCCAAAATTTATGTTGCTAAGTGAATCACAATGTTTGTTAAGTGAATCACTGCAATTGTTAAATTAGTAAGATAGTTGTTAAATGAATCTAGCTTCCCCATTGACTTTGCTTGTCAGAAGAGCACAAAAAATGATCATGTGACCCTGGGACACTGCAACCATCATAAATATGAACCAGTTGCCAAGCAGCTGAATGTAAATCACGTGACCACAGGGATGCTACAGTGGTCATAAGTGTGAAAAATGGTCATAAGTCACTAAGTGAACTGTTGTAAGTTGACGACTAGCTGTAGCCTTCCTGTCTTCTCTACACTTGGATATTGCTCAGTTTAGAACATCTTTCTATGCCTGGGTCAAATTCACAATGTTTCAGGCATTTAGTATCTTCTAAGTGTAAAGACAAGAAATTAAAAGAGGCTTGCTCCTGGGGAGGAAAGCTATGGCAAATCTAGACAGCATACTAAAAAGCAGAGACATCACCCTGCCAACAAAAGTGTGTATAGTCAAGGCTATGGTTTTCCCACTTACAATGTATGGCTGTGAAAGTTGGACCATAAGGAGGCTAAGCACCAAAGAATTGAGGCCTTTGAATTATGGTGCTGGAGAAGACTCCTGCGAGTCCCTTGGACTGCAAGGCAATCAAACCGGTCAGTCCTAGAGGAGATCAACCCTGACTGCTCTTTAGAAGGCCAGATCCTGAAGATGAAACTCAAATACTTTGGTCACCCAATGAGAAGAAAGGATTCACTGGAGAAGAACCTAATGCTGGGAACGATTGAGAGCAAAAGAAGAAAGGGACGGCAGAGAATGAGGTGACTGGATGGAGTCACTGAAGTAGTTGGTATGAGCCTAAATGAACTCCGGAGGATGGTAGACAATAGGAAAGCCTGGAGGAACTTTGTCCATGATGTTGCGGTGGGTTGGACATAACTTCACAACTAACAACAACAAAGTGTAAAGGCAATAAGTTTTCATTAATTTTAGTTTTCATATTATCAGAATAGTGATGGGCCGTCTGCTAAAACAAAGGAAGGTTATGGCATACACTTGAAAGGAGACCAGGAAACCTGTAATTGTGGAGTCTGGCTGGCAAGAACAAAGAATGCTTATTCACACGTGTAAAGCGTGTAACAATTCTGGGTGGTTAGAAAGATGATAAAAGTAACCAAGAGTTATGCATGTTGCAAACCTTAGCTAGAAGTTAGGAATAGGGATGGCCTGGAGCAAATAGGATGTGTATTAAATAACTCCTGAAGAATTCAGTAGCCAAGGTTTAGGAATATGGATGGCTAGAAACCAATAGAATAATTGCTAGATCATTACTAAAATGTTTATTAGATGATATTTCTTATATATCCTGCCCAGGGGTGAAATGCTCCCCCTTCAGACAGAATTGCCCAATCCGGTAGCGATGGCGGCGAGTGATTTGGAGAACCAGTAGCAAAAATCCCTCCCCCCCCATGCCCAGCTGAGCCGTGAGATCATCAGAGGCTTTTTTTTTTACTTTTAAAAGCATTTTTTCTACAACCTCTTTGGCTGAAAAAATGCTTTTAAAAGTAAAAAAAAAAGCCTCTGATGATCGCGCAGCTCAGCTGGGATCGTCAGAAGCTTTTAAAAGCATTTTTTTCTGCAACTTCTTTGGCAGAAGAGGTTGTAGAAAAGAAAATGCCTTTAAAAGCCTCTGTCAATCCCAGCTGAGTTACCTGATCGTCAGAGGCTTTAAAAAGCATTTTTTTTCTGCAACCTCTTAAGGTTGTAGAAAAAATGCTTTTAAAAGCCACCAAGCCACAGAACTGGTAGTAACAAATTTTATATTTCCCACTGATCCTGCCTAAATATGCCTCTAGCTTTGCAAATGTTCTTTATAGCTTCAGAAGTCCTTTAATGTGTTATTGATGCAGAGGTTTCCATCAGTATTTGAGGCACATTTAGTCTGGATAAAAGCTAAAACGTTAGCAAAACTTTTGCTAACAATTACATTCAGCTGGCATTTCTCCCTAGCAGCAGGTGTCTTTTTTTATAGATTAAAAATAATACATATTTAGCAGTAGCTTGACCTAAATATGAAGCTTAATTACGTACATGTATTATAAATTCTGCTCTGTCAAAAGAGCAAAAATAAGATATATTGCTCTGAGCTAGAGGGTAAGTCTTTGCTAGCTAAATGAATTATAAAAAGCATTAATAGCTAACAAATTTGGGAATTCATTATTTTATTTCAATGGCATCTTTTCTTTAAGTTCTTGTTTTAATATTGTTACTGAAAAATTATGAATATGCTTCAAATGCACCCTTCTTTTATTTCAGTTTAGTTTTAACTTATTTTTCAAAAATTGTGCTGTGATTTTTTTATAAACTCAAACATGAATCCCTTGTTTTCCAGGTCTAACATTACATGTATCTGGAGAGGATTGGAATTATTTCTTCCAGAAAATAAGCCCCTGTCCTTCAAACAGAAATACCATATTTTTAAAAACAAAAATAATTTATATACTTACCCACTGCGTGTAACAAGACACTGCCTGAGTCCAAGTTTTCGAAAAATGTCTACCACTGTTTCCATTGGTGTGTGGTCTGTGACAGTGAAGGGGCTCAGATTCAAAATACGCCGGAGCTTCAGCATATTAGGGCTATTGGCAGAGACCTCTGGAGGCTCTTCAGTAAAGTATACAATTGAATTGCTTACTACACCATCCTGGCGCTGCCTTGCATTTTCTGTATGAAAAAAATCAGACAAATAAGGACTATTGCACATCCATCTCAGGAGAGAAATAGTTACTGTTTTCTGATGATCCTTTAATGGTTCTTGTAAGATCAGTATGATTGTTAAGTACATCTGTATAGCAGTGCCAGCACACTAATGCTGATGCCAGATTTAGCCCAGCTCCCTTTTTTAGGGATAATCTTGATATGGAGTAATTTATCTAGAATATTACATTGTTCTATATGATCAGCACCTTTTCATATCTGAGGCCACAAGGTTCAGGCCTATAGAAATCCATCTGCATGCATTCATACAACTACACAGGTTCAAAAAAACAGAGGCAAAGATGACTTTGTTCCTGTTGTTCAAATTAACTGATTTGAATCCCTTTAATGGGAGCAAAGGAGAAGAGAAGCTACATTTCTGCTTTCACTGGTCACAAACTAGTGGCTTGTTGTTGGCTCAGCACTGTGATTATTGAAAAGAATTAAATGTCAAATTCTTGAAGCAGTTGCCAATGGGTAAACTTAATCAGCTTAAACTTTATTTTAGGAAAGTGCTCATTTGACTTTTAAATTACACTTTTCATTAATCTCAGCATTGACATATATATTTCAGCTAATTGAAGCATATATTATTATTATGATTGCCCTTTTCTCTCTAATGTGTGTGTACAGCAATATCACAGCACAATTACTGCTGAATAATGCATCCATTTCCCTTTCCTTTCCTTCAATTTTCAGAGTGTAGAAGTGCTAAAACATCCAGAACAATAAGGCTTTCTAAAAATATCCTCTGTTCAAAAACAAAGGCCAACTAACATTAATAATATTTACTCTTGCTTGATGCTAATCTTCAGAAGAGATTTTAAGTGCAAGTTTCTCTCTCTCTCCCTTTGAACTGTTTTCCATCAATCATGGAGCTGAAACCAACTCTTAACTTCCAATAACAGAACCTTGTCAGTTTCTAACACATTGGTGTTGTACTGTATTATGTTTCACTTAAACTCTCATTTTAACAGCCATGAAATGAAAATGACTAAATCTCAAGCTGCAGCTTTCAAGCCTACATGTAATTTATTACATTTCATATACATTATTGACTTTTGCCCTGTCTTATGGTAAACATGCCTAATTTTGTAATTGTGGTGTTTGCTTTCATCTCTGTCACCTTCCTCTATGCATCAATTTACTTTGTTTTAACTTTGAAAAGAATAAGAAAAAGAAGACAGAAAAGTTATATAGATATTCAATCTATTTCTGAGTATAATTGTTAATACATATATATTGCAACACTTCTTTTGTTACAAAAAGTAACAAGAAAGAAGCTTTCTGTTATTCTTAAAAGAATCAAAATTTTCTAAAGGCTAATTTGGAAAGGGAAAATTAAATGCATAGACGTAAGAGGACATGATATTGGAATCTTTTAAGTTTGGATACTATTGCACACAATTAATTTCTTACCTAACTTTCTTCTAGGCCACCCATTAAATTAATCACCTTTATGTAAAACAGATGCAACTCACTTATTGCAAGAATCAAGTCCCGTCTCTGTGCAAAGCCAATAAGACGCTCTTTAGAAACCACCACTGGAAAGCCATTGTAGTCTGTTTCCTTGATTAATGTCTCCACATCTTCCACTGTCATGCTGTCTTGGGTCAAGACAGAAAGAGGAGGTTCTCCACGCCTGGGCCTCATAACATCAGTAGCCAGTGTTCTGTGAGTAAATTCATCTTTTACATCCAGAAATGGATAGCCGTTCAAATGGATATGTGCCTCATAGATCCCTTCTTTGCCAAAAGCATCAGCAACCCACTTGCTAGTAACAGCTGCAGCCATAAGAGGCACAATATACTCTAATCCTCCTGTTAATTCAAACATGATCACAACAAGTGAGACTGTCATTCTGGTAACTCCACCTGTCAAGAGAAAGAAATTGTTGGATAGGATTGTCATAGAAGATGCCACTCTGATTTTTTGAAGCTGATATGCGTTTTCATAAGTGGAATCCACTATAAAATGTTAACATTTTTCCATAAACCAAAACACAAAGGCAGCTCTGCAGTTGTACTGTGTGGTATCCAGAGGCATCATTCATTGAATTAGTATTCAGCCTTGGTTTTCTTCATTCCCAAATGGATATGGTGCCTTCATTCCAAGAAATCATTAGGTATTTCTAATTCATGAATTTTTAAGCTGCAAAATTTAGGGGTATAAACCAATATCATGCTATATCATACAGAACAACAATTGAAACAAAAGAATAATACAGGGTACCTAAGCACGCAGCAGCTCCCACCATTGCATATAGTCCTGGAGTAACACAATCAGCTCCTGGTCTACACCAGTTTCTGAAGATGATCCAGTCGTGATGATGGTAGGCCAACTGTTCCACACCAATTCCAACAATTCTACCAGCTATTGCTCCTACAGCCATGCTGGGTATGAAGAGACCTGAAGGAATCTCAAATAACATAAAGTGAAGTTAAAACCAAATTACCACAAGCACAACTTAATACAAATAGTCCTCAATTTACAACCGTTCTTTTAGTGACCTGATCAAAGTTACAACAGCACTGAAAAAAAGTGACATGACCACAGCAGTATCACCATAGTCACAGGAACAAAATTTAGATGCTTGGCAACTGGTTCATATTTATGATGGCTGCAGTGTCCTGGGGTCATCCTTTTTTGTGACCTTCTAATGAGCAAAGTCAATGGGAAAACTAGGTTCACTTAATAACTGTGTTACTAACTTAACAACTGCAATGATTCACTTAACAACTGTGGCAAGAAAGGTCATAAAATGGGGCAAAATTCAGTCAAAAAATGTATCACATAACAACATAAATTTGGGCTCAATTGTGATCATACGTCGAGAACTACCTGTAGTACATATAGTAAAGATTATTTCAAAGTTTACTTTAAATATCAATATATTACATTAGATAGATAGTTTTATTGCGGTCAGAGACCAAATTAAAATACACATAGAAGGAGGGGGAGGTAAATTTTACAAATATAGATAAATAATGTGACAGTATACCATCTACTACCTCAGATACAATCTGTACTGTCAATACTAATGATCCTCTGCCATAGGGGTTACCCGTCTCTTCCCCCGTTTTTTTCCAGCTACGACTGCCACCTTTGAAGTTATATTTGGGTCTGCATCCTGGAGTAGGAAATAAAGGCTGAACAGATCAGGTGAACCAGGGAATCTCTGGGAAATAGGAGAAATGAATCTTGATCTTATATCTCGATAGTGGGGACATACGAATGTAATGTGGAACAGAGATTCCGGGGATCGGCCATCACATGTACAATAGGTGGATTTTACTCCCCCCGAGAGCCTACTGTCAAGGACATTCGAGGGGATCACATTAAATCGTGCCTTCATAAATGCGAGCCTATGTTTGATTGAGTGTAATGCGGAGAGGTGAGGCAGAGGATGAGGCAAGGGAACAATACCAAGGGAAAACGGTGAGCATGTTCCCGATCCGTTTGCCAGATTTAATTGTCTATCAATGTCGTCCAGCCATTGAAAAATCAATGATTTGGCAGCATCAGTGCCTAAAATAAAGGCTTCGATAGGGGAAATTCCGATCTTCAAAAGTTTTGTATAGATATTATGGGCCCAGGGACTATGAAAAGGGTCCCGCCATAGGCATTGGCCTAGGTAATAGCCTGGGAGTCTAGTCCACTGGGACAACCAATAGCCAATTGCACATTTCCACATGATTGTAGCAAGTGAGGATATGCCCAGTTCCAACCAAATTGCGGCATTACTTATGCAGGGAGGGACTCCCATCAGACGGCGTAGGAACTGGCTGTGGACAGACTCAAGAGAGAAGATGTTAGATTGGACCCAGAGGGGAGCACCATAGGTGATAGCCACTATCACCTTTGCCCTGTAGACTTTTATTGCGGAGGGGATATGATGAGCTTCCTCAGTATGAAAAAAGTGCAAGAGGGCATGGGTGGAAATCTTAGCCTTATTACAGAGAGACTTAACCTGCGCAGGCCACTTGGTATTGGATTGAAAAAGGATACCTAGATATTGAAATCTGTGGACCTGTTTTACTGGGATGCCATCAAGGTTTCAATGATAAATTTTCCTGCTTCTTGCAAAAAATGATTTGCATGATTTTAGACTTAGAGTGGTTTATATGCAGTTGGTTAGCAGAGCAATAACCAGAAAGGATTTTTAAGGCTCTACATAGGCCCACCCGGGAAAATGAAAGTATTGCGGCATCATCAGTGTAGAGCAGGAGCGGACATCTATAATCAGCTAATCTAGGGGCATGGATGTAAACCATGTGATCCGAAAATGCCTTTCTCCAGTCACTGATATATAGGTTAAAGAGAAAGGGTTCCAGTATACACCCCTGCCTAACCCCCTTGTTAACGGGGATAGCTTTAGAGAGATCCCCCTGTGGGGTAAGGCGCACTTTTGCTTCTGTTCCTTCGTGCAGTTGAGAGATAAGCCAAAGTAATCTTTTGTCAATACCCCAGGCAGAAAGTTTGGCCCTCAGCTTAGCTCTAGGGATGCTGTCGAAGACAGCCTTTAGAGCTATAAAGGCAACGCAGAGACGGCCCTTCCTGGGGGTGGAGTATTTTACGGCAAGATGATGATGGATCAGAGCATGGTCAATTGTAGAGTGGTCTGGACGGAACCCCGCCTGCTCATAACCGAGCAGGTCGGCCTCTTCAGCCCAGCACTCCAGTTTGGACAGGAGATAGTGGGCATAGAGTTTCCCCAAAATTGAAAGAAGACTGATGTTATAGAAGTTGCCGGGATCGGAATGGGCGCCTTTCTTATGTATTGGGATAATTATAGCATCCTTCCAGAGCTTGGGGATAAGGCCTGTTTGGTTGATCGCACTGAATACCTCGGTAAGAAGCAAAATCCACTAGAATGGCTTTGGCTAGGATGAGATCCGGGCCAGGAGCTTTTTGAAGTTTGAGTTGTCCGATTAGCTTGGCAATCGTGGATGGTTCGACAGGAGGCCATCTGGGAAGGTGGTTAGGAAGAGAGCCTGCGGTCGAAGAGACTGGCACGTCAGTGTCGTAAAAGACTCGGAATAAAAAGAGTTCCCATGTAGTGGCAGAGATGGAATGAGTGAGCCTACTAGTTGGTCTCCTGTTTAACAGACTCCAGAAATCTCGAGGGTTGCTGAATTTCGCAGCCTCTAGTAATGCATTCCACCTTAGCCGGTGCCAGTCTTGCTTAGCTCTTGAAAGGGCTAGCTTGTATGCCTTCTTGGCCTTGAAGTAAGCCGGGGGGGGGGGCGTCGATGAACCTGTTCATTTGTGGGCAGAATATATAGATCTCATATGGTTCCTGGTTAAACCAAGGGGCACCCTTCCTCCGGGAATCTCTACCAGGGATAAGGATGGGGGGCTGAAAGGAGGCTATAAGACCGTTTAGACACTCAGTAAAGGCGGTCAGTAGCACACCAGGTGTAGCCTTGGTGCCGATTAAGGCTGACAAGGTATTGGCTGCTTCTTGATAATAAAAGCGTGCGTGGAAAAGGGCCAGAGACTTTGACCATTTCGGCAACATCAGGGAGCCTCTGGGATTAGAGTCTATTGAGACAACATGAGCGGGATGGCCTTGAGGTCTATATAGCCGTGCAACTGTAATAAGAGGAAGATGGTCACTGAAAATCCTGTTGTCTACTTTGAAGGAAGAAATGTATGGCAAAAAGGCTCTCGAAACCAAAGTATAGTCTATTGTGCTGTTGCCATTTTTGGCCAAGTGAGTAAATTCCCTGGGGATATCCGGGGCACATCTGCCATTAAGGAGGAAGAGGTCTCGTTTGATGGTAAGGAGAGCTAGACAAGTCCCCGCTTTGTCAACTTTCCGATCCTTGAAAACTCTCCCTTTCAGGGTATCCAGAGGATGGTCATCCCCAGCCGGGCCTGTCCACCAATGAGAGGCAACTAGGTTTTCCCAAGTCCCCACAGTGCGGGCGTTTAGATCCCACACCAGAAAAACCAAAGAATGAGGGAATCTAAGTGAGATGATAGCGAGAAAGTCTTCCAGACTGGCCCACAGCTCATCCAAGTCCCAGTGAGAGCCCCTGGGAGGAAGGTAGACATTAAACACCAGGAGCGAGAGTTTCCCGACAGATAACAAATTTGCCTGGGCATAAGAGGAAAGAGAGTCCACAAGAACCACGTTTTCATGCAAATCCAGGGAGATACCTGTTGCAAGGCCGCCCTTCGAACGACCGCCAAGTGGTGAGGGGCGGGCTGGCAAGGATATGATTTTAAAACCACATAGCAAAATATCATTGACCTCCCACGTTTCCTGAAATATGAAGATTTGAAAGTTTTTGAGGTAGTTCAAAAAATCTGGGTCGGCTTTTTTGGACGCCCACCCTGCGATGTTCCAACTCAAGATGGACCAAGGAGGAGTTGGAGGGTGGATCTTTGACTGTCATTTAGAGGCGACAGGGGGCTGGTGGAAAGGCCGTAGGACAGTTAGACCAAAAAAATCTGTTATCTTGCCTTGTTTTTCTTGCTTAGTTTTGGGCTCATTATTAGATCTTGGAGAATTCTGGTGAGAAGCCAGATTTGGACTGAAGTTATTGTCCTGGTCTTGGTAGTGGCTTGAATATCGTACAGGTAAAACTGTCAGGGGAGACAACTGTTGTCATCAAAATAAATGCAGCCGTTATGTGATTTGGTGATGATGATGGATGGCGAAAGAGGGGGAGCCCGAGGAGTCCACAAGGTCAAACCAGCCAGTTGTGAGGATTGAGAGTGTGGCATTTCGGGAGGCGAGATTCTCGGAGCAGAAGGGGAACAAGTGATCCGAGATAAGGGGCTGAGTCCTGATAAACCTTCAGGATCAGAGGTAGAAAGGGGTTGATCTGGGAGTACAACATTTCTAGTCCGGAGGTCGTCCTCCTGTTGTTGCTGGTCGCCAGTGGATTTGTGGAACTGGTAGTTGAGGCCCTCAAAGAGCTACCAGCTTCCATGTGAAGGTCCTTGCACTCCGTTCCCACCCGGCGACAAGAGTCCACGTTGATCGGCTTCCTCCCAAGAGAAGATAGGTGAGTATTTATAAAGCATCTCTGAGGAAAGACTCCAAAATGGATCAGATGGTTGTGAAGACCACATAAAAGTGAGAGGGTCTTGGATGAGCTCAACTTGAGAATCAGACGTTTATGGTGGGATGTGCTAGGAAGCCATTCCACAGAAAGCAGCTCATTGTCCAGGATGTGAGAACAGGATAAGAGCCTCAATGTGTCTAATATGGTTTTACGGTTGGTCCAATCATACTTGTTAAAGTGAGAATGAGCCAGGTTCAGACATAGGTTGGCTGTGAGTAATTGGAGATTCACTAACGGCATCGGTTGTGAAGGGAGATGGCTATCCATTCGGGACGGGCTCAGTGCATGTCTGATGGTTCTACAGGAATGTGATGCTGAGACTGACTTACTAAGGGATTCCACTTTGCCCTCCAGCAGTCCAACAGAGGATGTCAAAAGGGTAACAGAGTCGGCCAGATGAAGACAGAACAGAACTGTTGCAAAAGCTGGATATCCGAGGACTGAATTGAGTCGGTAGGGGACAGCAAAGCAGTGAAACAGGGCAAGACAGAACTAACATCTGATGGTGTCGGACAATCCAGCAAAGAAGGTGTGTTGCAGAGTGAGGCAGCCAGGGATTCCGATTCTTCCAAAGGAGAGCTGGGCAGAGAGTCCAGAGATATTAAGTTTTGGAAGAATTCATCCAAGGAAGTAGTTGATATGTTCGGATCTTGGTTCAATTTCATGGTGTCAGTCTTTTTGATCTTAGGCAAGGGGCCCATTATGTTTTCAAGGGAGGTCTCCAGACGAGGATCCCTTGGGGACAAGGAACAACAATGTTTGTGTGGACTCATATCAGGGCAGCCGGTTGATCTCTTGGTGGAGGATGTTGGGTAGTAATAAGGCCCAAAGCAGGTTAATGTTCTGATAGAAGATTAAAGAGATCCCTGGCTTATACAATCCCCTGGTTAGAAACAAATTATATGGGTAAAGCTTCAACAGAGATCAGCCCATATACATCAAAGCAGTCAGAGCAGTTAAAGCAGCTCGTAGGGAACATTTGCCGAGTTGTTCGCAAGCAGTATGAGTGATAAAAGCAGGGCACTGGGCCAGGCAATTAGGCCTAACAAACAAAGATATCAGAAGAATTGCAAAACTGGGCTTGTTGCCAGAGTAAAATGGGAGTTGCCGGGGGAGAGTTGGAAAAATTAACTGGTATGCGATTTTGCATTTAAAACTCCCCTGCAGGAATTGGGGGGTAAAAGCTGAATGCACAGTTAAAAACCACAATAAAGATGAAATAAAAAACTTAAAGGCCGAGCGGGAGAAGCATATATCCTACCAGTCCTCCATCTTGCCTCCCAGCCACCCATCTATATTACATTTCTTAAATTTAATAAATTATTTCAGTGACAACTGAAATCTTCCTACTAAATGTTCTTGTTTCTTATTACTTCAGAGAACGCCATTATTTTTGTTCACTGCAGAGACTTATCACGTTGCATTTCTTAACACCTTGGCTATTTTCCAAGATTGTTATGAATTCTGTCTTTCACAACAATTAATCAAGCAAGAGCAGAAGAGACAACACATGAAGGAATCATAGCACGAAAAAATAGAGTTTTAATTACCGCTATGATTTTCCCCATCAATGGTATTGGTAAAGAAATAAATACCAAATTGTTTTTGCATCATACTTTCTTAGAATTAATGTCAAGCAAGTTCTAATGGCCCTGCAGAGATTATTTTTCTTTCTCACTTGCTATTAAAAGTGAGCAAGCGGGGGCACTAACATTTTGCCATAGATGTAGGAAGCCATTAGTCAAAAATTATTTGAAATCTCCAATAATTCTGATTTTTCATCTTAACCACATTCCATGATTCGTACTATTAATCATGTACTTGACATCATCAAGGTGGTACTACTTCGTTACATCACAATGCATATTTTGTCACTTTGATGAACACTGGATGATTGTGAATGCCAGTGTGATTGCAGATGAATTCAGCATCAAACACTCAGTCTCAGAAACAGCCTATTTAAACCACTTAGAACTAGCAAATGGTCCAGCATTTCAAATAATCTGATAATATCTACACTGTTCTTCAAACATTTGTAATACTTGCCCTACAAATTTATGGAACTTAAGGGTAACAATTTTTTTGAAAATAAAATAATGGCAAAAATAAAAAGCCCTAAAAATAAGTAGGAATTTATCATATTAAAAAGCAATTACTATACATTGAATGTACTGTCAACAATTTCTGTCTGTATGTTATCAAATTCTGCTAAACATGGACTCTGAAGAAATCATTTAGTATAAAATAAAATGCTGATTAACCTGTCATTTAATGTTGCTCAGCAGACCAAAGGGACAGCAAGAACTGCTCAGTGAAGGTAGGAATTTATTTTTCATAGAGTTACAAATTGGTAGAAGAATAAAAAGTGAACTCAAGAAAGAAGGAACAATTTTAAGAAATGTACAGAATTTAAAACATTTGTACAATAAGCAAGATCACTTATTAGGATATAATGGAAATATATTCCATTTCCAGGCAAACACACACACGCGTGCATACACAAACACACATATATTTGGAAATGGCATAAATTAAAAAAGATATAGCGGATGCAAAACTTCATAGAAATAATTACACTAAAACAATGGGAAAATTATGGATAAAATGATAAATACTTCACATTATAATTTAAGGGAACATTGCTACAAAATATTTTATAGATAGTATATAACTCTGTCAATTATTACCAAAATAGACAAATAGAAGAAATGTGAAAGATGCCATAACAAAGAAGGAAATTTTATTATATATGGTGGTGTACAAAAAAAATTCAAGAGTACTATAAATAAATACATCAAAATATTCAAGAATTCTTCAAAAGTTGAACTTAAACTATAAACATTTTATGTGGTATCTATTATTATTTTTAGTGCAATCTTCCCCTTAGTTTTACTTGGATAAGTAAAAGAAGGAGCTCTGATGGCACCGTGGTTAGAATGCAGTATTGCAGGCTAACTCTGCCCACAGCCAGGAGTTCAGTCGAGGTTGACTGAGCCTTCCATCCTTCCAAGGTCAGTAAAATGAGGAACCTAGATTATTGGGACAATATGCTGACATTGTATATTACCCAGAGAGTGTTGTAAAGCACTATGGAGTGGTATATGAGTCTAAGTGCTATTGCTATATCGCTATATCTGTTTCAGTGTATTAGATCTTAGGTGACGACAACATTTCTTAAACTATGCTTGATTTTCCAACTTACCTTCATGCCAAACGTGAATATGGTAATGATGATTTTAAAAACCAGAGCCAGAGCTAGCTGCCACATAGCCATGTATACTCCTGTACCAGCTGGTCTGTCGGGAATATCATCCACAGGTCTAGTCATGTTGGGATCGTTTATGTAGTCACAGAGCTGCGATGACTCCAAGGCTCCACAGTCATTGAAGAGTTCAGAGATGAGCTCACTGGTGCTCCTTCGTGTGTAAGGATTTGGATAGGCAATAATAGCAGTTATGGCAGTGACTGCAATGACCTCTAAGACTGGATATTTTCCAAGCCTGGTAGTTTTACGCCTCCTGCACCATGCAATGTTGCATCGAATAAAAAGCGTCCCCCACAATCCTCCAAAAACTCCAAGCAATATAAAAGGGAAAAGTTCAGCCATGTACCAAGGGGTGTGATATTCCACATAAAAGAGGACCAGGCGACTGTTTCCAAATGGATTGATGGATCTCAGAGTAAAGGCTGCAACAAGTGCAGCAAAGAAAGATCTCCAGAGAGTCTTCAGGGGAAAATAATAACTCACCTAGAATAAAATAGAATCCATCAATAATTATTTCCAATTCCTTTGCAGATACTTGTGGAAGTGATATGTTATTATGCATTGATAAAGATACAGTCCAAGGATAGGATTGTAGAAGATTAAAAGTGATGAAAAATTACACTATCTTTGAATATATTATTACAATTACACAAGCACACTGCAGAGATAGAATAAACAAACAAACAAACAAACAAATTATAAGCAAGCTACTTTCACATTTTCAGGTGATACTAGGATCCCATAACCACTGCTATTAAAGTACCAAAGAATTCTACACATGCACAATATCCATTTTGTGAAAAAAAGAGAATATAGGGGAAAAAAATTCATCATATACTTATATTTCATCATATAATTTATATAATCGTTTATGTCTCCCAATTTTTACTAGTAGCCACATTCAATTTAATCAATTTATTACAGTCTTAGACCAGAGACCAGAACAAATAAAAACGCTCAATAAATATACGATTAAAAATTCCAGTATAAAATAATAAATAACTAAAATCTATAATAAAATCCAGTCTGTCAATTATACATGGACTAACTATACTACAATTACAATCCATAAACTGTGTGGGTGTAGATTCAACATTAAAAGGGAAAAGACTAAGCAGTGCAAGGGGTTTATCACATTTGTTATATAACATAACTATGGTGGAAAAGACACATGTTTGCGATGAATCCCCAGTGCTGCTGCACAGAATCTGGCCACCTGCAATATAGTTATGACTGTTCAACCTTAAGCAGCCACTGAAGATAGCTAGTATCAGAACTGCCAGGATATCTAGCAGTCATTGGCAGAATATGTTTTTTCCTAATCTCTGTGTAAAAGGAACATCTAAGGAGCATCTGACCCACAGTCTCCACCTCTCCTGAGCCACAGGAACAACCACAGGAGCAGAGTCTTTCCGTCAATGGTGTCCTTTTATATTTGCCGTATAGGATAGCTGATGGAAGCGCATGGCACCGTGTGAGTGAAAATGCTTTCCAGTGGTTTGCTGACTCCAACTGACTAAGATAGCTGGCAGAAGCAACAAGACATCTAATGGCATCTGGAGCCAGAAACAGCAGAGCTTTCCCTAAGCCCGCCTGCCTCTTGATGTCCTCTACCCTTTGTCTTGCTAGGTCATACTCCATCTTGAGTATTGAAGCTGGAGGGAAGCCTAATTTGGCAAGCTTAGACTCAACAGCCTTGATCCATGATGAGGAGAAATTGTCTTGGAGGATTAATGGAGCAAGAGCTTGCGGAAAGAAGTTAAGCTTTAGCCAGAGTTTAAAAGATGCTATACAGATTCTTGCTCTGACTTTTGTCAATTCTGTCTCCAGGCTCAGAAGTGCATTTGAGACACTACACGACATCTGGAGAATTGATCTAATGAATTTGGATTGAACTTTTTCTAATGGTGTAAAACACAAAGCTGATGGTCCGAGCAAAGTCCCATAAAGAAGCTGTGCTAGTGACTTGGCCAGAAAAAGCTTAATTGTGGCAGGGACATAATATCCTCCCTTTGTGAGGAAAAATGTAAGGATGGCGCTAGCTGATCTTGGGCCCAAGGAAGCCGCATATTCTCCATATTCTTTTCTTGAACCATTGGCCTGAATGACCATCCCCAGGTATTTGAAGGTGGTTACCTGCTCTATTTTGTGGCCATTTAGACACCATTAATAAAGTTTTGGCCTTTTTGCAAAGGCCATGATATTTGTTTTCTCATAATTTATGTCCAGTTTATTGTAATTACAATACTGGACAAGGGCTCACAAGGCTCTTTTAAGGCCTACTGGTATCCTGAAGAGGATCACAGCGTCATCTGCATAGAGCAGGAGGGCGATGCTTCGATCACCTATTTTTGAGGGGTGATAATTTGGTTTGTTTAGCCATTTTACCATGTTGTTTATATAGAAGTTGAAAAGCAGGGAGGCCAAAATGCACCTGTTTAACCCCCTTTTGAGTTTTGCTTTCTCTCTGCTGCCTGTTACTTCCTTGCCATCTCCTCTCCTAAGTGGACCTACTGTTTCCTTGACTTTTTTCTTGCTATTTATATGTTGAAAGAAACTTTTTCTTGGGCCTGGGTGGCGCAGCAGCTTAAGTAGTTCTAAAGTAACACCAGCTGCCTGCAATTACTGCAAGTTCGAATCTCACCAGGCTCAAGGTTGACTCAGCCTTCCATCCTTTCAAGGTAGGTAAAATGAGGATCCAGATTGTGGGGGCAATAAGCTGACTTTGTACAAAAAAAAACACTGCTTGGGGTGGGGGGAAAGCCCTACTAAGCAGGTATATACAAAAGTATGAAGGCTATTGCTTAACACATTGTAAGCCATCCTGAGTCTCCGGAGAAGGGTGGCATATAAATTGATTTTTTTTAAAAAAATTATCTTTGACTTTTTTGTAAGTCTTTCTTTATTCTGAGCCTTTGCTTTCCTTATCTTTGCAGATTCAGACTATCTGCTAATACTCTGCCTTAGTTATGTGTCCCTCTTTCCATTTTTTGTATTTGTCCTTTTTGTTTTTCAGTTTGTCAGAGAGATCTTTGTGCAACCATGCTGGTTTCTTCTTGGATTTCTAGTTTTTCTTTTCAGTAGTATTGTGTTGGACTAGACTTTTATGATCATATTTTTTTAGAGTTTTCCATGCTTTTTGAGTTGTTTTCCCCTTTAGGATTTTCATCCATGGAATTTTTCTTAGGGTCTCTCTGAGTTTATTAAAATCAGAGCTTTTGAAGTTTAAGACACTGGCCGGGTTATGCTCTATTGCTTGTGTTTGCATTATTTTGAATTCCAGCTTCTAGTCACCAGCTCAGCTCTGAGATGTCTACCTATTTCCATTCCTTCTCTAATGATTTCTGTCCCTTGAGCTGACTGCCACCCACTGTCTAAAGGAAAAAATGCAGGAAATAAAATATGCCATACAAAGCATTTGCTCAGCTTATGACATCAAAACACTTCTTACCTCTTCTAAACTAAAAAGAACTCCCCCAATGGGTGCACCAAAGGCAACAGAAACACCAGCAGCAGCTGCAGCTGACAGCACCTAACATGGAAACATCAATCCACATGTTAGTAGTCTGTGGAAATTATTCATAAAATATTAGGTGAATGAAGGAAATGGTGAAACTGCCAGTACCTCTCTTCTTTTTCCTTCATTCTTGCTATACTTGGAGAAAAGGCTGCTAAAGCAGTTGCCACAGCAGCAGGCTACATGCACGAGAGGCCCTTCTTTGCCAAGACTGAGTCCAGAGGATACCACCAGAACTAAAGTTACAGTTTTGATTAAGAGCGTCCACTTGCCTAGGTATCCTCGAATAATGAAGCCACTTAAGATGGTCTTTATCTGGAAGAGAAAGAAGAACAAAAGTTGGTTGATCAGATTTTTGTGAAACTATTAGGAAGTCTACCCAGATCAGCAATTATTCTGCTTTTTCAAGATAGGTGAATATTCTGTGCTGAAAAACACAAACCAAGTGGTCAGCTTTAAAGTCAACAATTTCCTTTCCTTTTCCTACTTCCATCTCCATTAGCAAGGACTGCAGACTGAGTATGCCTGAAATTTGCATTGTAGAAGATTATTCCCTCCCCTCTTACTCCCAATGTCAAAGTTATATAATCAAGTAAGGAGACATTACCTCTGGAATTCCAGATCCACAGGCATAAGGAGCAAACACCCTCACAAGGGAGACAGCCAGGAAAACAAACAACAATGCCCATAAGATGTATAGGAAGTAATTTAGAATGTAAGCACTGGCACCCTAAAAAAGGAAAAAGAAACAAGACAGTCCAAAAAAGGGCATATTTATGGGAGAGTGGCAGAATATGAAGCACCATTTCTTCATCAACTATGTTATAAGATTTGTACAGTATATTTTTCATATTTGGCTTATTCAACCACACAAATATTTTCCTTGATGTCTGCAGTCTGATGCATCTGAATATTACTAAAACTCTCCTATCTCTTTGTCCATTTATAACCTTGTCTTGTCAATTAGGCTAGAAGGAGCATCATAGAGCAACAAGTTTTGAACCAAGGTCATGGGTGTCAAACTTGATCATGTCACTTGACGTATCATGACAGTTTTTGCCTTTGTGGAGCCAGGATGGGTGTGGCCTGCATGTGATGCATCTGGCCCATGGGCCGCCATTGCTCCCACATAATTGAAATAAATGAGCAAGGGAAGATGGGAGGGGCATATCTCCACCTTCTTTCCTGCCTTATTCTGACCATTGCAGCAAATCAGCAAGGTCTGATGGGCAGATAAGTTACTTCTGTGGAATGGAAACCAAAAATTGAACTTTCTTAACAATAGTGGGCAGTGAGGGGATGATTAGGAAGCAATTTGTATGTCTACTGGCAAGAAAGGTATAGTTGGATAGAGCTGGGTGGGTAAGCCCACTGGAGAAAGGGGTCCTTGGAAGAATGCTGGAATGGGCAGTAGGCATGCAGTTTTCCTTGTGGTCTTCAGCTCCCTTTATTCTCCCCCACCTCCAGTAAAGTGGCAGGCAGATCCATGGGTCACCTGAGGAGGAGGAAGAGGAGGCTTCACTAGGAGGGTTGTGAGGTAAGGAGAAGCAGCACCAGCCTACATTATATGTGGAAGAAGGATGACCCAACAGATAGGCAGTATTTACCTGAAAATAAGTCTTTTTGATGTCAGAGAACTCACTTCCAAATAAACACCTACAGTTTGGGATTGCACGTCTTCCAACATGCGACCTCAATAAGGCAATTTATGGAAATTGCAAATATTATTTCAAAAACATACAAGGAAACATAATGCATTGCAAAAAATATTGATCACTGAGGCCTAAATTATAGCAGAGGTACTGTAGCCATAAATTAAGAGGGCAGGTCAGATTAAAACAATTTTAAATGAATTGAGACAGAAAACGGCAATATTTCCCATTAAGGCTCCTTCATTTCAAATCAGTTTTGTTTGCTTTTGTAAACTATCTGCCTTAGTAAAGTTAGAAAAAGTTACAGTCTATACAAAAAGCGGGGGTGGGTGGGGGAAATTAAGACTGTAAAATAGTAGACTGGTAAACTATTTTAAATAAAGGCAATGGATTACTGAATATTTATAATGCTTTTTGAAGCTTTAATAAGATGCTTTGGGGGCAGTGAAAAGAATAGCATTTCACATAGCATATTTTTTTGATTTTTTTCAAGTCTGGCAAATAATAAAAAAATGTTATTGTAACAAATGTATGTTTCCCATTTATACTCTCACCTATTGCACAGAATGATGGAGATTCTTCTGCTAATTTTGACATCTGATTTTGCTTATTCAATCCTAAAACATACAGTAGATGAACTGTCAGTTCTGTCCTAAACTGATCTCTTAGGAAAGAAAAGGCCTCAACTCCATTTGGCTAAAGCAAATGGTTCTTTTACTAAGAGTGGTAGTTGCAGTAAAGTCAAGTGAGCTCTGAAACTACCATACTTGCTGGATACAAAAATAAGGTGTAGGTTTGTCCCCAGGCCACCCCTTCCCTCGTGACCAGTCCTTTTCCAGCCAACCGGAGCCCACCAAGATGTTTTGAGTATTTTGAGATGTTCATATATAATTTGTATATTTCTCAGGATGCCTGGCTATGGGATGCTGGTACAAACAGGATCCCGCTGCTCTGGTCCTTATCACCTGTCATTGCTGCCACCCTATTTCCTATCCCTTTATTGCCCTTTCATCTTTTCCTCTTTCATCCTTCCTCTCTTCTTCTTTTTATGGCAGGATAAAATTTCAACTTTTACCCTCAAAACGACACTATAGGGGATTGCACACCAGAACAACTAGACAGAAGGACAGTTTTTCGCCAAATGCCATCGCTCTACTAAACAACTAATTCCCACAACACTCTCAAACTATTTACTAAGACTGTATTACTATTATTCTTCTCATCCTTCTTATTATCTATCTCTTCCCACTTATGACTATAACCATGTTGCTTGTATTTTTATGATTTATATTCTTCTGTTCGTTTCCTAGTATGATTTGATTGCTTATTAATAACCTATGACTATCACTAAGTGTTGTATTTTATGATTCTTGATGAATGTATTTTTTTTCTTTTTTTTTCCTTTTATGTACACTGAGAGTATATGCAGCAAAGACAAATTCCTCGTGTGTCCAATCACACTTGGCCAATAAAGAATGAGAGAGAGAGAGAGAAGAGAGGGAGGGAGGAAAATGGCATAATTTTTATTTTCTGTCTAACTGAGAGGAAATATTAGAGCTATGTGCTGCAAAATTTTAGATTATTACAATACTAGAGGATTATTATACTTCTTTGCTACCATCTAGGAATGGTCCAAATTTCTGTAGCCTAGATAATTACACACAGAGCATTTTTCAGTTTAGTGTAACATGTTTTCATGACAGTGCCACGTTAAAACATTAAACAATTAGTGTGTAAATTACAGCAAAACTATCACCATACCTCAGATTCGTTAACTAAAAGCTCAGACCACTTTTGCCACTGAGGACATTTGTCCCTGTCTTCAAAAGTAGTTTCATTGGATGTCCAGCAACACTGCTCATGACTATACCAAAAGGCTTCTAAACAGACTCCTTCTTTCAAATCAGTCATCCAATCCACTGCTAAATCTATAACTCCAGCCAATGTGCCTAACAGGGAGAGAAATAGATGTTAAAGACGGATTCAAATGATAGATGCTGAGAAATGAGTTTGAACATGCTCTTGCAGAAGTGTCTCTTGAATATGAGTTGGATATATACCTAACTCCATATTAAGTCACCCCACAGTTACCAAAATAACAAGTTAGGAGAACTGTCCACCTCATAGCTATAGGGTATTTTCAAGAGCATTTATTACACATGTTAGCACCTATAACAGTGAGTGACTGAATGAAACCTGCCAAACAAAAGATGAGAATTGTTTCCTTGTATCTTTTTATAAGCTTTTTTATGTAATGTAGTGTTTCTCTTAAAATACGAATCGCTTTTCTTGACTCACTTCGAAGAATTTGTAAACAATACACACAATTATTAGTTTATAAATTTAAAAATCTATTTAAAGTTTTTAAAACAAGAAAATACATTCTTGTCTAGATCATTTCATGAGCAGTTGAAACTGATAAAGTCAAAATTTGGGTTTGGGATTATTGACCAAAGTTCACAGTAGATTAAGACCACTAGTTGAACAAGCAGGCAGTGTGCATGATTGTTACTTTCAATATACCGACCTAAAAGCAGACTCTGATTTAATAAAAAATACCATAAATAAAAGCTTTCTTTTTACAACCCTGTAATCCCTTAATCTGGGATAGAGTTGGGGTGACTGGATGGAGCGGAACGTTTACTGGCCAGATGTCCTTCCTGACGTCATGCAAAGTTAGCAGCAGATATTCTTTCTTTCACCCTAGGAGAGAAAAAGCTGCTACTGCCTAGGATTGACCTCTCCATCTTCCAAGTGGGAAGTGAGCAACTTCAACACTAGGCCACCACATCACTCAAAATCCATTTTTTATATTTTTTAACATTTATTTTTATATATTTATGGTAAAAACATCACAAATTTGAGGCATTAAATATTTATAATTGGCTTATATTGTATTATAAATACATATACATTTTATGCCTTCCATTTTGACATTGTAATATTTTTGTCTTTCCATTCCAAATAGTTGGCACTTTTTAAAATAACATAGTACAACAGTGACATCAAGTGGTATCTCATGAAAAACTGAAATAGCATTTTTAGTGACTGCTTTATAAGAGTTTGCCTGAATAAATGCCATATTGCTTCATGAACTATGCATGGCTCCAATTACATATTTCAGCAGAACACTAGAAGAATTTTTGTTGTTTATTCATAACAAGACAAAAAGTACCAGTTAATGTCCAGAGATATTATTTTAGTTAATAATATATTATTAATGATAAATCACATATAATTAAAAATCATTATGTTATTGGCATTATTAATCATAATATTATGAATGTGTTTTAGTACCACAATTCTAGCGATTTCTCAGAATGTTATCAACTGCTCTTAATGGTGCAGCAAATAAACCACAATACAATCTAAACTAACTGCTTAGTATATTTTTTTACTTACTACAATATCTGTTATATTTATAAGAGATATTTTATGTTTTCTAAGATAACTTCTCATGTAATGGGCAGCTATATTAATTTAATAAATAAACATAAGGTTTTGCAAATTATTATCAATTAACCAGAAAATTGTTGTTATTATTACTAGTACTAGATCTATTTGGGACTAAAAAAAATTAAAATTCTATATTACAATTGTTATTCCCTATTTCAAATTATAAATATTATTATTTCTTTGTGCTATAATTGGCAATATTCTACATATATATTCAGCATTTCTAGCCCCAAACAAAAATAGTATTTAGCCCTGAAATGCTGAAATGGAAGATATCACATTTATATAGCCAGCGTAAACAACTGTTTCTACAGCACACAACTTTTAATAAGTAAATATGAGTTAACATTTTTTTGAAGTTACCTGCCAGCAGTCCTATAAGTAGCATAACAACCCATCCTGACCAAGCATCCAATAAACTTTTTATGAATTCCCAGATGGACTCTTTGCTTTTATTTGTAATCTGGAAAAAATATATTATTTAATTGAAAAAGTTGCAATGTTGATATTTCATTAAATATAGCACCATATATTCAAATAATCTAACATAAATATATGTAAACTGTAAAATCAAATGGCAAAGTATTTGGTAGAGAAGATGAGACAAGAGATATGATCATTATTATTATTTTATTTATTTGTATCCTGCTTTTATGAACAAAGCATCTTCCCTAAAAGAGTTGAAGCAATCTATCAGGGCTAAGAATCTTTCCCATTACCTAGAGTTAATTATAGTGAGAATTTATTGAAGAAAAAAAGTTAAATTAAGATGAATCATTTTCTGAAATGTATGTCAGATTGACTTTTGGGGAAAAATGATCTATCTTTATAAAATCTGTAAGGTTGACTCAGCCTTCCATCCTTCAAAGGTTGGTAAAATGAGGACTCAGATTGTTAGGGATTGCAAATAACACTGACATTGTAAATTGCCCAGACAGTTCTGTAAAGCACTATGTGAGCCTAAGTGCTATTGTTAGTGTTATATTTCTAATAATTATAACTATAGAGTTTAGAATAAAATTAAAAATCTGTTGATTAATCAACCTGGAATCATATTTTTATTGGAGTCAATATTGTATTTCTGGTATAACTCTCACTGCTAATATTTTACTACAGTTCTTTCTCTTTTCTCAGTATCTTGTCTACTGAAATAAAAATGATGTCCTATAAACATGAAACTTAGTAAATTCATATGTAAAAGACATCAGGAAACAGTTGTTCTTTAATTTTTTTCTCCAAAAATGGTACCTTAGCCAATTGCTGGATGTTTTTATGCAAACTATATGTGATAGTTTTAGGGTAGGATAGTCTTAGGGTCTGGCAATATCTCATATCCGATATCCATCCGATATCCAACTTATGATGCTTCTTTTTAAACACTCTTTTCTAAGCACTCTTAAGCAGACTGCTTAAAAAAATTGAGGAATAATAATTTAAAGAAATTAAAAGCATATGATAAGAAAAAGGAAAGGTAAAATTGCTAAAACTAGCTTATAATTGATTCCCTGTATGTATTTGTACTTTTCTACCCTTGAAACCAGGGATGAAATGCTCCCGGTTTGAACCGGGTCGCCTGATACAGTAGCGATGGCAGAGGCTGGTTCGGAGAACCGATAGCAAAAATCTCTGTGCCATTCCCCCCCCCATGCCCAGCTGAGCCACGCGATCATCAGAGGCTGAGGTTTTTTTACTTTTGAGGTTTTATATATTGCCAACCCAACAAGTTAGGTAACTATCATTTCCTAACAGGGTGGCTATAACTTTCTGATATTTATGATTCATTAATGGCTAGCAATTTCTATGTGACTTATAAAAAAGCTAGTTTTTGATCAAAAAGGGAGTCAAGATGGGAGGAGCAAATTATTAGAGATTTATTGGAATTTTTTCTAAATAAAATTCACCAGTTTGTAGATCAGCTGTGCTCCAAGGATGCTAATTTTTTTTCCTCAAATTACTTTAGAGATGCAAACATGTGTGGAAGGTTACCAAACTACCAAGGCATCTTCACAAGTAGCTGAAAGTGCAGAGGAATGAACTGCAATTTTGGAATATAAACCTGATACCAACTCTTATTATGATGGTTTAAATATAAATCTCTCAACACAACCGAAAGAAGACCTTCATGAAAATCTGCAACTTTTAGAAGGACAAGATTGGGACTTTTTCTTTAAGGACATTAACAAATTGAGGAATCCTTGAGAAAAAGGGAAGCCTATAACTAACTATTTGATAAACTTTCCAAGAAGAAAAATATTTACCTCATGAAGACAAGCTGGAAGGAGTGAATTAAACTTAGCTGCAATTAGGATGGATTTTTATCTGTTTGATATTTGTAATTGAAATAAAGTCTTAATCACAATCTAAAATTTGAAAATGTAACAATATATAGTTCCCTCCACCTTGAAGGAGGCGGTGGTTAGGCCCCTCCTCAAGAAACCTGCCTTGGATCTGACCATTTTAGGCAACTTTCGTCCAGTCTCCAACCTCCCCTTTGTGGTGAAGGTTGTTGAGAGCATGGTGGCACGTCAGTTCACAGTGGCCCTGGATGAAGCGGATTATCTAGATCCATACCAATAGGGTTTCAGGCCTGGATACAGCATGGAGATGGCATTGGTCGCGCTGGTGGATGATCTCTGGAGGGCTCGGGACAGAGGTTATTCCTCTGTTCTGGTTCTATTAGATCTTTCAGCAGCCTTTGATACCATCGACCATGGTCTCTTGCTGCGATGCCTCAAGGGACTAGGAGTGGGAGGTTCTGTTTTACAGTGGTTCACCTCCTACATCTCGGGACGCATGCAAGTGTTGGTGGGAGGGCAGAGGTCAACCTTGAAGCCTGGGGTGCCTCAGGGGTCAGTCCTCTAGCTTATTCTGTTCAAAATTTACATGAAGCTGCTAGGAGAGATCATCCGTGGTTTTGGGATGGGGTATCACCAGTACACTGATGATACCCAACTTTTTATATCCATCCCAAACCAGCTCAGTGATGCCCTCGATGTGATGGCCCGGTGCCTGGAAGCGGAACGGGTCTGGATGGGGAGGAACAGGCTTCGGCTCAACCCGATCAAGATTGAGTGGCTGTGGATACCGGCATTGCAGACCGAATGAGAGGTTCCATCTCTAACTATAGGGGGTGAGGTGTTGCCCCCTGTAGACAGGGCGTGCAACTTGGGTGTCCTTCTGATTCACGGCTGGGTTTGAAGGAGCATATAACAGCCATGACCAGGGGGGCGTTTGCCCAGGTTCACGTGGTGTGCCAGTTGCGCCCATATTTGGACCATGATGCCCTATGCACAGTCACCCATGCATTAGTTACCTCCCAGATTGACTACTGCAATGCTTTCTACCTGGGGCTGCCCTTGAAGACCACTCCGAGGCTTCAGCTGGTGCAGAATGCGGCCGTGCAGGTTGTAATGGGAGGATCCCAATACTCCCATGTTACACCTCTCCTGTGCGACTTGCATTGGTTGCTGGTTGCCCTTTGGGTGAGATTCAAGGTGCTTTATTTAACCTATAAAGCCCTTCATGGCTTAGGTCCAGGATATCTGTTGGACTACCTGCAACCAGCATCGACTTCCCATTGCCCGGTGCATTCCCACAGAGAGGGCTTACTAAGGGTGCCATCGGCTAGACAATGTCAGCTGGCGACCTCCAGGGGTAGAGCCTTCTCTGTGGCCATGCCCACCCTTTGGAATCAACTTCCCGTGGGTCTTTGACTGGCCCCCGACCTTCGTACCTTCCACCGTGAGCTTAAGACCTGGCTGTTTGAACACCCTAGCCAGGATTGATGGGATCTATTGTTTTAAATTGGTTTTAGTCTGTTTAGTATGTTTTAATCTGTATTTATTGGGATTGTTTCGTTTGATGTGAGCCGCCCTGAGTCCTTTGGAGAGAGGGCGGCATATAAATATAATAAATTATATATATATATACACACACAATGCCTAAGTAATTCCTAAAGTATGCAAAATGTTATTGAAAATATATTTGAGAGTATCTGTGTTAAAAAAAAGTTAAAGAAAGTGATGTATTAGGTTAAAGAAAAATTTAGAATTTTAAAAAGAATGTATACAAAAGAAAAAATATTATTCTATGAGGTTAATTTGGGTAAATTTAACTCTGAATTTTAAAGTATGTATGTTAACTAGTTAAAAGAAAAAGATGTATTAGAAAGTTTTGATTTCAGAAATGTGTTTAAAGAAAACTTTAGCCTTTTAAAAAGGATGTAAAAAAAAGTATTTTTCTCTGTAAGGTCAAAGAATACAGTGAACCTTGCAATATAAATGGTGATAGTTTATAAAGATGATTAGGTGCAAATAAAAATACATATTATTTCCACAGCAAGGAAGATAAAGCAGAAATGGTTACATTAATTATTTTATTCAAAGAGGAGAATATATTTAAGTATGGTTTGCATTTGGATATCAATTCTGGATTTTGTGCTTGTGATGAAAAAAAAAGAAACACTGACTTTGGTTTTGTCGATTAGATAGATTTGTCGTTATAGAAATGGCAAGTTATATACTAATGTGCAAAAGCAAAAAATTGAAGCCGGACTGTTTTTATCTTGTATTGTGCTAAAAAGAATTGGAGGTCAACGCCTTTTTTTCTTTTTTCTCTTGTACCTTATATTTTTTTTCCTCCCTCTCTTTTTTATTCCCCTAATTTCCCATTTTTATTTCTCTTTGTTCTTTATATATAGACAAAAAAATAAAAGGTATGACTTAAAATGCATACTGTAGCAAAGCAAAAGCCATGAGGTCAAAAAAACTTCCTGCAAAGCTCAGAGACAGGATTGTTGCAAGGCACAGATCTGGAGAATGCTACAATAAAATTTCTGCTGCACTGAAGGTTCCTAAAAGCATAGAGGCCTCCATAATTCTCAAATGGAAGAAGTTTGACAGGACTTTTCCAAGAACTGGTAAGCCAGTCAAACTGAGCAATCGGGGGAAAAGGTCTTAGTAAAACAGGTAACCAAGAACCTGATGGTCACTCTGACTGAGCTCCAGAGATCCTGTATGGAGATGGGACAGAATTCCAGAAGGACAACTATCACTGTAGCTCTCCATCGATCTGGGCTTTATGGCAGAGTGGCTAGATGGAATCCTCTCCTCAGTGCAAAACACTTGAAAGCCCACTTGGAATTTGCAAAACAACACCACCAACACCACCACCTGAAGGACCCGACTGTGAGGAACAAGATTTTCTGGTCTGATGGAACAAAGATTGAACAGTTTGGCCTCAATTCTAAATATTATGTCATCTCAAACATGTCGTGACCATGGCTTTGGAATAACAGAGTTGGAAGGGACCTTGGAGGTCTTCTAGTCCAACCCTCTGCTTAGGCAGAAAACCCTACACCACTTCAGACAAATTGTTATCCAACATTTTCTTAAACACTTCCAGTGTTGGAGCATTCACAACTTCTGGAGGCAAGTTGTTCCACTGATTAATTGTTCTGTCAGGAAATTTCTCCTTAGTTTTAAGTTGCTTCTCTCCTTCATTAGTTTCCACCCATTGCTTCTTGTCCTATCCTCAGGTGCTTTGGAGAATAGCTCCTTACACTAATTAGTGTAACTCCTTACACTAATGTTTGATAAGGCTTTATTTCAATTGCTTCTAAGGGCAGAACCAATAAGCCAGAAATCTAAAAACCATTATCTTGAGAATGACCAGGTTGAGCATTCAAATTCATCTAGAAGTGAATCTGGAAATATATGTTTCATGCCATGTCAGTTCCTTAAATCAGTTTTCCATCATATTGCTATACAGGTAGTCCTCAAATTACGACCATAATTAAGCCCAAACTTTCTGTTGCTAAGCAAAACATTTGTTAAGTGAATTTTGTCCCATTTTACAACCTTTCTTGCCACACTTGTTAAGTCACTTACTGCAATTGTTAAATTAGTAACACAGTTGATAAGTGAACCTGGCTTACGCATTGACATTGCTTGCAGAAGGTCGCAAAAGGTGATCACATGACCCTGGGACACTGCAACTGTCATAACTGAGTCAGCTGCCAAGCATCTGAATTTTGATCATGTGATCATGGGAATGCTGCAGTGGTCTTAAGTATGAAAAATTGTCATGTCACTTTTTTCAGTGCTATTGTCACTAAATGAACTGTTCTAAGTCAATGACTACCTGTATTTCAGGCTTTTAACTATTAATGGAATAAAATTAAAAAGCAATCACTTTAATCAGATATGCCAAGTGTTTATCTTTTATTTACCTTTCTATGTCTGTCTGTATCCCGAGATTTCTCCCTTAACCAATCAATGGTATGAAAGTCTTCATAAGTGCCAACATCAGGAAAAGGTTCATCCAAAAAATCCATCAGATTTCCAGAACCATTCATATTTCCTGCATTAACCATATTAGAACCTAGACAGTGAAAAACAGGAGCAAGGTAGTATGTTCAGTATTAAGACATTAGCATTTCTTTTACATCCTGCTTATACCATCATACTCATCAAACCCTTTCCTGCAAAGAAGAAATTACTTGCAATATGGTAAAGTAGGGGTGCCCAACCCCCGACCAGTGGACCGGCACCAGACTGCGGCATGGCAGCAACTGGGCTGTGCAATCAAGTGAAGCCCCATGTGCAGGATGCAGGCAGCACACAAAACCACGTCCCCTCCAGTCCATGGAAAAACCTTTCTCAGGGTTTTTCTCAATCTTCTGATGCCCCAAAGACTGGGGGCCGCTGCTATAAAGCATGCCTCACATGCAGGTTTAGTGACTCAGTAAGAACTTGAAAGATGAGGACAAGAATTTTCCAATAGCCAATTATTTTAAAAAACAATATCCAGACTAATCCTTGGTAAACTAAGAATGACTAATATATTTAATAAGAGATTGGAGAGATAATTGTGTGTCTGACCAATGGCATTAGAAAGATATCTTTGGAGATTCTCAGTCATCCAGGTCATGGTTGTCCCAAAGGTATTTTTTCTAAAAGGCAACTAGCATGCTATTTACCTACCTAATGGTTGAACCTTCCTTAAAGTTATGGAAATTTTCCTGTCTTCTTAAATTTTGCTTAAATTACAATAGCATAACACCAAATAGAAAATCAATCCACAGGAAAGTTCATAAAACTCATCAAATAGTATGAGGTACAACAAATCCAAGTGTGGGGTTTTTCCAATATAAAAATAATACTACTTTTATTATTCCTGCTGTTTTAATTTTCATTTAATGTCTCTGCGGATTTATTAAAGTATAGTTACTTCTGAGCGGTTACATCAGATTAATGATTGTGTACTAACTGTAATTTTACAGACTGAGTTATTGTGGAATGCCTTAAATAATTTTTTTCTTAAACAATATATTAAATATGTTTCAGGTGTATGCTTAAAAATAAATACAACTTTTGTTTGTATCTTCTTTGCCATGTGATCTACAGCATAGGCAAAACAGAAATCTTCCTTGTGTGGAGGTGAATGAAAATTGTAACCACATCAGATAATATCATGATTGAGAGCAATCCTAGGCTTACATAGGATAACACAATCTTTGCTATAAAAAGGAATTTGGCAGGGGTGGGGTGAACACATGGTCTGTTTCAGCTATCTGATATTAGACAATGCAACATTTTTGGTAATAAAAATGAAAATTATTTTTTAAATCTGTGATTTAAGATTTTTAAATGATTTTGTTTGAATTTTACGCTGCTAGAACCATAGAGATCTTTGGAAGAGGAAATAAAGCATAGTCATTTTTTGCTTGCAGTAGAAAAAAATCAGGGCTCATAGCTGTACAGCTGAACATTCTGTTTCGGTAAAATAGACAAAATTATTAGAGAACTGCCTGACTTTTTAACTAAACCACAAGTAATACTTTCTTTTTACGCAGACAGATTTCACCATGGCATTTTGAATGGTACAGAAATTGAGAACTCTTACTACTTTCTTGCAGTTATTCTTTATTCGATCCATTCTACCAAATACAAGGTTACGTATTATCCCATTCTTCAACACATTGCAAAAATATCCATATCTTAATAAGTATTTCCTTTCACATAAACTGATTACGTACAAGGGGGAAAAAATGAAATAGGCAATTTAACACTTCCTTAGGCAAGCCATTCAACCGAATATTTTTTTTTCAGTAAGCTCTCCAAGAACAAATGAAACAGAATTTCCACACCAAATATGCCAGAAATTTAGTTATGTTCCCTTTAAAACAAATATTCTGTGATACCCTGGAATATTGCAAAGAGCCAGTTCATGTATCTGAACACAATTATTTCATTCCAGCCGTTTGGACAGAATGAAAATACAGCTTCCTGCATACTAAAAAGGTCACATAATAGGCACTGACAATTGTTTGTCAGCTTTAAGACCTCATTTGACAGCATTATTTTTAAACTTCTCATCTGAATGTCTGGAGACCCATCAAACAGCCTCTGCACCTGCCGGCTTCTGATTTGTAGAGGCCTAATATAATTAGGATTTATTTTTAAAGCCCTCCTTTGACAATGGTTGATTTCAGAACAATGCCCATGAAAAGCTTAAAAAATAATGGAACAGAACATGGTCTTCTCTTACCCGCAATGCAACATCATTTAGTTCTGCTCTAAAGATCCTGACAGCATCCTTTCTTCGCTGGTATGTCTGCAAAGGCAATGATGTCATACAGAGGAAGCAGCTAGTCACATGATCGCATGCCACATTGGAAAACTGCTAGAGAGGCAGGCAAACGGGCAGGAACTGATCTCCTTCAGGATTAAGCAAATACTACTACATCTTCAGAGCTGGCTGCAAAGAAAGGGAAGAAGGAAAGAAGAAAGGAAGAAGGGAGGGAGGGAGGGAGGAAGGAAGGGCTTTCAATTAAAAAGTATTCTTATCCAGAACAAGTCAATTTTCATTGCTTAAAATAATAGAAGGGTGGCTATGAAACTAAGTGGTACTTTATTTAGGACTGATTCATGACAAATGCAAAAAAGAGAAATAAAGGCTATTTATATTTTCCTGAGATTTCATAGAACCATAGGGCTTGAAGGAACCCTGGAGGTCTTCTGGTCTAGAACCCATAACTCAGTTCCATTTATTAACTATTCTCACTTTCAGGAAATTTGTCCTTATTTCCAGGTTGCATCTCCCTCTTGTGAGCTTCCACCTGTTGCTCATCATGCCCTCAGATACTATGGAGAATAAATTGACCGATACTTCCCTGGGACAGCCTTCAAGTACTGGAAGACTGCTATTACTTCTCCCCTAAGGCATTTTTTTCATTAGGCTAAATGTACCTACTTATCTTAGCCATTCATCTCATAATTTAGCCTTTAGAGCCCTTATCATCTTTGTTGCTCTTCTCTGCACCTTTTCTAGAGCCTCAGCAACTTTTTGGTATCGTGGTGACCAGAACTAGACACAGTATTTCAAGGTGGCATCACTAATTCAGTATAGAGTAGTGCTATCACTTCCCGTGATTATGATGCTATTCTTGTAGATGCAGTTTAGGACCGTGCTGGCTTTTTTGGTGGCTGCAGCATATTGCTCATACTTAAGTGATAGTTCACCAGGACATCTAGACCCCTCTCACAGGCATTATGTTGAAGTACAAGACCTTATTTTCTCACCACTGAACTGCATCTTGTTGGATAGAGCCCAGTGTTCTTCTGTCAAAATCCTTCTGAATCTTGAGTTTATCTTTCAAAATGTTGGCAATTCCCTCCAGTTTGGTGCCATCCACAAATTTCAATCCCCTCATATAAGTCATTTATGAAGATTTTGAAGAGTACTGGGGCCAAGACAGAACTTTGAGGTACCCAACTGCATGCTTCCTTCCATGTAGATGTGGTTCCATTGAGGACTACACACTCAATGTGTAGTGTAGTTGGTCAGCTAAATCTATTTGGTGCTGGTACAGTTTATCCTACATTGTTTTATCTTCTCAACAAGGTGGCTGTAGTCTTCTTTATCAAACATCTTACTGAACTCTATACTATTTCCACAGTATTTCCTTGGTCCAATAAATTAGTTCATTTCATTAAAGAAGGCAATAAGGTTTGTTTAATATGACCTGTTTTAATAAACTCATGCTGGCTTCTAGAGATCAACTTGTTCATTTCTAATTACTGACAAATCTGCTGCTTGATTAGCTTTTCCAGGATTTTTCTAGTTATTGGATGTTTTATATTTAAGAAGATGGTTGTAATACCTTAACAAGTGTCTTACATCATTTTTTCCTGGACTAATAAAAAAACCATGGGCTATTATGTATTTGGAAGTGGCAAAATTGTCACCATTGGGACTGTGAGAAGTAGAATGCAAAATGTGTAGAACATTTACAATAGCAGCCTTAGAAATGAAGGCAAATATACATGTCCTTTACAGCAACTAATCTGAGTCACTCACTGGACCAAAGATTTATTCTTCCAAGTGTTCAGGCTCGTACTGGAGTCCATCCATGGATAAAGAAAAGTTCCTTGAGAATGAGCTCCAGCATGAGTCTGAAAGCTTGGAATAAATCTTTCATCCTTGGTGACCAACTCAGATTGGATCCTGCAATAGCAGCTTTAGTTTATGGGGTCCATGGGAAACTGATGTGGTACTTGATTTTCGACATTAATCATGAATGATAACATTCCTGTTATGAAAATACATGATTTCAAACTGTTAGGGTCACTCCCTAATTTACATGAGTGGAGTCCCGATAAGTATATGAGTAAATGTATTTTTCCAAAAATTGTTATAGATATCTCCAAAAAATTGGCACCAGTTGACATCTATAATTCTGTAACCAATTTTTTTCTTGTGGACATTGCAGCGACACAGAATTTTGCTACTGCACGCATGGTAGCTGGGTTTGAGTCTTGGAGGAGAAAGCCTACATAAAAGTTGTCTGTTCTCCCTGGCAATCTCTCTAGTAAGGGTAGAATATATATTGATCTACATACTCTGTATAACTCACAGTACAATAAAACATATGAGATATCTTCGACTTCTCCTTTTCCACATATACATATCCATGCTGCTATTGGTGTTCTCTTGTACCTACCCTGGAGAAGTGCTGAGGGGAGAATATTAAATCTGGCTCTGAAGAAAGCTATTCTTTGTTTTGGGAAGATCAGATCATTTTGATCATTTGTGTGTGGGAATCTTGCTGATTCCCGCACACCCTGATTGATTCTGTCCCTACTATGGGACATATATAAAAGTACTTACCATAATTTATAAATGAAAGCAAACAGCAAAAGTTAAACTATGTTCTTTATCAAATAACTTTATGATAAATACTTCATATTCATGTAAGTTTGGAAGGAGTCTCAAGTGAACAACCTATTCCTACAACTGCCATCAGATGTTTAGCCTACACCTCGGCAGATATTTTGAGCAATTATTTTTACCACAACTAAGCTGAAATATCTAAACTTAGGAAAGTAAAGCACAACTCAGGGTATAAAAGTAGAACATTGGATGCACCTCTCAAATGCCGAATTACTGTCAAGGTATAGCTCAGCATTGCTCAGGAACAAGTTTCATGTATCAGTGAGAATTGTCCCTTTTTTTTTTTTGTCTTCTATTTACTACAAACTTCTGGACAGCATGATTTGACTGTCCCTGCATAGAAAGCAAAAGTAGATGTCCAAAAGTTGTTACCAAGTTATTTTTTCTATATGGAATGTGTTAGACAGTCATCAAAGCTATGCTTTCCCAATGGCTAAGAGGCTTTTTCAACCGTTGGGGGTGAGGGGCACCACTATCTGCATACCTGAAGCACCTGCAATCATATCCAACCATGCACTTGCAAATCTATTCCATAATTCTGCACAGTTGACTACATACTGTATTTTTCGGAGTATAAGATGTACCTTAGCTTTTGGGGAGGAAAATAAGAAAAAAGCTGATTGGCAGGTGGCTCAGCCTACCGGAATATCCCCAATCAGCTGTTCCCAGCGGTGAATTTTAGCAACAGGTTCCATGGTTGTGAGCTCTGTGCCTTGCTTTTTTTTTTTTTTTGCTTTTTTTCCTGCTTCTGAAACTTCTGAAACAGCTTCAGAAAAAAAGCCTCTGAAGCTCTGTTTGGGGGCTTTTATTCCTGAAGCTTTGTTTCTGATCCTTTTTTCAGCCTCTGAAACCACCATTTAAGAAGCTGGGCAGGGCTACATTTAAAGTATAAGACACACCAAGATTTTCATCCTCTTTTTGGGGGGAAAAAGGTACGTTTTATAATCCAAAAAATATGGTATATAGTTAGTTTCTGTTTTAGATGAACACCTCATATTTCCTGTGCACATATATTGCAAAAATCGGACGAATGCCACATTGCACCTACTTGTATTTTAACATGTTAAAGGTGAGTGGGGATATTTTAATTCTGGGAGTGTTTAGAAAATATTTTTAAATGGATTTAACTTAATATACAAAAGCAAGAGCGGAAAAAGCTTCTTGGGTGAGAAGCAAAATGTCTTCAAAGAAAAACCAGCAAGTCCAGTTGCCTCTTGAAAAAGCACCTTTGGGACAACGATGACCTGAATGATTGAGAATCTCCATAGACATTTAAAATGCAAACAAACCCGTTCCCCAACCTTGATGCAAAAATGAAAAATTCCTGTATTACCATTGATTTTCAGTGATTCTGATTCAGATAGCTTTAAAGGTTATATATGTTTTTGTGAACTGCCAGCCCTTTTGAATAGCATTTTTGAAAAACTAAATAATTTACATACATTTTAAAATAATTTCTAGATGGTTTGTCTATCTACTTACAAAGGATTCATGCCTGAACTCTGATAATAGTCCAGATAATCTGGTTCATCTATGGCACTCTGTAATTGATCCCTCACCCTCAACAGTTTTTTTATTGTCAATTTTCAAAATCCACAGAATAACTCCCCCTCCATTATACCAAAAAGGCACAAAGGGCAAGGGTCTAGACCACGGACTGCAGTGGTCATCCTGATGAGTACCTTATCCAATTTCTCAAACGTTACAGGGAGAAAAAAGTCCACATAACTTGGCAAGTGGTTGTCTCAATTACTACTATAGATCCTGCGTCAAGACTCAAATGAGACAGGATTTGATTAGCGATAGCCAGTGGTAACTGGTCCTAGCAGCCAGGAGGAAGCTCTTGGAGCTGCTCCTTTTCAGAAGGAAAGTTGTTATCCTAAAAAGTGCTCCAAGATGACAGACCAACATCCCTACCTTCATTCAGTCAGGTTTTGGTAATGCATTCCTGATATGCCTTTTTAACACCAGATCATGAATGGGCATAGTTTCGTTACAGATAATGTGTTTACTAGCAACACCTTGAGGCCAATCCAATTACAGGTCCCAGGGAAGGACTACTAGTAAACATCAAGTTCATCCCAATTCCAATAACTTCCAATACATTCTAATCCTACATTTTTTAAAAAATTTGATTTATATGCCGCCCTTCTCCAGAGACTCAGGGCTGCTTACAATGCGTTAAGCAATAGCCTTCATACTTTTGTATATTTTATACAAAGTCAGTTTATTGCCCCCACAAACTGGGTCCTCAATTTACCTACCTTAGAAAGGATGGAAGGCTGAGTCAACCTTGAGCCTGGTGAGATTTGAATTTACAGTAATTGCAGACAGCTGGAGTTAATTACAATGCATTAGTCTGCTGAGCTATCCAGGCTCCTTAAAGGTAGACTACATTAAAGGTAGTCCTTGATTTACAACCACAATTCAGACCAGCATTTCCATTGCTAAGCAAGGCTGATGTTAAGTGGGTCTTGCCCAATTTTACAACTTTTTTTGCCACAGTTGTTATGCAAATCACTGCAGTTGTTAAATGAATTATGCAGTTGTTAATCAAATCTGGCTTTTCTCATTGACTTTGCTTGTTGGAAACCAGTTGGGAAAGTCACAAATAGCGATCATGTGATTCCAGAATGCTGCAACCATCATAAATGCATGTCAGTTGCCAGATACCTGGATTTTGATCATGTGACTATGAGGATGCTATGATAATCACAAATTCCTTCATCCCTACCTATATTTATCAATCAATTAAGAAATTCATAAATGGCTTTCATAAGGCAGAATGGCTGACATTATAAAAATGGACATAAGAACATTATGCAAAAAATATTTTATAAGCAATGTAACAACCATATATATGTATGTATGTATTGTATACTAGTCAATGTCACAAGATGTAATGTACACTTTGGAATAAAAACTATAAAAGTTTAATATAGCTAATCCAAAACAAGTAAAAGCCTTTATAAGATCACTTGTTTTGCATTTTGCAAACTCATAACAACTGTATAAATATAAGCTAACATGCTAGTTAACTGTAGAATAAATGCACAACATGAAGACTTTATAGCAAGTATATTTTTATTAATTTCACAGAATACTTTTCAAATACAAATGACAATCATTCAGAAACAAAGACAACATTAAGGAATGAATACTGTAGAGGATAACATACTGTAATAGTATTAATGTGGGCAGTCATGTTCTTATCCCCCCAAACAAATACTGAATGTATACTGAATAGTCACTATAACTCTTATCCACTAATATCTTTCTATTTGGGATCCCAAAACACATTTTCTGTCCAAATACCACGTATTCCATCCATAATACACACAGAAACTGGTCACAATTGGACCTAATAGATGACAAAATATTTATAGTGATGCTTTTTATCATAAACAATTAGTACAACACAGGTGACAAGGCAGTGCTTCATATCAGAAGTAATATTTTTTTCTTCAGATTGGGTAGAAAAAGCCCTTTCTCAGATATGCTTCTCAAATGGATTAGACCAGGGGTCCCCAACCACTGGTCCACAGCCCAGTATCAGGCTGCAGAAGGAGTGGGCGAGCACGTGTGCACATGCATATGAAGCTGCACTTGTAAAAGTGGCACACATGCGCACAAAACCATCCCATTTCCCCCTGCCCCACCACCGCTGCCTCCACCAGTCCCCCAAGCCAGAAAGATTGTGGACCTCTGCATTAGAGGCAAAATATATTGAATTATGCAGCAATGTAAGATTAACCCATGATAGCAGCTAATATATAAAACAATGTTTAAGAATTTGATCACCTATTTTTTCATTATTCTTCTAAGCCAGTTCCACCCATTTATACCTGTATGTTTCTGGGATAAAATTTTTCAAACACTTTTGTAATCTACTATCACACCCATAAGAATTTTATTAGAAGACAATGGCAAATTTTCATTTAATCATGCCAACCAATGGAAAAGTGTACAGCATACATTATGAATTATTTGATTTCATGTAAGTTCTTGTTAATTTAATGGGTTTATGTTGTCATACTATGCTTATAGACATCATATGAAGCCAGTGAATTCACTGGCTCTTATTATTCAATAGTGCTGAACTCTCTTTAATCTGGATTTTAAAAGTTGCCCAATGTAGGATTGATAACACTGCCCAACTCTACAGAATACAATTTAATGGTTACTGTTTCATGATTTTAACACAAAACACTATTTCAGATTTGATAGAAACTGTTGATTTATTGGGGTTAACAAGTTTCTTTGTTATCTGGCTTCCTATAGGAGATGAAGAGGCTAAGAGAGGGGTCAAATGTGTCATCAATCTCAAGTCCCTCATGCCCACAAGATATCTAAGTCCACCCCATCTTCAATTTCTCTGACTTTTATCTACCACCATTTGCTTTGACAGTAGCTCAGATTCTTGTAAAGAAACACAAATAAAATAAGCATACAATAAACCTATATTCATTTGAACTGCCTGGACTCCTAATTTCCTGTGCTTGACACTTCTTTACATCGTTAGATTTTTATCCAAAAACAAATGATTTGATTTTATAGTATCCTATGTTAAAATTGCATTTCTTATTAACACCCCCCAAGGTATATTTTATATTATATAAGAGCATAATTATTTGGGTAACTGAAGCTGAATATAACAACATAATAAACAACATTGCGTACATTGCAAGACATAAAAGTGGCTTTCTCAGGAATTTAAGATGACAGACCCTTAACTGTAAAAACCTATGAGCAAAAATCCTAAAAGGATTTTTTTTAATCTCCAAAGCAACGGCATTCAACTGAATAGTATATTGTTATCACAGATAATATTGAACTGTTTTAGCTCATATGTTTGACATCTCTATCTTATTGTAGAGTCAAAATATCTACCACTGAATAGCTAAAATTACTATTAGCACTGGGAAGGAACAGTATTTAAAATTTCCCATGAAACAAAAGAGCAGAAGAAGTTGCCACTTTATAAAATTGGCATTATAATTTTCATAAAGGAAAATAAACTATAATAATGAAAATGTAAAACTATGAACCAAGAAAAAAGGCCATTTAAGAATTTGACAATAAAAACAGGTAACAAATATGCTATTATCATACAATAGCATTTTTGTGGAATATCAATTCTAGGAATAGTCCATGTAGTACTTTAATTTGGGATAGATATGGAATTTTGAAAAGACCCATCTTTAAAATAAACAAGCCTTTTTACTAAAAGGATGGGAAAAATCTGAATGTATAAAAGTGGTATCTGATTTAGAACTGTATTGTATATAATAATGTTAGGATTCTCTCAAAATTCATAACACTTTTCCTGAGATGCATTAATTCAATAATCTATATGTCACAACTTCCTCAGACAGGTTCTATCTAGACATAACATATGGCTTTCAGATGTATTGGTTAAAGATTATAGGAGATAAAAATCTAATAAATCTGGAATTCGAAAAACAGATGCCTTTCTTTTCTGGGTGAATTTGAGCTTTTTTTGGAAACAATTAAATTTGGGGTGCAAGACTTAAAAGGAAATGTATGGAAATCACAGTCCTATGATATTTGAAGTTTTTCCTAAATGAGTTCCAGACTAATTTCCAGAACAATGAAACTGTCCCCATATTACATTATTCGTATAGTTCACAGAGAATTATTTTCCTAAAACAACAGCTAAAGAAAGATCTGTCACCTTCTTCCTTCCCTCGTTAAACTGAAAAACTGGTTAAAATAACAAGATACACCTGACACAAATAAAATAAGAACGATCTACTAGTGCACAATAAGAACATGCAGTCACACTCTGCAATGTTTCAGTAACATTTTCACTTTTTGAAAAAAAAACATCGCAAATGATGTATAGCTACAGACAGTGCCTGAAGTACATTATATTTTATGATGCAATATAAATCAGTAAAGCTGATTTAAAAAGTACAAATTTAGAGTATTTTCAGTTCAGCTATCAGAAACAAAACCTGTTCAATGTTTCCATTCTACTGTATGACAAACACCAAGTAACAAAATTTATGTCATTTAAAATACATCTTAAAGTAAATATTTTCCTTCAAGGAAAACACATTACTATAAATAAATTACAATACAGTGAATTTTCCTGAACTCACTTTGTTTCTGCCTTCCAGCCCTTAAAATAAAATAAAACAGCAAAAAAAGAGAAGAAAACCACCCCTTACACTTTCTGACATGATAGTCTTCTTTAATATAAAATAAGTTGTTTTCAGAAAACTTAGTTTCATAGCAAGGAAAATCCAAGCCTTGCTGCAGTCACTATTAAAAAATATACATGTATAAGTGTATCTATTTGTGTGTGTGAGGTGTGTGTGTCTGTGTGTGCGTGTGTATACACAGTATATATGTATACCTTTCTAATTTTTTTTACAAAATGTGTATATTAATAATCTGCATATTTTTAAAAATAAACTTAAGTAGTTCAATAACTTCATTTTAAAATAAGAAAAGGCAGATAAATACTTCATTATACATCATCAGCTGGCAGAGGTGGGACATTGATCCTTGGCCTTGTAAAAAATGCCATCTTCTCCCTGTCATATATGGGAAAAATATTGTACAATTATTTTATAGTTTAACTCATTTAACAAGCAAACAAACACAACAAGCAGAATATTAAATCATTCTGCCAAACCAACTCCTAAAGTAGCAACATAAGACTAGAAAAATTATAAACAGGTATTTTGGATGTCCTCAATCCTTCTCATATTTGCATAGTTCCACTGGATGCTATCTTAATTACCTCAGAAACTGCACCCAATTTATTTTCAGAATTAAGCTCTATGAGACTTCAAGAATCCAGGCAAGATGAAAAAATTAAATCAGACTTCAAATTCCAAAATGCCCTCCCTATAGGTGTTTTTAATGGTTTATCTTTATCTGGGTGTATGTACAAATATGTGAATGTATGAAAACCAGGAGATTTAGTATAGAACTAGGAGCAGGAATGGCCCAATATTACATTTCCCCTCCTTGGGTGACTCAGGATCACTCAGTTAGTCTTGGCCTGAAGTATCTGATTGTATCGTTATGGAGAAGAATTAGCATGAAAAATAGGATATAAATATGGAGAGTTTGTATGTGTGTGTGCCTATGTATACATTCTTTGTTTACATAAAAATATCATTAGCCAAATATGTACAAAAATTTTAGATTCATTAGTACTTATAGACATGAATTTGATTTTATATAATTTATCTGCTTATATCTAAAAGCGGATGGATAGCAGGGTCAAATGTGAAAGTGTACTGTGTCTGATAAGTCTGATGAGTCCCGTCTGGGAGAAGGGCGGTATGTAAATTTAATTAATAAATTTAATTAATAAATAAGACTCTAAAAGTTTTAGATCTATATTCATTAATCCTGTGATTAAGGGAAAGCCTGTAATTTTTCTCAAGCCTAGTGATCATTAAAGTGGTAACTCATATTTAGGTTTTATCACTTATAAATGGAAAGTCTTTTATTTTCATTCATTTTCACTTTTTATTCCATGTAGTCTATGTTCAGAAGGAAATAGTATATGTAGAAGAAATAAAATAAATGTGTGGCCTTTTCAATTATAACATTAACTATCATTAAATAGTTTCAAAATAATTTAAACCATTCTTAATAGTTTACCGGAAAGTCTGCACCTGAAGAGGTTCCTTTTGATTTTGACCACGCAGTTGGTATACTTCTTTGGAAGCTTTTTTAAGCAATTTTTCAGCTGCTTGTTGTTGACGATGCTCAAATTTTGTTTGCCTTGTCTAAGGAAGCAATTAATTCCTTAATTTATTTATTGAATTTATACCACAAATTTCTCTTGGTATAATGAACAATCTAGGTAGCTTATAACCATTCAAACAACTACATGAAATACAAAAAACATTATCCCACTAAAATCAATGTAATCCATTTGAAAAAAATCAGCATGATTACGAACTTTAGCAAAAGAGAACTCTTTTCTGCCATTTTCCTTAGAGTGCAGTTTGTAGCCTGAGACTTACACTAGGAAGCAACCAAGACTGTATGACTTCCAACACTGATGATATACACTGGTCTACGTTATTAAGATGGTTCATAGTGAAAGCCAGTCCCTCAAATAGTAAAGAGCTAAGTTGCTATGGAGTTTAAATTCAAGACCAGCATCTTAAATTGTTCTCAGTAAGTAACTGGCAAGTGGCTATCTTTATGTACAGGCATCATATAATCCCTGTATCTTGCACATTATTATCTGATGCTATTTGATACATTTCGGAAGGGCAGTATTGAGGAAAGAACACTGCAAAATAAGATGCATGTAACCATGGTTAGGTCAGACTGGTTGAGAAAGGATCATGCTTGGTGCACTAGCAGTAAGTTACATGTATGCCATTTGAAGCACAAATGTCACATGCAAATTCAATGACAACTGAGGGTTCCTGGAAAATTCCCAAACTGTAAACAATGCTTTCCAAGGAAATGCCCTCATCCAAAATCAGTTTCACTTCAAACCTAAAGCTTTTTCCTACCAACAATGCCTCTAATATTTTCTAGATCCATTTACTTATTTAAAACATTTATATGGTCACCCACTCACTTTCAGTGACTCTGGGCAGCATACAAAAAAACAAAACAAAACCCCAATGTACAAACTGTTAAAATAACAATGTCCCCTTTTTATTTTCTAAATTTAATGTCATCTTGAAACAAGTCAAGATTAGCGGACCTTTAATCTTATCTATTTTTTAGTGGGTTATGACATTCAATATTTAGTAACCGTTTTCCTATTTAAAAAAATGGAGTGATTTTTTTCCTTGTCTTCTGAGCTTTAAGGAAGTAACAGCTGGAAGAAAGAGTGCCATTCAAAGTGATAGCTATCACCTTCATGACATATGGCTGGTTTTCTAAGGGACTGCTTAAAGATAAGGGACTGCTTCTGCCCATCCTATAAGATTGGACAAAATGGGCATGCTTTAGGTCCCATCTATCATCATCTATTGGACAATGTCAGCTATTGCAACTTTTCTGCTACAGTGCCCACTGTCTGGAACAGCATTTCCTCTGCCCCCGAGATTTATACAGTTCCCACTCTGACAATGTTTAACAAATTCTTGAAAACCTGGATTTCTACCTAGGCCTTGTGATATGATAGGTGTCAATAGCATTTTATTGATGAGAAGGAAATGGAAGTCTTTTGGTTAATCCTTCTTTTTAACTGCTCTTACTATTTTTAATATGGCATACCACTCAGAATCTTAGGTAGTTGGGTGGCCTCTTAAAGATAATAAATAGATAAATAAATGAGCACTAACTTGGTTTAAAATGCATAGAAAGACAACAGTATGCAAATAAGCACAGCAAAAGAATGGACATTTCTTCAGCAAATTCTCTAACAGAGCCATTCCTAATATCAACTTTTCCTAATTGGTTCCTATGGGCCTAAACTCTTATTAGACTATATATCAATGGAAAATTCAATATCTCATTCTTTTTTTCTTTTTTCTTTTGCCAGCAGATCTATTACGATTAAAATTATACTCACTGTTAAAGCTATATTTAAGATATGAAAATGCATGACACTGCTAGTAAAAAATTCCTCCTCCCAGAAAACAATGTGACATAAATTCAGCTATCCTATAATCATTTTGATACAAATCTCTATTTGGGATTTTAGGATATAGATCTGAAATGTATACATTACTAGATGTAAATCTACCCTCTCAAACATAAATACTATCTTATATTATCTGAAAAGAATTTATGAATCCAAATAGACTTAAATAGGTCCACATAATTTTTAAAGAACATCTTTAAACATTAAAAATCCGATAAAAACATATTTTTATAAGACCACTTCAATGTAAGTGCTCATGTAGCTTGACACTGGTTTTATTTTCTACTTCTTCGTAAGTGCTGAAGCAATTTTTTACATACTCCAAGGACGGTTTGTTTTTTAATCTTATTTCTGGAGTGTTCCAGTAGACTTAGCAAGATATATGAATGATTGAGAAAGAGAAGAGAAATGCCCTATTTTATATTTTAAGGGAGAGAGGGGATATTTAAATAAACTTCTTCCAGAAATAAAAATCTGCCTAAACAATTTAAGTCCTGTTTTTTCCTTGCTTGATACAATAGCATTACTTCAAACTGTTGAATTATTTATATTTACTGTTCAATTATTTATTAAATATTTATATAAATTACACATTATAAATCTGATTTCTGTATCTCATTGCTGTATGAATAACAAAATCAAGCTGTACTAAATGTTCAGATGATTCCATACCTGCCTTTCTGCTTCCTTCAGCAAATTTCGGAATCGTTCATCACGAATGACCCAGTGAGGCAGATCAGTTTGACCACTAAGCTGGGCATCCTCCAGACGCTGCCGTAATTCTCTTAGAATAGATAATTCCTCATTTAAGTGTCTCTGCCTTGTTCTTGATGCCTGAAGATCCAGCTCCAGGTCTAGGGAAGTCCTTTCCATAAGATCAGCCAAAGATGATCTACATGAATGCTACAATAATATAAAAATTATGGTAATGCCTCTAACCGTTTTAGAAAGAACTATAAGGCTCTAAACTATTTCACAGGTATACAACTGTTGCAATATGGTGAGCAAAAATAATAGGAGAAAATTGATTCAGTTGTGTTCAGGCAGAAACTGGTCCGCTATAGGTTAAATGGGATAACTTTAAACCACATTTACACAGTTGGGAGCTGGCACATATTCTCTTCACCATATCTTACATTAAGAATGTTTTCCTTTCCTTCTTAGTTTAATTTTATACTTACATTTGTATTGACATAATCTCAATTAAAGCTAACAGGAATTTATCATGAAATTGCTGGGATTAAATTTCAAGAAATATTTTTTTTAAAAAATTTATCTTATACATCCAATAAACATTAAATCTATAGCGGTCTACATCACAACGCAAGAAGGGAATAAACTTGTTCCATTACATATATAGGGTGACCTGCAAAGGTCTATTACATATACCAAATAACCTGTTTATCTAAAACCTCTATTTATGGCTCTATTTGAAATCCAATTATACCACTGACTCCAAGCTATATAATAGTCTGGGTCCCCTCGTCCTTTCAGTATTATAGTAAGACTATCTGATTCCGCACAGTTCATTATTTTCTGAATTATTACTTGTTCGGGTGGGCTAACATCCATCTTCCAATATTGGGCCTATGCCAGTCTTGCAGCTATTGTTATATGTAGCAACAGGTAACATGCCGTTCTATTGATGTTTATGGGCCTTATCCCTAATAAAAATACCTCAGGACACAGTTGTATACACTGCCCCAACATCTCATTAAGCCACTTCTGAATATTCTTCCAAAATTTCATTGCCTCTCGAGAGGACCACCATTGGTGGAAATATGTGCCTTCTTTAACGCCACATTTCCAACAGACTGAGGGTGTTCCAGGGAACATTTTGGCAAGTCTGGCAGGCGACAAATGCCATCAATACGCCATTTTATATATATTTTCTTTATATCCTATTGACCGGGTTAATTTCAGAGTCTTAGTCCAAACTTCATTCCACCTCTCAGGCTCTATTGAATAATCTAGATTCTTCTCCCAGGCATGAATCGAGGTCTTCGCACCTTCCTCTCCTACATCCATAGCCATAAAGAATTTATAGCATCTAGATAGTACCTTTTCATCCACCCCCATTAATATCCTATCTAGAGTCTGCACTTCTCAGTTAATCCCCATTCTCTGTTTGTCTCTCATATATTTACTACTAATCTGCATGTATGTCCACCAGTCTAGGTTCACTCCTTGTTCCTGAAGTAACAATTTTGTTTTTAGCTTCCCAGTTGTATCTAATATTTCTTTGTATGTCAATTTTTTCTCTGAGTTAAACAGAATCGGATAAGTCACAGCTTCCACAGGTGAAATCCAGAGTGGTACCTTATTATAATATGTTTCAAGAAATATTGAAGCAGTGGAAGAAACCTCCTCTTTACTTGGGACAAATGAAAATTTCAGAAAAACTAAAATACGATACTTTACAAATATAAATACAAATATAAAGTTAGTTGATTTGTTCATAAAATATGTCAAATGTATACAATTTGATAAATTAACCCATATCATAATTTTAAAGTTACTGATAAATGTTATTAAACGCATTTTTTAATTTTTTTTACTTCAAGTTGATACACTTTAAGAAATTAAGCATTTTAATATCTGTCTTTTAGGAGAAACCAGCAGACAACAGGTCCAGTTTTAAAAATAGTTTATCTGTGTTATAGTAGAAACATATGGAAAATGGAAAAGGAACCAAGGTTCAAAGTACACAATATACTGTATCACAGGAATTTTCCATTTTATTTTTTAATCTGAGGTAGTATCTGTTGTTAGTTTCAGCTATTTATCCTTATTTTAATTGTTTTGTGCCTTATAAAAACTGATTTTTTATCTATAATGTCTACCTATTCCTGTTTGGTTTCTAATTTGGTATAAGTATTTATTCTTAACCATTTTATGAACTATTTAAAAAAGTATTAGGAAATATTTTCTACTATTATTCCATATTTTTTCAGAAATAAAAGAAAATGGTGGCGGGAGAACCACAATTCTTTGTATGTCTATTTGTAATCCATGTTTCAAATGGATGGATGGATGGATGGATGGATAAAATTTTGTTTCTGATTGCTTATATTTGGCATAATGTTTATCATCAGCCTTCCTTAACTTGTATATCCAGTATGGCCATTAAGCATTCTCACTGCGTATATAAGCAATATTTCTTTGGCTTGCAAACTGCAAAATGTATTTGCAAAAAACACTGACATTACCAAAAATGTTAAAGCATGCACTACTGTTCTTCAATTGCGGTTTTATATAAGACTTGTCTTCCTCAGTCTGATGTCCAAGCTAGCTTCTGTATGCAGCTCACAAAGAGACTTTTTGAATCTTCTTGATACCAATATTAATCAAGACATTATCTAGCTACTGAACATATATTAAAATAATCAACTCAATAAAAAGATGTGGCTATCATCTGGCCTTCTTTTAACAATGACAGGGTAATTTACACAAAGTAATGAAAAGTCTAGTCAAATATATAATAAAAATATTAGGCAGTATCAACAATAAAAGGAGTTATATGCGACAAATAAAACACAGCAACAACTAATGAGCAACCTTATTGCAAGCCTTTATGTTTAACATATGAGCATAAACTGTAACAGTTATCATAAGATCACACTATTAAATACCTGCTTATAACGCAGCGTACGCCTTTCCAAAGTATTCCGTATAAAAGGTGACTTTCTTTGCAAAGTGGAACTGTCACTATCACTACGATATAGCTGATAGAAAGATGTGAAACACTGATTATAGTCAATCTTAATACAATTTAAAGTTTAAATACAATAATTTTACTATAGTTATCTACATTAATTTGAAATGATTTTCTTTAGATAATCTGATGCAAATTTTAGTTTTATCATTTTTGTATTGTCTATTATTGATTTATCAATAGCAACAAAAAACAATATTTTTTCAAAAAACAAATTAAAAATTGATTAAAATTTTTAACAAATTAAAATTAAAAATCAATGAAATAATTGAATTGGAAATGGGCTGCTCATTCTATATTTTTTCTTATCTGCAGGAACCTCTTTCTCTGATCAGCTTTTGTCCTATAGATGTGGCACAATTAAGGAATGATATTTTCAAAAGCAGATTCTGCCATAATTTTCCCATGAAAAATTTCATCAGCAATACTGGAAGATATAAGCAATGCTTGTGACAATAGTAAAAATCCTCAGAAGGAAGAATATAAACAGTTGGGCAAAATATAGACAAAAATTACCTGTAATGTAATCTGTGGTATGGGTTAATACTTAATACATAATACTTGTTAACTAAATTATGTTTTGTGCTTTGGAAGAATGTACTTTGTATTAAAAAAAATACTGTCTAATATAAAACAATCCAGATTTTCACAAATCTGAATGGCATTGTCCTTCACCAATCTGGTTAGAGCTGATATGAGCTGGAATGCACAAGCATGAAGAGGATAGCAAACTCTATATATTGACTTGTTCAAATCTTAATGAGTATCCAGATATTCCATTGCACATATACAGTAAAGAAAACTTTTGTAGATTAGCTTGTAATTAATGGAGAAAAGTTCCTGAAAATATGTATTCTGCTGATAGGTCATTTACACCAATTTTAGGCAGAATTATTTAGCATTTCAAATGACTTTTGCTATGAAATTTTCTACTCACTCGGCAAATATATTGACTTCGTGCACCAGGTGAAAATGTCTGTGAGCGAACAATAGTATTATTACGAACAAATGCAGAACCACGGGAGCGACGGCCAAGTCTGTTTTTATGAGGCAAAACCATTTCTTCAGGAAAAAGATCTTCTGTATTAGTCTCCTTGTCCACCTACAGTAACAATCAAAATCTTAATACTTTTGTTCACAAAGAAAGCACAAGTATTTTAGGGAATAATTTTAAAGTCCATCACTATACCCTACTCATAATAAAAATCAATTTCAGAGTACTTTATTTCCTAAAAAGAAGAAAATAAGTATTCATGATTTAAATAAAAACTCCAGACCAAGTCCCATAAAGATTTAGGAAAAACTGTAACAGTTATATTTACTCGCCTTTAAAATTGGAGCCTGAATTTTTTCAGAAATACACTGATCTGTTTCAGAGGCAAACATAGGAATCTGCAATGATTCACCACAATAGGAATCTAAGTGATGACTGGACTGCATGCAATTACTACATCCACTGTCAACTGATTCTGCTTGCCAGCTTCTGTAAAGGAAATATTTTAAATTCTTTTACTGATTTATTTTATGAAATTCAGTAATCTGAATGAGCAATAGGTAACTTAAGAAAAAAACAGAACAGCCAATCCATTTAAAATCAGCCACCAAGGGGTAAGAAATTCTTGTATTTATATATAAGAGAAAAAAAGATTTATATATTGGATAATAAACTAAACCAGTCAATTGGAGCAGACAATATAAGCCTTTCCTAGGAAGATATTCAAGTGATGGCCATCATAACTGAAAAGGTCTTATGTTGTAACCACACCCTTAATATACCTGGCACAGCAGGTCAGACAGGTTGATTTCTATATTGTATCTTACTGCATCATAATCCTAACAAATATGCAATCTTTGTTTCTAGACTCCTCAGATATGTTATCAAAATCAATAGGATGAGTTCTCTATATATTTTTCAGATGTATAGAATGCTATTTATTCTATATTTAAAATTTTGTTCAAACGTGCATGAACTTGTTGTGGCCCGCCAGCTGCCTGCACAGATCGTGGCTGATCCTGACAACGAGGAGGCTGGTGTGGGGTCGCGCCAGCTGGAGCTCGCATCAAGACAGCGAGGAGGCCGGGACTTCCGGTGGCACCGCCGACGCCACTGCAGCTCTTTTGGGAGCTCCAACTCCCGTGATCTGTAAAACTGCCAAAACAGCGAAAATCAGCTGTTTTGGCGGTGGGAACTTTCTCCTCGGGCGAAGATGAGGAGGTGAGTGCACAGGTATGGCTAGAGCCCCCCCAAAACCTCCAGGATTAATCCTGGGAGTGCAGAGAGTGAGGGCTGCCCAAGCGCCTGAAAGCAGCTCCAAATCCGGGACGATTCCGTCTTTGACGGAACAAAGCGCCGCGACCACCCCTGCGAGCTAATTGAATTCAAGGATAGATCTCTACGCAGGCAGAACAAAACAGGAGAGCTTTTTGCAAGTATTTTATTTTTCTTTAACTCTGACAAATAATACTTCCTTCCAGACTCGAGTGAAAGTTTTTAAGAGACTCAAATTGGCGCTGATAGAGAACGGAAGCTTAAAAAGAAAGTGATTGTTAAAGCTTGTTTGCACTTGTTAAAGTCGTTATAGCTGTCACTACTTGAAGCTTTGCTGAATGAAGTGGGAATTTAAGCTTGCAGCTCAAGAAAAGAGGTTTCTGACTATTTTTGGTTAGAGACTGAGAAATAGAATTTCACTGATTTTGCTGAGAAGCTGCTGGAACGTGTTCTTTTTTGGAAATGGCAGTGGTAAAGATTTTGGAAGAGGATGAAGGCTTCTTATCACATATTTCAGCAAGTGTACAAATACTGACAATGGATCTTTTAGAAGAAAGGTTAGAATCACTTACGGAAAGATTGGATGGGATTTTTGACAAGATTTTTACTCAAATTGGTAATAAAGATGCAAGGGCTGACAATGCATTGTTATCTCAAATTTCAAATAATACTGAGATGTTGGAGGAAGAGGTGGAAGAAGTAATTCAGATAAAAGCGCCTGTGGAAAATGGAATGGGTGTTTTTCAAATTAAGAATGGAAAACTGACAGGCTTGAAGGAGGTTAGCCCAGAGATATGGAGAGAGATTTATCCAGAGGTTCAGACACAGATGAAAGGAAAAGTGCCAGGAGGTGTCACGATTTTTAAGATATCAAGAAGGATTCGAAATGGAACATTACAATTTCTTTATAAAAATGGACTTTTAATCCTAATTAAGGAGGTGTGTTTTCTAAAAGGAATCATTTTGCGACCTGCACAAGACTATAAGATTCAAAAATTACAGCTGAATACTCAAGAGCTTGTAAAAATAAAAGATGGAGGAACAAGACCGAAGAAGAAGGCTCAAAAAAAAAAAAAAAAAAAAAAAACCAAAAAAAAAAAAAAAAACAGGGGGAAATGGAAGTGGAAGAATTTTACCCCTCCTTGTTAAGCAGGATAATATGGTGAAAAAGAATGATTATATCTGTATTCAGGATATGATTTGTTTTGTTTTGAAAAGTTATATTAGAGGGAAAATGAATGATTTACTTATATTTAGGGAAGTGATTTATTTTGGAAAGTTATTTTAAGTAATGTCATGTTTCAATTGTGATAGGTTACTGGTTAAATCTTTACTTATGTTTGGATGGATTAAAAAGATTTTTTTTTTGATGTTAAATTCAAGATTAATAGATCTCTCAATATATACTTAAGGGTTTTAAGAAGGATATTATTAAATTGTACATTTTGTTTTAAATTACATTAATGTTATTTAGTGGATGAATAAAATGGATGAATTCATGTTTTCATAAATTTGCATAAGGTTTTTCTTTGTTTATTGTTCAAGAATGGATAAGAATCAATTGGGATTAATTACCTTCAAGCAAGAACAGTTATATTCAGTTTTGAATAAGGAGAGTTAAAGTGCAAGTGATAGATAAATCTATAGATAGTTAGTGTGTGGATTTCTTTCTTAATGTTTATCAAATGTTTTACCCTGTATTTGCTCTGGGAAGTCGGGGGAGGGGGGCAGGGGTTGGGATAGGAGGGGGGAGGTGAGGGGATGAAATTTAAATTTTTCTTCCACGTTATGATGGATTAGAAGATATTTTGATGATTGACTATGTTGTGTTTATGTTGTATGTTGATTATGAAATAAAAAATTTAATAGGAAAAAAGAAAGACAGTGATGAGGCTGAAGAGGATGTGGTGCCAGAGGCAGAGACTCAGCCTGGGCCTTCAGAACCTCCAGAGGCTCCTTCAAGTGGAAAGAGAGAAGTGGAGGAGCCTCTCCTCAATACTCGAGCACGCTGGGCTGCCAAAAGGCAGGAATGGCTACTCAGGAGGAGGAGGTTTCCTCGAGAGTAAGGTTTGAGGATAATTGGCCACTCCCTTAGCCTATTTAAGTTGCACACAGTTAGTAATTTCTTGCTGGAAACAACGTGTAATTATTACAGAGCATTTTTGAAGAGTAGTGTCTTATCGTATCTTGTTTTCTGGGCTTGTTTATTCTTGGTATGTTATAACTTTGATAAGGACCGTTGGTGTGTGTCACAATCCTTGGGAATCCGGAGCTGGGGCAGAATAGAACTCATGTTGGCTCAGAAAAGAATATGGATTTGTGTACTCCTTAAATTCAACACAAAGGCTAAAACATTTTAAGTCTGTTTCAGCTACAAATGCTTAAATTAAGATACTTCTTACAATAAAGAGGAAAAGTCATGCTAGGATTAATTGAATATATTTAGGATTCATGTCAAAATATCAAGCATCAGAAATGGAATCAGCTTTAGGACACTAGAGATGGACATACACAGCTGTCCAACTTCTGCACATTCTTATTGTATGCATTCTTCACAATAAAAGTACCTCTCTGACACAGCTTCTCCTTGATCTTCTTTTTGCTCCATCTGCTGTATTTCCTCTTCTGTGTACTCCAGTTTTACTCTCTCCTCTGCAAGTTCTCTCTCCACAGCTTCCAGTTGAGCTGTGGTCCTAGCTAAAAGAACAGTCACAGCATCCTAGAGAAGAAAGGACAGTTCAGATTGAATTATTCCCATTTTGTTTATATGTGAACTGGAATCAATATTTTCAAGACATAATATCAATGACCTAGTTCATATGTGCGAAAAATGTCTTAAATTAGCCAATATGCAATATATTCTACACTTTGGGAAATTCTCATAAGTAAAGGGTGCCATTTCATACTGAATTCCAAAAGGTATCCCTTTCTGCTGTATTTTTTTGTTGTCCTATAGTTTCCAGAACAAATAGGCAATATTTTCTTAAATTCAGATCTCAAATATAGCATGTAGAATGATTCATACACTTCAAAATAACTTAAACATGACCAGACAATTCAAAATGGACGCATAGATAGAACATACTCACACTTTTAGCATGACCAGCAGATCAATGCCAGTTAAACAATTCCACTGATAATAAAGAAGTTTCACCAATGCAGCTTTTTATCAATTGCCTCATTTATCTAGCATTTCAGACATATCTTCCTTTAGTATCAAGTATCACATAAACATAGAAACACAAGAAAAATTATATATGACTATACCATTTTCATTATATTTTTATTTTCAACAGAATGAGATGCACTTTCTTCACGTTTAGGTTGTTCTTTTTTTTGTTCACAATCTGAACCAATGAAGGTCTGAACAGGATACCAGCAAAGCTGCATCTCACTAGCACTCTCATAGTTAGCTAGGCTGATCTGAGCAATGCCCTGTGAACATATCAATGAAAAACGTGTCAATGTATCATAGAAAACATTTCTATTACAAAACTATTTCTTTTAATTAAAAAAACATTAGCTTCAGTATTTAAGGAATACTCTTCACATTCTGTGGGAGTAGCCTCATTGCCTACATTTCTCTACAGATATTTTACATCTAACTGTAATAAATTTGCTTTGATTTTTCAACTAGGGATAAAACAATTGTGTTAAGTTTGAAACCTTTGCTTCAATTCTGAAATGGGTTGTTCTGACCATTCTGAAACATTTCATGGAAAGGAATTTCTTACCAATAATTCTTCTTGTTGGTGCTGGCCAAGAGAACAAATATAAAGTTGCAGCGTTTTGAGTTTTAAGATATTTGATTGTACAGGAATCTGAAAGACTTCATTAAATATTAATGAAGCCTGGAATTCCAAAGCCTTAGAGCAATATGTGGTTGTGGTGCCTGTCTCAACAGATGGTAAGTATATTCTCACATGTCTGGAAAAAAAGAAAAACTCCTATATAGTAGAAGTATCAATAAAATATATGAAATATATGTAAATATGTTTTCTTTCTTTTTTTTTCTTTTCTTTTCTTTTCTTTTTTTAATTTGATTTATATGCCGCCCTTCTCCGGAGACTCAGGGCGGCTTACAATGCATTAAGCAATAGCCTTCATACTTTTGTATATTTATACAAAGTCAGTTTATTGCCCCCACAAACTGGGTCCTCAATTTACCCACCTTAGAAAGGATGGAAGGCTGAGTCAACCTTGGACCTGGTGAGATTTGAACTCGCAGTAATTGCAGGCAGCTGGATGTTAAATGCTGCCTTAGTAGGAGGCATTAGCCTCCTATGCCACTCAGGCTCCCTTTTTATCTTTTTAAATGGCCATTACAACGTTGCACTGAAAATGCCTGTAATTCTTTTCCATGTGCTAAAGCAATAATATTTGGGAGTTAATATGATACAAATGCTGGCAATTTTGGATGCCTACAAGTAGTCCTTGACTTATGACCACAATATGGACCAGAATCTCTGTTCTTAAGAAATGCAGTTGTCACTTGATGGTACATAATTAATCACATATCTTGACATTTGATAGGATTAAAAAGAGAGTGTTAGAATAATGTACAATCTCAACATACATTTTACAGCCTTCTTTCATGGCAAAGCCAGTAAAATTCTTCAGCTGCAATACATGGACAAGGAGACATTCACTTCCACTGTCATGCCTGAAAAACAAGATATTATTATCTGTTATTATCCACTCTATCCTCAAACATACAAACCATAAAGATTTATATAAGTCATATTTTTGTTTTTATATAACTGATATATCATAATTTATAATGAATCATATTGATATAATGACAGCATTATATTACAATGTAACTTTAAAATAGCAACAACTTAAAATTACTAATGGTAATTTAAAATTCCTCTTCATTTCGGCAGAAGTATCTGACCTAGCTAGCAGAACCTATAAAGAATTCTAGTCCATTCTCACAAATCTGGGGAACTGATTAATTTGGCCATTTAAAGGTAGTATTTATGTGATGAATCATAAATTTTGGATGTACTATTCTGGGCTAGTTGGGGATTTTCTTTTAGCCCCATACTCTTCTCCCCCCCGCTTAAATTAAAGCAGTACTTATAGGATAGCCCAGAAGATGTACATTCACTACTCACAAGTTTCCTGAATGTTTATTTTATTTATTTATTTATAGAATTTATATTGCTGCCTACTCGCACATGGTGACTAATCAAGGAGAGAAGCTCCTTAGAACTAAGAAGAAATTTCCTGGCAGTTAGAACAATTATTCAGTGGAACAACTTTGCCTCCTGAAGTTGTAAATGCTCCAACACTGGAAGTTTTTAAGAAGAGATTAGTTAACCATTTGTCTGAAGTGGTGTAGGGTTTCCTGCCTAAGCAGGGATTGGACTAGAAGACCTCCAAGGTCCCTTCCAATTTTGTTAAATTATTACAATTTGATATGATATAATATGATTATAATAATATAATAAATTGTTGTCTGTTTTGGCATATAATTAATACTGACCAAGACATATATACTCACAGAAATCCAACTTGCATTTTGGGCTCTTCATTAGTGACACCATCATTATAAAGTGATTCTTCAACATCTTCATTTCTATATAGGAATTTTAAAAATTAGGGTAATATCACCACAGTAGTATTCTGTCATCATATAGTACTATAATAATAATACTATAATACTACTACTGTATAATACTACAATAATACTAGCTAATAAGTACAAAAAAACCCCCTTCATCTGCTTTCTATATTATATGATAAACATTCGTCAAACTCAAATCTTAAAGACATTGTTGAATCCTATGGCATGTAATAAGTCCACATTGATTAACCTAATGTCTAAACTTTATTTACTGGCAATTACCACATATGGTTATTTTGCAAAAAAACCCCAAACAAAACAAAATTAGTATGTTGATGCCCAGATATGCAAGACAACCATCAAAAGTAATTTTAAACATTGAAGCATGTGCTATTCCCAGTTTTAAATAGGTACAGGTACAAAAGCTTAAGCTACTTTAAAATTCTCAAGGTCCTCTTCAAAAGATTAGATTTTCTATTCAAAGCAAAATTGCTTCTATTCTATGAACTAATATGTATGTTCCGGTCTATTATAACTGAATTTTGTTATAAAGTTTTAGTGCTAGAGCACTAAAGCATTGCCAGGCAAAATTATTAAAATTTCAATGGATGCAACACAATTATTTCTCACCCTCCCATAAAGTGGCAGCTCTTCATTTTCAGCTGCTATTCTTTTCTTCTCATTTTAATTAATTTATTTTTCTTGTTTAATTTCTACTCATTTTTAAAACGTAAAAATATTTCAAAAGTAAATTTCCAAATGTCTCTTAACTACCATTAAAAGAGAAGAGTTCATGTTTCTATGTAGTTACAATGCTCAGTAAACAATTAAAAAAAATTTAACAACTACATTTAAAAAAACTACTTTGTTAAAAGATTTTATTTGCCATTAATCTTATCCAGTAGAATAAAAAAGATCTTTATCAAGTATTTTAGAGGGGAATTTTTAAGGGGAATTAAGTATAATTCCGTTTTACACATATTTGTACAACCTGACCTTTTGCTTAAAGCTTCAAACACGCCACTGTCACTAGCCAGTGAATAATTGGACAGACATGCTGAGACTCGCCTGGATCTCCTTTCCAATCTTCTGGTACTATCTTCACGTAAGGTCACAGCTACAACATGGAAAACAGTAAAGATAAGTTACACTGAAGGTTTGTTTATTTATTGGATTTATCCTCTCCTTTTAATTTGTAAAGCATAAATAAAGGCAGAATACATAATACTCCCTCTTCCTATTTTCTCTTCATCAACAACTTTGTGAGCTGAGTTCGGCTGTGAGACAGTGACCAGTGACAGTGACCACCTCAAGTAACTCAGTCAATTTCCATGTCTAAGGGAAGACTCAAACTATTTTTAAATCTGTGAACAAAAAACCCAACAGTCCATCCAGTTTACCAATACAAATATATTAAATGTGACTTATGTGTACTGAAATCTTAACACACACTGGCCTGTCTTAAATTTGCATCTGAATACTTTTAACTAAGTCTTGAGCATATGCTTGCCTTACTACCCATACAATTCACTCCAAATTAAAAAGATAATATATGTTGCTAAAGTAAAGCATAAAGTATTTATAAACTATTAACAATTTAACATGAGTATAGTCCACTGGTATATAGAAGATAATTGTGTGCATTCAGATTATATAAACTATCCAACACTTACTCCCAAGCCTTTATGATTCTCTTTATGATTAACAGATTGCTAATTGTGTTATTGGCCTATGACATCTCCCTTCACTAATGAGAGAAACAAATCTAAAATAACCCATGTTTTGTCTTAGATTTATATTCAGGTTGGCAATGAATGGAAATCAGAGCAAACAGCACAATAATAATTCAGCCAATGACCAAGAACAAATGACACAAGGACCGTTAAGCAAGCTACTAATGTGAATTATATACGTGCAGCACATTAAGAGGGGCCAACTAATGAAATCAAACACCAAAAGTATAGCTCTCATATAATTTGAAAGTAATTATGTGCATTTGTTTCAATTCAATTATAATTATATCAAGTGTTTTCTTAAAGTTATCTTTACCTATACCTGTTTTTTTAATGAGATAATCATGTCAATTATAATTTTAAATATTTCCATGGTGAATTATTTTGTTGAAAGTTGCATGAAAAAAATTATGCCATAAAAATGCAAAGTATTTTTAAGATCAATGCAAAACAAACAGTAAGCAAATTTTTGATATATTGCACAACACAAATAAAAAAAAAATGTTGTCATTTTATTTTTCAGGATTTTGACTTCCTAGTCTAGCCTACTGTTCTACTAGTCAAACTGATCCCTGTCAGCTTCCTATTTTGACAAAGCCAGCTAGTGTTACTAGAAATATATATGGTTTATTTCTGTAATTAAATTATATATAATTATTTTATATTATAGCTATAAATGACATATATCATTATTTCAGGTTTTTAGTCTTTTAAATGTAAGATTTGTTTATCTTATTATAAATAGTTTCAAGTTTTGAGTTTATTAAATTTTTATACCGCGCTTCTCCCGAAGGACTCAGGGCAGTGCACAGCCATGATAAAACTGAATCATATAAAAATATTTATAAACTATCTGATAATTTTGTAATACAATTTTACTTATTTTGTTTGAATGACATACAAAATGTTTGTGTCTTTATTTTCAGTTTTTAAAAAGAGGATGCTCTTAACACTCAAATTCTATAATTGTGATATTCTGATGTTTGTCTAGGTTAAAGTATTGAAGAAGATAATATTGCTACCTTGTTTCAATTTTGTAACAATGCAGTTGCAAGACAAGACATGCTTCCTACTCAAATGACAGAAACAGTTTTTCACTGAGGAGTTTGTCATTTTATTTGTTTGTTTATTTATTTATTTATTTATTTATTTATTTATTTATTTATTTATTTATTTATTTATTTATTTATTATATTTCTATACCGCCTTTCTCCTGCAGGACTCAAGGCTGTGTACAGTCAAGGAAAAATAAAAGATACATAAACATCATAAAATTGATAATTAAAATTATAACATAGTTTAGCCCAAATTAAATAAAACCCAGAATTAGATATTTTAATTTTAATATTAAATCACAAAATAATTTTGTGCAGTAATTGTCTTCCCACTTTTAAATATTTTATTGACTCTTAAAAGAAACTTCATTTTAAAAGATTAAGTAATAAAGACTTCTTTGAAATGATCTTTACTCTGTGTGACAACATTGATAAATTAATGGAGTAAAATTATTCTGCGCTTGGTTTTCAGTTTGCCTTTACAGTTCCCAATCCAGTTTACAGTTTTGCGTTTAACTGAGAGTTTTGCATCCAAGAACCAAGCCTAAATCATTTTAGCTTCTTGCGATCAACTAGCACTGGCTAAATGCTAGCCATCTGATCTGGCGTATAGACAATGGCAGCTGAAGTTTGAAAACATAGCATAGTTAATATCAAATAAGTGAACATGTAGCTAATATCAAATGAAGTAGAAATGCAAGGAATTAGAATTCCACATTTTTGTTCAGCTGATGCTCTTGTGCTTAGCTATTAGAACTTAGGTAGACAATGTATACCTAAATATTTAAGATCCTTAAATACAACAAAGACTAATACTAGCTATTACTATTAACCCAATAGGGCTAGTTACTCCTAAGATTTTTTAAATAAAATAAAAAAAAAATATTTTGGTCTTTAAACATGCAGAACAAAACCCAAACTCTACAAAGACATGAGCTTTACAGGCAGAAAGAAAAGAGTAAATCTAGAATCACTTACAGCATTTTTTTCTGTTGTGCCACATGAGGAACAAAATAAAGGAATAATTTAAGTGAAAAGTGGAACCAGTTTGTCAAATCTGATATTTTCATTTTAAAAAAACCCCCACAGAATTAAGCATCCCCTGAAATTCTGCAACTCAGGGAAAAAATGAATGTCGAAGGTTAGATCAACAGTACTTTCCAAACTTCATTAATGAGAGCTAATAGTCTATAGTACAAAAGAAATATTTTTAAATCTTTATTTTTTCTATATATGTTCTTTATATATCTTTATTCTTTATCTCAAACAAATATTCTACAAATAATAAATGAAGCACCTAAGCTTTATTGCTTTACTCAAAATGTACAGTAACATCTTTATTTTCTGGAAAAAAAGAACCAATTGTTTTAATGCAACCATTTTTGTTAACCTAAGAGTACAGATTTTGGCATCTTACATTCAATTTTGTAACCAAAATTGTATTTCTGTCACATTTAAAATATATGACAAAATTGTTAAAAATAAAAAGGAATATGAATTTGTACTAATATTCTTTCCTTTTACATTGAGCAGAGAAATACAAACAGGTAGCATTAGTTAAAGTTTGGATATTCATGTCTCTGTAAATCAAAAACAGATCAAGTGAATTATTTCAGAAAATGAGCATATTTCATGGCACTCCAACACTAGATGGCAGCCATTTATACCTTATGCACATTTAAAAACAACAACAGTGCTGTTCATTAATTTCCCTAACCTTTAAATATTAAACCTAGCAAAATGGGAAATGGAAATGCTTAAGTAATTCAATCACATGGGTATAAAGCGGACAAATCTATATATTTAATTTTTTAAAAAATGATCCTACATGTACCCAAGGTAAAATAGCAATTATTTTTAAAAAAATAAAAAATACTAGCTAATAACATTGAAAAATTAAATTCTATATTATAATGTAACAAAAATTGTAAAAATTGCACTAAAATGCATATTATGGAAATTATTATAGCAGAAGTGGTTAGAGGTGGGGGGGGGAACTACTGCCTTTTTCTTCAAACTATACTCCTTTCTAGAATGGAAAAAAATAAAAATAAGCAATCTACTTACAAAGCACAATCAGAGCAATTAGAACAGTCGCATTACCTGAAATGGTAAATCCTTTCATTGGAGTTGAAATAAATATACAATGTTGTTCCATCCACTAGAGTTGGAGTTTTGAAAACTATCTAGAAATTCAGTTCAGATCGTTGTGGCCCATGTTTTAACTGGTTTGGAGCAGGGGTGAAATGCTCCTGATTCAGACCAGTTTGGCCGAACTGGTAGTGATGGCGGCCAGCGATTCAGAAAACTGGTAGCAATGGCGGCGTGAGGCTCCACCCACCTGCCCGGTCATCATTATTTCCCGGTGCGTGCACTTCCGAACCAGTTGGGAAGGTAAGTAGATTTCAATCCTGGCTTGAAGCATATTATACCAATATCACAGGCCCTGTACTAGTTACTAGTTCCATTCTGAATAGAGTTTAGAGTGCTGATATTAACCTATAAAGCCCTTCAGTTTGGAACCTGAATATTGAGAAAATTGCCTCTTCTGTCCCAGCCAGTTAAGAGTATAGAAATGTTGTCCTTTTTTTCCTGAGGATCAAGGTAACCAAAGCTAGAATGTGTCGCTTTACCAAAACAATGCTGACACTATGGAATGGGCCTTGTTCACAGTAATTTTTAGGAAATGATTAAAAATGGAACATTTCAAATAATATTTCAGTAACATCTCCTGTGCCTCTTGTTTCTTGCATCTTTACTGTTACTCTTTCTATTTGGCTTTGCAATTTGAATTGTACATTGTTTTTACACTGCCATTGCTGTATTATTATGACACTGTAAATTGAGTGATTGTGGTGTGTTAAAACCTGCATGAATGAACAAATAAATGTCTTTTTTAGGCTCAGAACACTGCAAATGAGTTTCAAAGCGCAAGTGTTTTATTCATTTCAAATTACAATTAACTTGCACTATAATTTCAATAGGACTTAAAGTAGTTTCCTTCCTTTTGTTTCAGAAATAGATAGGAAGGAGTTTAGAATATGAACACAAATGAAAAAACTAAAATGTGTAGCAAGCCAGCAAAACATTTTATTTCCTTCTCTTAAAATGTACTATAATAATTTAATGTTTACTTAACTGAAACACAGGCATGTTAACTGTTCACAATTTCATTCAGCCTTTTTCCATCAAAGCAAAACATGCGCAACTGTATTTTTTTTAGATAAGCTAAGTACCTTGTGACATTCAACCTAAATTCATTGTTTTGTTGATATCTGAAAACAAAATATACATGGTAAAAATTAACTTACCACCAGAATTTGGAATATTGAGAATTTGTAGTCCTGCTTCATTTCTTGTGGAATATTCGGTAGCCTTAAATGCCACAATTTCTTGTCCTTTGTCTTCACCCAAAACAGTGCCCTGAGCTCGAAGTACTTCTGAGGCACCTGTGTACGTTACTTCTTCATACCCTTCTGACTTATGGACTAATGGAGAATCCCGAGAAGTGGGTTGGAAAGGAGTATCCAGGGGAGAACTTGGAGGTGATAGTGAAGAAAGAGATGATCTTGATGACAATGATGCCAAAGACAGAGGAGTATCTAAAGATCTTCGTTGTTTACTGCTAGCTGGGGATCCGATAGACTCATGATACTGTACATCTTTGTTATGAGAATCAACTGAAACTGGATCGTATCGCATATGATGACCATATTCAACAGCAACATCACATTTATCATACTGAGGGAGACCATAGATGTCTGTGAAACTAACTGAACTCAGGGAGCCTCTGCTGGATGCCAATGACCCACGGCTGGATGCCAATGATCCTCGACTGCTTCCAGAAGATATTGTCAAAGAACTGGCTGATGAACTGTAATATAACAGACATATGTAGTAAGTATGCATTCACAAATGTAGATTCAAAATATGAGTATTTTTTCTCTTCATTAGCTGAAAAATAATCAAGATATACTCCTATATGCAGGCTTTGCAGATAAAAACTCCACCATTTTCCTTTGTCATTATATTATCAAATGAATAACAGCAGGAAAAAATCAGAGAAGGGAAAATTAATGGACTAATGCTGGCTACTAATATAAATAACTGAACCAAGTAATTACAGAAAATGAGCTGATTTATGCATTATATTAGACAGCCTTGAATTCACACATTTATATCTCCTGTAGCTCCTCTGTCTTCCATTTTTCCTCTGTGACTGAATTTGTGATCTGATCTTTGTCCTTCAGAAGAGAGTTCCAAATTATAATCAGAACAAGTCTGCAATTCTGGAATGAACATGCCTGCATGAAATTGCAAAGTATACTTTTCTTAAGTCACACATACATATAGCAAGAACTGCTAAAAAAAGTCCTTAATTGTATCATAAAAATATTTGTTTGCTTACCTAAGGTTGTCTATGCTTTCATATATATACCTCTATGTCTTCAAAGATGATATTTATGGAACCCACTATGTGCTAAAATTTTTACCCCTTGGGCTATACTCATAACCGGGACAATTGTGTCTCAGAACATGTAATGAAGGACAAGGGGGAGGGGGGGCTAGCAAAAGCATACATGTCCACTCAAGGAAGCAGGTACAAAAAGGCTGTTCTTATTCTTCATTTTATCTATGCATTATACATATTGGAGAAAAGCCATCTGACATGATTGTTGCAAGAGGCTGTGTTATCATGAAGGGATTAAAGCAAAAACTATAAAAAAATAGTAGAGCAAAGTTGGCATCTTCTAATCTATATATCCAGATGGTCCTACCTAAGACATCTTGATTCATATGAGCACCAAAGTACTCATGTTCTCTGAAAGGGATAGCATAATTCTTTCTACAAGGTCTTCTTGGATTTTTTGCATGTATGTACAGGTATAGTAATATATGCACAGGCATAGTATCTCTCACAGTGAAAGAAGAGCACTGAGCCATCCAGATGAAGTGGATGCTTCAAATTTCAAGGAAAGATACTTTGCTTATGCCAGCATGTCACAAAATCCTTCTAATACAGTGTTTCTCAACCTTGGCAACTCTAAGACAGGTGGACATCAACTTCTAGAATTATCCAGCAAAAATTCCCCAGTCAGCATTCCCAATTCTGAGAGCTGAAGTCCACTCAACTTAAAGTTGTTAAGGCTGAGAAACAATATTCTAATGCTTTACACATCATAATATTTAATAAATGTACAAGATGTAGATCAAATCTTTACTTAAGCAAACACCATAGGTCCTGTTGAATAATTCCAAATATCAGGCGGTAAATTTGTATACAGGTAAGAAAGTAACACAGTTAAACAACTCAATATTAAGAAGGAGAAGGAATATTTCTTTCATAGCAAATAAGTAATTATTGACAAAAGAGAAAGTGTTCATTATGATCAAAGTCCCGGCGTCCCGACATAGCCAGCTGGTGCCATCGCTGACTATTGGGAGCAAGACATTGGCCCCACAGAGAGGGCTCGCAACTTGGGCATCCTCCTGGATGCATGGCTGTCTTTAGAAGAGCACATGACAGCCGTGGCCAGGGGGGCTTTTTATCAGGTTCACCTGATATGCCAGTTGCATCCCTTTCTGGATCGGGACTCCCTACGCACGGGTACTCACCCTCTCATCACTTCCCACCTGGACCACTGCAATGCTCTCTACATGGGGCTCCCCTTGGGGTGCACCCGGAGGCTCCAACTGGTCCAGAATGCGGCCGAGCGGGGGATTATGGGAGCGAGGGGGCACTCCCATGTGACACCTCTCCTGCATGATCTGCATTGGCTCCTGGTGGTCTTCCGGGTGCGCTTCAAAGTGTTAGTGACCACCTTTAAAGAGCTCCATGGCTTAGGGCCTGGGTATTTGCGAGACCGCCTTCTGCCACCAATAGCCTCCCATCAGCTAGTACGCTCGCACAGAGAGGGCCTCTTTAGAATGCTGTCGGCCAGACAATGTCAGCTGGCGATCCCCAGGGAGACAGCCTTCTCTGTGGTGGCACCCACCCTCTGGAATGACCTACCCCCGGAGATACGCAGGATACCAGACCTCAGACTTTTCGTCATGCCCTTAAAACCCACTTATTTTACCTAGTCAGGCTGGCTTGATCCCATCCTCTGCTTTTAATTGGAACTGATTTTAAATTGGACTGTTTTAATTTGTTGGCCGAAATCATTTAATATTTTTTAAAATTGTTTTAATTTTTGTATATCATGTTTTACTCTGGCTGTTCACCGCCCTGAGTCCGGTTGGAGAAGGGCGGTTTATAAATCGAAACAAACAAACAAACAAATAAATAAATAAAGTAGAAGACAGAACATATATTAATTTATAAACTATGTAAAAGAGTTTGAGCAGAGCCCTTTCGATCTGGAAAGTATTACACTTTAGCAGCCAATATGTTTCTGAAATTATGGCTCTGAGGCAATAAACCCTGGCCTGGAAAAAACATTACAAACCCAGAAATGATAAATGAATGAAGTTTAAATAATATAAATAGATATTTTTAAAAAGAGAAAGGTAGGGAAGTGTTGAGAAATTATGATCTGCAAGGATCTTCCCTGAAATGCTGCCAGACATACTTCCCTGAAATGCTGAAAAAGCTGTATCCATGGAAAGCTCACAAGGCTGTATTGAAAACTGTTCCCAGAATCTAAAGACCACAGCTGCTTCTACAATTTAGGGAGAGGAAGTAAGGTATTTCCTTATGCTAGCACACTAGGTAAATTTGTACAATCTAAAGTCTAGATACATTCAAAATAATTATCAAATAATAAATGAACAGTTAGCAAAAAGGCAGACATGAAATAACTGGAAGGAATAAGCTATTAAACAGGTTAAAGCAGTAAATTGGGAGACAAAAAGGAACCAATATAACGAAAAGCAACATTTAGTTATTAAATCAACTAATTAGAAATTAATTATATTGATTGATTCTTATTATTTCCTTCTAACATGCCAGTCAATTTCTCTAATATACTAACCTTTTCAATTGTGAGCATAAATAGGAACTTAAACGAGTTGCTTCTTCCAATTGCATAAGCAAACAATTCTTCTTCTCTTGTAAGAGTATTCTAAAATAAAGCAATTTTTTCCTTACTATAATTTTTATATAATATATCTCTTATTTAGAAAACTATATAGCAGAGAACTAACTTAGACTTTTGTAGATGGTGTCCTAATTTCAAATGTTTACATATTCCGTGTGTAGATATGTATTATTATTATCATCATCATCATCATCATCACCACCACCACCACCACCACCATCACCTTCACCATCATTATTATAGCTGGTCACATAGTCTTCTTCTTTAAGTATCTGGTGTAGTTATAAAATTCCATGCCCACTTATGATCTTTGCCAAATAGAGTCTGTCAACATTGCTATATGGTGAAGGACATGATTCACTGTCATTATTTCTCTAGTCTTCCTATCCAGGACTTCTATTTCAGCTGTGTATCTAATCATTGGAATTGCCCAGGTGTTAATATTGCATTGCGAATACACTGCACTGAATGAAATACATTTAGACTAAAGAATGATTATTATGTACTACAACTGAAGTATACTACATCACAAGAAAATATAAGAGGATAGAGCAAGGATTGCACCAAAGATCTCTTTACTATAGGTTTTGGCAAGCAGGACAATAAAATGATGACATCAAGAAAATGAGAGGGTTACTTTTCCATTTTTATTTTCTGGGGTATTTAGGGTAACAAAGGTATAAATTATTGATATATTTTTTTTCTTTAGTAGAACAATTAGTACACAATACAAGTTGTGTAAAGGCCCCTAGGCCACAGCTGACACCTGCTGTTGTGCTACTCTGGGAGTAGCACAATCCCATCCAAACTAAGGATGGAAAATCACCAGTTCCAAGAGGCCTTAAAACCCAAACTCACTTGGTCTTGCTAGGGTTGATATTAAACCTGTTATTTTGTATTGAGATTCCACTATCTCCATGCACTGAGACAGAGTCTCCACAGTCTCATTAGGCCATCTGTGATTGATAGAGTATCATCAGCATATTGATAATATTTTACCCTATGTTACTGAATGACTTCAGTCAGTGGTTTGATATACAAGTTAAAAAAGAATGTGGAAAAAGTCGTTATTGAAGCATTCCATGTAACAGAAGTCATAGGGCAAGATCTCACCCCCCCCCTTCCCCAATTAATACAGACTGGAAATTATTCTGGCTTTGGAAGAAAGAGAATCAACATAACAATGTACCCCCAACTGCTAATTCCTGGAGCAGCTTCAAAAGGATACCATAGTGCTTAAGACCACTGAGAGATCAAGGAGAACAAAGATGGATGTATTACTATCTCCCACTCTCTTCAAAGGTCATCCACAAGTGCAATCAATAACTCATACCCAGGCCTGCAACCCAATTAGAAGAAGTCCATAAATGTTTATATGGTTGATGTCTACTACTAAATGTTATAATTGCCTTCATTAAGCAGCTATTGACAAGTATGTTACAAAAGCAATCCATTCTCAACCTTTCAGCAGCACCATGAGAAGAAGTAGCTTGAGCCCGCTGAATATCCTCTTCCAATCGCCTTTTTTCCTCCTCTATGTGTTTCAGATCTTCTGGTGAACGCGGCTGTTGACTTATAAGCTGCAGTTCTTGTAAAAGAGCCTCTTTTTCTTTAATAAGCTGAAGATGATCAATATCAGCCTCTGCCATTCCTGGCCAAGATTCCTGGTCTTGTAAAGCCAACTGTTGCTGGATTCTGAAAACTCTTAATTACAAATGAATATGAAAAGTTAATATATAAATGAGAAACATCCCCCCTCCAAATCTCTACATAGATACATTTTTGATATGGAATTAACTATTTTGATAGTTGAAGAACCTTGAGATGAAAATAACATCTGTATATAACATAACAAACAGTTATAAAATCCACAATAAATTTGAATTGCATAAACTTTCAATATAGTTAAAAGGTATAGAGCCATCTTCAGAACTTGATGTCTTCTTAAACACATCAATATCACTATCTCTGGAATCCTTATTCTCAATTTCCATTTCTGGTTTGTTTGTTTTTTTTAACTCCAAAGAGTTTGCCAGGGTACAAACCTAAAGTGGAATTTAAAATTTTGATGTTATGGGTGAACCAAGGCAGTAGCAGGAAAAATGGGAAGGAGAGTTTCTGAACATGATGTAATAATGTGCAAGCATGCTATGGGAAATAAATCTGCTGCACAATGTTTTTTGCTATACATTACACACTGCCAGTTCTACCATTTAAAAAGAAAATTCTGTATCACAAATGGCCAACTAGATTAAGATTAAGCTGGAAATGTTTTTAAAAATGTAAATAGCAGCACATTTATTGAGTCAATTTGAGAGGGAGGGAGGGCAATATTAAAATGCTGAAAGGCTAAGAATGAATATGGACAGATAAACACTATAAGTTTTTTATATATTATAAAATATATAAAATATACGTGTGTTTAAGTTTCTGTCAAGGAAGCAATAATAACACAACAGTTATTTGTAGTATTTATCCAGTTTCAAATCAAAAGCTTTTTAATATGTGGGGCTTTTTGTGTCTTAGATATTTTACCATTGACATCATTATGATCAACAAAAAAGAGAGCTCTCATATTTTATTTCCCCTTTTTAACTAAGATGAGGCACAATTTTTAGAATCCATTTACATTCTGAAATGGATAATAAAGCATCCTTATATTTTGAGACTACCATATTAAGTAGGTTCTCCAGTGAAAAGTACTCACAGACAAAAATATATTTTATGTAAGAATCTGCCAACTGAAATAGTAACATATGTACTTGGTTCTCTTGCCACTTTAGCTATATGAGGAGCCTGATTAAAATATTTTAAATATATTGTAACACTTTAATTTTGTCAACTTCAGTTTTAGACCAAATACAGCACATTCCACACCCACACTGTATAAATTTAATAGGGCTTCATGAGCAAAGTTAGCCTGAACACAGAAATCCTTTATGGAGACAAAAGCTGTACAGAATGCCAATAAGCTAACAGAAAGGAATGCATGATAAATAAAGAATGTGACCACTACATAACCAGGAGAAACAAATGTGTCTTAGCTCTTTGATTTAAAATTTAAAAACCATGTAACGCATATGTAAGAATAAAATTTGTGAACAGATGAAAGAGACAAATATAGAATTACAATTAGGAATAATATTTTTTCCTAAACAGCATTTTTCCAGCTTAAGGACTTTGGAAACTTAACAGAGAATGTATTTTTCTGTCAACCTGACACTTCAATGTTAACTGGAATTGTAAGTAATTCTTATATTATTTTCTTAGATACATGCTCCTGGAAAGGGTGATGTAAACTACCTGTATATTCAATGGGTATGAAGTTACCAATATATTTATAACAGAATGAACTGAATGTAGCAACAACTACCATAGCTTAGAGGCAGGGGTGGGTTCTACTTACCTTTACTACCAGTTCGCAATGGGATTGTACGTGCACGCTTGCTTTACTCGCGCACCCAGCTTCTGCGTATACACAGATCACTGATGATGACATCCAGGGCAGTGGGTGGGGCCTCCCACTGGTTTTACTACCGGTTCTTATGAACCGGTCCGAACCGGGGGCAACTCACCACTGGTTAGAGGTATGAAAACATTATGTCTAATAGATGCATTGGAATACCCTACCTTGTCCACCAGGTCAACTGAGTAGTTTTCTAACAAAATATAGGTAAAGATAAAGGTTTCCTTATCTAGTAGTGTCCAACTTTAGATGTGGTGCTCATCTCTGTTTCTTGGGCCAGCGTTGTCCAAACACATTTTCTGTGGTCATGTTGCCAGTGTGATTATATGCCAAAGCACACAGAACAGTTATCTTCCCACCAAAGTGGTATATATTAATCTACTATCATTTGTCTACTTTTGAACTGCTAGATGGACAGGAGCTGAGGCAGGAACAGGAGCTGACCCCATTGTATGGTGCTTGGGTCTCGAACCCAGGCTGTCAGATTTCCAGCTGACAAGCTCAGTGTCTTTAATCAATGAGCCATCACATCCCCTCAACAAAACATAACTGGTGCCTATTCCATGTCTATCCATGTCCAGGATTCACTGCAAGCACATATATTTTGGGTTTGTAATTTGTGATTTTCACCTTCCTCATTACAACTTGATTAGCTCATTTTTATTTCATCTATCAAGATCTATAGCAGTGATGGCTAACCTTTTTGCCGTCATGGGCCAAAAGCAGAGGGGGGAGTGTGGGGAGGGGTTTGCATGCCCACACCCATAACTCCGGAGGCCAGAGGCTTCAGATTTCTGGTAGGCTCGTTTTTCACCCTCACCAGGTTCAAAGGCTTTCCTGGAGCCTGGGAAGGATGAAAACGGCTCCCCATTCCCCTGGAGGCTGGAAACAGCCTCCCAGAACCTCCGCGCAAGTCCTGTACTTACCTGGCATCCAAAACTGGCCGTGTGGAGACTCCTGAGAGGTGTGGCGTGGACGGGACCAGCCAAAAATCAGCTGGCTTGCATGAGCATGCGCACTGGAGCTGAGCTAGGGCAATGGCTTGCATGCCCGCAGATATGGCTCCACATGCCACCTGTGGCACGCGTGCCATAGGTTCTCCATCACGGATCTATAGAGATCTGTTACCTCAAAAGTTATAGCCAAAATATAAAGCAATCCATATCACTTTTATATGTATGTATGTATATATGTATGTATATATGTATGTACGTAAGTATGTATGTATGTATGATTTCTTTATAAACGTTTTGGTAAGCTAAGGTATTTGAATGTAACTTAACATATTCACCTTTTTTTGGTCTCTTCATACTGCCAAACCAGTTTCATTTTGTCCAGATATCTTGTTGTATCTTCCAATCCAAGCTTTTGTGAAGGAAAAAAAAGAAATTTAACAATATTTAATAGAAATAAATTATGGAGAAAGCTACAAAAATTATCTATTCCTACTTTATATGAATCAGTTGAGGTAGTTAGCAGATACACTGTAAGAAAGGGTCTGGGTTTGATGCTGGAATTCTTGATTTTGAAAGACACTAAACTTGAGCACATACATTTAGTCTGAATTTTCCCCAAAAGATCAATGATAATGAGAACAATGCTTAACAAGATCTCAGAATAGGAGAACCTAATAAGAAAAGGAACACAAATATGAATAACAGATGAATATGAAGTAATATAGCAGTAAAAAAAAAACCAAAGCAATTTTACATAGTATCTGCAAAATATAATGTCCAAATCATGGGAACAATCCCATTTTTAGTACTGTGTTTATTTCTAATCCTTTAAAAAGGATTCAGATAAATTGTGTCCGATAAGAACAATGAGAATGATCATGGAAAGTAAGTCTTATAAAGAAACATTGAAATAATTGGGTATGTTTAGCCTCAAGAAAAGATGACTTGATAGCACTCCTCAGAAATGAAAATATGCCACAGAAAAGGTCAAACCTTTTTTCTTTCATTTCTGAGAAATCAGACAATAAAGACTGTAAATTACAGAAATATAACGGAATGTTAGAGGTAAAAAAAAAAATCCTAACAGTACAAGCAGTTTGATAATGGAACTAATTATCCAGAAAAATGTTTAAGGACCCAAAGAAGTTTCCCTTCATTCAATCTATTCAAATGGTAGCAGAACATGATTTGGATGTTATTATTTGAATTTCTGCACTTGGGGGGGAGGGGATTCGCTCAATGGCCTTTTATGATTCATAATAGGTTATCACTTTAAAACACTGTGAAAGAACAACTCCTAATTAGTAAATAAGAACATCTGCATAGGACAAGTTCCAAAAAGTCAAGATAGAGGCTGTGCGTGTGCAACTGAAGTCCTGCCCATCTATGTTGTATATGTGCTGCTAAAACAGCAGCTTTGCAATCATAGTTATTGTGACTTTTGTTTATGCCACCCTATCAAGATTGGAAGATGTTGGGAGACTTGGCCCATAGCATCACGAAGAGTCAAACACAGCTGAATGGATAACATCATTATTATCATCACCACTACCAACACTACACATTGATACCTGTACTATTCATAATATACTCTGAAGTTCTAGTACAAACGTTGCCTTAGTCAACTGTCACAGTTATACTCACTTTCTCAATACAAATTGTAACTTCAGAATAATTACTACTACCATACCAAAGGGATCTCTCTATTTTTAGAGAAATTTACCCTTCCCATGGGTATTCAATAATTAAGGCAAATTCAAACCTCTTTGGCAGATTAAGCAATCATTCAATTTCAATTCCCTGAAAGATTTATCCATGACCTATTGTCTCTGTGGTAGATTTAAAGGCCACCAAAAGTACTAGAAGTTCAGAGATCCAACCTAGGAAGTGTAATTTGATTACAGAATTCCTGTCAGCTCCTGAAACTTCAGAACTAGTTTCACTCTCAGAACTCCAGCACTAGCAACAAGGACAAAATATTGTTGAGACATTTCTTTCGAAATCTGAAGGAAACAACTTTCTCAATGATTTCAACATAAGAAAATATTCAGGGAATGGTTGTTGTATGCATGCCCTTTAAGGACAAAATTCTGCAAGAAAGAATTTTTTCTTCACTTCTGTGGTTTTGTATCTCAAGATGTGGAAGTTGTTTGACTTCCTCAACACTACTATTAAAGAAACCTGAACAATTAGGTATTTTATTTTAATTTTTGTACTTACATCTTAGTTAATGCCTTTGTGCCTATGATTTATTAGAATACTGCAATATTTTATATTGGACAAACATTACAGATTTAACAAATTGTGTACCTACAAATTATTTATATAAAATATAAATATAAAATATAAATATATAAAAATTATTTAAGGGGAACAAATGCTGATCAGATAGTAGAAACATGTGTGTGTGTGTGAGTGTGTGTATCCACTATTAACCTTATCACTTATACTTAAAAAAATACTGATCATTTAACTATTGTATTTAAAAATGTATATTTGATAAATCTGTCTGCCCTATAATCTTATTTTATAGATTTTTTTAAAAAAGTAATTCAGCATGATTGAAAGTGATAAACATTGACAGGGTAAAATGGGCATGAATGGGATCCCTAAGATTTCTAACTTACTTTTTCCTTCAAATGTATACAACATATTTTTCTTATTTGCACCAGCATGTATGAAACACTGTTTTGATTTGATTAAATTATATTTTAATGTAATAAAACAGTAGCCAATTTTTTAATAGTAATGACAACTTTTTCTCTGAAAACACAACGTAGTATATTAAATTTATATAGTATACCTCGCCAATGATGTCAGTTTGAGAACAAGCATCACAATATATTTGAGATAGATTGGTATCATTGAATGAACCAGAACTGTGCTGAAGATCATGAAAAGATTCTGTAATACAACAACTGTTTCTGAATCCATCTGTCAGCTTGGCCAAACTCTTGAAAAAAAAAAAAGGAACATTAAGAACAGAATTATATGAAAGAACTTTCTCATGGTTTAATAGTTTTTTTAAAAAATAGCAAAATAACTTTCACAAAACTTTCCTTAATTATGGAAACAATAGAGAACAAAGAAGAAAATTTAAAGAAATTTTAAATAGAATACAAACATTTTAAAATAGCTTCCAAGACTATAAACATAAGAATAGCCATTGACAGAACTGAAACTAACCAGTAAAAATAATATGCTAAACTCTCTATAAAGATTGCTTTTATTTCTTAATTTCAGGCAACTACCATCCAACAGGGATAGACAGATGGTAGGCAGCAGTGTTCCACAGATCTCTTAAGTAATTCTGTAGCATTCATCTGTTGCAAAAAGTATCTTTAAAAAAAAAACACGTGTTCTTTTTTAAAATTTTCAGTTCACTAAAAGATTTGATTTATAAACTGAATTCATATTGATTTGGATGGATTCTATTCCCCTATGGGAATTTTTTAAAATTATTTTTTAACTGCATTTTAAAATCTGTTAGCAATGATTATCTGTCTAGAACACCAGTCACTTTAATGAAAATTAAAAATTAAAATATATAAAATTGAAAAATGAACAAATGAACTACCACACTGCACAGAATGCAGGTAGTTCAACTTACGATCATAATTGAGCTCTAAATTTCTGTTGCTAAGCAAGGCAGTTGTTAAGTAAGTTTTGTTTCATTTTATAAACTTTTTGCCACAGTTGTTACGCGAATCACTGCAGTGGTCAAGTAAATCATGCAGTCATTAAGTGAATCTGGCTTCCCACATTGATTTTGGTTGTTGGAAGCTGGTCCGGAAAGGTTGCAAAGGGTGATCACATGATCTCCAGACAATGCAACTGACATAAATAAATGCCAGGTGCCAGAATTTAGATCACATGACTGTGGGGAATACTACAATAGTTATAGATGTGAAAATCAGTCATAAGTCACCTTTTTCAGTGCTGTTATAACTTCAAACAGTCACTAAACAAATGGTTTTAATTTGAGGACTGCCTGTACCAATGAAGAGGAGTGCAGGAGAATAAACTTGTAGATGGAAAAGAAATTTGAGTTCTCAAATTTATAAAAATTATAGTGAGGCAAACTTAAACTTGAGACGTGCTACAAGGTTTAAAATTCTGTGGTCTGCACATTATAGACATCAGAGGGGAAAAAACAAATGTTTTAAAAAAATTATTCTGTGTAGGTTTTTTGCTTTCCTACTTAAACATTCTTGCATTATAGGAACATTGACTGTCACTCTATTTGCAATGTTTAAGGCAGATGATTCATACTGCAAAGAATTTGAACTAACAAAGAAAACAAAACAATTCTTTCTTGAACTGTTCTTTCTTGAAAGCTTATAATATCCCTTTTCTATTATAGCTCCAAGAACATTTATATTGAAATGTTATTTTGATTTTTTTAAAAATAAAAACTGTGTTAGTAATTTTGCTCATATTAAGCAACCATATATAAAAGATATGACTTATACATTGTTACATTCAAATGTTTATATATGATTATTGTCTTTTGTTTTATTTTATACCAACCAAGCAAAAACAAATAAAAAATAAATTACCATTCACTTTACTAATACCCTTATTAGATTAATAAGGGTATTAGTATTATATTAGATACATGGCCTCTATAAGATTTTATATTTCAGTTTGGGATATCCATCTATTGAAATTCTGTGGTTAACTTTTGTGTACAGCACAAAGATATAATATAAGGGAAATGGGCGAATTAGAAATAGGAAATATAAATAAAAATATCTTCAAAATAATATTGCTGTGTATTCATTATGCAAGGATAGACAACTTCTAAGTCCTTCTCATTACAAAAGAAAACCTGAATTGCTTCTTTGAACTTTACTAGTAAAACAATAGCATTTTTGCATCAATTAGATCATTTTAACTACCATACTATAATTTTAATGTGACTAACACTTCTTTCCCAGTTTATACTTTTCAGCATAATAGCCTGAAATAACTATCATTAAAGGTAGGGTTTTAGTTATAATGAATGTTGTCTATCTATTCCAAGACCATTATTAAAGCAGTATTTATTTACTTCTTTTAACTTTACTTCTAATTTGTTCTTATTTTTCATTTGGAAAAACTGACATTTTAAAATACTCATATTTCTAAACCTTATCTAACTATGAATGTTTTACTCTTATACTTTAAAATGCCAATACATGTGTAGTCATGGCAGATAAAAAATAATATAAATATCAGTACAGTAATGGATGATGACTTAAGTGTTAATGGTCTGCCTATACAGATATATACATGTGATGCTTTAATTTAAAGAAAAACAGGTCACTTTCAAAGTTAGATTGTTTTCAGCATTTATCTTACAATTATCATGAGGTCAATATTATCTTCAAAGAACGATTTATGTGATTAAAAAATATGTCTGTTCCAGCAACACAATAAAATTATAGGTGATCTGTAAACCAAGACCATAGTTCATAATAATTCCTTCATTTCAATGGTAAATTATTTGACTGTCTTCCAGATGAATTAAAGAAGAATCTGCTCTGCAAAATACCATTGCTTTTGCTGTGGTGGTGATGGCTACACTGGTCTAAGAGTAGTATATGGTTAGCTATTTTAGATATGAGGTGATAATTGACTTTACACTTATAGCCAAGACAAATCCTGAATAAAATAAAAACATAAAATACTATTAAGCATTACCAAAAAAAAGTTTATATTTCTATCTAATTTTTATAGCTGTCCATTTCATAGGCAAGTGACTCTGGGTGTCATACAACAAAATATGAAGTAAACGTACATATTTTCATGCTTCAAAAATATGCCATTCACCAAAAAAAAATTCTACTGTTGATTAAGAAAAAGGACATCCCTAAGAATTGTAAGAGTTAACAGACATCATAAAACCATATACATTATTATTTACTTCTTACTTGCATTAAGTCTTGTCTTTCTCTTTCACCCAAACATATGGCTTTCCTGATACTTCGAAGTTCATTCATTATTACTTGGGCTTCATCCAATTTATAATTAATGTGAGAATTAGACATCTTCCGATCAATCCTAATACACAAACATACATTTGAAAGTTTACCCACTTTTGGTAATACAGATCTGAATAAATCTTGAAGTCAGATATTAAGAATTTTTTCCTTTTTTCATCTGGAAGGTGGCAAATATTAAAACCTTTTTCCACCTTGCTATTAAATTAGGCGAAGTACTGTCCTTCCAACCCTTCTGTCGATAGATACAGATAGAGAGGGGAAGAACAGGTAGAAAAGTAAAAAGATCTATGTTAGCTACTGTTCTGCAAAATGGCCAAAGTATACAATGCACAGATGTTATGAGAAGGGAAAAATTGCTCTATACAAACATTATTTCAGTAGTGATCAGGAAGGTTATTTCTTAAGTAAAAACGATAGTGTTTTTAAAAAAAAAACACTGCTAATACCACTAAACCTAAAATAAGATATAAAACTTATATCATCATTATTTTAACATCTTTTTGTTGCCTACATATAAATATTAACATGAACAACAGCCCTGTCCTTTATCGTTTCAACTTACTCTTGCAGTGTTTCTACTCCTTTTTCTTTGTACTGTAGCTCTTGCTTCATCTGTGTTAATTCTCTCTTTAATCTAGAAAGCTTAAGATAAAACCATGAAGAAACAATTGTGCTAATAACCCAAAAAATTATTGCAACTTATAGTTCAGCTGATGATCACAGTTTAGCTTCTTAATTTAGGGTTGTTGAATCTAAGATTACAGTATGACCTTTCTGTACATAACTGCAATTAGCTAATTAGACAGAAAACCTAATAGCATTAGACAACAAAATTTACCATTTGGTTTCAAACTGTGTATGACCACTATCATGCAAACCCATATTATATTGTGATATTCAGTGTTATTTTTATGTCATATTAATAAATAATACATTCTTTGTCATAGACCAGCTTTAGATAATCTAAAACTATAAAATTTACAATCAGTAACTACAGTAAGTTAGAGTATAAAATATAAAAATAATTAAAATATTAGGATTAGTATTATAAACGTCATACTTTCCTAAATTAATCTCTGCATCCTAAATTGCGATTGCTTCTCAAAATATTACCATAAATAAGAAAATGATGCAATATAATGGCTTAATTACTACCAGAATTTATTATGTATCTTCTGGGGAAAAAAGGACTTTAAATATTTATGCAAATATTACACCAATTCTTCCTAACTAGCAGTCCTTCTATTGTGGTAAAATATGAATTTAAATATTTACATTTAATATACAGTATTTTAAAAAATGATGCTCACTCTATCACGCCGACTAGCTATTTCTGCTTTTATCTGAGATGGGTTGTATTTAGTGTTGGTCGAAAATCCAGAATATGCTGAAAAACACAAAAAAATAAGTATTCAAAATAAAGTCTACAAAAAGTTCCTAATAAGCACAAGAAGAGAAAGGAATTTCACTCCCTGTTTCACACTTACCTACTAATAAGGTAGCAACATATAATCTATCTGTTCATCTAAAGTATGATTTCACTTAAAAGCTAAGTTCACTGTTTATTCAAGAGACACAATGTTAGTATTTATTTTACAATCAATAATTAGAATTTAGCATTTTATAAAATAAACTGTAAGGAAAGGGGGAACTAAACTTCTCACTCTAACTTAAAGAAGAATAGTGCTTGTAATAATGTCCAATTATTTCGATTCAAAATAATAGTAGTAGAACAAAATTAAACCAGACTGGAAAATAAGATTACAAAACAATACATTTAAAAACAACAACTGCAAAAAAGAAAGAAAAACCCATTATAATTCAAAAGCTTCCAATATTCAAGTAATTTTGTTAAATATAATGGGAAACTAATCACAAAGTGACATTTATTAAATAAATAACTGTATAAACTGCCCTGAATTGTTACTTAACCTAGATTTACTCAGACTAAATATATCCAAATCCAGTAATTTGTTTCTGTATTATACTTATAGAACAGTCTATTATACTTATAGAACTAAATCTTTACTAAATGATATCATTTAAATAACCATGATTGTTAATTCAAATGAGACAAGGATACATAAACTGCTCAGGTACAGTAGTTTATATATAATTCATGGACTAGGTCTGCCTCAACATCTGTCACAATTGCTAGCTCAGCTCTTTTATTTCTGGGAAAATCAAAACATACACATCTATCTTCGCAGCAGAAATTAATTTACAAAAGGAGATTACATATAAAGGATTGTAAGCATGGATATTTACAAGCTCCCCTGATCAGATTCAAACAGAAAAGAACTTTCTAAAACTCATTCAACTCAATATAGCTATGAATCAATCTTTACTATAATAGTAAAAGTGAAGTTATTTCCAATTGTTTCCTCTACCAATTTTGATTGCAGTATTTTTAGCTATTGCTATTTTTTCCATATAAGTAGTCCTCTACTTACGACCACAATTGAATTTAACATTTCTGTTGCTAAGCAAGATATTTGCAAAATGAGTTTTGCCTCATTTTACAACTTTACTTGCCTCAATTGTTAAGTGAATCACTACAGTTGTTAGCAACATGATTGGTAAGTGAACCTGGCTTCCCCATTGACTTTGTCAGAAGGTCACAAAAGATGATTGCATGACTTCGGGATATTGCAACCATCATAAATACATGCCAGTTGCCGAGCATCCAAATTTGGATCACATGACCACAGGGATGTTGCAGTGGTCATAAGCATAAAAAACAGTCATAAGTCACTTTTTTCAGTGCTTTTATAATTTCAAATGGTCAGTAAATGAATGGTTGTAAGTCAAGGACTACCTGTAGTTTAGGGGAAACCTTGTCAATTAAAAAATAATAAATTTAAAAGAAAACTAAAAACTAAAAAGAGCAGACTTGATGGCACATTAGGTCTTTTTCTTCTGTCAGTTTTCTATGTTTCTATATATTTAGAGCAGCCACGTGTTGACATATCCACATTCCTATCAAGAAGAATTTTAGAGTCAAACTTATTTCAGCAACAGAGTGGACAATGCCTGGAATGCTCTACTTGAGTCCATTGATACATCCTCTAATCCTCACAGCTTCAATTTTAAACTGTCTACCGTGGACCTCACCCCATTACTAAAAGGTCCATAAAGGGGGTGTGCATAATCGCACCGGCGTGCCTACCATCCCTGTCCTACTGTCCCCATTTATTTGTATTCATTTCTTTCATTCATATCCATGTTGAATCCATGGGGGATTCAACATGTTACCACCAACAGCAAATGCCGCCTCTGTAATGAAAAAGATGAGACAGTTGACCACCTGATCAGTGGGTGCAGCAAAATTTCACAAACCGACTACCTACAATGCCATGACCGCGTTGCTAAGATCATTCACTGGAAATTGTGCCAGAAATTTGGATTTGAGTACAGCAAAAACCACTGGGAACATCAGATTGAGAAAATTTTAGAGAATGAGAAACTTAAGATCTTGTGGGACTTTAGGATTCAGACTGACAGGCACTTGGTCCACAACACAGGTGACATAACAGTAGTTGAAAAGAAAAAAGTATGGTTCATTGACATTGCAATACCTGGTGATGCACGGATTGAAGATAAGCAGCAAGAAAAAATCACAAAGTACCGGGACTTGCAAATTGAAGTTGAGCAACTGTGGAAAAAGAAATCATGTGTTGTCCCGATTGTAATTGGAGCCCTTGGAGCAATACCCAAAGGGCTCCCCGCTATTTAGAAATTCTAAATTTACCAGACTTGAACATTTGACTCTACAAAAAACCACCTTACTCAGAACAGCTTACATCCTCCGATGATACCTTAACAGTTCCTAGGTCCTTAGTTAGGACTCGAGCTGCTGAGCTATTAACCAGCCTCAAAGGCTGTCAATCTCACTACAGATTTAATAATAATAATAATAATAATAATAATAATAATAATGATGATGATGATGCAAAAATCAAAAAGTAAAACACCACCAGACTGACTTTTGCCAATAAGGAATGATCCAATAAATTTCATATCTAAGATATATAACTTCATAGATAGGATATGCTTGGTAGAAAGCAAAACAACATTTCTCATGGAATTCAGGAAAATACTCCTGGTTATAGGGTTAGAATGGGCATTGGTCTTACCTGATAAGCCCTTTCTCTATCAGGCGGGCACAGCAGTCAGGCATGGGTGTGACACCGTCTATCTTCCAATAGGACCAAGCCTACTGGAACTTTAAGCTCCGCCTCTTCCTGCATCACTCCAGTTTTGAGGCAAGGGAGTCCAGCAGACTGACGTGTCTATAGAGAGAGAAGCAGAGAATAGAAGCCTCCCACTCCACTAGAACCCAGGGACAGCCGAATACAGGGTGGGGCTGACTGCCCGCCTGATAGAGAAAGGGCGTATCAGGTAAGACCAACGCCCATTCTATTGGTGGTCACAGCAGTCAGGCATGGGACATACCAAAGCTTGATGTCTCAGAGGGAGGGAACAGGCCGGACCTGTTGCAGGATCCTCCTGCCGAAGGCAACATCCACTGATGCGTAAGAGTCCAGCCGGTAATGGCGGATGAACGGGGTAACAGAAGCCCAGGTGACTGCCTGGCAGACTTCTTCCAACGGAGCTTGGGTGGACCAGGCCGCAGAAGTGGCCGCACTCCTGGTTGAGTGAGCCGTGATGTTACAGGGAATTGGCAGAGCATGAGCTTCATAGGCAGTGGCAATGGTGGCTCCAATCCAACACCCAATGGTGGTAGCTGAAATTTGGGAACCAATGGAAGAAGGCTGGAATGAGATGAAGAGGGCTTTGGTTCTCCGGAAGGTGGACGTGCGGGCAACATAAATCTTGAGAGCTCTGCGAACATCAAAAGTGTGCCAAACATTCTCCAACCGATGTCTAGGCAAAGGACAAAAGTTGGGGAGGACTAGCTCCTGTGCCCTGTGAAAGATGGAGTTGACCTTTAGTACAAAGGCAGGATCCAGACGAAGGACCACCCTGTCCATATGGAAGATGCAGAGATCCGGACAGACACACAAGTCACTGTGTTTCTGTATTTACCAGATGAGCTCTTATTTTTGGACTCTCAGACTTACGGTAGCTTGCCAGAGCCTTATCAGTAACTACTGCGCATGTCTACATTTCTTTCTTCTTCTCTAAAACTTTTTCTTTGTTCTCCTGCCAAGAGAGGTAGCTGGGAAAGCTTCCAAGATGTAATCTATTAGATTAGTAAGATTGTTTTTATTTCTTTACAAATAAATATGAATGTTTCATTAGAATGTATTTTCTTGCCAAGTATACACAAGGAAAATGCCATGATCCACTCCTAACTCAGGCAATTACCCCAGAAAGTAATGGGGCTGATTGCCGCTCTGACACAAGGCAGCATGTTCCGATATACGGCAAGTGGAAGTGATAGACACCAAGAATGAAACTTTGAAGGAGAGGAATTTCAGGTTGACCTCCCGCAATGGCTCAAAGGGGGTCCTGGTGAGGGCCGTGAAGACCTTATTAAGATCCCGTAGGGAACCGATGGACAACCAGTGGCCGGAGGTTGGTGGCGCCTCTCAAGAAAGACCGAATGAGCAGGTCCTTGGAGATGGAGTCTGAGGAGCCGCATGTCAGGATTGAAGAAAGAGCGGCTACCTGTCGGTGAAGAGTGTTGGGCACGAGGCCTGACACGAAGCCCTCTTGTAGTGCACAAACCACGGGCGAGGCCAGTGTGGTGCAAGCAGCAGGAGCTCCACCTTCTCCTGTCGGAGCTTCTGGATGACTTTGGGTATTAGCAGCAGAGGAGGAAAGGCATAAAGGAGGAGCCCTGGGAGCCACAGGCTGTGTAAGGCGTCCACGGCTTCCGCCTGCAGAGAGGGAAAGCGGATGAAGAAGCGGGGAAGCTGATGATTGCTGCCGGACACAAAAAGGTCCACTGAGAGGTTGCCGAAGCGGATTGACAGATCCCTGAAAAGAAGAGGATGTAGACTCCACTCCGCCTAGTCGATCGGAGTACAGCTGAGGGAATCTGCGTGAACATTTGCTGTCCCTGAAATATGTCCCGCTCAAAGGGAGGTCAGATGAGCTTCCGCCCACAGCCCCATGCAAAGGGTCTCCTGCATGAGGGATCGCAACCGGATCCCCCCCAGTCTGTTTAAGTGAGCCTTGGCCGAGACGTCCATTAGAATCAGGACATCCCGACTGAGGATGTGAGGTTTGAAGCTTAACAGAGCAAGATAGATGGCCCTCAGTTCCAGGATGTTGATGTTGAGGATCTGCTCCTGCTGGGACCAACGACCTTGAGTCATGGTAGGGCCCAGATGGGCACCCCAATCAAACAGGATGTCATCCTTCGTGATGACTATCCTGTGGGCGTCCCTGAACGAGGAGCCTTTGGACACTGCCTCCGAAGTCCACCACAGAAGCGAGTCGACCACAACCGGGGCTAGAGGAATCCGAAGGGTCGAGGTGCTGTTGAGAGCCTGTTGAAAGGGTAGGAGAAGCCACTGCAGCTCCCTGCTGTGGAGTGGAGACCATGGCACGATGCCATAAGAGGACACCATTTTACCTAGGAGGCTAGAAAGACCTAGGAGAGAGGCTGAATGCCATCTCTGGAAGCAGGCTGCCAGGTCGTTAAGGACAGACTGGCATTAGACTGACCTGCGTTAGAAAAACCTCCAAACTAACAGTATCGATAATGGCTCCAAGGTGTTGGAGATGAGTGGAGGGACATAAATGGCTCTTTGACCAATTAATGGAGAAGCCGTGATTCTGTAATATTTGAATAGCGGTGCAGAGATCCCGATGGGCCCGGGTTTGGAATTGTGACAGGATGAAAATATTATCCAAATAAAAAAAAATCCTGATTGGGATGGAACAGATATGACCTATGAGGGCAGCCATAATTTTAGCAAATGCCCTGGGGGCCGAGGAAAGGCCAAAGGGCAGTGCTGTATATTGGAAATGCTGGCCATTATAGCAAAAATGAAGAAATTTGCGATGGGTGGGGAGGATGGGGATGTGGAGGTAAGCCTCCATAAAAATCAATGGACGACAAGAAATCGCCTTGCCTAATAAAGAGCAGGATGGTGTGAAGGGACTGCATTTTGAACCGGCGATAAACTATATGCTGGTTCAAAGATTTAAAATCTTTTAATAAGAGCCTTGGTGGAGCAGCGGACTAAAGCGCTGTTAAGTAGCACTTAAGTAGCACTTAGTTACCAGCTGCCTGCAATTACTGTGAGTTCAAATCTCACCAGGCTCAAGATTGACTCAGCCTTCCATCCTTCTGAGGTAGGTAAAATGAGGACCCGGATTGTGGGGGCAATAAGCTGACTTTGTATAAAAAAAGAACACTACTTAGGAGGGGCCAAAAGCCCTACTAAGTGGGTATATACAAAAGTATGAAGGCTATTGCTTAATGCATTGTAAGCCACACTGAGTCTCCGGAGAAGGGCGGCATATAAATCGAACCAATAAATAAATAAATCAAGAATAGCCCTTCAGCCCCCCCCCCCAAAGCTTTCTCGACCAGGAATAAAACCTGTGACCGCATTGAGTGTGAGAAATGGGCTGAATTGCCCTAATGGCCAAAAGATGTTGAGTAACCTCATCAACCTGGGCATGTTTGGTACTGTCAAGGGACAAGGGGCAACACAGAAAAAGCTTAGTGGGGTTGGAGTGAAATTCAAGCAAAAGGCTGAATCAAATAGTATACCTGACCCAGGAATCAGAGATAGTTAAATCCCATTGGTCGGCGAAGAACGCCAAGCGACCACCAATCAAGGTTTTGGGAGGGCAACCAACGAGACCACCTGAAGGGACAACCCCTTCCCTCAAAAGGACTGTTTGGAGACAAATCGTGGGCCCTGTCTAACCTGGCCGTCCTGCTGTTGAGATCCCCTGGGATGAAAGGCATGCTGAGAGCGCTGTTGGAAGTACCACTGTCAGACACTTGAAAGGAAGAGGGACAAAAATACCCATGCTGGCGAGTTTCTGACCATCTGGAGAGAGAAGGTAAGATCTTGTGATGATCCTTCATCTCGATGAGAAGGAGATCCAGTTGAGAGCTGAACAATTTGTCCCCAGAGTATGGAGAGGAGGTGAGGCGCCATTTGTTCCTGGCGTCAGCTTGCCAATTCCAAAGCCATAGGAGCTGGCGAGAAGTAACCGATGTGCCTATACCCTTGGCGGAGAATCTAGCAGCTTTGAGGGTGGCGTCTGCTGAAAATTCCACCGCCACCAGAATCTTATTAATATCTTGATGAGACCGATGGTTGGAGGAAGGAATCCTTTCTTGTAGTTGCCGTAACCAGAGGATTGAGGCCCTATTAAAAAATGATGCTGCAGAAGAAGCTTGGATTGACCAGGCAGAAGCCTGATGACCCTTAATAAGGGTCCTCTCGGCCTTCTTGTCTTCTGGGCGCAAGTATTCCTCCAGAGGGCCTGTGAGCAGAGAAAAGGAAAAAAGAGCAACAACCGGAGCGTCCACAGTGGGGACCTGTAACAGACTGGAGAAATCCGCACCCATATTATAGAAGTGTTTGTCAAGATCATTCGGGACCGGACCCGAACAGGGAAAGGACCACTGCCTCTGAACTACGTCAGAAAATAATTTGGGGGAAGAAACAACCTCCGTTTGAACCGTGGGTTCCTGAAGAAAAGACGAAGTTGGATCTGTCAATGTAGGGAGCGAGTTGGTTCTCAATGGCCTCCCCCAAACGAGTGGTGGTCTGTGCTTTGAAAAGCAAGGAAAGAAACATCTGGGGTCTAAAGAGACCAACAAATGAAGCCTCATCAGGTTCAAGCCCCTCATCATCTGAGATATCCTGTTCCAGGACAGCCTCTCCGTCTGAAAGGGAATCCTGGCTGGCTGAATCCACAACATAGCCGTCGGTTCTGGAATCCTCAGGATGGGGAAGCGGCCGTGCATGGGCTTGTTGGCCCCCATGGTCAGAAACCTCAGAGAGGGCCCGTTGTTGGAGGCCCTGGGCAATGCCCTGGCGGATAGCATCAGATATAAGGTCCGCCAACACAACTGGAATCCCATGAATAAGCTGGTCATCTTAGTGAAGACCCAAAGCCATAGGAGGAGGGGAGTCCACCTGCCTGCTGGTGCAGGGGAAGGGACATTAATATTATGTGGATGGGCTTCATACGTCCCTGAAGGAAACATAGAAGCAGCATCTGTAGCAGAGAAAACCTCCCCGTGCACTGACCTATTTGGAGACAAGGCTGGAGTAGAAGGGATCTGGGTGGGAGGAACTGAGGAGTTCGCCAATGCAGAAGGAGAAGGAGCTGGGGAGGCTGCTGGAAGAAGGGACCTAGGGTCCTGTTCCGCCATTAACTGAGCCTTCTAGAAAGCCTTTTCCATGGCTTTGTGGCATCTGTCCTCATCTCTGGAGGTGCTGGAGGCCTTGGGGGGAGAGGAACTACCAGTTCCTAATGCTCTGGACTTGCTTAGATGGTCGCTAGAGGTGCCCTCCCCAGGAGCAACCTCACGATGCCTCTTCCCTCTGGTGCTCATCACGCGGGAAGACCCCTGTGCCTGTGCGTCCACCATTTTAGAGCCAAGTGAAAGTGTGTAGCAGAAATAGGAATCCAATGCCCTCTAGGGGTTAGGGAGATCCAACCCGGTACAGCCCTCCTCCGTAACAGGCAGCAAGGGCCCCGAATACTTGCGAATTGCACCGACCACAATGTCACCATCAGCAGCAAGCCCAATGAAAATTGCTAGTCGTTCGGCTTTAGCGCGATATAAACAGGCATGGAATGAAGCGTTGTCCCAAATAGCTGCTGAGCGAAACTCTCAATGCAGCGATTCTCCTCCACAATGGAAGCAGGTGGGAATCCACAGGCAAACATGGTGGAGCAAGCTCGTACACGCTGTTGAAGAGGAGCTGCCAGCTGGCAGTCTTCATCGCCACGCGGCCCTTAGCGGAACCAGGCAAAGCCCTTCACGCTGGAACGATCCAAGTATCCAATAGCAATAAATTAACGAAGAAAGCCAGAAGGCAGAGTAAGGCACTAGAGACACGTCTGTCCAGAACCAGACCAAGTCGAAAAACTGGAGTGATGCAGGAAGAGGCAGAGTTTAAAGTTCCAGTAGACTCGGTCCTATTGGAAGTCAGACAGTGTCACACCTATGCCTAACTGCCGTGACCGCCAATAGGAGAAAGACATCTGTAGTATGTAGTATTTATTTATTGATTAGCCCTTTGGGCCATATCAAATGCAGAATTACAAAGACAAATCATTACAAAGGTTTGATAAAACAAATTAAGTAAGGTTGGAATAACTCACAATTAAAATACAATTAGAATAAAATACGATCTAAAATAAATTCGGGATAAAATACAATAATTTAAAATACCATTTAAATATACTTAAATTTATATTTATAATGTCGCCCAATCAGTATTGACTGCTATTAAAATTTCATTGTTAGATCAAGTGGTCATTCTTACAATCTACCGCATTTTGCTGCACCAACTTTGTCCTCCTTCCCATCAACTTTACCACAAATTTAGCAATCCATTTTACCAACTGCAAGTTGGAACCTAACAAACAGTGTCGCAAAAAGTGCTCTTTAGATTTAGTGGTGCTGGTATAAAAGATCCTGCCCAGTTGATGTTCCCTCAGGTCTGAATATAGGGGGCAATCAAAAATTACGTGGGACGTTGTTTCGACTTCCCCCGTCCCACATAGACAGACCCTTTCCCTTACAGGAATGCCCTTATATCTACCCCAGAGCATATTTGTTCTGAGTTGGTCCAACCTCAGTTTTGTAAAGAATCTTCTCAGGACGGGAAACAAAGGCACAGCTAAATATTTTTCTATTTTGAAGATTTGTTTATTGGCTGATAACCAGGGGCAAACTTTTACTGCTGTCACCTGTGCAATATCCGATTGGGCACTTATGTCCTTAAATCTCTGTGCAATCCAATTTCGGATCTGCCTATAGTCATACTGCTGCCAATTTAAAGGGATACCAGAGCTAGATACCTGCTTCAGAACTCTTGATAACCAGTTATTTTTATTACTTGAGATAATCTGCTCCATTAGCGCTAATTTTGGTAACCTCCCTTCCTCCATCTCGATTATTCTCAACCAGTAATAAACAGTCTTCAACAAAGCCCTAGTGCCAGTCGCATGGACTCCTGTTTCTGCCCTTACTACACATGCTGGGGTTCCGGGGGACACTGCCAAAATTCTCCTAAGGAACTTATTTTGAGGGGTTTCCAGCCCATGCAGCTTAACTGACCCCCATATTTCTGCCCCATAGGTAAGTACTGGTTCGATTTTCGCCTGGAAGACCTTTAGCACTGGGATTAATGTAGATGGAGTTTTTTCTAAAATAAGTTTGTTTAATTGAGCCATCCGAGCCGTGGCCTTCCGAGCTCCAGCTTTTACCTGCTTATTCCATTTGCCATTTGTCTGAAATACTAGCCCTAAATAGGTAAATGACTGAACTTGTTCTATTCTTCTGTCATTTAAAACCCATCTCCTTATATTTTGTTGCTTGCTAAATATCATTACCTTTGATTTCTCTATATTAATTGTCAGGCGATTTTTTGTACAATATGCTGCCAACCTCCCAAGTGACCTTCGCAGCCCCACCTGTGAGGCTGACAACAAAATTATATCATCGGCATATAACAAGCAATTAACCTGTCTTGTTCCTATACTAGGCCCATGGAGTGATGTAGCTTCCAGACATTTTGGGAGGTCATTTAAATATAGGTTAAAAAGTGTTGGGGCTAAAATGCAACCTTGTCTGACGCCCTTTTTTAATGGGATTGCGTTTGTTACCACTCCTGACCTATTCACTCGAACTCTTACTTGGGTTTCTGTGTATAACATTCGAATTAAATATAACAATTTCTTTTCTATTCCCATAGCCTCTAATTTATCCCATAAAATTTTCCTATCAATTGTATCAAAGGCTGCCTTCAAATCTATGAATGCCACATACAGAGGTTTTTTCCAAGACTTAAACTTAGTTATTAGATGGTCCAGCACAAAACAATTATCCATAGTAGATCTTCTGCTCCTGAAACCTGACTGCTCTTCAGCTAAGATGTTATTTCTCATTATCCAGTCCTCTAATTTATGAAGCAAATGCTTAGCATAAATTTTTGCTGAAATATCAATTAAACTAATTAATCGAAAATTATCAGGATTGTCTCTGGAACCTTTTTTATGTAAGGGGATAATTATTGATGAACGCCAACTAGCAGGAGTTTGCCCTGTTCTGTTAATAAAAGTAAAGAGACCCGCCAGGACAGGCGCCCACCAGGCTATGTTATCTTTAAATAAGGCTGCCGGGAGCGCATCCTGTCCTGGAGCTTTGTTTGTCTTCAGGGAGGAGATTAAATGCCTCACCTCCGTGATTGACACTTCTTCCCACTGCGGTAAGGCTTCATGTTCCTGTATCAAGCTCGGAGAGGATATAAGCTCATCAGAGTTTTCCTCTGCTGCTGGCGTGGCCAAATGCTTCTCCCATCTTTCTGCACTAATGTTTGGGTCACTTATTGGTTTTCTATCTCTAATAATTTTTGAGACCTCCAACCAGAATAGTGTGGGTGAGGCCAGCTTTGCTGCCTGTTCTAGACCAGCCCATAGGTTGTCGATATAGGAGGCCTTTTTTCTCTTCAGTAGCTGCTTATATTTCTGCCTTATGGTAATATACTCCTTCTGTAGTTCCATGTTTGGGCTGCTTAAGTATCTCCTAAGTGATTTCCTAAGCTATTTTTTCTTTTCCTTACAGTCGCTGTCAAACCAAGATGAGTTACTAGAATCAGACAGGCCCGTTGGCTTGGTAGTCATGGAAAAATGCTTCAATTTATGGCATATTTCCGCAAAACAAACTATAGGCTCTTGTTCACCCGTACTGTTTGCGCATATATGCGCTAAGGCTTCCATACATGGTGAATTCATGAATTCAGTCACTGCTTTGTTATCAACCCTCTTCCATGTTAATCTTTTCTCTTGGGCTCTTTCTAAGTTGAGACCTACTTGTTGGATTGATTTATTCCTTTTCCTTAAATCTGAAGGGATTATCATGGACGTCGCAATAGGAAGGTGATTACTTTCTGACCTTGGTAACGTCAAGACTGAAGTTGCCCCTGCCCCTGTAGGAAACCTTGATATAGTAACTGTTCCTGAAGAAGGCACTGAAGCTCTTGAAGGAATTGGAGACTTCCAGGACAAGCATGGGTTAAAAGTGCAGGTGAGGGGTGGGGATGTGTATATACAGGTAATCACAAAGGATGAGTAATGGCTGGATGAATACATAAAGCATTTGTAAGAAATTAAATAACAGGTATATTTTTTCTCTCTCTCTCTTTCTGTGTGTGTGTGTGTGTGTGTGTGTGTGTGTGTGTGTGTGTGTGTGAGAGAGAGAGAGAGAGAGAGAGAGAGAGAGAGAGAGAGAGAGAGAAACAGCGAAAGAGAGTGAGAGAGAAAGAGAGAGAATTTGTGTGTTTGTGTGAGTGGGTGTGAGGACTAGTTTGTATTTCTATTTGTCCAAGATGGCACTAGTCTTATTAGCTCATTATACCATGGGATGGTCAAATTTATCCAAAACTTAAAATAAAGACTGACAGAAGGATCAAATTAATTGCAGGCTTTGCTAGTTCGTTAAAGCAAAAAATTCCTCCTGGTCCCAAGATTATCTCTGAGTGGAGTTGGGGAAACAGTCCTCTAAAATTTTACAGGCACAGATTGTTAAACCCAGGAAGGGTTGTAAGGCACAGATGGTTTTGCATTATATGACAATGCATCAGCTTGCTGGTTATGTGTTCCTGGGATATAAGAAATCCAAAAATCAAATAAGAAAAAATTGTGTCCACCTATACTGATATAGAATAGACTTTAGATGTTTCATATTCTTGTGATCAGGCCAAACATCTTCTGGAAGTTACATGTAATACAGAAGATGTTATGTCTGAAAGAATCTTTAGAGAGCTCAAAACTCCTTGCTAATAATGTTGCATATTAATTTGGAAGATGATGGACAAGAAAAAAGAAATGTACAAGGAACATTATGTCCAGAAACCACATCAGACTGAAATAGCATAGTTCCCTAAGTAAAATCAGAAGCACCGGCCTGTATGATTAAGGAGCAGGATGATTGGGAATAGGCTAGAACTGGAGGCTTGCGTGAGTCAATTAAAAGTTTGTTAAGTCTTAAAATTCCAAAGAAAGGAGCTTTTAATAAATTGGATAAATGGTTGAAGAGAGTGTTGGAATAAATTTATGAAAAACATTGGTCAAAATTTAAAATTGCTGTAATCTCTGGAAATGTGTGATGAATTGTTTTTGGATATATATTCTATAACTGTGTACTCTCAAATGAGAAGCAATATTCCACGTAAGCCAATATAGGCAGATTAAAAATAAATTCTTCTCACTTAAAATGATAAATATGTACAGATTCAAAAGAACTGATCCCAATGGAAAAGGGCCCACAAATTACTCAATTCAAATAGCTCAACTAAATTAATAATAAAAAAATGTTAGAAAATCATAGAAAGTAGAATTAACCAATTTCTAAATGAGGTCAATTTGACAATGAAAGACAGTTGAATGCAATTTTGTGTATTCAAATTTCCCATAATGATTATTACTGTAAATCCTGAGGCTTGAGTGAAAACTCGTTCTTTCTCTAATCATTCTAAGAACTTTGTAATCATGAAAAAAACAAGTGATCCAAGAGGGATTAAGAAAGCAGACAACACGAAGAAAGCTACCCTTCTTTTTACTAAAAGGTATATGTGCTGAAGAAGAAAATTAATGGATAAATCGCTTTTGCAGATTTTCTGTCTCTCTCCCTCCTTCTCCCTCTCACAGGCACACACACCTCTCTCACACACACCGCGTACCCACACACACACACATACATTAGACTGCCCAACAATGGGTATAATGGAGCTGATTGTTATCTACACTTATCCAGGGATAAATTTGTGAAATCAGTATTTCAGATTAAGATCTGACTCTTCCAATACATCTGCATACTTCAAATATTTGGATGACAAGTTTGAAGGCCCTCCTCCTATGAAACTCTGATGAGTGTCTGACCTCTGAGGATTACAAATCTTGAATGCAGTCAAAGGTGATGTCATTGTGGTCCCACTGAATGCATGGATTGTGAGCCGGAAGTCAGATCATTCCCAGGACTTCTGAAAAGTATGAGAGGCTAAAACATGAGAACATATTTGATTTGGTTGTTGAAAGTTGCAATAGTTTTGTGAGTTTAATGATTGGGTCCAAGCATATAAGCTGACCACCAACTGCTTCAAATAAGGACAAGATGAAGAACAATGAAGAGTATATTTTCATGAAGTGGATTGTTTTATACAATTACCCGCTATACCAAAACCCTATTACAATCTACAGTTATATTTTGCCACCTAGCTGGGTTTTCAGTATGATTGGATGACTGTGAACAAGTTGCTCCACAAGTTTAGGCACCACTTATTTTATGGTTATCTCACACTTACTGCCCTTGGTAATTGGAGTCATCAAGACTTATTCTGCCATAAATCCTTATCAAAATCAAATAGGGTATTTTCTGGCAGATTCATCCCACAACTTCAATATTTAAATCAGCTTTACTGGTTACCCTCCCAGAAGTGGTGAGACTGTCCACAGGATTAGTATTATTCCCATGTATGATGGTACTACTTCTGGACAGAGTAGAATTCTACTGGATCTGGAATGATTCATTCTCTAAAGTCTCTAGTGAACAAAAGAGGGAAGAAGAGAGAGAATGATATCTTTCCATTCCATTTGTGCTTACAACTCCTTAAGCATTGAACTAATCTGTAAACAGATGTGGATTAATTTAACTGCTGTGTGTCAAGGATAACCTGTCACACCAATTCATACTATATCTCTTCAGCTAGATTAACATACCAGTTCTATGGCATGCTAACTTCATTTCAGTCACATCTTGCCCCAGCAATTGGATTAAATGCTTATTTATTGGAGAAGCAAATTTCATGTTCAATTCTGCAAGTTACCTCTCAACATTAGTATAGTTGTCAAGCGAAAACTGCCTTGGGTCAATAAAGTGTTATCCACTTTGCAGCCTCGAGAGTATCAAGGCTTATTTTAAAAAATAAAACATTCATATTCTGTCACGAGGAAGTACTCTCTTTGAGATATATGGTTTATTCTGCTAAAGACTAAGCAGCAACGAGATGATGCATCATATTTGGCAATGAAGAAGGCTTTTAGAGCCAGAGATCCATTTGCAATCACTGCTGCAATTGCCTCATTTGTACTGATGACTCTGCCATGGACAGAAGTGTTTCTCACACAGATGCACCAAAATAAATAAATAAATAAACCACTTAAGAAATCCAGCACTTTTGATGGATTGAGCAGTAGTTTTCTACATATGGGTCTATGATCTTTCTATCCCAGTTCTTATTTTTCTAACTTTTTCTTTTCTACTACCTTGCCTATTGAAACAAATAACATAAGCATTGCTATACAAACATTGATGGAGAAGCATAGTGTCTGAAAAACTATGAATTATAGTTGTTTTAAAAGATAATTCAGTATTGTTTTATTTCATGGGGGTTACGTGGTTCTACACTTTAAGAACACTAATTTAGCAGTTCTCAGCTACAATTGCATGAGTTTTTTCTCCGTTTTTTAAACAATTGTTGGATCTGGTAATGTTATTTGATCTTTTGATATACTGGGCCTTTTTTTCCTTTTAGGAGAACATAGTAGTAGGAGAATTAAAGTTGATTTCAGTAACATCACAATATATTAAAAATTGAAAGGGTCTGGATTATATTCTCTTTGAAGCATTAAAGAAGACTGTAAATATTTCTTTTCTGTCCACCAGGTCCACCACGTCCTGAGTGAGGTATCCAATTCCTAATGCAACTCTAGTGCTAAAGCAGTATTGCATAGAACACCCTTTCAGAAGTTTTCTCAGATACTGCAAATATTTGTTACAGTTACATCTGATGAAACAAGCTGTTAACAAAAGCACATAGTTTTTAATAAAATTGATAGTTTGAAAAGATGCTACCTGGCTCCTTTTAATTCTATATGATCTTCAGACTTTTTGCATATTATCGAGAGAGTAGAATGAAGTACAATCTAAGACTAAAAGCCATTGTGTAGTTAAGGAAGCTGGAAAATGTTATTTATTGATTTTTATTCTGACTCTCCCATTAAAAAAGCAATTCTCTGAAGCATCTTACGACTAAACTGTCTAACAAGAATGAAGCAATAATTTATTTTCTTCATTCAGTCAATACATTTCTCACAGGTCTTTTTACATTTATTGTACTGTATTTTTACATTCACTTCCCAAGAACTAAGCCTGAGCCATCATAATAGCAATATGAAAAAAAAAAGATAAAAGAAAACCTGGCCAATTATCATTCAATCAATCTTTTGAATACAATCAGCAAACTCTATGCCAAACATTTATTCAAGAAGTTCTATTACTGGACTGAAGATAAGACTATCCTAGCGAAAGAACTAGAAGGGTTTAGGACAAAATTTACTTTAAGATCCAGTGGTAATACTTCAACACTAATAGATACTTATAAATCTAGAGCAGTGGCCCCCAAACTTTTGGGCACCAGGGACTGATTCCATGGAGAGAGGTTTTTCCATGGACCAGAGGTGGCATGATTTTGCATGCTGGTTGCATCCCATGGATGGGGCTTCACTTATTTATGTGACCCAATTTCTGGCATGCCCAGTGCTGGTCCACAGACTGAGGATTGGGGATCCCTGATCTAGAGGTCCTCCTTATGCAGCTTTTGTAGATCTCCTACCTGCATTTGATTCCACTTTGATGGGAACCATGCCTTTGAAATCTTCACTAGTTTAACACATTATCTGATTCCTAACTATCTGTAGCTTAAGGAAAAAGCTTCTGCTTTGCATTCAAAAGTTCCCAGATTTAATTCCTTGTCTCATAAATTAGGATCAGGAATCCCAAGGTCTGTTTCCAGTCAATTTAAATAACACTGAGTTAAACAGACAAACTGGAACAAATAGACAAACAGTCCAGAGAAAGCTAGATGATCCGGAGGAAGGTTCTCATCCTCCGACAAACCGGAGTCACTACATTCAGCTTCAGACAAAGTAGAGGCAGGACTAGCGTGCGAACATGAAGGAGATGCTGGAGCCTTGGTGGACACCCGTTCGGAAGAGCAAGGCCACTTAGGAGAGACAGACTGAACGGAACTGGCAATAGTAGGAGGGCGAAGTCCAGCCGCCAACGACTTCTGTACTGGAGCCTCGATGAGTTTTTCCAGTTGGCCTGGAAGAAGCTGATAGGATATTGCACCAGAAGGTTGCGGTTGTGGAATGGACTCCTGAGAAGCCTCAGGCTGCGGTTGTGGAGTGGACTCCTGAGAAGCCTCAGGTTGCACTAGAGGTGGAGGAACAGAAGAACTGGAGCCCCACAGATCAGTAGTGGATATAGTGACAGGGCAGTCCCGTAGGGAAATTTGGTCAGGAGTGACAGAACGAGGATCCCTTTCAGAGTCCAGAACCTCAGACACAACAGGTGGAAAGGCAGTGGCCAAAAGAAGATGAGTGCTCGCCTTGTTACAAATCTTGGTGAGAACCTTGTCTCTGTGCTTTTCCACTCGGGTGGAAGTACCGCCATGCTTGTGACTGATGTGGTGGGAGCGGGACACTGAAGCCGTGGAGGGCGGATCAAGCAGGGCCTGGCTGGACAGTAGGTGGGTAGCAGACGAAATGTCTGATTGGCCATGGGTAGAAGAGCCGGCCCTCCGGCCGTGCTTTGATTTAGATACAGCCTTTGGCATGGCTAGAACTTATTGACAGTTAGTAGATCAATAGGCCCACTGGAGACTGACAGTAGCAATTAGAGTAGGAGGGGAGCGCGAAACTCCATAAATCAAAGACTTTGTCCAGCAGCAGGAGTCAGAAGGGCTAAGGGAGCGCAAGAGCTTCCACAAAATGGGGCTAAGGGAGCGTAAGAGCTTCCACAAAATGGCCACCGTAAGTCAGTTGATCAAAATGGCGGATGGCACAGACCTCCTAACTGACCGGATAGTCCCTGGGAAGGAGAGCCCTTCAGTAAATCACAAATGTGGGCGCGAAGCTCTACAAACAAACCGCAGCCTTTTAAAAGACCAACTGAGGTTGTACACTTGAAATGAAGAGACGCCCAGGGCACGAAGCCTGCTGAGGCGAACGTCAGCTGATCGTCGGTCCTTTAGCCGAGTGCTGCCAAATCGCCGGTCTTCCTAAAGGCTACTAGCTCACCCACACGCTCTACCACCAGATTCAAATAGTCCGTAGTGCAATAAATGGGCAAGCCTCACTCCCAAAACAAACACTCCGATGGGAAGGCAAGTAAAAGAACGGGTGCTGCAGTAAAGTTGCCGAAGGGCAAAGTCTCACAAAATGGCTGCCACCGCTCCAACGGCGCAAAAAATGGCCAACAATAATTAAAGTCACTGAGGCTGGCAACGATAGAAGGAAAGCTGTAAAGAAGCCCCGTCTAGTCAGAATCCCAACAATGGCCAGCAGAAACACCTTATGAGCCTCTTCACCCTCCCAAGGGATTCTCCCCGAAGGAAGAAACCAACAGTTGGTCCTCAATAAATGTAGTCTTAGCAAACATTTCCAATCAATAACTCACAACACTAACAGAAGTCCAAAGCAACCAAGTCCAAAGGGATGAAGAGTAATCAAGGTCAAACAATCCAAATTGAAAAAACACCAGAAATCCAAACCAGAGGAGTAATTATCGAGAAATTAGAAGCCAGTCGAGACTGAAGGACTGAGTCAAAAGCTGGGTCTACTCGGCAACAAGGGCGGGATTTAACATGATTGACAGACTCAGTCCTACAGGCTGATTGGGCGAGTTCTACCCACACTGGCTGCTGTCTCTACCCTCAATGGAGAAGTATAGCAGTACATTTTCTCTTTACAAACCACAATATTTTATGTTACCGTTTTGTCTACTTCCCTGCCACCAAAAACTTCTGCAAATACCAACCACATATTAATCAGAGTAATTATGTCCTTAAACAGAGCAAATGGTTGGCAACTGTTAACATGTGAAAAAGTATACATATTATCAAAGTTTGTCACAACTGTTGTTACATTTGTCATAAATTTGTCATAAACATTTGTTTAATGTCAATATTGCATTTCAAATAGTAGAGCTTAACCTTTAAGAAAAAAATCCAGTTAAAAATCCAATCTTTTGTTCACTAAATATGGAACAAAACCTACTCAGTTCAGTGTGATGTTTGTCTGAATAAACAGACACGGAACATCTCTAATTTATTAAAATGAAATTTAAAAGTTGAAGTTAGTAAAAAAAACCCTCTTATTTTATATTGGCATTTTCAGAACAGTTAAAAGTAAACTAGTATTTGCAGCTAGGCAGTGAAATTTATTTTGTTTAAGCTAACGCATTTTAAACAAGCTATTTTTCTAGACCCGTGATGGGGAACCTATGGCACGGGTGCCATAGGTGGCACGTGGAGCCGTATCGGTGGGCTCACTAGCTCAGGTCCAGCATGCATGCATGCACCAGCCAGTTGATTTTTGGGCCTTCTGGGCCCACCAAAAGTCAGGAAACACACTGTTTCCGGCCTCCGGAGGGCCTTTGGGGGGGGAGGCTGTTTTTGCCCACCCCAGGTTCCTAGAAGGGCTCTGGAGCCTGGGGAGAGCAAAAAACGGGCCTACCGGGCCCACCATGCCATCACGTGCCAAAAGCGGGGGGACCACGGGGGGGGGGGGGCAGGGCACATAAAATTATGGATGTGAGCATGTATGCGTGTGACTCCACAGTGCTCCCCCCAGTTTTGGCATGTGATGGCAAAAAGATTAGCCATCACTGTTCTAGACTCTTTAGTTTGGAGCACTCCAATCAAATAAAGAAAAGGTAGGTATTTGAATATTTCTGTTGAATAGATAGATAAGGGCTTTTGCAAAAGACAACTGTAATTGCTTAAAAAAAGATTGGAGGGGAAGTAATAGAATTGTGGAAAAATAGTTTTAAAACTAAATAAAGTATTTTGATTTTAAATTATAAATGTAAAAAGCTGCAGCAGTAGCACCAAAAATTCAAACTACACTACTATGAAAAAAATAAAATTTGGTAGAAATGCTATCATATTATTGGTTTTTTAAAGATTCTGTAAGATTCAATTATCCCTTTAGTTTTGTCAAGAATGAATATAGATTTATTTTTGAGATGAAAATTATATTCCTGAATTATTTAAACCACCCACACACTTGAAATATGTGGGGTTTTTCTTTCATTTTTATCTACACCGAAAGATCTACAGCTACACTGATCTGTATTATAAATATAACAGGATTCCCAAGAACTATCCTCATGTTATAACTTTTTACATTCTTAACTTTTATATTCTATATAAAATATTTATTTATTTTGAATAATTTGTACTTCCAATTTATACATCATTATTTGCTGAATAGTGACCTTAAGCATTCATTCGTAAGTGGAACACACTATTTATTCCACAAAAAGAAGACAATGGGTAAACTGGTCTTCCAGATGCGCTTCAAGATTCTGATTAACACCTTTAGAACGCTCCATGGCATAGGACCAGGGTATTTACGAGACCGTCTTCCGCCACCAGTAATCTCTCACCGACCAATACGCTCCCAAAGAGAGGGGCTTCTCGGGGTGCCATTGGTCAAACAATGTCGACTGGTGGCCCCCAGGCGAGAGCCTTCTCTGTGGGGGCACCTACCATCTGGAACGAGCTCCCACCGGAATTACGGAGGATCCTGGATCTGTGCACTTTCCACCATGCCCTTAAAACATTCTTATTTAAACTGGCGGGCCTGGCCTAATCTTCCCTTTTTAAACTGTTTCAAATCTATCCTAAATTGGGTGTTTTAAATTATTGGGCCAAAATATTTATTTTATTCTAAATGTTTTTTAATATTGCACTTCATATGCACTTCATCTGACTGTTCACCGCCCTGAGTCCTTTGGGAGTAGGGCGGTATATAAATTTAATAAAATAAATAAAATAAATAAATAAATATAGAACTATTATTAACATTTACCAATATTTAAAAAGAGAATACACACTATTTTATGCGTAAATATTTCCTGCTGATATGACCAAATCAAACCAAATCTCTAGATTTGCACAATTGGGTTGGATTAAGAACAAATGTGTTGCTCTATATGCATTGAATAATTGGGACTTAGAATACAAATTACTAACTTTTGAAAATATTTCAGTAGTTTAACTTAAATTTAGTTAATCTGGTCTAGATAACATTCATTTTGAAAATATCACATTCTGAATTCCAGAAAGTGAATATCAGAATGTTATTATATTTTATCAGATATTCTTGTTGACTTGATAGGCTGTTCAAAAAGAAACAGTGTTCATTTTAAGTAAGTTGTAAAGTTTAATATCAATGTAATCAAGGAGACGTGCTCAAACAAATGTCTATTTGTTTTTCTATTGTTTCACTTAGAAAAAGCAATAGAAGTCAGAATTCTGAAGGATTTCTATAAGAAAGTACGATCATTCCCACTTAGTTCATTGTTTGTTTTTCAGAGAAAAATGAGAGGCACATTCAGAACAGAGCAATGTATCTCAGCCACTGTAGGAGCCTATGTATGAAGCCAAAGAGATCTAGTATTTAAGGGCTGGACTACAGGTGAAACTCGAAAAATTAGAATATCATGCAAAAGTTCATTTATTTCAGTAATGTAACTTAAAAGGTGAAATTAATATATGAGATAGACTCATTACATGCAAAGCGAGATAGTTCAAGTTTTGATTTGTCATAATTTTGATGATTATGGCTTACAGCTCATGAAAACCCCAAATTCACAATCTCAGAAAATTAGAATATTACATGAAATCTATAAAACAAGAATTGTACATAGAACAATATTGGACCTCTGAAAAGTATAAGCTTGCATATGTACTCAGTACTTGGTTTAGGCCCCTTTTGCAACAATTACTGCCTCAATGCGGCATAGCATGGATGCTAACAGCCTGTGGCACTGCTGAGGTGTTCTGGAAGACCAGGATGCTTCAATAGCGGCCTTCGGCTCTTCTGCATTGTTCGGTCTCATGTCTCTCATCTTTCTCTTGGCAAAGCCCCATAGATTCTCAATGGGGTTCAGGTCAGGCGAGTTTGCTGGTCAATCAAGCACAGTAATCGCATGGTCATTGAACCAGGTTTTGGTACTTTTGGCAGTGTGGGCAGGTGCCAAGTCCTGCTGGAAAATGAAGTCAGTATCCCCATAAAGCTCATCTGCGGAAGGAAGCATGAAGTGCTCCAAAATCTCCTGGTAGACCGCTGCGTTGACCCTGCGTTGACTTAATGAAGCACAGTGGACCAACACCAGCGGATGACATGGCTCTCCAAATGAACACAGACTGTGGAAACTTCACACTGGACTTCAAGTATCTTGCAGTGTGTGCCTCTCCAGACTCTGAGTCCTTGGTTTCCAAATGAGATGCAAAAGTTGCTCTCATCAGAAAAGAGGACTTTGGACCACTGAGCAACAGACCAGTTCTTTTTGTCTTCAGCCCAGGTAAACCGCTTCTGATGTTTGTTGTTCAGGAGCGGCTTGACAAGAGGAATACGACATTTGAAGCCCAGGACATTTGAGCCCATGTCCAGGATCTGTCTGTGTGTGGTGGCTCTTGATGCACTGACTCCAGCCTCAGTCCACTCCTTGTGAAAGTCCCCAACACTTTTGAATGGCCTTTTCCTGACAATCCTCTCCAGGCTGCGGTCATCCCTGCTGCTTTTGCACCTTTTTCTTCCCCACTTTTCCCTTCCACATAACTTTCTATTAATGTGCTTTGCTACAGCACTTTGGGAACATCCAACTTCTTTTGCAATTATCTTTTGAGGCTTTCCCTCCTATGGAGGGTGTCAATGATGGTTTTCTGCACAACTGTCAGGTCAGAAGTCTTTCCCATGATTGTGATTCCTACTGAACCAGACTGCGAGACCATTTAAAGGCTCAGGAACCCTTTGCAGGTGTCATGGCTTAATTAGCTAATTAGAGTGGGACACTTTGAGCCTAGAATATTGAACCTTTTCACAATATTCTAATTTTCTGAGATTGTGAATTTGGGGTTTTCATGAGCTGTAAGCCATAATCATCAAAATTATGACAAATCAAGGCTTGAACTATCTCGCTTTGCATGTAATGAATCTATCGCATATATTAGTTTCACCTTTTAAGTTGCATTACTGAAATAAATGAACTTTTGCACTATATTCTAATTTTTCAAGTTTCACCTGTATAATTGGAAAGATCCATGTTCAAGTTTATCCTCAGTTACACAAGCTCAATGGTTAATTTCCCATGCTAGCTATTAGGCTAGCTACCATAAGTTTGTGGAGAAAAAGTTTGATACAGTATAAATAAAACATGCTTCTCAGTTACTACACTGTATAAAGATGAGTGACAATCCTTTTGTTGGTAATAAAATTAATACCTGTAGACCAATGTTAGCAACAATATATCTTATACTAGCTTTCCATTAAATAAAAATATTGTGGAACAGAATCCCAGCCTCCACATAAAATTTAGATTGGTCCTTTATTCTGCAAATAACTTCAGATAAAGAGTTAATTTCATAAGATTTTTTAAGGTAAAGATCATTTTAAAAAATCTGCAATCAAATAAAAATAAATAAATAAATTGCACATACTATCAAATGTAGTTAATAGTCTTTAGTAATCAAAATCCTTAAGTTATCCAGAACAATTTTTGATGGATTGGGATTTTTAATTTAGCTAAAATATATAAAATCTTAGCTTTAAATTTGTATTATTTGAAGAGGAAATGCAAACTTACTACTTGCATAGGAGTGACTGTCATCCTCACACATTTTATTCAATTGTTGATACTCTTCTTGTGCTAGCTCAAATCGCTGCTGCTTAATTTGATAAATTTCCATTTTGGCATTAAGTGCTTCCTGAGCGACAATTAAATATTCCTTTAGCATGCGCTCCTGTTCTCTTCTCCATTGCTCTCTTGGGTCTTCAATTTGTGTGAGTTCTAATTTAGAAGGAAAAAAGTGTTCCAACATGTTAAATGAAAAAATATAGAGATGTGCAAAATTCACATATTATGGCAATTTAATCACATTTTTATTTAAAAAAACCTAATGTCTAAAACTATACAGACATTTAACTTAAACTTAAAAAACTTATTCTATCCAGTATATTAAGACTTCAATAGAAGTCTTAATAAAGAAATGTACTTTAATAAAGAAATGTACTTTACAACCAAGTTATATAAGGCATAATGCTAAATAAATAATGATCTGGATCAACCTAACAATTAGACATAATTTTATCACTGCTTCCGTAAACCTGCTCCATTTCTTTCCCTTTGGCTCAACTTGGAAGATACTGGAATATTTATTTAATTTTATAACTACAGGTAGTCATCGGCTTTACAGCTATTTGTTTAGTGACTATTTGAAGTTACAATGGCACTGAAAAAAGTGACATATGATCATTTTCACATTCACGACCACTGCAATATCCCCATGGTCACATGAACAAAATTTGGATCTTGGCAACTGGTTCATATTTACAACAGTTGCAGTGTTACAGGGTCATGTTATCACTTTCAGTGACCTTCTGACAAGCAAAGTCAATGGGAAGCCAGATTCACTTAACAACCATGTCACTAACTTAACAAATGCAGTGTTTCGCTAACAACTGTGGCAAGTAAGGTCATAAAATGGGCAAAACTCACTTAACAAATGTCTTGTTTAGCAAATTTTGGGCTCAATTGTGATTGTAAGTCGAAACTACCCATATAGTTTCTTTTCTTGTCCTAACTGGAAAACATATTTAAAGATATTATATCTGAACAAGGCAAGACAATGATTCTCAATTTTATCTTTTTCTTACAAATTACTATTACAAACTATTTGGATGCAACAACGAACTATAACTACATTTATTCCTTGACTTACAACTACAAATGGATCCCAAATTCTCATCACAATCATTGAGATTGTAACTCAATTCGAACCTGATTTTATTATTACTTTTATGGTAGTCACTAAGCAAACACTGGAGCCTGATTGGCCGAGTTCGAAGGTGGGCAGCCAGAGCTCCAATAACTTTGTAAATGCCTTTGGTGCTGACAACAGGCTGAATGGTATGGCCCTGTAATGGTAGTGTTTGTCTGCGAAAGAAAAGCGAAGGAACTGCCTGTGGGCAGGCAAAATTGGTATATGAAGGTATGCCTCCATCAAGTCTATGTTGCCCTCTCGTATACTCTCCAGTATTGACTGGAGGGACTTCATTTTGAAGCGCTTGTATTTTAGACACTTGTTCAATCGCTTCAGATCTAAAATCAATCTCCACCCCGCCAGAGCTCTTTTGGATCACAAATAAGATTGAATAAAAACCCTGTCCCTGCTGGTCCTGAGGAACAGGTTGAATAGCCTTGATGTCCAGTAGATGCTGAACTGCTGATTCCATCAAGGCCCCTTTTGGATGTGTATCTGGATACAGGGCATCTGATAAAGAACTTCGGGGGAGTGGTGAGCAATTCCAGAGCCAAACTGAATTTCATCGTGCTGAGGACCCACTTGTCCAATGTTGTAGCCTCCCATTGATGGGCAGGGAGGCTGAGCCAGCCGCCGATTGGTGGGGCAGCAGTGCAGTCACTTCGAGTGACGAGAGGCGTGACTTCCTACTCCACGAAAGGGCTGCTTGCCCTGAAACTGCTGCTGACTCTGAAATTCTGACCTGTCTGGTTGTCTTTCTTGCCTGCCAGAGTATGGTCTCTGGAACTGGTGGTAGTCGAGTCCCGTGTCTGGGGCTTGAAAGGACTGTCTCCTGAAATAGGGTGAGGGGTGCCTATCACCCCATCTGAACAGGGAAGGCAAAGTCTTGCCCCTGCCCTTAGAGTCAACTGGAATTGGTTCCAGGGCCTCCCCAAACAACTTGCTGCCCATGAAGGGGTCAGATGCCAACTTCCATTTATTCTTGTTGTCAGCCTGCCAATGCCTAAGCCATAACATGGGACCAGGGGTGGGTTCTAAATTTTTTTACTACCGGTTCTGTGGGCGTGGCTTATTTTGTGGGCATGGCTTGAAGGTCATGTGACTGGGTGGGCGTGGCTAGCTGGTCATGTGACCAGGTGGCCATGGCTATGTGTATAGGGACTACTCAGAGGGCTGAAAAAAGTCATTTCTGACAGGTCCTCGCACTTTTGACTGGTCCTCACACTTATGACCATCCTCACATTTATGCCCGTGGAGCATTGTTAACAATCATGTCACTCATTTCACAACTGCTTCCCTTCACCATGGTGATAAGATAGGGAAAAACGTAAAATGTGAGGACAGTCGTAAATTCGAGGACTGGTCAAAAGTGCGAGGACCAGTCAAAAATAACCTTTTCAGCCCTCTGAGTAGTCCATATGCATAAAAGGATACAGCAATAGAGAGGGATGAAGGAAGGGAAGGGAAATTAGAGTAGGAGTGAGGGTAAGAGAGGGAGGAAGAGAGTAGAAGGAGAAAGGAAGAAGAAGTTGGGAGGAGAAGAAGAGGGGGGAAGAGAAAGTAAGACGGAAAGAAAAAAGAGCGGTTTTGAGGAGAAAGATTGCTGTACAATAAAAAAGATGAAAGGAAAGAAAGCCAACCCCAAACAAATATTTTTTTTTTAATAATTTAATAATTTTTTTTTTTTTTAATGGGGAAGAACAGGCTCCAACTCAACCCTTCCAAGACTGAATGGCTGTGGATGCCGGCGTCCCGATATAGCCAGCTGATACCATCGCTGACTATTGGTGGCAAGTCATTAGCCCCCACAGAGAGGGCTTGCAACTTAGGTGTCCTCCTGGACACACGGTTGTCTTTAGAAGAGCATATGACAGCCGTGGCCAGGGGTGCTTTTTATTGGGTTCGCCTGATTCGCCAGTTGCGACCCTTTCTAGATCGGGACTCCTTACGCACAGTCACTCATGCCCTCATCACTTCCCGTCTGGACTATTGTAATGCTCTCTACATGGAGTTCCCCTTGAAGTGCACACGGAAGCTCCAACTGGTCCAGAATGCAGCTGCACGGGTGATATTGGGAGTGATATGGCGCTCACATGTGACACCACTCCTACGCGAGCTGCACTGGCTTCCAGTGGTCTTCCGGGTGCGCTTCAAGGTGTTGGTTCTTACCTTCAAACTCCTCCATGGCTTAGGACCTGGGTATCTACGAGACCACCTTCTGCAACCGATAACCTCCCACCAACCAGTACGCTCCCACAGGGGAGGCCTTCTCAGGGTGCCATCACTAAAGCAATGCCGACTAGTGGTTCCCAGAGAAAGAGCCTTTTCTGTTGGGGCACCTACCCTTTGGAACAGGTTACCCCCAGGGATACGAATGATCCCAGATCTTCGTACTTTCCGTCGTGCACTTAAGACCTTTCTTTTTCACCAAGCCGGTCTGGCATAAATCTTTTCTAATTTTGTAAATCTTTATGCTGAAGATTCTTAACTGTCAAGCCAAACTGGCTTAATTATTTATATTCACATTCTATATGTATGTCATTTTAACTGTTCACCGCCCTGAGTCCTTCGGGAGAAGGGCGGTATAGAAATTGAATAAATAAATAAATAAATAAATAAAAATATAAAGATATTAAGATAAAGAATGAATTGTTAAACTTTAAAGAATAAAAGAGAACAAATATGAATAAATAGCAATAATTAGAAACACACATACAAACCTACAATGTATTTTCTTTGAACAGAATATTTGGCCGATCCACAAATTTAAACAGTGTTTAGTCATTTCAATTAAATTTACAATTTCTATATTTCCTTTTTGCCATATTTATTCCTCATCTATTTTTTTAAGAAACCAATATTACCCTTCATCCTCATCTCTAATCTTAATCAAATTCAATTTTCCCTTCTATTCTATATTATGCCCCTTCCCATTGTCATTTATTTTTATATCCATCCTCACATTGGTTAATTATGTAATATTACAGTTGTTTAATACAAATTCAACATTTTAATATAAATCAATTAGTTATATAACTATCTTTTTTGTATATTAATCAATATGAACATGAATATTCCAATTTTTCCATGCAATCCAATTTCTTACAAATCAATTAATTATATTTACCAATAATAACAAACCAAATAATTTCCCCCATATATTCCTCCAAACCACAACTTAACCATTTCTGCTTTCAACACAATATACAGTTAATAGTTTCTCAATTATTACAATTCTCTAGTTAAATAGAGCTTTTTTTCTTTTGTGTTTTAAAATCTTGAACTCTCCTCTTTTGCCCTAAATTTCCCATTCTGTGCAGTTTTGCACCTACCTCTTTTGGTGAGGAAAAAGAAAAAAAAATCTCTCTCTGCCTCATTTTGTCACGTTGCAGCAAAGACCCTGCTTTACTTTCAATTTTGCTTTTTCAGCATAGCTAGGGGGGGGAAAAAACTGCTCCAGCACGGTTTGCAACTAGCAAAAGACCTCTGCACGAAACAGCTGAGAGCAAATCAGGTGAGAGTTGGGAGACCGACCTAATCAACTTGTGGTAATTAACCTCTGCTGAAGCTGAAAGGGGCTGTTTTTTCTATTTTTGCAGGCACCGGTCTACTCATTTGTTTTCTTTTAACACTGATCAGCTGTAGGGTGGCCCTTTGAAGCCCCGCGGCAAGAGTTTAAACAGTTTTTTTCCCTTTAGCCATCAGCTGGGACTCAGGAGGCAGCAATAGATTGGGAGTGGGCGGGGTAAGCGACTGGCCGGGAACCGGTTCGGGAGTGTGGCCAGCCAATCTTATTACTGGTTCTCCAAACTATTAAATTTTTTTACTACCGGTTCTTGCGATCCGGTGCAAACCACCTCTGCATGGGACGGGCTGTGACCGAGGAGGCTATAAATGCAAACTTTGCTGCATTTAGGATGGTATCAGCTGAAAACCCATGCAGGCACCAATTTATTGATGTCTTGGTGCCATCTGACCTCTTCAGGAGGAACCCTCGCCTGCATCTGGCAAAGCCAGTACAATGAGGCCCTATTTAAAAAGGAAGCCGATGTGGCAGCCTTAACTGCCCAGGCAGCTGCCTGGTGAGCCTTGTGTACAGCTAATTCTGCTTTCTTGTCATCTTTTTGAGACAATCAGCTGGCAGGAGGGCAGTAAATGCCAAGGCTGACACTGGTTTATCCACCATAGGTCTGCAGCTACATTATAGAGCTTCTTTTCAGCTCCTGTAGGGGGAAGGCCCACCCCTGGATTGCCAAATCCACAGTACTCTGAGCTGAACCAGGAACAGACTCAGATCCCAAATTAGTTATGACCTTGGCCTTGTGTAACAAGGACTTGAATAAATCAGGACAGAAAAGGCCTGTGAAAGGTGAAGAATCAGAGGATATCCCCTCATCTGCTGCAAAGGCCATGAATTCTTCCTCCCCAGCAGAGGAGTCCCCACTTGTAATGAAAGGAGCTTGAGAGGTAAGGCTATGAGGGCCCAACCAGGATTCTTGTGTCATGGCTAGCTGTTGCTGACCTAGTAATATGGAAAACTCTGGGGAGGTTGACTCTTTTGCTGCAAATTTGCAGCAATTCCCTGCGATATAGCCTGGGAGATCATCAATTTGAAATGAACCACTATCCTCCCCTGGGCAGAGCCCCACCGCAGTTGGTGTAAAGGCTAGTTCTTGAAAGAGAAATTTGCCTCTCTGATCTTGCTACAGACATGCTGGGAGCTGCAGCAGAAAAAACCTCAGATCTATCCACTAATTCCCCTTACTGAGGCTTCTGGCTGGTGGAAGCCATCGGAGCCGCCATTTTCCACCATGTGGAAGGCAGACCTGGCCCGCAATGGGTTGCTGCTGCTGCGGTTATAAACTGCACCTCAAACGCACGCATGCCACTACCAGCGAAGCTGGGCAGTGACTGAGTCCGCTCTGCCCTTTAAAACTCCTGGCAGGAAGCCTGGGGCCTCGGCTTGGTGATTAAGAGCCGGAAAGAAAAGGAGCTTCTCCACTGCCGTGCGGCTGGCAGGTACCTCGGCTATCAAAGCTAGGAAAAGGCAGCTAACCAGCTGACCACTTAGCCTGAATCTGCTCCCTGAAAGCACTTTCAGTGTGAATCTGTTCGCTGAAAGCACTTTCAAACAATTTTTCTTTTCTTTGCTCAGTTAGAAGAATCCAGGAATAGACTGGACGAAGCCACACACATCACTTCTGGCTGAAGACTGAGCCAAACTGGGAGATCACCAAGCAAGGAAGGTGTAACCAAAAAAAGATCACATGCTCAGTCTCCAGAAAGAAGATAGAGCAACACCCATTCCTGGATTCTCTCTCTCCAGCTCTATGGAAAATAGTAGTGTCACCCCTTGGGGAAATTCATTTGCCTACATCACTCAGCTTCTTTCTCTGCCTTAGCAATCTCCTTGTCCAGGGCCTTTTGATGCCTCTGTGCATCCTTCTCCTTGGCTTTAGTGGCCTTTTTGGAAGAAAGGGCTTTTGCCCTGATTTGGAGCTGCTTCGATAGCTGATTTCAGCACTAAGGAGTTTTTCCTTGGGGCCTGGGACTTGGCTGGGAAACCCAGTTCTTCCCCACTTATGGTTTCTTTGTGGTTTCCTGTTGCCATGGAAGCCTCCATTTTGTGAATCCAGCCCTTTGGAGAAGGCAGGGAGGTTCTGAATGGGAACACTGCTGCCGCGGCTGACCAATTGATTGCCGCTAATGAGTATGCACAGGAGACCGGGCAGTGACTCCAGTTCCCTCCGCAAATCACGAGAAGAGGCCAGGGACCTTGAATCCTCTGGGCTCAACTGGATAATGGCGACTATGCCAGTCAGACCGGAGAGCCTGCCTATCAGTTCGCACTCCTTGCAAATGTTGGAGGAAACCAATGGCTTTCCTGCTGCTTGAGTGAGAATTCAAGTAAGGGAAGTTCTCTGTGTTTTGTTCTTTAAATTTTGAAAGTTGGAGCTAATCTATAAACGTCTATAGAGCTATAAGACTGAGTCAAAACTGGGGACGCAGACATAAGAGGCGTGGCTACGAAATATTGAGACTCAGTCTAATGAGCAGAAAGGCAGAATTAACCCATTCCTTGGATTCTCCTCAGCATACTGGAGAACACTGGGCACCCAGAAAATACACAGACAATGGCCACATTAGTACATTATATGCCATTACTGAATCCAAAGCCAGGGAGTGAATAACTAGCTTTGTAACCCTTAGATAGTTTTGAATTTTTATCTTTTTTTGTCACCAGCCATTTTAGCAAAAAAAAAAAAACAAAACAAAAAAAAGCCCAGAATGTTCTAGTTCAAAGTATCTGTAGGATTTGAAACTGCCCACTTCTCCTACATGATAATAAAAAGGTATAGCTGTGCTTGAAATTAAAAAAAAAACACATTTAAAGTTCCTTCAAAACTGGCCAAATATTTTTACGTAGACTGTTCCATACAAAAAGTTAATTTTTATTTAATTACTGGTAACCATACCCTGGTTATTGTTCTCTAGGAAATGCCGTGAGTGACGTCAAGCTGGCCACACCCACTCAGTCACATGACCTCCTCCCCAGCCATGCCTCCCCAGCCGGTCATTAGGGAGAACCAGCTGTTACATTACTTGAATCACATCACTGCTGCCTTCTCACTACTCACTGGAGCAATGAAGAATAATGAATTTCTTTAGGGAATATAGTAAATGCCAAAGGTTGGTGATGCCATTCAAAAGGTAGATCAAACATCTTACCATATAACCACTCATCACATTGTGTGAGGCCCCCCCATGGCCCGTTTTTGGCCAGCAAAATGATGCAGGAGGCCATGGAGGCCAAAAGCAGGCTGTGCGCAACCCCCACATGCCCCCCATGACCTGTTTTTGGTCAGCAGATGCACCGCGAGCCATTCCTTTGATATTTCCAGGCCAGCCCTGTGGGTCAGATCTAAGCAGGCCAGATTCAGCCTGCGGGCTTCGAGTTTCACGCCCCTGATCTAGATAAAGAAAATACTACTACTAAGCAGCGACATCCCTAGGAAGAGACCCAAAGATCACCATTCTGCCAGCTGATAAAGAAAGATGCAGTCATCCTGAACACAGATGACTACAAGGCCAAGGTGAACAGTTTTCTGAAGGACACCGCTATGAATGAGACTCTGAAGAGAGATCCCACCAGCAGTTACAAGAAAAAGGTCACTGATTTTCTGCAACAACTACTGAAGGACAATGCCATCAACAAGTCACAATACTACTCCCTTTACTCTGGGGAAGCCACTCCATGCATATATGGACTCCCCAAAATCCACAAAGAAGGAATTCCACTCAGATCAACTGTCAGCAACATCAACTCTATCACTTACACAGTTGCAAAACTTATAACCACCTTATTAGGTGACAGAACCAACCTCAGGACAGACCATATGTGCGCTATGCTGGACTTCTGCCTGACTATTACCTGTTTTAAATATAATGAAGGAACCATGGCTGTGCCATGGGTTCACCTGTGTCCTCCATAGTGGCCAATTTCTACATGGAAGAGGTAGAAACCAAAGCCCTAAACTCTTTCACAGGAATTCCATCTACAAACTGATATAGCTAAATGGATGATTCTTGGGTCAAGATCAAAACACAAGAATTGGAAGCCTTCACCAAACATCAACTCTGTGGACAGATATATCAAATTTACACAGGAAGTTGTTATGGAAAATAGTCTAGTCTTCCTGGACTGTTAAGTACACATTAAGGAAGACAGAAGCTTTAAGATTGAAGTTTACAGAAAACGCCCACACAGATATCAAGATTTACATTTTGATTCCCACCATCCACTGGAGCACAAAATGAGGGTTATTAGAACCCTACACCACTACCAGCAAAGATGGGAAAGAAAAAGAACTAAAACACATCAAGGAAACCCTTGGAACATGTGGCTATCCCACTTGGGCCTTCATCAAATCCCCCAAAAGAGCTCCTCCATAATAAAGAAGAGAACAGCAAACAAACCAACGTTGTCGTTCCATGTGTTGCAGGAATATATGAAAAGCTCGGGAGGATTTTCAACCAACATAACATATATACACACTTTAAACCCAAGAATACACTAAGGCAGAAGCTTGTCCACCACAAGGATAGAATACCCAGACACAACATGGTATATGCAGTATAATGCAGATCTGTACATTGAGGAAACAAAGCAACCACTTCACAAAAGAGGGAGAGGAATACGACATCATCTATACAGTCCTTTCAGCAGTTCCAAGAAGGCTCCACACCCATTTACAGCTCACGTGATCCTGAGGACACAGATAAACCTCCAAGTGGCCTCAACGACTCTCTAAAACAGGGGTATCAAACTCAAGACCCATGGGCCGGATCTGGCCCACAGGGTGCTTAAATTTGGCATGCGGGGCCAGCCTGGAAATATCAAAGGACCGGCCCGCAGTGCCTCTGCCAGCCAAACTGAGCCACGGGGGCGACACATGTGCCCCCCCCGCCCATTTTTGGCCTCCATGATCTCCAGCAACACTCTGCTGGTAGCAGCACTCTGTCGTTTTCAGCTGGCAAAGTGCTGCAGGAGGCCAGGAAGGCCAAAAAAGGGCTGCAGGAGGACTGGATTGGACTGGATTACAATTATATGTCATCAAGTAAGTGCCTGAGCTGGATAGAAAACAAGCAACATCTTTTGTTAATACTACAGTTTAATGGCAGATTTTACATACTGTAGATCCATTTAATCTACAATCAACAATCAATAATTGACAACCATTTCTATTTTCTCTCCTTGAAATTTACCTCTGCTGTTAGATCTTGTATTATTATGGTATTTATGCTATTCTATTTTTATTATTTGTTGAATAATAAAAATACAATGGTATAAATAGCTTTTCTGCCTGGAAAAGCAATTTACTATTAAACAATGGGGTATACATTTAGATAAAAAGTTTAGTGGAGTATGAAGAATAAGTAATAAATGTTTGCCTGTAATATCTGATAGAAGAGATAGGAAAAATGGTTATAGTACAGAACTGTGGAAAGAAAGAAGGGAAAAAATGCATCGTGAGCCTGTGTCAAACACTCACCATGGCCACACCTATGGCCACACCCACCCAGCCCAGCAACATCCACCCCTGGACATCCCACCTCCCGGCCCTCCAAGGTCAAACACAACCCTGGTGCTATCCTCAATGAAATCGAGTTTGACACTCCTACTCTAAAAGAATGTAAATGACCAGTTGTCTGCAAGGAATATAAATCCTTCCATTTCTCACCATCCAGTCAGAGCTGAAGAAGCTTATTGGATGAGAAGCGAAACATTTTCAAAGAAAAGCAAGAAAGTCCAATTGGCTCTTGAAAAAGCACCTTTGGAGCAACCATGACTGGATGACTAAGAATCTCCATAGACCAGGGGTGAAATGCACCTGGTTCGGACCGGATCGCCTGATCCGATAGCGATGGCGGCAGGTGGTTCGGAGAACTGGTAGCAAAAATCCCTGTACCCTCCCCCCACCATGCCCAGCTGAGCCGCAGGATCACCAGAGGCTTTTTTTTTACAACCTCTTCCAATGAAAAATGCTTTTAAAAGTTAAAAAAAAAGCTTCTGATGATCGTGCAGCTCAGCTGGAATAGTCAGAGGCTTTTCAAAGCATTTTTTTCTGCAACTTCTTGGCCAAAGAGGTGGTAAAAAAAATGCTTTGAAAAGTCTCTGACGATCCCAACTGAGTTGCCTGTAGCAGTGTACCACTAGGGGCTTCAAATTGGAGGCATCCCTGAGGAAGGCTCACACCCTGGGGTAGTGAGTGAGGGAGCCTAAGTCCCCAAACCTCAAAACCGAAGCCAGGACTGCGACTTGTCATCATAAAGTGTTCAGGGATAGCCCCTTTTCCAGGTCCTCCTGCACAAATTCCAGCATATCTGCCACTGAGACCAAGTTAGGGTCTATATGGCCCTTGGCACACCAGTCATTGAAAATCCTCCAAGTTGCATTATAAATGTGAGTGATAGAAGGCTCCTGGATCATCCACATGACCCTATTGGAGAACCTCTCCTGTTTCAGAAGTCTCCACTCAACCACCAGATGGTCACCTGGAGCCACTGAAGCTCCGGATGGATGATGGGACCTTGGCTGAGGGAGACTCTCTCCAGGTGAATCCTCCAAGGTCTGGAGCAACCAGATCAGCGAACCACAGTCATCTGAGCCAGTGGGGAGCTATCAACAGGACCTCCACTCCAACACCATCTTTCTGATTACCCCTGGAATCAGGGGAAGAGGGGGAAAGGCATACAATAGACCTTTGATGCCATGGGCATCACAGTACATCTACTCCTTCTGCCCCCGATGCTGGGAACCTCGCAAAGAATCTGGGAAGGTGAGAGTTCGACGAAGAGGCAAAGAGATCCAGAATCGGATGGCCAAACCATTCTGACAGTTCTGCGAACAGACTGGGATGTAGGCGCCATTCCAACTGGTCCACAATGGCCCTGTTCAACCAGTCTGCCTGCACATTGGATACTCCCACAATGTGCTCTGCCCTGATTGATAATAGATGTGTTTCTGCCCACTGGCACAATGTCTCTGCTTCCTTCATGAGGGACTTCGACCAAGTGCCCCCTTACTGATTGGTTGCCACATTGTCCATAAGGAGAAGGACATGATGTCTCAAAACCCCCTGCTGGAATGCCCTGAGGGCCAAGTGGGCCACCCTGAGCTCCAGCCAATTTATGTTGTGGGGCAGTTCCTATGGTGTCCACCACCCCTGGGCCACCTGCGGTCTGAAGTGGGCTCCCCAGTCAAAAAGGCTGGCATCAGATGTAATCGTCAGTCTGTCCGGTTCCTTGTATGAACAGCCCCGTGTGATGGCTCAGGATCCCCACCAACGGAATGAGCAAAGCACCCCCAGTGGTACTCGGACCCTTGCCATCGAGGTACTGTGGTCCGCCCTCTGGAAGGGAAGCAGAATGAGCATTGTCTTACCTGAATGCCTCTTTTGGTTGATCTAGGTCCAGTGGTCAGGATCGGGTTAAACTCCCCTCCAATATAATTGATTGAGTCTGCTAGCTCAGAAGCTCCTCCTCCTTGCCTTGCTTCCCAGCTTTCTGATGAAAGACGATAAGCAGACCGACACATAGAACTGAAAGAGAAGAAAGTAGGCCGACGGAGTACACCGAAGCGGTGAGGGCCCCAGACAGTGTGGGGCTGACCACTGGACCAAGATCAACCAGAGGAGGCGTTCAGGTAAGACAACGCTCATTCTCATTGATTCTGGGTCCGGTGGTTAGGATCGGGACATGCCCAAGCAGAGACCTATTGGGAGGGACCTATTGGGAGAGACCCGCCCAAGCCAGGGAAGCTGATCCCCTGTGAACCTGTTGGAGCACCCTGCAGCCAAAAGCCGTATCGGCCGAGGCGAACAGGTCCAGACAGTAATGTCTGATAAAGGGTGTGGGAGACCCCCAGGCGGTGGCCCGACAGATCTCCTCCAATGAAGCTTGGATGGCCCAGGCCACTGAGGTAGCCGCACTGCAAGAGGAATGGGCCATGATGTGACGGGGAACAGGGAGTGACTGGATCTCATAAGCCTTAGCGATATTGGCCCTGAGCCAATGCCCCAAGGTAGCCGAGGAAACCTTCCTGCCCAAGGAAGAAGGCTGGAATGAAACCAGGAAGGATTCCATCTGGCGGAAGGGTGCGGTCCATCTAAGGTAAATCCCTAAGGCACGCCTGATATCTAGAGTGTCCCAGGCCCGTTCCAAAGGGTGGGAAGGGTTGGGGCAGAAATCTGGTGGAACGGGAATTGACTTTAGGGAGAAAGGTGGGGTCCAAACTAAGGACCACCCTATCAGGATGGAAAACACGTAGGTCTGCCCGTATGGAAAGAGCAGCCAGTTCTGACACCCTCCTGGCTAAGGTAATGGCTAGAAGAAAGGTCACTTTCTAGGACAGGAACCTTAATCCTACTTCCTGTAGGGGCTCGAAGGGAGCACGGGTGAGTTGAGAATTGCCCTCCACCCCCCCCCCGACGATTTCCGAATAACGAACAAGCGTGAATAGAAGACTTGTTTGTGCTGCTCCTGAGGCACCAGTTTGACGGCCTGAATTTTGAGAAGATGTTTAATGGCCGATGTTACAAGGAGACTGGAGGACTTGTCCCTGGAGAAAGGGCAGCGCAGAAATCTGTTGGGGGTGGGGGGTGGGGTGGAGAGGAATTCTAGAGAGAGGCCAAAACTGACCGTTTGCCTGACTCACATGTCCGATGAGGTAGCCTCCCATTGGCTGGCGAAGAACACCAGGCGGCCTCCAATGGGAAGCGAGGCCAAGTCGTCAGCATGATCTACGGAACCCTCACCCCCAGCCCCCTTGAAAGGGGCATTTAGCTTGTCCCCTGAAAGAGGAATAAACTTCTCGGTCTTGGGAATGGAACTGCCTAGAAGGAAAGGATCATTGTCTACGAGACCCCGAGAAATCCACTTACGATCGAGCCTCCGACCTACGGGATAGATTGGGCAAGATGCAGCGCTTATCCTTGGACTCCACCAAGAGGGGTTCCAATGAGGTCCCGAAGAGCTTGGAACCCTTGAAGGGAGAAGAGGCCAGACGCCATTTGGATTTAGTGTCAGCCTGCCACTGACGGAGCCAGAGCAGTCGACGGGCGGCCACTGAGGAGCCAATGGCCTTGGCAGCGAAGTGAGAAGAATTTAGCATTGCATCTGCTGAATATTCTAAAGCCACTATGATTTTGCTTATGTCTTGTTGGGCCTGTAAATCAGAGAGAGGAAGTCTGGCTTGGAGCTGGCGTAACCAAAGGATAGAGGCCGGATTAAAAAAGGAAGTGGCCAAGGCAGATTTGACTGACCAGGCTGTGGCCTGATGGGTTCTAATAAAGGAATGTTCCAGACGCCTGTCCTCTGGATGGAGATTGTCTTTCAGGGGCCCTCTTAAATTAGAGGTAGCTGACAATTCAGCCACTGGTTAATCCACCGAAGGGACCTATAAGAGGGATCCCAATTCAGGGGCCAGGTTGTATATGCGTCTGTCTAGAGCATTAGGGCGGGGGCCTGAGGCCGGGGAAGGCCATTGCTGCTGCAATACGTCTCGAAAAAGCTTAGGACCAGGAATTTCCTCTGCCTCGATAGTTGGTTCTTTGAAGAGAGGAACTGCTGACGACACCCCATCCCCTAGGCTGCTCTCAGGGGGTCGAGGGGTCCCTAACCTCATGGTGGCCTTAGCTTTGTGGAGGAGAGAACGAAATAATTGGAGCTTAAAGAGACCAACAAATGCTGGTTGGTCTGGAGCTAAATCCTCATCTTCTGACATTTTCTGATCTAAGAGATCAGCCCCAGTTAAAGATTCCTGTACAGATGAGCCGGCAGAAGGAGCCCTAGCCTGGTTATATCCTAGGGCATCAGCATGCTGAGTGATGACCCAGTCAGAAACAACAATGGAGCCCTCCACATCCACCTGAGAACAGGCCTGATCAGAAACCCAAGAAGATATCCTTTGAAGAAATTTCTGTCTAACCCCTTCCCGAATTGCCTCCTGAATAAAGGAAGCCAGGGCAGGAGTGATGAGGGCTTCAGAGGCCAATGGGCCTGGGGCCAGAGGTGCACTAGATAGAGCAGGCAGATCCTTGGGCTCAGCTGGTGCAGGGGTAGGAGTGGGTTCTGACTGAACACCAAACAAGGTAACAAGGTAATTTACTTCTGCCTGACCCTCAGCCACTGATGGATCCCGATCAGGGGATAATGCAGGCGTAGAAGCCTGGTGCACAGAATCTCCTTGCTGAGGAGGGGCCCTGGAGGGAGCCGATGGTAGAGGGCTAAGGATGGTCTTCTCCTGTACAGATGCCTCCTCGGTAGCCTTTTGAATGGCTTTTTCTATGGCCCTGCGGAGCTTTAATTCCTCTTTAGCCAAAGTTGCAGCAGACCAAGAGGTTCTGGCGGTCTCAGAGGAATGGTGGGTTTTCCTGCTCTTTTTAGCCAGGACAGACTGTGATCCTTGAGCCTCTTTGCCTTGAAGGCATTGTTTAGAAGCCTTAGTGGTTCTCTGGGACGCCATCTTGGCTCTGAGAATAAACATATTTAAATTATTCCCAGGTTAGATGAATCCATGCCTTTGTAAGGCTAGGAATTCCCCCCAATTAGAAGCAGCTAACCAGAGACCAGGGAGGATGCCAACAGGGACAGGCCAAAAGGTATTACAAGGAGAAGGTCCCTAATGACCACAAGGTCAATTCAAAATGGCCGCCAGAACCCAGGCAATTGCAATCGACTGAAATAATCCCCCCCCTGTCTCAATAGTCGCCTCCTGAAGGGTCTGGATTAGTAGGGAGATGGTCAGCAAGGCTGGCCCACCCACGAATCCTCTCAATGCTCCAAATGCCGCTCGCGATATCCCGCGCTGCTCAGAAGCCGCCAAACAAGCCGCGGCTGCAATCAGAGGCTCTCCGCTGCACGTGGAATCAATTAGAGCCTCCGACGGTGATTCTCATCGCAAAGGAGACAGTGGCGGCAACAAGTCAGGCCCTGGGATTCCCCAAGCCACTTGTAGACCTTCTACCCTGATCGAGGGGAAGATCAGCAACCAGATGTTGCTAGCGGTTTCGGGCGTTAGCCCTTCGCGCTGCTGTGGAGACTAGGCTCAACCAGCCGGAACCTGGAGTCTCCACCAAGCCAAAAGGGCCTTCAGCGGGCTCAGGTGCAAACCCCTTCTCGCTGGAAAGTTCTACCTGAAATTTCTGGGAGCAGTGGTAGGATGAAATGCAAAAAGAAAACTTTTGCCAGGAGCACAGCTCAAACGTGTCCTTTCTCAATCGGATTGAGTCAGAAAGCTGGGAAGCAAGGCAAGGAGGAGGAGCTTCTCAGCTACCAGACTCAATCAATCATATCAGAGGGGAGTTTAATCTGATCCTGACCACTGGACCCAGAATCAACGAGAAACCATTATAGGGGCCTAGCATGGAACCGTGCCTAAGGCACTAAGGCAATACAAGATATCATTTTCCCCAGGAGCTGGGACAGCAATGCCAGCGGTACTTCTCTGTCTGCTCGAATCTGGCCTGTAAAGGCCTTGATGTTGTCCTGCCATTCCTGGGAGAGAAAGACTTGTCCAGTTACCGTGTCTATGAGTGCACCTAAGCGCACCAGTCTTGTGGATACCAAATGACATTTGTCCAGGTTGACTGAGAACCCGTGATTCTGGAGGATCCAGATTGTCGTGCTTAGATCTCTTTCTGCCTATGGTCAGGAGGATGCCTGGATTAGCAAATCATCCAAATAGAACTGAATCTGAAAGGATAATTCTCTGAGTTATGCTGCTAGAGCTGCTGTGATCTTGGTGAATGCCTGTGGAGCCGATGCCAGGCCAAATGGGAGGGCCGCATATTGGAAATGGCGCCCAGCATAACAAAACCTCAGGAATTGCCTGTGACTTGGACGAATAGGGACATGGATGTATGCCTCCATCAGGTCTACAGAAGCCAAGAAGTCTTCCTCCCTGATGCCTTCCAGAATGAAATGAAGGGAGTGCATCTTGAATCTTCTGTAGACCAGATAGCGGTTAAGTCCCCTGAGGTTCAGAATTGCCCTCCACCCCCCAAGGGCTTTGGGATGAGAAACAAAATTTAATAGAAGCCCAGCCCCCACTGGTCCGGTGGAATCAGCTGAATGGCCCAGATATCCAACAAATGGTGAATCGCCGATTCCATGAGGTCCCATCTTGCCAGGTTTCTGGAAATGGGACAGTGGAGGAAAAACTTCAGGGGATGGGAGAGGAATTCTAGGGAGAACCCTGATCTTATTGTCTCCCTTACCCAGGCGTCCATCATGATGTCCTCCTAACAGTCTGAGAAAACACCGAGATGGCCCCCTATGGAGGTTGAGGCCTGATGTCACTTATGACATCTGAATGCCCTACTGTTGTTGCCACGAAAGGGGCATTTTTCTTGTGACTACTGTCTACCTCTGCTGCCAAAACCAGATCTCTCGGTCTGGTAATTGGATCTCGAAAGAAAGGGCCTCTGATGTCGGGGAAAACCCACCCCAGCTTCCCGCTGCCAAAAGGAGGGCCACCTGAAGTATGCCAAAATCAGGGCCAACGGCTGCCGGAGCTGAGTGGAAGCCCCAGGCCCCTGTCCATCGCCATGGATCTTCAAGCGGCCACTTTGATGCTTATCAGCTGTAGGGCGAAGGATCTAACATGCCAAGCTCACAAACGTGGTCCTTCCTCTAACTGCTCTAAAACCAGGGATTTTGAAAATAACACCAACTATTTTCTCCTCAGAAGCATCCTAGAGAGCTGAGAGTTGAAAAACTAGAGACCGTAACCAGGGAGGTGTGTCCTCAGAATTTCAACTCAGTCAATAGAGCTACGAGATAGAGCAACCATCCTGGACTCTCCCATCGATAGATACTATGGAGAAACCTATATTTTCTCATGTTTTCTAACCTTCCTTTATACCACAACTGATTAAAGCTTAACAGTTCCACTGTTCATTTAAGAATTAAACTTGGATGACAACAAAACATATACTGCTAACAAGTTATTTCAGTATTTGAAAAACTACTTCCAGTGGTTTTGTAAAAATGTTAAACAGACACAGTCCTGCAGAACCCCACAGCATAAATATTATAGGAGATAACAGTACCATAGATCCCAAGCTCCATCTTCTGGAATGAGCATAAGTATTTTAATACCATATTTCTAAATTACTAAAACAGTAGTAAACTATAACAAAAGCTACTGAGAACTTCAGAAAAATTAATGCATTCCTATTTATATATTTGTTTATTACATTCATATTATTCTCAAATTATCAAGGTGAGCAAGTAATCTCTAGAATCCAGCCTCAAAATAGATTTAAATGGTTCTACCAAACAAGTGACGGATTAGATCTCATATGCTCACTCACTAACACTTTTGAATCAGCACACTGAGAGCTCTCTCTCTCTCAACACTGTAAAGTCAAGTTTGCTTCTTAATTAGTAACATTTAAGCAAGAAACTGATGTAGAACTAATGTGCTATAATACACTAGATTCTTAATTTAAGATAGCCAGGTCCACTCTTTTAATTTAGGATTATTTTAATTTGTTAATATCAGCATCTGTTAAGAAGGAATCAAAAGGCTGAATAGAAGGCAAATTTAGAGACGGAAGCTTAACAAACCATTTGTTCAGATTGTATCATAAAGATTAAATTTTCATTGTTTTCAATCTAACATGCAATTTTAACATATGTTTTTGGTGTGTATGGTGATATTTTTAAGAGAAAAAAAGTGAAGCAATTCCAATTCTTTTTTAAAAAATTATTTATATCTACAAAACCTATTTTTTCAGTTTTAATTCTTTTTTTTTTTTTTATTGAAAAAGTTTTACAATAAAAAAATTTTTCCCCCTTTTTTCACCCCTGCCCCCACCCCCCCTCCCATCCCCTCCAACCTCCCCCCAACCCCAACCCCTCCCTCCCCATCCCACCCCTGACTTCCGCTGCATATTTCTTAAAAAGAAAAACAACAACAAAAATTTTTAACAGCCAGAAAAACAAATACTATTATATACTCAATTCTATTCTGATCTAAGTTGAGAGGAAGAGAAAAGAGAGAAAGAAAAGAATTAAAAAAAAAAAAAAAGATGAAAGAAAAAAAATAAATAAAATGAAATAATACAAAGAGAAACCTATAAACATGAATATCTGTCTAAAATTAACAATATTATAATAAAAGAAGGCACCAAAAAAGAATAGCCATTATAATATTTAAGCCAATTTAGAAACAAAAAGAAGAAAAAAAAATAAAATAAAATAAGAAAAACATTACTAACATTACTAATCCTATACCATACTCGATCACTCCAAAGTTCTATACCTTACTTATTCATATTAGATAATGCCAGCTAGTTTAATCCGAACTACTCCCCCTAATTCAAAAACACTAAAATCCCCCCTTCAGGGAAAAAACATGCAATATAATATAATCATACATATATTATTATAATTTTCCATAACTCGAATTTCAGTCTTCTCTTCTTCCTGATTGAAGTTAATTCTTCTTTCTTCACCTATATCCAATTGCGATACTCTTCATCTTCTGTCTGCCCCCATCAGTAAAACAAAACATTCCATATAAACCCCCCGTGTGACTTTATATGAATAACATCCAACCAAGAAGATGTTCACTCCTGTAGGTAGAATCATTCAAGCTAACGTATTCTATTTCAGCAAAAAAAAAACCCCAATGCAGCTCCACCAAGCCTTAACAAAAGAATAAGAAAAAAAGGGAAATAGAAATCCTTGAGACTGCATCCAAATGTTCTTGTAAAAACTGTTTCAAATCCTGCCACCCTTTGTTATCCACTCTTGGTTGTAAGACGTTTTCATTTCCATTCTTTCCTCTTAGATAATAATTTCCAAAAAAAACCATGATAGGGTAATCACAAAACACTGCTACTATATAGATAACATCCAACCACGAAGATATTCACTCCTCCAGGTAGAAACATTCAAACTAACGTATTCTATTGCAACATAAAAAGAAAAAAACCCCAATGCAGCTCCACCAAACCTTGACAAAAAAATCAAAAAGAAAAAAAAGTCCTAGCAGCTGCATTCCCAGATGTTCTTATAACAACTATTTCAAATCCTGCCACCCGTTATTATTCACTCCTTCTGGTTGTGAGATATTTTCATTTCCATTCCTTCCTCTTAGATTGTAAGTTCCAAAAAAAACTATGATAGGATAATCACAGAACGCTGCTAGTTCCAAAAGAAAAACTATAATCGGATAATCACAGAACGCTGCTACCATTGCAGCCCTCTGTTAAACTTGCTCAAGATGTTAAATCCAATTCAGAATAAAAAAAGAAACTCCAAGTCAGGATGAAGACTTTATAATCCATAAATCCAAATCCATATAAACTTTAGGAATTTTATAACCGGTATCCAAGATTGTCCAAGCTTTCTGATAACAACTGCATCTGATGAAGAACTTTAAGACACTCATTAGTTAACTCTCGAATTTCCTCGTTGGAATCTGGTTCCTGCTGTTCGATATCACCATCCTTTTCTTGCGGAGCATTGGACCTCTGCTGCTGATCATCTTGAATAATAGTATTTCTTGAATCTTGCTCCAGCAGTTCAAGGTCCAGTGCTCCTAAATTAGGTTCACTGATGTAGTTTATTTTCCCATCTGAGAAGTCCATAGTAAGATCCTCCAAGAAACCAGATTGCGCTCCTTGTTCTTTTAACATTCTTTGATTCATTCTTTGAGTCTCATCCTTCTGTTTACCTTTTACAAGCTCTCTTTCTTGTTTCTTATTCTTAAGGTCTTTCGAAGCTCCCTTAAAAATATTTTTATAAAAATGTTCCGCTTTTTCAATAGTATTCAAGCAATATCTCACTCCGTGATATCTAAAAATTATACCGGCTGGTAAGTCCCATCTAAATGGGATATTACTTTTCTTCAATTCTTTAGTTAAGAAAGCAAATTCTTTCCTTTTCTTTAAAACCTTCGATGGTAATTCTTTAAAAATATTAATTTGTTCACCTTCTACTTGCACTCTGGCAGAATAGGACCTTTGTAAGATGTCATCTCTCAACCTTTTATCAGTAAAGTAGACAACAACATCTCTGGATAAGTTCCTTTGTTTGGCTACTCGTGAGTTGACTCTGTAAGCTTTCTCTATACAACCAAGAATTATCTCATCCTCAAGCTCTAGTAGTTCAGCAAGAACCTTTGCAATAGTTGCTTTTAAATCTCTCTGGTTTTCTTTAATACCTCTTACTCTGATAGCAGAGGCCATAGTTTTAATTTGAAGCATGATAATATCATTCTGTGTAGTCTGATTACTAATCTCAGCTTTCACAAACCTTTCTTGTATTTCTTGAATCTGGGAGCCAATTTCACTGCTAATTTCAGTTACTTTCTCCTCCATTTCAATCACCACATTTGAAAGGTCTGAAATTACTTTAACAATAGTTTGACTTAATTGGTCATGCTTTCCAGCAATCAAATCCACAAGATTCTTCTGTGAGTTTTTAATTTTGTCAACTATACTCAATAAAGGAGTTGTTATAAGTTCTTTTAAGTCCCCTTCTGCCAATCCAGACAATTGCATCATCTCAGCTTTATTCTTTAACTGGCTCAAGGGGGAGCCCCCCCTTCCTTTAGTCATCTTTATTTTACTTTAAATGGCTTTAGTATACTACTTCACTTTGCCATACTTTACTTTAAAAAAGATATCCAAGAAAAAAGGGAAGAGAGAAAAAAAAAAAATTCTGTTTACTTTAAGTGACTCTCCCATAGCAAGGCATTCATTTCAAAGCTTCCGTTTTCAATCGCTCTGGCATTCTTTCAATTAAGACCAGTCGCCATTTTAAAAAAAAACTTTCTTAGGAACTTTCACTTCTCTTCCTCTCCTTCCCCCCTCCTCTCATTACTCTTCCAAAAAATCAGTAAAAAAATCAATTTTAAAAATCCATACTTGCTTCATCTTTGCTTCTTTCTTTTCTTTTCTTTTGCTTCTTTCTTATTCAGCTTACTCCATAGACGCTGTGGTGTTGCTTCCAGCGTCTGGCTCCGCTAATTGCTTAGCGGAGGACAGTCCCGTCGCGGAGCTTCTCTGGAGGTATGGAGGGGGCCATCCTTCTGAGCCCTCCCCAGGACAAACGAAACGATCCTGGGGCGACTCAGGGGGCCCTGCCTCACCCCCAGGAGCTCTGCCTGCTCCTCCCGCTGAGGAGCAGGTTGTTCGAGCCGCCTGCCAGCTGTGAGGCGGCTCTAACGCGGCGGGATGCCGGCGGGCATGGAGGAGCCCGCCGCCGACGAGGAAGGCGCCACCGGAAGTCCAGTTTTAATTCTTCATTTTCATCTCTTTCCATTGTCTTTTCTTCTGCTCTTTTCTATCTCTGCTGCCATTGTCCATCTGCCATTTAATCTAATTCGAAGATGGTATCTTGGACTTTTCTACTATGGCTACCATCAATCGAAAGACTCTAAATATTTTTAAAAAGCAATATTAAATCCAAAATTTGGAGGAAAAAAGAATTTATATAAAATCACAGATATTTGAGCATGTGCACTAGTACTTATCAAGCTTGCCAATATTATGCAATAGTTCTATCTTGAATAAAATAAGTCATGACAGAAATCTTCAAACAAGTTATGCAAAGACAATCCTAAACCCATGAAAATGGAGCATATTTTTTCGTATTGCAGGACAGTATCCATAATATCAATAATTTTATGATTTTATTGTATCTTTCTCCCTTGCCCAACTCTGATTTGTCTATATATAAATGAATATTTAGGATCCAAGTTTGAGTTTATAACTGTACAACTTAAAAACAAAACAGATTACTCACGATTTATGTGGTCCATGTAATAAACACCGATCTGTTGATCATAAACAGTTTCCCATCCTAAAGGTAGTTCATCACCAACACAGTCAGCAAAAGTTAATGGCTTGGTAATCCTACAAATATTATAAAAAAAACAAAAAAAGTTCAAGCATGCTGCATTTAATTATAATTATAGTTGACGATAATGTAACTTTGATAAATTATGATTAAGGGCATGACTTTTTAATGCCAAAACTTTTAACATAGAATAATCTCAAGTAGGATCATATTTCTTGTACTGAATGTACTGAAAGGCAAGAATAACACATTTTATTTACAGATATGAACTTTACAATTTACTTATATCATGTAATTTTGTTTTTCTTAACAAAAAAGTTATACAGGAAATCCTACCAGTTTCTTCTAAACAAAAACAGCTGTATTGAAAATAATTCTCTCTCTCTCTCTCTCTCTCTCTCTCACACACACACACACACACACACACACACACACATTTGTTTTCTGAGGTTTTTGCGGGTGTTTGTATGTAGAGTGCTCGGGTTAGTCTGGGTTACAGGATTTGAGCTGGTGAGCTGCATTGCTGTTGTTTGGCTTCATGTTCAGGATCGTGCCACATCTTCATGGTGGATGTCAGTCTGCTTCATGTATGGATTGGAGCGGTTTAAAGTGGCTAATGATGCAGCTGCAGTCTGGCTTCTGGTCCGTGGTCGTGCCGTGGTCAAGCACAACCAAGCCCCAACCCAAACAGAACACACCTCCAGCCAATCAGAGCACAGCCAACCCCACATCCAATCAGAGCACAGCCAAGCCCCCAACTAATCAGAACACACCTCCACCGAATCAGAACACAGCCAAGCTCCCACCCAATCAGTTCACACCCCCACTGGCAGTTAAAAGGAAGAAACAGCTGCGATCACACATTGCTCCTAGAAGCACGAAGCTGAAAACACCAGCCTGAAGATGACGAATGAGACTTTGTCGAAATGTCGCCAAGACACTTCCAATTTTATGCGGGAGAAAACCCGAATAACCAAAGACGTACACACACACACACACACACACACACACACACACACACGAAAAAATAATCAGCATTCAAGAAGTTGGACTTGTTTACTGCAGAAAATTATTAAAATGCACATCTTTATATTTATGTTAATAATGTAGTTCCAGATAAGTTCAAGAAGCTTATTATATAGAACCACAGCCAGGCAGCTCAATTATAACGAAGTCACTGATGAAAGCCTGACTGAGTTGATATTAGCCAATTAAATCCAACCCCTCCTATCCCAAAGAGGTACAAGATGCTTTTTTTAAATTACTACTCTGGTCCAATACATCTGAAATTACTCAAGTGGGTCAAATTTTGTATGGCAACAAGTTATTTCTCTAGATTGGCTAGGATACTGACACTAATACAACTCTATCCTTTTTTCACTCCTTTGCTTGTTTAACTAGTTACTGGAAAGTAGAAATACTTCAAACTCTTGATTTCATACAAAAGAATATTTTAGATTGTGTGTTTAAGAACTTTTAAAACTGCAGATTTAGAAAGCTTTCAAATTTCACACATTAAAAGTCCCAAACAACTTCAAACCTAAAATAGCACCTTTATGACTATAGACATGACATACCAACAGAACTGTTACATTTTCAGATATATTAGTGGAGGAAACACATGCAATTTAATGTTAAACATTCGGTATTACATTTAAACTAGAAATTAAAACCTCACTATTGAAATGGCCACATAGTAATAGAAATATGACTGCACCAAATATACAAGCATACTCAGATCCATCACCACAGATTTAGAAGGCAGACAGTATCTTATTATTATACTCTTATCTTTAGCTTTCATAAACATACACACAAAAAAAACCTATAAAAGAGTGTATATATTTGTGTTACAAAAATACCCTATTAAACTTTTTGCATTTAAACAAGGGGAAAGGAAGCAAGAGCAGTCTTTCATAGGATTTGCCTACTAGCACTTCAAAATTTATTTGAAAGCTAACATTTCAAATGGAGAAATGTGATTCAAAACATATGTGGGCAAACATATAGCCCCTGTTGGAAATTCCTTAAAAATGTGTCATTCCTAGCCATAGTTGCTTCTTAACTACAGGAAAAGACACAGTTGCTTTAAAGTGTTTCTGACACATGCTACATTCATGCCTGTGCATGAGCCAAATCACATCTGTCCTTTTGAATCTAAATTGGTAATCTTGGTCTCATCCAATTCCTGATTCCTCCTCTCCATACACTTCTCTCAAAAAACATATTTTTCAGATTTTCCTGGTTTTGCTCTTTTCTTCACAATATTTAAATCTTGCTTTTTCTTATCACGATCCACACTAGCTACTTTGCTTGTTCTGTTTTCAGTCTGGTTCAATAAGACTTGGTTCATTCACTTACCAGTTCTAACTTGTATCTCTGCTCTAATATCTGGCATATTAGAATGCATATTTTAGTTCCATCTCTATATCTTGAACATTAGTTCCATTTCTATGTCTTGAACAATCTGCTGTGTATTATTCAATCCCAATCATAATGTTAATTAACAAATAAAAAGAATCTATATATTACATCTGTAGGATAAACCATCTTGCAGGCACTCCCTGTAAAATCCATTTGTAAAATCCAAGACACAATTCAGGAAGCAATATTTCCAGTCACTCATACAGCTACCAAAAAAAAAAAAAAAAGTGAAACTCCTTGCTGATAACTGGTGTGTGTGTGTGTGTGTGTATATTACAATTTAGCATACTTCTGTCATAGAAGACCAACTGCACCAGCTAACAAAACAACATTTACATCTTTCTTGATGTAGACAAACTCCAAAGAATACGCTGTTTGCTAAAATGATTTTGAAAAATCACTTTTAAACAAAGATTTGATTAGGAAGTTTTAAAGAAACTTAGTAAAACTGACATTAAAATTATGACTTGGTAAAGCAAATAAAGCAACAACATGTCCTTACGATGGGCATGTCTTCAATATGTTCTCTCGTGAACACAAATACAAATATATAGACTCGGCTTACTTAAATCCAATCAAAACAGACCATTAAACTAGACTGTCAATTCATAAAGATGAAAATAGTAAAATAGAAAAATAGTTTAATTTAGTAATAATGGTACTTTATATTCAAATATGTAATAAAGGAATAAATGCCCAAACCTTAATACGATGTCTTTTTATCTTTGTGGTTGCATATTTATCTTTCACAGAGTTGTGCATAAACAAAAACCATACTAGATTTTAAACTTTATATTTACTAATCTCACAATTCTGAAACTATCAATATTCTATATTAAATTTTGAAAGTAATCATAAAATGAAACATGGATAAAGAATTTAAGTTGTCTCACAAAGTTTCAGGGAAAAAAAGACTTCTTATTATTCCCTCAGAATTATTGAAGAATAACGCAGAGTAATGGGTTTCAATCTTGTCATTGCTTTTTACCTATATTGACATCACTTGATATGTCTCCAATTTTTTAAGAATGGAAAGAGAGATGACCTTACTTTACTTTACTTTACTTTATTTGGATTTATATACCGCCCTTCTCCTTACGGACTCAGGGCGGTGTACAGCCAATTAAAAAACAAACATACAAAAGTTAAAAATTTCCTAAAATAACAATACAAATGGCCATAGAATTAAAACTAACTTCATATTAAAATAAATTCTAAAATGATAAAATACTATAGGAATCAGGCTAAGCCGGCAAGCTGAAAGAGATGGGTTTTTAAAGCCCGCCGGAAGGTCGGGAGGTCAGAGATTGTTCTTAACTCTGGAGGCAGATCATTCCAGAGGGTGGGTGCTGCCACAGAGAAGGCTCTCCCCCTGGGGGTCGCCAGCCGGCATTGTCTGGCTGACGGCACCCTGAGGAGGCCCTCTCTGTGGGAGCGAACCGGCCGGTGGGAGGCAATTGGCGGCAGAAGGCGGTCCCGTAAGTACCCTGGCCCTAAGCCATGGAGCGCTTTAAAGGTGGTTACCAACACCTTGAAACGCACCCGAAAGTCCACCGGCAGCCAATGCAGCTCGCGCAGGAGAGGTGTCACGTGGGAGCGTCCCGTCGCTCCCATAATCCCCCGCGCGGCCGCATTCTGCAGCAGTTGGAGCCTCCGGGTGCATCCCAAGGGGAGCCCCATGTAGAGAGCATTACAGTAGTCCAGACGGGAAGTGACAAGAGCGTGAGTGACCGTGCGTAGGGAGTCCCGATCTAGAAAGGGGCGCAACTGGCGAATCAGGCGGACCTGATAAAAAGCCCCCCTGGCCACGGCCGTCGTATGATCCTCTAAAGACAGCCGTGAGTCCAGGAGGACGCCCAAGTTGCGGACCCTTTCTGTGGGGGCCAATGACTCGCCCCCAATAACCAGCGATGGAGTCAGCTGGCTATATCGGGACGCCGGCAGCCACAGCCACTCAGTCTTGGAGGGGTTGAGTCGAAGCCTGTTTCTCCCCATCCAGACCCGCACAGCTTCAAGGCACTGGGACATCACTTCCACGGCATCGTTGGGGTGGTCTGGGGTGGAGATGTACAGCTGAGTATCATCAGCGTACTGATGGAACTCCACCCCAAAACCACGGATGATCTCACCCAGCGGCTTCACATAAATGTTGAACAGGAGGGGCGAGAGGACCGACCCTTGTGGCACCCCACATACCAGGCGCCTCGGGGTCGACCGCTGCCCCCCTGTCAACACAAATTGCGACCGGTCGGAGAGGTAGGAGGAGAACCACCGTAAGACGGTGCCTCCCACCCCCAGTCCCTCCAACCGGCGCAATATGATACCATGGTCGATGGTATCAAAAGCCGCTGAGAGGTCTAAGAGCACCGGGATAGAGGAGTACCCCCTACCCCGGGCCCTCCAGAGATCATCCACCAACGCGACCAATGCCGTTTCGGTGCTGTACCCAGACCTGAAGCCGGACTGGAGCGGGTCTAAATAGACAGCTTCATCCAGGTACCGGGGGAGCTGCCACGCAACCACACTCTCAACAACCTTCGCCAGGAAGGGAAGGTTGAAGACAGGACGGTAATTAGCTAAAACAGCTGGGTCCAGGGAGGGCTTCTTGAGGAGGGGCCTCACCACCACCTCCTTCAAGGCAGGCGGAAGGACACCCTCGCTCAAAGAAGCGTTTATAATCTCCTGGAGCCAGCCTCGTGTAACCTCCCGGGAGGCCAGCACCAACCAGGAGGGACACGGGTCCAATAAACATGTGGTTGCGTTCAGTCTTCCCAGAATCCTGTCCACGTCCTCGGGAGCCACAGGATCAAACTCAGCCCAGATAACACTCTCAAGACCAGGCTCGGTCACCGCGCCTGAACCAACCCAGTCAGCGGCCAGGTCGTCCCGAATCTGAGTTATTTTATCATCCAGATATTGACTACTAACTACAGACCAGTCAGTCTCCTTAATATAATCAGCAAACGTAATGCTAAGCACCTCTACAATAATTGTAAGGACTGGCTGAATCAGGAAAAATTGAAAACGGAAGAGCATGTTTGGCCCTACAGCACTTGATCAGAAAATATTCAAACAGCAATGTGATGTCATTGTATGCTAACTTCATATATCTTAAGGCATCCTTGTATGGGTCATCCTTATATGGGTCTTGTATTCAAGACCAAAGTAAGGGAAAACTTGGATGACACATCAATCAACTTTAGGCTTCTCCATTTAATTCATGCTCCACACACTAATACAATTCTTAAGGTCAGATGCAATATGCAAGGGTTTCTTTCGAAGTCAGTTAAACTTGAAATGAGATAAAACAGCAATGTATTTTGTCCCGCCCTTTCAATTTTTATATCAATGATATGGTAAGATGTCTAAACAATCTAAATTTCCAACTCTCTAAATTAGGCAATCACAGCATTGCCCCGATGTTCTATGCAGACAACACTGTGGATCTTTTCAGAACACCAAGAGGCCTCAAAAGAGCTCTGAGAACTTTGGTCTGATACTGCAGCAATGATAAATCTGGAAATCAGAAAACCAAGATTATGGCTTCTGTCAAAAAGCCAAAGCTCCACTTATGGAGCATTAACGGCCATAAAATAAAACAAGTGATTAGCTCTGATTATTTAGGAGCAGCCATGCATGCTACTGGCTTGAGGAAAGCCTACTGTGGATATGCTGCTATTACTAGACAAAGATCTGCCAGTGCTATCCTTAAATTTTTCCAGGCCAAGGGAAGATATTATATTCCAGCTGCACTTAAGCTCTCTCAGGCTAAGCCACTAGCCCAATTGCCTTATGAGATTCTGGTTGGCCCTCAGCTTCGTGTTTCACTTCTCTGGAGAGGGTACAATCCAAATCTATTAGAGCCAATCTTGAGATATCACACTGGCTCTCAAATGCACACTGAATCTCAAAACACAAATGTACTTCTCTGACTGGAGACAAGTATGATATAAATTGACTCCTGAGTGTATCTAACTTTTACAGACCTTTGGTTAAAACTCAACTTTTGAAGGGAGCCTGAGTGGCGTAGGAGGCTAATGCCTCCTACTAAGGCAGCATTTAACATTCAGCTGCCTGCAATTACTGCGAGTTCAATTCTCACCAGGCCCAATTGCCCACCAGGCAAGGTCGACTCAGCCTTCCATCCTTTCTAAGGTAGGTAAATTGAAGACCCAGTTTGTGGGGGCAATAAGCTGTCTTTGTATAAATATACAAAAGTATGAAGGCTATTGCTTAACGCATTGTAAGCCGCCCTGAGTCTCTGGAAAAGGGCGGCATATAAATCAAATTAAAAAAAAAAAACTTCTATCCTCAAAGCTTAAAACCATTCAGGACAATTTTCAATCCACATGGGTCAAGGCTGTTGAATCTAATATTTTAAGTCTAGGTTACTTTCCTTCTTCAGTTCTTAAAATGGAATATGATTAGGCGAAACAAACCCTGAAGCAAAGGTTAAAGGATACAAAGAGGCAAACAAATTAGGGAAGACTCTAGCTTTTCTAACACCAGTACTCAACAGATATACTGCATTGTTGCCAGCTATACCTAACACAACTAAAAGCACACAGCCATCGTAAGCTTTCTCTCTTGCCCAATGCCATCTCTACCCTCTGAAGTAGACAGTAAATATTTTTGAAAATACCACTGGATGAAAGATTCTGTGATTCTGGAAGGTGGACACTATAGAACATGTTCTTTCTTTCTTCTAATGATTATAACTTTATTGGTCATATCAAAGCACAAGGCTCAAACACATTTCACCAATAAAATCCTATACCCGTGATGGCGAACCTATGGCACACCTGCCATATCTGTGGGCATGCAAATGTTGCCCTAGCTCAGCTCCAGCATGCATTGGCCAGCTGATTTTCAGGCCTTCTGGGCCCACCGGAAGTCAGGAAACGGGCTGTTTCCTGCCTCTGGAGGGCTTGGAGAGGAGTGGGGGAGGCAGTTTTCACCCTCCCCAGGCTCCAAGAAAGCCTCTGGAGTCTGGGGAGGGCAAAAAATGGACCTGCCATTGTGTGTCAAAAGCGGGGGGAATGCGGGGGTTGCGTGCACATGCGCAAGGGGGTGGGAGAAGGGTGCAGTGAATTATTGGTGTGGGCACGTATGTGCATGACTCCCCCACCCTCCCCTGCTTTTGGCACGCAACAGCAAAAAGGTTAGCCATCACTGTCCTATACAAACAATTTATAGTTATAGGATAAGATACAATATAATTTAATACATAAATATTTAAAATAGAATAAAATGACATAAAATTATATTTTGGTGTCACCCTTACAATCTACCCCAATCAGTCCCATGTATGTAGATTTCAACCGAACCATTTTGTTTAAGTACTGTGCTCTGTTAAATGTTATTTTCACATTCTGGCCGCATATAAAGTAAGTTGTTTTGATATGAGGATCCCAATAGGTCATTTGTTTGGTATATAGACCAAGGTACATGTCTCTCACCCCCTGATACAAGCAACAATCAAATCGGATGCGAGCCAGGTACATTGTAGGGTATAGAATGGAATCTCTCATATCTGACATCATTGTGTTAAACTGTTCAAATCTCAATCACGTACATATCTCCCTAAGATGTTTTGGCAGTTTGTAACTTCAAATAGCTGTCTACTTGAAAAGTATGTTTGTATTTGCTCAGCCATTTCAAGTTATCCACCTTGCTAAGGATAGCTACATCATTTTGTGCTTCTATATCCTTAATTCTTTGGGCAGCTCTTTTTTTGAATTGTTCTCATATTATGCAAGAGACAGGATCCTTTCTTCGAAGTTTTGTGCAGCAGCACAGAAGATCTGTTGGACCCTGATGGTTCAATCTCTTGCAGTAAATTCTTTGTAACTATAATTTATTTAAATTTTAGATATCATTACTTTGTTGATACTCATAGTTTTAGATACTATTATTTTGTTGTAATTTTATGTTATCATATTTAATATATTTTAGTGCTTACATTATAATTTAATATAAGCTGTATCGTGGACCTCACTTATAGATGTTAGTTAAATTGTTTTACATAAATTATGGTATATATTATGGCATATATATACAGCCTATATTATGGCCATTTTTCACACTTGCAACTATTGAAGCATCCCCATGGATGATCATAATGTGAACACTTGGTAACTGGCTCATATTTATGACAATTGCAATGTCCTGGATTTACGTGATGACCTTTTGCAATGTTTTATGAAGCAAAGTCAATGGTTCAATTTACAACCATGTTACTAATTTAGAGCTGCAGTGGCTTAGCTATTAAACTGTTTCAGTCTCCATCAATTAAAAACCTGAACTCTTTTTTTTATTTCACTGAAAATATTGAAGTTTCAATAGGAATGAAATTATGTCAGCTAGCGTATCATATAGTAAGTTAGCCTCCTTTGCTCTGACTTTTAGGTTCCTTGATGCTTTATTTTACTTTATATTATCATTATATAAATTATTAGCATTAAACATATTGTTTTAGGTCTATCAAACCATTGAAATGAATCATTAAAATCACTTAAACAGAGCACTCTATGTTGATAAAATGTTTAATCATTATAAAGAACTAAATGTTTAGTAATTTACAATAATACTTATAAAAACTATTTACCAGTCACAAGTTTTAGATGTGTTTCATTAAGAACAATTAGATTCATAAATGATGTTTCTTAAGCACTTAGAACTGAATATTCCTAAGAACCACTGAGATAATAGGATCCATTTAAATATGACTCACCAGGATTAAACCCATTATCTACAACAACCAAACATGCATACTTTGTGCTCTATAATAACTATCTGTACTTAAGCAAACTGAAATTTGTATATTAAATCAGACTTCTGCAAAATCTGCATACACTTTGAATATCAATATTTTAAAAATAGTTTTAATTTCTGCTAATTAGCAAAAAAAATTAAAACCTCTCATTTATCTATCCTTAGGAAACATAGACCTTCTTTTAGGTCTTCCCACTAAAGTCCTCCAACTCTAAGAAATATATCTGGATATTCACCCAATTTTCTGAATTTGAGTTGCACTGCAAAGTACACTAAATGAATTCCATTCTATTGATGAAAATGCATAGCTGGGTAAAATATATTTATCAATAATCTCTGGAAACTTTGTTAAAGAAATTGTAGATAAAATAATGAAGGATTTTTTTTAAAGCTCAGATATCCTAAGTATCATAAATAATTTATTGCAATATACTGTAGCACTTTTTTTATTTTAAAACGCACGGAAAAGCTTTTTTTAAATATAATGCTGATTTACTGCTACTGCATTGCAATAGTTCATCCATAAAAGCCTACCTCTTTATGTCTTCAAAAATGGAAGTACTACCAAAATATGGGTGGCAAAATATTTTAAAATTGAATACTTCCACTGAAACAGGTATTTCAACTCAAACCAAGTTCAGTTTAATTCAAAATGGGCTGATTCTATTGTTTACAAGTGTTTCAAGCTCAAAATGCAATTACAAAATAATTGAAACAATTCAGTTCAAATATGAAACAGCAGCTTTGAAACCAAAATAACTTTCTAACTCGAAGTAAGGTGTTTACAATTAAAAATAAATTCAAAATGTTTTATATTTCACTATTTTAAGCATATGTTCTCACTTAAAAACTGAAATTTTCAGAAACAAATTTAACGAGTCTTCTGATTCACATCTATGATGTTAAGACTGCTGTATACAAGTATCTCTCATAAAAAACATTCTAATTTCTTTCAATATGACAAAATTCTAAATTCTCTGCCATTTCTATACCAATTGAGTTCCTCAAAAAATGATTTGGTCATCACTTTTAACTCTTGATGTAAAAATCATCAAGTAGTCATTTATGATTAACATCTTAATTTTCTTTTCTTTTTTTATAGACATGTTTTATTGAAAAAATTTTCTTTTCATCATACATATTTTATGAACAGAGTGCTGACCAGGTCACATCTGATACATTTTATATATAATCAAAATCATCCTTATAATACATCTTTATCTTCCCATTTTTTCAATATTTATCTCTTTTATACATCCTTTATCACAAGTTTATCATTTTTCTCCATCTCTTCTTATTTCAACTTCTGGCATATTATTTTCTTTCCATCATTTTTATCCTGTTCATTTTACGCTTTATGCTTCTTCTCTGTTACAATCACTCCAGTTGTTTACATTCTTCCTTCATTTCCAGAAATGTTTCTCTACTTCTCTTCCCAATCATGAACAATAAAATATTCATCTTAATTTGCATTATTATCAGAATTAATAATATTCTTATATTACTTATTTTCACCTTTCTATCTGCTGTGATTTGTCACAAAAATGTTCTATTCCTTCTTTTTTACATAGTCACTTTCATGATTTCAGCCTTTTTTTTCTTCACAATTAACATTTTTATATTGATATCACAATTGATATTATCAAATTACTTATTTTTACATTTCTATCTTTTAAAATTTAATGTAGACAAACTCTATTCATTCATCTTTATATATTCACTTATAGTCCTTTTCCACCATCTTATTTTTTCTACTTCTACCATATTATTCTTACATATTTATCATTTCATTTTCAATGCTTTCATCTAGTTAATATCACAGTATATCCTAAAATCTTACCATTACTATAACAATTAAAATCCCATTCTAATTTTAAAAACTTACATATTTATCATTTCATTTTCAATGTTTTCCTTTAACCAATATCACAATATATCCTAAAATTCTTCTTTTACCCTATTATATAAAAACTATCAAAATACTATTATTATTATATTGTCTACTTTCCCCTTCCCATTTCTTAATCTATGTCATTAATATTTGCCTATTTTTTACCACATCATTCTTCATCTTTAACCATCATCTCTAAATCTTTTTAGTATCCTCTTTTCTAATAACTTTTTGCATGACCCTTTATCTCGCTCTAACTTCTCAATTCTCTTTTTTATTTTTTTAAATATGTTACATTTCATCTTCTGGCTTCCATTTATCTTTTTTTGTTGTGCTGTTTGAACCTCCCTCCCCAAAGCTTTCCCTTGTCTCTTACTGATTTTCCCCTTCTTTCCTTTTTCGTGTTTCTTTTTTGGGAGGTGTTTTCACCCTTTCCTCTCTACTCCTTTTATATTCCCAACCGTTTCTATCATGTTCACTGTCTGATTTCTATTTTTTTAATATTTTCTTTTCACCATTATTAGTTTCTTTTTTCTCATTCAAATTTCCCTCTCCAAGCTTCTCTTCATTTTCTTTTTCTATATATTGAGGTGAATTTTCCATTTCTTTTTTGCCTATTAGTGATTCATGCACGCTTTTGAGTAACAAAAATAACTCTTCATACATCTACAACTCCATTTTATAACAATTTAAAAGATTACTAATGCCTCCCCCAATTATATCTCTATACACTTAGTCCAAATCTTAAATCTATTTAATTTTCTTATTTGTACTCTTCTTTTCTTATTTTCTGCTCCAATTATTCCTTTATTCTTTATAATCAAAATATTCTTCTCAATTATTATTATCCCAATTTGGCAACAATAAAATCCAAATATAAGACTATCTTCCAGAAGAGAAGGAAAGTAATACAACCACCCAGATGTAAAATACAGTCATGCCTTAATTTTTCACACGGTATCCAATTCTTCTTCTATACGGCCAAGGTCGAAATTTCCAGCTGTTATTTCTTCTGTTTTGTCTATTTGAATAGAATGTTTTTCTTTCCTCCAGCAGATGGCACTCTCCATTCCTACTCCATTACAAAGCTGACTCTTTTATCCATTTATTTATCAAAATGTCCAATAATTTTTCCAAAGTTCTCTTATGAATTTTTATTTCTTCTGAAAATCATATTGTTTCCTTTTAACAATCTTTGCTTTTCCCAATTTTCCAAATCAGCTTTCTCTTAGCTTCTTTATACCACAGTCCATAGCTTCCTCTTTGTTCCACGTGTGTCTGCTTTTCCGCCCCTCAAAATCCCGATAGCTGCTAGTCTACGCTCAGGAAAGCTGTTAAAACTTCAATTTCCACTTTTTTTAGTATAAATTGGCATTTATCTCACCCAGTTCTATCACTCTGTCCAATCACCACTCCTGCACAATTCTTTGGTCCGGTTGTCCCAGCTTCAAGATGGTCACCATAAGATGGCCACTGCCTCTGCTGCCGCTTCGGGAGAGCCATTTCTGTTCCAGCAAGGAAATTGCCAATTCCTCGCAGTCCACTAAATGCCTCTCCTTTCTTCACCATCCCTGCAAGACAGCTATGGCTCAAAAGCCTCTTGGCAGCGGTTCGTCTGGCTGGATTTCGTGCGGCTCATCAGAGCCCGCTATTTTCCAGTCCATTCCCACTGCAACATCAACCGAAAGTCAACATCTTAATTTTCTTTTTTTTTTCATTAAAAAAGTGTTATCAGAAATACAAACATTTCCCCCCTGATCCCCCCTTCCCACCTCACCCACCCAACCCCCCTCCCCCCTCCCCTCCCCAGACTTCCCAAAAGAAATACAGTGTATAGCATGTAACAATCCTAAACTAAAATACGCTAACTATCTACAGACTCCCAACTCACTCTTGGTCTTTAACTCCCCTTTGATCTAGCAACATATAATTCAAAGAAAAAAAATCTTAATTTTCAAAGGTAGATAATTTCAGACAATTTCATAGAATTCAGCATTAAGGCACTTTTTCCACAACTAGCATTTCCACTCTCCCCACCAATCCAAGCACCATTAAGTTAAAAATAGACATTTCCATTTCCCTTATTATTTCCTCTGTAGTTTCTAAGCTCTTACAGTGTTTATTTAATATATCAACTTCCTATGTTTGTATTTTGGAAGGATCGGAATGAAAAACAGAAACATTTAGGCTTTGAAATCAGCTCCTTCTGAAGTATGCCTTATGGTTTGAATGGCACACTTTTGTACCAAAAGTTTATAACAATTAGCAGCACTGCACCTAAATGCCTGCATTCAATGCCATCCAATAATTATTTTTGTATATGTCTCTTTACAATATACTGTAAAATAGTAAATTCTTGTGATAGTCATATAGTACAACAGGAATTCATTATGGGATCTTTTTATGTACTAATATGAGAGAAGTGTCTATGGAGATTCTCAATCATCCAGGTCATGGTTGTCCCAAAGGTGCTTTTCAAAAAGCAACTGGGCTTTGTTGGGTTTTTACTGTAAAACATTTTGCTTCTCTGCAATGAAGATTTTAATCTAATTGAGTTTCTGAGTGTAGATGATAACTGATTCAAGAGTTAGGTGTTTGGACACCAGTAATTTACTACTGAACTCTCTCTCATCTGGAAGATTGCCTGCTCAAAGTCAATTTTGGATTTTTATTTTTGAATTTTTCTCAATCAACACAACAATTCTTCAAAGAAAGTTGTTGAGAATTACAATACAAAGATAGCTTGATCACACTTTGAAGACTTTTAGCAGAGTCAGATTGGGATTGATACATCCATTGTAGGTTCTTTGATCTCTCACATCTCATGATACCATCAATCAGATATCTTTCTGGCTATCCATATGAGGGGAATAAATTACCAGTAGAGGTCTTTAGGGTCTTCACCTGCCTACCTCAAATATGAGAGTGATATGTCACCTAGATTAATAAGGTCTGTGTCAGATGTTAGACAACTAGGACAATATGATATATGGGCTACTAGAACAAACCATACATGGACAAAACAAGAGAACCTGGAAAGGATGAAACAGCATTACAACATTAGATCTAATAAGAAGAGATATATAAAAGATATGATGGAACTAAGGATGGACAAAAAACCCTGCATCCACACTAAGAAACAGCTAGTTATCCAATGAAGAGGAAGCCACTCTCATAACCTGACATAGATCAGTGGTTCTCATCCTGTGGTCCATGGACCCCTGCAGGTCATCTGAGGGGGGTCTATGAAAGTTTTAAGAAATGTTATGATTTAAAGTTTGAGTTAAGTCTCCACAAACGGTATTTAAAGGGGGTTGGTGGCGAAGAAAAGGTTGAGAACCACCGACGTAGATCAATAACACATTACATTCTGGACTCAAGAAGACCCAGAAGAACAACTGGGTGGACAGCCAATACCTGAAGCTGGAACGTCACGATCATCTCCTCCTTTCCACAACACAGAAGCTAATATGAAGCATATGATAATGGATATGCTAGCTACAATTAACCCTTGATACCAGGTTCCAGGATTCAGTGAAAAACTACCATCAGATAATATGCCAGAGGATGCTAACAAAGCCCTTCCACCATAATTCAAACAATGAAGTAGTATACACTACAGTCTCTGTTACCTGGTGACACTTGCTGTGCAATAAAGAAAAACAGCAGTAGAAGCCAAAAAGATAAATGCTTTAAGTTTTTTGAAGTGTACTCCCAAACACAGTGCACCAAATAGTAAACAGAAGAACCACCAACAGCAGAAACTGAACAGTACTGAAAGAACATATGGGAAAAAGAGAAGACATATAACACCAGTGCATTATGGCTATAGGGTCTCAGAGCAGATCACAGCAATCCCCGAGAATGAGAACCAGTCACTTTCACAACAGGTCAAGAACATGAAAGGCTAGGCAGCAGCTGGCCAGAAAATAATCCATACCTATTGGCTAAAGAACCCTACAACCTAGCAGCATAGAAGAACCAGCTGCTAGCAGCAGCAGACTCCCTGCCAGACTGGCTAACATAAGGAAGGACAGTGCAGATCATGAAAGATTCCCACAGGGAAACAGCACCATACAACTGCCATCACTCACCTGCTTCCCCAGAACATGGAAAGTCATATCAGGCATCATAGCCTCCAAGCTAAAGAAACATATAAGTTAGTACATGAATCCAGTTCAGGATATTGGGAATAACACTAGAGGCTCAAAAAACCAATTGCTTATAGATAGAGCATGTGCATCACAGGGTCTTTCATTAATCCTGGCAAGTCATTGGTGTATAAATTAAATAGTAATGGGGCTAAAATGCACCCTTGCCTTACCTCTTTGCTTGTGTGAATCCTGTCAGTCAGATCTCCATTAACCCCATACCGCACTTTCAAACAAGTATTTGTATATAGGGCTTTAATCAGAATTAGTCGCTTGGGTTCAATTTTAAGAGCTGTCTGTTTACGCCATAGTATATCTCTACCTACAATATTAAATGTGGCTACAAGATCTATAAAGGCTGCAAATGGGGGTCTCCTCTTGCAGGCATATTTGGCAATTAGATGGTTCAGAACAAAGCAGCTGTCAATGGTAGATTGACTTTGTCTAAAGACTGCTTGTTCTTCTAGGAGAATATGATTTTCCTCTGCCCAGATTTTCATTTTGTTCAGAAGTAACCTCGCATATATTTTTGCTACAATATTAGAGCAATCACCTAAGACTCAAGATCAAAACAGACCAATCTTAACACAGCTAATTTTCACTACAGGAAAGCCAACAATTCAATGCCATGCACAGGGATCTATGAATGTCTGTCACTATACAAAATGAATAATAATTGAAGCATCTTCCTCAAGAACTCAATGGAACTTTAGAAGACAACAATGGAAGTCAACTCAAGACAGTTCACACAAGTAGTCATCACGTGTGGCATAAACCAAAGTGACACCATCCTGCTGTTCAGCATAGGCTTGAACTTCCTCAGGCAGACAATCACAAGGAATGAATACAAGTTCAAGAATGGAACTACCGTCAAGCACCTCCTCTGCATGGATGACATCAAGCTGCATGCTAGAGCTGGCCCACCTGACAGAGATCCATAATGAGGACACTTGGGATGTCATTAGGACTGAAGAAATATGGCCAGATGGTGTTCAAGAGAGACAAGGTAGTTAAGATTGATGGGTTGGAACTAAGCAGCTACAGAGCAGACATACAGACCAGCTACACGTAGCTTGGTATCCCAAAGTCACATAGGATCCACAATAAGGAGGCAAGGAAAACAGCAACATTCAAGTACCATAAAAGATAAGACAGGTCCTGAAGAGCCAGTTTAATGGGCAGAAGAAACATGCCATCAACACTTTTGTCCTGCCATTTATCCATACCCTCCTGGTATAGCTAGCCAAAGGTGCACATGAAATCTGCTGATGTAAAGACCCAGAGGTTCCTCATAGTATACAGGAGTTTCCTCCTCAAAACCAACACCACCTGAAAATAAATCAGGCAATATGTGTCAAAGTGTTCATCCAGGACACGAAACCCAGGGTATCCAGGAATAGATGACACCTCAAGATGAGCTTCTGAGAGAATACCTTAGGCAGCAGCAGTCATGCAAAGAAATCCAAGATTCTAAATGGGATATACCATCAACATACAAATGAGATGGCAGACATTGGGAAATTCTACTAGCAGCTGGAAAGGGTTGGAGTAAAAAAAACAGCACTGAGTTTCTTACTATAGCAGTGTAAGAGCATGCATTAAGCCACAGACCCACAGAAGCAGATCTCTACCCCATTAGAAAGGATTTGAGATGTAGACTATGCCGAGAAGCCTCAGGAACAGCCCAACATATAGTGGCAGGATGTAAGATGAAACAGCATATACTGAACAGCAGAACGAAGTGACTGGCACTGTACATAAAAACATCTATACAATGTGCGGGCTAGACTTTTTCAAGTTTAGACAAGAGATTCCACAGAAGGTCACAGAGAATGACCTTTTTCATATATGTATGTGGGTGTGTTTAGCAAAGTTTGGCAAACTAACAGAACAGACGTTGACTTACTTGAACGTCCATTTTCTGGATGCTGCGGATACACTCCATAGCTGGGGACCAATCCTCTTTTCTGACAGCAACTGAGAGAACTTTTAAATCAATTTCCTCCCTCACTCTGTGCTCTAGCCACACCCCCTTTATCCTAGATTCCTCAGTCTTGAACGAAGGTGTAGAACAAACTGGATACAACACAATTTTATTAACAACAGAAGAAACAACAATAACCATAACCAAACAGAAGCAGGCAGCCAAACAAACGGGAGGGAATGGAGTGTATCTGCAGCACCCAGAAAATGGATGTTCAGGTAAGTCAATGTCCGTTTTCCAGTGTGCTGCGTCTACAATCCATAGCTGGGACATACCCAAGCCTAATCCCCAGGGGTGGGAGGCTGACTGCCTCTCGTAGCAGACTCTGCAACCACACTTTGTAAAACCCTCCATCCAAAAGACGCCTCCGCCGAAGCATAAGCGTCAATTCTATAATGTCTGATGAAAGGCGACAGCGAAGTCCAAGTAGCAGCCCGACAAATATCCAGTACAGACGCCTGTGTCGCCCAGGCTGCCGAAGCGGCCGCACTCCTGGTCGAGTGAGGCAAAATCCGAGCCACAACAGGACGGCTCTGATGCTCATAGGCCAATGAAATGCAGGCTTTAATCCAACAACCCACCGTAGCCGATGACACCTTCTGGCCCATGGAGGCTGGATGAAAGGAAACAAGAAGAGCTTATGTCCTCCTAAATGACGCAGTCGTGCGGATGTAACGCCATAAAGCTCTGCAAACGTCAAGTGTGTGCCAAAGAACCTCGCGGTGATGCTTGGGGTTAGTACAGAAATCTGGCAAAACTAATTCTTGAGAACAACGAAACCATGAATTAACTTTAGGAGTAAATGCTGGATCAAGACGAAGCACCACCGTATTGGGATGAAATATGCATAAATCTTTCCGAACAGATAATGCAGCAAGCTCGGAGATACGCCGGGCCGATGTGATCGCCAGCAGAAACGCCACCTTAAAGGAGAGAAACTTAATCGACACTGAACCCAGGGGTTCAAACGGTGGGCCCGTCAGAGCTTGTAAAACCAGACACAAATCTCAAGAAGGGTACCGGTGGACCGTGGGTGGCCGTATGTTGGTGGCTCCATGAAGAACACCCCGGATCCACAGATGATGAGACAAAGACTGATATGGTGGGCAGGAGATGACTGTGGAGAGAGTTGCGACTTGACATCTCAAGGTAACCGGAGCCAAGCCCTTGGCCAACCCCAACTGTAAAAAGTCCAGCACATCCTGGATGGCTGCTGAAGTAGGGTCCACATGATGGGCAGCCGCCCAGCAACAGAACGTCTTCCACGACGCCTCATAAATTCTGGTAGTGGAGGAACGACATGACGCCTGAATCATGCCAATCACCTCCTCCGACAACCAGTTTTTCTTTAGGATGACCCGTTCAAATGCCAAGAGGCCAACTGAAGCCATTGAGGCTCTGGATGGAAAATGGGCCCTTGGCATAACACGATCCGATGAGGAGGAATCACCCACGGGCTGCTGACGGAGAACTCCACGAGATCTGCAAACCAGGGGCGGCGTGGCCAGTTGGGAGCCACCAACACCATCTCCGCTCGTTCCGCCACCATCTTTCGCACCACCTGTTGGATCAGAGCAACCGGAGGAAAGACATACAGCAGGCCTGACGGCCAGCGACATCTGAGGGCATCCACACCTTCCGCTGAGGGGTTCGGATAGCGGGACATGAGCCGAGGAAGCTGGGCATTGGAGGGACTGGCAAACAGGTTGATCACTGGTGTCCCAAACCTGAGAGTCAATTCCCGGAACAGGCATGGATGTAGCTGCCATTCGGCGGGGTCAATCAGCTCTCTGCTGAGCCAATCTGCCTGAACGTTTGCTGCCCTGGATATATGATCTGCGCAGACCAACAGGAAGTGGCGCTCTGCTCAACTGAACAGTCTTTCTGACTCAAGCATCAGCGCTCGCAACCTCATACCCCCTTCTGTTCACATGCGCTTTTGCGGACATGTTGTCCATGAGGACCAACATGTGGTGCCCCCGCACCTCCGATTTGAAGTGAAGAAGCGCTAGCCAAATTGCCCTTAGTTTGAGGTTGATGCTGTGGTGATGCTCCAGCGGGGAGCACCTGCCTTGAGCTACCTGGTTCTCTACATGTCCCCCCCAACCATGTAGGCTGGCATCTGTGGTGATCACCACCCGGTTCTGATCCAGGAAGTGGCAGCCCTGTAGAATGGCTGGAGACCTCCACCAACGCAGAGACAGACGGACTTGGGGAGGCAGAAACACTTTCTTTGATGAATTGGCGGAGCCCTTCCTCTGGAAAGGGAGGAGCAGCCACTGTAATGGGCGGGAATGCCTGCAAGCCCAAGGCACAATGTGGATATAGGACACTAGTTTTCCTAGCAGTTGAGAAAGGGTTGATAAGGGCACCGATCTTAGGGTCAGGACCTTGTCCAGTAAGGCTGTGACACTTTGAACCCTCTCCGGAGACAAAAACACCTGACCTTTTGTCAAGTCTATCACAGACCCGAGGTGTAAGATGGACGTTGATGGGACGAGCTGACTCTTGTCCATGTTTATGGTGAAGCCATGCGCTCGGAAGGTGGAAAGCACCAGCTCCATGTCCCGAACCGCTCGCCCCTGGGAAGACGACAGGACCAGTACATAGTCGAGATAACTAACAGCCTCACCGGAATCGAATGAAGAGTAGCTGCCACCGGCGCCACCAGTTTGGTGAAGGTTCTGGGAGCAGAAGAGAGTCCAAAGGGCATGGCACAGTACTGGTAATGCTTCCCAGCAAATTCGAATAGCAGATATTGGCAATGAGACGGATTAACTGGTACATGGAGGTAGGCCTCGCGTAGATCCACAGATTGCATCCAATCTCCCTGGCGCACTGAGGACAGTATTGACCGCAGAGTGCATCTTGATGCGTCGGTAGCGAACTGCCAAATTCAGCTGCTTCAAGTTGAGGATGCCCCTGACCCCTCAGGAATTCTTTGGTGCCAGGAACAGAATTGAGTAAAACCCGGTCCCCTGTTGATCCAACGGTACCCGTTCTATGGCTTTGATGTCTAACAAATGTGTTATTTCCGCCAACATGAGATGATAAGGTTCTGCGGAACATGGTATCGGGCACCTGACAAAACGACTTGGGGGTCGATCCATGAACTCTATTCGTAGACCTTCGGAAACCGTACAATGTATCCAAACATCTGAGGTCGACAGTGTCCACTGCTTGTGGAAGTCCTGGAGGTGACCCCCCCACTGGGCCTTCCGGCGGTGAGTCATTTGCCCCGCCAATAGGGTTTGGAACCGGCCCCACGGAATGGACATTTCGAAGGGATCTGTGATCTGCCCATCTTGAAAACGTTGTCTGTCCGAAGAATGGTCTGCAGTATGGAAGGACTGTCGGTAGGTAGAGGGCCCCCCAGACCCAGAATAGGCCCAAAAGGGCTACCATTGTGAATACGGGTAAAAACGCCTGTCTTGCTTACGAAAAATCGAGGATAAGGACCGCTTGTCCTTATCCTCAACGAGGAGCAGTTCCAACATGGCCCCAAACAAAGCGGAGCCCTTGTACAGGGCTGAAGCCAACTTCCACTTCGTTTTAACATCTGCCTTCCAGGGGCAAAGCCAGAAGAGCCTCCGAGATGTTAAAATGGAGGTGAGGGCTTGAGAAGCAAATTTCACCAAGTTTAAGGAAGCATCAGCCGAGTACTCGGTGGCTGCTATAATTTTGTTGACATCTTGATATAAGCAAGTCTCCTCAGGCGGAAGCAACTCCTGCAGCTGACGCAGCCAGATTAAAGATGCACGATTGAAGAAAGAAGTAGCCGTAGCTGTCCTGACGGCCCAGGCCACCGCCTGATGTGACTTACAAAGGGCCAGTTCCGTGCGTCTGTCCTCAGCTTTTAGGCCATCCAACAGATTGGACATTGGTCTTACCTGATACGTCCGTTCTCACTGTAGAGAGGCCGTCTGTCAGGTTGGGGAGTGACTCCCTCTATGCTCTATAGGCTGAGTCGACTGGTAATTTGAATAACTCCGCCCTCCTAGCCCAGTGTTTTGGCGAAGGCGTAATCATCGACTGACGTGTCTTCCTAAAACGATAAAGAATTAGTGATCCACCCCCCCTCAAAGAACGGGCTGGAACAAAGGGAGGGGCTGACAGATGGCCTCTCTACAGCGAGAACGGACGTATCAGGTAAGACCAACGTCCATTCTCCGCCTGAGAGGGCCGTCTGTCAGGTTGGGGACATACCAAAGCCAATGTCCACCAGGGAGGGAAGATCCGGCCCCCAATCCAGTCAAGAACGATGCACCGTCTGTAGTACTCTGCGACCGAAAGCCGCATCCGAGGAAGCAAAGGAGTCCACCCGGTAATGCCGAATGAACGGAGAAATAGATGTCCAGGTAGCAGCCCGGCAGACTTCCTCCAGAGGAGCCCTGGTAGCCCAGGCCGCCGACGTAGCCGCACTCCAGATAGAGTGTGCTGTTATTTGAGAAGGTACCTGCAAATGCTGACGTTGCTAAGCTGTTGCTATAGTCGCTCTAATCCAGCGACCTAAAGTAGAGGTGGAAACTCTGGCTCCAATGTTCTCAGTCTGAAATGAGACAAAGAGAGCTTCGGTCTTTCGAAATGACACTGTGCGAGAAATGTAGATTTTCACTGCCCGGCGGACATCAAGCGTATGCCACGCCCTTTCAAGACGATGAGACGGACGGGGAAGAAATTAGGCAATATCAATTCTTGAGATCGGTGAAATAAAGTATTAATTTTAGGCAAGAAGGCCGGGTCTAAACGGAGAACGACCCTGTTGTTATGAAAAATGCAAAGGTCTTGACGAATAGACAACGTTGACAATTCGGAAATACGGCGAGCTGAGGTAATTGCTATTAAAAAGGCCACTTTAAAGGATAGAAAGCGGAGGGAAACCAATCGAAGAGGTTCAAATGGAGGTTCCATGAGAGCCCGGAGATTCCAAGAGGGATAGCGGTGAATGACAGGAGGTCGCAAATTAGATGCCCCTTTCAAGAAAGTCTGAATAAAGGGATGCCGAGACAAGGGACAGTCCGAATTCCAGGACAAAATGGTAGAAAGAGCCACCACCTGCCGACGTAGAGTCGCTGGAGCCAACCCAGACGCGAACCCGTCTTCCAGGAAGGAAAGAACAGTAGGAACCGAAGCTGAAAGAGGATCCGTTGAGTAACGAGAGCACCAGTTGGAAAAGGCCGTCCAGGTGGCCTGATAGATCCTTCTGGTGGAACCCCGTCGGGCAGCCAACATAATGTCTATGGTTCTCGGTGATACCCTGGCATTCCTTAGGATGCGCCACTCAGCCTCCATACGGTCAATCGGAGAGATGTGGGGTCTGGATGACGAAGATTACCCTGGAACAAGGCGATCTGAGAATTCGGAATTGTCCAATGAGGTGCTACCGATAGCAACCGAAGGTCCGCATACCATGGCTGGCGGGACCACAGGGGAGCAACCAGGATGATTTCGGCCTTTTCCTCCAGAAGCTTCCGAATACACTTTGCGATTATTGGAAGCGGAGGAAAGGCGTAAAGCAGCCCGGGAGGCCAGGGACTGCGCAGGGTGTTCGTTGCTTCCACCCGAGGTTCCGGATATCAGGAAAAGAATCTGAGAACCTGATGATTGCAAGAGGAAGCGAATAAATCGACTGCAAGTGTCCCAAAACGGTCCGCTATTCTCTGAAAGAGATCCGGAGGGAAGGACCATTCCCCGTGATCCACTACCTGACGGCTCAGAGCATCCGCCTGGACATTCAAATTACCTGATATGTAATCCGCCGATAGGGAAAGTAGATGACGCTCCGCCCAGGCGCCCAAGCGAAGAGCCTCCCCGAGAAGTAATGGGGAGTGAGTCCCGCCCTGCCGGTTGATATGGGCTTTGGTGGAAATGTTGTCCGTTAGAACCAGCACGTCTTTCCCCTCCAAATAGCGTTGAAAATGAAGGAGGGTTAACCTGACTGCCCGTAGTTCCAGAAAATTGATGTTCCTGAGATGCTCCTGAGGAGACCACAGCCCCTGGGCCACTCGATGTTGAAGATGAGCCCCCCAGCCGAGCAGACTGGCGTCTGTCACCACCGTAAGTCGAGGAGGATCGCGGAAACACGTTCCCTGTTCTAGAGCCCAAGACTTCCACCAAAAAAGAGATGCCGAGACCAGAGGAGTCAGGTGAAATTTGATAAGAGAAGAACCACGCCCAGTCTGCTGAAGAGGGAGCAGGAACCACTGAAGGCGTCTGCTGTGCAAGCAAGACCAAGGGACAATACCGTAGGTAGAAACCATTTTTCCCAACAAACAAGACAACTTAAGCGCTGTGACAGAAGGTTCCGAAAGACACTGTGCTACTAAGGCTCTTAGACTAGCCTGGCGCTCCGGAGACAAAGAAACCTTTAAGGCAATAGTATCAATAAGTGCACCTAAATGAACCAAACTGGTGCCCGGATCTAAATGGCTCTTGGGAAAATTTACTGAGAAACCATGATCTTGAAGGAGAGACAAGACCTTGGCATCATCACGCTGCGCCGAGGGCAGTGAAGAAGACAGAACTAAAATATCGTCTAAATAAAACTGAAGACGAACACCCAACGAACGGATGTGACCCACCAGGGCCGCCATAATTTTGGTGAAGACCCTGGGGGCGGAAGAGAGCCCAAAGGGGAGAGCCCTGTATTGATAATGCTCCCCCATATAAGTAAAACGGAGAAATTGTCTATGGGCCCGTGCAATGGGAACGTGTAGATAAGCTTCAGTGAGATCAACTGAGGCAAGAAAATCTCCCTGACGAACACACTCCAAAATGGTAAACAAGGAATGCATTTTGAACCGGCGATATTTAATGTACCGGTTCAAAGCCTTTAAGTCGAGAATGGGGCGCCACCTGCCAGAACTCTTACTAACAATAAACAACCTGGAGTAAAAACCCAAACCTCTTTGGTCCACCGGAACAAGTTGAACAGCTCTAATCTCTAACAGGTGCGCAATGGCAGCCGAAACCAACTCTCTCTTACCCGAATCCCGAGAGACCGGGCAAGGGATGAACAACGGGAGAGGGGGAGAAACGAACTCCAAAAAAAGACCGGATCTAAGGGTGCTAAGAACCCAACTATCAGAAGTGACAGATTCCCACTGATGGTAAAAAAGGGCCAGACGACCCCCGATAGGGGCGCTTAAGGTAGCATCAACGGGATCTGCGTTGGAAACGACCCCTCCCCCCACGAAAGGATTTCCGGGGTTGGAACTTTCCCCCTTGGCGAACCTGGGAATCCTGCAAGGAAGGTCTGCTTGGAAAGGACCGTTGGAAACGTTGCTGGTAAAAGGCGAAAGATTTATACGAACACTACTATGTTCATATATCTACCTATAAGAAGTAATAGTATATGTATATGTAGGACAAGATAAAAGTTTATGTATTTATTTATGCACCATGGAACCGAAAATGTTTCTGATTGTATTGATTTGTATAAATAAAAATTTAAAAAAAAAAAAAAAAGGAAACGTTGCTGGTAAGTACCAGACTCGGGAGCACGAAAGGACTGGGTCCGAGGGAAAGCCGAAAACCTGTTATCAGATCTGCGAGAAACTGACGGAAGAATCTTGCACCTGTCCCTCGTTTCCACCAAAAATGGGTCCAGAGCAGGGCCAAAGAGATGACCAGGGATATACGGAGTCGCCGCCAGCTGCCATTTGCTCTTCATGTCAGTGCTCCAATTCCTGAGCCAAAGAAGCCTACGAGACGTGATTGAAGAGCCGAGCGCCTTGGCCGCAAATCGGGATGCATTTAATGTGGCATCAGCTGAATATTCGAGGGCGGCTGCTATCTTGTTTAGATCCTGTCGCGATCGCACATCAGAGGTTGGAAGGCGTTCCTGCACAACAAAGCCGCCCTATTAAAAAATGAGGCCGAGGTAGAGGCCTTGATAGACCAGGCCGCAGCCTGGTGCCCTTTGAGGAGAGTGCGTTCCGCATGCCTGTCCTCCGGTCGGAGAGAATCCTCTGCCGGACCCGTTGGATGGGAAGAGTTGCAGAGAGCCACAATAGGTGGGTCCACAGAAGGTGGCATGAGTAAATCCGACAAGGCCGTAGCAGGATTATAAAGGCGCTTGTCCAGGCCATTGGGGCTAGGACCGGCCCCAGGCACCGCCCATTGGCGTGACAAGACATCCAGGAACAATTTCGGGCAGGAATGGTCTCTGGGTTGACAGAAGGCTCAGCAAACATGGCGGAGGCTGGATCCGCATTATCAGCAGGGGTGGTAGCAGGAGGGACAACTCCCAGACGGGTGGTTGCAATGGCCTTGTGAAGCAATGACCGAAAGAGCTGGGGCCGAAAAAGGCCAATAAATGGAGCCTGTTCGGGCAAGGGAGTGTCATCATCGGACAAGGCAGAATCAGCTAAGTCCTCATGCTCTGACACAGAGGCCTGCTCCACTCGATCAGGAGAATCGTTCAGATCTTGTTCTGAGATGGAATCCTCCAATAAGGGCGGATCCTGTGATTGGGAAGGTCCCTGAGGTCTGGGAGGCTGTTGGGATTGTTGAGACAGTTGAGGCCACGGGGAAACAGAGCCTTGCTGAAAAAATTGAGAAAGGCCTAGTTTAAAGGCCCTGGCCAACATAAGTTCAAAGGCCTCAGGAGAATGAGTTCCAGCCGAAGATGAAGAAGGCAAGGGAGCCTGAGGAACCCGATCAGCTGAAGGTCCCGGTTCCCCAGGAAGCACTGATTGGAACATTGGTTCCGTGCCAGGTATTGGGTCAGGGCCTTCCTGAACAGAGACATCAGGCGAGAGTTCCCTAATAGAACTGCCTGCCACAGAAGGAACAGGTGATCTGGCCCTGCTAGAGGAAGCAGCCGCTGGTAAGGAGCCCCCTTGAGCCGCTTTGCTCTGGACCTTCTTAAAAGCCTTCTCTATCGCCTTGTGGCGACGTTGTTCCTCCTTAGATTGAAGAGGCTCAGAACCTTCTCCGCCTCTGGATTTCTTGGCCCGTTTAGAATGGGGAGGATCCTTAGAAGAGCCCTCCATCGGGTCCCCCAGGGCCGGCCGTTTACGAGAGGAAGGGTGCTTTGCCCTGCGAGGGGAACCAGAAGCGTCCGCCATCTTGGGAGTCGCCTGAGGGAAAACAAAATGGCCACCGCTAGTAAAAAGGGGCGCGAAATGGCTATTGATCCACCGCCGCCCCTGGGGAACTAAACGAGGTACTCGCGGTTAGCTCAGGGACGATCGCCAGCCTTAGCTGTTAACGCGATCAACAAAGGACCCCCATGCAAGATTCCCCCTTTCAAAAGTCAAGCCGCCAGCTCAAACGGCTGTTAAAGCGGCAATAAAAAGGGCCCAGGCCGCTGAGACAATCCGAAAGGAAGAGAGGCTTCGCTCAATCCTCTCTCCCCCTGGCGCTCCATAACAAGCAGGCAACTTACTGTTCGAGACTTCGTAACCCGGCGTGAAATAGGGAGACAGGGACCTAGCCCCTGAAAGGATTCCTGCGGCTCCGCGGTGAGAATAAACGGCTACCGCCTGTCGCCTGGCCCTCTGCGGCTCCAGCTGCCCGGTCAAAGCCGGTTAACGCAGCGATTTGCCCCTTGGGAAGGGAGCGCAATAACCAGCTGGCTCAAATAGATGACAAAGCAGAGCCAGCAGCACTTTTAAAAGGCTAAAAAGTTTGAAAGAATTAATCTCAAATCTAAGCTGGGGAAGACACGTCTGCCAGCATAGGCTGAGTCGTAACACTGGGCTAGGAGGGCGGAGTTATTCAAATTACCAGTCGACTCAGCCTATAGAGCATAGAGGGAGTCACTTCCCAACCTGACAGACGGCCCTCTCAGGCGGAGAACAGCAGAGACTATCGATTGAGTAGTGAGATTAGCTATAGGAGTGTCCACAGACGGTAAATCCAACAGCGTCTCCAATTCGGGAGCTGAGCACTACAATTTCTTGTCCTGATTGTTAGGTGCGGTCAGAGACCCCGGTTGGCCCCATGGCGCTTGAAGCACATCAATGAACAACTGGGGACATGGAATAAAATCCTTCTCCTGTTTGGCTTGCTTGAACAAGGCATCATGTGGACCCACCTCCGGCTGAGATGTAGGAGTTGCGCCCCCACCGATCCCAAGTTTGTTGTCAAACGTGCCTTGTGGAGGAGGGATTTAAACAAAGACGGGCAAGACAAGCCCGTGAAGGCAGGACAGTCAGGCAACAGGCCCTCATCCTCGAAAAATTCGAGATCTTCAGGGCACCTTTCCTCATTATCCAACTCCTCCGATGAATCCGATACCTGATGGAGTGGAGATCGTGATCTATGTCCCTGGGCACGTAAGCAGTCTCTTGCCGAACCACCGATGCCTGACTCTGAGCCGATTGATGGGCTCCAGCCGCCATGATTGTGGCTAGGGCCGTAGACAGCATGGCCTGGAAATCGACCTGTGAACCCGCTGGAGTTGGGTCCAGTTGCAGACCCGCCACTGTAGGGGTAAAGGTAGCAGACGGGGCCTGTCTGGCAGGTGGTCATGAAAAGTCCACCCCTGCAGCCGAAACATCTGGCATGGACTGTGATACCCTCTTACTCAGGGCCAATGGAGTAGGGAACACCTGACCAAACACAGAAACTTCACAAGCCGGTGAAAGTGTTTGGGCTCTACTTGGCTCAGGGTTGACCAGCAAAGCCACGGCCTGCCTGGCCTTCTCATATTGTTTTTCAAACGCCCTGTGACGGCGAAGGGCATCTTTGTCACCCCCTGTGGACTTCTTGGAGTGGTGCGACCTGTAACTGGTGGAGGCAGATCTCTTGTCCTTCTTCTTCTTTGGCAAATTTGCTGACCTAACAGGGCTGGTTTCCTGTTCCAGGTCAGATGGAAGGGAAGAGTCTGCCATAACCACAGAGGCAAATGCTGCTTAATATCTTGAAATTATTTTGTTTTGTAATTTCTCTCTTTTATTTATTATTATTATTGTTATTATTATTTATTTATTTTTTATATATAGAAGAATATAGAAGTGGTAGAACAATGCAGCAAGCTTTGGCAAGGATTAGGCCCCAAACGATTTAGCCACGTGGAGTGAGCCTGCAGGCCTCTCCAGGGCATGGGTCTAAGACCCCACAGGTGCACTGGTCTCCAAGGAACAGTCAGAAGAACCTAAAACAAGCAGTTAATGTAAATAGCCCAGGCCAAACTCCACATACGCCCTTCCCAGTCTAACAGTGGCTGGTTAGGCCTGAAATGAAGGAATCAGCCAGAAATGGCATGGGGACTCAGCAGTGGTAGTGCCCCCAAAATGGCGGCCACGCCCAGCCCAAAACACTCAAGCCGCGCCTGCCATGAGGAGCAGGGCCCCAGGTTACAAAGTAATGCAGTGGGCGGCTAGCGATCATTGCAGCAGCCGCTCAGCCCTCCGAGATCACTTTTCTTCATCTTCTGACGAAAGCCCCATTTGCTGGCCATTTATTCACGGCCCCGCCTGCAGATCTCTGACGGGACGGAAGTCGGTACACAAACAAGCCGGGAACAAAGCCAGCTGCTGGGAGCCAAATGCAACAGCATTTACTTGCCTCGCCACCACCTCTCTTGCCAGGAAACCTCCAATCAGATAAGGAACGAGGTAGGGGTTACAACGGCGAACCGCCCAGCCTCTCCTCCACCGGCAGCAAGTACTTCCAGCCGGATCCACCCCGCAGGTACAGATACCGGCAGCTGGGAGCGCTGGGAGCGCGAAGCACGACCCGACCTGGCCAGCAGGCACGCAATCGGTAATACAGCAGACGCAGGCAATCAGTAAAGGAACAAAACAATAACTAAACTTTACCGAATTGAGCTGAAAGGAAAAAAACAATATGTATGCTAATCAAAAATAACCAAAGGCCTAACGCACTAACCTAGAACACAGAGAAAAAAAATCCACCTCAGTCTGTCAGCAACTGAGAGAAAGACTGAGGAATCTAGGATAAAGGGGGTGTGGCTAGAGCACAGAGTGAGGGAGGAAATTGATTTAAAAATTCTTTTAAATCAATTTGCTGTCAGAAAAGAGAATTGCTGTCAGAAAAGAGAATTGGTCCCCAGCTACAGAGTGTAGACGTAGCACACTGGAAAATTAGGCAGGAGATAAGGTGAAATGGATAGGATCAAACATATTACCGGAATATCTTTGGAAGAGATGAACGTGCATTATTAAGGACAGGTTACAATGATGCATTTATTCATAATAGTCACCAAGATCTGAACTCAACTCACCTAAATAAGTAGTAAATATAAAGTTTATTCTGAATTATTTTACAAATTTCTTCTGAAAAACCTGCCAAATGCTCATGTAAGCTCCATAAAATAAAGAAAGATGTTTATATAGATCTTAAGAAAACAGAATAACAAATTCTAAAGCAGGTAACTTAAGTAGTTAAATCAAATTGCATTCCATTTGGCAGCACATTAATGTCTTACAATAGAAGTAAAGGCAGATTTGTCAAGTAACCAGTAAATACATGTCTCAGCTAAAAAAAAATCCCCAAGAACTTTAAAGATGTATAATTAATATATGAATTTCACTTTTCTGTTTAATACAATAGTTACCAAGTTGCTAAAGCTCACAGAAATAGCAACATCAGGTAATCTTACCTGCCATGTCTTAGCATTCTAATAGAAGTATCAAGTATTAAGAAAGGGTAACTTCATAAGGACTGTATAAAATGGTACACAAAGTGGTTCCTATTTTGTTAATCCAATGAGAACTATAAATTCTGCTTGTGCGTTTGCCATAAAGACCAGCAAGTTCAGTTGACATTAAATTTCTTCAGTAATTTTTCTACTACCAGATGGAATTTGCTATTCTAAATTACAAGGTTTAAGATATTTTAATTAATTGATGATTTCAGAGTTTGATGAAATCTATGTTCATTTAATGTTTCACTGCATGTTCAGTAGAGACTGCCTCTCCCCAATCACATCAATCTCCCTTATGAGATCTAGCAGTGAGAGCATGCTGCAGATTCCACCAACTAGGGATTTACATTTGGTGGATTCCAGATGTGTTTCTTCTGCCATGGACCCATCTTATTGAACATTCTTCTCTCTCAAATTACATTAGTTCCATCACTTTTGACATTTTGAAAGTCCCTCAAGACCTGGCTATATAATTAGGCCTGGGACTCCCAGGGAACCAGAGACACACTCAGATGCCAACTTTTATTCTTCCTTTGTCGAGGGTTTGTATATTTGTCTTAATAATAATATTTATTTTATAATCTGAATTATTTCTTGTTTTTAATACTTATTGTTTGATTGTTGTACACTACCTAGAGTTGTATTTTCTGAAATGGGCAGCTATACAAATGTAAATAAATAAAAATAAAAAATATATCCAATTGAACTTTTAAAAAATCTCACCCAAAAGTTATCTATAATTTGTATACCTGTATATTAATACTATACAATGAGACCTAAATTAGGGATAATCTATTAATATAAAATCCCCAAAGTATAGCTGCCTTAATTGTGGGCTACTCTAATGTCTGCTACCCAAAGTGTGGTGAAGTATGACTACTGACTCATTCTCATCAAGTACAGAAGTAGTACTTGATCACAAATGACTAATACAGGATGGTGAATCTCTACAAATTTCTTGGTTACAACCTTGTGTAAATTTTAAGTAACAGATGCAATAATATACTTTTACAGACTAGTTGCATAATATTGATCTATAGAAACATACTATTCCCAAAGCATCTCATATGAACTCATATTTATACCTATCAGGATGGCATATAATACATTTCATGCTGTGGGCTACAGATAACCTTTGAGAAGAATGCAGTGGCTTGAAATCTGAAACATCATGAAGCAGAGAACAGTATAATATAATTATAAATTAATTAGTATTTAATTAGATAATTATTTTTTCTACTTCTTTACTCATATTCCCTATCATATTCAAATTGTAATTCAGTGACAATTTGATTCAAAGCCCAGAAATTGTACACATCTATGCCAAAAAAAGGAAAAGTATTTTATTTGCACAAGTAAACATTTTATTACACTTATTCTTTTTTATCCCTTGTAGTAGCAAAGATAAGCTTCAAAATATACACACAAATGCTTCAAAGAAAGTTGATTTCCAATTAATCAAGGCAGGTATCTTTAACACAGATGCCTTCACTTCATCCATAATGGAAATAGATCAAAAAATTTATTTAAAACAGCAAAACCAGGTTTTGCCCCAAATACATGCACCCATTTCAAATCAACTGCTCTTTCCGTTCTTACTTTTTTATGTACAATTAGCAGCAATGTATCAGGTTTCTTTGCAGAAATGTTCTGCATACAGAAAAGGCTCTTACACAAGATTACTTTTTTCTCTTAACTAAAGTTATATCATGTCAAATGAAAGTTAATAAGTGTTTCTTATTGCTTACTAATAAAATGTATTCATTTTTATTTTGCATATGTGTCATTATGTTTTGCAAGCTTTTAACGTAACTTTTGTTTTAGAACAGAAGGTGAGGGGTTTTTTTATAAAAAAAGGATTGCCACCTGTAATTTTAGGTTTTCCAGTTGATTGGTGTACTTGATCTTCACAATTTTTAAGGCATACAATATTCCAAATCTATAAATAGTTTCTGAAACTATTTATCTCTTTGAAAAATAGAATATTTACAATACTTTGCTGACATGTGATATCTGGGAGAAATGAAAACTATGCAACAACTTATGCACATCTTAGAATTGTATTTCTTTGATCCGATCCCCAACCCCCGGTCTGTGGCATACCAGTAACCGGTCTGTGCAAACAAGGGAAGCCCCATTGGCAGGATGGAGGCAATACACAAAACCACATCCCTTCCAGTCCGCAGAAAAACCTTTCTCCATGGAACCGGTCCCTGGTGCCCAAAAGGTTGGGGCCATTGCCCTATGTCACACTGCAACCTATTTTTTATACTATAGACTTCTATTAACTCAAAATAAATTTCTTATTCCAATTCTTAGGCATACTTAAACTAATGATATACTTCCAATTACATTAATTCAATTATATTAAAAATGCATGAAACAATTATGTAATAGATACAAAAATATTATGAAAAGACTTGTTTTGAAATGTTGGAAATTACTGCAAATTAGCTAGCCTTACTCCTTTGTTAAAGTATCAAAACAGGAATTTTACAATTTTCTTACTTCCTTTCACAAACTCACAACAAATCTGTTTAGCAATTATTTAACATTGCAGAATTATTTTTTGCCACGTACCGGTGGCTAATACCCAAAACTATGTATAGTAGTCTTGAATGCATAATTCAGTATATGAGAACAAATACATATTTTTTTTCACAAAACCACATAATACTGACAAATGTTTGTTTTCTTAATACATTAAACAGTTATGTAGTCACACATCTTTTAGCAATATCAGTCACTTGCACAAAAATAATCTTAAAATAGTAGTCCTGGTATCTATTTCCCATCTTTTTAAACAGAGAGAAAGAAAGATGAATCCAAGCTGCTACATCTCAAATCCCACATCCATTCTCAACCCAACAATCAAATTTTGCCATCTGGCTTAGCAGCCAAATATACTGATATAAATCCAGAATATAAATTAGGCATAGAAATAGCACACACAAATGACATACACAATTTCCTTTAAAAACCCTTCTTACCCTAATCTCATTCTCAGCATACACTACATGTTTATGACTTAGAATCTGCCAAGGACCACTGTAGTAACTATAGACCTTGGACTTCCATTAAATCCTTAGCACCAACTGTTTTTCAATCCTGGTGTGCATCAGAAACAAGGTTGTTTCTATTGATTGAAAAAAGGAGAGTGAAACCAGGAATATCTAGCCAAACTTAATATTAACCCAATGGTAATATAATGGTGGGATAGCTGTAAAGACCACTCAGCCAAATTAATTTCTAAACTACAGTCAAGCAAATTTAATAATATTAATGTTCAATAAGCATTTCCAAAGGTGCACATAGATGATTTACTACATTTCTCACTTTGATCAGAAGTTATAGCTTTTCTCACTCTGATGTCATTTATAGATACTAGGATTATATTCTTATGATTTTCAACCAGCAATACCACCATACACATAAAGAATACCAGCCTGGCACAGAATACAGTCATAATAAATCTTACAAAGCCTTTCCAAAAAAGATTTGTATATTAAATGTCCCTATGCAATCTCAGTTTACAGTCAATTTCACATGGTCCCTGAAAGCACATTAAATATTCCTGTGCCTTACTCTACAGCAGTGTTTCCCAAACTTGACCCTTTGAAGATGTATGGACTTCAACTCCCAGCATTCCTCAACCAGCCATACTGTCTGGGGAATTCTGGGAGTTGAAGTCCATGCACCTTAAAGTAGCCAAGTTTGGGAAACTCTGCTCTACAGGAACTTCATCCCTACACTGTAATGTCCCAAGTAATGTCTTCGTCTTAAAGAAGAAGAATCTTCAAAGAAAAACAAGAAAGTTCAGTTGCCTCTTTAAAAAACACCTTTGGGACAACCCATGACCTGGACGACTGAGAATCTCCATAGACATTCTACACAGTAACCACTTATATTAACCACTATATTCCTAGTGACAGCTAGGGACATTCTCCAAAACATAAGTGAAAAACAAAGTATTTAACACAAAAGGCTCCTGAACCTTTAAAAATTCACCTATGACTTGCCAGAAAATTTTCTAACCATTATTATTAATTGCCTTTGCATTTTCAAGATTAGTATGACAAAACTATAAATATAAATAATGGATAATTTCACCACAGTGAAATTATGGTAATGTTAAAATTGTAATATAATTTATGCAGTATTTCCTTAATATAGAAAGTATGTGTGGAGTATGTTAATATACTATTGTCCTATACATACTAAAATAGTCTGATGCGTAATTAGACGTGGAAATCTAAGTAATTACAATTAATTAGGGGGGAAAAGCTGCTCTGCAGCTTCAATTTTTTTTTCCTTTTGTTCAATTGTGTTCAATTCTCAGACTGCCTGGACAAGTTCCTGCAGTTTTCTTGACAAGATGTTTTAGAAGTGTCTTGCCATTGCCTCTTCCTTAAGGCTGACAGAAAGTGCCTGGTTCAAGATAACCCAGCTGACTTGTGCCTCAGGCAGTAGAACTCATAATCTCCCAGTTTCTACCTTTTGTAGTTTGATGCCTTAACCACCATACCAAACTGTCACTTGCAGCTTAAATACCTAGATTCATATTCAGTATTTGTCAGTGACTCTTAAAAAGATATACAGCTTTCTGACATCCAAAACCAATAAATGAAAAGTTAACAAATACAAAAAAAAGCACTATGGGTTTCTTTGTCATTGATTCAGATTCAGTAGTCCCAGCTACAAAAGTCCTAGCTACAAATGATACCTAAGTTTACAAAGTACATTTAACTGAACCAACTCGTTTTTTGTGTATGGACAGAATTAGTACCTGAACGGGAGATTTCTACATTTATTTGTTTAAAGTTTAAAAAAACAAAATTCCCCATAAACAATCTGCTGTATTATCTCAGTATCATCCTCATTCATTATTACAATAATTTTGTAGTGATAGAGCACACAAACATATGGTTGGTACAGTTTTAAGAGAACACTTAGAATTATTTAAGATTTCAGATTTCATGTTAAGGTTACAATATTTGACATGGATCTTTTAAAAATATTTCTCGGAGAGAAATAATTAAAACAGTGGAGAGAAATATTTTTTCTACTATGTAAAACCATACATTGTCAATGTCACTGGGATACTGGTAACAAAGGCAGGACTGCTTTCCAGGGAACAAAATTAAGAGGTGTTGTCCTAGAAAGCAAAACATGGACATATCTGCTCTTACTTCAGATCTATTTAAAAAACTGCAGTTGAGAAGCAAATCTTGTTGTACTAACTTTGAATAAGTTAGTACTTATTCATTGGCCATCTCAAGTTAAAGAGAAGGATGGAGAACAAAATGGAGTTTTCATATTTAGGAATTGGAGAGGTTCGTCCCGCACTAATAAGCTTGCGGAAATGATCGTAAACGAATAATTTGGGCTTTAAAAGAAGTCTATTTCTAAAGTTAACTTCTCTGACAGCCAGCCCGATCTCTCTTGTCTTAATATAAAACAGGGATTCAGGCCCTTTCAAGAAGGCAAAGCGGGGGTATCAGACTCCAGGCCCGAGATGCTGGAACCTTTCCTTCCTACCTACCAATATCACAGGCCCCGCTGTGTGAATCGAGGGCAGGGTCAGGTCTCGGGACTCCGGGAAGGAAAGGGAGGGGGGAGAGAGGAATGGGCGCCAAGGACGCCAATGGCTTGGCTTGGGCTTCAAGAGGGAGCCTTTTCCCCAGCTTTTCTGACCTGTCCCTGGGGTCGATCCACGAAGTCTGCCGGGTGTTGTGGTCGATGTAAAAGACGCGTCCGTCGTAATCCCTCGCCTCCTCCCAGCCAGCGGGCAAAGGCAATTCCGAGCTCTCCCGGCCTCGCGGCCCACCGCCGCTGCCCCCTCCGATCGCTGCAGCGGGCACGACAGGAGGCGCCCCAGTCCCTGGTCCTCCGGGCGCCGCCGCCGCCGCCGCCGCCTGTTGCTGCTGCTGCTGCTGTCGCCGCCGTCTCCGTCCTCCGCTGAGCCACGGCATGGCTCCGCCGCCGCTCCCGGGCCGCAGCCTCGGCGGCAAGCGCTCTCCCTCCAGCAGCCGCTCTTCGGCTGCGGGGCTCCGAGTGCTCCGCGCTGCCGCCGCCGCCTCCAGCCCTGATTAGCGCGCGGCCCAGCCGCGTGAGGCCACAAGCGGGCAGCTCCGGCTGCAGCAGCGCCGCCGCCGCTCCGGATTCACCATTCTCTCGCCCTCCAGCCTCCTCCTCCGCCTCCGGCCGGACCCCGGGACCAGCCCAGCCGCCGCCGCCTCAGCTGTCCCTTCAAAGCGGCCCTGGGCCCTGTCCGAGGAAGCAGAGGCCACCGCAAGCTTCCCGCCCTTCCTTCCTTCCTGCCTCCGCCACCGGCCTCCCCTAGCGGCTCAATTTCGCAGTCTCGTCGGCTCCCATCCCACCGGCGCCCGCCCCGCCATCTTCCTTCGCACCCTCCCTTTTGCCCAAGAACACCCCCCCCCCTCTGTCCGCCTCCACTCCGCCCTTCTGCTGCTGAGGCTGAGGTTTCCCGGACAAGCCGGCGGGCAGGGGAGGTTCCCTCGGAAAGAAAAAGTAAGATGTGGGCCTGGGAGAGGAATGAAAACTTTGCTCCAGCCTCTCCTAACTTCGGCCTTGAGACCGCAGCGATGACGGACGGACGGACGGGACTTTTTAAAAAATGAGATTCTGAGTTTCCTTTCAGAACAAAGGAAAAGCGGAGCTTTGTTAAATAACCCGCTTTCCTGCTGTGTGTTGCAAACGGGGATACATTTCTGAACCGAACAAAATATTTGTTGTTGTTATTTGCGAAGTGGTGTCCGACCCATTGCGACTCCATGTTCCTCCAGGCCTCTCTGTCTTCTACCATCCCCTGGAGTCCATTTAAGCTCACACCGACTGCTTCTGTGACTCCATCCAGCCACCTCATTCTCCGCCCTCCCTTTCTTCTTTTGCCCTCAATTTTTGCCAGCATTAGGTTCTTCTCCAGTGAGTCGTTGATTCTCATTAGGTGGCCAAAGTATTTTGAGTTTTATCTTCAGGACCTGGCCTTCTAAAGAGCAGTCAGGGTTGATCTCCTCTAGGACTGACCAGTTTGTTTGTTTGTTTGTTTATTTGTTTATAATTTATTAAATTTATATACCGCCCTACTCCCGAAGGACTCAGGGCGGTGAACAGCCAAAAGATAAAAAACATATAATACAAACATTAAAAAACTATTTAAAATAAATTAAATATTTTGGCCCAGAAAATCAGATTAAAACGCCCCAATTTGGACAGATTAAAATTTAAAAAGTGATTTAAAAGAAAAGTTAAGAGAAGTTTGATCGCCTTGCAGTCCAAGGCACTCGCAGGAGTCTTCTCCAGCACCATAATTCAAAGGCCTCAATTCTTTGGTGTTCAGCCTTTCTTATGGTCCAACTTTCACAGCTATACATTGCAACTGGGAAATCCATAGCTTTGACTATACGCACTTTTGTTGGCAGAGTGATATCTCTGCTTTTTAGAATGCTGTCTAGATTTGTCATAACTTTCCTCCACAGGAGCAAGAATCTTTTAATTTCTTGGCTGCAGTCTCTATCTGCAGTGATCTTGGAGCCCAGGAAAATAAAATCTGTTGCTACTTCCATTTTTCCCCAACTATTTGCCAGGAATTGAGAGGGCCGGATGCCATGATCTTAGTTTTCTTAATCTTGAGTTTCAAGCCAACTTTTGCACTCCTTCTTCACCTGCATCAAGAGGCTCTTTAGTTCTTCTTCACTTTCTGCCATTAGAGTGGTATCATCTGCATATCTGAGGTTGTTGATATTTTTCCCAGCAATCTTAATTCCAACTTTTGATTCATCTAGCCCCGCCTTTCTCATGATGTGCTCTGAATATATGTTAAATAGGCAGGGCGACAGCATATAGCCTTGCCAGACTCCTTTCCCAATTTTGAACCAATCAGTGGTTCCGTGTCCAGTTCTCACTGTTGCTTCTTGACTCGCATATAGGTTTCTCAAGAGACAAATAAGATGGTTTGGTACTCCCATCTCTTTAAGACCTTGCCACAATTTGTTGTGATCCACACAATCAAAGTCTTTAGCATAGTCAATGAAGCAGAAGTAGATTTTTTTCTGCAACTGCCTAGCTTTCGCCATGATCCAACGTTAGTTGGCAATTTGATCTCTAGTTCCTCTCTCTCTTTGAAATCTTGCCTGTACTTCTGGTAGTTCTCGATCCACATACTACTGGAGGGAGCCTAGCTTGTAGGATTTTAAGCATAACTTTACTAGCATGTGAAATGAGTGCAATGGTGTGATAGTTTGAACATTCTTTGGCATTGCCTTTTTTTTGAATTGGAATGTAAACTGACCTTTTCCAATCCTGTGGTCACAGGAGTTTTCCAAATTCGCTGGTAAATTGAGTGTAGCACTTTTACTGCATCATTTTTTAAGATTTTGAATAGCTCAGCTGGAATACTGTCACCTCCACTAGCTTTGTTGTTCCTCAGATTTCCTAAGGCCTATTTGACTTCACATTCTTGGATGTCTGGCTCGAGCTCAGTGACCATCCCATCTTGATTATCAGGGACATTAAGTTCGTTCTTGTATAATTCTTCTGTGTAATTTTGCCACCTTTTCTTAATCTCTTCTACCTAGGTTAAGTCCCTGCCATTTTGGTCCTTTATCATGCCCATCTTTACATGAAATGTTCTCTTCATATCCCCAATTTTCTTTAAGAGATCTCTGGTCTTCCCTATTCTATTGTTTTCTTCTATTTCTTTGCACTGTTCTTTTAAGAAGGCATTCTTATATCTTCTAGCTATTCTCTGGAATTCTGCATTCAATTGGATGTATCTTTCTCTTTCTCCCTTGCCTTTCACTTCCCTTCTTTCCTCAGTTATTTGCAAAGCCTCCTCAGACAGCCATTTTGCTTTGTTGCATTTCTTTTTCTTTGTGATGATTTTAGTTGCTACCTCTTCTACAATGTTGCGAATCTACTTCCATAGTTCTTCAGGCATGCTGTCTATCAGATCTAATTCCTTATATCTATTTGTCACCTCTACTGTATATTCATCAGGGATATGATTTAGTTCATACCTGAATGGCCCAGTGCTTTCCCCTACTTTCTTCAATTTAAGTCTAAATTTTGCAGTGAGAAGCTCGTGATCTGAGCCACAGTCAGTTCTTGGTCTTGTTTTTACTGACTGTATAGAGCTTCTCTATCTTTGGCTGCAGAGCATATAGTCAATCTGATTTCTGTGTTGACCGTCTGGTGATGTCCATGTGTAGAGTTGTCTCTTGGGTTGTTTGAAAAGAGTGTTTGCTATGACCATCGTATTCTCGTTACAAAATTCTATCAGTCTGTGCCCTGCTTCATTTTGTACTCAAAGGCCAAACTTGCCAGTTATTCCAGTTATCTTTTGGCTTCCTGTTTAGCATTCCAATCCCCCATGATGACAAGGACAACATTTTTTGGTGTTAATTCTATAAGGTGCTGTAGGGCTTCATAGAACTGGTGAATTTCATCCTCTTCAGCACCAGTGGTTGGGGCATAGACTTGGACTACTGTGATATTGAATGGTTTGCCTTGGATTCGAACTGAGATCATTCTGTCATTTTGGGGATTGTATCCCAGTATTGCTTTTCCTACTCTTTTATTGACTATGAAAGCTACTCCATTTCTTCTGAGGGATTCTTGCCCACAGTAGTATACCTGAGGGTCATCTGAATTAAATTCACTCATTCCTATCTATTTTAGTTAGCTGATTCCTAAGATGTCGATATTCAGTCTTGTCATCTCTTGTTTGACCACGTGCAACTTGTCTTGATTCATATATTTTACATTCCAGGTTCCTATGGAGAATAGATCTTTTCAGCATCAGACTTTCCTTTCACCACCAAATGCATCCACAGCTGAATGTCCATTCGGCTTTGGCCAAGTTGCTTCACTCTTTCTGGCGCTACTAGTAATATCCCTCTGCTCTTCCCCAGAAGCATATTGGACACCTTCCGACCTGAGGGGCTCATCTTCCGGCGTCATATCTTTTTTCATTTTGGTACTGTCCATGGGGTTTTCATGACAAAGATACTGTAGTGGGTTACCATTTCCTTCTCCAGTACATCACATTTTGTCAGAGCTCTCTGCTATGACCTGTCCATCTTGGGTGGCCCTGCACGGCCTAGCTCATAGCTTCATTGAGCTATGCAAGCCCCTTTGCCACAACAAGGCAGTAATCCAAGAAAGGGGAACAAAATATTGGCACCCTCTTAATCGAAGGTCTACCCTGTGTAAATCATGTGGAAAGAGTGCTGCTAACGAGTCTGACTGGTTTAAGGTGTGGTGTACTTCAAATATATTAAAGGAAAAAGAAATATGCCGATGATCTGAACATGGAACTGTGGGACATGCAAAGGTCACAACTTCAGTTCGTATAAACTCAGTTAGGATATTCTTTACTGCGGAGGCATAAACACCTTATATTACATTTTTAGCATATTTAGCTATCAGTCATTTCAGTGGAATTTATGGTATTTTAAGTCGGTGCCTAACAATGAAATTGCTACAGGAGCTGCTCTCACTTTTATTTCTTGAAGGCTCATTGGTTGTTCCTTTTTGGGAAAGCAGTTAGGTTAAATGCGTAGTGGATTTACTGGTAATCCCTTTCTCTTGTCTTAATAACTGGTTTTAGAATGGAGCTAGTTCTTTAACAATCCTGTCCTTTGCTAAAGAAATTAGGCTGAATTTGTTTTTCTGAGGGTGAAAAAATAATAAAGTTTCCTCCTATGTAAATAATTTCTGAAGTATTCTACTTATTTTTAGACAGCCAGAAAAGGTTATTATTCTTCATGATAATTATTTAAGTATAGAGTTATAAGTTGCATACATGTAAACAATTGCATACTGTAATTGCTCCTAATTCAGTTTCAGATTCCAAACGTGTGTGTGGAGAGAGAGAGAGAGACTAGTCTAATCTAATCTAATCTAATCTAATCTAATCTAATCTAATCTAGTCTAGTCTAGTTTAGTCTAATCTAGTCTAATACAGTATAGATCTAAGGATGATCTCCATTTCTCTTCCCTTTCCTGGGACATTTTAAGGCAAAATACATTTTCCCAGTCTTTCCCACTTTTTCTCATATAAGTAATAATGCAGAAAACCCTGAACAGTGTTAGAAAATTGTGGACAGGAAGTTTGGCTTATTTTTTTTCCCTTTCTCAAGAAGCCAGGAAGCCTCTATTGATAACGAGAAGGGTTTTTTTTTAATTATTTAATTGCAATAAATATATGTATATGTATTTTATTTAATTACATTATATATATCTTTATACAGGCAATCCTTGTTTAGCAACTGCCTTATTTAGCAACTGTTCACTATTTCAGTGGTGATGAAAAAACAACTTTATGACTAATCCTCACATTTATGACTCTTGTGGTTCTGTAAAGCAAAGGGAAGCTGAGTAAGATTCCTAAGTACAGTTGAAATTTCATATAGCCGCCACTTTATTTAATGACTGACTTGCTGACAATAATTGCTAAATTGCTAAATTGCTGCCTATATACTGTTTGAATGAATGTTAAATAATGATTTGTCCACATATGTTAAAAAAGAAAGCTTATATGGGATGTTCTTATTTTTTCACATGACTAAAATCTGTTGCATTTTTATATTAAGTTTCATATAATTCTAATTTTTAAACTATAGATATATTTGTGACTAATTTCTACACATAGCAGTATAATTTGAGCAGAATGTATGCGTTATGAATTACATCTTTTGATTACATGTTGTAATTTCAGGAGCACCGATCAATAATTCTGGACAAAGAATGCTTTTTAAACCATGCAGAAGAATGTAGATGTTCACTGAAGAAATCAGAAGACATTTCATTCTGCTTCTCTAATGCCTGTGTGATCTGTAACTACATTAAATATTCCTTCCATATCAATGTCATTAATGAAAATGTTGAAAGGGTTGAATCTTACAAAATCACATTTAATACATCACCACTTTGTTGAGAAACTGTTATCAAACATTGTGATTTGAAGCCAACTCTGTATCTATTTGTCATGTCATCTGGTACATGCTTAACTAGTTTGCTAATCATAATGTCACAAATTACTGTATTTTTAAAATGCTTTTTGCAAATGAAACATTGCACGTATATATTATTCCCCAATCTAAATTTCTTAATTTTGTTAAATAAATTTATTTTCATCTGTTTATTTGACCAAATCCATTGACTTTGGTAATTATGGCATTGTTTTCAAGGTGTGAATGGTTTAGTGTGTTTAGAATACCATGATCTGAACACTTTGTCCAATGTTTTCAAAAAGTTTTATCGCTGTTGCGATAAGATCATTGTTGCCATATTGTACCTTGTAGGCCTATAAATGACCAGGCTTCATTTCAAAGAAGTTCTTCCTGCATTTATCTTATAGAGATAAATTTATCTCTAAATTTAAAGGAAAAGTGTCAAATGATGAGGAAAGATTAATTCATATAATCCGCAGTACGTAGATCATATACATTTTTGCATTAATATATGTCAAATAACAATTTTCTTAATATAAACAGGATTTTATCAAGTTATAATGTATATTTCCAACTATTAAGAAATATATGTCTCTGTGTGTAAAAAAATCTAAAATTATTTCCAATTCTGTTAAAGACCTTTAGTTCTGTTAAAAATTGTGTTTTGAGACCAAAGACAAAGTGCAGGTCTTGAATTTCAAAGAAGAAATGGCTTGATATCTGGATATCTAAGGAAGTGCCTTTTCCCATATCAGTCATCTCACTGATTAAAGGAACAGTTTAAATAAATGAAACATGGTGGTAGAGTAGATCATGTTAGTAGGTGGTCCTTTAACACTTGATATAATTTGTCTGATCCTTTTTTATTAGGAATCTCTAATGTGTTGAGATTGTAAATGGGATTTTACATTTAGGAAATTTGTAAATTTAACACTAGTTTTCATATTATATTACAAGTTCACTTACACATGACTCATGTATAGTCCATCTTTTTCTTTTGTTGTTGTTAACTACTTAATCATTTCTCTTGAAAACAGACCATGAGATAAGAAAGATACGATGGTACTGTCAGGGTTCCGACGGATTAATTAATTAAATCATGAGCTATTCCTCAGTTATTCATGTGAATAAGCTCCATACAATACAATATTGTACTACTTTTTGATTAATAACTGTATTTTACATAGAGTGTATACAAAGGACTAAATATAGGCTGTTCAAAGAGAAGTAACAATGTAGCTGAAAAATCAGATAAGTAACTGTCTTTCAAATCTTTCCTGTGCTTTGCGAAATGTAAATCAACATGGAAATATTGGAATTAATATATTAAAGATGCATACATACTTGTTCTCAAAACTAAGTTACCTTTATTTTCTACCATCCTGGTAGTTTAATATTGCTCCTGAGACAAAATTGCTTGGCAAAATGGTAGCAGCTAATTAACCTTCTTTGAGCTCAAAAGCTAAGCAAGATCAAAACAATCTGGTTAGTTTGGAAAGCTGAAAAAAAAATCACAGAAGGCAGTATCAAATTGCTGCCATATTGTTGCCAAGAAAACTATTTGGAAACGTCCATAAAATGACATGTCATTCTTACAATGGACTAGATTTTACTTTTAAAACCAAATTCGCATTACTGATTAACAAGACAATCTCAAAGTTTGTATAACAATTATATTATTTGTACACCTGTGTTTCTTTTATTCTCCCCCTCCCCCAAATACCTGCATGGATTGTTGAACTAATAAGAGGATTTTGCATAATATAAACAATATTTAACATCAGTCATTTTCAAGTCTAAAACTTGTCGTAACATGCCAAATTACTACATTGCAATATCTATTCATTTTTCTAAAAGAACAATATAAATTTCACATGTGGACAAACCAGTCTAGTTGGTAAATTTTGCTATAACAATTCAAGAAACCAGTATGGCTTTCGTCAGTTTCTCTTGTTCTTCAGACATCTCCCAGTTCTACAAAAGAATTCCTCCTTTTAGATGAATACAGTTTAGTTTTTCTTTTATTTATAACATATCCACTTTTGTTTACAATTGACATGATAAGATATTGATACGATGGAATTTCCTTTTTCCTTCCCTTCCCCTCAACCCTCATAAAAAAGCTTTCAAACACTTGTCTAGATCTTCAAGAACCAATATAGTTTATAAAGTTAAACACTTGGCTTCTCCATGAAAGGGGATAAACAGAATGAAATATAAGAGAGGAAACAAAATATATGGAAACCTTTATAGATGGGTGGTAAGGACAATCAATGATTTAGCAGTTTTTAGTCACATTTAATCTCCAAACTTCAACTGTTATTATAGCCACCTAGAATTTATGATACAAGAAGTTATTGTATTGGCTGAATTTGTATATGGCAGGGATGTCAAACTGGCGGCATGCACAGGCCCTGGCCACCCCAGCTCTGCAAAGGGGGGAAAAGTCATGAAAGGTCACATGACCGCAATGTGATGGCATGAGTTTGACACCCATGGTATATGGCAATAAAAATTACACATTAAACATGTTGTCATGGTCTAATTCCCAAGCAGAGTTTGGTAATGAACCATTATTTATACATTTGAATATTTGGTTTTATAGATTATAGATTATAGTATATCTTACTAGCAAGATGTTCAATTTTCTCTGATAGTCTGGATTTCATCGTTACTGTAGTAACATGCAGTAAGAAACCATCTGTTTTTTGTTCTTACCATGGAACCTATGTAGGATATAATTGAAAGACATCATAAAATACAGCAATCAGCCTCTGACATCTTTTAATTTTTTTTGTTTATGATACCACTTTTCTGTTTAAAAGGAACACACAAGACACCTTGAGGTAATCCTCAATGTACTGTACAACAATTCATTTAGGGTTAGGGTTAGGGTTAGGGTTAGGTTTACAACGGAACAGAAAAAAGTGATTTATGACTATTTTTCACACTTATGAGCATTGCAGCATCCCCATGGTCATGTGATTAGAATTCAGATACTTGGCAACTGGTTCATATTTATGACGGTTACTGTGTCCCAGAGTTATGTGGTCACCTTTTGCAACCTTCTGATAAGCAAAGTCAATAGAGAAGTCAGATTCACTTAACAACCATGTTATTAATAACTGCAGCGACTCACTGCAGCGACTCACTTAACAACTGTGGCAAGTAAGGTTGTAAAATGGGGCAAAATTCTCTTTTAGTTGTTTGCAGATCTGTTTTTTTATTATCTTTTCCAGGATCTTCCCAGGTATTGATGTTAGACTGATTTGTCTGTAGTTTCCTGGGTCTGTTTTTTTCCCCCTTTGTTGAAGATGGTAACCACATCATCCCTTTTCCAATCCTCAGACACTTCCACTATGCTCCAGGATTTTTGAAAGATTTGGTACAGTGGTTCTGAGATAACATCTGCCAGCTCCGTCAGAACCCCCAGTTTGTGGGGGCAATAAGCTGACTTTGTATAAATATACAAAAGTATGAAGGCTATTGCTTAACGCATTGTAAACCGCCCTGAGTCTCTGGAGAAGGGCGGCATATAAATCAAATTAAAAATAAAAAAATAATAATCTGTCAGTTCCTGGTTATTTATATTCATCAAGGTCAGATAGGTGTTCTCTTGCCATTTTCTTGCTTATTTTAATTTTTATTTCTGGTTTGACTTTTACAGTAGTTTTTTTGGTACATTGGGCTATAATTTCTTTTTGTGTGAAGATTGATGCAAAGAATGAGTTAAACAGCTGTGCTTTCTCCCTACTGCCTTTACTTCCTTGACATCTTCTCTGTTTAGTAGACTTATTGTTTCCTTGACTTTTTTGTTGTTATTAATATGTTGGAAGAATTTTTTTTTTATTATCTTTGACTTTTGTAGCAAGCCTTAGTTCATTCTGAGCCTTTGCTTTCCTAACTTCATCTTTGCATGTCCTGGCTATCTGCTGATAATCAACCTTAATTATGTGTGTCTCTTTCCATTCTCTTCAATCTGTTAAGGCAAGTTATCCTCACTAGTTCAACTGCTTCAGTACTGCTTCTGGTATCTTTTCATATATAAGAAATCACCGCTTTGCTGGAAAATTAATTGAAGAGAAGGATCTGATGTGTAATCTTGTACATATTGCAAAGTATGCTTTTTGAAGCATTTGCATGGCCCTAATATCTCTTGGATCTGTACTACTGCAAATTTTAAGATGCAGTCCTAGAAATAACTCTCCTTTGTAAAATTGGGGCAACATTTTATATAACTTACCATATTTTTCACACTATAAAATGATCCGGATTATAAGATGCACCTAGTTTTTGGGGAGGAAAACAAGAAAAAAAAATCTGCCTCTGCCTCCAGCAATTTGCCTCCTTGCAGCAAGCACCAAACGGCCTAGTCAGCTTCAGCACAGCCTTTAGCATGAGTAGCTGATTGATGGTTGCATCGGTTTCCCAGAACACTGCTGATTAGCTGTTCCAGGCTGCGGGGATTGCTACCACCCATCACCACCATCGCCGCCTATTGCCACCTCAACATGCCCCATTTTTGGTCTCTGCATGCCCCATTTTTGGTCCATTCCAGGCGGCAGCGATTCCCATTGCCTGGAACAGGTTAAAAATGGGACAAATGGAGATTTAAAACGGGGTGTACAGAGGCTGAAATGAGGCATGCAGAGACGGCAATAGGGAGCAGCAGCAATGGGCAGTGACAGCAGTGATGGGCAGCAGTGATCCTTGCAGCCTGGAACAGGTGATTGGCGGTATTCTGGGAGGCCAATACAACCGCCAATCAACCGCTTGTGCTGAAGCTGACCAGGCTGTCTGCTGCAAGGAGGCAAATTGCTGGGAGACAGAGGCCAAAGAGGCCAGCGGGTGGGTAGGGCTTTGGCAACATTAGCTCTATAAGATGCACAAACAATTCCACCCACTTTGGTGGGGGGGGGGGGGAGTGTGTCTTATAGACCGAAAAATACAATATGTGTAAAATAGATATGCACAACTATCATGAATCAATAAATTGCTATAAATCATTCTAATTGAATGGCTAATAATGCAAGATCTAAATTTGTATAAAACAAGTTTATAAAACTAAATCTATATTGATATGAAAATCTAATATTTACATACACACAAAACTGTATGAATAGTAAACATAATAGATATTCATATTACTGCATTTTAAAGTGTTCATAAATAGCTTCTTAATTTCATTTAAAGTTCTTATTAAATGAATCTTGCTTTCTTCCCTTTTCCTTTAGCTTTAAAATATAACACTATTGCATTAGAAAAATCATAAATATGTACAAATTTAATGGATTCAGACTGGTAGGTTAAGGTGCTCTACATATGGTCATTTGACAGAAACTCAAAACATGCTATTTTTTGTAGGGGTTGGATTCTTGATTTACTTGCCCTATACTACCATCTTGTGGTTATGATGGTTCATTATTTAATGCTTTCTCTTTCCGCACATAGTTTGTAAATTATTTTAAGTCTGTTACATAATATTTAGAAGAAGAAAGTAAAATTGCCTATTGAATTGCTGATAATTGTCTTTCTAATGATAAAATGTAAATTCAGTATTACTATTCATTGCTTCATTGACCTTTTAGCAGCCAACAGAATTCTATATACATGTAAATATTTAAATCTGGAGATAATTGGCAGATAGATAGATAGATAGACAGACAGACAGACAGAAAGACAGACAGACAGACATTGATATATATATTTTCTCAATTACTTAAAATTATTTATGAGTCTAATTTTATGAATAATATTCATTTTAAATCAGTACAATACTGTAATGTGAGATATACAAATGGAAATTAACACCTTCCTTTGAAAGAATTTGAGTTCATGATTTTTATTTCATGACTCATTCATGAAAGATACAGTTAAAACATTCCATTTGACTATCATAAAGATCACTTATTGCTATTACTATGTTTTCACATAGCAAATTATTAAATTTTTCTTCTTACTTACTTCTGTTATGTCAAAGGCCGAAGTATAATTTTAAAACAATTAGAAGTATAGTTATGAACTTGTTTAGGCATGCCATGACTCTCTATTCCCCAAGAAATGATGAAAGAATATTGAATCTTTCTAATAGCTTCTACTTTGTTTTTGGGTGTTACTTGAGGTGCTAATTGCTCTGTGGTATAGGGCTTGGTTACTTGAAGGGCCATCTTTCTCCCATAGTATCTGCCTGGCTGGCTCAATCTGGCAAGATGGTATACTCTGGCTTCCATTGATAAACAATACCATGTAACAGAATCCCAGAAGCATGCCTTCTCTTGTAGCATTATTTGCTTTCTGGAATGAGGTTACCCCCAAAATTCAAATCACTTCCACCCTATTAGTATTTTTTCACCTACCCTATGGCAAGGATGACTGATGCCCCTTTTCTCCTCTTTTGTTCCCTCTGCTTTTTCCTTACCAGCCTTAATTTTGTGCTATTTTTGTTTGTTTTTTGTAAATGTTGTCAAAGTTGTAACCACTGATACATTAAAAAGAGTTGGGTGACAAAAAAATGATAATTTATTATCATGATTCATTGCACAGTTAGATGTTCAGACGGGATTTGGCATTTTTGTCTACCTTTCGAGTCCTTCCAAAGACCTGGAATAGACAGAAGTGGTTGTTTGATGACATTATGGATGATGTCATAGGATGTAAGCTGTTCCAAATAAAACTGCCTTTTGCACTTCAATGTTGATGGTGAATGTCAATGCCGGTGGTGTTCAAGTGGTGCTCCAGTTGTTTTGGAATTGCACCCAGAGCACTTATTACTATGGTTCTACCTTTGCTTTTTTGCCACAAAAAGCTTTTTTGCTTTTTTAATTTCTACTTGCAGGTCTTTGTATTTTGCTATCTTTTCCATTCTTTTTCTTTTATTCTGCTGCCTCCAGGTACTACCATGTTCACTATCCAGACTTTTTTGTCTTTCTTATCAACAATTGTTAAGTCTGGGGTATTATGTGGCAGGTGCCTGTCTGGTTGAATTCTAAAGTCCCAGAGCAATTTAGCTTTTATTTTATGGTCCATCAGTTCTTGCTTGCAGGCAAATGAATATTTCTTGCAATCTTCCCATGCATCATTGTTGCTACTTTGTCGTATCATTATTTGTAGTCAGTCTGTGCAATCTTCTTGCAGCAGCTAATCAGGTGATCCATTTCTTCACCTTCTTTGCATAGGAAGGTTTTGTGTGCATTTGTTCCCTAAGGTTTGGTTTTGTGCAGCCAGAATTAGCCCCTTGATCTCTTTCTTCAACTGTCTTAGCCATTGCCAACAAAAACAGGTATTGATAAAGTCGGAACCTTTTCCACTAAAAGCCCCCCACTGATGAAACCCATCATTGAAGGATCAATAAATGAGCAGAAAGTCAGTTGATCATCAGTCAAGATCTTGAGTTTGTAGTTAAAGTGAACAGGATGGTCCAGCAAACTCTTTTGCTTTTCCCCCCAAAAGAAGCACATTAATAGTTTAGGTATCCTCCTTAATCCATGTCTGTTATTGGATTTGTATATTTTGATTGTAGCAAGGAGCTCACTGAGGTTAGGTCAGTGTGTTTTATGTTACTTTTTTCATATAGCTTTTTTAAGATGGAAAAAAAAAGGTGAACCTTGGGACTTTGCATATCAGAAATTCAGAAAATGCCTAAAGTAATTTTTACTGCATATCATCACCCGTGGAATAAGGGAAACAAACCTCTATCTCCCCATACCCAATCTAGACCAGCGGACACCAACTGGTAGTCCGTGGACCACTGGTGGTCTGCGAGAAAATGTTTGTAGTCCGCAGAAAAAAATATTTGCATTTTTTATATTGCACTAAATCAGGGGTCATCAAACTACGGCCTCTGGGACAGATACGTGTAATGAATGTTTGTGTTACTGCAGAGAGTCTCCCCCTTCAGGGTCTTTTTCTGTGAGTTGGAGGTGGGAGATAAATTGTGACCTGGGGTCTGCTTCAGCCTCCTGGTGTGGGGCTTTGGCGAAGGCTGGAGGGAAGTGCCGCTGGTGGCAAAGAGAAGAGGGCCTTGTTCCTGTGGGACTGCATCATGGCCTGGAACTGGCCGACCATCTCAGCCCACTGAGCCTCCAGGTGCCTGTACCTGGCCTTGCACTCCCACAGGTTTTCCCTCTGCTTGGAAAGCCTGTGCTTGTAGTCCTCAGTGAGGTGCTTCTGCTGAGCCTCCTTCTCGGTCAGATCCAATTTGAACTGAGCCAGCTGTTTTGCCAACTCTTTCTCATGGTGGCTGCTTAGCTCCAACAACTGCTTCACGTTGAAAGTCTCCTTCAAGTCCCTGGTTATCGACACCACCTCCTGGGAAACCCTGGCACAAGATCGATCGACATGGTGCACACTGATCCACCAAGGCTGCCAGACATCTGAGGACAGAAGAACAACCATAGCACAAGAGAAGTGAGCACTCTGCAGAGCTGCAAATGTTGAAACAATGGTGTGACATGTGGCAGATCATTTCGTGCCCGTATAGGCCTTATCAGCCACCTGTGGACACATCATGGACAGACCACAATCTGTTAGATGTCAAGGTCCTTGAACATGATGGATGAACATCACATGCCACTTAACCTTTGAATATAGCTGAGGTCAGAAAGCTGTATTTGCAAAATTGTGCAAAACATCAAATTGAAACAAACCCTAGACCCCACCCCCCTTGTAGCTAGGTAACTAGAGATCAAACATCGGCCATGTCAGAGCGGCAATCAGCCCATTATCTTGCTTGAGGTAATTGCCCTCAATTAGAGTCAGATCGTGATGTTCTCCTTGTGTATACTCTTGAAAAACAAACTGGAATACATTTTCTAATTAAACTCATATTTATTGTGAAGAAAATAAAACATCTCACTATCTAAATTAGTTACATTTTGGCAAACGATCCCCAGCCTGACCTTCCCTGGCTGGAGAACAAAGAAAAGTTTTTAGAAGAGAAGAATGGAATGTATACATGCGCAGTAGATACTGATAAGGACTTGGCAAGCTACGATAAGTCTGAAAGTTCAGAAATAAAAGTTCTGCTGGTAAATACAAAAACACAGTGACAGGCCAGAGGATGTTTTCTTCTGTATACCAAAACTAAGAGATAAACAAAATTCAGGCTGGTAGTTGCAAAGCTTCACCCCCCCAAAAAATCCACTTTTCTCCTGCACACTTTTCTCCCCCACCCCACCCCGTGCCCATCTCTCTCCTTTCTCCCCATTTCCATGCCAGCCGGAATTCTGTTCTCCATTTGGTCTTTCTTGTCAAGTCAGTTTGGCCTCTCCACTGGTCAGTAATGATTCCTGGTATACTACCTTCAGCACATTTTCTTCACTGTCCTTCAGATATTCTTCCAATGCCCTTTTCTCTGTTTTGACTGTCTGATGTACTTGCAACTTCTTCAGCTGCCTGATATTATTATTAATGTGAAAGGTGCTCTGGGTGCTACGAATGCTCTCCCTAGGATACCTAAACTGTAGGTTTTGGAGCAAAGCTTAACCCTTTTACAAATCTTAGTTGAGACATACTGTATTATCTCCTAAAGAGGTTTATCATAGCTAAGTCAGACCAAATATTGTGTGAAGAATCCACTGAGTCTTAGATTTTATTAGTCATATGGAGGAAGTTCTTGTAAAATTAAAACTTAATTTAAAAGTCTAAAAGAGAACTTCCAAAGAAAACCTGATTTGACATAATTTCTAGTCTTAGTAAAGAATTAGAAAGATATCTCAGTATACAAGTAGAGCCCCTGGTTTGTCTGATTGTTTTTTTTTAGAAACTACATTGTGATAGCCCCAGATCCGTATGCCATAGAGAAGTCAACCTTAGGATCTTAGATTTTTAATATGCTTATGATAATGGGTATTGCCATTGCAAGCAGCAAATCAGAGGATGGAATATAGTTTTTAACAAACTTGGACAAAGCAATTTATTAAGAATTTTGTACATTATCAACGTTTGCTTGTTTGTTCTATTTATACCAATTAGTTCCTTTTCTTCTCTTAAAGCTGTTTGGATGAGAAACAGAATTGTATTATCTGAATCCTAACATCCTTGAGCATCTTCCTTAAAACCATCTTTTAAAAATTCAGAATGTTACACGATGTTTTCCAGCATGCTGCTCCTTCCAATCCTTAGCATGGGGTGTTCTCCTTGTTTCCCGGAAACTGAGTGCAGAATAAAACTCTTGTCTGGCTGACCACGCCCACTCTGTGCTGTACACGTCAGTCTTTCTCACTCAGTTTCTGAGGAAACTTGTATTTCTGCTACTCTCGTCATTGCTATTTGGCTGACCTTAAATTTCATTATTTTATTTTATTTTATTTTATTTCATTTGTTTTAATTTAGTTGGAGTTTACTGTGGAAGGTGGAGCTGCTACGAGGGATTTGACAGCTGCTGAGGGGCGGTAATGTGTCTGGCGCTCCAGGCCGTTCTGTTCCTCTCTCACCTGACAATCTGACAGCAGCCAGCCGGATTCTGACCCAGCAGGGCAGATCCATCTTATTTTAGCCGTGGGCGTCTCGTTGGGCTATTGGTGAGCCAATACAACCATGAGCGCCCAGCTCCACCTGATTTTGTGGCTCCGGAGTTCCTGCCGATGCAAACGGCACAATCTGAAGTCCAGGCCAGCCCGTGAGTCAGTTTTGCTGCCGACGGCCGTTTTCAGGTCGTTTTGACTGTTGCTGCAGCCATTTTGGTTGTCAGGAGAGGCAGCCACCATTTTGAATCGCTCTGGTGAGACAGCAGATAGCGGAGCATTGCGTCAGCGTTCATTTGGCCCTTGCTAAGGCCTTGCCCTGCTGACTGACTGCGTGGGAGCTTGCCAACTGCCTATCGATGTTTGCAGTTGCGGCCGCTATCTCGGGTGTCTGGAGGTGGGCGGCCGCCATTTTGGATCAGGCTACAGGCTTGTCAGACCTTCTGGATGACTGGAGGGCATTTATTGTTATAATGTTAAGACGGTGTTTCTGGCACTCGTTGCGTGCCAAGCCAGTGTGCCTGGAGAAGACATAATTGGACTCTTTATCAGGTCTTAAAATTCGCTCTGCTGGGGGTCTTTTCAGTCTCGGCCGCCATTTTGATTGACAGAAAGTTGGCGGCCGCGCCATTTTGAAAGTTGTTTTCTGGCCATTTTGCCCTTTAAGAGGCTGCTGGGCTCTTAACTGAGTGGATGTACAGGCATTTCGCGTGCTCATCAAGCGCCTAGCCTGCCTTACTGCAGAAGTTCCTGGGCAAGTGCTATTTGTGGACACATACTGTTGTGGGGATGCCCTATCATTGATGTGTTTATCCTTCTAGGGGCACAGGATGGCTGAGCTGGATTTATCTTCAGATATGGAGCAGGAGTTTGCTCCACCTCAGCACCAGGAATCCCAGAAAAAAGGCCACCAACGGTCCAAGAGCAAGGCCTCCACCAAATCACCCAAGACCTCCTTGGCACAAACTACTGCCGAACAGAGGCGCCACTATGCTCTCGAGTGGTAGTTTGAGAAGGCCAGGAAGGCCAAAGACCCTTTGCCTGGTTCAGACCCAGCGCTGACATCTGCCAGTCTCTCTACATCTCAGGATCCTGCCTCTATACAATGACCTGCTTCTGTGGTGCCTGCAGGTCGCAGATCTTTGATGTTATCTAATCTTGAAGCTTCCAAAGGGGTATCTTTGTCTCTACCCAATGTGTCATTGGCCCCTCAGATGGACCAGCCTGATCTTCCTAGGCGTGCTCCTGAGGCTACCTTTACCCCGACGGATGCTGGGCTCCGTACAGACGAGAATACTGCCCAACTGGACTACATTTGCTGCTTCCAGATGCTTTAGCAAAGATATTGGTGGCCAGACTGCAGCAGGGGTCCAACATTGAGCAACCATCTACTTCTGGCCTTCAACACCATGGCCGTTCTTCACGCATTCTTAAAGCGTCTGCTCCTACTCAGACTGATGACTCATCTTCTGAAGGGTCTGAACAGGCTGATGACTGCCCCGAAGACTTAGAGTTCTCCAAGGATGAGGGACTACCACCAGAGAAACCGGCCTTCACAGGTCTGTTTCGACCATCTGTCTTTAAATCCCTTCTACACAAAGCGAAAGTTACAACACAATTTGGTCTGATAACCAATCCATCTGACAGTACAAAACAACCGGTGACTCCACATGAAGCATTATTTCATGTGTCCAAACTGGACAAAGACATTATACCATGCCTGCCGCTGTTTGCCGACATCGTGCAAAGCGCTTTTGGGCAGCCAGGGTCCTTAACTGCCCCTAGTGGGTTGGACAAGCGCCTTTATTTTGTGGCATCGAAGTTGGAGGACATATTAGCACTACCATCGGTGGATGCCCCCGTTGCCAGCTTGTCATCTCCTTCAACAGTTTTGGCAGATGTCCTAGATGGGCTAAAGTCTGAGGGGTGGAAGGCCGAATTGGGATTCAGAAAAGCACATCAGGCGGCCGCTTGGGCGATAAAGGCAGCTACGGCAACATCATTTTTCAACAGGGCATCCTTGATTTGGCTCCGCCAGCTTCAGGAGTGTCTCCCTACCACCAAGACATGCATTCACAAAGATATAAACAAAATTGTGGCAGCTACAGAGTATTCGGCGGATGCCTCATTGAACGCCGCAAAGTGTGCTTCCCGTGCCTTGGCATCTTCAGTTACCAACAGGCATTTGTTCTGGCTCCTGAATTGGAAGGCAGACTTGAAAGCAAAGTGGAAGCTGACGTCCTCTGCTTTCAAGGCTCCTGCTTTATTCGGGGCTTCACTGGACCCTCTGTTGGTGGAGGATAAGGAGAAAAGGAAAATTCTGCCGTCCTCTTATCGCAGGCCGGAGAGGAGGTTTGTCCCTTATAACCAGCGGCAGCCCTTTCGGGCTTCCTTCAGACCCGGCGGGTCCTACACTCAGTGATATTTCCCCCGAGGTTCAGACTATGGCTCTGATAGACAATCATTCCGGGACCATGGACGTCCCCAAGCAAATACGAAACGACCTTTCTGGGGTGGAGGATTCCGCTCTGCGAAGAGAGGCAAATGATTCTCACGCTTCAGGTCCCATTGGTGGTCGCCTCCAGATGTTTCACCTTCTCTCAACACCGGAGGAATGGATTCGGTGAATGGTGCATTACGGACTTTGCCTGGAGTTCGTCGGGATTCCTCCTTTTCGCTTCCAGCGCTGTCCGGTGCCACGCGAGAGTCAACAGCGTCACCTGATGGAAGCAGAGATTGCTCATCTACTGGCCATCAGGACTATAGAACCTGTCCCCAAAGACCAGGAGAAAACCGGCTTCTACTCCATTCTGTTCCTAGTGGCCAAGGCCTCGGGGGGACACAGAGGTATCTTGAACCTAAGACAGCTAAACAAGTCCATCTTGTATCGCAGGTTCAAGATGCAGTCGCTGGGATCGATTCTTACCTGTGTCAGACACAACGATCTTCTACAATTAGTGGATCTTCAGGAAGCATATTTACATGTTCCGATCCACCCGGCGCATCGCAAGTACCTGAGGTTCGAGTACAACAACTATCACTACCAGTACTGTGCGATGCCCTTCAGACTTTTCTCCACCCCCAGAACTTTCACCAAATTGGTGGCAGTGATAGCAGTGTCTCTCAGGGCTCTTCCGGTCCGTCTTCTCTGTTATTTAGACGATATACTTGTCCTGTCGTCGTCTCCTCAACAGGCCAAAGCAGATATGGATGCAGTGATCCAGGGATTTCTATCCCATGGATTTACAATCAACTACAAGAAGAGTCATTCATCTCGTCCACGAGATTGCTTCATTTGGGGGCGGTGATCAACACGTCCGTGGGACAAGTGTTCCTATCACCAGACAGAGAAACAGCATCAGGACCTTGGTGGAACAGATCAAGACCCAGCAGCAGATGTCTCTTCTCCAACTATCTCAACTGTTGGGGAAGATGGTATCCTGTATCACTATCGTTCCGTGGGCACACAGACACATGAGACCTTTGCAATGGTTTCTGCTGCCATTCCAGAAGTCGGGATGCAGCACATCTCGAGCTCAGATCATCTTACCACACCAGGTGAGACTGTCCCTAAACTGGTGGACGTCCCCAGTGATCCTGAAGGGATGCGTGTTCCTAGAAGTCACTCGCCTGGTTCTTACTTCAGACACAAGCCTCATGGGATGGGGTGCTCACCTGTCAGATCAAGTAGCTCAGAGATGACCTGTCGCTTCGGCTGCCTTCTCGTGGACTTATTCGCCACGACGCAAAATACACACCTGCCACGATTCTTCACATGCTACCACTGCGCAGAAGCAGAAGGCTGCAACACTTTAAGATGTCCGTGGCCCCAGGGATTGCTGTACGCTTTCCCTCCTATTCTGCTGATAGCAAAGGTGGTCAACAAAGTAATAGCAGAACAAGCGGAGATTCTACTGGTGGCTCCTCTGTGGCCGCGCAGGCCATGGTACACGGATTTGGTGAGCCTGTTGGTGTCTCCACCATGGACAATTCCTCAGCATGTGATTTCTCTCAGCCAGGGGGTCATCGTCCACCCAGAATCTCAGTGGCTCTGATTGACCGTCTGGCATTTGAGAGGATCCTGCTGAGGAAGGACAGACTTTCTGCCGATGTGATTGAAGTTATTCAGTCATCAAGACGTCCCTTTATCGCGTATTTATCAGGCATCGTGGAAGACATTTGTAAATTGATGTTCAGTTCACCATGTGGATCCCACGTCTGCCAACATTCCAGATGTACTAGACTTTTTGATGGACGGATTTTCCAGGGGGCTTGCTCCAGCCACCTTATGATGACAAGTTGCTCTTGCAACAGTACTTTCATGTGAACCGCATCGCACTCTGTCACAGGACCCACGCATCAGGGTCTTTTACATGGTGCCATTAACAAATTTCCGCCTGCTGTCCACAGATACCCTTCTTGGGACTTAGCTTTAGTGCTTCAAGCACTTACCGGTGCTCCATTTGAACCGCTGGCCTCTATTCCGATTAAGTTCCTCACATTCAAACTCACATTCTTGATCGCTATCACATCTGCAAGGAGAATTTCTGAGTCGACAGCATTGTCGGTTCATAAAGACTTATGCATATTCTACTCCGACAGAGTAGTGATGAGGTTAGATCCTGCTTTCACACCTAAAATCAATTCCTGGTTCCATAGAGCCCAGGAGGTCATTCTTCCGAACTTTTGTCCGGATCCAAGGAATCCTGGTGAAAAGAGTTGGCACACTCTGGATGTGAGGAGAGCTTTACGCCGATATATTAAAAGAACGGCTTCCTTTCGACAGACTGAAGCGTTACTGGTGTCTTTTCACTCTTCTTCGATGGGGAAGAAAGTGTCTTCTACTACCATCGGTCGATGAATAAGAGCCTGTATTTCGACCACATATAACATCAAGGCAAAGCCACTCCCTGGAAAGGTTTATGCGCACTCAACTTGTAGTGCAGCGACAATGGCGGCGTGGGCTACCCAGACCTCGATTTTGGACATTTGTCATGCTGCCACATGGGCATCGGCGACTTCATTCATCAGGCATTATAAAATTGATTCCTTTGCTTTGGCGGACGCTTGGTTTGGCCGAAGAGTGTTACAGCAAGTGGCCACTAGACTTGACTCTGAAAACAGTCAGACTCCTGCCCTGGATGATGAGCTTGGGTAGATCCCATGCTATGGATTGGAGGAGCAGCATGCTGGAAAACGGACGTTGATTCACCTGAACGTCCATTTTCAAAATGCTGCGACTCCAATCCATGCCCACCCTGTTTGACTTCCTGTTTTGAAGTTTTTGTTATTTGTTCTATTATTCTACTTGTTACAGTTACAGTTGGTTTCCTACAACTTCGTGGAGAAAGACTGACATATACAGCACAGAGTGGGCGTGGTCAGCCAGATGAGAGTTTTATTCTGCACTCAGTTTCTGGGAAACAAGGAGAACACCCCATGCTATGGATTGGAGTCGCAGCATTCTGAAAATGGACGTTTAGGTGAGTCAATGTCCATTTTCCATGAACCTTTATATCCTTGCTCCTAGTCTACCACCATAATTTCCATCTTCAAACTGCAAGGTTTTTACAGCAGTACTGTCTTGTATATCTCACAAAATAGACACACTCACATATACACACATTCCTATTTTCTCTTCTTCTCTACAACTGGAACTCAGATGTAGGAGTCTTCTTGGTTGTACTGTATAAGCATTTAAAGAAACTGTCTGAATTTTTTAAAAAGTATTTTTTAGATCTAAGTTGCATTGGAGATATTTAAATAACAATCCATTTTTTTTACTTGTTATATTTAATTCTGTATTTAAACTGAATTTTTTAAAGGATAAAAAAATTCAATGTATGTTTTTAAATATTTTTATTAGTTGCAATATACTTAAGAGCTATTAATTATACAGCAATATAAATCCTTAAGATTAAGAAAACTGATTAACTTATCTTATCATTATTTAATCTATTTAACTAATTTGTTGTATATATGAGCATAAACTGGTTTATATATGAACTTAGAAATCTTATTCAATAGTAATTTGGAGGATGATTCTCTTCTATACAGGTGAAATTCTATTTGATCTAAATGTAACTGACGTTTTTGTTATCTGAGTCACATAAAATAAAATAGAAAACCCACTCACAAATAACAGAATACCTGACAAATATCCTAAGTAAACAGCACCCCCATTTTTTTGTTGAGAGGGCGTTGAGGGCAAATGAAAAGAAGAGGGGAAGAGTATGCTTTCATTTCTAAATACAGAATAGACATTCCAGCTAATGGCAACAAAGACACAGAGGCTAGACATCATCAAACAGGTGCCTCCAATAAAAGGCATCCATCTAATGTTGATCTGTTTTTGAAAATATATCCATGGAATTAGGAATGAAAACAACAGTCCCCAAAATGACAAGAAGGAGGCAACGAACATCAATATCTGACCAAGCTTAATGTCTGTTGGGAAGAATGTTTCCAAAAGGTCAAAATCATGACAACAGTGCAACTCGTATTCCGCAGATTCCATTAAATTTGGAGGAAAGCAGATCTTCCATATTCCCAACTTAACGACACCTGGTTTATAATAGTCACTGTTTTCAATAAACCACAACCTCCAGCTTGAGTGGTGTACTGTAATCGGCACGAGGATGGAGCCCATAGCTCCTGTTGAAAATCCAACCAGTTGCGGAATACGCAATTCCTCCACTGATGCTTCTTCCTCAGTTGTCACTGTAGGCATCGTCTTAGAAACTTCTCACAAAAGCAAAGAGTGCTGAAAAATATGTGATGAATTGTTGTAATTCTTCAATGTTTTTACTCCCATTTATCACTATCATTTATCATTTCTAATCACTATCACTGCAGTTATTTTTATATTATCATAGATCTATTCACTAGCTTGAATTAGTATTAACTGGATGTTGCTCTTAATGTTTAAATATCTATTTCTGTGTTTTAGAATAGCTTCTTTTAAAAAAAAGATCTAATCGTTATATTATTGTATGAATCATTCTAACCTTTCTTTTATAAACACTCAGAAACACCCAACCTATTATAGAGTGACTGAAAAATAAAATTAAAAGTATCAAATGTATGAAAATCTTAAATAGAGTTGCAATATTGATTCATAGAACAAAATTACACATTGGACGTCACAAAGAAATTTTATTATTAATAAAACTAACTCCTATTTCCCCAGCAAAACTTATTATATTCTCAATTATATCCCAGTTTTATAGCTTTATTTCTTTCAAAAGATTTTAGAATGGTGAATCTTTACTAACATGTATGGCTAACTACCTAAATAGTGCACTGTAATTTAGACTATGGTAGTGAAATAATTCCAGGTTGTAGACCAGCTCTCGTCAGTTGACCTGTTATGAACTTCATTGAATTGAGATAAATTGTAAAATTTTCTGTTTTGGGCTTCCTGGTTTTAATTTGTCCTCTCATTCTTAAGAGTTTCCTTGTTACAAGGAACAAGGAAACTCAACGAGACTCAAATGCATACTTCAAATACTCATTTCAGGAGTAGGACATGCCAGGCTTCAATAGAGATCACTGGTATATGGGATGTTTATCTATACTCAAAGAAATGGGACATATGCAAGTCTGTGTACTGACACAGTTTGCAAGGGTTTCAAGGGCCTCTTTTACAAATTTTACCTGATGTACCAGAGGTTGATCATGGTATTGGCTATAAAGTTTATTCACTAACATTAAACTATGCTCATTTTTTAAAAAAAATATTAGACAAAAACTATATTTTTCACTGGGAGTCATATTTTGTAATATTTCGGTCTAAGTGAATGAGTAAGACCATTTATTTCTGGAAGTACAAATTATTTTTATAGGCATGAAATGGCTTTGTAAAGAATTGCCATTATGGCTAGAAACATACAAACACATTGTGTTAATGCCATGTTTCCCCAAAAACAAGACTGGGTCTTATATTAATTTTTGCTCCAAAAGATGCATTAGGGCTTATTTTCTGGTTAGGTCTTCTTTTAAAAAAGTTATTATTTTATTAGTTTTAAAAGTAAAACAATGGACATTGTTCAACATCTCTGGTTTCTAACATTTATGTCAAATTCAAGTTAATAAGTAATCTATTCCTTCTCTATATACAAGTTTACATATCTCCTACTTCATTATATATCAAATATACAGTATTTTACTTCCTAACCAACTATGCATGTATTTAATAAACCAATATTACATTCACAAGTTCAATATACCGTATTTTCCGGCGTATAAGACGACTGGGCGTATAAGACGACCCCCAACTTTTCCTGTAAAAATATAGGGTTTGGGCTATACTTGCTGTATAAGACGACCCCTCTTCCAATGCACACCAAATAAAAATTAAAAAACATCAACTGGCTCACCCACAATGTAAAAGCAGCTGTGCTAGACCCAAAATGGCCCCTGCAATAAGCAGGAACCTCACACAGCCACAAAAAGCCCAAAAAAACAACTTTTACATTGTGGGTTTACACACACAAAATTCCACATACAGCTTTGTGAGATTTTGTGTGTTTGTGTAGTTAGAGTGAAACACTACAGAAACACATTAAATCTCAGAAAGTTGCACACATTTTATTTTTATTTATTTTTATTTTTATTATTTTTATTATTTTTATTTTTATTTTTATTTTTATTTTTATATGAAAGCTAAATTTAAAACTTCCTAGCCTAAAACTTAGACCTAGCCTTTAAATGGCTAGGTCTAAAAAAGAACAACTAAAAAACCCCCCAATTAACTATTTTTTTTAAAGCTCCCAAAGGGGGAAAAAAACTTACCCAATAGAACAGGGGTCTCCAACCTTGGCAACTTTAAGACTTGTAGACTTCAACTCCCAGAATTCCTCAGCCAGCTTTGCTTTGCTGGCTGAGTAATTCTGGGAGTTGAAGTCCACAAGTTGCTTGCATCAATCAGCAAGCAACTAAATCTCCCTGCCTGCAATCAAGCAGGCAGGGAGATTTAGTTGCTTGCTGATGCAATGGATTGCAGGCAAGGCAAGGCAAGCGTTGCGGCTAGCAGCTAAGGTAAGCAAGCTGGAGGGGGGGGGGATTTTTGCTACGGAGCAATTAGCAGGCAAAAATTAGCAGCTGGGATGGCCAGCGTTGTGTAAAAGGAAAGTTTTTCCCTTTTACAGGGGGCTTGCGTGTAACTCAGCTTGCGGCAACTCAGCAGGCAATTCAGTTTGGCTCCTTAGAGCCATTTAAGGCTCGTCAAAGCCTTTCGGGCTGGTCTGCCTGGTTACAGGAGAACGACACCCGGCGTATAAGACGACCCCCAACTTTTGAGAAGATTTTTGTGTGTTAGAAAGTCGTCTTATACGCTGGAAAATACGGTATATTGATATATTAATATACATTGATATGTACATTTCCAGACATTCATTATCCCTTGTTTTTGGCATTTTTCTTCTTATCTAACCAATTATAAAATTTATTCCAGACTTCATAGTATGTTGATTTACTTTTGTCTTTGAGTTCTAAAGTAAGTCTGTCCATCTCTGCACAGCTGTAAATTTTGTGTATTACTTCTTCTGAGGGTATTTCTTTACACTTCCATTTTTGAGCAAATGCTAGTCTTGCTGCGGTAACTATATGCAATATTAAATAGGTTACATTTTTGTCATATTTGCCATCTGTCATGCCCAGTAAGAAAAATTCCAGCTTAACTTCTATTTTAAACATTAACATCTCTTCTAAGCAGCTCCTTATTTGCTGCCGGAAACTTTTGAGCACTCCCACCACATGTGGTAATATGACCCTAGTTCCTCCTCCAACAAATTGGGGAATATTTTTTACTAATTCTTGCCAATCTTGTGGGTGGGAAGTGCCACTGTAAAACATTTTATACAGGTTTTCTTTATAAGAAGCCACCAGTGTGATTTTGATATTTTTTTTCACAGATTTTGCCAATTGTCCAAATCGATACTATACCCAAAACATTTACTCCAAATTATTATCGTCTCCTTAACTTGTTCTTTGAGCATATCTTCTTCTAATAAATAGTGGTACAGTTTTTAAATGGCCTTTCCCTCTGTGCTTAGTTAAATTTTATCCAGTTCTGATGATTCTAATTTTATATCCTGCTCTTTTTTATCCTTCATAAATTTGGATTGTATTTGTAGGTATATCCACCATTCTAATTCAATTCCTTCTTCCTTTAACTTCTTCCTTGATTTTAATTACCCTTTCATGTTTAATAATTCTTTTTATGTAATAGCCCCTCCCGTTTTGAGAAGATTAGGATGTGTGAACATTTCTACTGTCAATATCCAATTGGGGATGTCTATATAGTTACTTCTTTTGGTCTTAATCCAAATATCCAAATATCTAAAAGTGCCCTCCTTTGGAAGTACTGGTGAACTTTATACTTCTCTTCCCAGATGATAGCGTGCCACCCTATTTGAAGTTCATGTCTTTCTAGTGTCAACAGCCAATCACTTATCCAAACCAGGGCTGCAGCTTCTTGATATTTTTCCCAATTTGGAAGACTAAATCCTCTTCTTTCTTTTGCGTCTTGTAATAATTTTAATTTAATTTTTGGCTTTTTGCCCTGCCATATAAATTTTGCTATAATTCTATTCAAATTTGTAAAGAAATCTTTTTTGAGCCAGATTGGTATACATTGAAATAAATATAAAATTTTGGGTAGCACGTTCATTTTAATTGTAGCAACCCTCCCCAAAAAGGAGAGTTGCAATCTTCCCGATCTTTCTAAATCAATTTTAATTTGCTCAATTAGTCTATTGTAATTTTCCTCTTTAAGCATCACACATCTTGATGTCAATTGAATCCCTAGATATCTAATTTTTTTAGCTATCTAAATATCCATTTTTCCCTCTATATCTCTTTTTTGCTCCTCTGTCATGTTTTTTACTAACATTTTCATTTTGTCTTTATTTATCTTTAAGCTGGCTACCTCCCCATATTCCTCCAGTACTTCTAATAGCCATACACCTGATTGCATTGGCTCTTCAATAATAAAGATGGGATCGTCTGTGAGTGCTTGCAATTTAAAAATGTAATTTCTGATCTTCAAACCTTTAATTTGAATATCTTCTCGAATTATTCTATTCAATGCTTCTAATGATAAAATAAACAGTAGGGGCGATAGTCGACAACCTTTCTGGATTTGGAGGTTCTTTGTTGTTTCCCTATTAATTACCACTTTTGCTTCTTGTTCCAAGTAAATTTTCTGGTTAGGTCTTATTTTTGGGGAAATACAGTACTAAATGCATCTGCCTGGCTGAGGAACTTAATTTGGGCTTATTTTGGGGGTAGGGCTTATATTATGAGCATTCTGAAAAAACATGCTAGGTTTTATTTTCTGGTTGGGTCTTATTTTTGGGAAAACATGGGTAATACAATATTTGATCCCAGTAATTATATGAATTTCAAGCATATCCACAGTTCTATTGGCAACAAATTCATCTTGGTTCAGAGATGGAGAACTGAGAAAAACAAATTATTCTGTGAACCCTTTTAAGATTTGCAGCATCAAACCATCAAAGATTTTAAAAAGATTTTCTTTTTATTACAGAGTTCTGTAGGCTATGTCATTATGTTATATAACTGTAGCCTGAGACGGCAAGTAACTTTTACAAGATCATTTTCACAAAAGACATTTATGTCTGGTTCTACTCTACTTATCAACACAGGTCTTATTAGTTCATGTTCTTAGATGTACCAATGAGACAAAACATGGACATATGTCTGGCCTTACTTGCCTTTGTCAAATGAAGTCCACGATGCTTTACCTAAAAAATATAATATTTTTTCAGTGTTTTGATCAGAAATTATATTTATTTTTTTCTGAATGACTACTACTATAGGTGATTATACAATGCAAATATGCTTTCTAGAATATTTTGCAAATATAGTAGTTCTCAACTTACAACAGTTCATTTAGTGACCATTCAATGTTACAATGGCACTGAAAAAATATGACATGATCGTTTTTCACAATTACAACCTTTGCAGCATCCCCATGATCATGTGATCAAAATTCAGATGCTTGGCACCTAGTTTATATTTATGCCAGTTGCAATGTCCTGAGGTCATGTAGAATCCTTTTGTGATCTGACAAGCAAAATCAATGGGGAAGCCACTTAACAACTAGGTTACTAACTTATCAACTGCAGTGATTCTTAACAATTGTGGCAAGAAAGGTCGTAAAATGGGGCAAAACTCACTTAATAAATATCTCAACAGAAAATTTGGGCTCAATGGGGTCATAAATTGAGGACTACCTGCAGTTATGAGGGATAATAATCACATATTGCCAACTTTTAGAAATGGGAATATCTGTATTATATTGTTTTTTTATATATGCATGCTCGCTCTCTCCCTCCCTTCTCTCCATATACATGTATGTGTGTTTGAGAGTGTAGAGAAAGAGGAGGAGTATTGGTTAACATTCGACTATAAAAAAAAATCTTTCATAACAGTAAAACTTTTAACCTAAGCTCCATAAAAAATGGCACATAGAACATGAGATTTACAAAAACAGAGCTGTGTTAAAATTATGATGTAATTTATTTCTTGTGGCAAATATTCCTTTGTCTTTGCCTGTGGAGAGAGGGAGGTTATCACTGGAATTGTTTTTAGAAACTCAGAATAGCTTCCAAGCTTCTGCGTCTGACTGATACTTCTGAGGGATACTTTCTACGTTATTATGACAGTAATTTGTTTTCAAATAAAGCTGGGGAGAAAATGTATGGGGGGCAGGATGTTTTACAGATAGGGCAGACAGTAGAAAGCTAACTAGTAGCGTTATTACAGTTAATATCATATAAGTAAATTGCTAATCTAGTCTAGAGCTTGTTAACATTACTAAAAAGTGCTAGGTAAATGCTCATTTGAAGAACCATGATAGGCAACATATCAGCAATGTAAATGTCATAGAACTGGAATGATCACTGGCTGCCCTTGATGAGTAAGATATGCTTACCGATTCCAGAGGAGTTACTCAGAATAAGACGGGCAGAAAAACAGGAAATATAAGACTTCAGGGCAGATGCCCAGTGAAAAAAGCAGGAAGAAGAATTTGGAGAAGCAGCAACTTAAGTTTAATTAAATTAATTCTTTGGAGATTTAGGTATCTGCACTCTACCAGAAAAAATGATGGCATTTTCTTTTTTAACCTAAAGCAAAGTATGTAATTTTTTTTTGTTATCTTGTATTGCCACATTTATTCTTATAATCCACTAAATTAGGTAGCCATTAATCCAAACAAATCTTTTTATCACATATTGTGGCAATACACAATAAGACTAAGTGGGTTAACCCTAATCGTTTGGGGGAAATGAAGTTTTCACAGCCAATTCCTCCATGAAATCTTACACCTAATTTCTGTGAATTATTAGAATGTAAAGGACAACAGACACCTAACAAGGAAAGTAAAAGCAGTTAATGTATTCATATCTACTGGTTTCAGACTGGACAGATCTAGAAGTTGGGACATGGATAATATTTTCAGATTCCCATAGTAATCCAGATTTCACTACGATGTACCAGTGGACTAGAACAACCCACAAGGTACATGGCTACCATCAGACCATGGCTACCGTTGACCTTTTAAGACAAACTTGAATCACATCATTGTAGAGATGTCACAAGTAAATGTATTATTTCCCCAAAGAATAGTAAGTATATCAATTGTATCCTCAGTTTTTAGCTTTCATTCCTATGTACCTATCTTTTTGATCAATAGCTCAAACAATCCTATCTTTTTTTCTAAATTCTGAGTTTTGTATTTCAGTTGTTCTGGTCTGCTTCAACTCTTTTCAAAGCAAGTAAGCTTAATTCATGATTTATGAATAATTCATAAATCAACAACTCATAAATAATTCATGAGTTATTAAAAATATGGAAAAATACATGAGATAAAAAAAATAACAACCTGGTCAAGCTTTCAATAAAATAATTATTTTGAAGATAAGAGTTCTCCTCAGTAGAACAGTTGTTCTCCCAGTTCTCACCAAAATCAGGAACTTTGCTCAAAACTAATCTTGTTAAGACTTGTCTTGACTAGACTAAAAGAAGTCTAAAAAGTCAAGCCTCACTACAGATGATTCTTTTTACTGGTCATTTTGAGGGGGCAGTTTTATTTCTTAGAATGTTGATCCAAACATTCTGGTTGCCTTGGGAAACCCCAAAGTTTCAGTTGAAATGTTTAGAATACATTTAAAATATTTAAAATATAGATTAACTCTTTTGCTCTTTTACTATTAGAAATATAGCTTTAGTGGCATTAACTACTGGCTTCACACCATAAGATTTTTAAGATGCAGCATGCTTTTTACAAGCTCTTCATTCTTACAGATCTTCAGAAAAGACCTCATTTTAGTTTCTATTTTTCTATTTGTATAATTTTAAAAAAAATCTAAAACATTACTCATAACAAACATTTTAAAAATAAGGGGGGGGGGACAGTATTTTTATTGCTTATAATATGAAGAATTTGAATGTAAGGATGAATTAATATGTGAAATGGAAAAGGATATCACATGGAAACAAAAATTTCCTATCAGAAGGAGGTCAGAAAAGAAAAGATGGCCTAAACAGATCAAATAAGCTAACACTTTTTCTAAAATATTTTTTTATTAGATTATAGAATAAAATATAAAAATATGAAAGCAAATAATAGGACACAACCCCAGTGCTTATTTTGGGACCCAAAAGAAAATAAGACCAGGTCTTATTTTCAGGGAAACATGGTATGTATGTTTGTGTGTGTGTGTGTTTGTATAGAGTTTAAGGAACCATATTTTCTTTCAAAATACTATTAAAAAAAAAAGTAATGCTACCTCTAATATGAGGAAATTCACTGATGAAAAATAGTATTTTTCCTTCTGATATCCTAACAGTACATATTGGCAGATTTTTGTGATGGAAAAATAATGAAATAAGAGTGCAAACTCCCACACTTCCCTTCCCTCTCCTTTCTGCTCCCGTGTCTCATTTCTAACTCTTTCTCTCATTTCCTTCTGCCATATCCTGCTTCCCCCACTTGCATGTGTAAAGAAGGTTTTCAGCTGTATGCCTAATGCTTGGTTAAGGGGAAGTCCTTCATAATTGAACATCAGGCACCCAGTTACCTGAAAATTCCACTCTGTCACATAGGTGCAATTTTTTGTTTTACGACAGAAAGACACTTTCCCCATTTAACCCTATCTCGCTTCTTTAAAAAACTTGCCCGTGAATCAGATCTCTTATATTTCACATCTCTCAATCCCAAAGTGTGTAAGAAATCTCTACCTTGCTATTTCCTCTTTCTTGAAAAGCTACAGCCAATGATCATTTCAATAAGCATGGTTTTTGTCTTTAGCATTATGTTCCTTTAGAACTTCAGCAAAATAAGATTTATCCAGGTGTGTCTGAAAGTATTAATAAAGCATTAAAAACTGATCAAATAAAATATTAAACATAGTTCATATGCCTGGTCTACTTAAATCCTGTAATTTAAGTACAAAAAAATCCTACAGAATAATAAAGTTGGAGTAAGACATTATGGATAGTAAGATACTTCTGGCAGATGTTGAAAACTTCGTATCAAATGAAGCAACCTCTATATTAGAGGCGTTGGTGAAAAAGTTTAAAATGATAACATGCTAGATTATATTGTAACAAAATGAACTTTAAATGATATTTTCTGAAGATATAGTGCCACTGCGCTGTTTTAGACATTCCATATACTTTCAACAATCAAAAACTTAGTTTAACACATTTTAATTAATTAGATTTATAGGTCATCTGTCTACTCTGGCCAATTTTGGGGCATAATATGTCAAATGAAGAAAATAACAAAATGTTTACTTTGACAAGAAAAGGCAATTTGTCAGTGATTTATTCTTTAGAGAAAGAAACAGAAAAGGAAAATGGTACATTTCTTAGTGTGTTGGATTTATATCTCTTCTTTTTTATGGGTACTGAATAGGATTTCTCCTTGGACAATGCTGAGCTTCAAAGTTTAGAAATTGTGGTCTCGACAAAGAGATTTCCTGAAGTTTTGCTGGCAAATATGGCTGATATTTATAGCAGTCCACCTTGTCTGGAGATGCCAATCACAGTTGCTGGCAAAATGTCAGGAAATCTATTGTCTAGACCATAGTTCCTAGACCCTGAAGTCCAACAGAGCCCAACAGATACTGGCTATGAAAGCCTACACTAGGATCTCCCTGTTTTATTTCCACAAATCATGTGGGAGAGGCTGGGCTGTGACTGAGCAACTAGTCCAAAGTCTGTAAGAGTCCCTGATTGAATCTTGGTCTCCCCAGTAGTCCAGCATACAATCACTCTGCTACACTGACACATTGCTGTTTATGTAAACCAGCATCCACGGCTATATATCAAAAATCTTGAAAACTCAGAACTTATAGATAATTAACAATACATAAGTGTTTGTGCTATTTGTTTTTATTGATTTTTTTAAATTATAAAATTCCAATTATTAAAATTATTAATTTCCAAATTAATAGTCACTCTTAGTCAACAGAATACTCATTTTCACATATTTACTGAGTTATCCTAGAAAATTCACTGTTGGGTCATTCTTCCAAAAAGGAAAAGAAGAGAAGGGATAAGAGGCAGAACTTTCTACAGGAATGCTTTAACTTGCTATGTCTTCTAAAAAAATCTATTTGTCATCTCTTATTAGAAAAAAAAAGTGACTTGCTATTGTATTGCATGTACAAATAAGAACTTTCCAACTGTTTTTGTATTTTTCTTATGTGGAAGCTGTCTTTGGAAAAAAATTTAAATGTAAATTGAAGTAATCTTAAGGATTTATAATTTGATGCTAATTAATCAACATTCAAGTAGAATTAACATTCTTTATAATAGAAAAACATTCAATTATGTAATATTAATATACATAATGGCTAAAATTAACACATCACTCAATATTCAAGCACAATATTTATTTTATTTTCCTTGATAAAACAACATAACCTTGTCAGTAGGTAAATAATTAAGCAAAAATTAAGAAATTGAAATATGTTGTTTAAATTTGAGTAGCATATGGAAAATTGACCACAGGAAAAAAAATCAAAATATATTTTTTACTGTACAAAGTCTAAATACTGCAATGACATACAAAGTGAAGGAAAAAATCCTTCACTCATGATGCCAAAGCAAGACATTAGCACCAGATTCTCTCTCAGATAGAACAAACAATAGAGATATTTGTAACGTATATATACAGAAGAGAAATAAAAGGAATCCCTTTACTGGCGTTTTCCAGAGAGCCTGACAAACCAACAAACAAAAAAATGGCAAGCTTAACCAAAGGTAATGATTAAATATATTATTATCCAAATTGAAATATAATTATACATTAATTTATGTACTAAATTCATATGAATTATATGACTTAATGCAAACTACTGTGTACATACTGGTTATATTTTGAGTGCACATATACAAACTGAATCACCACAGAAAACTTTTATTTCCTTAAAGAGTTAAAGAAAAAATGTTACATTTGATTGGAACAAAAATGGTGCTTTATATTGTGTTTAAGGATTAAACCAGAAACAAAGTGGAACACTTGTCTAATATGGACTGGAGAATGTATGTCACAATGATGACAGATATAAATAGTAGAGAAAATGTTTAAAATGATGTTAACAACATAGAAGGAAATGGCATCAAATGTATGAATTAGCACTGATATATTTGTGGGAAAAGACCAATCAAGAATACATGATTGTAATCCCATACATATGTGTGTTGTGGTATCAGTCCTAGGTTTGCTTTTGAGCAGACATGCATGGGATTGAGTGATATCTGCTTCTGAAATACATGATTATGTGAAATCTGTTATAGCTAATCCTTCTATGGCTAACAATTTTATTGCTAGAGTAATCTGAACAGCTGAAATTGTACCTACTCTTGTGGAATGATTCACAATTAAGTTCTTTTGTAATGGTACGGTTAATTTAACTTCTAAATGAGGGTACTGTGCAGAATGGCTCATGGTTTTAGGTAAATTATTTCTCAGTAAGTCTTAAAAATACACTATAGAAAAGAAATAATGATTATCTTTATTCATTACAAACATCCATTAATATTAAGGAACATTACCTAAAAGTTGGTAAAATACACCAACAGTTATTGCATCCTTATCATGTAAAAGGTTTTAAAGGGGCTTTTTAAAAAAAAATATTTTTTTTTAATTACAGTGTTAATATATCCCTATATGTGATGGACTGGAAAATAAGATCAAACTGTACTATTATTTTTTAATATAAACACGGCATAGAGGTATCCAACTGTAAGTCCAAGTAAAACAAGGAGCTTCATATAGCACAGTCACAGGACAAACAGTGATCCTTAAAGGCAAAGTCATAAGGTGAAAACAAACAGATGAAGAATATGCAGAGCAATCTACAAATTTATGACTCACTAAACTCCTGGCAAATAGTACCTAATGAAATGTTGTATTAATTTTGCACCGCATTACAAACTTAAGACTTATAAGAATCAATCCTTCAGTTTTTCATTCAGGTAAGAAAATTGCTTTAAATTAAACTATCCCTGCCACAATACTGAAGTGATAAATTAATGAACTATAGTTATATTTCATTACAACATTAAAATTCACAAAGCCACAGAAATATGCAATTTACTGGTACATTCTGAATTAGTTTAATTGGATATAATTAAAACCTTACTTGAGCAAATGGTTTTGAAATAATTTTGAAAGGCTTAATATCATGCAAAATTTCTTTTTTAAAAAAGTATTTAAATGTACAATGTTGCCAGTGTATTTCACCAGCCTAATCATAGTGGTGGTTATTTTGTCTGCTTAATATAACTACTTCTCCAAATCTCTAAAATTAACCATTTTCTTCTCTTTTGGGAAATCAGGGAACAGTGCTCATGTGTATATTGGTCTTTTTTCTGTCTTAAAAAGCTGTAAAAGATTTAGAGGTTTTCAAATAAAACTATGTAAAAAAAAGTCCCAGGATTATTGCCATTACTGAATCATTATTTGGGTCTTTCAGGCTGGAGACTTTCAGTCAGGCACTTGAGTTGCTCTTCCCCAAGTTTGATTTTGTCCTCCAGCTCTCGCTGTTCTATTATGAGGGCTGATTTCATTTTGACAAAGTGCTCATAATCGGCAAGGCTTTCATCACTCAGGTAGCTGGCCAGAATATCAAAGACAATGCGTTCTCTTCGATCCAGGTTTTCTTTCAGCTCCTTTGCATCTTCATGCTGTTGTGTGAGTAATTTCTGTTTTTCTTCTAGAATCCGCTAAGGGAACAGAACAGGTAAATTGTAGTGATTAATACATTTAGCTTTATATTCCATTTCCATAATGAACATTGTCCTATCATTGTTTAAAAGAAAACATTTTAGAAAGACATGCTTCCCAAGAAAATAGCAAAATGACAAAGCAGCTTTCTGAATTTTATTATTTGGTAGAAAATTTTTTAAAAATATACTGTATAATTAATGGCAGCACTCCCATGTCTCAAAAATGTTGATGAAGATTTGATTCACTGTCTGCTTTGTGAGCCTTTTTATTTTTAGAGTTCTTTTCTACAAATTCTAATTAAATTATGTCTTCAGGGACATTGTCTTGTGATGAGTTGTTCTGTTCCATTACCATTTTAGGACAACCACCCTAGAAATGGGTACAACCTCAGAGGTTAAGTGAGTATTCTTTTCCTGGCTCTTGTATGGTTTGGTCCAAAATATGTTGGAGAATGTAGATTCTCTTAAGAACTTCATTTGGGGATGATCTACTTAATTAGATCACAGTATAACTGATTGGTTCAAAGTGTCCCAGCCCTTCCAACTTCACTTCTAGAATTGCAGCTAGCTAAAATGGAGGCTTAGAGTCTGAGATGTCCACAACAAGCAGTCCTCACCTACTAAATGAGGAGGAAAAATGCTCTCCTTAGCAGGACTGATCAACAATTTTCCATATAAGGCAGTTCAGATAAAAGAAAACCACTGCTCAAGTAACATCTCTCTAACGTAACAGCTTTTGGGCAAAGTTGATTTCTTATTTTTAACCAAGAAGATTACTTAATAAGACAGGAGTCTATGTATACACTTGAGCTGGCAAAACAAAATAACTTGGTGCCATTAAAGTTCCTCCTCATATGACAATACAAGTGCCTTACCCTTTCTTCAGGAGAAGCATTTTCATCCAAGTTGTTTAATGCATTTTCTACTCTGGCAAGTCGACCAGAGAGTGATAGCAGGAGGTTAACCACTTTGTCTAGATCTCCAATAAACATCCGAAACTTGTCAAATTCATTGGGTTTGCAGACCTCCTTTACCACTACCTCCACTTCATCTCCAAGAAGATTATTGGCTTGAATGTCTTCCAAGAGTGTCTCTCGAGCTTCTTTTAGCACTTTTAGTTTTCGACTAATGCTATCTATAAGCTCTTGCTGAAAGAGAGAGAGAGAGGAGCTAAATTTATGAGATATAATTGTTAGATTTATATGGCTACTCATCTCATGACTTCTAAATGGTTAGATGATGAAACCACAAGATAACAGAATCTTGTCAAAATAGTCTATATATTTTTGTTATTCAGAAAAATCAATGTGAGCAAAATATGTTTGTTTCAAATAGTTAGAACAGCTATTAATATTCTCTTACTGGAGTGGTTATAAAGGCATGCTGTGAGAAATTTCTGATTTGGATTAAGAAAAGACAAGAAATAAATAAATAATAACTGTCAATTAAATAAGAAAGGATTTTAGTGGCAAAAACATAAAAAATACAAGTTGGATTTTTCTTCTACTGATTTGACCTTAAATCTTCAGTAAGGATGGAAAAGTATGTTGTAAGAATGGGAAATATGGATATAATAGAAATAGGGTGGGAAAAGTAAATGATGGAATATCAGAAGTAATAATTTATGCATTTGCATAAATGCAATAATTATTTTCTCTAAAAAACAAAAGTGCCCCCAAATCAATGTAAATTATAATAGGGTTGAAGGAAGAGAACTGGGATGTCCAACTGAAGAAACAACTCTTTAAAAGTAGCAGAACAAGTATGATATCACTACACATCTAAAATGAATCAAGGATAGTTAAATGAATGTCCTGTGAAAAGAGAATTTCACAATAATAAAAATCCCAATACCTTTGGGGTTTTTTTTTGGAAGTGTCTTTTTTGTCTCCTACATTTTATGTGTTTTTCATGCGCACACAGAAATTGAAAAATTGAAACAACATTTAGTGTGCTTGAGATCCAGATAGTGGGGAAAAAAATTTTCAGCTATGGCCGGGTTAATGACGTAATTATTCCTGGATAAAGCTATATCGTGAATATTTAAAGGAAACTGGCTTATTTGACTGTATAAAACAATTTGAACCAGTAGTTTTAGTTTCAGCACTGAGATATAGGTTTTAAACAGCTGATGACATAATAGTTCTATGCTTGACAAACACAGGTGCAGTTTCCGAGAACAAGGAATTTTTCCACAAGAAAATCCCACCTGGCTACATATTCCATTTGAATTACACAATCATGTGGGTGTGACATTTAAATCTGAGCTATGAGACACTAATCAAAAGCAACTCCCACAGAACTGCACTTCTGTCTATAGAGCATCTCAGACAATTATTGAAACTGTGCAAAATTGTATTTCCTCTTTATTGAACGATAGGAAATATTAACAGATCAAACTTGAGAAGAATCATAACTTTTTTTTAATCTGGGGAAGATTTATTTTATAAAAATCATTTTTAAGTTAACAACTGTTTTTGTTCAAATCTTTTCCTGATTTATGCACATGTGAATATTTATATTTATTTATTTATTTATATTTATAATTAGACTTCTATACCGTCCTCCCGAAAGACTCAGGGCGGTGTACAGCCATATTAAAACACATAGAATTACAAAATTTAAAACCAATTAAAATCAAATATATAAATTCGGCTCAAAAATTTAAAACATTTAAAACCTACAGACACCTCTTAAAAATTCATATTAGGCCAGTCCGGCTTGCTGGAACAGAAGGGTCTTCAAGTCGTGGCGAAAGATGCGCAGGTCGGGGATAAGACGAAGCTTAGGGGGAGCTCATTCCAGAGAACCAGTGCCCCCACAGAGAAGGCTCTCCCCCTGGGTGTCATCAGTCGACATTGTTTGGCTGACAGCACCCTGAGAACTATTAGAAGTTACAGATATTATCTAGGTGGATGTGGAAATGTCTGCAAATAAAAAACCAAGCTCAGAGAAATTTTAAAACCCAAATTTCTAGCACTCAGTTGGATATATTTTGTACAATTGTGTTACACATAATCCAACAGGGATATTGATTATTATAGTATGTTTTGATTATACTGCTAAGAGTATTGTGAATGATTTTATCTTGATTATATAGAAAGAAAATTTCCTTTGCTCTTGCCAATTTATGTGTTGTGTAATTTAGTTCAATAATCAAATATTAATGAATGTGGATCTATATTTATCAAAATCCTTACAAAGATAGATCTTGGAGTGCCAATCTAAGTTGTGGGAAGTTTTTAAGAAGAAATTGGATCGCCATTTGTTTGGAATGGTATTGGTACAGGATCTCCTGCTTGAACATGAGGTTGGACTAAAAGACATCTAAGGTCCTGTTCAACTGTTATTCTGTTATCTGTTAAGTCATCCTTCAGATATTCTGAAATTCTCACTTATTAACTTTGGCCTTAAATATTTTTATTTTGTTACTAGTATTTGTCCTGCCTTTAAAGCTACATATAATACCTCTCTTGAAGTGGGTTATATATTATTTTATCTGTAAACTGCCCAAAATCACTCAGATAAGGGGTGGTATAAAAATTTTATAAATTAGAAAAAAATCTTCCTCCTTTTCCTGTCCTCCCCAGTTTTATAGAAAAGGAGTAAAATCCATTAACTTTTGCAGTTAAAAAAACTTGTAAAACTTGTAAATAGACTCAATGCGATTACAGGCAGGCACACTTTCCCTTTCTTGCTGCGCTTTCTGCTTTCAGCTTTCACTGACTCAGCTTTGATCAGCCGCCATTTTCAAACACTTTTACACTGAGACAGCTTACTTTCCAAAGTTAAAAAAAGTCCATTTAAAAACATTATACTTGACAAAAAAGATTCCAGATCTCACCAAACTCGTTGTTGAACGTTTGGAGATAGGCTTCAACCGTTGGAATTGCCTCTCCGTCTTGCTCTGTCTTGCAGAGGTCCCGCGCCGCTCGGAGATCCAGCAGCTTGGAGAGGGAGCCCAAACACGGAGCGCTTGCCAGGGCACAAAAGACCACCCTGGCAGCACTTCTGGGGCTCAACCTGGAGCTGCCCACTCTAGCTCCCCCTTATTTCAAAAGGGGAGCTTTCCGAGCCGCTTTTGAGTCAAAAAAGCGGCTCTACAGGCGGCGGGGGCGGCGGGGGCGGCGGCCGAACGAGCAAGCCGCCCAGCGACGGAGAGATCGCCAACTTTTTTTCAAAGATTTAAATCCTGCTCAGGCATGGCTTCAAAGAAAACGGGGGGGGGGATTCCCCCACACATCAGACAAAGGAAAAGTCACTGTCAGCCTCAAAACAGTCACAGGACAGTGAGACAGAGGATTTGAAAGCATTTATATTAAATATACACAAATCCTTGGGAGAGCTTTCTGGAAAAATGAGTAAAATGGATGAAAGGATGGGCAAAAATCAAAAGGAAATGAAGGTGATGGTGGGGGAAGTGAAGGAGTTGGTGGAGGAAAAAACTGAAGGATTACATCAGAGTGTAACCAAAGTAGCTACAGCTCTTACTGATGCCCTATTGGTTGTTGAGAAAAAGTGGAGGATTTAAATTCTGAAGTGGAAGCTAATAAGAAGGAAGCAAAGGAACAGATGTTTAAGGTGGTGGTGCAGAACCAGAGGCTTGAAGAGGAGATCACGATGTTGCAATTTTGGAATATGGAGTATGCTATAAGACTAAGAGGCTTAAGGGAGAATAATAGAGAGAACTTGAGGGCAACTTGTGTGGAGGTGTTGGCTAAGATTTTAAAAGCTGAACCAGACGTGATTGATAATAGAATTGACAAGCTGTACAGAGCTAACTCACGCATAGCGAGACAGAGGAATTTGCCAAGAGATGTGGTGATTTATTTTACTGAGAGGAAATTGAGAAATGACATTTTGCAGAGTTCTTTTCATACTATGGTTCAACATGATGGCAACCAAATTGGTGTTTACAAAGAGCTGCCACCAAAGATGTTAAGGGATCGGAAAGAGTTCGGTATTCTTGTAAATGAGTTGAAAAAGCGTCAGATCCCATTCAGATGGGATGTTCCTGTTGGTATCATTTTGCGACATGAGGATGTAAGATATCGCATTAATTCTGTGGAGAAGGCGGAACAGTTTTACAACAATGTCTTAAAAAATTTTTTAATATCACCTCGCTCGTCCACACTTTTACCTATTGAAGATATTTCAGTTGAGAAGGCTCCCGAAGAGGGGATTCAAGGAGTAATTTTGCCAAAAGAAGGTCAGGCAAATCAAGAAGTTCCAAGGGAGGAAATTTTAGGTGCAGTAGGAGGTCTTTCAGAGGATTCGCTAATAGAATTTCTTGAGGTTAAACCAAAGCAATCTAGAGCTACAAGAGAGGTGGAGCCTGATCTGGATTTACTGATGCAAGAACCTAAGGACCAACGTATAACTCGAGCCGCAGGAAAGCAAAGATTGGAGATATATCAGGGGAAGATACCACAGGAAGAGAATGGAACAAAAGGGAAAAAATTATACTCTGAAGCTGTGGGAGGGGCGAGACCGAAGACATCGGCGGTTGGAGAGAGTCTTCGTCAAATGCTCAAAGGGCTTCATTCACTCTCAGAATGACACTCAGATTTTTATCATGGAACGTGAACGGTCTGAACTCACCACAGAAAAGAAGAAAAATATTTCACTACTTGAAGCAATATAAAAATGATGTTGTTTGTTTGCAGGAAACCCATATTAGAACCCAGGACCAGAAATTCTTAATTTCAAAAATTGGATCACATTTTATATCTTCTAGTTCGGTCAAAAGGAATGGACTTGTTTTTTATATTTCTAAAAGAATACCAGCTAAACTTATAGAAGCGGATGATGAGGGGAGATATATCGCAGTCGAAATAAACGTACAGAATGTTTCGATACTTCTAATTGGCATTTATGCCCCGAACCAGCAGCAGGAAAGTTTTTATAAAGTGTTGAACAATAAAATACTGCAGTGGAATTATAAGTCTTTTTTGATCATGGGTGACTGGAACGGGGTGATTGATGCAACGCTTGATAAAAAGACGTCTGCCAAGAAAGGGAATAAGTTACCATTGACTTTTTTTTCATTGAAAGAAGAATTGGAGTTGAAGGATGTTTGGAGAATTCATCATCCCAAGGAATTGGATTTTACCTTTTTTTCTGATAGACATAAATCTTTCTCGAGAATTGATTTTATGCTGGCTACTACTGATTTACTCACTATAGCGACTAAGACAAAAATATTTCCCAGAACCTTAACGGATCATAGTCCGGTGTGGATGGAGATAAATTTGGGTAAAAGAGAAAGGAGATCTTGGCGTATGAATGAAAATCTATTTAGATATGAAAAGAATATTATGGACCTTAAGAAACATGTTAAAGAATTTTTTGATATTAATTTGAACAAAGGTACACCTATTGAGATTGTATGGGATGCATGCAAGGCTTATATGAGGGGTGTACTGATCCATATGAATTCTAAATACAGATTAATACGTCAGAAGTCAAGAATAGATCTGGAGATAGAGATAAAGGAGAAAGAGCAATTGCTTATTAAGAATCCGACTGATGAAAAGGTACAATTAACGATAAAACTCCTGAAAGATCAATTTCAAATATTGATGGCGGATCAAACAGCAACTAATCTGCAATTTGCTAAACATAATACTTTTTGTAACGCTAATAAACCTGGCAGATGGTTGGCTTATACTTTGAGGAAACAACAAAGTTCTCGTATGATAAACACTATTGAGTATAAAGGGAAACAAGTGCATCAGCAAAATTTAATACATCAAGCTTTCTTAGCTTATTATTCTAAATTGTACCAAGCTGATAAAATTAAAGAGGACTTTATCGATGAATATCTGCAGAAGAAGAGAGTTACAAAAATTTCAAGTACACAAAGTGATAGATTGAATCGACCTATAACATCGGAAGAGATTTTATACGCAATAAAACAATTGAAATTATCTAAAGCTCCTGGGACAGATGGTTTGACGGCAGTATATTATAAGACTTTACAAGAAGAATTGGTTGAGCATCTTAAGGATTTGTTTTGTAATATTCAGCAGGGGGGTAAAATACCCCCCTCGTGGAAGACGGCTTTTATTTCACTGATACCTAAAGAAGAAGAATCTGTTAAACCTGAAAATTTTAGACCAATATCTCTCCTGAATACGGATTATAAAATTTATGCTAAAGTATTAGCCAACAGATTGATGCCAGTTATTCAAGATGTGATTCATGAAGACCAAGCAGGTTTTATAGAAGGTAGACATATGAAGGACAATGTCAGGCAACTCATAGATTTGTTGGAATATCTTGAGGAAAAGAAACAGACCTCTGCGGTGCTGGTGTTTTTGGATGCGGAGAAAGCCTTTGATCGAGTCAACTGGGATTTTCTAAAAAAGACTTTGCACAAAATGGATTTTGGGGCACAGTTTATACAAGCGATTTCGGCAATTTATCAAGAACAGATGGCACAAATTATTATTAATGGTAGTTTGACTACCAATTTTAACATACAGAAAGGAACAAGACAAGGCTGTCCATTATCTCCATTACTGTTTATTCTGACTTTGGAAGTGCTGTTGAATGCTCTACGGGACTCGGACAAATTGAAGAGAATCGTTGTAAGGCAAAGAGATTACAGAACAAAGGCATTCGCAGATGATCTGGTTGTTACCCTAACACGACCTTTGGAATCAATCATCCAGATGAAAAACATTATAGAGGAATATGGTCTGGTTTCAGGTTTTAGCTGAATCAGAAAAAGACTAAGATGATAATCAAAAACATGTTGGAACCACAAAGGAATGAACTTGAAAGGGTGGCAGGCTTTGAAATAGCTACAAAGGTGAAATATCTAGGGGTCCAAGTTGCAGCATCCAATATAAAACTCTTTCAAAATAATTATGAGGAACTTTGGCATAAGATTCAAAAGGATCTTGAAACATGGAAGAAGCTGCAACTATTTTCTTGGTAGAATAGCAGCTGTTAAGATGAACGTTCTACCTAGATTTCTGTTTTTGTTTCAAATGATTCCAGTGCTTAAAAATGATAAGTTTTTGATGGAATGGCAAGCAGGTTTAAATAAATTTATCTGGAATGGGAAAAAACCAAGAGTTAAATTTAAGATTATGCAAGATGCTCGTGAAAGAGGTGGCCTTAAAGTTCCAAATCTACGTTTATATTATGAAGCTGCAGTGTTGACACAAGTTGGAGATTGGATCGGAACAACTAAAAGAGAAATTTTGAATATAGAAGGCCATGATTTGCAATTCGGATTGCATGCATACTTACTTTATGAAGATAAGAGAGACAGTGTATTTAATAGGCATATTTTAAGACATGCTTTGATGAGAGTTTGGAAGAAGCACCAGCTTCAATTGGATTACAAAATACCTTTGTGGTTGGATCTTGGGCATATTATGCCAAATATAAAGTCACTCGGGGGGTTGTTGTACAAAGAGATACTTCTTAATGATGGGGGCAGATGGCATTTGAAATCTTTGAATACCCTGTTGGAAGAAGGAGTGAATCTAACCTGGTTGCAGTATTTTCAACTTCAAGCAAGATGGAGAGAAGATCAGAAAATTGGATTAATGTTACATGAAGAAGATTTGGTGACTCAGATAAAATGTAAAGGGCCGATGCATATTAAACGAGTGTATAATTTACTGTTAGAAAGAGATTCAGAGGGTGAATTAGTTAAAGACTGTATGATAAAATTTCGCAGAACCAGTAATGTTGGAAACATGGGAAAAGATTTGGGTCCAGAATGTTAAATTTACACAAGCACAGAACTTGAGGGAAAATTTTTATAAGATGTTTTACAGATGGCACTTAGATCCTAAAAAGTTATCATGTATGTATCCAAATGTTCAGCCTAAATGTTGGAGGTGTGATTGTTTGGATGCAACATATTTTCATATTTGGTGGACGTGCAGAAAACTGAAAGCATTTTGGATTAAACTTTGGTGGGTAATGCAGAACATTTTGAAGAAGAAGTTGGAGTTTTCTCCTCAGTTTTTTTTGTTGGGAATAGTTAAGGGTTGTTCAGTAACTGACACTAGATTAATTTTACACATGATCACTGCAGCTAGATTATTGATTGGTCAATACTGGAAGAAAGATAATGTACCTACTATAGAGGAATGGATACTGAAGATGTCTAATTTTGTAGAGATGGCTAAAATTTCTGCATACCTAAAAGAAAGGACCCATGAAGTTTTTGCTAAGGAGTGGAAGAAATGGGTAGAATACATGAAGAATAAATATCAAAGTAAGAAGTTTCAATTAGTGCTTAACTGAATTTATATTTTGCATATTCAAGTAATTTAAAAGAGAAATGTATTGAATTTGATAATTTTTGATTTTTATTATATTTTATGTAATTGAATTTATAATTTTAATATTTAGATTTAATTCTAAAGAGAAATGTACTATGATAAGTTTAATATTTAGACTTAATTTTAAAGAGAAATGTACTATGGAATGTTGGGAATTATAGTTAATGTTATATATTTATATTACTTATATGATAACTCAATTTAAATCTTATGATGCTCAAAATTATATTACTAGATTTTTTTTAAATAGATTGTTAAGAGTTAAGTGTTTTTTATATTTGATTTATGTTGTCATATATTGGTTTAAAAGAAAAACTTTTTTATTACTTAAGGGTAAAAATGGTTTTAAAATAAGGTTATAGTTTTTTCTTAGTTGGATCTCACCTTCAAAAATTGTTAAATATGTTAATGTTAATGTTTGTTTAATAGCGGAAGTCAAGGGGGGGATTGGGGAGGGATAGGGGGGATAGGGTGGGGTTGGTAGGGGGGTGGGATGGGGAAGGGGTTTTAAAAATAAAATGTAATGTAAAACTTTTTCAATAAAAAAAAATTATAAATTAAATAAATAAAAATCTTAACCTAATGATAAAGTAAATATCATGAGTAAACACCCTTTTTGGAGCCAAGATAAAAAAAATCAGCAATAATTTAAAGAATGTTCATTTAGAAGTTGACATTAACTTCAAATTAAGTAAAGATTGAAATAATTAATATGGTTCTTAAACAGGAGGGCTGAATTTTCTTTTAGAAGTTCTGAAACAATGGGCTTAGAGTTAAAGTCACCAAGAAAGTTCTTTTTTTATGTCCATCAACCAGTTGAATTCAACTGAGCAAAACATCAGAGTTTGATCTAAATTAATTGTGCTGATTCAGATTGATGAAAGTACCTCATAAATAACTGATATTCTGAACAGGTTCACTAGGAAATAAATGCTCTTCAACTGAATGGCATTTTTTCTCAGTTAGGTTTATATAGGATTTAATTCTAAAAGTTGATGTAATTCAGTGATGCACAATCACTTTTTTATTTGTTGAAAAGTATCTTCTTTACACATGGTAAATTATTCTGTATTCTGAAGAGGCATTAATGCTATCACTTTGCTTTTTTGTTCATTTCAACAGGAGCTTCTCTCTTTTATTTTGTGAATTGCCTCCTGACAATTTTTGGTGTGATCACATTTTATTTTCAGCTGAACAGGCAATGAGACATAATCACTAGATAGCTCAAGACCATGGCTTCCAATTATAAGTAAAATACTGAAAACAAAATCTCATGACAAACTTACCTTCTTTTCAGACAAATTGTGGTCTAACTCATTTTCAGAATCCTCCTCACTTTGCTGTTGCTGCTGCTGCTGCTGCTGCTGCTGCTGCTGCATATCCTTCATCTTAATCAGAAGTTCTGCCTTGGGTGCAGAGGTGCTATAGTAAGTGGAATTAGTTGTTAAGGGAATGGCCAAAGACAGAGTCAGCTCCTCTTTCCTAAGCAGAGATTTAAAAAAATACTAGTTTTCAACAGACTTCTTGACATGTTTATGCACTGAAAGCAAGATAATAATTACTTTGAAATACTGTTTGCAGTACATAGATTGTAGGGTTAAGAGAAAGCTACCCACAGAAACAATGGATAAAATAACCATATTGTTTTATCACTTTAAGAACCTAGCTAGAGAAACAGGAAATTAAAGGAATGTCTCAAAATTATGGCCTAAAATGCTGATTTCTATTTTGCTTCTAATTGATGTTCTCTGACCATATTTAGATTTCTATGTCCTACCCTTGATTACATGGGCAATGGAAGAAAGGTAATATTTAAATCTGTTTCTGGCTTTCATTAGTTTTGATTATCTAATCCCATAAGCACACATTTAGTAAATATATAGGTTCTTGGGTTTCATTATCTGCAATTCTAATGCTTAAAAGAACCTATTGCTAAAAATACCTTTCTATTAAGAGGGACAAAATTTGAATACCTAAGATATAAATAGCTCTTTGTCTCTCTTTTTGGCATGAAACAACATGAACCAAACAGTCACTTGCTTGGAAAGAAGACTTCAGAGTTACTTATGTGTGTGTGTGTGTATGTCTGTTTGTGAGAATATTATATTTTCATTTTCTATCTCCCATTAATTTTCAGTTAGATGTTTGCAATTTCTTATGATTCTCCTCCAAAAATCTACCGAAATATCCAAATTGATTTTTTTTTGCAAAACTTAATAGTATATATAAAATACTTTATATACCATATTTTTTGCACTATAAAACGCTCCAGACCATAAGATGCACCTAGCTTTTGGGGAGGAAAACAAGAAAAAAAAAATCTGCTTCTGCCTCCCAGCATCTATTGGTATTCATCTGGCTAGCATCCTTGCAACGAACAGCAAACGGCCTGGTCAGCTTCAGCATGTTATCACAGCCTGATTTAGCACAGGTTGGATCAGCCTCCTGGAATACCGCCAATCAGCTGTTCCAGGCTGTAGGGATTGCTGCCGCCTATTGCCGCCTCCGTGAATCCCATTTTCAGCCTCCGTCGGCCAGGGGTGGGATCTACTAGTTGGACAACTGGCTTGCTGAGTGCACTCTGACCCTTACTTATGGTGAATCAGACTATAATTTATCAGAATATTTACTAGGATGCATTATTTTTTATTTTATTTATTGCAATTATACCCAGCTTTTTCTTCTGACAACTCAAGATTACATATATATGGAAGTTCTCTCTCATTCAACCCTGCAACAGGTTTGAAAGGTAAATTGGTCTAAAATAGTGACTCACACAAAGTCATTCACTGATCTGAATCAGCATCTGCCATATCCAACATTTATCAACAGACTGTATAAGTGCTAATCCAATTTATCCACTCTTAATTTGAGTTTGTAAGACAAACTACCTTTCTCAGATTGCTCAGAAATGTAGATATCAGTGTTGCTGGTGACATGTAATTACAGTACAAAATTACTGTAGAGCTCCATGTTCTATGCAGTAACTCTTACTTGCTATGAAAGATAACATTTATAATAAAACGCTAGGAAGCAATGAAAACAATTCTTATCCAGCAAGGTACAGTGAATCTGTCAACAAGAAGCATATATAATAGTGACATGAAACCTTCACAATCATTAAATATTTATATGTTTTTGATAAACCACTAGGAGAAATGGGGATTCATCTCTAGTTTGTCAGCTTAACACAAGTATTTGGTTCCATGAAAATAGAACATTGGGTATTTCAGTCTTTTTCAAGATGGTATTTTCCCAGATGAGTTAGAATCTAAATCCCAACCAGAACCAGGTGTGAATTGGAAAAAAGTTGTAGTAGTTATATTTGCTAAGTTTGTTTTGATCATATAACTTATATTTTAATAGAGCAAAAATTAAAATAGTGTGAGTGCACATATAAGATTAAAAAAAAGATAAAAGCATTAATTTGTGTTGAAAAAATATGTACTCACTTTTCCTCTTCAGTTTTGGGTGCTGAAACCTTTAAAAGAAATTTTCTGCGATGTTGTGCTTCTTCTATGAGATGCTCATCTTTGGGAAAGATTCCCTCCATTAAATCCATTGTGGTTTTTATTTTCACATTTGGGTCTAAAATTTCTGCTAATGATTTATCCTTATCTACTATTTCTCTAACCAATTCTTCTGATTTCCAGTCCTCAATTGTCTTTTCTTTGGCTCTCACGTAGTTAACTGCATGGGTGGATATGTCATTCTCCTTTATGTTCCTCCCAAAGCTTTCAGTAGGTTGCAAAGAAGAAAGGTTTGATTTGTTCCCAAACTCAGTTTCCATACCTTGTCTTGTATAAGCATAAAAACGTGAATAGAACTGTTCAGAAGTGCTAAGTGTCTTGATTTGGTCTTTTTCTAAGCCGCTTGGTAAAGTAGGAGGCTCTATTGTGGTCCCAAGATTCTGCCTGCTTGCCTTCTCTGAATGGCTCTCAGAATGTACAATCTTGATTGGAACCATTTTTACGGTTGTATTGTTATCCATCACTCTTTCAATTCTTTAGAAAAAATTGTAAAATAGCACATTACATATATTATATAAACACTCTGTTCACTCATATAAATATAGATTAATAATAGTCTATTTATGAATTTAGGAATGAGTAACATCACATTTTATCTTTCACATACCCATGTATATTTTAAATCTTTTTATTCAACTGAGCACTAGCTATTGTTACTGAAGTTATAAAATGTACAAAGAACTGCACTTGACTGAAATTTCAAAGATATCTAACATGCTTTCTTCTTTTAAAAAAAATGAGCAAAAAAAAGCTTAAATGTACTGACTGATCCCACATATAAATGAAGAAACATCTACTTTGTTCAATGACAATTCTTTCCAATAATGTGCAGATTACTATTGTAATCTAAACAAGGTTCTCACTGTTTATAACAAAGTTTTCTAAAATTTAAGCTATGTTCATTATATATAAGTGAACAATTGAACAGCAATTTATAAATCAGTATGAAACTTGAATTGGCATATGAGACATAACTTCTGGTAAATCTGTAGGTATGACTAATGAAGGTTACTTCAATTAAGGTATTTATTATAGCAATAGCAATAGCATTTAGACTTATATACCACTTCACAGTGCTTTACAGCCCTCTCTAAGCGGTTTACAGAGTCAGCATATTGCCCTGAACAATCTGGGTCCTCATTTTACCCACCTCGGAAGGAGGGAAGGCTGAGTCAACCTTGAGCCTGGTGAGATTCAATCTGCCAAACTGCTGGCAGCTTGTGATCAGCAGAAGTAGCCTGTAGTACTGCACTCTAACCACTGCGCCATTGCGGCTCCTATACTTAAAACTGGTAATTGGGACTAGAATTTCCATCACTAAGTAATGAAGTCATAAAGAATGACATAATGTGATCCCATTGCTTAGCAAAGGCAATGCAGGGAGCCCCCATTGCTGTTGTTAAGCAAGGATCAGGTCGTTAAGCAAAGACCACACATGATTGTGATTTGTGAATTCTTAACAGCTTCTACAAGCAAAGTCAATGAGGAAGCTGGCAGGAAGCTGCAAGTTTTTGGCATCTTGCAAACAGGCCAACAGATGGGTAAGTGCTACAGAGTCTGAAAAGGCAAGGAGTGGCTGCCAAGGTGCAGCAGAAGCATGGCAGATGGAGAGATGGTTGCTATGAGTGCAGGAGGACATCCAGTTAATGAGCATGGCTGGGCAAGGAGGAGCGATTGCATAAACATGGCTGGGTAATGCCTGCACTATGGAGTACAGGCAGGGGTTACTGCAGACATGTGCAAACTATGTACTGCAAGGTCCCTGGGATCTCGTACTGTTCAGTTCAAGCTCCTCAGGAAAAAAAAAGGAGGGAGCAGGAGCAACTTGCCACCTTCCTTGCCACCCTCCCCATTGACTTACTTGTGGGAAGCCCACCAGAAAGGTGGCAAATGGTGATCATGTGATCACAGGATACTACAACCATTGTAAATGCAAGCCAGTTGCCCAGTGTGCAGATTGTGACTGCATAACTGCAGGGGTGCTGGGGCGGCTGGAGTGAATATATTGGGGATTTTGACTTGGGTCTTCCCAGATACATCTATTTCTTTTCTTGACTTTACAAAACATGAATAATGGTCAATTTGTATTATTCACAAATTAAAATTCAGCATGCAAGATTTTGAAGGGCAGCAAATCAAGAGCTCTATACCTTTATATAAAATTCTACTAACTTGTACCAGTGAAAAGCTAATTTTCTTGGCAGTTGTTTTACTTGTTTTTGATATTAAATGTCCTTTATTGTTGGCTATAATGGGAAAGAAATCGTTGTATTAGATGCTGTATTTTATGTTGATCTGCCTACCACGGGAACAGAAATGTTTAGAAAGTGTCTAAGGCTGTCTTTGTTTCATTTTAGAAAGTCCTGTTTTGCTGGCAATAAAACTAAGTCCAAAGAACTGTCATTGTAATATAGGGTTCCCTGTAGCCACCCTCATCTTCTATCCTATAAATACAACTCTTCACGTAGAGAAGTTAGATCTAGAGATTAAAATTGTTTTGCTAACTATTCTGGCAACATTGATAGAAGTTTTCAACCATTCATAAAAATAACTTTTAGATTTCCATAGTGAGCAAGGTATGAATGTCTGGTTTGAAAACATCAAACTATGTTTGTAATAGTTTATATAAGACTGGATACATGCATTCTGTTTTCTTTGGATTTTATTAACATGGCCATATATATGATACACAAAATAGTCCTTGGAAAATAAGTTTTAGGATAATAAGGGAACATGCAATTACAGCATATGTTCATATCTTGTGCTTTCTATTTTTTAATTAGTCTTAGAGTTATTGGATGACTATCCTTATTTTCAAGAGCTGTTAATGAGATTCACTTGTAAATTAAGCATGTTGCACTGAATTCAGTTTAAAAGCTGAAATAAATTGTATATAATTTCTGTTGGGATAAAATAATGTGGTTCTAAAACTCTCTAGAAAGCTTAATATTAAACTGCTAAAACCATATAGTGACACTGCCTAGAAACCTTAATATTCAATTGGTGAACAAATCCAACAATAAAATATGCAACAAATGTTTAACAGTTGGTGTAAGGTGGCTTACCGTGTGGAATTTTCATCCTGAGCAGCCACAGGTGGCTTATCAGTCAGCTTTGGTGGAGCAAACTGTGGTGAAGGGGATCTTGATGCTTCCATTCTAGATTTTAGATGGTAACAATAAACTGAAGGAAGGGGGGGGTCAGATTTGAAATGTCTTTTTTCTTCTAAATGCTGAAAAACATTTTCTGTGGATGTTAACTGCCCAGTCTCTGGCAGCTCCGCACTTACAAATTTTCCAGAAATTTTTGTGGGAAACTGAGAAGGTGATGAGCTGCCTACAGCTATATTGTTAGAAGCAGGGGAAGGCTGATCTAATCTGTTGGGCACTGTCAGTAAAAATTCTGAAACAAGTGAAGCTGAAAAACTATCCTCTCTCCTGTGTTTCTTATCTCGTTTGGGTGCGGGTGGCCTCTGAGGAAAAGAGCCATGTTTCTTATTCAGCAGTACAGAATTCCCCTGTAGATTTTCTTCTGCTTTGATATGTGTTAAACAGTGCTGATTCTTATCTGATATTTGTAGTCCAGAAATCACAAGAGGCAAAGAATCATAATCTTTGCTTTTCTCATTTACATTTTCCTGTGAATATCTGTAATCACTGGGCAATGTCCCAGATCTACCTCGGCTCTGCTGTGATGCAACTGTGGCAGGTCCTGCATGAAAGGACCTTGCAGATACTTTCCACTTGTTTCCTGAACTGTAGTCCTCCTGAGCTGTGAATTCTCTCAGACAGTCTTTTGAGTACTCTTTATCAGGTGATCTGGGGAAAAAGGAGGGATGGAAGAATTATTTGAGCATTAGTAAGTAGGGTACAGTTAGTAAATATATTTCTGGGTACAGTTAGTAAATGTATTTCTATTATTAGTAATAGAAATAATTTCTATTATTCAATTATGTCCAAGCTTACAGTATTCTATAATAAAACAAATGTTTTTATAATAAAACTAGCTTTCAAAAAACTGTTGTCAAAAATTAAGATTATGTAGAAAAACATTTTGTGACATGATACTTCAATTTCTTCACACACACACAGAATTTTTATTTCCTTTTCATGTGAACTAAATGAGGCTACTTGAACAAAATTATGCACAGCATATTTTATCTCATTAAATCTATATTCATTAGATCTATATTCAAACAAAATGTTCATTTTTTTCTCCTTTAAAACACCGCAATAAACTGTATTAAAAATCAGTTAAAAATTTAAATTAGAAAAAAAAATACTGATATAAATATAATACAAAGAAGAGCATGTAGAAGAGAGGATATGAAAATATTTTACAAAATATTGGAGTTGTGTAGAAATGAATCCCCACCCACTCAGAGTCAAAAAGTGAACAATGCTTGCAAAGGTATGTTGACTAACAAAAGGACTTTCCTTCTTTTAAAATCCCTGACACAATGGGAATACTATTTTTAAAAAGCAAATTTAAGCATCCAATTTGCAAGGGGCAGCCTATTAGAAATGAATATCTATGTTCCTACGCTAGCATAAAAAGTACCTACATATCATGGACTGTTAATTAGTCTCATTGGCCATTTTCCTGGCATCTGCAGAGTTAGTAGTTTTTGAACATATTTGCAAACATAAGCTATTATCTCTTACATCTAAAATTCTTAGGATACTCAGTGCAGAATTAATATCATATTATACAATACAATTTTGATGATCAGATTATTCAATAATGAAAAAAAATCCTTATGTTCAGACATTATAAACCAAGATAGATTTATATTTCAAGGATTCTTCCATATAAAGTATCCTTCAATATATAGATGACAGGTACTAGAATTTTGTATTACTTTAATACAAAATAAAATGCATTTCTAAAATTATACTTTAGTTATTCAAATCTATAAATTGGTTCAGACCCAAAATTTAAAGAAATTATAAATGATAAAGGGTCTATTTTTAAAAAATTCCCTAAGTACACAATAAAACAAATAGCAAAAAGGAAATACATGAAAGAATGAATGTGAGATAAAAGTAATTGTTAAATAATTTGTTTGGAATTTAAATGGATTCCTATAAAAAATTCATGAAGTATTTCATATAACTAATAGAAGGGTTTCACTTCTTTCTTTTAAAACTATTATTTTGTTGGAAAGGATATAAAGGATATAAACAGTATTAATTACTTTTAAAAATAATAGTGATGGCAGTTAAGAGAATTTAGAGGACATATCTGAGATACCGAAATATACATGAGTTCACTTAATCAAAAGCAGCTTTTTGTGTTGCTTTGTTCTTCCCTTTATACTGAACCTGCCAGGTCTTTCTTTTACATTCAAATGAGGTAAAAATGGTTAATTTTTCCAAAATAAAGCATAATAAGGAATGTTGCCTTAGTTGCTTTCATAAAGACACAATTCCCTTTGTGGAAATATAGTTAAGTTTGAATTCCTAATTGATTTGTGTATGTGAAGGGAAGGCAAAATGTGCATACTTTGGAATATTAAACAGAATTTTGATGATCTGAATGCAGATATTAGATGGTCAAAGTATGTTGTAAGAATTAACCCCAAGTAGAAATACCTGTGAGTCTCAGAAAGAAGACAGCTTTGCTCTTTAATTAGAAGAGGTTGGAGAGGAGGAGGTTGGAGAGATACTGTAAGTTTAGGAAAGAAGCTGAAACAGAGAAGCAGGACACTTAGGAATCTACTTGTAGCAGAGCTACTTACCAAATGAGCAATAAATTAGACATTTTCTAAGGTTAGGTATAAGTCAGTACAGTAAAGATAGCAGTTAAAAAACTAGGTCTATGGAGTTTACTTATCTTTTTGAAAAATTCTAGAAAGGCATTGTTTCTTGCCAGCTATATAACAATTATTTAGATATTTACTCTAATAAACTTTGAAACATTGTCATTGTCATAAGCCTGATTTATTTATTTATTTTATTTATTAATTAAGCTTATATTAATTATGATTAATAATTATATGATTAATAGCACCAGGAGCAATATTAGAGTGAAACAACAGAAATCTTAAATTGTGATTGTGGTTTGTTTATGGAGTGCATATGTGACTTGTGTAGCATATTTGTGAACAATGCATTTTTGTTGATCACAAGAATACCACAAAAGGAAAGATAGCAAAATAAAAGCAGGATTGAGGAATCAATTTGCTAAATGCATTTAGAAAGCATCTGCAGATTTTAATCAAAAGGCTAAATTGTGTACCCTGGTATGTCACTGAAGAGAGGGAAATGATGAAGAAACTTTAAAATGTTCAGAAGTTGGTAGAAAGAAAATGGGCAGTTATCACAAGGAATTAATGTTTCTTTAAAGAGACCAAATGATTATGTAGAAAGCTATCTTGCAAGTTTTTTTTTTTACAAGGAACCAAGAGTTTGCTATATTAATGCAAACATAATTGTAAATTGAATGCAATGGAGATAGAATATTTAAGAAGTGAATGTGGTAAAACAGGAAAAGATAAAGTAAAAAATGAATTGGCATGAGAATGAACCAAATACAAATGTAAATAATGGGTATGAAAAAAAAGGATCAGAGAGAGAATCAATGAGAATCAAACCCAAAAATAAATATATGATGTAAGAATAAATGGGTTAATAGGAAGAGTACTTCAAAAATGTGGAGGGATGAAAAAGAAAATTAAAATTACAAATTGGAGAGATTTTAATACTGAAAAAAAATCCACGTTCTGCATCTTGGCAGGCAAATCTGAGAAGGACCGATTATGGCAACTAGCGTGCTTGAATGCCCATAATCTTCAATACTATCTTTCAAAACATCTTTTAATTTCTATTGCAATTATCAAATCAGCAAAATGCATACAATCATGCTGAGGTTCAGATGATCTTAAGATTTTTGCTTTATTTCAAGAGAAACTGCTGTTTAGGAGACATAGCAATAGGAATCTTTTTAAAAGTAATTAACAATGACAATTATTACATTAGTACAGACAGGATTATAAAAAAAATGGAATCTTCATTCAACAAGGAGCATACTACAAATGGTGGTTTTTCATGCAACACATGCTGATCATATTACCCCGAAAAGACAGCTTACTGTTCAAAAAGGACAAAAGAAAGCTTGAAGCACCAGAAGCACCCAGAGGAAAAACCTGTAAAGTGTTACAGCAATATTAACTTTCAACAAGTCTATCATGAAGGATTTACAAACACAGTTTAAAAATTAATTCAGTGTGACTTAGGTCATTTTCCTCTCACAAACAAACCCCCCATCACCACCACAAGCTCCTAAAAATAATGAATTTTAATTAAAAAATAAAACGCACCCATTCTGGAAAACGTATGCCTACACACTTTGTATAAATTGAAAAATAATCTGGCATTTTAAAATCTCAATCTATGATAGGTAGTCATGCATATGTCTATGATTAATAAAAAATTTTTTTGGCTGTACAGCTATATATCTCTACCAAAAGAAACTGGTAGTTGTTCTGCTGTCTTACATTCCAACGGTTACTTCACTTATTTTCTTAGAGTGCAGAACATATATTGAAGCAATTTAATGTTCCCTTTAAAATAAATGAAAGCAGATCCTTGGCTTACTACAAAACCAGATCTCCCAATCTCTTACTTTGTGCTCATTAAAAATTAGCAGTATAGACTGCAAGATAAGTAATCACTGATAAAATTTGTCTTTTATGAACTTTGCATAAATGTTGAAACTGATAAGGCAAGGCCAGATGAAATTATGATTTTAAAAAATGAGCAATCAATATCCAATTTCAAGTCTGGGAACACACTGTCCAAATTTCCATTTATTCAAAAAAAAATGACCAAAAAAGCCCTAGAATTGCAATCCTGGAAAAGACCCACATTTAGAGCTTGATGTCCATGTTTCACAAGATGCAGATCTGTATACAGCATACATGAGTTCTTTCTTGCCTACACTGAAGAAACTTCAGTGAGTTTCTTCCTAAGTAAGTTTATGAATATAAGGATAGGTTCTTTTACTGAAATTAAGTGGTTGCAGTGAAAGTAAAGCTAGATCTGAGTATTCCTGTGCAAAGGTTACACTTTGCTCCTTTTCTCTGCCATCCTACTCCCCACATTCCTGCTCTGCAGAAATATATTTAATACTTGTTTGATATTGATTTAATCTGAAAATATGCAATGTATTGCATGCTTGAATGGCATTCAAGTATTCAATATGCTTGAATGCCCATAATCTTCAATACTACCTTTCAAAACATCTTTTAATTTCTATTGCAATTATCAAATCAGCAAAATGCATAAAATCATGCTGAGGTTCAGATGATCTTAAGATTTTTGCTTTATTTCAAGAGAAACTGTTGTTTAGAAGACATAGCAACAGGAATCTTTTTAAAAGTAATTAACAATGACAATTATTACATTAGTACAGACAGGATTATAAAAAAAATATGGAATTTTCATTCGACAAGGAGCATACTACAAATGGTGATTTTTCATGCAACACATGCTGTAACCTTCAACCCGGACACAAATGTCTACCCATGGGACTGAAAAAAAGACGTCAAACCATGAAAGTGACTTGAAGGAAACTGGAGCCTGCGGGAGTGCCCCAACGAAACCCCATTGTCCCTAGGACAAAGCTGGATATCTGGGAGGTGGGAGCATCGGCGAGGAAACTCTGAAACCCAAGTGGTCGCTCACCCTGGGAATAAAGGAGGAAGAGTGGGAGGAGAGGGTTTCAGGCATGACATTCATGAGGGGTCCCATGGAGAAGGTGAGGAGAGTGGCGCACCAACTGGGACAAGGGAGACCTCTGAGGGGAACCAGAAGCCCAAGAGGACATGGTGGACCAAGTCTGGAGACTGAAGGAGGCATTTGGGAACTGCTGAACCCAAGAGGTCCTCGCTCAGTAGCCACTACGGCCATCCTGGACCATGAGGGGATAGGGATAGCTGCCCAGGGAGTCATGGCAGCTGGGCCAGTGGCCCCACTGGACAAGCACCAGCCCAGACAACACAACCTGCAGTAGCGCCAGCAGTGCAGCCTCCTATGCCAGCATGGGCTGCCCTCCCAAGGCAGGAAGCACCAAGACCACCAGCCCTCGGCCTGAAGTATGGGAGGAGCCCAAAGGAACTGGGGTTCTTTCTTGCCCAGATGTAGAATTACATACAAGAGTACGGGGCAGACTTGGCCACTGAAGCAGTCTGGATCAGATGCGTGACCACAACCCCAGATGGCACAGCAGCAGAGTGGATGGTTTCCCTATATAATGAAGATGCTTCATAACTCTGGAACTTCAATTGACTCATGATGGCCCTAAAGAAGACCCGCTGGCACAAAAGGCACACACCTGCATAAAGACCATCAACCAGGGCCGGAAAGCAGTGGCTACCTACAACCAAGAGCTCCATAAATTGGCATGCTGGCTAGCCAACTGGCCCGAAGACATCCTGATACAGTGCTTCCAAGATGGGCTCAATGACATCTGCATCTCATAGGAAGCCCCCCGCACTCTATACCAGTGGTACGGGTTAGCCAAGGAGGTGGAAATCCACCTGGCCACGTCCCACAGCTGTAACGCCCGCAGATGATGCCCTTACTCCCCCTTAGAAAAGAAGAATACACCGAGAGAACCTGGGCGCAACTACAGCTCCAAATGCCAATCCACAAGGTACTTCAAATGTGGGAAGGAAGTGCACCAGGCCACTGACTGCTGACTCACCAAAGCAACTCCAAAATCTGGTGGCAATGCAGGGAAGGTGGGACAGTTCACACCGAAGCCCCACGAAATGAAATTAGAGGGAGACCAAGTCATTGAGTTCTCCCCACCCGGTTATGGAGACTGGGGAACTCCAACCACCACAGAGACGAGCAACACAGCCTCTAATAATGACACTCTGGTAAGTCGCCCTGTGAATCCTGTCACCATTGCAGTCGAACTGAAGGTGCCATCATCTGGCGCCCAGAGGAAGATGTTGGCTTTACTGGACTCGGACTACACCAGATATGTGGTGAACCCTGAGGTAACCCCTCAGGAGAAACTGGGACCAAGGCTCCAACAACTGAGGGTGCCCACAGCATTTTACCAGCTGGATGGGATTGTGGCTTGGGGACCCTGGTCCCACTTTATAATAGAGCCAGTAGAAATGCAGATGAGGAAGCACTGGGATACGCTAAGATTTATCATAGCTCCAAGGATAAAGAGGTCCCTCTTATTGGGACTGGCATAGCTCCAAAAATGGAACCCTAATGTCAACTGGTGGGAGAGATTGTTAAAAATCCGATGGAGGAGGTCTGAGAGAGGAAAAGCTTCCCCACAGAAAACTAACCGCCAAACCACTCAGGACATGACAGAACTGGCCACTGTGGTACAAATCCAAACAAGGTGGGATCCAAAAATCCCCAAGGAATATTGGGATCTAAGAGAGGTTTTTAATGAAAAGGGGTCTATGCACTCCCACCTCACTGCTCGACAGCTTGTGCCTTTGAGATCCTCCATGGAGCTAAACTGCCAAAATCCAAACTGTACTCTATGACACACACACCAGGAGTTGGAGAAACTCCGCACTTTCATTGACAAAAACCTACAATGTGGCTTCATCCATTCGGCCAGGCCTCGGGTAGCCGCTCCAGTTCTATTCCGAAAAAAGAAAGAAGGTTCTCTCTGTTTGTGCATAGATTATCTATGTGGAGAGTGTGTATGCCTTACCACTCAGGAAGGACATATTAGCCCACCTAGCCAAGAGATATTTTTTTATGAAGTTGGACTTACAAGAAGCCTTTACCGTATCAGGATTAAACTGTCCTCTGGGGTGTTTCCGATTCAGGGTGCTTTTGTTTTGCCTGCAAGGGGCCAATGCCATATTTGTGCAACTAATAAACAAAGTCCTGCATAAATACCTGTACAAGTTCAAGTGTTTTAATGACATTCTAATCTATACCAGAATGAGGGATGAGCATGTGAAACTTGTGTTAAAAAAATTATGAGCAGCTAAGCTGTACACTAATCTCTCAAAATGTGAGTTCCATTTAGGGGTGAAATGCTCCGGGTTCGGACTGGCTCAGGCGAGTAGGTAGCAATGGTGGCGGGCAGTTCGGAGAACCAGTAGCAAAAAAGCTCCCTCCCCCCAAGCCCAGCTAAGCCGCACGATTATCAGAGCCTTTTTTTCTTCTATATGGCTCTGACAAGCCAAGCTCTGATGATCCCAGCTGAGTTGCCTGCTAATCAAGCAACTCAGCTTGGATCGCCAGAGCCATGTAAAAGAAAAAAACTTTTTTCCTTTTAAATGGCTCTGACGATCCAAGATCTGACAAGACCTGCTGAGTTGCCTGCTAATCGGTAGCAAAAATCCCTCCCCCTTCCCCCTCAGCTTACTTACCTTAGCTGCTGGTAGCAATGCCTTGCTGTAATCCCTGCAATCCATTGCATCAGCAAGCAACTGAATCTCCCTGCCTGCAATCAAGCAGGCAGGGAGTTGTGGACATCAACTCCCAGAATTCCTCAGCCAGCAAAGCAAAGCTGGCTGAGGAATTCTAGGAACTGAAGTCTACAAGTCTTAAAGTTGCCAAGATTGGAGACCCCTGTTCTATTATGTAAGTTTTTCCCCCCTTTGGAAACTTTAAAAAAATAGTTAATTGAGTTTTTTTAGTTGTTCTTTTTTTAGACCTAGCCACTTAAAGTTTAGGAAGTTTTAAATTTAGCTGCTTTTATATAAAAATAAAAATAAAATAAAATAATATTTGTGTAGCTTTCTGAGATTTAGTGTGTTTCTGTAATGTTTCATTCTAACTACACAAACACACAAAATCTCACAAAGCTGTATGTGGAATTTTGTGTGTGTAAAGTGTGAAAGTTGGTTTTTTGTGGCTGTATGAGGTTCCTGTTTGTTGCAGGGGCCATTTTGGGTCTAGCACAGCTGCTTTTATAAGGTGGGTGAGCCAGTTGTGTTTTGTTTTGTAGGTTAAAAAAGGGCAAAGAAGTGACATTGACTTGGCCCCGCCCACCTGACCAACAAGCCATGCCCTCCCAGTCACCTTACCACCAAGTCCCGCCCACTAATTAAGCCCTGCCCACAGAACTGGTAGCAAAAATTTTTAGATTTCACCCCTGGTTCCATCAGGACAAAATCAAATACCTAGGGTATCAAAACTCACATGAGGGAGTGGAGATGGATTCAGAGAAGATTAATGCAGTGCTAGACTGGGTCTCCCCTTACATGAGGAAGCAACTTCAGAGCTTCCTGAGATTTTGAAACTTTTATCTGCAATTTATTCCTTCTTTTGTGCAAATTGCCCTACCTATCGTGAACTGCCCTACCTACTGGGGGAAGGATACTGTAAAATGGCTTAATTTTTTTTTTGTAATGGGTAAATTTTATAGGTAGGGGTTTTAAATTGGGGTAGCCAAATTAATTTAATCTTGTTTTAAATTATTTTAAATTTTATATTGTATGTATTTTAATTCTGGCTGTTCACCGCCCTGAGTCCTTCAGGAGAAGGGCGGCATATAAATTTTAGTAATAATAATAATAATAATCTATGAAATCTATTTGCAGCAGACCCCATGCTAAGACATGTTTGCCATCCAAGCAGATGCTAGAGATGTGGCCACAGGGGCTGTATTACTACAGGAGAGCCCCCAGAGAACCTTGTGCCTATAGCTCCCAAAAACTAACTGACACAGAATGGAACTGGTTGGTGTGGGAGGAAGCTTATGTAATTTGATGCATAACCTGGTGACATTTCCTAGAGGGGTCTAAACATCCATTTGAAGTATGGACAGATCATAAGAACTTGGAAGCCTTAAAAACCCTGTGGAAACTGTATTCCAAGCAAGCCCACTGAGTACTATACTTCAACCTCTTTAATTTTACCTGCGCTACATTCTGGGAGAGTGGGAGGGGGGAAGGAATTGCTAGCAGATGCCTTGTCCCAATTACCACAATATAAAAGTGCCAGACCTGAAATCATTTGACTGGTCATTCTGTCAAATCAATTGGCAGTGGTAGTAATCACAAGACACCAGGGGAAAACTGAGATGGGTGTCCCCTGTGAAATATTAGACAAACTGAGAACTGCCTTAAAAGACAATGAATAACTGATAGTTCACAAAGAGGAGTGCACTCTGAGGGATGGACTGGCATAGGTGGGGATGAAATTGTATGTTCCTGCCCCCCTGTATGCTATTGTTTTACAGACTTGCCACAATTCAAAAGCAGCAAGGCACTTTGGCTTTGTAAAGTCCCTACATCTGGTCAAATGGCAATTTTGGTGGCTGTCCCTGAAAAAAAGACATTGAAAACTATGTGGTCAGATGCCCAGTGTGCTTTGGCAAAAAGGCGACCAGGGAAAACCATGGGATTTCTACAATCAGTGACTTGTGCACCTTGATAAGAAATTTCTATGGAATTTTATACTGCAACAACTAAGATACATGGAGTTTGGTGATAAATTTTTAAACATGTTTATGGCAATATATTCCAAATAGGAGGCCAGAAAAATAGTGAATGGAGAGGTGACAAAAACATTTAAAATCCAGAAAGGCACAAGGGTGTCCATTGTCCCCGTTGTTATTTATATTGACTTTGGAAGTACTAACAAGAATAATAAGAAAAGATACACAGATTAAAGGATTGGAAATCAAAGGAGAAAGTTATAAATTAAAAGTTTTTGCAGATGATTTAGTCTTCATACTAGAGGAACCATTGCAATCGGGTTTGAGGCTTATGGAGGTACTAGAGGAATATGGAGAAATAGCTGCACTAAAAGTAAATAAGGAGAAAACCAAAATGATTGCTAAAAATATGACAAATAAACAGAAAGATGATTTGACCAAGGGAATAAATATAAAATGAGTAAAAAAGATGAAGTACTATATCTAGGGGTTTATTTGACGGCAAGATGCACATCAATTAAGGAGGACAATTATATTAAATTATTAAAGCAGATAGAAGCAGACTTGAAAAGATGGGGAAACATCCAACTCTCCTTGATGGGTAGAATAGTGACTATTAAAATGAATGTTCTGCCAAAATTACTCTTCCTATTTCAAAATATACCTATAAAATTAGAAATATTTTGATAATTTGAACAAAATTGTATTGAAATTTCTATGGCAAGGGAAAAAGTCAAGAATTAAACTGAAACTACTGCAGGAGGCAAAAGAAAGAGGAGGGTTTGGTTTGCCCGATTGGAAACTATATTACCAAGTGGCAACAATCATCTGGTGAAAGAATGAATAACCCTAAGAAACAAAAGTTTATTAACATTAGAAGATCATGACATTCAACAGGATAGCACGCATTCCTCTGGTATGAAAGACATAAGGTACATCAATACTTCCAAAGACACCACATATGACAGGCATTATTGGGGATATGGAACAAAATTTTAAAAAATAGAACTATAAGGAAATACTGATCTGGCACTCCACGCTGAAACGGTGGTATATCCAAATCTTATTAACTGGGAAAAATTGTAACATATAAAGATATATTAGATGAACAGGGGAGATTAAAATCGAGACTGCAGCTAAAAAAATACGGGTTAGATTTGGAATGGTGGTCATATTTAAAAATTCAGTCAAGTTATATGAAAGATATGAAAACGGGGCATGAGCAGAAATTTAACAATATCTAATATCTAACTTTTATTGGGGACAGAGGAGAAAATGATTAAAGCAATGTATAAATTTTTATTAGAATACAAAATGGAGGAAGAGCATGTTAAACAGACGGTGGTGGTATGGGCAAAGAACTTTGGGTACAATATCGAATTGGAAAAGTGGGAAAAATTGTGGGAAAGAAACAGGAAGCTAACTCTGGCCACGTCGTACAAAGAGAACCTATATAAAATGTTTTATAGGTGGCATCTATCACCAGCTGGGCTAGCAAAATGTACAAAAATTTATCACCTAAATGCTGGAAATATGATAAAATACCGGGCAGCTATTACCAGTTATGGTGGACATCTAGAAAAGTAAAAGAATATTGGCAAAGAATCCAAATCTGGTTAGAAGAAATGACAGGACAGAAAGTGGAACTCAAACCAGAACTATTTCTGTTAGGAATTATAAAAGAAGGTTTAAGTAAAGGGTTAACATAATTAACGCTGCATATCATAACAGCAGCAAGTATAGTTTATGCCCAACAGTAGAAGAATGAAAACATACCAAAAGAATGAGAAATAAAAAAGAAAGTACTTGAATGTGTAGAATGTGATAGACTGACGTTAGAACTGAAAAATAAAGGAGAGACATAATACTATGAGTTTTGGAATAAAATTTATCAAAGGTTATACTTAAGGAATAGAAGTCGGAACAGATAAGAACAAGGATGTATAGAACGAAACAAGATGCAATATATGTAATATAGTATGTATCTGTAAACATGTAAAAGAAGTTAAGTATGCGTATAGAATTAGCAAATAGTAATGTATACTGAAGATATAAGAAACTTATGCTATATTTTGTATGGCAGAGATATCGCCAAGACGGTTCCACCATGTCCAACTTTTGTTTTAACAATAAAGGTTTAAAAAAAAATTTTTTTTTAAAAAAGAAATTTCGTTGATGGAGTAGATACAACAATTGCAAAACAATTGGCCAGTAGCCCGCAGAACCTTAGAAGCAGTGCAGGAAACATTCAAGTGGCAAACCGATAAAATGTGTGCCAAGCAAAAAGAGTTTAAAGTGGGCAACCGAGTATACCCTTCCACCAAATACATACAGTCCACTCAACAATCCAGAAACTTGGACCCTAAACACATGGGTTCATTTCTCTATCAGCAAAATTATAAACCCAGTTACTGTTCAACTAGAACTGCCAAAGAACCAGAAAAGAATCCATCCCGTTTTTCACTGCAATTTACTAAAGCCAGAAGTCACCTCCCCCTTTGCCCACCTCCTCCCATGCCACTCATTCCCATTTTTATAGAAGGAGAGCAACATTTTGAAGTAAAAGAAATTTTGGACTCTCTCAAACAGAAGGGCAAAGTACAGTACTTAATTACATGGAAACATTTCCCTGCCTCACAATCCGAATGGATTGATGGATGTCACATTCGAGCTGCCAAACTCCTACGTTCCTTCCATCAGAAATACCCCAACAAACCCCAAATGCCTAATCCTACTTGATTGCTTATTTAAGTTTTCTTTTTTTTTCTTTCCCAGGGCTAACACCTCTGAGAAGGGGGGGGGGGGCAAATGTCAGATGCCTATATTTGTTTCTTTGACACTTGCTAGCAACTTCCATAACCAGGGGGGAAGGGGCATTTGGGAGGGGAAGAGTACTGGAGATGGGAAAGAATGCTGTGAGAACTTGGGGACTATGGACACTAACAGGAACTAGAATTGCCAAAGCCGAGTCATCTTCCTGCCTTCAAGGACACCAGCCCTGGGAAAGGAATTTACAGCAGCACCTGATGCACCAGGTTCCCAAAACACTGGAATAGCATTTGATTGCTCACATGAAGAGGATGATTTTGGACATTGGGGATTGCTTTCAATATATGATTTTTGTGCGGATTTTTTCCAACTTGCCTCATTTGTGCTGCACTCAGTTCTCTAGTAAAAGTACCTTTTTTCTAACCTCCATAAAGTCAAGGGTTCTTTCCTAGGAACCAAATTAAGGTCAATCTGACAGTAACATTTACTGAGGTTAAGCAGGTTTGGATGTGGCTAGTGCCTTGACCATAGACAAGTCTTGAATCCAAGGAGCATTACTTAGAATTCCATCAAAACTTTTTCTATGCACATAATTCATTTTTCACCCAATACAACCCTCATGAGTACCAAAAGTAGCCTTTAAACAGCCAAGGATTTGGAAGGCAATCAGATCTAACTGCCATACCCAAATATGGGTAATTGCTCACCTTTATTCAAGATGGCTAGATATTTCAATCAAATAATGACCCCAAATTCAGAAGGACCTTGAATTCTGGCAAGATTTAATGCCCTTGCCCTTCCAGCAGCTGTTCTTGAAGGAAAATTACAGGATATCCATTCGAAGAAAGAATTTGTCCCTATTGTGAAGGAGTTCCTGAAATATTAATCTATGTTTTGTTATATTTCCCTTATTATAAACTTGTCCCATTGCAGCAAAAAAAAAATCATTTTATTTATCCATTTTATTTACCATTGTTAGTGCCTGGTCAACATGATTATTTGTCTGAATATGTCTAAATTTTGTTTGCCATTTGTAAAATATGACACTCAAGCTTTATAAATATATGCTTTACTATAATTTTTATTTGCTATCTCAGAATTTTTCTTTTTGCTTTAGAGTTGATGATAGTAATAAAGTTTACTATTACAATAATAACCAATTGTTTCCTAGAACTGATGTTTCTTGAAAAGCCAATTTCAAAACTGATAGTATTTACTATATGCCAAGCTTCAGTCATACTTCATGGTAATTCCTAAGCAAATAACCTGTCATTTGAATTACCTCCAAATACATCAAGATTGAGTTCATAAAAAGACAACTGCACCATTCAATTATATTTGTTAAAATTACCTTTCTTTTGTGTTCTTGCCTAATCTTTTACTTCTTGCCAAAAGTATGCCTTTCTTAGAAAATCACATTTCACATGAATGTCTAAGATATAAAGGTTTGTATGAAAACTGTTAGGAAATTACAGTAACACGGGGAATAATTGTTTAAAGCAGCAGGAAATAAGAAAATAAGAAAAATAGTCTTGAATCAGTGTTCAATTCAGTATTGAGCTGTTAGAACTATTGTGTATATTGATTTTGATTTAATTCTTCTTAACCCTAATATTCAGCAGATTTGAAAGTCTTTGAGTAGCAGACTATCTATGGTAGCATAGCATTTGTAAAGAAAAGCAGAGATTCAATATAACAAAAAAGTAGCTTGGAATTTTCCCTCCCTCAAAATACCAAAGAGAAGGGAAAAGGCATAAATGGGCTTATGTTCAAATCCCAACACTTCCAGTAGAAAATCTAAGATACGATTTACTAAGGCAGGATTGGAAAGTCTTCATTTTTCAATCAAATTTCAAGTGACAGTTGCAAGAACAATATTACATTTTTTTCTGATATAGAGAAAAATCAAGTTGACAATGAGAAAAGGAGAGATCCTACCTGCATTAGAGCTCAACCACTGGGAACTGCTGTCTATATTACCAACTACTGTAATTACAGCTAAATGCAGCCCTTGACTGATAAATAGCCAATGTCTTGCCTTAAGACTTTGGGAACTGGCAGAGCAGACAGGCATATACTAGATAATCCAGTAGCTGGATTCAATGTAATACTGCCTTCATATTACTAATGCTACTTTTAGCTTGCTTATTCATAACTTTCAATGGTCTCTTCAAGGGTGTAAATCTGCACTGCGCAATACATTTCAAAATGGGTATGGATGGGAGAGTCAGCTGGCCACAGCATTGTAAGAGCTATAGGGAAATTAGAACTAACAATGTAAGACCAGACAAATGAATGATCTGACTCAGCAGGTTGAGCCAGCATTCTGGGATGAGAACAGCATTAAAAATCCAAGCATTGTCTGTTACATTGTCTTTCACATGGAAACAGCAGTGAAATAGAGCAAATGCAATGGAATGGCATGGGACATCATTTGAAGTAAATTGGCAGGGTAGCATTCTAACTATAATTTTGCTGCAGATCTACAAGAAAGAGCCTTACTAAACTTGAACTAAAACCTCAACAATTAATCCTCCATTTTTTCCCAAAGAAATAACTTGCCATCATAGACCTGGGGAGGATACCTGTGTATATATTACATTTCCATCTCGTCTATCTCTAAAAAAATCAAGGAAATATACAAGAAGTCAGACTCGCAACAGTCACTTTGTGAGGTAGATTGAATCAAGGGAATTAGCTTGGCAAAATCAGTCAGTAAGCTCCACAGTTCTGGAGATAGGAACTTGAATATCCCCATTTTATCTTTTATCCTATTTTAATAGCACTTTAATCTACAGTAATCTATGGTGCTTGGCTTTTCCATTTTACAATAATTTAAAGTCCAAAGATTTAACAGGTTCACTAGCATAGCTGATGCCTATGCTCTTCTTCTCAGGCAGTCAGGCAGCTTTTGATGAAAAACTAGAATTGCGGTATCAAGAACACTGTTGTTGTCAACTACACAGTTCCAGATAATGTCGTGCCCAAAAGCAGCAACAGATAACAAAGAATATTTGTTTTGCTCAACCAGAAACCTGAAGATTTTCAATTCTAGACTTTCCTTAGCTGGGTGACTTTGGCCAAGTCACTTTGTCAGCCCAACAATAGGATTGTTTTGGGAAAAATAGGAAATAGAAATAATTGTATAGCCTTGAGTTGTACAAAATAAAAGTGGGATATAAATCTAATAGTAAATACATTTTTACAAATTAAATATAAAAATGCTTTCCTACAATCATAAATAGATTCTGCACATTTAATTTCTAAATCAAAATATGCATATTTATTAAATTATTTTAATAAACATTTGACCTTCTGAAATCATAACATGCCTGTGACATACAAGACAACATTCACAATAATAAAAATATAAACTATCCGTGTGAAATCCTCCTCCTCCTGATTCAAAAGTCTCCAATTGCCCTTCCAATAGAAGCCAAGGTCTAGGAGCCATAGACCCTCAGGACAATGGTATCCCTTGGATACTGAAGCTGACAGACATTTTTGATGAATAAACAGCAACTACATATTGCCTAGGTTCAAATTCAGCATGTTTCTTTTTAGTTTCTTTTTCCCGTTTATACTGTGCACATCAGAGAAAGACTTTGACAATATTATAATTGTGGATCTAGGGTAAATGAAACAAACAAAATATTAAAAGTTAAGATAATGATGCAGTTATTTACCAAGCACATATGAATTATATTAAATTAACCAAACTATCTTTACAAACCCTAAGGCATGTCACAATGTTTGAGCACCCTAATGTTTGGAAATTGAAAGTTAGAAAGGCTCCAGGGCCTTTCTAAGAGCTTGGGGAGGGCGAAAACAGCCCCCCACCCGGAGGTCCTCCGGAGGCTGGAAATGGCCTATCTGCCAACATCCAGTGGGACCCGAAGGCCCATTTTTTGCTCTTCCCCATGCTCCAGAGCCTTTGTTAGAAGCTTGGGTAGGGCAAAAATGGCTTTCCCCACCCCCCAGAGCCCGGAAATGGCTTATTTGCCACCTTCCGGACTCTGCCCCAGTAGGACCGGAGGCTGGCATGGTTAGCCTCTGCCCGGAGCATTAGGCAGACAGGCCATTCACACCAGCAAAGGTTGGTGCAACCCTCTCCCACCAGAGAGCATGACCGCTTCCTGGCTGGCATGCCTCTTACCACTTACTGTGACTGCTTCCCCGCTGGTGGGTCTCCATGAGTGAGGAGCTGCACTCTCCTCTGGTCCTCCTTTGGCCCCCCACCAGTGGCTTCTCCTTCTCCTGGCTGTTCCAGAGCAGCCTCTGCCTCTTAGCCAGCGCAAACAGCATGCCACCACAGCCTTCCACCACCCTCTCTGTCCTGCCAGCTGCTCCTGTGCTGCCAGGGAAACGGCAGCACAAGAACTGCTGTTGCTGGGGGCAAAGCAGTGGCAGCGGCAGCAGGCCAGGGCTTCCCTCCCTCCCCCTGAGTTCTGGGGCTATGCCAGAAGCCCGCTCGGGTGGGGAGACAGGGAAGCCCCGATCCACCCATTCTTGCCACTGCCACCCCTCACACCTGATCAGTCTGCTCCTTTTGGAAATTTGCTTTTCTTCCAATGACAAGACTTGGATCCAGAGGATTGCAGACGATCTCTGAGCACATGCAGAGTGGAAGACTCCGCTACCCTTCAGGGCTGAATGCAGAAAAAGTCATTCCAAGGCAAGGGCTGAGTGACAGGAAGAGGCTGCCGCTGGCTCTGGACCTGGCGGCCCACAGGTTCAGCCCGAGCTTTACAAGCTGCTGCAGTAACCACACAGCCTCGCCAGCTCACCAGAAAGCCCACCTTGTACAGACACAGCAAGAATCGGTTGGGCCAAACAGCCCTGCCTCGGAATAATAATGCCACCATCACTGCCACGAGCCTTTCCACCTCTTCCAGAAAAGGGCTAAGTGGGTCACTCCCGCTGCCCCCATTCTCCATGTGTCGTGGGGCAAAGGGGAAAAATACCCTGTGTTGTGACCCCAACTCCTGAGCCTGTCCTAACAGAGGAAGAGGACTCAGAAGGTGATGGGGAGGAACTGAATGATAAGGCCTCCCTCTCCAGGACCCTCCTCTCTGGCAATGCCTCAGGTTCCATCCGAAGGACAAAAGGAGCAGCCTGGGATATGCTAGGAGGAAAGCATATTGGAATAACAACAGATAGGGAGCGAGGGTGATGAATCCTGGCTTGATCCCAGTGTCGGAGGGAGAAGTGTGCGCAGCAATGAAAGATGCGTGGGAGGGCCAGAGATTGACTTGAGTCACTGAGCCACACCCCACAAGGAATAAAAGTGGGTGTGATTGCTCTTCAGGCTTTGTGAGGGTCAAAGTTAAAAACCTGAGAGTCACATCGCGTTACCTGAAATCTGGCTTGTGCATATTTGGATTGGACCTTGGCTAACTCTGGCTTCGTGGATTACTTTTTTTTTTTTATTAGATTTATATGCCACCCTTCTCCAGAGACTCAGGGCGGCTTACAATGCATTAAGCAATAGCCTTCATACTTTTGTATATTTTTTTTACAAAGTCAGCTTATTGCCCCCACAAACTGGATCCTCAATTTACCTACCTTAGAAAGAATGGAAGGCTGAGTCAACCTTGAGCCTCGAACCTTGCAATAATTGCAGACAGCTGAATCTTAATAACAGGCTATTAGCCTGTTAAACTATCTGAGGCTCTACTCAGTAGCTTTTTGCTACTGAACCGGACTGAGGAGAACTCTTGCTTGCTGACTGTGAGTGAAAACTGACTTGGCAAAAATTTCGCAGTTTACTGCAAAAACTCTTACCCGCAAGGGTTTCTAGTCTGATTGCTTAATAAAATCTTGGCAGGCGTGCCTGGTTCTGTGTTTGCCTGTGTGGGGAAGGGGGACAGAACACCCCGCCACAGCCCGACATGCCCTGAGCAGGTGTGCAACCAGGTGACCAAGGGGTAGAGTAGTAAAACGCAGCAGCAGGCCAGCTTCGCTGCATAGGCGGATGACGGGGATATGGGGCGGGACGAGGCTGGCAGTGTAGTCGCAACAATAGCAACAAGTAAAGTGAGAGTTTTCTTTCAGCTAGCACCATCTTAGGTTACGCAGGTTGGGAAGCCTTCTTGGCCACTTTGTGCTCTTTTGGAGGCTGGCTTTGATTAAAAATATTGTTTGTCAAGGTCTTGAATGCCTCTTCAAGGCATTTTGCAAGGTGCATTCAACGCGTTCATTCAGGTTTTCAAAACATAGGAAGTCCTGTTTCTGGTGCTGCTGGGGAAGTGGCATCGCGAGAACCACTATTGCTGGTGGCGAGAGGGTGGTGGCACCAGGAGCAGCCGGCTGGAGCTTCAATCCTTTCCCCTGGAGGCCTGGGGCCATGCCAGAAGCCTGCTCGGGTGGGGAGACAGGGAAGCCTCAGACCGTCCATCCTTGCCACCACCGCCCCTTGCCCCAGCGGCAGCGGTTCTCGCAAAGCCACTTCCCTAGCAGTGGCAGGAGCAGCTGGCGGGGGAGAGAGGGTGGTGGCAGGCTGCAGCAGCAGGCTGTTCGTGCCAGCTTAAAGGCAGCGTCGGCTCCTCCTGCCAGCCTCGTGCTCCAGGCAGCGTCCAGTTAGCCATATCTGGTCTCCCCCTGCGGCAGCGTAGCTTTGGGGCCTTTCCTCACAGTGGCAGTGGCAGTGACGAGGCAGGCAGCAGCCGGGTGCAGGGAAATGACTGGCAGCAGTACTCCTGGCTGGCAAGTGGTGGATGTCCCGGGACTACATACGGGTGACGATGGCATGGGCAGTGCGTACATACACTAAGACATTAAGGTAAGATGACTGTCATGCGCACATGTGCACCAATAACCAGCAGACTAGGTGGTTGGTGCACATGTGTGCCCTGGAAACCCAGAAGCGGAATGAGTGACGCCATGCATGCCGGGCAACATGGCTCTGAGTGCCACTTCTGGCACACATGCTATAGGTTCACCATCACAGGTCTAGCTATTTCTTCATCCATTGTGAATTATACAGCTCGGAAGATGGAATTCAGTAGTATAGGAAAGTCCAGGAAAGTCTTTCAGTGCATTTTTTTTGATGATGACATGTAGCGGCACCAAAGTATAGATGTCTAGTTTTGAAATGCAGAATGTTCTAGTTTGCACAGGACAGTTTCTGCAATGACACCTGATATTAGGATCCCATGGGTGTCTGTTTTATTTGCTCATGCCCTCTTGAATGTGAAGAATGTGAAAAACACATCATGTTTATAAATATTGTTATTTATAAATGAACAAATAAATATAATATTGTTGAACTACTATTCTCAGCAATCCCACAGGGTGAAATTCAGCAGGTTCTGACAGGTTCTGGAGAACTGTAGTGGAAATTTTGAGTAGTTCGGAGAACCTGCAAATACCATCTCTGGCTGGCCCCACAGTAGGATGGGAATGGGGATTTTGCAATATCTTTCCCCCCTTGGAGTGGGGTGGGAATGGAGATTTTGCAGTATCCTTCCCCTGCCACGCCCACCAAGCCACAGAACCAGTAGGGAAAAATTTTGAATTTCACCCCTGCAATCCCAGTTAGCATAGCCAATGATTAAGGATTTGTGTTTTCTTACAGGTTATATTTACAACACATCAGTAGTTGGGAGTCCACAATTCAATTGTGAGATATTTAAATAAATATTTTTAAAATAACCGCTTCTCTCCCACTTACAATGCTATACAACATTTGCATCATGCTCACATCTTCAAAAAAAACGTGCTTATGCCTATTGATTATTGAAGTAAAACACAAAACACTACTACAATACATGTAAAAGAGATGCCAGTGAGATCCTACCCTACTTCCATCCATGCAGTTCAGTGGTGGATTGCTACTGGTTTGCCCCTGGTAGTGGCAGTGGCAGGAGGCTCTGCCCACCCGCCCAGGCATCTCTGTGCAAGTGCAGAAGCATTGTGCAGGTGCGTGAGTGTGCACATGAGCAAACCAGTAGCAGCCAAAATTGAAACCCACTACTGATGCAGTTGTATATTTATTGTAATACAGTGGAATCTTCAATTATATTTTTCCCCCTTATAATTTGGGCATTCATTCTCGGAATCTTTCACTGTTTGTTATCTTGTTTGTCAACTTTGATTATTAAGCTTTACAAAAGTAATGTGATACACAGTGACAGTGCTAGCACTGTTCAAATAAACACAGAATACTTGGGGGCAAGTTCAAACCCACAGAAACTTCATTTGGCTGAATAAATTTCAGCCATGTTGCTTTGTGCAACCCTATTTTTTTCTTTCCTCTTCTCTGGCAGGCCACAAGGAGAAGATTGAAAGTTTCATTTTGGTTTTTAGACAGCAGAAATTTAACATACTATTCAAATACAAATACAAGTCTCTGGTTTAAAATAGCTTTCATACCAAGCAATAGGAATAACAACTTTGAAATACACTACTACATAAAACGGGACTCCTCAGAAAATGTAAATACGTTCAAGTGCCACTGATTTCCAATATGTGCTTAACTTTGCCATAAAAATAGATTTGAGAATGATTATTTTTGACAGAAATTATTCAGCTTAATTTTGGTAAGAAAAACTATTTGCTTATTTAAGATATCAAATACTTTAAATATTTCCTCTACTAGTAACAACACAATTGTTTAAATATTTCCATAGTATCAAAATAGAATATATGTACTTAATTTTCAACATTTATTTTCTTTTAGAAGCACATGTTTTATAAAATGAGGAATATTAAAAATAGATTCAACAGCTTCTGTTCTTCCTGGAAAATATCTAAGCATGTTCTGCAATATATGCTATTAGGACTTGAAGAAAAATCCCCTTGTTTACCTCAAATTGCAGCTGCTTTCATCTGATTTTGCAACAGAAGAAATAGGCTCTTCATTTTTCCTGGATTTCTCAGTTTGCCTCTTTGCTTCTGTTGATGTTCCCTGAAAACACAGTTTTATAATATGGTAAAGCAACAAATCATCAAGTTTCAGTTTCCTTAAACATATTATTACACACCCCTTCATTTGTGGATTTGCCTGAAGTCCTCAAAGTATCCTGCCTTCTGCTGATTTAGCTTAAACCAGATGTAACATCTTAGTTTCACAAACTTTTCATTCCAGTTACTAATTCATCTGACCAGTTAGAAGAAAGAAATTATAATCATCTGCAATTCTGTTTGGGAAAATCTTAACTGAGGACACTGAAAAACTAATGATTATGATGCTCAAATGTATTTCGCATGCAACATAAACAAGATTTTTTTTACAAAAAAGTGAAGTTTTTAAAATAATTATTTATACCTGTAAAATTATCTATCATCTATCTATCTATCTATCTATCTATCTATCTATCTATCTATCTATCTATCTATCTACCTACCTACCTACCTACCTACCTACCTACCTACCTACCTACCTACCTACCTACCTACCTACCTATCTTATCTATTGTTCCTCCAATGAATTCTTTCTTCTTCAGTTTCAAATTCCATATTTTCTCAGACATCTGGGGATTATAAAAGTTGAAATGTTAATACACCTGGAACCATTAGGCTGAAGATAGTTGATATAATCTCTACAGCAAGGCCCGATCTAGGCTGAAGATGATTGATATAATCTCAAACTCAAGGCCTGCTCCACACCCCCTGCCTTGCTTCGTCCTCCCCCTCGCCCCCCGGCCCCACTTTGATCTTTGCCACTTCTTCTCCTTGCTTGTTGCTGTAACCTAGCAGGAGGCTGAGCAATGCACTGGTGCGGTGGCCACAAATCAAGACGGTGCAGGGTGGAGGATGAAGGTGGGGAGGTACAGAGCTGCCCCCCACACCCTGCACCGTCTTACCTAAGCGCCCCCTCAGCGTTTAGGTTGAAGTGCCGTAACTGCCGCTGTAGCAAAAAATGTGTGTGTGTGAGAGAGCGTGCAATCCATTCTTCATCTGAGACACCCAAGCTGCTGGCAGCGGCTGATTCTCCCCTCCTCCACCAATCAGTCCCGCCTGACCTGCTGCTTGCCTGACCAGCCAGCTGGCGCAAATCCTTGCCATTCTCCTTGTCATTCTCCTCCCTGCCCAAGCGGCAGCGGGCTAAGCAGGACAGGGTCTCATTCCTGCCTCATGGTGGCGAACTCCGGCGGGCTGCATGCAATTGTAAAGGGACTGGCCCCGCAGTGCTTCCTCACTCAGTTGAAGGCTTTGTGCAGCCTTCAAACAGTAAGGCCGGCCTTGGAATTAGCCAGGCACAGGAACCAATGCCATCCATGGTCCTGGTGCGCTGCTCGCTTGCATGTGCCAGCCTAACTGTTTGAAGGCTGAACAAAGCCTTCAACTGAGCGAAGCAGCACTGTGGGGACAGGCCCTTCACAGCCACGTCCAGCCTGCCAGAGTTTGCAGTGGCGGGGCAGGAATGAAACCCTGTCCAGAGGAGCCCGCCGCTGCTTCAGTCAATGAGTAAAAAGTAAATCACAGAAATCTGAAGCAATGGGAGGAGCTAGGCTGAAGACTACTACTTTGGAACAGGAACTTCAGCAAATGCTCTTAAGGCTTCAAAAGACCACAAATGACAATTAAATTTTTATCTTGGAACGTGAATGGATTAAATTCACCACAGAAGAGAAGAAAAATATTTCACTATTTGAAACAATTTAATAATGATGTTATTTGTTTGCAAGAAACTCATATCAGATTACTAGACCAAAAATACCTGATAAACTCTAAATTAGGTGCACAATTTATGGCATCAGACTCAGAGAAAAAGAATGGCATTGTGATTTATGTAAATAAAAGACTACCAGCCAAAATAATACAGGGAGATCATTGTGGAAGATATTTGGCGATTGAATTAAATACACAAAATGGACCAATTTTGATTATTGGAATTTATTCCCCCAACCAACAACAAGAAAATTTTTATAAATTATTATATTCCAAAATATTGCAATGGGACTATAGATCTATTTTGTTTATGGGAGATTGGAATGGAGTAATAGATTAAAAAAGATAAGAAGAGTCTGGCAAAGTCATCAATACGTGCAAAACTACCACAAATATTTTTTGATATGAAAGAAGATTTGGAATTGAAAGATATACAGAGAGAGCAAAACCCAAGAGAATTGGACTTTACTTTTTTTTCAGATAGACATCGATCCTTTAGGATTGACCTCACTTTAGTTACAGCTGATTTACTTTCTAGGACAAAGAAAACAAAGATATTCCTGAGGACTCTAACTGATCATAGTCCGGTGTGGATAGAAATAGAAATGGGAAAGAATGAGAGAAGATCGTGGAGAGTAAATGAAAATCTGTTTAGATATGAAAAGAATGTAAATGAACTCAAAAAACAAATGAAATAATTTTTTGAAATTAATTTGAATAACGGTACCTCTATTGAAATCGTTTGGGATGCGAGTAAGGCCTATATGCGGGGGGTACTAATACATATGAACTCTAAACATAAACTGAATCAGCAAAGAAAAAGATTAGAAATGGAAGGAGAGATAAAGAAAAAAGAACAACTACTTATAAAAAATCTGACAGACAAAAAATTACAACAAATTATAAAACTTTTGAAAGATCAATTTCAAATGCTTATAGCGGAACAAACAGCAATTAACCTACAATTTGTAAAACATAACACATTTTGTAATGCTAATAAACGGGGCAGGTGGTTGGCTTATGCATTGAGGAAACAGCAGAGTTCTCGAGTTATTGGTAGAATTGAATATGGAGGGAAGGAAGTTTTTCAACAAAGTCTAATTAAAGAAGACTTTTTAGATTACTATACAAAACTATATGCCAAAGATGATATAGAGAATGAACTTATAGATAAATACTTAGAAGGAAGAGTTATGAAAATTGCTAAGGAGCAAAAGGAAAGAATGAATCAACTAATAACAGTTGAGGAGATTATTATTGCAATTAAGCAATTGAAAACAGCTAAAGCTCCAGGGACGGATGGTCTAACAGCGGTGTATTACAAAACCTTACAAGCAGAAATGAATGAACACCTCAGAGATTTATTTTGTAGTATACAAAAAGGGGGTAAAATACCCCCTTCATGGAAAGCAGCCTTTGTATCATTGATACCAAAAGAGGAAACAGGTTGTACAAAACCGGAAAATTTTAGACCAATATCCCTCCTGAACACGGATTATAAAATTTTTGCAAAAGTATTAGCCAACAGATTAATGCCAGTTATGCAAGAAGTGATTCATCGTGATCAAGCAGGATTTATAGAAGGCAGATATATGAAGTATAATGTGAGGCAAATTATAGATTTACTGGAATATCTTGAGAAGAGTAAACAGATCCCTGCAGTGCTGGTGTTTTTGGATGCGGAGAAGACCTTTGATCGAGTTAATTGGAACTTTCTATTAAAGACATTAACAAAGATGGGCTTTGGGGACGAGTTTGTGCAAGCTGTTACAGCAATCTATCAAGATCAAACAGCACAGATTATCATTAATGGAAGTTTAACTACAAACTTTAGCATAGAAAAAGGGACAAGACAAGGTTGCCCATTATCCCCATTGTTGTTTATTTTAACTTTAGAAGTCTTGTTGAACAAAATACGAGATTCGAGTATTTTGAATGGAATAGTTATAAGGCAAGAGAATTACAGAATAAGGGCATTTGCAGACGATCTGGTTGTTACTCTAACACGGCCTATGGAATCAGTAATACAGATGAAAGGCATTATAGAAGAATATGGCATGGTATCAGGATTCAGATTGAATCAGAAAAAAACCAAGATGATAGTTAAAAATGTGTCAGAAGCTCAAAAGAAGGAACTTGAAAGGAAGGCAGGCTTTGAAATAGTAGCAAAGGTGAAATATCTAGGAGTTCAAGTTGCAGCTTCAAATACAAAACTTTTCAAAAATAATTATGAGGTGTTGTGGCAAAAGGTACAAAGAGATATGAAAATTTGGAAAAAACTGCAACTATCTTTACTTGGTAGAATAGCAGCAATTAAGATGAACGTTCTATCTAGATTTTTATTCTTGTTTCAAATGATCCTGGAGCTTAAAAATGATAAAAATCTGACTGAATGGCAAAAAGGAGTGAATAAGTTTGTTTGGAATGAGAAAAAGCCAAGAGTTAAATTGAAAATTATGCAAGATGTTCGTGAAAGAGGTGGCCTTAAAGTTCCAAACCTACAACTGTATTATGAAGCAGCAGCTTTGACGCAAGTGAGTGATTGGTTTGGAATGACGGAGACTGGAATATTGAATATAGAAGGCCATGACTTAGAGCATGGGTGGCATGCATATCTATTTTATGAAAGTAAAGTTGATAAAGTATTCAAGACTCATATTCTTAGAAACTCTTTAATGAGAGTATGGAAGAAGCACCATCTTAAATTAGATTACAAAATACCGTTGTGGCTGAATCTTGGTCACATTACACGGAATATAAATTTAAAGTCACTCAGGGGGATCTTATATAAAGAGGTACTTTTTAATGATGGGGGTAGGTTACCATTAAAGACATTAAATACACTGTTGGAAGAAGGGATAATCTTAACTTGGTTACAGTATAATCAACTCCAATTGAGATGGAGGGAAGATCAAAAAACTGGTTTAATGTTGCATGAAGATTTGGTAAGACAGATAAAAGATAAAGGCCAAATGCATATCAAGAGGGTTTATAACGTTTTGTTAGAAAGAGATTCTGAAAATGACTGCATGATAAAGTGGGCAGACTGCATGATAAAGATTGCATGATAAAGTGGGCGCAGAACTTTGCAGAACCAGTTATGATGGAAACATGGGAAAAAATATGGGTTCAGAATGTTAAATTTACGCAGAATTTCCCTCACAGAATTTGAGGGAAAATTTTTATAAAATGTTTTATAGGTGGCATTTAGATCCCAAGAAATTATCGTGCATGTTGCAAAATGTAGGAGATGTGATTGCTTAGATGCTACATACTATCATATATGGTGGACCTGCAAGAAAGTGAAGGCTTTTTGGATTAAAATATGGTGGGTTATGCAAAATGTTTTGAAGAAAAAAACTGAAATTTTCTCCTCAATTGTTCTTACTGGGCATAGTTAAGGATTCCTCAGTGACTGAGACAAAAATGATATTATATATGATTATGGCAGCCAGATTATTGATTGGCCAATATTGGAAAAAAGACTCAATGCCTACCATAGAAGAATGGACTTTGAAGGTGGCCAGTTTTGCAGAAATGGCAAAGATATCAGCATACTTAATAGACCAGACCCAAGAAACTTACATGTTGGAATGGAAGAAATGGATAGATTATGTGCAGAACAAATACCAAACAAGGAAGTACCAGATAGCTTTCAGTTGAATGTTAAGATGTAGAAGTTTATAGTGTAGTCAGGGGTTAGAGTTGTAGGAGGGTAATATATGATATCATATGATTTGGATTTCACCTAGGGAAGTCGGGGGGGGGAGGAGGATGTGGGGGGGTTTAGGGGAGGGTAGCAGGAGGTAGGGGTTATGGGAGGGGGGGTTATGAGATGGGGGAAAATTTGTATTTGTAAAACTTTTTCAATAAAATAAAATAAAATAAAAAGTCAAAGGTTTTGGAATAACTTTCTTATCTTCAGACTATAAGATTACTGAGCATCTATGAGAAGATCTCAAACATGCAGTGGTAGGCAAGGAAGCCTAAGAAAATTTCTGACTTCTGCAAGAGAGAGAGGGAAAAATCAGTCCAACCCCCAAAAAGGTGACTACAGTTGTTTGGAAGCTCTAATTACTACTAAATACAAAGTACCAACTGAAAAGGTGTCCATAGTTCAAAATCTGTCATATTTTCAAATTTTTAATTGAAACCTGTATACAACTAAATAAATACTATAGTAAGTATGCATTCATATTTGCAGAAAAGTATATTTAACGTTTTTCGCTTTTTTTCTGCAAAGGTTTTCTGTTCATGTAAGGACACATTGAAGTGTATACTTTAACAGAATTGCCCAAAATTTTGTATACAACTATAAGCTTAAGAACTGTGCTCTTATCATTATATCAGTTATGTGTGTGTGTGGGCGCACACACATATACACACACTTATTTTTCATTGCTTTGAAATAAAGTAAAATGTGTTTACCTGCTTATAAAAATCAGTAGAAGGAGATGACCTGGACCTTTCATGTTTATACTGAGATTTCTCAAGTTGTTCAAGGCCAGCATCAAGGATATTATCAGCTGAATGATACTTTCCAGAACTACAATTTTCTATAGGTTTTCTCTGCTCTTTCCAAGAAGCCTGGTATTCTGCAAACGTTTCTAACCTCTGAGGTTGTCTTGATTTAGTGATATGGCCACTGTAATGTACAGTTTCACTAGGTCTATCAGAAGTACAAAGCACATTCTCAACTCCGAAAGAACCTGACCGCATTCTTTTTTTGTACCATGATCCTCCAGATTCAATTTCATGAGAATTTCTACGAGGAATAGCAGTCTGTGAAGATTTTTGATAGACTGGCTTACTGGTCTCTTCAAAAAACTTCCATTTATCTGCAAAAGTTTCCAAAGCTTCCTCTGATGTAGTTGGACGTTGGTGTGTTTGGCAGTTATCATCCAACATACCCACTTCATTTATTTTCTCAGGTTCGGAATAAGATTTTAACTTTTCTTCTGCAGTAAATCTCTTCCTAGCACCAATACGTGAAAGATGGTGAGCACCATTACTCAGTGATATCTCTTTAGAAGACTGCCTAAATTCAGGGAAACCTAATTCATCTTCAGAAACAAAAGTCAATGGAGAAGTATTATATGTATTTGTCTTTGGATCTGGAAGATAATCTGCAGAATTGGGTTCCAAGTCTCGGCGCTGAAAAGAAGTGGCCTTCAAAACTCTGGCTTGGGCCTCTTTCAGATTATCTTTGTACATGTGAGAATAACAACTTTCTGATGAAGAAGCCGTCTTTTCTTGAGAATCATGCTTCCAGTTCTCAGTATAGTCTTCTTCCTCAGTTGGCTCTATTAAGGCCGCTGTGCTTTTGCTTTTTTGGAGTTTTGCTCTCTTCATTTGAATTTCATTTCTCAGTGTGGTAGCAAAACGATCACTCCTTCGTGCATTTTTGCTTAGGTGAACATCAAACCCTGTCTGTTTATTAATCCCAATTTCGGCAGCAACATTAATCTGCTTTTTCTCTTCCTGAGCTAAAGAATGCAACATCGGGGTCTTTTGGGGAGAAATATGGTAGTTCTTCTCCTGATTCAATTTGAAATCTTTTTGGGCTATTTTGGTGTCAGACACCTGAAAATACTCCTGCCCATCCTTATATTCATGACTACTGAGATTTTCTTCAAATGCCTTGCTCTGACCTGATTTCTCAGAGTAATTTATCTTCCTAGAACCTTCCAGTACAATAGCATTAATATCCTCTCCTTTATTAACTACACAATGAGCTCTCTTTTCACATATATCCAGAGAACACTCATTAAGATCCTGAGGTAGAGAATATTTAGGATTTTGGCTCACGGTTATGGCAGGATTCTCACTTGAACCAGAAGCAGCAAGATTTCCTGTTCCAGAATTCCTACGTTCATTTTTAAACTGTAATGATTTTGAGGTTCCCTGAGCAGACTGAACAGGCTGCTGCCTCGCTTTTACACAATAATAATGATTTAGTTCAGGGTTTTCCTCAGAAGTCATGTCAGAAATGGCAGTGGTGGTATTATTAGGAATCTTGGTTTGGTTTAGATGACAGTTATGTTTATCAGAAGGCCTTTCCTTAATGTCACTATAAGAGGAGAGCCATTTTGGCTCTTTAGATGATGCAGAGGCTTTTGCATTGTGAAAGAAACTATATTCATCACTATATTGACGCTGATGTTGATGATGCCGAGACTCATAAACAGACTGGGCAAATCGAACATCAGTACTAGACAGAGAAGAATGCAGTCTCTTAGCATGTCCGATATTATTGTTTATCCTGTCACCTTGGGAAGAAAAATCATAATCTGGAATAAAATCAGGTCTTTGTATTGGGCTGCTTCCTCGTCTTCTGTGTGAGATCTTCTCAACTGACCTGATCATTTGCTTTTGTTCTTCAGCAGTGTCAGCACTCCAGTCATTTCTGATTGGTGTTCTATGTAGGACTTCAACATGCTGGGGGCTCTGAATGCCCTCTGAATATAGAGGAGGTGCATGATCTCTATCATGACTTTTGGTAGCAGCAAAACTATCACTTCGGAGAGGGGGTGGTGGAGGTGGAGGAGAAGGAGTCTTTTTTCCTTCAGGGACATACCATACAGGTACAAAATTAGATCTTCCAGCTCCAGAATAGACTGAATTAGTATGGTCTTCTAGTCGTGAATTTAGGCTGTTTTCATATTGTGGTGGAGTTGCAAAGGAGTTAACTTTTTCTTCAGATCTTCCATTATCACTCAGAAATGAAACAGTCTTGCTATTCCCTTGTTTTGGAGTTTCCCAGTGACCCACTTTATACATCACATTCTCTGTTGACAGACCATCTACACTGGACAATGTATGATCCGGTGTACTGGAGCTAGTAGAAAAAGAACCATACGCAGAATCTCTTTTGCTGGGATTCCCCAGATGATCAATGCTGCTATTGGACTTTGCAGAGGAAATCTGTCCATACTGATATGTTTGGGGTGTGTGATCCCAGATATCCATACTTCCCACAGAGCTGAACTGGCCTGAGGTACGATGTAGATTTGATTGATTCCATGAATTTGAAAGCTCAAAGGAACTGCAACAAATAAAACAAGCATACATCCATTAATATAGTACACACATACACAAAACCATTATTACAATTACCTACAGCAATGTTTTATCTATTAAAGCTGCATATTAAAACCATAATGTCACTTTTGCAGTATGAAAAAAGCTTTAGTGAAGACTACAGCAAGCCCGTGATTGTATCTATCAACTCTCTGCATGACTGACCACTGTCTCGAGATAAGTTCTGATATGTTCTTAGTATGTCAGCTAATACTTTGTTTTTAAAAGTTTTTTCTTGCTTCTGTCTTACTACAAAATCAGCACAGACAGAACTCCCAGATGAATTAGTTTCATTCAAAAATAACTTCATAGTATTTCTGAAAAAGATGCAATACAACATTAAAAAAATAGACATATACTTTAAAAAAATCCTACAGAATTCCTTGATGTTTATTTCTAGCTAAACTGCTGTATGATTGCAGCCTTAGATAGTTGTCAAAATATAAATTAAGAAACAGAATATATTATTTAATAGTATATAAACTTAACCAGACAGCATTATAATGTCAATAATGCTAAATTTATTTCTAAATTAATTACAAATTTGAATATTTTAAATTAAGGGTTTTTGTGTTAGTTGTAACTAAATCATAGTATTATGAATGATTAAAAAAAAAAGATTTATATCTTAATTAAGGTACTTCTTTTTAAAGTCCTGGTAGAATTTTCACAGAAATAATTATTCCTGTGGACTTTTTAATTATTAAAAAGGCAATGCTATGCAATACCTATTTCTCATCAAGGAAATTACACAGTAAATAGAAAAGTAATTACAGAATTATTCTTTAGAAATACGTCAGAGAATATACATGTGTAATTTTAAGAAGCTACCCCAGAACAGCAATTTCAATTTCTTCCATCAAATGCTGCTGGAGGAAGTTATTTGGTACAAATAAGCTACTCAGGTTTGAAACGATTATACATTCTGGTACTAGTTGTAGGGAAGAAAAAAACCCACTGTCCATCAAAATTTGCAGGTATTATTTTTCATTCTTCATAATGAAAAAACATCGTGAATTAATAACTTTCAGGTATATAATTTACTGTTTTTTTTTTAATAACAGAACTTGCTTCATATTATAAGCCCATTGCTGGCAGTTTAAAGTTAAGAATAAAATAAGACAAGCAATTATTTTCTTACCATTTGAACCTGCTGCTTGTAACTTTCAACAGGAACTCACCTTGAATGATACTGAGAGGGCCATGAAGCACAGACATTGGTGGAGGAAAATCTTGACGCAGTTGTTTCAAGCCGATTCTCAGTGAATTTGGTAGCATGCCAGGAATGAGGCCTGCAGGCTAGATCATTTTTTCTGGAATGAGAAAAGTGAAGCAACTACGATTATTGCATATGGAAATCACACTATGTAGAAAACAACCAAAGACCTACTTAAGTTAACAGATACAATAATAAGGATTGCATTACAGAACATTTTCATTTTTCTAACAAGTCACCTCTTAGAAGTATCCAGCTTTTGTTTTAAATGACATTCCAAATGGATGATGAGTCAGTGACAGCAAGCTGAAGCATTTTTTAAGAGCAGGTAAATAAAATTTGAAACAATTAAGCCTTGTATACAAGCAAAGAAGTACAAAAAAAAGTATTCTGATCTTGATCAGGACTCAGACAGTCCTTTTATTTGAATCCCAGAATAGAATAGGTGTGGTTTGTTAGCTATAGGAAAGGCTAAACTTTGATACAAATGCAAATGCCTGCTGTTTACAGAATCAAGAATCACCTTGAAAGAGAATTCACTCCACATTTTACAACTGTAGAACCCCACAGCTGAAAACCAGAAGGTTATCTTTTGCTTTTTATAACCCATTTAGCTTTCTTCTTCAGGTGTACAAAAAATGTACGAAACAACAAACATGAAGGAGCCTTTTATGCTGACTTGACTTTTGCTGCTCTACAGAGCGGGGATGGGGGGACTTGTTAAGGCCAATTACTTCAAAATTTTACATAACCTGGAACGGATAGAGATTATAGCCCAAAGTGCATGAGAAAAAATAGTCTGTATTGTTAGTCTAAATACATTCTCATTTCCTAAAGGTCCTCAAGTCCTATGTAACTTCCTGTATGAAGCTGTCTAATGTTTGAGTAGATCTAATTCCACCAATCTAGCAATAATTATTGTGCTGATCACTTCATGATCAACAGATGCATAATTGGATTGCCTAATGAAAAAGATAAATATAAATAACATTTACATTTATAGTATAATCCCTTCAGATGATTATATACTTACAAGGAAATTCATAGGATATATTTCTTCATGAGCATTGGTGGAAATGCAGACTTTTATTACAGAAGTCCCAAAGGTGCTTTTCAAAAAGGCAACTGAACTTTATTGTTTTTTCATTTGAAATAGTTGCACTTTTCATCCAAGCAGCTTTTGAGAAGCAAAAAACAAACGAAGTCCAGTTGCCTTTTGAAAAAGCACCTTTGGAAAACCATGACCTGGATGATTAAGAAGACACTGCACTGCAAAAGGTTAACTTTTACATGCGCTTATTATTTATTTAATATATAACTCACCCCTCTCCCGCAGGAGCTCATTGTATCTTATATAGTAATCTCCTTTCATCTTACCTTCAGATCAAGCAGCCTTGTGAAGTAGGGTAGACTGACTTTATCATATGAATTTTTATGGATAAGAGTAGACTAAAAACCTGTGTCTCCTAGCCCTTGTTCTATAGCTAAGTACTACAACATAATAATTTTACTGGCTTTTTATTTGTATGGGATGTAGTCCAGTTATAGAATATTTTATTTCTGGATGAATTTGGGTTAAACTCTTGCATCCCAGGTAAGGCTATAAAGTGAAACATGGCTGCAATTGACAAACAACTGTAGAATGCAAATCTTTCCAGACAAAGGCAAAGTTTATCAAATCATTAGGAAACACCCCAAGCTTTCTTTTAAACTGATTCAAGTCCATTAGTTACTGTGGACAGACAGATTTTATTATTTTTGTCCTGCCTTTATTATTTTTATAAATATTTATAAATATTTCAAGGTGGTGAACATCAACAACCCTGTGAGGAAAGTTTGGCTGAGAGAGAGATTGGCCCAAAGTCACCCAACTGGCTTTCATGCCTAAGGCAGGACTAAAATTCACTGTCTCCTCTAGGTTGATGTGTTAATGATTAGGGAGGAGGGTAACATCAGGAAGCTGAAAAGAAACCACAGAGTGGTTGTGACTCACAGACACCAGATCATAAGATAAAACATTGGTGGTAATGTCTTCCACGTTCAGATCATGTCATTACTTCCTGAGATTAAAAAAAGAACCACCACCAGATCTATAGTATGTCCTAATGTGCATGTTAGGCCATCAATAACATAGTTAGATTTATGATTATAATCTTCAATCTCATTATTATCTTCAGTCAATTATTGGTTTTGTGGGTCTTTCTTACATTAAGTATTTTTTTAAAAAATATGCCAGGGAATGCGCTACTACATTTTGATCTATAAAGCCCTCTTCACATTCTTTTTAGAGAAAAATAACCTTGCTATTTAATATATATTCCTGAACATATTCAGAAGCCCCAAACCATATATTTTCTACAACAGATGCTATTATATGAATCCAATGCATTTAACTAAAGTCAATCTAAAAATGAACATTTAATCCCTACATTGTTAAAACTATTAATTTGCATAAACTCAAGGGCACATTCACCACCAAGCTATTATTGGTGTTTTAAATCTCATAGTGCTGCTTTGTTAACCAGCAATAGATGTATGGCTTTACTTCACAATGTATTTATAAGGCAATATAATACCTTGACAGCTTTTTGATATCTTATGTCTATCTTTCTGTGAGGCATAATGGATATTCATGGCTGTGTTCACAGGATCAGATGTAATTTAAATGAACCACACCAAGGAAGGAGTTTTTAGAATTCCGAAGTTTTTGTTTTATGACTTAAGCCTAATACGTACATTATTTAAAGACAAGTTTCTTTAAATGTCAGTTGGAATGAAACTGCAAGCAGTAACCTTTTAAAAAAGGTTTAGCTTTAACTTAAAGAAAAGTTGAAGCAGCAAGTCTCTTTTCTGATGAAATTATTTTCACTAAGGAATCATATACATATTTTATGGGGAGGAGAGATGCAACTTTAACTTTCTATGCAGTTCTCACCTCTTTGAGAAATGGAGTAGCAAACAAATATAATGGAATAGTCTTATTTAACTACGACTGTCCACAATGAGGTAGCAGTAACATTACTGCTATGAAAAAGATAATTTGCATTTTAGAAATACAGCCTGCTCTCTAGCTTTGAACTAAGCTAAAGTGATTTATGGCATGAAACTGAAGTTGAAAGAAAAGGAAATTATCCCAACACAGTGAAATGAATAAAACAAGGAACTAGAACACAAATGTAATATAACTTTAGAAAAGTAGTAAAAAAAAGGCAGTAACAGATGGTTTTAAGTTGCAAAATTAGGCAAAATTACAGAATAGCAATTGTATCATTGAATTAAACTTTCCTACTGAGGAATAGACCACTTTTTTGAGTAGTATTGCCTAAGTTTAACTTCAGTGGAAAGACTAAGGTACACCTGGGTATGATTACTGAATGCATTGTGTGCTAGGGAAGCAAACCGCAATCACTCTGTTTATCATTGATTTGTACATATTGCATAGCTTTACCCTTATTTATTTCCTAGGACCAATTTCATAACAAAGAAACGTTTTATTGCTAAATATATGCCTTTAAAACAATAGAAATATGGAGCATTTAGAGATGGGGCGTCGAACTCAATTTCATTGAGGGCCGCATTCTCATTGTGGCTACCCTTGGACCAGGTGGTTGCAGCCCAATGGGTCAGTGTGGACAGGTTGGTATGGCCAGCTCAACGCCGCTTGCGTCAAGGAGATTGGGCAAGGCTAGGGGGGATAGAGGGGTCTCTGGTAGAAAGGGGCAGGACCAGGGTGGGTGCTGGGGCTTAATCCACCAGAGGAACAAAGACAGAGGGTTTGTTGCAAGGCAGCCCAGTCGGTTGCCATCATCACGCTGCAACCCCTGCCTCTGCCATCAAACCTGATGTCAGCCCACATCATCGGGGCTGTCATTCCGGTGGGAACGGAGAGAGACAGAGTGTGCAGCCCATGTTCCTGCCCGGATATCTTGCCTTGCTGTCACTTGCTTCCTCTTGCATACAGACGGTGGAATCCTCTTCCTTCAGCTGTTCACAGGGCCTCCAGCTGAGGGTGGATAGGACTGCACTTGCGTAGATGAGGTGCCGGCTGCATTAGTCAGCATTAATGGAGGCTTATCAGACCTATCCCGACTGGAATGGCTCCAACGAACCAGGACTAATTGCACTGAATTACTGGCTGGAGGAAGGCAGCTGGAGCCCTCCAATCAGCACAGGGATTTGGGGTGGAATCTGGGGAGGAGTAGCACTAGGTTTATAACGGGAAGGGAGAGCACGATAAGGTTAGAGCTGACAATATTTCACTGTAATTGCACTGGGTGATCGTTGGAGTGTGCCAAATTTAGTAAGATAAAACATTAGAATAACATCCACCCTGTTGTCTGCGATTTATTTTCCATTGCTGGTGGAGACAGCAGCCAGTGTGGGTAATCCCTATCCAATCAGCATAAAGGACTGAGTCTATCCTCAAACTTAATACCACCCTTGTTGCCGGGCAGACCAGCTTTTGACTCAGTCCTTTCAGTAGGACAGGCGTGTGGTCTTTAGCTCTCCACTCTTTGCTGGTTACTTGCTTCTGGATTGCCTTTCTTGGTTTTTTTTTTTTCTGACTTTGGACTGTTTGACTCCTCTATAGTATTTACGCTTCGGATTTGTTTGCATCGGTTTTTCTACCGGACTGTGAGTGTGTGAAACTGTTTTCCTTTGGGGAATAGTCTGTTGCCTTGGAGCGAGGGATTCTCCCCTGTGGGGGGGGGGGGGGTGTCCCTTCGTATCATCCATACAGGGACCATTTCGGACTGGATTATCTCGCTGGGTCTCCCGTTCTCGATTGTTTTATTGATAGCTGCTCCTGACAGCCTGTGACTGATTGCGCTAATTACAGTGTCCGTTTTTCGCACCGTTTCCGTTGGGCCGCCATTTTCGCATCGCTCCCTACCGTTTGAACCCGGCTTTTGCTTTTTGATGCTTGGCGGCTTTGGAGCGCCTTTGGCTTCGTCTTTTGGGGCAAGCAACAGATTCTACAGTGGCGGATCGTGTTCTTGGACTCTGTCGTCCCGCAGATCATCTGGCAGCATCTTCGAGAGTGGCTCCAACTCCTATGATTGCCTTGCCTGGCCTGTCTCCTTCAAGGCAGTTATTTCTCACTGCGGCTGTTGGAGCGGTGATCATAGCGCTCTTTGAAGGAAGGATTATCCATCTCGGAGGGGTCCCGTCACTATCGGAGTTGCGCCCGCCATTTTGTTTCCATTAACTGGCGCGACGGCCATTTTGTGGAGCTAAAATGCTCCCATGAGTGCCATTTCTTGATTGTGGCTGTGAACGAGCTGACTGCAGTATATAGCGGTGGCCACCTGACGAACTCGCACCTCTCTCCTCTTGAACTGCAAGGAGTATTGGACATTTCTGTGGAGTGTTCGCGCTCCCCATAATTGTTAATTCCAGGTGGCATTTATTTATTTATTTGCGCTGGTGGTGGCACTGGCCCTTGTTTCAAACCGCTATGCCTAAGGCTACTTCAAAGTCGAAGCACGGCCGGAAAGTCTCCAATCCTGATTTGGGTCAATCAGTCAATTTGGCTGTTATCCCTCAATCTGCCTCGCAATCACATTCAGAGCTGGTTTCCAATCCTCCACCTCGTAGTTCTAGCCACAAGGCGCATAAACATAGCCACTCTTCTTCTTCTAAGGCGGAGAAGCGCAGAGACAAGGTGTTGACAAAACTTTGTGAGAAGGCCAGTGCTCAGATAGTGACTATGGAGACTCCAGATCCTGGCGTTTCAAGGTCTGTAGAGCCTGCAAGGATTGACCGGCCTGTCACCCCCGATCAGCTCTCTCTTAGAGATTGCCCTGTCTCTATTTCTACTGCCAATTTGTGGGGCCAGGACCCGTTGGGGGGTGCTCCTCCCTCTGATTCTGCGACCCCTCAGGATGTTATAGCTTCTCAGCAGCTTCCGGCCTCTGTCACCAATGATGTTTCTTGTCAGATCCGGCCAGAACATCTACAGCTTCTTATTGAGGCAGCAGTTCAAAAATCTCTAGCAGCTAGACGCCATCATCCGAGCGGTGCCGATTCTGTCAGATCTGTGTCTCCTGGACGTTCCCAGGAGCTGGACACCGTAGTCTCACGACCTCCGGGTTCTCCATCAGAATCTCATGTAAGTCATCGTTCCGGGATGACTGATGTGGGCTATTCCGGGACTGAACCTGACGGTAGTGATTCTGGTCTGTCTGACGATGAGGACCTACCACCAGATCAGCCATCTTTTTCCGGCCTCTTTCCTCAGTCGCTGTTTAAGTCTCTTCTGTTCAAGGCCGTAAATACAGCTCAATTGTCATCCCCGTCGGTGGCACCTTCCACCTCCAGCTCGGGGAATTTGGACCCTGTGTTTGCCGAGCCAGATCTCGGTGAGGCAGATCTCGGCTATTCCTGTGCCTCCTCTTTTTCTGGACATTGTCAAGCGGCAATGGTCATCTCCTGGTTCTGCACCTAGTCCTTCGTCAAATGACCGGAGAAATTTCAACGTTGCTGCAGATCTTGACTCACTTCTTCAGATCCCTGCGGTGGACGCGCCAATTGCGGCTCTCTTACCCAATGCCAACCTTCCCGGTGATCCCGCCGAAGGGCTGCAACCTGAAGAAAAGCGTTCCGACGTTGTCCTTCAGAGGGCTTATCAGAGCTCCGCCTGGGCCATTAAGGCGGCAACCACAGCGTCCTTCTTTAACCGCACCACCTTACTGTGGTTACGACAACTTCAAGATAAACTGGCTCCTGAGGACCCAAGGGTTCATCAAGATTTGAATAAGATTGTGGTGGCTCTTCAATTTTCGGCGGACTCTACCTTGCATGCATCTCGTTTTGCTTCCTCTGCACTTGCTTCCACAGTTGCTGCTTGTCGCCTCGTCTGGCTTCGCCATTGGCAAGCCAATACCAGACATAAATGGCGCCTGGCTTCAGTCCCTTTCGGAGGAGCTTGCTTGTTCGGCGATGCTTTAGAACCATTCCTCACGGAGACGCGTGACAAGAAGAAGGTGTTGGCGGCTGCATATCGCAGAAGTGACTCTCGTTTTTCACCTTACGTTCCTCGTTTCACTCCCAGGGGTTCGGATAGTGCGGGTCCTTCCTCCTTCCCATCCTCGAGGCCTTATGGTAATCCTGCTAGGTTACGGGGTACTCAGGATAGGTCCCTTCGGGGTAAGCCCTTCTTGTCCAGGCGGCCCTTTCGAGGGGGAGGAGGTCGCCCATACCGGCGCTGTCGCTAAATACATCTTAGACCCCCCCATTGGCGGCAGATTAGCCCTCTTCGTCGCCACTTGGGAGAGGTCATCTCAGACAACTGGGTCCTAGCCACTTTACGATCTGGTTTGGCTATTGAATTTCTTTCCCCTCCCCCGAACACCTTTGTTTGCTGTCCGTCCTCTCGTAGTCCTGAGAGAAGGTCCTTGATGGACGCCGCGGTGCAGCATTTACTTTCGATCAAGGCTATTCAACTTGTGCCTCCTGATCAGATTGGATCTGGTTTCTATTCTCGAGTTTTTCTGGTCCCTAAGTCTTCGGGGGGGGGGGGTGGAGACCCATTCTGGACCTTAAAATGTTAAATCGGTTCGTCGTGTACCGGAAGTTTAAGATGCAGACCCTTAAAACTATCCTCAACGGCATTAGGAGGGGCGATCTCCTCTCTTCCATTGATCTTACCGAGGCTTACCTGCATATCCCTATCCTCCCTTCTCACAGACGTTATTTGCGTTTTTGTTACGGGGGGGTGCACTATCAATATCGGGCCTTGCCCTTCGGACTTTCGTCCGCCCCCCGCACCTTCACTAAGGTGCTAGCAGCCTTGGCCGCTTATCTTAGACTTTTTTCTGTTAGACTCCTTTGTTATTTGGATGACATATTAATTTTGTCTTCCTCTTATCACCAAGCGGTTTTTGATATTAAGTTTACTTTGGAAACCTTGGCGGCTCATGGCTTTTCCGTTATCTTAGAAAAAAGCCATCGGTCCCTTCTACTTCGTTAGTTCATTTAGGGGCTCTTATTGACACCCTGCAAGGTAAAGTTTTCCTCTCCCCAGAGCGTCAACTTAGTCTGAGGAGGTTGGTGGAGCAAGTCGAGGGATCTCACAAGGTTTCCCCTTTTATTCTTTCCCAACTTTTGGGGAAGATGATATCTGCCATTACTATTGTTCCTTGGGCGCAGCTTCACGCCCGGGAGCTCCAATCGTTTCTTTTGCCCTTACAGAAGGCGGGCAGAGGAACTTCGTCCAGGCAGATGCTGGTTCCGCGAGCAGTTCGCAGATCCCTTCGGTGGTGGCGGTCCACAGCCCTTTCAGCAGGGTCCCTCTTTCTCGAGCCCCAGAGGGTGGTGGTGACCACGGATGCCAGCCCCCACGGCTGGGGGGCTCATTGTCGAGGTCAGTTTGCCCAAGGAGTGTGGAACGAGGTGGACTCTCTTCGCCCTATCAACTGGCTGGAGCTACGGGCCATCTTGCTGGCTCTCAGGGCATTCCGTCACCTGATATCCGGCGCCCATGTACTGGTCTTAACGGACAATGTGACCGCCAAGGCACATCTAAACAAGTTGGGAGTCTGCATCCTGTGCAGTGCAGGTGGGTCCAAGTCCTGTGAGCACCAGGCTGACATTTCAAGCAGCATGTAGAGAAAACCAATCAGGCCTGCCAAATGCCCAGGTAACCACACGGCCTGACAGATGCACAGCCACCTGGTCTTTTCCAGTTGTGGCGGCCGCGGGCAAAGACAGATTGTGGGGTTGCAGTGAGATAGTTCAGTCAGTCACCATCGTCACGCTGCAACCCCTGCGTGCTTGGTTCCCTCCCTCAAACCTCACCCTCCAGCAGCACTGGGAGGGGAAGGGCGGAGAGCAGGCTCGCTGGAGGATGAAGCTTGAGGGAGGGGGTCAAGTACACAGGGGCTGCAGCTTTGCGGTGTCCAACTGGGCTGCCTCATTGCAACCCCACAATCTGTCTTTGCTCATGGCTGCCGCAGCTAGGATGAACCAGGGAGCTGCGCAGCAGCCCAGTGCATTTGGCAGGCCGGACCGCATGCCTCCGCCTGCTTCTTGGAGTGTCAGCCCGGCAGTCACAGGTATCAGGATTCCAAGTAACATCCCAAACTAATTAAAACTCCGAGGCAGGCAATTCCTCAAAGTTCCATTTTATTAGAGATGTCATATTGGCACATCTGGGAAAATCCAAATCTGAAAGCCCCTAGGTTTTCCTCACCCAAAGGAAAGTCAAAGTCATTCCCCTGCACCCACATGTCCATTACATGGTCCAATCAATCCACTGTCCCAACTGAAGATGTTTCCCAGTCATGCCTCTCCAGGTGCATGCTGAACGTCCTTAACTCCTAGAAAAAAGAATGTTGTTATGGCTATCTATCTCTACCCACTCCATGCAACCCCCTTCCCAGTTTCTCACAACAGGCCTATGCACTAGATGTGGCAGCCCTGAAGATCCAAAGAGAAAGATGGCCTCCAGGGCTGATAGGCACCACGTATGCTCATCACCTTCTGTGCGTGTGCCCAGGGGGCAGAGCTGGGGCTGCTCCTCAAGGGTTCCAGGGCAGCCCCATGGATCTAAGGCCACCACATTCTGACCCAGATGGCTGCCAGTAGATTGTAGATAGGTGTCTGGTTTGCCTGGGCTCGGCCAAAGCACCTTGGGTTGGTCCTTTGCTGCTTCCAGGAGAGCCCTGCAGGCAGGATATAACCACCTCGTGGGCCTAGAGTTTGACACCCCTGATTTAGAATGTGTCTTAATATTTCATTTAGTAATATTAAGAATTTATGACAATATTAGAAATTAATATAATTCTAATTTGGGATATTGTTTTATTTATATAATAATAATCTCCCAGAGGAACTGTATATTATAATTGCTATTAAAGCAGTATAGATTTATTATTTAATTTTACTGATTTGTAGTTTAGTATTGATTTTATACCACCAAGAGTTGCTAAAGAATTGAGCATTCTTATAAAATTAATTAAAAAAAAGCTACTCCACAAATGGTTTAATTATTTCCTTAGTTTTAATATTTTAATGGAAATGTTAATAAAAAATTAATACTCAATTAAATTGATGTGACATTTTAAGTAACAAGTGTTTAGATCACAAAGTATATAACAATTAGCAAATGCCTCCAGCTTATTGCTTTGCTTTAAGGGCACCAAGAAATTCAGCAAAAAATGAACAAACAAAACCAACAACAGCAATAATAAAATTTCCTTCTTTTATATCAAGCCAGCAAGAGACAGACCAACTTCAGGGAATTTAGAAATCTATTTTTATAATATAATCTTTGTTTTGTTTTTTTACCGGACACAGCTGGAATATTACAGCTAACACACAAAGTTAAGAGAAAAGCAGGAACATTAGAAAACAAACTACAGGGAATTTCTTTTGAACTCATCAGGTATCTAGCAGACTAAGACATCACTTTTTCCTTCCTACTAAGACTTACATCATCCTGTGTGTCATCAAATTGAAAGACAATATGAAAAACTAAAGTGAATTCAACATAAAAATAGCTTATTTCCAATGCAATTTCATGGACTTTCTTTTTTCCCTCTCTAAATTGCCAATTCGTTAAATATCAAGGGAAAGAAGATACAGATGGAATGTAGAAGTCTAAACCAAGACATTTTTATCCATTGAAACATCAGGAACAGAAAAAATAACTTTAAAAACGTCATTTTTTTAAAAAAAGAACTTTTTCAAGATAGGTATTAAAATACCAATTGCATGGATGTATACAGTAGTGTAAGGTATATTTCAAACTATTTGAAACTACGTTTATTTTCTTAATTCACAATCTCTCCAAGGATGAGAACTTCTCCATTCAACTGGATACCACTTTGCCTAAAGATTTTACAGAACTGTCATGAATATGAGTACTAATCAGATCTGTCAACTATGGTTCTACACTGTTAATGGAATATTCCAAAATAACTAATCTGACAGGTGGGTTTTATGCACACACAAAGTAAGATCCTTAACTGCGCAAAAGTTTAGAACCATGAGAAATTTAAAAATAGATTTTCATTAAAGCTTACATGTTTTATAATAATATATGTGAAAATCATAATCCTATACAAGAACATTAAATAATAATGGTCACACTGCTGAATCCAAATTTAATTCCCTAATGCAGAACAACATTTAAAGCAGTTGGATCAAATAAACAAAATATCCACTAGAGGGCACCTAAAGCAAAGGATCAAGTTTGTATAGTTGAAATTTAATATCATTTGGAGGCAATTTTGACATTTTAACAATCTACTTATAAAACATTGACGGTTGTAAAATATGCAGAAAAAATAAATTAAATAATGAAAGATGGAAAGAAGCACCATTTGCAAAACTTTAATCCAAATGCTTGGCATTTTTATGTACTCATCAAAGTAAATATAAATTATATCCATTAGGCATAAGAAAAAATACTTGAAGAATTATATCAATGAGGAATAACTGTAACATTAAAAAAGTATTAAAAAAGCAAAACCTAACATTTTGGAAACCAGCAGCAATGGTCATTAACCATGAAATATTTCTTGTATGAACTGTTGATTCAGTAGGTTTATAAAAAGCATATTAGGCAGATGTCATAAAAAGGCAGCTCTTTCCCTCTCGAAATTGTTCCTTAATGTAAAACTAATTTGTAATATTTATTAGAATAATTACTATTTCTTTTCACATTTATCATGCTTTTTTAAAGACAAATTTAAATTTTTTAAAGACTGCTAACATTAGGAAAAAATGGTTCCCAACAGGACTGCAAAATCCATATCTTGGTGCATCTGGCTCATAAGAAATGAAGCAAGGCATTAGCCCTATTTGGAGGAAGGACATGCATAGCTCTACTTTTATTATTCCTTCAGAAAAGTAACAGTACTATGAAAATATTTTGCTACCTAGTCATCACATTTATTTATTGCATAGGAATTACATATGGAGGGAAAATAGAAAAGTTAATGAATTCATATTAAGATAATAAAGCACAGATCTCCTTAAGCATTTTGGTATACAGTATATACTTTGTAGAAATCTTTCTACTGGAAAACTTTTATTTTTAATTAATCTACCATAGTTTTTTTCATTAAATATATATGTCAACTAGTATCAGGAAATTTAAAAAGGAAATACTGTGTATATGACCAGGGAATTTAATGCATGTAATTGCTCTTGTTAAACATTTGAGAGTATTGGCTGGTAAGATCATTCAATTAGCTTAATGGGATTGGATCTTAAGATATACCTTGAGATTTGAACCACTCTACTATTCAATGAAATTTAAATATAGCCATAGAAATGTCTCTGAGTTCACTGCATTATTTAATTTGCATGGTAAAACTGATTTAGAATCAATACTTTATATAATTGTATTGCAATGCAGCATGAATGTATCTTAATTATTGTGTAAACAGTCTGTCTTGCTCTTTATTTTCCTTCCTTAATAATATGTCACCCAAACTGAAGATATAACACTAAAGCCACGCTTACCTGAATAGTGGGTAAAATAACCACTAGTTTAATAGGTGAAAATAAACCTTAATTTTCCTGCAATTAGACTATCACAATTAATTGCTAATTATAGAAAATATAAGATGCTATAAGTGCCTGAAAAGGGAATTACTTGAATCACAATATCATGTCCAATCCTCAGCCAACTCAGCCTGTATCTGCTGGAACCATATCCCTGCATCACCTTTATCAAATGTTTATTTATTTTGCATGATTTAAATGAACAAAATATTAACAAACAATCCACAAATAGTATATATGTTTTAACTTTTTACACTGTTCGCCAGAGAGTAGAGGCTGTGTTTTAACTGATGTAAACTGCTTTCACAAGACAATAGCATCTGAAATGTAAAGGGAAAATCTATTAAACAAATAAAGGAAATATGGGATCCTCACCAGCATATTGCTTTCTATAATAAAAATGTTTTTTTCTCATGTAATACACACAAATTGATGACAAAAATGCCCATACACTATAAAAGGCAAAAGCCGAGAATTCAAAATTAAGCTTATTTTGTACTGATTCATCTTGACCTTCCAATTAACTTCCTCTGAGCAAGCATGACTTAATCACATTTAATAGTTGGTTACTCAAATAAATGTGCATTACAGTATAATTCATTTCTCAGTTTAATGAAACAATGTATCTCTTACAATACACCATCTAGTCACAAATACCTTTTGTTACCCCAAACCTCCACAATCAAAAGAAATCTTACTTTAATGTTTTCTTGCAGAACAGAGATATTTCTAAGGTAAATTAATTGGTGTCCCAATATGTGCACATTTTCCTACCTCTTTACCTACCTACTTATAATGGAAAGCTTGCAGCTTCCAGCAACGTCCTTATTTTAAAAAAATCCAAATGTGTATACTTGTGTACCAGGATTTTAAATGAAGAAACATTCTATTATGGCAGTTGCCTTTATCCTGGGTAGCTACACCATAGCTGCTTCTGTCCTCATTACAGTTGGCTTTCATTTTATTTATGTGACATATTTTTATGAAGGTTCGTATTTAAAATTTTATTTATTTATTTACAAAATTAATTTACTGCCCATCTCATTTCCAATGACTCTGGGCAGTTTACAGCATAAAAGTATTAAAGCATTAAAAACATTAAAATCATCAAAATAATGAAATGCCTAGTCATTGCTGCAACAACAGGAAAGGTACTGTATAATAACTCTTGACAAGAGTTGGTACATTCCAACAATTCTTTGACTCTCCCTAACTAACTTTGCTCTGATGGATGAAGTTGCTTGGATGAGCAACAAAATGTCTCAGATTAACAAACTTTGATCTAGTTGCCATGATTCAACCTTTAGACTCTTTTGGCCTGGATGATTGAGTCTTCATTGACATAAAGATACTGTATGATACTTCCTATAAAACTTTAAGAAGATAAATGGTTCTGAAGGTTCCTTAGTGCTCTCTGAGTTTGATTGTTTTGTTGCAGGTGTTTCATCACTCAAATCAGGTCATATAATCAGACTAGCACTGATGATGTTACCTAGTTTGGGTAATGAAATGTCTGCAAGAAAACCACCAAGATCAGAGAGCACCAACTTCCCTGAGCTTTCAGGGGACTTTCAAACCTGAGCTACAAATATTCTCCTTTATTGATATATGGTTTATTCAGCAACCTGCAGAAAAGAGTGATATACCCCTTTTCTTTTAGAGATGAGGTAAGAAATTTAGCAGTTTTCGTTTTGCCATAATGGAAGTATATGTGCTATCAACATGAACATTTAACTGATAAAAGAACACATCCACAAGGGCTGTCAAGGTCATTTAATAAGTACTAAATCAGGTTCTGCTGCACTAAAATATACAAATCAAGTTAGTTGTTTTAACTATTAGAGTAGACTGCAATTACACACATTGGTTAGCTTATTTTGGTGTTCTTTTAATACAATTACAAAGACAAAACAAAACAAAACAAACAAGGAACACCCACACTGGATATGCGGAAAGACTCCAAAACTGTGTGTGGAGGGAGAGGAAGGTTAAATACTTTTTAGATGAATAGTATTTCCTACAATGTTTTCAAAAGAGCAAACGACATACTTGCCCTAGCAGGTCCAAAACAATAAATTAAAGAGTACTGTTTACACTGTACATTTGATAGCGCTATTTCGTTAGTATAAAAATTAAAGTGTTAAAAGGAAGTTCAACACCACATGAAACTTTCATTTTATTCATAGATTCACATATTTAACATAATGTCAACATGCCTCCTAAGAGCCTGAACTCAGCCTATCATGGATTTTGAGAATAAATATCTCAGAAGTGCTGTATGCAGGAAGAAATTATCAATTCCAGATCTATGATTTTAAGAATTGGATGAATATTTAAAACTATTTTTAACACAGGGAGACTTAAAATTCACTTATTTTTATTGGTAGTTAGTTTAAACAAAGCAGTATAAGCAGGACAGAGAAAACTAGTTTCTTCACTATTTCAGTATCTCTGCATACCCAAAGCACACTGTACAGTTGACTACAGATTGCATTTTAAAAATTTATGAAAAGGTTCAGACTAAAGCTCAGCATTTCAAAAAGAAAACATATTTTGTCACCAGGAGACATCTTAGAAAACAAAGATCAATATCTTAATTTGGTTATTTCTCTCATTCAAGCACTGAGGAAGGTATTCTCAATATATTCCTCAGCATAATGAGGAAAAAGAGAACAACTCACTGGTACCTTCTGACTTGGGTCAGGTTTGTTTCTGCTATCTGACGATTTCATTGACAGCAGCATCAAATTAATCGACCAAGTATCCTAAAAAATTCTAATGCTTTTCTGTTTCAGTAACGGAAGAATGAAGCTAAAGAATAGATATAAACGATGGAAAAATTATACTGGCAAGTTTTTCAGCCTGTCCAAAACTCCACCACTGAAACTTGCAGCACAGCAAGATGGGTTACTAAAATGTATAGATACATTATAAGTAGCCCTCAACTTAGGACCAGTCACCTAACAACTCTTTGAAGTTACCACAAATCTCCCTGGGAATACTTACAATTGGATTCAAACTTCCAACGGTTGCCCCATGATTTTGGGTGCTTGGCAACTGCATCACATGTTCATGTTCATATGATTCTTGTTTATGTGACATATTTTATAACATTTTTTTGCCAAAAACCAACAGCATTTACTTCTGATAAAACTGTGCCTCTAACAAATCATTGGTTTGTTTAATGACTGCAGAGATTTGTTTAACATCCATAGCAGAAAGGTGATAAAATTGAGGTGGCTACATGAGTGACCCGATTTACGACCATGACAGGCAGGTTGCATTATGATTAAAACCTGAGGAGTACTTGTAATATACCGTATTTTCCGGCATATAAGACGACTGGGCGTATAAGACGACCCCCAACTTTTCCTGTAAAAATATAGGGTTTGGGCTATACTTGCTGTATAAGACGACCCCTCTTTCAACGCACACCAAATAAAAATTAAAAAACATCAACTGGCTCACCCACAATGTAAAAGCAGCTGTGCTAGACCCAAAATGGCCCCTGCAATAAGCAGGAATCTCACACAGCCACAAAAAGCCCAAAAAAACAACTTTTACATTGTGGGTTTACACACACAAAATTCCACATACAGCTTTGTGAGATTTTGTGTGTTTGTGTAGTTAGAGTGAAACACTACAGAAACACATTAAATCTCAGAAAGTTGCACACATTTTATTTTTATTTATTTTTATTTTTATTTTTAAATGGCTAGGTCTAAAAAATAAAAATATTTTTATTTTTAAATGGCTAGGTCTAAAAAAGAACAACTAAAAAACCCCCCAATTAACTATTTTTTTTAAAGCTCCCAAAGGGGGAAAAAAACTTATAGAACAGGGGGACTCTATAGAACAACCTAATAGAACAGGGGACTCCAACCTTGGCAACTTTAAGACTTGTAGACTTCAACTCCCAGAATTCCTCAGCCAGCTTTGCTTTGCTGGCTGAGTAATTCTGGGAGTTGAAGTCCACAAGTTGCTTGCATCAGCAAGCAACTAAATCTCCCTGCCTGCAATCAAGCAGGCAGGGAGATTTAGTTGCTTGCTGATGCAATGGATTGCAGGCAAGGCAAGGCAAGCGTTGCAGCTAGCAGCTAAGGTAAGCAAGCTGGAGGGGGGGGGATTTTTGCTACGGAGCAATTAGCAGGCAAAAATTAGCAGCTGGGATGGTCAGCGTTGTATAAAAGGAAAGTTTTTCCCTTTTACACAGCGCTTGGCCATCCAAGCTCTGGCGATCCCAGCTGAGTTGCCTGCTAATCTCAGCTGGGATGGCCAGCGTTGTGTAAAAGGAAAGTTTTTCCCTTTTACAGGGGGCTTGCGTGTAACTCAGCTGATTAGCGGCAACTCAGCAGGCAATTCAGCTTGGCTCCTTAGAGCCATTTAAGGCTCGTCAAAGCCTTTCGGGCTGGTCTGCCTGGTTACAGGAGACCGACACCCGGCGTATAAGACGACCCCCAACTTTTGAGAAGATTTTTGTGTGTTAGAAAGTCGTCTTATACGCTGGAAAATACGGTATATGCTAACAAAAACAGAGCCAGTATCTAGATGCAGATGCATGTAATCATTCATCAATAGCAAACAGTCATAACTACATGAAGAGGTATCTTTATAGTTGAGCAATGAGATATCCTATCAAATGTTTAAAAGACCTGAAATAAATATATAATAGAAATTCTGTGCAGCTTAGGGAACTAATTTAGGAAATAGGTGATATGTTAATTGTTCTCATCCAACAAGAACTTGAAATGTCATCAAATATTCAGACCAGATGGGTTTTTCTTATAACCCAGTGATGGTTAACCTTTTTGGTGCTGAGTGCCCAAAGAGCGTGGGCCCTGGAAAGCCTCCTGCACCAACCTGGAAGCCAAAAAGAGGCGCTGGGGGGCTGCGCGAGGCCTCCTGTGTGCCATTTTGGACCTGGAAAGCCTCCTGCACCAACCTGCACCCCTGCACGAGCCCCCCCAGCAGATGCATGCACGTGTCCCCTGCATGCACTCTGCCACCACGCATACACGGCAGAGACCTGAAGACCAGTTGACCGGCAGGAGGCACGCACGCATGTACAGTGGAGTTAGGTTGGGGCGACAGCTGCCGTGCTCACAAAGCGCGTTCTGTCTGCCACCTGTGGCAAGCGTAATATAGGTTCGCCATCACAGTTACAAGTTATTGGTTCTTTGGATATATAATTTTTAGTGGGTCTCCCAGAAACTATTCATATTTGCTGTTATTCTGACATCTGTTTATTATTTCCTCAATTTCCCATTCCTATCATTTCCTACTTCTCTATCATAGCAATTTTTGCTATTATATAAACATTTAAAAAGTTAAAAGTTCTTCTCTTATGTGGTATTTATTTGAAAGTCATTTTATGAATAAATTCAAGTCATGGAAACCATTACTCTATCTACATGTTCCATTTGGGGGATGCATATTCTAGAAGCTTTTGTCTTTATATTTCTCTTATTTTCTAAACATTTCCAGTTCAGTAATGTTGGTTTCAAGGATAGAAATTTGCTCCTTTAGAGCAGGAACTCATAGCTGTGACATAAGCCCTAGCTATAAGCAACATAAGACATTTGATACAATATAATGGCACATTCTTTGTGCCCTGCTGACTTTGAATTTTCCTCCTCCCTTTCCCCTTTCTATGCCTCTCCAAATTGTTGCAAAAAGCAGTGCCCAAAAGTTGATTGTTTAGATATCTTATTCTGTTTCCTTTAAGGACAATGGGAAAATATTAAACATGAGAACCCACTGCTCATAATTCTCTGTTATAATTCTTTAACAATTTCTTAACGTATTACAACATGCAAGACTGTTCTCTAGATAACAAGGTTTAAAGACCGATAGGAGATATTTCACTAGATGCTCAGAAGGAATGTAGTATATGGCCTAATTATAGAACCGAACCAGAAGGCTTTCTCAAACTGACTCCATAGACTCTATATCCTTTTTTATTGAATTACAGGTAATTCCTGTATGCTTTTTATTTACTTTTGTTTTTGTGTGAGTGTGTTTCCTTGATGTGCCAATCTTATTGTGTAAGTTTCTGGAGTCACTTTATCCTTGAGGCAATATATGTGGATGGTAGAATGATAATCTAGTTACTGTCCGGAAAATTTGTGCACTGCAATGCACAGAAATTATACGTGTCTTTTTCTTTTTATCTTTCTGAGTTAACCTATATTTGCCTATTCCTCTTATAGTCTTGAAATAGAACGTTGGTCTTTTTTTTTTTTTAATTTGATTTATATGCCGCCTTTCTCCAGAAACTCAGGGTGGCTTATAATGCATTAAGCAATAACCTTCATACTTTTGTGTGATGTATGTATGTATGTATGTATGTGTGTGTGTATGTGTAGGTGTGTATACACACATACACAAAGTCAGCTTATTGCTCCCACAAACTGGGTCCTCAATTTACCTAGTCAACCTTGAGCCTGGTGAGATTCAAACTTACAGTAATTGCAGAAAGCTGGAGTTAATCACAATGCTTTTAGTCTGCTGAGCTACCCAGGCTCCTATCCAGGTCTTACCTGATACACCTCATCAGTGCGCTGCAGGAGAATCCAAGCGTGAGTTGACTTCTATCTATCTGCCAGAGACAGAGTACTCTCCCAAGTAACGATAGTTGCAGCTTTTTCCAAGTTTCCATATCTTCTTGAATATGCATCCCTTCTTTATGGCTCGTGAAGTCCACCAGTGAAGGGAGTGAAGGACATTCAGTAGAACTCATACTCTGGCCTTGGAGTTGCTGTTGCTGACTCTCTGGTGTGGCAGAAGGAATCACTGGAGAGTCCTGGCATGCAGACATGCCCAAAGCACAATTGCGATGCAAGAGATCATTTTCCCTAGAAGCTACGACAGGAGAGCCAGAGGGACCGACTGAAGTGACCAAATGGCCTACTAAGGCTCTTATATTGTTCTGGCAGTCCTGGGACAGGTAGACTTCGTATGCGTTGGGAGACTATCACTGCACTGAGATGAACAAGGTGGATGGTGGGGACCAGGTGGCTCTTTTCCATATTTATTGAAAAGCCATGTCCCTGAAGATTCCAGATCACAGTATGTAGATCCTTTGTCACTTGAGACGGGGAAGAAGACTGAATTAAAATGTCATCTAAGTAGCACTGCACCCTTACAGGGAGTGCTCTGATGTTCACCATCACTGCTGCCAACAGCTTTGTGAAGGTTCTGGGAGCCAATGACAAGCCAAATGGCAGGGCCCAGTACTGAAAGAGGTGCCCTGCATAAGACAACCTCAGGAATTTTCGGTGGGAAGGTTGGATGGATACATGGAGGTAAGCCTCCTTGAGGTCTACAGACATTAACAGATTGCCTTCCTGGATGGATTGTAGGGACTGGAACGTTTGCACACTACATGAATGTTGAGTTTCTTGAGATCTAAAATTCCTCTCCAGCCCCTCAAACACTTCAGTACTAGAAAGGGGATCAAATAGAATCCCAGTCCCTCCTAACCCCTGGGAACCAGGTCAATGGAGTGGATTCCAACAAGTGTTGAACCTCAGTTTCTATCAGATTTCTCTTCATGATGTTTTTGGGGACTGGGCAATGGATGAAGTGGTTGGGAGGAGTGGAGAGGAAGTCAAGTGTGAGGCCTAGCCTCACAGTCTGTAGGACCCAAGCCTCTGTTGTGGTCCTCTCCCATTGGCTCACAAATAGATGCAGTCGATCGTGACTGGGAGGATTGGTCTGGTAGTCACTTTCCTTGGCGAAAGGGCCTGCTGCTGGATCCTTGAAATGGTCGCTTGTTTGGAGGCTATTGCCTGCCTCTATCATGGAAGGCAGTCCTGTCTGGAAAACAGTCGAAGTCCTGGGAGTAAGTCCACTGAAACTGCGGAGCATGGGAGCTGGTGTCAGCTGTCCAAAATGTCTGCCTTTGAAAGTAAGGGGAGGGTCTACGGTCTGCCCACCTGTACATGTAGGGCATCACCTTCCTCCTGCCCTTATTCTCTATGAGGATGGGATCCAGTGCCTCACCAAATAGATTAGAGCCCTTGTAGGATGCTGAAACTAACCTCCACTTTGACTGCATATCGGCCTGCCAGTGGCAGAACCACAGGAGGTGGCATGATGTCACCATGGAAGCCAGGGCCCTAGATGCGAATTTCACCATGTTAATTGTCGCACTCCTGAAAATTCAGTGGCCGCCACCTTCTTTATGTCTTGGTACAACCTGGTTTCTTTCAGTTCCGAGGCATGGTTAAAGAAAGAGGCAGATGTTGATGCTCTAATCACCCAGGCACACAATCGCCTGGTGTGTCTTATGGAAGGACATTTCTGCCTTCCTCTCCTCTGCTTTTAAACCGTCTATGTAGGTAGGATGGCAGAGGTCACATTTGCTACTGGAGCATCCACCATCATTAGTTGAGGAGCTCCCCGAGATCTGGACCTGCACTGTAAAGCCTTCTGTGATGCCCACTGGGGGCTGCAAGGGAGCCAGGTTGGTTCCACTGTCACTGAATTATGTTGACGAACAGCTTTGGAGAAGGGATGACCTCTTGTTCTGCGGTTGGTTCCGAGGACAGCCCTTTATGTGGGTCTTGCGAACCCTGGGGATGTTCTGCAGGAATTTCTACTACTCCCATATTGGTCGTTGTTTTGGCCTTGTAAAGTAGCGATTTGAATAAGGAGGGACGAAAAAGACCTATAAAGGAGATTTGTCAGGTATCCTCATATCATCTGAAAATTCCTGGTCACCCTGATCCACATCCCCCATAAGGGAATCTGCACTGGGCAGAGATGCGTGTGGTGAGGGAGGTTTCAGTAGTGGTGGTATATGTGGTGGGATCTGAGTATGTAGGCAGGGGATGAGAATGGCCCCTCTGTTGCAGTTCTGCCGCTATCCCATGTGATATAGCCTCAGAAATGAGCTTTCATATATCTTGAGATACCCCAGCCCTTGGCCTTCCCCTGAGTGGAGCCCAACTGCTGTAGGGGTGAAGGTCGCTGCAGGAGCTTAGCCTCTAGCAGTAGACGCTGATTCCAAGCCAGCAGTTGCTAGTCCAGAAAGTAGAAATTTCTCCTCATAACAGGCTGACAGTGAAGGCTGAAGCTCACCAGCGCCCTCTGGTGATCAGTCTTGTTGTCTATCCTCAATTATCTGAGAAGACAGTTCAGGTTGCACAGAGCGTGGAAAAACTGCCTCTGCAGGAGAGACAGTTGAGGCTTTGTCAGGCTGTGCCTTTTGCTGGGCTTTGGTGAAATGTTTCTCCAGTGCCTTGGGGTGCTTTTTTGGCATCTTTGTCCAAGTAGTTGAAGCCTTCTTGGGAGGAGGGGGTTTTTGATCTGTCCCTCCCTGTGCCCCCTTGGCAGTTGACCTGGTACTCCTGGGGCTAGAGTCCTCTACCCTGTGTTGCCTGGGAGAAAGACCCGCCTGTCCGTTATCTGGGGAGAAGGATCACTCTGCCATTTTGAAAACTGCCTGGGTTATTCAGACCAGGCTGCAGTCGATCCAGAGTTGGTCCCTTTGTCAGGATCAAGAGTGGTGGCAGTCACACCCACAATGGCAGGGGAAGCCAAGGTGCGAATAAGTGGCAACACTGCCGCACTGGAGTCCTTGCCACGACTTGCAGGCATTCAAAATGGCACGAGAGCGGTAAATCCGGCTCTCTCAGCATCAGGCGGGAAAAAATTGAGTTTTCCCCAGAGAAACGGACAGTGACTCCAGAGCTGCCTGGCCTATAATGGAGATGATATGGTGGTGGTGGTTGTGCTGGCGACCAGGGGAACCAGCCCACATACAGGAGGCCCATGAAAGCCAGAGGATCCCCGATGACTAGGTTGAACTCCAGACTGCTGCCCTGATGATATCCATGAGGCGGTGGCGGTCGTGTCAGGTGGACCAGGAGAGACCAGGACACCCGCTGGCAGCTGCATTGCCGCTGTAGCAGCTCAGAGCCACAAAGCGGGAAGAAAATTCCCCGTTTAAACTGCCGCTGTGAGATCAGCTCCTAAATTGAAATTATTTGGAGAATCCAAGATGAGTAATTCTTTTAACTGCCCTAAGTGTTAGAGTGGAAAATTTCACGTCTCTCTAGCTAGACTGAGTCGTAAAACTGGAGCTCAGCCAAGCAGAGGAGGTGTGGCCAAGAAAATCTAACAACTCAGTTTCCGGCAGATAGATAGACGTCAACCCACACTTAGATTCTCCAAGCAGCGCACTGGAGAAGCATCTGATCTATGTTGACATAATTTCTTTAGGATGCCAACTTCATTCTTTACATATTGCCATATTGTCCTATAACTCTACTCAATAAGATACTCTCAATATATGCAGGGACAACAAACTCCAGATTTCTGAAGCTATTGGTTATTGGGAATGTTAGAATTGTAGATTGAATATATGGACAGTTTTCCAAATTGGGGTAGAGTGTCTTATAAGCAAAAGCCTACACCCATAAAAACTGAAATGGAGATATGAATATCACACTTTATAACCTTAAAAAGAATGAGAAGGAATACCCACAATCAATCAATGATTAAACCTACGCTATCTGACAAAGCATCATTTCTACATATGAGGTGCATTTCCTCAAAACTGCCACAGTCATAAGTGATGAGACTTAAAATATGTACAAGCCAGATGTTGACCTTGCAGTTATTTTGGTTTAGAAATGCTACAGAACAAACCCTAAAAGTTTTCTTGACCTATTGTCAAGTAATCTTTTCCCAAGAACGAATAACATAGACTAGCTTTCTGAAGCAATTTAAAAATAAAATATGTTAAAGCAGAGTTGTTACTTTAGAAAATGCATACAGAAATTTGTGAAGTGACAAAGGTATTTCTGTAAAAAGTATTCATTGTCATTAAATTAATAACGTCCAAACAAAACCTGATTTCAGTTTTTGTTACTGCATATTGTGATCTTACCTTTTTACCACAAGCTTTAGAAACTTGTGCGAGCCTTTCACCAAGCAGATTGCCTCTTGCCTGAAGCCAGAGAGGTTAATGTCATTGATGCTGACAATCTCATCTCCAGCCAGCAATTTATCCACAGCTGCAGCTTTGCTACCTTCTTCAATCTGAAAATATGAGAAAAAAATTAACTGTCAACTCTGTTTACATAAAAGTGTAAAAAAGTGTAATAAAAGTGGTTAAAAAACAACTTATATTCTCCATTGAGAATATAGAAATCCATCTGCCAACTTGACAATAGCATATAAAAGAAGCATTTTATTTATTTAATTTATATCTCACTAACAAGTGATTCTGGGAGGTGAAAGGAAAAGGAAAGAAAAGGTATCCAAAAGTTGATCTGGACATAAAGAAGGCACTGTGGTTAAATTTTCTTGCCCAAAAGATAGTCCCTTTATAACAACATTTTAAGAAGTAAAACTCACATGCAGTTACTTTCTCTGGCTAGGCAGCAATTCCAAAGCAATTTTTATAAAGTGCTATAAATCTCTGCTTCCATCACAAAAAGTTGGACATTCATCCCAATATAAATATTCCCACAAATCAGACTGCACTTATCTTATTGAAATTAAGCATCAATTAGATCACTAAGTTATCAAAAACTATCCCATCATTAATATCAAAATGCTGGCATTCCTTGTAATGAGAGCATGAGTTACTGAAGCCAAGTTGTCATTCATTGAGTGTATCAGCCAGAGCTGGGAAAAGATCCCTCTAGTCATGGCCTCCAGGTGCTTTTTAAACTGGAGCTGACACCTCCAGTTGGGAGGAAACACTGCTATAGGAAGAAAAATGGTATCTGGAACAATACAAGGAAGTACATTTAATGTGTTAGTTGTCTAAAGAAACCTTTATAGGAAAAAAATAATACAACACCGACATTTACCCCATTTCCTACTACCGTGTTTTCCCGAAAATAAGACCCTGTCTTAATATTTTTTTTGATCCCTGAAATCAGCCCTTGGCCTTATTGCCATGCGTTCAAAAGCCCGATTGGACTTATTATCAGGGGATGTCATTTTGGGGGAAACAGGGTAGTCCTTGTGATTGTTACATCTTTTTTCTATTGTTTCTGATAACTTTTTGCTTCATTCTGAAACGCACCTTATTACATATATATTTGCCTGAAAGAGAGTGGGTGGAACTGTTTATTGTCATATACCTCAACAACGATTGTTGCCCAACTGCCTTTTTGAATTTAATAATAAATATAACATTTGAAGTAAAGCAACCTATGTTCTTTCTTCATAATATTTACCAAACAGACCAAGAAAGAACTTCTGAAGGCAAAAACAAACCAAACAAAAAAAACCAAGTCATCAGTTGGAATCTTGTTTTGTTTAACAGAACAGAACTGAAAGTGGAATTTAAGTAAGCTTATATGAAAACATTAAGAACTACAGTACAGCCTATTAGAAAGAAATATTACTTCTACACTTTCTTAGAACTATCCATTGTAGAGATGCTCCTAGATTTTTTAAAAAAAACCTATTTCTATAACTTATCTATGAACCTAATATGAAAAAAACAGTCACAAAATCCAGAGAATGGATATGGAGTACAAGAGATAAGTTATACAGCTTTTAAAAGAAGAGCCTGTTTGTAATTGAGATTCCAGCTCCAATGCAGATCTAATGTTTTATGTTTTTTAAAAAACCTTTTATATGATTTATTTATATATTATTTTATTCCAGACAAAATAAAAATACAAAATATATTAAAAAAAACCTTTTACATGATTATTTTGCATGTTTGTGGTTTTATATTCTTTGCTGTATGTCACCTGTTTAGTAGATCATCATTAATAATTTTATTATCTACTAACATATACCTAGGACTGAGAAACTAATATCCTTAAGTTAAAATGTCCTTTCTATATTTCCTCCAAATCCTTTCTAATTGATCAACTTCCTGACATTCTCATGCACAAAACTGAATTTTTCATTTTGAGAAAAAATAGTCTGTGCAACAAAAATCAATGTCCCCTTTTGGCATTAAGAACAAACTATATAATCACCTCAAAGTACTATAGGATGTAATTTTACAATTTTAAAAAATCAGCTTTCTGGACTTCCAGGAAAGAAATGGCAAACTAAAGACTGCTCCACAAAACATGAGCCCCATGACTGTGTCAGAAGAAAGAGCAGGCGAGTATATCAGGTCTTTGTAATTTTTCTCGGGACAGGAGAAGATTTGAGATTATCAACAAGTGCTCCAAACAGTTGTTTCTTATGAGGAGTCTGTAAGACAATAGTCTCTGCAGGTTTAGAGCTCTGGAACATGAGGGAATAACCATCTTGCTCAAATCATGGTTGAGATAATTAAAAGGATACTGGTTTTGCATATTTCCTTTCTAATAACTTTTGGAAATAGCTTATTAACTCCTTTTCAGCTATTATGAATCTTTGGATTGACAAGTTTTACAAGCCTGGGTTATTTTTTATCAATCCTTGGTGAAAGACATTCAAAATATAAATTTAATGACTTAAAAAAGTTTTTGGAGAAAATAGCAAAAGAAGGATTTCTTAAAAGCTACAAATAGACTAGACGGTACAAATAAATCTGAAAGGAGATTTTGGAATTAATTTTAAAGAATACTTCCTGTAGGAATATGCTTTTGTTTTGATACTTTAAAAAAGAAGATAAAAATTTAAAAATTGGATGCCAGAGGAAAATAAAAGGAACGCTAGATTAGGAAGAATAGTTAAATTCAACTGATCAGAAGCAGCAAACTATTTTAACATTGGACATATTGAAGAATACTTTTGGACCCTGAAATTAATTTTGTCTGCCTGTATAGATAAATTGTGTTTAAAATATATTATAGAAGTGGAATAAATTTTACCTGACATGGTTGAAACCGATTTTGAAGTGGATTTAAAAAGAATAAATTGCAAAAAGATGTTACATTGGACATATAAAGATTACAAGCTGTCAAAATAATTAAAAGGAATATTAACAAATCAAGAGAGTGACTTGGATAATTTTCCAATAGTATTTTTTAAAGAGTCTTGTTAAAACTTTGAAGAGGAAAATTAATTTTGAAGAGGAAGGAGCAGAGAAAATATGAAAAGAAATAAACTAGGACATCTTGAAGGGAAGATCTGAAGGGACTAAAGATCAAGATTGTTACAAGTGAAAGGAAGGAATATAAATCAAATATGGTTTATTTAATCAAGGTTAAAACAGATATGTTATCTCTGGCAACCCTTTTGCTGACATCAGGATTGAAACAATGAGGCTTTAAGGATTTGTTTACATAGATAAAAGAGGGACTATGGGAAGAAGAGGCTATTTGCTGTATTTTAAGAGAAAGTGATAATTTTTTCTTACAATTGTTCATACTTTTGATAATGAGAGAAGAATCGTTTCTTTTTATATTTCTTTTTTTCTTTACCATATCTTTATTTTTTTTTACTGTATTTTTTTCTGCACCTTTTAAAAGTGTATTAGTTTTTATTGTTATATTTGTAATTTTTAATAAATTAACTATAAAAAAATCAGCTTTCTGTAAATATACAACTATCCATCAGTGTTATTTGTAAAAGACCATATTGAAAACAAAATTTCATTGCTGTGTCTCAGTTAAAGCTAGAAAAAAAGATGATTAGATTTGTAAATGAGCAGCTATTACACTGATAATACAAAACCTTCATGGATTGAACAGACATTGATAATATGTTTTTGGATGGATGCATCAAAGAGTAGGCAAATCTAATATCAACAAAACTGAAGTTGAGATATAAATGTTAAATTCAATAAATGTTTTGAAAGAATACAGAAGATCTCATGCCTAAACCACATTTCTGGACATGGAAATTCCTGCTATACATTCAGGATTTATTATAGATTTACTGATAAATGAGTTGTTACCATAAGTTATCAATCAAATTAATGTTCCCTTAGTTGCAGAAAGCTTTCTACAAGCTTAGAAAGTAACTTATTTCTGATTTTGTATTTTACAAGTTTAATCTTATCCAACATTACACTGTTTCCTTAATTTTTGAATTTATCATTTCATACAATGCTGTACATTAAAAACATGAATATGACAGCATTTTCTGAAATAAACTCACCTGAATTCATGCAGGAGAGTTCCAAAGCTATTTAATAAAATGGCACTGATCTAAAGCTTTTTAATCACTGATCAAAGTAAATATGACATGCCATGTACAAAGAAAGCTGATTTCTGAACAGAACTGTAACATAGTGCTATAAATCCTTAAACCGATGAGGGGAAGGTTGGTAATCCCTCCAAGAAAAAAAAAACTTCATTAAACAATAATATAGAACATTCCAAGAATAGTTACAAATCTATTTTCAAGCACTGACAATATGCAAGGAATAGGAGAAAAGGGAATGTCTGCAGATTTAAACAGATAAAAGATGAACAGAGATGCTGCAGTCTCAAAAGACAAAAAAAAAAGACCCATTTGCTGATCAGCTTTCCTTATTATTACAAAAATGTCCACATTCCTTTAACGACACCTGTATGAACAAGCAGACTATGTCACACATCCTCTGGTGTCATGTGAAATGATGACTTTTATCAAGTTATAGTTCTTGGAGAATTCACATTTTTGTTTCTTTTCATTAATATCTTATGCTGGAAAATGAACCTTAATTATCAGCATTGCTTTGTTTTCAGACATAAACGACCTCAACTCTCCTTCCCTAATATCTCTTACAACTAAAAATAGTTTTAGGATATCTGGCCTAAATATTAGTGTTTGATTTTTTTTTTTTTTAATGGACAAAATCTAGATCTCTCCTCCCATTTGCTCCTTTTCTGTTTGGCTTCAATTCTTAGAATTGGCTTTGTTGATGCTAGCTGGGAATTTTGATAATAAAGTCCCAATACTTACAGATTTGCTCAGAGTTCTAGGCAAGATAGGCAAAGTGCAATTCTAATAAACAAACAAACAAATACTAGGAAGAGGAAAGTTGATTTAAAATTATGGTTCCCATCTTATGTGAACTAATTTGAGTGATTTGGATGGCATATTAACAAGATGAATATTATAATTAAAAGACATTGTAAACTGTAAAAAACAATTTACAGTTGCTGAAGTCCACACATCTTAAACTTGCTGGGTTGAGAAAATGCTCTATTGCAGGGGTATCAAACTCCTGTCGTCACAGCAGCATCACGTGACATATTGGGACTTTTTACCCCTTTGTTAAAGCAGGCACGGACATGGCATGTGATCCATCCAGCCCGCGATTTTGACAGTTCTACTGTTCTACTGTATATAATGGAGAACCCTCATTTGTTTTCTTCCAAATATGTAATTATACTATCTTGCTTCTTTGGAGATTGTGGATGATCTTACACTTAGACTGAAAAAGTGTAGTGGAGATATGTAACGTGTCTGTGTGTCTATCACATATATATCTGTGGGATATATATGCTATATATAGTGGAGCAAACCCCCTCCTTACTAGCACTGCTGATTTTACCTAGTGTGAATAATGAAACATTTGCAAGAAAACAACCAAGCTCAGAGAGCACAGAGGTGCCCTGATTTCAACCCTGAGCTGTAAATATTCTCCTTTATTGGTATATAGCAATTTCTACAAGAACAGTAATATAGTAGATCTGCCTGGGTGAGGAAGAGTTCTGGAGTTATGTGTACAGACTTTCTAATGCTACTTGCCAAAGAAAGATATCTGAAATTCTAATCTTGATAAAATGTAGAGAACTGGCAAGTGAAAGGAAATATTAATAAGCAAAAATTGAAGGTAAAATCAAATCATGTGTTTTCTATGAACTACGTATATTCATACCTATATTCATAGGTAGTTCATAGAAAAGACTATAAGACACTCTGGACTATAAGACGCCACCTAGCTTTTGGGGAGGAAAACAAGAAAAAAATCTGCCTCTGCCCCCCAACATCCATCTGGTATTCATCTGGTCTGTTTGCCGTGGCCCATTTGCCACCACAGCCCATTCTAGAACAACTGATCACTGCCACACCAACCCCCTGCCCCCACACCACAATATTCGCTGTATAAGACGCATGGACTTTTCCACCCACTTTTTGCGGGGAGGAAGTATGTCTTATACTCCAAAACGGACGTTGCTTACCTGAACGTCCCTTCTGGGTGTGCTGCTGGAGAATCCAAAGCGTGGGTTATTAATAGTGTGTTAGCTAGAGACTGAGTGTATGTTCCTTTAAATTTTGTCTTGGTTCCGCCTCCTTCGTCGGCTGGTGTCAGTTTTGTTCACGAAGATGGAAAGAAGTAGTCTAACGTTAAGTCATAATTGGAGCCAACCGGACCTGAGATGCAGATCTAACAGGGTGGGTTGGATTCTCCAGCAGCGCGCCCAGAAGGGACGTTCAGGTAAGCAACGTCCATTCTCCAGTGCGCTGCTTGGGGAATCCAAAGAGTGAGATATACCCAAGCAAGTTCCATCAGGGAGGGACAGCAGAAAGGTCTGGGGTGGCCGCTGAAGATGTAACAGATTGCAGAACACAGTGACGAAAGCATGCTTCAGCCGATGCGAAGGAGTCGACCTTATAGTGTCTAATGAATGGAGACAATGTCATCCAGCTGGCTGCTCTGCAGATTTCTAAAACGGAGGCTTGAGTTGCCCAAGCTACGGTAGTAGAGGTGCTCCTCGTCGAGTGCAGCAGAATCCGCCGCAGTGACGGCTTGCCATTCATGGTGTAAGCCTTACAGATGCATGCCTTCAGCCATCTCCTTATGGTAGTAGGGGAGACCTTCTTGCCCAATGTCGCTGGGAGGAAGGAGACAAATAGGGCTTTGGAGCAACGAAACAGAGCTGTGTGTTTATGTACCGATAGATACATCATTTGAGGGCCCTCCAAATGTCCAAGGTAGCCACAGTTCTTCAGAGCGATGCCTCAGGTTGGGGCAAAAATCCAGAAGAATCAGTTCTTGCGCACGGTGGAATAGCGAGTTGACCTTGGGCAGAAAGGAAGGATCCATCCGCAGTACGACCCTATTAGAGTGGAACATGCACAGATTGTCTCGAACTGACAGGGCAGCTAACTCCAAAATCTGGCATGCAGACGTTATCACGACCAGAAAAACAACTTTGAGCATCAGGAGATGGAGCCCAATGGACCCCAATGGTTCGAAAGGCGGAGATGTAAGGGCCTGGAGCATCAGCAGAAGATCCCATGTGGGGTAGCGGTGTACCACAGGAGGGTGTTGGTTGGAGGCGCACCACAGGAAACTCCAGATTCGCGGGTTGCGAGAAAGAGGGCTGTCATGGTTATTGGAAATGACCGTGTCCAGGACTGCCACATGTCTGCGCAGTGTGCTAGGGGTGAGACCTTTATCGAATCCAGCATGGAGGAAGTCCAAAACCTCTGAGACAGAGGCAGTAGTCGGATCAGCGTGTTTGGATGTGCACCAGGAGCAGAAGGAATGCCAGGTAGCATTGTATATCCTTGTTGTAGAAGGCCGCCTGGAGGTCTGGATGATGGAGATTACCCTCCCTCCCGAAAGGTTGTCCTTAGTCAGGAGGATCCTCTCAAGTGCCAGATGTCAACTGCAGCCATTGAGGCTCTGGATGCAGTATGACCCACTGGCTGAGAGAGATCCTGTCTCCTGGAATCCTCCAGGGAGGAGCGACTGAGAGGTTCACCAGGTCCACGAACCATGGCCTGCGAGGCCAGTACTGAGCAACAAGGAGAACGCTGCCTTCTCTAGAAGGATCTTCCAAACCACCCTCGGTAACAGCGGGAGGGGAGAGAAAGCATAAAGCAGCCCCTGAGGCCAGGGGCACTGACATCTTCTGCTGTGGGACACTGGAAATGAGAGAAGTATCTCGGCAGTTGAGCATTGTTCGGATGCGCAAACAGATCCAAGACCGGATGTCCGAACCTGGCCGACAGCTCGCGGAAAAGGGACGGGTGAAGGCGCCATTCTGTGTGACCAATTTGTTGTCTGCTGAGCCAATCCGCTCGAAGATTGTCGGTCCTGGAGATATGCTCCGCTGTCAATGACAATGTGTGTTGCTCCGCCTAGGCAATCTGGTCACCTCTTCCATCAGGGGTGCGGACCGTGTTCCTCCCTCGTGATTGACATGCACCTTGCTGTCGTGTTATCCATGAGTATCCGGACATGGCGACCCTCCACAAGGGATTGGAAATGAAGGAGGGCAAGTCTGATTGCCCGAAGCTTGAGCCAGTTGATGTCGTTGGCTAATTCCACAGGGGACCAACGGCCCTGAGCCATGTGGGACAGAAGATGAGTGCCCCACCCCAGCAGGCTCGCATCTGTGATGACCGCACTCGTGGTGGGTCCTGGAACAGTCATCCATTGAGCATGGCTGGCGAAGCCCACTAGCGAAGGGAAGTGCATATCTCTGTTGGGATTCAAACTCAAGATCTGGAGTTGCTACGGCAAGCTTTCTGGAAGGGCAGGAGGTACCACTGCAGTGGTCGGGAGTGAAATCTCACCCACGGGATGATGAATATACAGGATATCATCTTCCCAAGCAGCGTTGATAGGAGGATCAGGGCACCGTCAGAAGCAACAACACCTGAGACACCAAGGATTGTATGCTGAGTCACCGGTCCTCGGACAAAAAAACCATGTCCCGCTGCAAGTGCAAGACCGCCCCCAGGTGTAATATGCGGGTGATCGGGTGAAGATGACTTTTCTCGAGGTTCAGCATGAACCCATGTATCTGCAGGGAGTTGGTCATTGTTGCAAGATCTCGCTTCGTCTGGTCATGAGAGGACGACAGAATGAGGATGTCATCCAGGTAGCAGTAGAGTTGTACCGGAACCTGTCTCAGAGATGTGGACACAGAAGCTAGCATCTTCGTAAATGTTTGGGGGGGGGGGGCGATGAAAGGCCGAACGGCATGGCCCAGTACTGAAAATGCTGATTGGCATAGGTGAAATGCAGGAAGCAATGGTGTGATGCATGGCTGGGAATGTGCAGGTAGGCTTCCTTCAGGTCGATAGACGTCATTAGGTCCCCTGGTCGAATGCAATCCAATATTGACTGCAGAGATTGCATCTTGAACTGATGGTAAACTATAAATTTGTTGAGCTCCTTCAAGTCCAGGATACTCCTCCAACCCCCGGTCCCTTGGTGTTCTATAGGAACCGGCTCTATAGCTCAAATGTCCAGGTGGTGGTGAATTTCCATCTCCATCAACCTCCTCTTTTCCGGGTTTTTGGATATGGGGCACTGGACGAACCTGGGTGAAGGGTTAAGTCCAAGACATACGGTCTGCAGGACCCAGGCATCCGACGTGATCAACTCCCTGAAAAGGTGAAGATGCCTGTTAATGGGAGGCAAGGTGGAATAGTCACTTCCCTCTGTGAAAGGGCTTCTTGTAGGCCCCTGTCTGCGGCCCCTGTCGTGAAAGCTGGATCTGTCGGGCGGAGGTAGAAACCTTGGTTAGTACGGCATTGATAGGACCCGCTGGGTCCGGATTCAGTCCAAAAGGGCAGCCTTTGAGGATATGGTGAATAACGCCGGTCCGCCCGACAATATGAAGATGGCATCACTTTGCACTTATCCTTATCTTTGACAAGGATGGGAGTAAGTGCATCTCCAAACAGATTGGTCTCCTTGAACGGTACTGAAGTCAGCTGCCACTTTGATTTGGTGCCAGCTCTCCACTGACGGAACCACAAAAGTCAGCGGGAGGCGATCGTGGCAGTAAGAGACCCAGAGGTGAACTTAGCTGCATCCAAGGATGCATTGGCCGAATACTCCACGGTTGCCACCAACTTGTTGATGTCTTGGTGCAGCCATTTATTGTTTGGAGGAAGGCGGTCTTGCAACTGGTGAAGCCAGATGAGTGAGGCCCAGTTAAAAAATGAATGCCCGGTTAAAAAATGAAAATGAATGCTGCCGAGGTGGCAGCTCTGCTCGCCCAAGTGGCTGCTTGGTGGTTCTTATGTAAGAGAATTTCCGCCTTTCTGTCCTCAGTTCGCAATCCGTCATTAGTTAGAAGAGAAGATGATGTCATTTGGGCCACGGGGGCATCTACAGAAGGTAAGTATAACATCTCTTTTGTAAATCCAGGAGGAAAAAATTATTCCAATTATTCTCTTGAATTGGCACTTTTACTTCCTTCTTAATATTTTGAGATTTTTTTTGCACATACAGCAATGAATTCTGACCCACATTGCTCTCTACAATTATAAGATAATTTTTTTCAAATCTTTTTGTTACGATATAACAACTTCTTCTGGGAACAGGAAGTTCATAAAAATTCACTATAGCTGGCGATATAACATTGTCCATTGCCATTCCTCAACAAAATCTCTGAATGCCATTGTAAATTGATTATCTTGTTATATTTCCAGTATCTAAAATAAAAGCTCTTTCTGTTGTTTCTCATTTATTCTTTAAAATTATTTTTTTTTTTAAATTTTTATTATACAAATTAGCAATACAATCAAAACATTTTCGGTTCCGTGGTGCAAATACACATACACAGACTTTTTACTTGCCATATACATAATATTACTTCTTATGATTAAATTTTATCTAAAAGCTATTACAAATAATAATACTCAAATCCTTAAAGTACAAGGGATATTGTTCATTTCTTTAGATCTTCATTAGTTAGCTAGTAATTAATCTCTATACACTATCTCATTTTTTATTTCTTTTCTCTATCCACTCATACCACATGTCCCACATGCTATAGTATTCCGAATCTTCTCTGTCATTGATTTCTAGAGTTAATTTATTCATTTCGGCACATTCCAGTACTTTCCTAATAACAAATTCTTCAGATAGTAACTGTTTTTCCTTCCAATACTGGGCAAAAGAAATTCTTGCGGCTGTCATTATATGTATAATCAAATACCTTTTCTTTTTTGCATATTCTGTTTTCAGGATTCCCAGGAGAAATGCTTTTGGGTCAAAATTAAATCTTCTCTTATAATTTCCGAGATCCATTTCCATATCATCCTCCAGAATGTTTGTGCCTGGTTGCAGGTCCACCAACAATGATAAAAAGTACCCTGCTGGTGGTCACATTTTCAACAGTTCGCGCTCAAATTTGGATATATCTTCGCTATCCTAGCTGGGGCCATGTGCCACCTATAAAGCATCTTATAGTGGTTCTCCTTATAAGTCACCGCCCTGGTCATTTTAAGATTATTATTCCATATTGTATCCCATTTGTTCAGATTTATATTCTGTCCAATATTCTTGGCCCAGGCCAACATCGGCTCCTTAACCACCTCCTCTACAGTATCATACTCCAATAGATAATTATATAATTTGGCTAATATTTTATAATATTCTAATATTCATCTGTACCCATCCAAATCTTATCAAATCCATTAGTGCTTGTCTCTATACCAAATTCCTCCTTGTCCTTTTTATATCATGATGTAATTTGAGCATATGGCCACCAGTCTATAAAGATACCTTGCTCCTTCAGTTCTTCCCTTGTTTTGAGATTCCCTCCCCCATCCAAAATCTCATTGTATCTAACCATTTTGCCCATTTCTAATACATTTGGGTATATTAAGGCCTCCATGGTGGAGAGCCATCTCGGAACTTTTGTATATTGCTTCTGTCTTATCTCTCCCCATGTTTGCATTAAGGTCTCCCTTATTTTATGTCTATGAAAATATGTTTGTTTTTTTCCCGGTTTCCCAAAGGTAGGCGTGCCAACCCTTCTGAAGATCATGCCCTTCCAAGGTTAGGAGTCTTCTATTTTTCAAAGTTGCCCAATCTTTCAGCCATACTAAATTTGCAGCTTTTTGATACGTCTCACATTTAGGTAATCCGAAACCCCCTCTTTCCTTCTTGTCCTGTAAGTTCCTAATTGCTATCCTCGGTTTCTTTCCCTCCCAAATAAATTTCCTAATCATAATGTTAAGCTCCAAAAAGAATTTTTTATCTAATTTAACAGGGACTGTTTGAAATAAATACAATAGCTTGGGTAATATGCTCATTTTTGTTGCTGCAATTCTACTTAATAATGATATCTGTAATCTTCCCCACTTTTCTAAATCCTGTTTTATATTCCTAATTAATGGTACATAGTTATCTTCCTTAAGGGCCGAGCACTTCAATGAGATCCACACCCCTAGATATTTTACCTTCTTGACAATTTGAATCTCCATTGATTCTTCCAACACTTTCTTTCGTACCTCTGTCATATTTTTAGTTACTAATTTAGTTTTGGATTTATTTAATATAAAGCCTGCTACCTCTCCATAATTGCCTAATTCTTCCAATATTTTAATGCCTGATTTTAATGGTTCTTCCATGATTAGTGCCACATCATCGGCAAATGCCTGGGTCTTATACATCTCTTTTCTAACACTTAGTCCCTTAATTTCATTGTTGTTCCTAATCCTTCTCAAAAGTACTTCTAAAGCTAGGATGAATAAAAGTGGGGACAGAGGACACCCTTGTCAGAGTCCTTTTCTAATTTGAAATGTTTTTGTTAGTTCTCCATTCAATAGGATGTTGGCACATTGTTTTTTGTAAATTGTAGATATAGTATTAACAAAATTTGATCCGAATTCCATTTGAGTAATTTGTTGTTTCATGAACTGCCAGTTCAGATTATCAAACGCCTTTTGGGCGTCAACAAAGACCAGTGCCATTTCTTTATTTGAGTGTTCCTCATAATACTCCAATATGTCTATTATCCTTATGTCCTTATGTTATTTCTAATATGCCTCCTGGGGAGGAATCCATTTTGGTCACTATGTATTAGGTTATTCAAAATTATTTTTAGCCTTCCTGCTATAATGCTCATGTATATTTTATAGTCCGTATTAAGGAGGGAGATCGGTCTATAATTTTTTATTAATTTTGGATCTTCTCCTTCTTTTTAGAGAAGTGTGATATATGTCTCTCTCCATGATTCTGGAATTTTAGATTCTGTTAAGGCCTCATTATAAATTTCTAGTAATTTTGGTAATAAAATTTCCTCCAAATCTACGTTTTTATACAATTCTCCTGGGAATCCGTCTGGTCCTGGAGATTTGTTCTTTTTAATTTTAGATATTGCCATCTTTAGTTCTGTCATAGTTATTTCTTTGTTTAGCATTTCTTTCTCCTCTTCCCCTATCTTTGGAAGGTTTTCTTTTGCCAAGTATTGGTCCACCTTTTCTTTAGGAATTTGTTCTTTTGCATACAAGGAGGCACAGTATTCTCGGCCAAGCTCTAATTTGTTTTCTTCTTTATTGATAATCCAACCTTCCAGGTCTTCCAATTGGTAAATTATCCCTTTCTCTTTTTCTTTTTTTAGTCTATAAGATAGCCATCTGCCCAGTTTATTTGCGTTTTCAAAGTAATATTGTTTAGTTCTTTTCATTTTGTAGGCCAACTCCTCCTGATCAATGATATTTAATTTATGTCGTACAACCATCCAATTTTCTTTGGCTAGATTATCATCTGGGTTTTGTTGCAATTCCTTCTCAGCTTTCCCTAATTCATCTATCAGAGCCTTCTGCCTCTCTTCTTTCTTTATTCCTGTGTGAGCCATACAATATCGCCAGACCTCTTAGAAACGCTTTCATTGTGTCCCATATAATTCCTCGGGGAGGTTGGTTCTTTTTCCTTCTCTTCAAAAAATAATTTTAGTTCTTGTTTAACTTTCTCAATGTTTTGCTTGTCCTTTAAGAATTGGCTATTTAATCTCCATCTTGTGTTTTTCCTCTTGTAGGTACTTTTCCATTTCACCTCTAATGGGCTGTGATCCGCCCATACATTAGATGTAATTTCTATTGACATAATGTCCAGCCCTATATTTCTGCTTACCCACATCATGTCAATTCTTGACCATGACTTTTTAGGGTTCGAAAAATATGTATATTGCTTCTTATGTGGGTGCAGAGTCCGCCATATATCTACTAAATTAAACTCTTCTACAAGGTCAAAGAATGATTTTGGTATAGTTTTCCTTTTTTTCTTTTTACCTTTGGTCCCTTTGTAGTCTTTATCTGGGTTTATTACCCCATTTAAATCCCCAATTATACAAATATTACTATTATTCATTTTACTTAATCTATCACCTAATTTTTTATAAAAGTCTCCCAAGTTTTCATTCGGGGCATAAATTGCTGTTAGTAAGATTGGACAGTTACCTCTCTTTACTTCCACCATTAAGATCCTACCCTTCGAATCTACATATTTTAGTTCTGCTTTTATGTCTTTCTTTATGTACAATGCAACCCCTCTTTCTTTTTATCAGCTAAAGAAGTGAAAAGATTTCCTAATTTCTTATGTTCTAAATATTTTTGATTTTCCTTTTTGATGTGTACCTCTTGGAGGCACACTACATCCGCATTTTAACTAATTTTGTAAAAAAGTTTTTCTTCTTTTTATTATCATTCAAGCCATTTACATTAATCGAAATCAATCTCCAGTCTTCCATCTCTTTTGTCCTTTATGTTATCCTATTACTTATTGGCTCGTGTAACTCTTTGTGGTCTTTGGTTTTTCATTACATCTTTACTATTCTTATCTTCCACCCCCTTCTTCTCCAGTGTCCCTTCTTTCTCTTTTTTCTTCTGAATGACTTCTTCTTCTGGTGTTATTGCCTCTAATTCCTCTTTGCTACTTTGATCTTCTTCAGTCGCTTGTAATTGATCTAAAAACTGTTGAGCTACTACCAAACTGTCTATCTTAATTTTATTTCCTTGCCACATAATAATAATGTCTTCTGGTAAAATCCACCTAAAAAGAATGTTCCTCTTATTCAGTTGGGTAGCCAAGAATCTATAATCTCTCCTTGATTCCCTTACCCTCCTTGGAATTTGTTTTAATACTATTACCTCCTTCCCCTTGTACATCACCTGTTCATCTCTTGCCATACTGTAAAAGATATCCCTTACCTTTTTTCTAGCGAATCGTATATGTACCTCCCTTGGCAATTTATTTCTCCTTGCATAATTAGTCTAGACCCTGTATACCTCATCTAATTCTTTTATGATGTCAAGTTTGTCTTGTTGCAGCTCCTCGGCTATTATTTCTGCCATCACTTGGCCCAGATCCTCTTCTTTATCTTTGGTAATATTTTGGAAATGCAAATAGAAGGAGGCTCGGTCCATTTCCAATTGGGTAATTGAATCTTCCAATTCCCTATTCTGCGCCATCAACCTTTGACCAACCATATCCAAATTTTTTTCCTGTTGCTCCATTTTATCTTCCATCTTTTTTATCTTCTGTGTATTCCTTTGTGTTGACTCCTGTATGTCATTCATTTTTTGATCTATTGCTCCATATAGATCTGTCTTCAGCTCTATATGATTACTGGACATTTTCTCTTGCATCATAATCATCGTGTCCTGTATAGCTGTCAGTGTTGATTGCATTGCTTGCATTGTGGGAATCATTACTGATTTTTCGGTTTTGAAAAGACCTTCAGTTGATTTCTGCATAGCTGGTGATGTCATTGTAATCGTGGGGTTTGAGGGTGTTTTCTTTCCTGTTTTTGTCACCGTGGATGAGAGGCTTGTCATCTCCTTTAACACCTTTTTCTGTTCTCTTATAATCCTTTCAATGTTTTTCCAGATTGTCATCTACCAATATTTAATTGCCTCTACCAAATATTATCCCCTTTTTTTTCATTCCTAAAAAATATCAAGTGTATTTATATTTAATCTCCCCCCCCCATTCCACTATGCAGTATTGTTTTGGTAAAACAATAATTCAAATTATTAAACGTTATACCCGTCTATCCCATAATAAATCCCTTATTAATCAATTACCAAAATTCATTAATTTAAACTAAGATAACCTTCCCACCATCTATCAGTACTTAAACTTATGAACTTTATATATCCCTATTTAACACTTAATCACTAATATTCAAATATATGTTAAATGGTATAAATACACAGATAAATAATTAATTATGCAATCTCAGTATTCCAAATTACATAAAAGCTATCAAGATTAAGAAACAATAACTGAAAGAAGAAGGAAAGAGAAGAGGAAAAGAATCCAATTATAAAGTATATAAAATTATAGAGTATATAAATTCCTTAATATAAAAGTCTAGAGAATACTTAATAAATATTATATAGGCTCAGAGTTAAATTAGATTATATGAAATGAAATATATAATATATATGATATAAATGTAAATATATAACTATAGGTATGTAGATTTTCTGGTGTTAATGGTTTTTTTTTGTTTTGTTGTTGTTATTTGTCCAAATCGTTAATTAATTAATTGTTCAATAACTTCTCTCAATCATAAAAAGAGGAGGAAAAGACCAAAAATGTAAGAACGTTCTTTTCCAGCGATGCAGCAGGCATGCTTTGCTGTATGGTCTGTTTCACGTTGCTCTCAAATTCAGTCATAGTGAATTTTGCATTGTCATTCAGATTTCATCAGCCACGTTGCCTTCCCCAAGAGCTCTGTCTCCCTCTCTCAGTTCCAATCAATCTTTCTTATTAATCCTGACAATAGCCGCACTTCCAAAATCAAGTCTCCTTTATTCAATTAGTCCATTCCACACTATCAGCTTTCAAAGTTAATTTGCTCAGTACAAAGTATCAATCCTATCCCCTGAAAGTGCCGTCTCCCGTTCTAAAAGTATCGTCAGTCTCACCGGCTCGTCTGCAATCCTGTTTCCCACCGATCTTCTCCTGCCTCACAATCACCGCCAATTCCTTCCAGGATCCTTCTTATCCGACGCAGCCAGCACAATCCAACTGAACTCACTCCAAGCGTGTTCAGGGAGAGTGGGTATGAATGATAATAGGCACCAACTTCACCGAAATCTTCTTGCTTCCCGTCTTGTTGGCTATCACAGCTTTGAGCCTGCTATTCAAGGCAAACACGCTGTGTTGGTTTGACAGCAGCTGTCAGTTGAGCAGTGAGTACTTGCTCCTCATTGCTCTGCCTGCCGACACCCCCCTAACGTCCGTGGAGCTCTCCAAGCTCCCATGCCTCGAAGGGACCCCAAAACACGGCGAAAAGGTGGCATTGAAGGCAGCGATCGCTGTCACAGTGCCATGTCGCTGGGATTCACCAACCGGAAGTCCTTATTCTTTAAAATTAATTTCAGAGCCTTAATATTGAAATAAGCACTTAATTAACACTAAGTAAGCAGTTTTTCTGCTTAATCAGTTTAAAACTTGCTATAGCCAAAACCTTTTCTTACTTTTTGCTGTTTATTTTGAATTTGTAAAGTTTAGTTTCATTTTCTAATATTAAAGATTTAAGGCACTCACCTAGTGCTTCTCACCTTGTCTAACATTTTAAAGCAATTAATAAACAATTTCCAAAGATGGTTAGCAAAGAAATGCAAACAAGTGTCCTTTGAAGGCTCTGAGTGAGCCTGGAGCAAAAATAGTAAATTATTTTGTCTGCCAGTTCTCTCAACTTCAAGAGAATGCTGCCTTGCAGTTTCCTTGTGAGGAACACAGATTGGGTAATCTTGCATCTTCTCATTCTCCAGAGAAAATCCCTTGATTCAATCTACTTGTGGATTCTTTGTTCTTAGCTGCAATTGTCAGCTCCACAAAATGTGGAAACTTCCTCAATATGCCATTTCTTCCCCAGAAGTCCTTCAGTATTGGAGAACTTTCTGAATCACTGTACTTTATCTATAGAGAATAGAGAGATAATGTTAACCTGTACTGCAATGGTTAAGATGAATAAGAGCTGAAAAAACAGAGATAATGATACAAATACAAAAATCAGGTTAGTTAGAGCAGTAATCTTCCCCATAATGATGTATGGGTGTGAGAGTTGGATCTACTGTCTGATCTAAAAAGAATTGACGTATTTGAACTGTGGTGCAGGTGTAAATTATTGCGTATACTATGGGCAGCCAGAGCAACGAATAGAGTGGTGCTGAATCATATAAAACCAGATACATCACTAGAAGCTAAAATCATAAGACTATGTCTGATTTATTTTGGCCATGTCATATGTGCAAATTCATTGGAGAAGACAATGATGCTAGGAATGGTTAATGGAACAAGAAGAAGGGGCAAGCAAAGAACACACTAACTTGATAACATCAAAACTGATACAAAGATGAACAGCCAACAACTGAAAGAAGGTGTGCTTGACAGGGTAGCATGGAGCACTTGCCTATAAAGTTGCCAAGAGTTCAACATGATTAATGGTTAAAACAACAACATTCCTAGAGAATGAATTTAACTGGCTGAACTATCTAGTAGACAGGAAACAAACATTCAATGTGGATCTTTTGCAGTTTTTCTAACACAGTACATCTGAATTTATCTGAAACCGATCTGATTACTTACAGGACGAATAGAAAATAAATGATCTTGAAGGAGTTATGCCATTTAAACAATTGAAAACTAACTTAAATTAACATATAATATATATAATTAAATTAGAAAATTGGGAGAGAATGTGGAGAGTAAACACCAAACTGACAATGTCTGTACCCTACAAAGAAAACACATACAAGATGTTCTACAGGTGGCATCTCTCCCCCACCCGCACGTTTGGCAAAGATGTTTCCCAAATACTACACAGAACTGTTGGAAATGTAAAACCCATAAGGGGACCTATTACCACATGTGGTGGTCATGCCCAAAGATTAAAAAAAATTGGAAAATGATTCAAAAACAATTGGAAGAAATTACCACCCAGAAAATGTCACTTTGCCCAAAAACATACTTATTAGGAATACTGACAAAGGATTATAAAAAAGAAATACAATATCTGATAATATACATTTTGACAGCAGCTAGAATAACTTTCGTACAAATGTGGAAACTGGAAGATACACCATCGGAGGAGAGAATAATACAGAAAACAATGGAATGTGCGGAGATGGATAGACTTACCAAAGAATTACAGGAAAAAGAAGACTCAGATTACTACCTAATTTGGCAAATATGGTATGATTGGTTAGAGAAAAAGAAGATGAAATAAGGGAATACCACCAAAGGATACAAAAATGAGGAAACAAAATTAAATATCATTATACAAATATCGTTATATAATGAAAGACATCTCTATCTATTTATCTATCTATCTATCTATCTATCTATCTATCTATCTATCTATCTATCTATCTATCTATCATCTATCTATCTATATCTCCTGGAAGCACAAAGCCGAGAACACCAGCCTGAAGATGACGAATGAGACTTCGTCGAAACGTCACCAAGAAACTTCCAATTTTACGCGGGAGAAGACCCGAATAACCAAAGACCTATACACACACACACACACACACAGAGAGATAAATTACCGAAGTAACTCTACTTTCAAAATTCAAGTTGCACAACTTGATTTTAGTGTATAGTTTGTTTTGATGTGTTGATGTGTATATGTTTGTATATGTATGTTTGTCTATAAAATAAAAAAGAAAAGAAAACTAACTTAAATTAACAGCCTAGACAAATATAAAGAAATTATTGCAAACCTTTAAAACTGAAGGCTCAAATTGTGAGCTATATCTCTTTAGGAACACAAGCTATTATCTAAATTGGAGTTGTTAATTTATAATATTAATCTCCTTAGCAGTATAATGTTACATTCAAACATTTTCTCTGGGAAACAAAATACTAAAGATCCTCTCCCTGCATGCTCTTTAGGTTAATTAACTAGATTAGAAATTAATGGACAAAGCTTCTCAATTATATATGAGGTAGGAGTTGTTAATTTGCTTAGCTGGAAAATCTATCTGCCTCTTGAAAATAGAAAAAATAGGTCAACTTTCGTTTTGCTTTTAAAAAAAACCTGCCTAACAATGTTTCATCACTACATCTATAAAATATGTGTAACAGATTTGGATTGTAACATTTTTTTTCTTAATGTCTTTTTATGCATGTATTTTAAATATGGAAGTGCACTGGCTTTCTACTCTGGGTATGATCACATTTAATTAACAAAATTTAATTTAATAGATATGTAACAATTCTGTTATTTATTCATTTACAGTCCAAGATCAAATGACAACATTTACAATATAATACACCATTAATAAAACATACGTATATAGAAGAAAAACACTATATAATTATTCATTAGAGGTGCCAAAAGGTTTCTACAAGGAAAGGCAATAAATAAAAAAATTGCTAATGCTTTGAAAACACTGTGAGATGCTTTGATCATATAGAGAGAATTAATGAGAAGGGGCATTGGTACCTACCTGATTGGAGACAGCAGCCAGTGTGGGTAGTGCTCGGCCAATCAGCTTGAAGGACTGAGTCTGCCAATAAGTTTAAGTCCCGCCTTTTTTGCCGTGTAGGCCAGCTTTTGGCGAAGAACTGAAATGACACACTCGGCATGTGGGAGACAAAGAAGCAAGAGAAGGAAAAACAAGGGGACCAGACTAACCTAGGGAGGGTCTGGCTGCTGTCTCCACTCAACAAGAAGGTGCGTATCAGGTAGGACCAATGCCCCTTCTCCATTGAGACTGGAGACAGCAGCCAGTGTGGGACATACTCAAGTTCACTGTCCCAAAATCTGGGGGGGGGGAGACCAGTCTGATCCGAAACAACCTCCCTAGAAACAACGCGCTGCAACACCTGCCGCCCAAACGTGGCCTCCGCCGAGGCAAATGTGTCCAGTTTATAGTGTCGTATAAAAGGGGCTGGTGAAGTCCACGTCGCTGCCCGACAGATCTCCAGTAATGGGGCCTGAGTAGCCCAGGGGGCCGATATAGCCGCGCTGCGTGTGGAATGTGCTGTCACATGAGAAGGTCATGAAAGAGAACAAAGTCATAGCCTGAAGCAATGGTCTGCTGGATGCAGCGGCCTATAGTAGATGACACCTTGTCACCCAAGGAGACAGGAAGGAAGGAGACAAACAGAGCCTCCAATCGCCGAATGGCAGCAGTGCTCTTAAGGTAAATATGTAGAGCCAGCCTGATGTCCAACGTGTGCCAGCGGCGTTCCTGAGGATGAGAAGGACGCAGGCAGAAATTTGGCAGAATGAGCTGAGAGCGGTGGAAAACAGTGTTGACCTTCAGCAGGAAAGTGGGATCCAAGTGTAGGACCACTCGATCCGCATGGAACACACAGAGATCGTCACAGGTGGACAGAGCCGCCACCTCTGAAGTACAGCGAGCCAAAGTTATTGCCACCAAGAAGGCAACTTTACAAGACAGCAACCTGAGAGAAGCCGTTCGTGCAGGCTCATAAGGAGGGCCTGTGAGCGAGTCCAAAACCAGTGGGAGGTCCCAGGTAGGATAACGGTGCAGCACCGGAGGAGACAGGTTTGTGGTGCCCCGGAGGAAGCGCTGAATCAGAGAGTGCTGTGTCAAGGATGAGAGTGATCCGCAAGTAAGTACAGAGGAAATAGCAGTGACCTGATGACATAAGGTATCAGGTGAAAACCCGTCAGAGAGACCCTGCTGTAGGAACACTAGGATATCCACGATAGACGGCTGAAGAATGGGCACACCAGTCTGGTCCCACCATGAGCAGAAGACCCACCAGGTAGCAGTACAGATTCGGTCCGCTAAAGGGTGACGTGAAGCCTGGATTGTTTGAATAACGTCACCTGGAATGTGTGCACTTCTCAAAGAGAGCTGCTCAACTTCCAAGGGGTCAGACTGAGCCAAGGAAGATCTGGATGGCTCAACGCACCCTGTGACAGAGTGTTCGTGTCGAGAGGGATGAACCAGGAGGGAGCGACCGAGAGGGAGACTAAGTCCGCAAACCATGCCTGCGGGGCCAGTGAGGAGCCAGAAGGATCACCTCCGCCTGTTCGTCCAGTATCTTGCAGATCACCCTGGGAAGCAGGGAAATAGGGGGGAAAGGCATACAAGAGCCCTTTTGCAAAGTGACCTGGAGGGCGTCAGAGGCCTCCGCCTGAGGTTCCGGAAAGCGGGCAAAGAAGCGGGGCAGTTGGGCATTTGAGAACGTTGCAAATAGGTCCACAAGCGGGTCGCCGAAACGAAGGACCAAGGTTCGTAAAATCTGAGGATGGAGCCGCCATTCTGCATTGTCTACCTGCTGCTGGCTCAGCCAATCTGCCTGAGTGTTGACGATGCCCGATATGTGCTCCACTCGAAGGGATGCGAGATGTCATTTTGCCCATAGCTCCAACTTCAAGGCCACAATTAACAGGGACTTTGACCTGGTGCCCCCTAACTTGTTCAAATGAGCCTTGGCTGTAACGTTGTCTGTCAACACAAGGACATGAGTCCTGGACGTGAGATGGCGGAATGCCCTGAGAGCCAGAAACACCGCTTGCAACTCCAACAAGTTGATCGGACAACAAGACTCCAACTCTGTCCATGTCCCTTGTGCCAGCTGACCTTGGCAGTGAGCACACCTGCTGCGTAGGCTGGCGTCCAACGTTACCACCACCCTCTGAGGCTCGAGAAAGAGCCAGCCCACTAAGAGAGTTGGGGATCGCCACCACCTGATGGACTTTCGAACCGAGGAGGGAACAGGAATCATCCTGGTTGATGTGCCCTTGCCTGCCTTCTGTAAAGGTAAGAGAAACCATTGAAGTTCCCGGGTGTGGAGCTGAGCCCAGGGAACAATGGCAATGGCTGATATCATCTTTCCCAAGAGTTGAGAAAGAACATAAAGGGAAACTGCCGGACACCCTTCAATCCTGGCCACCAAACCTCGCAAGCTATCCTGAGTTCAGGAGATAGAAAAACCCTTCCCTGAACCGAATCAATCAGAGCCCCTAAATGGATCAAGGAAGTAGAAGGCACCAAGTGGCTCTTTTCCAGATTGATAGAAAAGCCATGGGAAGCCAATGTTTCTAGAATGAGCTTAACATCTAGGACAGCTTGTTGAGTTGAAGAAGACAAGACAAGGATGTCATCTAAATAACAAAGGAATCTAACAGAACGAGTCCTGAGGGAAGCGGCCAGAGCCGCCAACACCTTTCTAAAGGTACGGGGGGCATACGAAAGGCCAAAGGGCAAAGCTCTGTATTGATAGTGGACCCCCCATAACAAAACCTTAAATACCTTTTATGGGAAGGGAGGATAGGGATGTGCAAATAGGTCTTCGTAAGGTCTATAGAAGAAAGGACATCGCCCCTCCTAACACCATCAAGGATAGAGTTCAAACATTGCATTTTGAATTTACGGTATATGACATACCGATTTAAGCGTTTTAGGTCCAGAATGGGTCTCCACCCCCCCCCCCAAGGACTTAGGCACCAGAAAAACTCGGGAATTTTTGATCTGTCCCTTTTTGATCAGGAGGAACAAGTTGGATAGCCCTGATCGTAAGGAGATGCTGAACCACAGCATCTATAAGCACTCTTTTCAGAGTTACAAGAAAGCGGACAGCAAACAAAGGAGCTCGGGGGTGGGGGGGAAGAAATTCAATGGCCAACCCAGATCATAAAGTGGACAGGACCCATTTGTCAGAAGTGGACTTCTCCCAACTGGCGACGAAAAGGGCCAATCTGCCGCCAATGGGAAGGCCCGAGATGCAATTAGCGCTGGCGCCAGTACTAACAACCTTCTCCCCCTCGAAAGGGCCGCCTAGAAGATAGCCTCATCTGGCAAAATTACTGTATGATCTAGGGGGAGGGAAGGAAGATGACCCCCCCACTATGAGCACCTCGAGACTGGAAACGAGGGGCATATGGCGAAAAATGTGAGTCACCCCTGCGATACACCACCGCCAACACCTTCTTCTTGTCCCTAGTCTCAGTGAGGAATGACTCTAAGGCATCACCAAATAGACGAGACTCCCCGAATGGAACAGAGGCCAGACGACACTTATGTCTGGTGTCAGCCTGCCAGTGGCATAGCCAGACTAAGCGTCGAGCAGCAACAGCGGAGGCCAGAGCTTTAGAGGCAAAGCGAACAGTGCTCAACATGGAGTCTGCCGAAAATTGCAAAGCTGCAATAATTTTATTCAGGTCCTGCCTGACCCATGCATCTCCAGAGGCAAGTTTCCTGCAGCAGCTGTAACCAAAGCAAAGTGGTACGATTAAAGAATGATGCTGTAGTCGCTGCTCTGATTGCCCAGGCGGAACCTTGATGGGCCCTCTGGAGCACCAAGTCCGAACGATGCTCATCCGGTCGAAGACCCTCGTCAGGATCACCCGGAACGTTGGCGTTGGGCAACAAGGAAGCAATAGGGGCATCCACCATAGGAAGTTGAAGAAGGGAGTCCAACTCATCACCGAAGTGAAAGTTCTTACGATCATTCGATGAAGGCAGAGGTGCAATACCTGGAGAGGACCACTGTCGCTTCACCACATGTAAAAACAACAAAGGAGTAGGAATAGATGTGATGGTCCTGGAGGGCTCCGCAAACATAGGATCCAAGGAACCAGAGGAGGAAGCAGGAATTGGATCTGCAGCAGAAGACAATTGAGCGGTATTAACGGCTTTAAAAAGTAATGACTTAAACAAGGATTGCAGGAAGAGCCCCATAAAGGTTGGCTGGTCTTGAGGTAAGTTCTCATTGTCCGACAAGGTGGAGTCGCTGTAATCAGCACCTGTCAAAGCAGATGGATGGCTCGAGTAAGAGCATGTAGGGGAAACAGGTGCCTGGGCTTGGGAACCCCCCGCGACAGCCCGCTCCGGAGAAACAGAATAATTGGATATCACCGATTCAGCTCTGCTAGACAGACAACCTTTCGCAGCTAAGGACTTTTGCACTGCCACCTCTATCAGAAGTTGGAATTGCTCTGGAATCAATTGATGGGAAGCAGCTATCGGAGAGATAGGCGCAGAAGTAGCGGCTGAAGCGTCCTGCGAAACCCCAGGAGCAGAAATTGCTGGTTGAAGCGGGGTGGATGAACCCCAAAGGTCAGAAGTCAAAATCGTGACTGGACAGCCCTGAAGGGACAATTGATCCGGTGTATCAGGCCTAGGGACAGGCGCAGGGACCATATCGTCAATAACAGGAGAGGGCACGGCCCTTTTTGAAGCCAGATCAGCACTGGCCTTCTCACAGAGTTTAGTTAGGACCTTGTCCCACCACTTCTAAGACGTAGAAGAAACCCCATGTTTGTGGGTTTTGTGATGTGGTCACGTAGAAGGGGACGGCTCCCTAGATATCACCCTGTCTGGAGGATGGTTTGCAGACCCAGGGGCTAACTGTCCATGATTAGTATTACTGGCTTTAGAGCCATGTTTAGATTTAGCCAGGGCTTTTGGCATTGTGTAACTATGTGATCAATCACAATATGCTTTAAAGAAGAGGAGGGTAGGAAAACTCCACACTAGGTTGCAGTCCAATTGTAGGTCGGCTAGTTGGCAAAAAACGGGAGGGGCATGAGAGCTCCACAAATTAGCCACTGGCTTCAGGGGTGAAGAAGGCAATGGGAGCTTAAATAAACTCCTCAAATAGCCGCTGGTGTAGGCAACAGGAATGTACAAGCTCCACAATCTATCCACCAATGTTGGAGGGGCTCAAAATGGCCACCGCGTCAAGAATCTGTGTCAACAAAATGGCAGCCGGCCATGTGCCCACAGTAATGTCCTCCAAAGGGAAACGGAACGTCCAGGGTCCCAAGTAGCAATGCCGGCAAGTTAGCAATGCAATCAGCCCTGTAATCTTAAGCAACAGCCAGCTGGGCACAACGGGAGCACGAAAGCTCCGTACAAGCCTGGAAAGCGCTCACAAACGGAAAGACATGCTCCGTAGCAAGACAATCCCTTTAAAGCGCTGCGTGGGCAATTAAAACGTCCGAGATGAGTCCAGGAAAGCCGGAGGATAAATTTAAGCCACAAATGAGCTCCTGGAAAAGTTCGTCACTGAGGGGAATTAGCATTTTGAAATGAGCCCAAAATGGCCACCGCCGCCCACCCGGCTGACACAAACAACCGATATTGACAGTCTCGAATGGAGCGGCAAGAAAGTCAGCCAAGTTGAAAGGGAAAGCCCAAAACCGGAGTCAAACAATCCGAGGTCAAAAAACACGAGAAAGGCAATTAAAATAGCTAATTCACAAGATAAGGGAACAAGAGAGCCACACACCCATCCAACTGAAGGACTGAGTCAAAAGTTGGCCTGCCCGGCAACAAAGGCGGGACTTACACTTATTGGCAGACTCAGTCCTTCAAGCTGATTGGCCGAACACTACCCACACTGGCTGCTGTCTCCACTCTCAATGGAGAATAAAATTGCAAAACAAATATATGAAGGAAGGATGAATGGACCGAGAAGGTGGAGACTGAAAAAGCTGTAGGTAAATGGAATTATATCAAAATGCAAAAGATGAAAGAACAAAATGTAATGTATGAAGTAGTGTATGGTAGACATGATGTAAGTAGGAAAGGAAATTATGAGGAGATATGATGTATAGTGTTAGTTTATAATTAAGGGACTACACTTCTTTTTCTTATTTATTTGGCTTAATATTTATTACTTTTTCTGCACTCCATATAACAGTACTTACCCTAAAAGGGAACAGCATGAAAAGTATATATATATATATATATATATATTTATCTCATGATATTCAATAATACTATATTAATTAAACAGGGAAGAAAGCATGCATGGCTGTCATTCAAAGGTGTGAAGTATGAAATACTGTATCAGATATTCATAAAACAAAAGATTAGCAAAATATAAATATATTATAGTGGAGAATTTTAATAAAATGCAGACATTTCATTCAGGTAGGTTCAGCTAAGCTTTAATTTATTTAAATAGTAATAGTGTAATCTGATCCATATGTATTTGAAAGCCTGCTAGATATAACAGAAAGTTACTCTGAAAAAATGTATGTAGAATTTTAGTCATGTGAAAAACATTATTTTACAGCAGATTGTTGTCATATATTGCTGAAAGCTAATTATATTTAAGGTATCTCTTTCTATAAACAACTTGTTAGAATCTAGGTGTAGTGAAGTCAATGTTCATTTTTTTTAAAAAACAACCTGACTGTAACTGACTGTAACAGTTGCACAAATGAAAGCAGCTTTGAAACGTTCACTAGCAAGAGCAGCCTAACCGGAAAAGCATCTTTACATTACTGAAACATATTTGATTGTAAGAGACATAGACCAGTTCCATTTAAATTGTCTTGTTGTTAATAATATCAGTCAAAAAGTATGGGGGTGGTGCAGTACTTTCTTGTAATTCAGTACAAAGTTACAAACAAATAACAATGTTTTGCATTTTAAAGCATTGGAGAAAAAAAGATACTACTTACTGTAAACTGGCCCTACTCTTCCAGTAAGAATTGAGGACAGATCTGTATTTGCAAAACAACCTTATAAAGTAGAATAATGTAAGAACATCAGTGATCTTTCCAATATAAAGTTGGTAGACTAAAATGTGAAATGTACATTATTCAAACACCGTTCATAATCAACATTTGTGGTGGGATGCAGTTTGGATTCCCAGGAGGGAGGGGCTGCATTACAGAGAGTAAAGAAATAGTGAATCATTTGCAAGATTCTTTATTATTCAAAATATTCACAGTCTTTTTAGCTATCTTCTTAAATCAAGGATGCAAAAAATATGGAACATCATTGTACGTGGCTCCCTATTTTCCTTTTTGTGGCTTACCAAATGAAGCAGCCAAAATAAGGAAGACTGTTTCAGTACTCTGGAACTTAGTAAAAGTGCATGCCTTAAATATCACAGAGACTTACATCACATAGTTCACCTCATAAAATCCCAGATCCTCCTACAGAAACTGGTGTGGCCATGATTAGTGCATCTGTACTAAGTAACGATAGCTACCTGATTGAAGGAGCATAAGTAAAGTTTCACTGATATAAATATAGCCATGAAATACGAACTGACTTTGAGTTAGTTCAGCCTCCAGGGTCAGATGGAGCGTTGGTCCTACCTGATACGCTCCTTCTCAGGGTGTGGGGAAGATCATCCAGGAATGGATGATACTCTGCTTCACTGCTTGGAGACCGAGTTAATCTTTCTTGGCCACACCTCCTTGCCCGGGTTTGACGAGGGCGTAGCAATGATGGGGCTCAGAAAAACAAACCTGGAAAACAGGAGCCCCTCCTGCACTATGGACTAGCCGGTCACCAGGATGGGGCTGGATGATCTTCCCCACACGCTGAGAAGGAGCGTATCAGTTAGGACCAACGCCCCTTCTCCATTGTGTCTGGGAAGATCATCCAGGAATGGGACTTACCAAAGCCGGTCAGTCATACGGGAGGGCAGCAGTCTGGTCCCAAGTCCCTCCTTGTACGATCTCACGTGAGGACCCACATGCCCAAAGCTGACCAGCCGAATGTGAAACCCCAACTGGTCAACAAACCCCCAGGAGAAAGCCCCGTGTGGGACTATTGGGAGGACTAACCCAGCGAAGGCTGACACAGTTAAAAAGGGGAAACCACGTGTCCACAAACCTCCCCGACAAATCCTGTACCATAGTGTAATCACGGGGCCAATGACCAACTGAAGCCCCAGAGGCAGCGGAAGAACCTGAAGCCTGGGTGCAAGGTATGTCCATCCAAAGCCAACCGTTCACAGCTGAGGGACTGACAGAGACAGCACAAGGTACCCCTGGAAGTAAGAAGAAAGAAGCTGTAACCCCCAGGGGAGGAGGACCCAGGCAGGGAGTGTTATGAAACGCCCCACCAATCTGCCATAAGCAACTGGGAGGTACTTGGGACAGATCAGACCACAGCTGAAAGAGGCCGAACAAAACTGCGGAACCAAGGTCCCCGGACCTGGCCCCAGAAACAGGGAGACTCCCTCCTTCAGAACTGTCCTGATAGGTATAGTCCCAGTCAGGTCCCATAGGGCAGAGAACTGGGATATCTTAGAACCCACAAGAACCTTACAATAATCATGTAAGTCACCACCTGGACCCCAGACTGCGCGACAAGGACCAGAGAAGACCGCACGTTCTTGTTGGGGCTATCTGTGGTGGGCCAAAACTGAAATGGAAGATGAAACCCTTCCGGTCATACAAATAACGAGCAGTGTCCACTCCATGCTGAGGATGCACCGTAGAAGCTCAAGAGCTGGAGCAGAAACCTGTGGGCTGGTAAGGCCAAATCCGGATGCCCCATGGGACCGCCCAGCGGTCAGTCTTACCTGTGGTCATGACAGCCGTCCAAGGACATCCAAGTTTGACAATACCTCGAAGGAAAACTGTCCCGCCCAGGATGCAGATCTTGTACCTGGCGGCCCGGATGAACCCCGTGGCTGCAGGAACCCAGATGGGTGGGAGAGGAAGCGACAGGACACCCCAAGGGTCCCAAGAACCGACTCTTTGCTTGGGAATAGGGCCAGAGTGATGCGCTGGGTCAGCCCGGAGCTTTGGTAGACCCAAGGCCTCAGGGGTTCGAAACCCGCTCCAGCCTGCTGTGGGAGGGAGCTCGAAAGTTAGGTTTCTCAGCCAAGCCAAAGAGTATAGATTGCAGCTATTTCGCTGTCGGCTGTCCGGCTAAGGAAGGTGTGAAAAAACAGCGTCCCAAACGAGTAGGCATAGTCTTAGGGCCACAGCCATATCTGCTAATGGAACTCACCCCAGTAAGTGGGATGAGATGACTGTGAAGCCTTATGGGCTGAAGGCCAATTCTCAGAAAGCAACCCTTACCCGTAAATGGGTCCATGAATGGAACACTGACCACCCTCATTCCCAGTGAGGATGGTCTGTACAGGGATCTAACCACGGCTTTGTAAGACGCAGACCATTGAAAAGCCCACGGGGAACTGGAGGAAGAGAACTGCAAAAGGGACATGCATCAGCAGGTTAAATGCCCTACTAGTTAAGTATCACAGAGCCCATTGGGAGGGAGAGTGCCCTTAGAGCTATCCCTGGTGATTTCTACTTATCAGGTAAGAGTGGTACAAATCCCCATTGCAGCCCTCAGAAATTCCTGCTTGAGGTTGCCTCTGTGAAAAAAACCTCTCGGGCTTGTCAGAAGCACTTCCTGTGATGACAAGAGCCCTGATTTATGACAGGTTCTATGTCCACAGGCATCTGTGACCCCAAGAAAACAGCTTAGAGGAGGTGAACTCGCTCTTGGTAGCAACCATTGTCCAGTTAAGAGGACTGTAATCAAGGAGCAGCTGTCGAAGCAGTGCTAATTGTACCAAACCAATCAAAGGCAATTGGAAAGCAGCCTGAAGTTGAATGACTTGCATAACTGTGACGAGGTGCCGCCTACGTAATGGGTAAAAAGAGCACCAATGTTCCCACCATTTCCCTGTCTCGGAGATGGCAATTTATTATTCCGGCGACCTCCCCTTCAGCCTACAAATATAAGTCAGACTGGTCTCAGTTCAATGACACCTGCCACCAGCCCGTTATGGGTCAGGCACGGTTCTCGGGGAAACAAGGCATACCAGCTCTAAAAGAGCTCTTCCGCCTCCGCTACAATGACACTGGAGATACCGATGATGAAATGAGGCAGTCTGGCTCAAAGGGAGCTCCCTTGCTGCTGCTGTAGCAGCGCTGGTATTGCCGTATATATGAAAAATGAGGCAGACTGGCTCGGAAGGGGCTCTTCTGTCTTGGTTGCCATGGCGCAGGCGTAGCCGTTGATGAATGAGGCAAACCAGTTCGGAAGGAGCTCTCTTGCTACGGCTGCCTTGGTGCTGGGCACAACGGGCTCAGAGGGAGTGCTCCTGCTGCATATGCCCTGGTGCTAAGCGCTGCTGTCAAATGATAGGCAGACTGGCTTGAATGAGCACTCCTGCCACAGCTGAAAAATGCCAGTTGTAGCCCGTGATAGAGTCCCTCCCTGGTAATAGGCAGACCATCCCTATCGAATTCCTGTGCCGCAGCTGTTGGGGAGGTTAATGCAGCCTTGAATTGCTGCGCCGACTGGCTCAGAGGGAGCCTTCCTGCCTTGGCTGTCAGGGTTCCAGTGTATCTGGCAGAAGCAATCGGCAGATTGGTCACTGGCCAACGGGATCCCTCAGAAGAGCTTGCTCCTGCAGTTGCAATGGTGCAATGGCATATCAGCTGTATGTAATCCTTGGCAAGTATCTGCCCTTACAAGGATCCCTCCTGTCGCTCGACCACCCTGTTACCTGTACAGATGGGCAGACTGGTTCATGTGAGCACTCCTGCCTGCGGCCGCCATGGCACTATCAATGCCACTGAAGTTGGCGGATATGGCAGACAGGCTCGGATAGAGCACTCCTGCTGCGGCTATGATAGTGCTGGGTGCTTTCCGGCTCACAGAGGTGAAAGTGAGGCCCTCCGTCGTGGCTATATGGAGCCAAGCGCTGTTGCCGTTTCTATCGGTGGGAACAGGCAGCGTGGCTCTCAAAGAGCACTCTCGCCACGGTGATAATGGCACCAAATTTCCTCAGCCACTTTCCACTGCAAATCAGGCAGACTGGCTCACCATGAGCACTTCTGTCGTGGCTCTTGGGTGTGCCCATGGGCTAGCCGCTGTCAGTGTACCTGGATGATACCTGGCAGGGACTGATTCCCTCTCTGCATTCACAGAGTAGTGCCAGGGGCAGCCCGCCGAAGGCTATGCCCCCTCCACTAAGCATGGGATTGGCAGGGACCTCGGCTGATAATTAAGCTGGCAGGGAGGATTACCAGCGGACTAGTAACCTCCAATATTGCTTCCAGCGATCTTTGAGCCTCACTCGGTAATTTAATTCCATTATCTTGATTGAAGTAGCTGAGCCTCATTTTTCTCAGTCTCACTCGTTGGAAGACCAAGTCAAACTGAGAAGGAACCCGGGCAAGGAGGTGTGGCCAAGAAAGATTAACTTGGCCTTCAAGCAGTGAAGCAGAGTATTATCCATTCTTGGATGATCTTACCCAACACAATGGAGAAGGACCTCAACCCAAGTTCTGAAGCTGTGGCCAAACCACTACTGGCTTTACAAAATCCCTGCTATATGAAATATAAGACTGGAGAAGGAAAATGTCTTCTAAAAATGGAGGAGGGAGGATTTGGAGACCTACAGATTAGAAGGTATAATAGCAATATTTGGGAAAATTCTAGAGCAAGTCATAAAATGATTTATTTGTAAGTATGTGGAAACACTGAAACTAGAAATCATCATGTGTTTACAAAGACAAGTCTTGCCTAACTGAACTTACTTCTTTTTCAATCAGGCAATTTCTTGGGCAACTATGAGAATGTAACCTATCTTGATTTCAACAAGGTATTTGACTAATGGTGGGATTTAAAATTTTTTACTAACGGTTCTGTGGGCAGGGCTTGGTTGGCGTGGCATGGCTTTGTGGGCATGCCAGGCGAAGGATACTATAAAATCTCCATTCCCTCCCCACTCCAGGGGAAGGTTACTGCAAAATCCCCATTTCCTCAGCTGGGACTCGGGAGGCAGGAAATAGATGGGGACTGGGCCAGTCAGAGGTGGTATTTACCAGTTCTCCGAACTACTTCAAATTTCTGCTACCTGTTCTCCAGAACTGGTCAGAACCTGCTGAATACCACCTCTATATTTGACATACTACCCCAAAATGCTCTGATTAGGAAGCAGCATGGTATATCTATTAAAGATTTACAGAGAAGTTAGAAATGTTGCCAAAATAGTACTAATCGATTCCAATCAAAGGGATGTACCAGATGGAGTCCCACAGGATTCACCCATGGATGGAACCAAAACTTTCATATTTTTACTAATACATTATAATTTAACTTCTTGCTGTGATAACCAATGCTTTAGAAGGTTGAAACATCATTGACAGTGATTTTTATAAATATCTCTCTCTACACACACACACACACACACACAGAGAGAGAGAGAGAGAGAGAGAGAGAGAGAGAGAGAGAGAGAGAGAGAGAGAGAGAGAGAGAGAGAGAGAGAGAGAACTGGTCTAAGCAAAAAAAAAATTGAGATGGATTCAGATAAAGTGAAACAAGACCAAAATAGGTATTGAAAAGAGTAATTAATAGATAGGAAAACAAGTCTTATGAAGGAGTGATGAGGAAAATGGACATGTTAATTTTAAGAAAATATGACTAAGACGGATGTAATAACATTTTTAAAATACCTAAATACATCATACAGAAAAAGATGAAGGATGTGTCTCTACTTGTCCTGACAAGACTTTTCTCCCAAAGATACTGCCTTTACCTCATTCCCAGCCCATGACTTAGAAAGGCTTAAGAAATACTTAGCTGCACTAGTACAGTTACTTTCTTCCTTATTCTGACATTGTCAGGGCTGCCTCAAAATGAGACTCTCATTTTGCAGGGAAGTCAGGTTATTGTTAATATCTAAAAACAGAAGCTATAGAGGCTGGATAGGAAATAGTAATAAGCATTACACATCCCATTTCTGCAGACTTAAGGATGGATCGGTAGTTTATAATTTGATATTGGGAAAAAGCCCGAATATCAGTTTTTTATTATTCCATAATGCAGAACAATTAATTTTTTTGTATTATACAAAATGATAGAAACCTAGAATCTCACAGTCTGATAAATCTGATAGCATAACCAACGTCCAAGAAGAAGAATAAGGAATTAAACACTTAGGAATTAAACAATTATTTAAAGAAGTGATCTTAAAAATACATTGCCTCCTACACAGGACCACATAGTATAAGAAAATCCATTTTAAAACTTCACCTAATTTTGCTTTGGTTTTCCATTACTTTTTCAATATAGTCACATCTGTTTTTTATAGTGCAGATTTCTTTTTTCTTATAAGAATATACAATACTACCAACATTATCATATTCTACTCTTGTATACCAGTATTTTTCAAGGAATATATATAAGTACTTAGTACCTTGATTAATATGAAAAGCATTACTTATGTGAGTCAGCTAGTACACTCTCCAAAATTCTTTTTTAATAAGCAAAGGTTATTAAAAAGCTCAATAAAACTCAGAGCATTATATTTAATTTATAATCTTTAAATTTATCACAGCAATTAAACTTTAATATCTCATGATCAGTATAATTAAATCTGCTACACTGGAAATAAAAAGAATAATTAGGCCTTTGTGTCTATATTCCATACTACTACAAAACAAATAAATATATATACCTTTATTTCGATTAACATTTTGAAATAAGGATTTTTTTTTTAGAGAACAGCAATCAGGTAACCTTTACTTTGAACATAGAAGGGAAACCCAAATTCAATATTTTTATCACAAAACAATCAATTTAAATATAATCATATGAATTAGGAGAACATTGGTGCATGCTTAGCATTCCAAACAGAATCTGGCCTAGTACTTGGAACAATGTAAATTGACCAATCTTAGTCTAGGAATATCATTTCCTGTTGAGCTACTACACATTTCAGATTCTATAAAACAGAAGATTTAATGCTGACAAAATATTGATTTGTCTTGGTTGATTATGACCATACTAAAATTATTCTCAATTCAGCAACACTGATCCTCTAATTTAGCAGCTTTATTCAAGCCTACCTGAGACACCCATGAAAGAGCTGCTTGGGTGAAACTCTTTTATCCAGAGAAAAGAATGAAAGAAATGTTTTTGCCTTAGGCTCATCTTGATAATCCAGAATCTTCAGCAACCTGAGTCAACAAACTCATAGGCTATAAACTTTCAAATTTGGACCCTTGTTTTGCTTTATGAAAATCTCCAGCTGACTAAATTACAATCTTATGAGTATACTATGCAGAGTATCTTCAAGAACTAATTGACATTGTTTTGTCTGTACTGAGGTCCTGTAGATTATTGTGATTATCTAGGGTTTCAAAAATTTTTAGACAGACCAATCCTGAATTTAGGTTAAATATTCAAAACAGAAAGCTTCCCTCAGCTAACTTGAGAAATTATTCCAGTTTTTAGAAGCTAAGAAAAAAGTCCAAAGAACATGTATCTTGAGCGCTCTGTTTATTTTCTCAAGATGATAATAATTATCTCAAAAAAGTATTCCAGACAAAGCAGAACTAATGTAAATGCATTAAATATGAAATTAAAAGTTGTTAAGAATCTGAAAAAGCAAACAATGGCAATTCTAGATAACACAGTACAGCCTTACCCCCTTCCAATTAGTTTTATGCCATGTTTCCAAATGGATGAAATTAAAGCACTCAGTCATGAAAGATTCATTCTTTGGAGTGTGGGGTATCACATTCGGAAATTGATTTATTAATAGTATTTAATAGCAGTTGCAGATATTAAATTATTCACAAAATGTTTCCTTTGATGATCATGGCTATCCCTTCTCTCTTCTCTCCTTTTTTACACAAACCAAAAAACACAAAACACCACAAATTTTTTGAGATAGCTTTCTGTAAGACCCTACAGATTTTACCCAATCGGCTCACCTTTGACTTTTCTTGGACAAATGAAGTGTAGGGCTGTCTAGTTTCAAAGAAGATGGTTGTGATCATAGGCATCACACTACCTAGCTCTGAATTTAACTACCATGTTTTCCTGAAAATAAGACCCTATCTTATATTTTTTTTAACCTTGCCTTATTGCCATGCGCTCAAAAGCCCGTTTGGGCTTATTATCAGGGGATGTCTTATTTGGGGGAAATGGTAATATTTATGGAATGATACCACATATTCAACATTACAAAAAAATCATTTCTGCACTTTTCCTACTTTTTTATATACATAGCCTGTATGTAATATAAATTTATGAACAATATTATACCAATGAGATATGGCTCAATATTGTGTTTCACATCTGTTTATTCATTCTGGATTAATACATACATATATAAACTATTCTCCCCAAACAAAAAACCATTTTAAACAATTTTAAACACATCATTAATTCTAATCATAGAATAATATTGATTAGTTTTTCCTATTGCACCAATAAAGAACCTGTTTGTAGATAGAAGGAGAATATATATCACTGTAAACAATTGCAAACTTGGATCATATTGTCTTTTCAACTTCAAAGAATAATTATTTCTGCTGTAGCCCATGCCCCATAAAATTTTAATTCTTTAAAACAATCATTTGCTGAAGTAATCTCAAATCTTTATAGTTCTTAACATTCTTTTCCATTTAATATGGTATATTTCAACAATTTAGTCCAGACGTCTTACAAATAACAACTACATTAATTCTTTGAAAAAATACTGTATATTTAAATCATCCAACGCATATTGATATTGAGAACAGGGAATTTTCAATCACATCTGCATAGAATTATAAAATCAAGTGTTTAAACCTTTGATTAGTACAAAGCTTAATGCCCATGACTTTCAAGAAGAGAAAATGTGCAATTTTCAAAGTACAATTACCTCAGAATAAAAGTTTATTAATTTATTTGTTAAGATTTTTATTATGCCATTATTATTTTTATAAGTAATTCAAGGTGGTGAACATATATAATAATCCTTCCTCCTCCTATTTTACCTCCCAACAACTCTGTGGATTGGATAGGGCTGAGAGAGTGTGACTAGTCTAAAGACACTCAGCCGGTTTTCATGCCTAAAATAGAACTGGAACTCACAATCGCTTTGTTTCTAGGCCAGAACCTTCACCACTACATCAAACTGGCTCTCCTTTTTATTATTGTGAATATGGGAAGTTACGCTGCCGTCACAAAATGCTCCAAATTTCAATATTATTGCCTTTAATAAAGTGCAATAAATTACAAAAAAAATTAGTCACAGGATAGTCACGTGACTATATCAATATATTTCAAATATTTTTGGTAATTCCATTACTTAGACACTTATAATTAATCTATATTAATCATGAAGTAATACTGATTTTGGCACATTTATTTTACTCCATAAACTCCATGGAATGTTTTTAAACAATCTATTCATATCAATGTTAATCGTGGATAAGTAATTACGTCCACAGATAAAGTTTCTTTGGAATAATTATTTCCAGGGTTTACACATGTTAAACTCAGTATTTTTATAAATTTCTACAGAAACTTCACAGCTTAAAGAAAGAATATGAAACCTAATCCAGTTCAATAAATAATTTATGAAAACGTCTGCCCAATATCATTTTGTTTTGAACTGATCATAAATAGTAAAACCTATTGTTAGTATATAAAAGTGGTTTGTGTTCAATAGAATTCTTTATTGGCCAAGTGTTGGACACACCAGGAATTTGTCTTAGGTGTATATGCTCTCAGTGTACATAAGGAGAATAAAATACATTCATGAAGAATAAAAAGATATAACACTTCGTGATAGTCAAGGTTACTAATAAGCTATCAAATCGTACTAGGAAATAAATAAAAACAATATAATTCAAAGATAAAAGCAAAATGGTTATAGTCATAAGTGGGAAGAGATAGATAATAGCAAGGAAGAGGAGAATAATAGTAATACAGTCTTAGTAAATTATTTGATAGTGTTGTGGAAATTAGTTGTTAAGCAGAATAACTGTCCTTGTGTCTAGTTGTTTTGGTGTGCAGTGTCCTATAGCTTCTTTTTGAGGGTAGAAGTTGAAACAATTTATGTCCAGGATATGAGGGGTTTGTAGATATTTTCACAGCCCTCTTTTTGACTCATACAGTATACAGATCCTCAGTGGAAGGCAGGTTGGTAGCAATTGTTTTTTCTGCAGTTCTAATTATCCATTGAAGTCTGTGTTTGTCTTGTTGGTTGCAGAGCCAAACCAGACAGTTATGGAGGTGCAGATGACAGACTCAATAATTCCTCTGTAGAACTGAAGCAGCAGCTCTTTGGGCAGTTTGAGCTTTCTGAGTTTGCGCAGAAAGAACATTCTTTGTTGAGTTTTTTTGATGATGTTTTTGATGTTAATGTCCATTTTAAGTCTTGAGATATGTTAGAACCTAGAAACTTGAAGACTCTACTGTTGATACTATGCTGTTTAGTATTATAAGAGGTGGTAATATAGGAGGTTTTCTTCTAAAATCCACCGCCATTTCTACAGTTTTGAGTGTATTTAGTTCAAGATTGTTCTGGTTGCACCACAAGGCTAATTGTTCAACCTCCTGTCTGTATGCAGTTTCATTGTTGTTTTGAATGAGACCAATCCAGATCAAGCAAAGGTCAATCACGCTAAAATGCACAATGTAAGAAACACTGCAAAATTATTGAACAGTTCCTGAACAGGGAGAGTCTTATCTGGGGAACATACCATATTTTTCGGAGAATAAGATGCACCTTTTTCCCACAAAAAAGAGGGTCAAAATCTAGGTGTGTCTTATACACTGAATGTAGCCCCGCCCACCCACTGGCCCCCACCCTTCGGAGGTTGTTGGCTTCCGGGCGTCACATTTTCCAGTGGTTCCAGGTGACGGGGATCCTCACTTCCACTCGGATTTTGATAACGAGCAGCACAGATCTTTTTATCCTTTTAAAACAAGCCCTATCACCCTAAGCGCATTTAACTGGAGTGGGTGGGGTGGGGGATAATTTTCATGGGGGCAGAAGAGGGACTTGACACCAAAGGCTCCACTCCCAAGACAATCCCCATTTTCCTACCTATAGATGTAGGTCTTGAAAGCCTGGGTTTCTCGCAGCAAGGCCCCATAGAGAAGCAGCACTTCAGTTCTCCTGGACGCTGCCATCTCATAAACATGCTGCAATTGAGGTTGGTCACCCCCACCCCGCTCTCTTAAACTGAACTGCACTGTGCTTTTCTGACTTGTTGATAAATGATCCTGGAAGAAAGCAGCAGCAAGCCACTGCGGTGATGGCGCTGATGTGTTTCGGGTGGTCAAAAAGCCAAGTGGCTGTGTGGAACTGAGACATTTTTCTTTCATACTGCCCCCCCAACTGCTCAATGCAGTTCAGTTTAAGAGAGCAAGGGGGGAACCAATCTCAACCATGGATGGAGTCCCTCTGGGCACAAAGACCGTTTGGGAGGAGAAGATGGCTGAGGTGGGAGGAGTGTAGGTGCAAGGGAAGGCACGAGGATGGAGGGGGGGACTGCAGGAGAAGCAGCCCTTCTCCCCTTCTTTCAGCAACAGGAGTGTGTGTCTTCTCAATGTGCTCAGAGTTTTCTTCTTTCCCTTTAGCCACCGAGAAGTCCAAGTCCTCCCAGAGCCTGCCTGGAAGCGGCTCCAGCAGTTCTGATGGCTGTCTTCATAACTTGTGCGAGGACTGGAGATCCCACTCCCTATGTCCCTGCGCGGCATAGGGTGAGGATAGTCTGTGCAGACCACCTTCAGGCTTTGGGTGTGCTGGGTGGGCTTGCATCTTCAAGGAACTGCTGGCTTGCTGGGCGCTGCGCAGGAGGTGTAAGACAAGGCGCTGCCACCCGAAAACACTATTGTCACGATCTCCACTGCCTGGATCCGCCCAAAAATGCAAAGCTCTTTTTTTGCCTCTGCACGCCCTGTTTCTGGAATCAGAGAGGCAGCGGAGATCATGGCAACAGTGTTTTTGGGTGGCAGCGCCTTGCCTTATGCCCCCTGCGCAGCATCCACTTTGCCAACTGAGTGCCAATTTCCGCGCTTCCCCAGGCCACTTCCAGAATCAGGGTCCAACTGAAGCAGCAAAGGCGCAGAGGGCTTGCTGGGAAGCCCGGAACTGTGTTTACAGATGGCAGCATCCAGGAAGACTGAAGTGCAGCGTCTCTATGGGGCCTTGCTGCGAGAAAGCCAGACTTTCAACGCCTACAGCTATAGGTGGAGACACCCCTGTCTTCCTACCTAGTCTCTCTTCTGCCCCCATGAAAATCACCCCCCACCCACCCCCTCCAGTTAAATGCACGTAGAGTGATAAGGTTTGTTTTAAATGGATAAAAAGATCTGTGCTACTCGTTATCAAAGTCCGAGTGGAAGTGAGGACGCCGCTGATCCTGATGATGGTAGGCAAAGGCAGAATTCTTTTCTTGTTTTCCTTCCCAAAAATTAAGGTGCATCTTATAGTCCAAAAAATACGGTAATTCCCCAGTTAAGTCACTTAGTATCTGATAAAAAATATGTTCTTTTAAAAGCCATTTCAAGAAAAAGATTTAGATACCATCTGAATTCCATAAGGTCCACATGACATTCCAGAGACTAATGCATCAAATCGCTTAGGTATCAAATCAAATAAAACTGCCATAACCAGTTTTTGGAAGGGTGGCTTGTATTAACCTGCCAAATGTCAACTTTACCAAGCTCAATTACCATATTTTCGGAGTATAAGACGCACTGGAGTATAAGACGCACCTACCTTTTTTTTGTTTTATAAAAAGTTTTTTTTATTTTTGAGACAAATATACAATGTATTTTCTTTGAACAGAGTATTTGGCCGGTTCACAAATTTAAACAGTATTAAAATTCAATTAAATTTACAATTTCTGTATTTCCTTTTTGCCATATTTATTCCTCATCTATTTTTTTAAAAAAACCAATATTACCCTTCATTCTCATCTCTAATCTTAATCAAATTCAATTTTTCCCTTCTATTCTATATTATACCCCTTCCCATTGTCATCTATTTTTATATCCATCCTCACATTGCTTAATTATGTAATATTACAATTGTTTAATACAAATTCAACATTTTAATATAAATAAATTAGTTATGACAATCTTTTTTGTATATTAATCAACATGAACATGAATATTCCAATTATTTCCATGCAATCCAATTTCTTACAAATAAATTATATTTACCAATAATAATAAACCAAATAATTTTCCCCATATAATCCTCCAAACCACAATTTAACCATTTCTGCTTTCAACACAATATACAATTAATAGTATCTCAATTATTACAATTTCCTAGAGTTTCCCCTTATGTTACTCATTTTCACATCTTAAACTCTCCCAATAACCCAAATAGTTTCACCCATAAAGTCCTCCAAATCACAACTTAATCATTTCTACTTTCATCACAATATATAATTAAAAATATTTCAATCGTTAAAATTTCCCTAATTAAATTTAAAAATGTTCTAGCTGTTATCCAAGCTACAACTTTATCCTTTTTACTTTCACCACCATGTACCATTAAAGATATTTCAATTGTTACAGTTTATACTTATTCATATTTCTAAAAAAAATAAAAACGTATCATTGTCTAGATTTCAAAAATACAAAGACAAATATTCCAATTATTATTCATTTCATTTTTACAATCATGATTTCCCATTTATTTCTTACTACTATTCATATTTCAATTCTAAATATATATAACATCTTTCTCTTTCATTTCTTTTTCTTTTTCTCCCTTCCCATTTTTATTTTTGCCTTTTTCTTTCTCCTTTTTTTCTTTTGTGTTTTAAAATCTTGAACTCTTCTCTTTTGCCCTAAATTTCCTTTTTTGGGGAGGAAAAAGAAGAAAAAGAAATCTCCCTCTGCCTCTACCTAATTTTGCGAGGTAACAGCAAACAGCCTGCTTTACTTTCATTTTCAGCATAGCTTGATTAGCACAAAGAAAAAAAAATCAGCTCCAGCAAGCAGCGGAGCCCTGCCCAAAAAAGCTGAGAGCAAATCAGCTGAAAGTCGGGAGGCAGATCCAATCAACTTGTGCTAATTAGACTGTGTTGAAGCTGAAAGGAGCTGTTTTTTCTTGCTGTTTGCTTGCAAGGAGGTAACTGCTGCGAGGCACAGGCCAAAGGGTGGGGGCCAGTGGGTGGGCGGGGCTACATTCAGTGTATACGACGCACCTAAATTTTCACCCCCTTTTGGGGGGGGAAGGTGCATCTTATACTGCGAAAAATATGGTATGTTGCCTAGGTAGTAGATCACGAGGAAGTCAAGACAAAAGCACAAAAACCCCACACCATATAGAAAGGTACACTCCATTCACCAAGAAGGTGATGCAGTTATTTCTGTGGGCTGGAAGATATTAGATACATTTTATTTCTCATATCTCCTAAAATGAAAACCCTCACAGACTTCCCTAAGAACAGCCTATTGAAGACTATTGGGCATCAGCATGCCAGAAAATCTTTTACAAGTTGAAAACTGTGCTGTGCATGAACCCAATATTAAAACAATATTCATCTACTATTCCTGCTATATGTTGATAGATGTTATGTGAGCCTTGTATTGATCTTGATGTAACTATAGGAAGACACATTCTTAAGTGAATTACTAAAAGACTACAAGCACACTTGTGGTGTTGAGACTTTAGCTTAATGATAGATTACCAATTAGAGTGGAAGGAAGATACAATTCAAAGAATCACACATGGGTACTTCACTTTCCAATTATACAAGTTTACAGCTTTACTGTAATGACTAGGATAAAGATAAAGATTCAAGGAAAACATCTGCAAACAGTCACTTGAAAATTCCTTCATTATCAGTAAAAAGACCCATCATTTCACACATAAAAAAGAAAATGAGGAAGATTCTACTCAGTATTAAAGATACATCCCAATTATAAATGAGAAACAGTTTAGTTGCCAGAATTCTTGTTGTCATCTTTTTTTTTCTTTTGAATAAATATTGGTAACAAGACTTCGTGAGAATTGTGCTTAGGAAAGAAATTACTTGCGTTTTTTTCAAAAATGCCAAGAACCGACATTAATATCAATATGGCAAACAACTTTTAAGTGCCAGATTTTTTGTCAATGTACTGAATAGGTACAGAGTGTGCCACTCATAATGGGACAGACGATATAGAAAAATATCCTCTGTCAGCTTTGGAAGCCATATTGGGTCGGAAGCTCCAATGCGGCCACCTTCTCATGTGTGGGAAAGTAGGAGAGGGGATTAGTAGACATAATAGCATTCTTCCTGTCTGTCAAGGTCAGGGCGATCCCGCATCTGGAGAAGGACTTGCTGAACCACCTATTGAAAGGAAAAATTTTCACCAAGCTAGATCTAAGAGAAACCTACTACTGAGTTCGCATAAAGGAGGGAGACGAATGGAAGACTGCTTTTAACTGCCCCTTGGGCAGCTTCCAATTCCGGGTGATGCCTTTTGGACTCCAGGGGGCCCCTGCGGTCTTCATGCAACTGATCAATGAAATTTTTCATGAGCATTTATATCAGGGGTTCTTGTTTATCTCGATGACATTCTTATATTCAGCAAAAATATGGAAGACCACGTCAAATTGGTCAGACAAGTGCTGAAAAAGCTCCTAGCAGCCAAACTTTATGCAAAGTTGTCCAAATGCGAGTTCCATAAGGAAGCCTTGGACTACCTGGGAGACCGATGTCGAGTCAGGGGATCGAAATAGACCCAGGGAAGGTGAGGGCAGTGCTGGACTGGCAGCCCCCACACCCCCATAAGCAACTCCAGAGCTTCCTGAGGTTTGCAAATTTTTACAGACAATTCATCCCTTCCTTCGCTGAGGTCACACTCCCTTTGACAGAATTGCTAAAAACCGGCCCATCTCCTACCAAGCCAAAACCTAGCCAGCCCTTAGCTTGGACAATGGACTGCCAAAAATCCTTTAAACGGTTAAAACGCCTATTTGCAGTGGAGTCAATCCTACAGCATCCTGACCCAAATAAGCCCTTTGTGGTTCAGGCGGACTCAAGTGACATGGCGGTGACTGCTGTTCTACTGCAAAAAGACTCCCGAAACAACCTAATGCCGTGTGCTTATGTATCAAGGAAGTTAACGGACACTGAGCACAGATGGGCAGTGTGGGAGAAAGAGGCATTTGCAGTAAGATGGGCTCACCTGTCATGGAGACACTTCCTGGATGGGGTGGATGACCTTTTGAGATTTGGACTGACCACAAGAATCTCAAGGTGCTGAAGACCCCGAGGAAACTTTCTCCCAAGCAGGTTCATTGGGCTCAATATTTCAAACGCTTTAACTTTAACCTGAAATACATCCCGGGGGGTAAAAACCTTCTGGCTGATGCCTCTCCTGTAAATCCCAGTTTGACAGCCGATGGGAAGAGATAGTTCATGCCATGATCTCAGAGACTCAGCCAGCCGCCCAAGCCTGCATCAGAGCACAAACGTACCAGAGTTCCAATCTCCCCGATGACAAGTTGATAGCGGAGTTAAAAGCGGCACTCTCCACTGATTCCTGGTTCAAAGAAAACCAGGCGGACCTAACCCTAAGGGACAGGTTGGCATGGAAGGGGAGTAAACTTTATGTGCCCCACAGCCTGTGGCTCCTGGTGCTAAAGAGAAGTCATGATTCTTGATTAGGGGGCCACTTTAGGTTTTTAAAAACCCTCCATTTGACTAGGAAACAATTCTGATGGCCAAAGATGAAAGCAGATGTGGAAGACTATGTGAGGAGCTGCGCCACCATGAAATCCCAACCAGGGAAGCTCCCTGGACTTCTCCAGGCTGTGGACGAACCCACCAAGTCCTGGGAGGAGATTGCGATGGACTTTATATTTGAGCTCCCTGACAGTTTGGGTAACCAGGTTATTTGGACTGTCATTGATTTATTCTCCAAGCAAGCATACTTCACAGCTTGCAGCAGGCCAAGAACCTGGCAAAGCTGCTTGTGAAACACATCTACAGGCTACATGGAGTCCCTAAGAGAATAATATCAGACTGCGGGATCCAGTTTACCGCTAAGTTCTGGAGGAAGTTTCTGCGATCCATTGGGTTATCCCAGGGACTTAGCTCAGCTTTTCACCCTTCAACTAACGGATCAGCTGAAAAATTGAACTCAATGGTGGAGCAATACATTAGGTGTTATGTAAATTATCAACAGGAGAACTCGGCGGATTTGCTACCATTCGCAGAAGTGTCTTATAATAATGCAATACACACAAGTACTGTGTTGACTCCTTTTCATGTAACTACAGGCATGGATTTTGTGCTGATGCCTGAGTTGCCTAGAGAGCCACCTACTTCTATGTCCCTAACGTAGTTGATGACCTTATTGAGAAAGGTTGGGAGAATACAAAAAAAGCTTTAGTGGAGTCAGTGGAACGATATAAGGCCCAGGCCAACAAATGCCGGTCCCTCCAACCACTGTTCCGAATAGGCGATAAGATGTATTTGTCAACCAAGTACCTAAGATTGAGGGTACTCAGCAAGAAGTTTGGATCCAAATTCATAGGTCCTTTCCCTATGCTGAAAGTTATTAACCCAGTGACTGTGCAACTTAGACTCCCTCGCATCTTAGGGAAAGTACACTCCGTTTTCACAGTAGCTCATTGAGACTGGTCAGAGAATCTACCCTAAGACCCTTGCCAGCTGCTCCAACCCCTCCTTTGCTAGTGCAAGGGGAGACTCATTATGAGGTGAAGAAAATCCTGGACTCTAGACTCTACAGAGGTCGCTTACAATATTTGGTGCATTGGAAAGGCTACCCTTTGGCTAAAGCTACTTGGGTTAAGAGTTGGGATGTAAATGCTGATGCGCTCGTGAAACAGTTTCACAACAAATTTCCTGACAAACCGAAAGGTCCTCCTGGGGCGGGGGGAGAGGGATTGGTGCTAGGCATTAGCCCTTTCTTTTGTGTTTAGGCTGGAGGAGGTGGTTCTTTTTGCAAGGGGGGAATGTCTGTCAGCTTTGGAAGCCATATTGGGCTGGAAACTCCAATGCTGCCACCTTCTCATGTGTGGGAAAGTAGGAGAGGGGGTTAGTAGACATAATAGCATTCTTCCTGTCGGTCAAGGTCAGTATGATCCCACATCTGGAGGAGTGGTCAGGGGGCTGGATCGGGATGGAACGGATGTTGATTGGAGCATGTGACCAACTGGGTGGAAAAGGGGATGGTTTTGGGAGCTTTGACTTACTGAAGGAAAACCCGGGCTTTTCAGATTCAGGTTTTCCCAGATGTGCCAGTTTGCCTATTCTAGTAAAGAGGACTTTGGAAAATTCTTGCTTCCATGTCTTTACTTGGAGTGGGGGGGGGGGGTTCTGGAATGCTGACATCCTCAAGAAGATAAAAAGTTAGCCAAATAAAACTTTGGATCTTTAACTAAAAGTATGCAGGGATTTTTTTCTGAGAAGACAAGTAAAAAACATCTGCCATTGTTTCTCATTAACTTTTAAGGTTCATCTCCCACTAACTTTTAAGGTTCCTGCCAAATAAGAGGAGGAGCCAATCCTTTAAAGTAGGTTACAATTTCCTCAACTTCTTTGGTAAGGAGGAAGATAGTGTGAAGTTGTAAAAAAGGTTTGCAATGAGGTAGGGTGTAGCCAAAGATGTTAAAGAATATGTGACAGAGTTGGATAGGGTAGTGGGTGACTGTGAAAAACATTTGAGAAAGTCAGCATGCAGAAGACTACGAAGCTTTGGGAGTGGTGGAGGATAAGTTGGGAGCAATGGCAGTAAAGCCAGAAAAACCCAGGAGGCCAGCAGCAGGCCACTAACACCAGTAGCAAGCCACCAAGGTTTGATTGATCAGCACAATAGCAGATTCTCCCTCTCTAAATAAAGCCAAAATGTATGAAGGCCCCAGTGGCAGCTGGCAGTAAGAATCCACAACAAACACATTCTGCATATACACCAGCATGTATGGGGTGTGGTGCTAATTTGCCTCCTCACTGTGCACCCTTGATAGCATGGTAATGTAAACCTAACAACTAGCGACAATTGGCAGCCAGACTACATTGAAGAATTGGCAGTTAACGATAGCTGGCAGCCAGACATCCTTGTAGAACTCCTGGCTCTCTATATATATGGCAACAGATTAAAATCTACCCCTGCCTGCTGGCTCCCTGTCTTGAGCCACATTGCACCACCAGCTCTATGAAGGCAGGAAGCTTAGTGAAGGAGTACAACAAAATTATTTAACTTTGACATCAACACACAGTGGAAAGCCAAATGGACTGCTGAACGCCCAGATACAGGCAGTTACGTAGATGACCCTACACAAAAGGTGCCACATTTGACCTTCTTCACCAGCTTTGGTCAACAGGATCCGCATGTGACTGTGGTGCTCCTCAACAAAATATCCATCACATTGGGTGGTCTCAATATTAATATTTGAACTACTATGTATTATGTCCATGTATTTGCCATACGCTAAAAAAATAAATAAAACCAGCATGTATATGTTACAAATCTACTACTAAGTTGCTCTAAGTGTTTCATTCAGAAAAGACAAAGCAACTTTTTCCTTCCTACCCTCAGTGACCTGATCTGCTTGCTAATAGTGAACTGGCTCATTCCTGTGCAAAAATGATGCAGTCTCACAATATCTGTGTGCCAAACTGGACCAGGTAATTCCAGATCTACCAATGTTCCCTGGCCAACAATTTTGCACATGCAAAGTCAGAGCTCTGAAAAAACATGGTCGCACTCCACCTGGAGAAGCACAATGTGGAAAAATGACACTTTCTCACAGCAATTTTGCTCAGGATGGACAAGCCAAAACTATTTTGAATATCCATACAATTTATTCACAATCCCCTAAGGGTTTCAGCTCACAAGCTGAGAATTGTTCTGGGGTATTTAACTTAATTTTGTGTCAACTGCAGATTTCATCAGTATCTCCCCACTTATTCATCAAAATCATTAAAAAAATATAGTACCCAGTACCCCACTGACTAGTATACCACTTAAAATTTCACTCCTATCTAATGAGTAAACATTAATGATAGTCTTTTAAATACAAGTTTCAATTTCCATCTTTAGTTTACATCCACTCCTCTGGTACGCCATGTTGCCCAAAGTTAACTTCTTTTCTTCATAATCAGCAAACCACGGGATAATTGGGCTGTATATAAATATGGATAGAAGTCAGGATTGGGTACTTTTTCAGTTCAAACTGAAAATATTTTAAGATATTCATATATATTATCAATAAGTATCCCAGTTACAATTCCATTGTACTAGATATATATTATGTCTAGTTGTAATGCATTTTGAATCTTTTAAAGTATGCTTCTAAATTTTACTGAAATTTACTACACCAGGAATATCACATTTCTCTTTTACGTAGTGGTTTTTATGCATGCAAACTAGAGAACAAATTAATCTTCTGAAAGGTGTGAATTGTGGTGTGCATACCCATTTAACAAGTTGGCAACATTATCCTGGTTTCTTTAAGTTCATTAATCTTAACACGGTTCCACAAAACAAAACAGTTTTCCTTAATGGCCAGATTCTTGACCTTCTGCTGTTCTGGTGTTAGAGTGGGGGTTGGGGTAAAAGAAATATACCAACCAATCATATCCAAGTGCTGCAGTATTACACATACCGAATAGCCAAGAAAAACACAAATCCTTCCCCCATGTAATACCACCATGGCAACTAGCCAGCATTCCTGCTTTATAGTTTGCAAACAATAATTCAAATTCATAGAAAAAATACTTTTTCTGACTGTGATAAAGGCTATCAAGAATATTCGTACAGAATTTGTCAGGACAGACAATGTTTAAAACCAAGCAAAATGCAAAATTAGAAACTAAAAGTGGAAAGAGGTAAAAAGATAATTATATTCATTTGTAGCTATAAGTCCCACTGAAACCCCATCCTCAAAACTATTTCTTACTCAATATCTTATTCTTACTGTTTAGTTCTAATTCATACTGAGAACAAACATGTACTTCTTATTAATAAATTTCAGTTATTTCATAGTGCATCTTTTGTATACAGACTCCTGCAAGGAGTCCTACAAGAGGTTGGACTAGAAGACTTCTAAGGTTCCTCCTAATCCTATTATTCTATGTTCTATTCTGTCACAGAAATCCAGTTCAAAATAGAATATGTTCATGTGTGTGTGTGTGCGTTCTTTAGAAAAAGCAAGAATTTGCTTTTATTGCTAATAAAAATTGTATGGCAGTGCAAAGTATTTGAAAAAAGTGTTTTACAAGCAACACATGACAAAAAACAACAACAATTTCCTTAAAATTGTAAACTGGCTGTGTCCCTTGAAGGGAAAAGACTTTGAAGCAGCAAAGGTGGCTGACCCTTCTGCAGACCATGCCTCCTTCAATATGTAGAAAAGGGTGTTTCATACCAATATGCAACATGTTCTGCTTCAGCTCCTAAAAGTTCAGGGAACAAAGAATATATCGCATCATCTGTCATAGGAGTAATCTAGGGCTCCAGAAATATAGTCTCTACCTTAAGTTTATTATGTGTGGAACAGTGGTGGGCTGTTGCACGGTTGCAAGGGATTGGGCGAACTCTTATCTCTGATCGCTGACTGGGACCGTCCACCCGACCCTGTTCTATGCTATCCATTTATAACTTACTTTCTGGCTCATTGGCTGGCCCAGCTGCATTCTGCAGCACCCCTGCTGTTCTCACCGGAGCTCCTTGAGCTGATTAGGAGCCTGTTTAAACTTCCATTTCTCTTCCAAAGGGGCACGTGCGAGCGAAGCAAGCGCGCATGCACAAGCGCTCACAACCAGCGAACCCTTTGTTAAAGCAAGTGCAGCCCATCTCTGGTGTGGGGTAGACATATCTGAGCCTAAGTCACATCTGAAACACGTCGCAAAGTATTTGGCGCGAGTTCCTTGTCGAACCCGTCTTGTAGGAATTCAAGGAGGGTGTTGATGGAAGCCCCGGACATATCGATCCCACGGAGGAAACACCAACGCCAAAAGGCTCACCAGGTAGCCTCGTAGATCCTAACAGTTGAAGGTCTGTGGGAAACCTGCATGGTAGTAATCACCTGTCCAGGTAGACTGTCCCTCCTTAGGAGGGCCCTTTCACATGCCAAACGGTCAGGTTGAGCCACTGTGGCTCCGGGTGATGGATGGCCCCCTGGGATAGCGATACCAGGTCCTGCGGAATCCTCCAAGGAGGGGATATTGACAGATCCAGGAGGTCCGCATACCACGGATGACGCGGCCAGTGTGGGGCTACTACGACCACCTCCGCTCTTTCCGACATGATCTTCCGCACCACCCTCGGGAGGAGAGGAAGGGGAGGGAAGGCGTAGAGGAGGCCTGGTGGCCAGGGACAATGAAGGGCCTCGGTTCCCTCGGATTCCGGATTGGGGTAGCAGGTGAAGAATCGAGGGAGCTGTGCATTGCTGGGAGTCGCAAATAAATCCACCCCTGGAATCCCGAATCTGGTTGTCATCTCATGGAAGAGCTGTGGGTGCAACCGCCACTCTGCATGGTCGATCTGAGAGAGGCTCAACCAATCTGCCTGGGTGTTGTTCATTCCGGAAATGTGCTGGGCTGAGATGGAAAGGACATGATGCTCCGCCCAGGTGAGGAATGAAAGGGCTTCGTCCAGAAGAGGCATGGAGCGAGTGCCGCCCTCCCGATTCACATGCGCCTTGGCAGTGATGTTGTCTGTCAAGACAAGAATGTGATGACCTTCTATCTCAGGCTGAAACTGCCAGAGGGCTAGGTGTATTGCCCGTAACTCCAACCAATTTATGTCATGTTGGAGATCCTTCTCTGACCAACGCCCCTGGGTTACCTTGGTGGAGAGATGAGCCCCCCAACCCATCAGACTTGCATCCGTAGTCACTCTGTGTTGTTCTTGGAACATGCAGCTCCTTGTGACCACTGCGGATATCCACCACTGGAGCAATCGCCGTACAGAGGGAGGAAGTGGAACTTTGACTCTGGAATTGCTCCCCAAAGCCTTCTGGTATGGCAGGATATACCACTGAAGGGGGTGGGAGTGGAGGCGGGCTCATGGTACGATGTTGATGCAAGAGATGAGCTTGCCAAGAAGCTGGGAGAGCCAAAGAAGAGGAACTTTCTTGGTGGAGCAGACTTGCGCAATCAGGGCGGCAATACTGAGATGACGGTCCGGTGCTAGAAACACATGTCCCGTCTCTGAGTCAATGATGGTCCCGAGGTGCAAAATTTGGGTCGTGGGGGTGAGGTGGCTTTTCTCCAGATTCAGAGAGAATCCATGCCATTGCAGGGTGTCTCGAACTTTCCGCAAGTCCATGAGGGCCTGAGCACGGGAATGGGACAGAACCAGGATGTCGTCCAAGTAGCAAAATACCCAGATTGGCACAAGATGTAGGGATGCTGCCACGGTGGCCAGGAGCTTCGTAAAGGTGCGCGGCGCCGACGATAGGCCAAACGGCATGGCTCTGTATTGGAAATCCTGGTTGGCATAAGAGAAGAGCAGAAAGCGATGGTGGGATGGTCGCACCGGTATGTGTAAGTAGGCCTCTTTGAGATCGATAGATGTTATCCAGTCTGACTGTCGGATGCCGGCCAGGATCAACTGAAGGGACCGCATCTGGAATTGGTGGTAGGAGATAAGTTTATTTAACTCCTTCAGATCCAGTATTCCTCTCCAGCCTCCTGAGCACTTTGGCATGAGGAAAAATATTGAGTAGAAATCGGTTCTACAATGTTCTGTGGGAACCGGCTCTATGGCATGGATCTCCAACAAGTGTTGGATTTCCGCCAACATCAGACATTTTTCGGGATTGTTTGAGACTGGACATTGGATGAACCGCCTTGGGGGGCAGACAGAGAATTCTAGTGTTAGTCCCAATTTTATGGTTTGAATCACCCAGGCGTCGGTTGTCGAGGCTTTCCATTGCAGCAGGAAATGGGCAAGACGGCCGCCGATGGGATGGACACTGGCGCAGTCATTTTCCGCGGCAAAAGGGTCTGGATCCTGTTCCTCGAAAGGAGCATTTAGTAGGTTGTTGGCGCCTGGAGCGGTCCCGAAAGTTGGCACGATCAGAAGGCTGGTCGAAGGAATAGGACAATGGACGGTAAGTGGAGGAGCCACTGGTCCCGGGTTCATTCCGAAAGGACTGACAGTGTCCATATGGGGAGAAGTGACGGTCGGTTCTACGACAGGACGTTGGCATGATCTTCCTCTTGTCCTTATCCTCTATGAGGATTAGGTCCAGTGCCTCCCCAAAGAGATGGGAGCCCTTGTAAGGGGCTGAAGCAATCCTCTATTTTGATCGAATGTCGGCTCTCCAGTGTCTCAACCAAAGAAGTCAATGGGAGGTGACATTGGATACCTGTGAACGCGAGGCAAATTTGGCTGCCGCCAGGGCCGGATCAGCAGAATACTCTGTGGCTGCCACCTGCTTATTGATGTCCTGGTGGAGGTGCAGGTCATCTGAAGTCTTTCCTGAAGTTGGCAGAGCCAGATCAGAGGTGTCCGGTTGAAAAAGGAAGCCAACGTAGCGGCCCGAATGGCCCAAGCCGCCGCCTGGTGTGACTTGCGACAGACTAGTTCGGACTTCCTATCTTCCGAGCGTAATCCGTCCACAATGTCGTTGGAGAGGACCGCGGAGGTCAACGCCGCAATTGGTGCGTCCACCAACGGGAGCTCTAACAGGTCCTGCAAGGAAGGCGCTGAGCAGAAGAGCTTCTTGTCTATGCCATTCGGAGCTGTGAGTGACCCGGGCTGAGACCAGGAATGCTAGATAACCTCTGAGAAGAGTTGGGGACATGGAATAAACTCTTGGTCCGCCTTTGGTACTGTGAAGAGGGCCTCATGAGGGTTGGGGTCCCCTTGCTGCTGTGGGAGCTCTTTGGCTGCGGCTAGTTGTGTGGTGCTAATGGCCTTGTGCAATAAGGCCTTGAAGAGAGAAGGCCGGAACAGACCTGGAAAGGAAGGTTTGTCAGGTGGGGCCAACTCATCCTTTGAGAGGTCCGTCTCCCCAGTGTTTTCATAATCCAGTTGGAAGTCATCATTGTGGACTGACTCCTGGAGGGAATAGTCACCAGAGTCAACTTCTGGCCAATGGGCAACGGATCTGGAAGTCTCAGGGAGGTACGGTTGTGTAGGTTGCCACATCTGGGAACTATAGGGGTGCATCCCTTGAGGAAAGCCAGTTGCCATCATTCTGGCTAAGGTGTCAGAAATCATTGTCTGAATGTCGTAGTAGGAGGGATGAGGACCCTCCGGCGCACAGAGCCCCGCTGCCGTTGGAATGAAAGTAGCCTCAGGTGCACGCTGTGGCAAGGAAGACTGAGATTTGGTGACCTGGTTCTGGCCTGAGGATGGCTGAGACCAATCCGTTTGTTGGGATGAAATGTCGGGGGCAGTCAACAGAACCTCAGCAGCTGGTTCGCTATGTCCAGGGCTCGGAGGGGGGCGAAGACCGGGATCCTGGATGGATGGTGCAGGTTGTGGAGTAGGAGCCACAGGCGGAGGAGGTGGTTGAGCCTTGCGCTGCGCTTGGTCATAGCAGTGCTCCAAGGCATCATGACTGCATTCAGCATGTCTATCCTCCGCAGAAGATGACTTTGGGGCCCTAGATGAGGAGAACTTGTTAGCCTTAGAAGATTGTTTTGATTTTTTCTTAGGTTTCTTGGATCTGGACCGGGCAGGAGGACTAGTAGGCTGCTCTAAGTCAGATGATAGCTCAGAATTGCCCATGATAATTGTGAAGATGACCTTGAAGGATTGGTTTTTTTTTAATATATATAGAGAAGGATCAGTGACAACGAGGCTTCAGGAATGACTGCCCTATATGAGAGACCTCAGGTAAGAGCAAGGGTTAGGAGCAAGCAGGCCAAAGGCAATGACAAGCGAATAAGGTCGTATATTAAAGGTGCTAAAACCTCCGTCGTAATCGGGGAGGGCTCCAGGCAGATGGCAGGTCGTCAGTGGCAAGTGTCCAAATAGAAGGCCTTCACAGGAAAATGGACGTTGCCTTACCTGAACGTCCCTTTTCTGGGCGCTGCGTACACTATCCATGCATGGGTTAATCCTTCAGCCTTTGGCAAACAACTGAGAGTGATTTTAAAAAGAAACTTCCTTTTTCCGGCCCCTAACCATGCCCCCCAAACACATGATTCCCCAGTCTTCTCTCAGTTGTTGGCAAAAGAGTTTTTGGGAGCTCCTGAACCAGCACAGGTATTTCTCCCTTTACTTCCCTTTCCACTTAGTTTCTTTGTTTCTCTTTCCCTTTCCAAGCCGGCTAGGTTTTTTTGGGGGGGGGGGTTATTTTTAAGTTTCCTCGCGCGATCCCCTTTTTTTGCAAGAGCGCTCAGCAGCTGGGAGGTGGGTTTGGAGTCTCCAACACCCCCTCCCCACACGCTTAAGCTGTTTAGCCATGGAGCGTTATTTTAACTTACAGGGGCTTGCTGCGTCTTCAGAAGTTCAGCGCTTGGGCCAGAAGCCCCGCAGAGCACTAATCAGCTGGGCGGCTGGCTCAGAGCCTCGGGCCACCCACGCTCACGTTAATTAGCTTTCTCCGCGAATTTTAAACGCGCAGGGGCTGCTGCAGCCTCAGGAAAACCGGCGTGGGTGTTGGAGCCTCCGAGCTCATCAACTGGGCGGCTGACTGGGAACCTCCGCGCCACCCACGCTCAGGCTAATTACCCCTCGGCGCGACTCTTAAACTTGCAAGAGCCGGCAGCAGCCTTCGGAAGACCAGCGCTTTGTGCCTGAAGCACGTGGAGTGCTCATCAGCTGGGCGGCAGGTTCAGAGCTGCTGGCTGCCCACGCTGAGATCTGCTAGCCTGGAGCAAAGCAGTTAAAACAGACTTGAGCTTGCTCCATTCCTCCCTACGCTACAGAAAAGCCCTCTCTTGCTCCTTCTATAGCGTGGCCTCTGGTAGGACCCTCAAGCCGCCAGTGCAAGTCCGCTGCTCCAGCTGCCTCATTAACACCCCAGCCATGTGCGGCCGCCATTTTGACAGACCCCCGGACCGCCATTTTAGTTGAGTTGTTGCAAACCAGTCTCCCCTGAACCACCAGGGAACCAATTGCGCCCTTGTCTCTGGGCAATCAGAAGCCAGCAGAACAAATGACTACCGTTGTCGAGTAACAATAACATAACTTTATTAACAACCCACATAAAACATGGGCTAAAACACCCCGGCAGGCAGCCGTAAACAAGGGAGGGAATGGATAGTGTACGCAGCGCCCAGAAAAGGGACGTTCAGGTAAAACAACGTCCATTTTCCTGTGCGCTGCTCCCACTATCCATGCATGGGATATATCCAAGCTTAAACTCTATGGGTGGGAGGCTGACTGCCTCTGGTGTCCTCTTCAGTCAGGACTCGTTGAAGTACTCTGCGACCAAAGGATGCCTCCACTGAATGATAGGCATCTATCCTGTAGTGGCAAATGAATGGTGACAATGATGACCAGGTGGTCGCTCTGCAAATGTCTGCTACTGACACCTGTGTGGCCCAGGCTGCTGTAGTGACCATGCTGCGAGTAGAGTGGGGTAAAATCCTGTCCAGCCGTTGTCTTGCGTTCAAGTCATAGACCAGGGCGATGCAGGCTTTAATCCATCTGCTGACCGTCGAGGCCGAGATCTTCTGGCCCATGGAGGCCGGGTTGAATGACACCAGGAGAGCTTCTGTGCGGTGAAAAGAAGCCATCTTGTGAATGTACTGGTGTAGAGCGCGATGCACGTTGAGGGTGTGCCATCGTTCCTCCCTGTCCCCATTGCGAGGGGCAGAAGTCCGGAAGGATGAGTTCCTGAGCCTTATGAAACCAGGAATTCACCTTTGGTATGAATGCCAGGTCCAGGCCTAATATCACTGTGGAGTCTCTGAAGATGCACAGGTCCTTGCGTACAGAAAGTGCCGCCAACTCAGAGACTCTCCTAGTTGAAGTGATTGCTAAGAGAAAGGTAACCTTAAATGACAGGTACTTGAGGGTGATGGAGTCCAATGGCTCGAATGGAGAACCAATCGAGGCTCGCAGGACAAGAAGCAAGTCCCATGAGGGGTATCGGTGCACCGTGGGAGGGTGCAGATTCGTGGCCCTATGTAGGAATCCTTTGATAAGCGGGTGGTGCGCCAGTGACTGATATAGTGCACAAGAAATGACTGTAGACAGGGCCGCTGTCTTGACGTCTCAGGGTGGCTGGTGCCAGTCCCTTATCTAGCCCCTCCTGTAGGAACACCAAGATGTCCCTTATTGTGGCTGTCATGGGGTCGACATGATGGTTTGATGCCCAGAGGCAGAAGGCCCTCCACGAAGCCTCGTAAATGTGAGAGGTGGATGGCCTTCTAGTCGCCTGGATGGTACTGACGACGGTGTCCAGCAAGTTGTCTTTCATTAGGAGGACCCTCTCAAGTGCCAGACGGCTAATTGAAGCCACTGAGGCTCTGGGTGAGAAACTGTTCCCTGGCGCAGAATGACCTGGTGGGGTGGGATCACTCACGGCTGGTCCACTGAGAGAGCCATCAAATCAGCGTACCATGGCCTTCTGGGCCAGCTTGGAGCCACCAGGCAGTAGCTTCCGGATTAGCTGCGGGAGAAGTGGGATCGATGGAAATGCATACAGGAGGCCAGCCGGCCATTTGCAGCAAAGGGCGTCATGATCCTCCGCCTGAGGAGTCGGGTAACAAGACACAAAGTGGGGTAACTGCGTGTTGTCGGGCGTTGTGAACAAGTCCACTTCCGGACACCCGAAGCGGAGGGTGAGTTCATGGAATAGATCGGGGTGGAGTTGCCATTCCGCCTGGTCTATCGTTTCTCAACTGAGCCAGTCCGCTCTGACATTGGTCTCCCCCGAGATGTGGTCTGCCTTGATTGACAGGAGGTGCTTTTCCACCCACTCGAACAGGGCTTCTGATTCTAACATAAGGATACGAGATTTTGTATCCCCCTCTCTGTTTACGTGTGCCTTGGCCAAGATGTTCTCCGTCAGGATCAGCACGTGTTGACCTTGGACTGTGGTTTGAAATTCGCGCAGGGCCAGCCTAATCGCCCTTAGTTCCAGCAGGTTGATGCTGTTGAGCTGCTCGCGACAGGACCACCGGCCCTGTGCCACTAGATTGTGTAGGTGCGCTCCCCACCCACAAAGGCTCGCGTCCGTGGTAAGGACCAGCCTGTCCAGTTCTAGGAAGTCGGTGCCCTTGAGGAGCGATGGGGTTGTCCACCACGCGAGGGAGAGATGGACCTGGGCGGTGGGGCTCATTTTGCACTTCGAGTTGGCTTTCCCTGCTCGCTGGAAGGGGAGGAGAAACCACTGAAGCGCCCTCGAGTGTCTACGTGCCCACGGTACGATACCAAAGCAAGAGACCATCTTCCCGAGAAAGCACGACAGTTGGGAGAGTGGCACCCTCTTCCCTGCCATTATCTGCTGGACCAGGACTTGAATGCTCTGAACCCTGTCCGGGGACAGAAAGACCTGCCCCCTGACAGAATCTATTGCTGCCCCCAAATGGAGAATTTGGGTGGAGGGCTGGAAATGGCTCTTCTCGAAGTTGATCAAGAAGCCGTGGTTTTGGAAGGGTTACGACTAGTTCCATGTCCTTGACTGCCTGGTTCTGCAATGTTGAGAGGATCAGAATGTCGTCCAGATAACAGAGTACCCTCACTAGAATGGCCCAAAGTCTGGCTGCCACCACCGTTACCAGCTTGGTGAAAGTGCGGGGAGCTGAAGATAGGCCGAAAGGCATTGCTCAGTATTGAAAGTGTTGCCCCGCATACTCGAACCTCAGGTACCGTCGGTGCTCTGGATGGATCGGCACATGAAGGTAAGCTTCTCGGAGGTCCACTGACTGAAGAAGGTCCCCTTGTCTCACTCCCACCAGGATTGATCTGAGTGAATGCATCTTGAATCTGCGGTATTGCACTGACTGGTTCAGTTGCTTCAGATTCAGGATTCCCCTCCAACCTCTGGAGTTCTTGGGAACTAGGAAGAGACTTGAGTAGAACCCCACCCCGTGTTGGTTCGGAGGCACTGGTTCTATTGCCTTGACCTCCAAGAGATGGGCAATCAAGAGCCTCAGATACCTCGATGGGCTAAATAGCCTGTTATTAACACCCAGCTGTCTGCAATTATGCGAGTTCGAGGCTCAAGGTTGACTCAGCCTTCCATCCTTTCTAAGGTAGGTAAATTGAGGACCCAGTTTGTGGGGGCAATAAGCTGACTTTGTATAAATATACAAAAGTATGAAGGCAATTGCTTAACATATTATAAGCTGCCCTGAGTCTCCAGAGAAGGGCAGCATATAAATCAAATTAAAAAAAAAATCTCCTGTGACATTAGTCCTTGGAGCTCTAAGGACTGTGGGATTGTGAATTGGACGAAGCACCGGGGAGGTGGCCCCGAAAATTCGATAGATAGCCCTGATGAAGTTGTGCACCTTACCCACGAGTCCGACGTTGATCGGGCCCATTGTTGGCAGAATAGGAGAAGCCTTCCTCCTATAGGGCCCCTGGATCTGGAGTCACTTTCCCCTCCTGGTGGCCTTGGCTTTGGCTCCACGGAAGGGATGCCTGGACTGCTGGTTCTGGCCTCTGTCTCGGAACTGTTGTCGATCCTTAAATCTCTCGCCTCCTTGGTCTTGGGAGCAGTGGAAGGAGGGCCTCCTGGACCCTGCGTTGTGACAAGAGGGCTGTTGGTAAGGGTAAGGTGTATATCTGTTCTCATGTCGACGGAGAGACAAAGGAAGCACCTTCCTTTTGTCCTTGTCTTCGACCAGGACGGGTTCTAAGGCTGCCCCGAATAAGTTTGGAGCTTTGTACGGAGCTGCTGCCAACTTTCACTTGGCCTTGAGCTCGGCTTTCCAAGGCCGTAGCCAGAAAAGTATCCTGGCTGTGACTGTGGAGGCTAATGATCTTGATGCAAAGTTAGCCGAGTTTAGGGACGTGTCTGCTGCATATTCGGTGGCAGCGATTATTTTATTTATGTCTTGATGGAGTCTGGTGTCCTCAGGGGGAAGTCTTACTTGCATTTGTTTGAGCCAAATGAGGGCCGCTCTGCTGAAGAAAGACATTGCTGTAGCTGAGCGAATCGCCCAGGCCCACTGGTGTGCCTTGCGAAAAGCCCACTCCGTTTTCTTGTCCTCTGCCTTAAGGCCATTCAAAGCATCAGTGATCACTGACCCCGATGATAGGGACGCTACTGGCTGGTCCACTGTTGGAAGGGTCAGCAGATCCTCCAGTTCCGGGGCTGAGCAATACAGCTTCTTATCGAGAGAGCTGGGTGTTGATAGTGAGGCTGGTTGTCCCCAGGGATTCTGAATTACCTCTGCAAAAAGCTGTGGACAGGGAATGCAGTCCTTTTCTGTTTTGGAGGATGTGAAGAGGACATCGTGGGGCCCCGCTGCCGCTGCCGAATCTGCCTTGACTTCGCCCGGGACTCCCAGGTTAATTGTACGGCGCGCTTTATGAAGAAGCGACTTGAACAGCGCCAGATGGAAAAGTCCTTTGAAAGCTGGTGTGTCCGGCATCAAGCCCTCGTCCTCTGAGAACTCGACGTCCTCCGGCCCCTCGTCTGCTTGATCTGACTCCTCCTAGGAAGATGCATGGCCTTGAGGAGGATGCTTTTGGGGCTGGAGCTGCTGAAGCGACCCCTGGGCAAGAAAGGGGTTCGAAGGCTGTTGGGACATCTGTGCCAGCTGGCTGCTAAGAAAGATGATAAGGCCGACGAAAACATCGCTTGAAAATTGGGTTGGTTGGCTGGCCCTGGGCCCCCTTGTGGCCTGAGGCCCGCTGCCGTTGGAGTGAAAGTCGCTTCCGGTTGTTGGTACTGTTGTGGGGTGGGGTGGGGAACTTCTGGTAGAGGTTGGCCTGCCTTGGGTGTGGCTGGAGTCACTGGTGTCACGGTCAGCTCAGCCAAGCTTGAGATGGCAGATACTGGCTCCCTAGATGGTGTGGGTGCCACTTCGCCCGTGTCCAGGTCTGCGCCAGTGGTTGTGGTGTTCTTTTGTGCCCTGGCCCACTGGCATTCTAATGCGTTATGCCTTCTTAAGGCATCCCTGTCCTGGGCAGGGAGTGCCTTATCAGATCTGGCTTTGCGGTTGGAGCACCCAGACCACTTTGTAGGGCTCTTTTTTGATTGCTTCGCCACCTTGCGTGGTGGACTTGACTCCAACTCCAGGTCTGAGGAGAAGGGGGAGTCAGACATGGCTTGCTAGCAGGTGGGGTCTTGCTTCCTACGAAGCGTTCTGGTTTCGCTCCCTAGGTGCCTCTCTCTGTCAGGCCGCCCTGTGGGGACTGGTCCTGTTGGCTTGATTGCCCAGAGACAAAGGCGCAATTGGTTCAGGGGAGAACAACTCCACTAAAATGGCGGTCCGGGGGTCCGTCAAAATGGCGGCCGCACGTGGCTGGGTGTTAATGAGGCGGCTGGAGCAGCGGACTTGCACTGGCGGCTCGAGGGTCCTACCAGAGGCCACACTATAAAAGGAGCGAGAGAGGGCTTTTCTGTAGCGTAGGGAGGAATGGAGCAAGCTCAAGTCTGTTTTAACTGCTTTGCTCCAGGCTAGCAGATCTCAGCGTGGGCAGCCAGCGGCTCCAAACCTGCCGCCCAGCTGATGAGCGCTCCACGTGCTTCAGGCACAAAGCGCTGGTCTTCCGAAGGCTGCTGCCGGCTCTTGCAAGTTTAAGAGTCGCGCCGAGGGGTAATTAGCCTGAGCGTGGGCGGCGCAGAGGTTTCCAGTCAGCCGCCCAGCTGATGAGCTCAGAGGCTCCGACACCCACGCCGGTCTTCCTGAGGCTGCAGCAGCCCCTGCGCGTTTAAAATTCGCAGAGAAAGCTAATTAACGTGAACGTGGGTGGCCCGAGGCTCTGAGCCAGCCGCCCAGCTGATTAGTGCTCTGCGGGGCTTCTGGCCCAAGCGCTGAACTTCTGAAGACGCAGCAAGCCCCTGCAAGTTAAAATAACGCTCCAAGGCTAAACAGCCTAAGCGTGGGGGGGGGGTGTCGGAGGCCCCAAACCCACCTCCCAGCTGCTGAGCGCTCTTGCAAAAAAAGGGGATCGCGCGAGGAAACTTAATCAAAAATAACCCCCCCCCCAAAAAAACCTAGCCGGCTTGGAAAGGGAAAGAGAAACAAAGAAACTAAGTGGAAAGGGAAGTAAAGGGAGAAATACCTGTGCTGGTTCAGGAGCTCCCAAAAACTCTTTTGCCAACAACTGAGAGAAGACTGGGGAATCATGTGTTTGGGGGGCATGGTTAGGGGCCGGAAAAGGGAAGTTTCTTTTTAAAATCACTCTCAGTTGTTTGCCAAAGGCTGAAAGATTAACCCATGCATGGATAGTGGGAGCAGCGCACAGGAAAACTGACAGGCTCCGCTGTAAAACGAGGCTTCAAAATGGCGGCCGCGCCTCCCTATATGGCCAAAATGGCATCCTTGCTACTTGTAGTGTCCCAAAATAGGGTTTGCGCCCTTTTTCATTGGCCAAGATGGTGGCCGTCCCAGTTCTGGTGATCCAAAATGGCGGCCGTGACTCTTCTCTTAGCTCAAATGGCGACCGCTACTATAAGAAGGCCTGAGAGATCGCTGGCTTCACTCTCAGTGGCCTTCTTCCTCCCAGCGCCGGCGGAACAAAGGCGCGAGCCGTGGACAGGCTCTGAAGCGCAAGGCAGTAAACAGGCACCAGGCAGGGCGCGCAAGCACTCAGAAGTGCTCCCAGCGCTTCCAACAAGGCAAGACAGGCCTGGGTATGCCTCGGAGCAACCGGGCAGTGGCTCCCCGAACCGCTGTAAGCGCTGCTTCAAAATTCGATCAAGAAGCAAAGCGCTAATTACTCAGGCACATAGAGATGACAGGAGGTAGTTCAGAGCTCTGCAGCGCTTACGAGAGGAGGCGCACAGAGATACCGGTGGTAGGGCCAATCTCTGTGGCTGGAACCAGCGGTGAGATGAATAGGCTAGAAGGCCTAGATCCCCAGGTCAATACAACCCCCCCCCCCAGAGAGCAAGCTGGCAAAACTCACAGTTGTTGAAGTTAGAAGGTAGTTGGAAATTTTCCTAATTTCAAGACAGTGAGTCAACTAAGCAATCCAACTGAAGAGAGAAAACTCCAAAGCACTCCTTTCAGCCTGACTGAGTGAAAGGAACTGGGGCCTAGGCCAGGCCTGGGAGGCGGAGTCAACTCTCTTAAAGATATATGCACTCAGTATTCAGCCTAGCTGAGGGAATTACCCACGCTCTTGGATTCTCCAAGCAGTGCGCCAGAGAATAAATCAGTTTCAACATAAAATCAAGCAACTACTTATGTGCTTGATGTGTTCGTCTTCTTTTATTTTACATTAGAGGAAATTTTATTCCCTTAAATCTCTTGAACTACTAAAATATTTTATGTTTTATGTCTAAAACTTACTATTTCTGACATGATGGCCAAAGCTGCAAACTTCAGAAAAAAGTACCAGACTTTCATCCTGGCAATTTGGACTTGAAACAGTTATTTTGTGTCTTTTTAGTGCAAATGGGAGAAGACTCTTTTGTGAAGATAGGGCAATGTACATTTATTGATTATTTTGGTAGTTGCAGTTAGATTTCTTATCATCAGTGTGAGAAATTATTCTAGCCTGAGAGCAGGCACAATACAGCGAAGGTATTCTCAATATCCAAGGCTGAGAAGACCATTACCAAGTAAAAATGGAAAAAAGAGACATAATATTTAATCCTGTTATACTTTGCAGCTGAATTGCTAGATTTAGTAGTAAATTTCACAGAATTTCTTGTATCTGCAATAAAATCCCTCCCTCTATGTAGGTGTAAAACTGAGCCTTATCCTTGACCCTTCTGTTGCACTGCTAGACAGGTTTATTGGCATACTTTGGCATTCAGAATCTTATCTAACCACTTTCCACAGCACTGTAAATTAGGGTTACTTCCATAGATGCCAAATGACATTAATTCTTACTTAACTTAATGAGCTCACCTTTTTTGAAAAAGATTCATCTTGCACATATAAGATTCATTAAAATCTTTTAATTACATGTACACCTCCTAAATATATTTACAATAGTCTTGACTTTGTCACTATTTCAGTCCTCATTTCCTTCTTTGCTGTTTTTACTTTAAAAAAACTCTTTCAAATCACTTCACTGTTTTTAATCATGTTTCTATCTTATTTTGAACCTTATTCTTAATACAATAGAATGCAGTGAAACAAATTAGTAGGTCAAGAGGAAGTGTGTGTGTGGTCCTGTCTTCATATTCAGAAGAACAAATTTTCATTTCCAGATTTTAATTACCTCAAAAGAGGAAATATGTACAACTACATAGACTTTTATGTTTGTCCAAAGATTTCAAATGAGATATAAAGTAATATATAATTTTGATTTTTCTAAAATACAAAGGCAAAATATGTAGTACTGAAGTTGGAAGAATTCCAAAAAAGTACATTAAATACTTTCAAAACACAGGCACATGTATTTCTTCAGTTATGCTGAAAAATTCAGAACACATATTTGAGATTTATTTATTTCATAAATCTAAGGCAAAAATTTTTGGAGGAGCTTATAAAGAGCAATTATATACAGAAAATGACTAAAATGTGTTGAAATTACTAAGCAATTATTATGTTTTTATTTTTAGAAATTAAGTCACCTCCTCCAATATAAGAAACTCAACAGTTGAGTTTAGAATAAACACAGAGAAAAAAGGTGTGGCAGTGAGAAAAAAATTAAAATCTTCAGAATAGTAGTTTTTTAATTTATTTTACTCCTTTATTCATAAATATTAAAAACAAAACAAAGTAGTACAATTAATGATTATGCATTTTATTGTTTTCATAAATTCTGGTCTAAAGTTTGCAGCATTGAAAGTATAGACTATAAACCATGTAAATTTTGGTCTTGTAAATATGCTAAATCATGTTGGAATAAATATAATAATGGTTCTGCAGAAAATACTTAAAACACATTTATTAATGAAACCTGAAGCCTTTCTTCTAAGTATTATGGATAAATCAACAGGAAAACAATTTGGAACCTTATTTTTGTATAGGGTGACAGCTAAAAGGATTGAATATGGATGAATATTGGAAAGAAAAAGGAATGCTGACAATGGAAGAATGGATTTTGAAATGGACTGAATTGGCAGAGATTGTAAAATTAACTGTATTGGTTAGAGATAAGTTTATAAGAGAAGCCATCTGTGGAGTTTCTGCAAATAAATGTAATAATGGACTATTAACAAAGGACTTTGAACTTTAATACATTCTTTGGGTCAACAGTTAACAGCTTTTGCACAGTGAACAGGTGTTGGATTGATTTGACTGACAGACAATAGATTCGTATATCTGAAATATTTGTTAAGAGAATGTAATGTAAAATAGTAATTTATTCAGCATACATGAAAAATGTATAAATATCTGTAGACTCACAATGCCCCTGACTCCAGCACTGGCCCATTGTTCACCCCAGCCTTCTCACTGTCCAACTCCACTGCCAGATCCTCAGGCTGCTAGCGGACCACAACACTATTGTTTTCTTTTGCATCTTTGTGTGGTATAATTTTAAGGGTATTTTTTACTGAAATATTTTAAAATATGTGATATCATGGACCTAATGACTTCATTGTATATCACTTCAACAATCCATCGGACTAGATGAATGAAATTTGTTTATTATAAAATAAAAACATACAACAAAGATTATAAAATTCAACTTGACGCCAAACTAAAAAACTTTAAATGTTAGCAGTTTCCAGTGCATAAATGAAAAAGCTTTTCTTGCATAATCATAATTGATTGTTCATTAGAAAGATCACAGTGGTTCAGCAAACATATAGGGACAGATGCTTCTTCAAAAGTTATCATGCCCAAAGCTTTTAGTGTTTTAAGCATAGTCATTCTTATTCAATCTAAGTTATATGATTTTATATTCTGCTTCTGGTCATCTAACTGCTGGATTCTGTGTTACTTGTAGCTTTTATGTACCATTATAGTGAACGGTCGTAATTTAAAGAGATAAATATCAAACCTGTTAGAACATTTTATAGGAAAAGAAGCTGACTAAAAGCTTTCTAGGTCACTTATTAGAACTCATTTTAAATGTAAAAACACTCACAGACAAGCAATATAAAAATATAATTTATTAGAAAATAAAGGATGCTTGTTAACCTGAAAGTCCTTACCAATTGTTTCTATAGAAAGTCAATGCATTCAAAGACCTCCACTACCTCAGTCCCAAATATTCACTTTTCCCAGAAAATTACTTCAGTTTTATCTACACAGTTATTTCTTTAATGTGGATTGTGTTAATTGTCCAGCAAACCTGAGCAGTTAATACACTCATATACCTCTTTCTAATCCTTTCTTGAATGGATGGAGCAGAATACAAACAACATCAAATATTAGATGTAACAAGTTCTCTAATTATCACCATTCCTTCTTCTGTTAATATTGTAGGAAACCCCCACCCCCACCCTCATTAAAATATTCTTTATTCTTAATATTAAAAAGAGGCAGGATAGAATATTTCTCCTAAAGGAGAAATGGAAAAAAAATCTTAACAAAGGCAGAAAGCAGCCCTAGTCTTCCTGCTATAGGAAAATAGCCTCAAGCAGAACCAGGAAGAGGCCAATATTTAGGAGCTTTTGTATCCATTCAGAAAGATAGGGTCACTGTAATAAGCAAAGAGTAAACAGAGACTCCAAATAAGCAACATGATTAGGCAAGCCAAAATTTGACAAGATTAGTTCAGACAAAAACTTGGGTTTGCATTTCCCCTTTTGCCTATAGAGCCAGCCATGACCCCTACATGACCTCATAGAAATCTGGCAACAGGACATATTCTTGCACAGAAACAGGCCCCAAATGTATAAAAGACCACCTATCCCAACCCCATGTTGTCAGTCACCCCAGAAACTGTCACTGAAGTTTCTGGCATCCAAATAACTAGAGACCTTCTTTCCTTGCAATCAGCCTCCATTTTATTTCCAGTGTCTTTCTCCCAGCTTGGAACCAGATTGGATTTTTCTTCCAACAATATCATTCCTTTTACAATTCATCAAAACAATATTTTGCTTATTTGTCTTAAATAAAAGCAAACAATCAAATGAAATGCATGAACCAGTAGTATGTCATCTATCACTTCCTTTCTGTTTAAGACTACCAATGTTGAAAACCAGACATCTATACTGTACAGAATTAGGTTCCCCACCTCTAATACAGATCGGAACAAGCTTCATTCTTAATCTTAGGGAAGGGTTAGGGTAAGAACTGAAACTTTCACCAGAAGCGTGGTGTGAAGTTTCAGGGGGTGACTGGGCTGTCCTCCATTTCCTATATTATGCAATTTATACATTTTATGGCTCCTACTGGAACACAAAGAAGCATATGGAAATAGGGATGAATAAATGCAAATAAATTGGAATTGATCAGTACTCAGATTCCAGTATCAGAAAGATTACAGTTCATGGCTATGTCATGTATCTATCAGAAAATTAGTTGTATCTCCTTTTGTCCTATCCAAATCTAGAAAAATGAATAGGGGGGGAAATGAAACAGAATTTTCAGGTATTTTGTAGTAAAAATCAAGTTAACAGTAATCATATAAATACTCAAATACACTAATACTCAAGCTACTTTGAGTGCTTTTAAAATAAAAAAAATCAAGGTAATTTTTTAAAAATGCTGTAAACCATAATACATTCTACTCAAACAAAACCCTTAAAAAATGACTCACAAACTGTGGGTCTCAAGTGGTTTGCTGCAGGTTTCCTACATTCCTAACCTATGTATCACCTGAGCCCTACACTTCCACAATCATTGTTAAAGTCATCAGGCCAAATCATAGCTTCCCACTAACTCAGCCTCCCAGTATCAGCTGATTTTCAAAATGAACTGGGACTGAAAACTGGTTAATTTAAGTATACAACAAATAATAGAAGTAGTGTCATAAGTGCTAAACTTCAGGCAGCTAATAAATTCCCCAGCACAGTTATTAACTCTGAGTCCCTATGTGCAATTCTAATACTCAAGTTATGGCTTTGCACAAGGGAAGTATCAATAGGAGATAAGAAAATATCTAAAAACAAGGTTTTGTGGGCTGAAAATCCACTTAAATTTATTCTCTAAAAGAATGACCAGCCGCCTGCAAGGAGTATAAATCCTTCCAATTCCCACCAACCAGTCAGAACTGAAGATGCTTCTTGGATGACATCTTAAAAGAAAAATGAAGTCCAGTTGCCTCTTGAAAATAGCATCTTTGGCATAACCATGAGCTGGATGACTGAGAATCTCCATAGATATGCACCACTACTTTTCTTTCACATACTTGATTTTGAATATTTAGTCATTTTTGCTTGAAAACAGCAAGAACAAAATATACGCATTAGATCATACTACTACCCTGTTTTCCCCAAAATAAGACATCCCCTGGGATGGCTCAATTGGGCTATTGAGCGCATGGCGATAAGGCCAAGCGTTTATTTCAGGGTTCAAAAAAATATAAGACAGGGTCTTATTTTTGGGAAAACATGGTAGGAATGATTTATTATTATCATAAAACATTTTTATTCTGCTAGTTTCTATTAGTTTGCGAGTTTCTATTCTGCTAATTTCATAAGATTGAAATCCCACAAGTCAGCCTGGAAAACAGCTATTCACTTAACAGTTACCCAGTTTAACCCTGAGAATGCCCGGAGAGAAGAATGGTCCAAATTACCACCTTCTTAAGTGATCCTTCTACCAAACCACCTGGTTTTCATCTGCCCCACTATGTCTGGACAAAACTGAACAGAATTAGATATAACATTGAAAGACTCGGCCATGCATCAATGGGGCTGGAAAGACTCCCCTTGTTGACTCTGGTGTTGAAATGTAAACTATTAAATATATTGTGCAAAATTGCCCACATTCTTTGGTTTCTTAGCTACATGAAGCAACGCCAGAGGCCATCACTTCAATAGCTAAACTGGACATCCAGTTACGAGGCCACTACCATACAGGTAATCCTCGACTTATTACCACAATTGAACCCAGAATTTATGTTGCTAAATGAGAAATTTTTAAAGTGAGTTTTGCCCAATTTCATGAATTTTCTTTCCACATTTGTCAAGTGAATCACAGCAATTGTTAAATTAGTAACATGGTTGTTAAGTGAATCTAGTTCCCCACTGACTTCACTTATCAGAAAGTCACAAAAGGTGACTGCATGACCTTGGAACACTGCAACTGTTATAAATATGAACCAGTTGTCAAATATCTGAATGTAAATCATGTGACCATAGGAACGCTACAATGTTCATAAGTGTGAAAAGTGGTCATGTCACTTTTTTCAGTGCCATTGTAACTTTGAAGTCACTAAATGAACTGTTGTAAGTTGACTGTTGTAACCTGTTCTAACTTGTGCTGCCCTAGATGTTTTTGTACATAATTGCATGGAGTGTGTGTGTGTCTACCTCGTCATATTCTCATCATATGCTAAATAATAATTCTGCTAGTGGCACCTTCAAATGTATTTTTTTTTCAAATTCGAATGCATTTGAAGCATGCTTTAATAGCAATACATTTAGCAATAGCAATAGCATTTAGGCTTAAATACCACCCCATAGCGCGTTACAGAATTTGCTGGATGGTTTACAATGTAGAGTATTATTTGCATATTGCCCCAAACAATCTGGATCCTCATTTTATCGACCTCGGAAGAATGGAAGAATGGCTGAGTCAACTTTGAGCCCGTCAGTATCAAACTCCAGGCTGTGGGCAAAGTTTGCCTGAAATACTGCATTAGGGCTCATTTAAAAATTCTCTTCCCACTACCTAATCTCGTGTAGACATATATATCTACCTTCTTAAATCAATACTTAACTTCTGAACTCATTACTACAAGATGTGTAGATGGATATGAATTTTGATGGCCTAGGATGAGAGGATAATTTAATAGAGTATGCATTGTTTAAAAATTTATTATGTAGCAACAATTTACATTTTCAAAGGGCATGTTTTATATTTTATATAACTAGCTCAATTATGAAATGGAGCTTTGCAGAATAATTCTACATGTCTAACGAGATATCTCCAAGCATAATGGAGCTAAGCTAACTTACAGGCAAACATGTATTCAGAATGTTTCCAGATTTCTCCTGTAATTATTTCTGAAAATAGCCTGGAATCACAACTTGCAACTATTAAGGTATATTTAAAAGGAATAGCCATTGGGTTCATTAGCAATTTACAAGGCAATTTTCTACTGTATAAAAATACAAATAATTTCATAGTTTTCTATGAATAACTATTGTACTTAATTTCATCATCATTCACACAGCACACAGGAGCTGTGTGGCACAGTGGTTAGAATGCAGTGCTGAAGGCTACTTCTGCTGACTGCCAGCTGCCAGAAGTTTGGCAGTCTGACTCTCACCAGGCTTAAGGTTGACTCAGCCTTCCATCCTTCCAAGGTCGATAAAATGAGAACCCAGATTGTTGGGACAATAGGCTGACTCTGTAAACAGCTTAGAGAGGGCTCTAAAGCACCGTGAAGCAGCATATAAGTCTAAATGCTATTGCTATTTTTCTTTTTAAAGAAATGCAGTGCAATTACAGAAGTTGAAAGTTTTGTTCTATAAACTACTAAATTGGGTACGAAAGTTAAGCCAAAAAACTTGTTTGTACTATATAGTCAGAATTACTCAGACAAATCAAGACTACAACTGGGACCAAAACTTCAGTTATTAAGTAATGCAGTTAAATGAGTGAAGCCTGATTTTACCACCCTTTTTACCACAGTAAAATCACACAGTTGTTAAGTAAACCTGGCTTCCCCCACTAACCTTGCTTGTTGGAAGCCTCCTGGGAAAGTAACAATGGGAAAATGTTACCATGGAACACTGCAACCATCATAAACATATGTCAATTGCCAAGTGCCCAAACTTTGATCATGCAACTGTGGGGACACTGCAATGGTCATAAGTGTGAGGACCAAATGTAAGTCACTTTTTCTCCATCACTGTATTTTAAACATTCTATGGGAAGTGTATAACTGAAGAAGAAATGAAGAAGTGTGGTATCACCACACTTTGGTTAACATTTTCATAAGATATATTTAAAACAATATGTGCTCCAGCATTCAAGAAGAAACCAGGTAACTATAAAATAAAGGTAGTCTTTGACATACACCAACAATTGAGCCTAGAATTTTGGTCATAAGTCATTGCAGTCATAAGTCAAATCACCACATGACTGGGCTTGATTTTAACCATTTATACAATGGTCATTAAGCAAGTTAATATGGTAGGAAATAAATTTCTATTAATTCAAATTTCCTATTTATTCAAATAGGAATAAAGCTTACCCAATGGGTATTTTTTGCCATTGAAATGGCAAAAAAGTCACAAAATGTGATGTGATTGCAACCAGCCTAAATGTGAGTCAGTTGTCTATTGCCTGAAATGATTATGTGAGTGCAGGGGTGATGCAGCACCCCTTTAATTTTGAGGATGGATCATACTTTTTTTCAAATGGCCATTAAGGAACAGATCATAAGTTGAAGACTACTTGTGTATCTTATAGAAATAAAGGTGATTGTGGATGCTGTATTTTACCGTTGTAATGATGAACTAATCAAAGGGTCAAGCTTCTGCTTTGAAATAAGCCTCACTGATTTCATTGTGATTCTTCATACATGAACATGATTGCAATTTTGGCTTCTAAATATACAATTTTAATAACTGGCAATTTCCAATATATTTGCGTCACTTTTATCACAGTTGTTGTCCAACTGATTGCCTTGAAATCCCATTCTATCCTGGCATCACTACAATTGGAAGAATGATAACTGGGAAGGAAACACTATTATGCCAAAGAACAGAACAACCATATTCAGTAGGATGACAATGTTATCTCTTCATGACAGATGTGCATACTCATTATGTAACTACAGTATATAATTAAAAATGAATTAAATGTTGCATGTATTTATATGTTTTTCAGGTATTCTGCTCACAACAGAGCTGAGCCAACTTTACCACTCTCATGAGATACCTGTGGATTATTTTCGTAATATTATAGTAAAAATGTGAGTTGAGAATGTCTACAAAAACATGACATTTTGTACACCCATCATTCCAATATCAAAAGAACAGAGGGTCTTTTTCTTCTAGGATAAAAGCACCAGTCTTGACTATACTTACAATGATTATATTGCTGTACACTTTTGCATGTCAGTTTTTAAAAAGAAATGTTAAGAGCAGACAGGATTTTGCACTGTATTCTTTCACCTTCAACAAAAGCTTCCTTGAAAGAGACAAAAACAGTATGCTGTTCAACAGTAAACAAAAACAGAAGATTGTATCAATAGGCAAAGCCACCATCTTCTAAATAAATGGAGAAGAAATCAAAAACATAACAGACTTTATCTGCCTAGGTTCAAAAGTTTATATCCATGACAAAATACAGAATAACACAGTTGGAAGGGACTTTGTAGGTCATCTAGTCCAATCCCCTGCTCAAGCAAGAGACCCTATACCATTTCTGACAAGTGGCTGCCCAGTTTCTTCTTGAAAGCCTCCAGTGATGAAGCCCACAACTTCTAAAGGCAAGCTGTTCCATTGGTTGAGTATTCTCTATGTTGAATTTCATTTTGTTAGATAGGGCCCAATGTTCAAGCCTGTCAAGATTCACCCGAATCTTGAGCCTATCATCTAGGGTGTTGAGTATTCCTGCCAGCTTACTGTCGTCTGCAAATTTGATAAGTTCCCCTTCTATTTCCTCATCTAAGTCATTTGTGAAGATATTGAAGAGGAGTGGGCCTAAGACAGAACCTTGTGATACCCCACTGTTTACTTCCCTCCACATAGATGTAGTACAATTATGGGCTACTCGTTGAGTATAGTGTATCAGCCAGTTATAATTCCATCTGGTGATGATGCTATCTATCCCACATTTTTCTAGCTTATTAAGAAGTTGTGGTCTACTTTGTCGAATGCCTTACTGAAGTCTAAATATATTATGTCCACAGCATAATGAATGAAATATGATTGATTTGGCATGATCTGTTTTTAACAAACCCATGCCGACTTCTAGTTATAACTTTGTTTCTAGATGTTCGCAGATGGTTTTTTGATTATCTTTTCCAGCACCTTCCCAGGTATTGATGTTAGGATGATTGGTCTGTAATTTCTTGGATCTGATTTTTTTTTCTTTTTTGCAGATGGAAACCACATCAGCTCTTTTCCAACCTTTAGATAGTTCCCCAGTGCTCCAGGATTTTTGAAAGATATGGTACGTTGGTTCTGAAATGACATCTGCAAACTCAGGAGTGAAATCTAAAATTTTTCCCTACTGGTTCTGTAGGCATGGCTTGGGGGGGGGGGGTGTCCTATGACTGAGTGGGCATGGCCAATTCAATGTCACTCACAGCCCCACCCACTCAGTCACAAGATCTCCTCCCATCAAGCCACGCTCACAGAACCCGGTAGGAAAACTTTTTAAATTTCTATTCTGCTAGCGTGTCCTTACCTTTCTCCCGTGACTCCCCCTACCCACCCCATTCCCTGGAGTCAGGGAATGCACCATTCCCTGACTCCGTCCTTGCCAGGGAGCCACTGCCTGCTCGCCCTTCACCATGCAGCTCCGCCCACCCGCCCCATTCCCCGACCCCTACTGCTCACCTTTCTCCCGCGGCTGGCTGTCACAGAAAGATACCAGAGTCACTCACCCTTCTTCTTGAAGGAGCTGCTCTGGTCCACGCGCTGACTGCGCAAGCAGACACCCAACCTACCGCTGAATTAAATAAATGGTGTGCGCTTGCACAGCCAGAGCGTGGACCAGAGTGACTCATTCAAGAAGGAGAGTGAGTGACTCCAGTAACTTTTGGGCGCTTGCCTTCCCTGACAGCAAGCCGCAGGAGAAAGGTAAGCAGGATACACCACATGGTGAAGGGCAAGCAGGCAGCGGCTCTGCGGCAAGGCCGGAGTTGGGGAATGGTGCATTTCCATGGAATGGGACAGGTGGGCGGAGCCTCCAGCTGCCATTGCTACGAGTTTTCCGAACCACCGGCCATCATCGCTACCTACTCGCCCAAGCCAGTCCGAACCAGGAGCACTTCACCCCTGTGCAAGCTCCTTTAGAACTCTGGGATGTAATCTGTCAGGTCCTGGTGATTTATATTCATCAAGATCAGAAAGGTGTTTTTTTACTATTTTGTTGCTTATTTTAATTTTTATTTCTAGTCTGACTTCTACGGTTATGTTTTTGGTAGGTTGAGCAAGTTTCTTTTTGCGTGAAGACAGATGCAAAGAATGAGTTAAGCAGCTCTGCTTTCTCTCTACTGCTTGTTACTTCCTTGCCATCTTCCTCTTTAGTGGACTGGCTCTTGTGCTCTTTTTCTTGTTATTTATATGTTGAAAGAAATTTTTTAAAAATTATCTTTGAATTTTGTTGCAAGTTTTTGTTCATTCTGGGTCTTTGCTTTCCTGACTTCATCTTTGCAGATTCTGGCTATCTGCTGATATTCTGTCTTAGTTATGTGTCCCTCCCTCTTTCTATTTTTGAACTTATCCTTTTTGTCTTTCAGTTTATTAGAGAGATCTTTGTGTAACCATGCTGGTTTCTCCTTGGATTTCTTATTTGCTTTTTCAGTGATATTGTGCTGGACAGAGTTTCTATGGATCGTATTTTTCAGTGTTTCCCAAGGTTCTTGAGTTGTTTTCCCCTTTAGGGTTTTCATCCAAAGAATTTTTCTCAATCTCTCTCCGAGTTTGTTAAAATCAGCTATTTTAAAATTTAAGACTCTGGTATAGTTATGTTCTATTGCTTGTGTTTGAATTATATTGAATCCCAATATGACATGGTCACTCTTACTCAAGGTCCCTGTAATTTCAATTCCCTCTATGACTTCTTCTCTGTTAGTAGAATTAAGTCAAGTATGGCTGGCCCTCTAGTTCCTCCTCTACATTTTAGACCAGGGGTATCAAACTTGATTTCATTGAGGGCCACATCAAGCTTGTGTTTGACCTTGGGGGGCTGGGGTGAGCATGGCCAGCTCGATGTTACACGTGTTGGGTGTGCCTGTGGTGGCCCAAGCACTCTGCCATTGAAAATAGAGTCTTGAGCTTTGTTTCCAGCTGTGACAGTCTCCTGCAACCCTGCTGCCATCCCGAGTTCCATTTTCACTGGCTGAAACACCATATGGATTGGTCCTTTGCTGTTTCCAGGATGGCCAGATCTAAGCACCCTGGGAGCTGGATCTGGCCCCCAGGCCTTGAGTTTGACATGCCTGTTGTAGACCACAAAGTTGCCAGCTAGATTGGTCAGGAATCTGTTCAATCTCTCACTTGATGCAGAATTAGTCTTCCAGTTGTCAGGGTAATTAAAGTCCTGCATTACTATCGTAGTGTGTTTCCTACATATATTTGTTAATTGGTTAGCAAAAAGTGTGTCTAGCTTTTCTCCTTGGTTGAATGTCCTGTAGAATACACCTATGGCAATGTTGTTCCTTTTTTTCTTTTATATTGACCCATATACATTCTTGGAGGTTTTCCTCTTTGGTTTCACGCATTTCTGTAGCAATATAGTAGTCTTTTACATATAATGCAATTCCACCTCCTCTTTCATGGGGTCTGGGTTTTTTTTAAGACACTTTGTATTCTTTTATCAGTACATTCCAGTTATGGGTTTCATCCCACCAAGTTTCAGTAATTGCAACTATATCATATCTTCCCCTTATGTATTAATAATTAAAGTTCACCCTGTTTTTTCCCAAAACTTTGAGCATTTGTATATAAGCATTTGAGATCTTTATATCTGACTCTAGATATTCTTCATAGATATAAAGAGATTACTGCTATTTCGGAAAAATAAGATAAATCTAGGCAAAATATTAAAGTGCAAATATACCACACTGACAATAAAAGTGTGTAATTTCCCCAGTTGTAAAAGTGGAATCATTAGAAATATGGAACAAAAATAAAACTGATATCTTTGAGTTGTGGTAAAAATTGCTGGAAGAATACTTTGGATTGTAAAAAAGCCCAGTAATTCAATGTTAGATAAAGTTAAACCTGGATGCTCACTGAATCACTAATATATATGTTAAAGCTTAAGATATTTTGGATAAATAATTTTAAGATTAAGTGTAGACAATATTCCATTACTTGGAAAAACTGAAAAAGATCTACAAAATGTAAGATGATTACATAATTATCATCAACGACACACATGCATAAACTTGTAAGAAAGTTACTTACAAAAAATCCAGATGAGACTAAGTGCATCAGACTGTAAAAAATTGGATGCAACTGAACTACTGAATAAATTGCTTTTGCATTCTGAATTTAGTGGCAGATTGCAATTTTTATATTGGCTAAGTAAAAAATCAGAAATTGGAATTTAGATAAAGAAGAAGGTAAAGAAAACCATAGCCTTGCCCTCTATCAAACACGTAGATTTTTATATATCGGAAGATAAAATAGAAAATTGGAAAATAAATAGTATTCCTATATACACTCCTATTATTACTTCTTTGTAAAAAAGAAAGATTTATTTAAGGCCTTAATAGTAGTATAAAGGCCTTAATAGTAGTATAAAGGCCTTAATAGTAGTCTTAAAATTCAGTAGTCTCAAAATTCAGTCTTAAAATTCAGCTATAAGGAATATGAGTTGTGTTCTAAATAGCAGGAGGAGAAAAAAACAGAAGTGGCAAAAACAATGAAAAATATTCTGAAAATATTATGCATGTTCAACTATTGTATTCCTTGTATTTTTCTGTTTAATATTATGTATTATTTTGGCTCAAGAATCCATTTAATTCCAAACTAAAAAAGATAACACTTATGACAGCGTGTCCACATAATATCACAGACCAAGCTTCTATTCCTCCCTTTGTGCACACAACACACATTAAAAGGGGGTAAGGCTTTGATTGCATGGTTGTGTTCATCATTTTAAAACCAATGATCTAATTGTAAATGCCCCTGGTTAAGAGCCTACTTAGAATTAGAATAATCCAAAATGTTGAAGCCTTCTTACATTTGCATACTGTGGCAAAAGTATCACTGGTGATCCTTTCATAGTTTACATATTAATACTTACTTGATTCCACAGTATGGCTTTTGTAATATTTTATTAATCAGAACTCAATCAAGTAATATTTATTTTATTCATTTATATCCCACCTTTTATTATTTTTATAAATAACTCAAAGCACAAAATTATCCAATATACCTTCCTATTTTCCCCTCAACAACAACTCTGTGGTGTAAGCTGGACTCAGAGAGTGTGATTAACCCAAGGTCACCCAGCTGGCTTTCATGGCTAAGGTAGAACTACAACTCACAGTATCTGGTTTCTATCCTGGTGCCCTAGTGTTTTCCTTTTTCTGTTTTGTGACATGCTCATGCTAAAAAACAATTAACTCAAAAGACATGTGGGTTAGATAGCATCACCACTAGATGCATTCATAACTGGCTGACCAACCACACTCAATATGTAGTTCTCAATGGAATTAATTCTACATGGAGGCAAGTATGCACGGGGTACTCCAAGGCTCTGTGTTAGGTCCAGTACTCTTCAGCTCTTCATCAATGATTTAGATTAAAGGATAGATCGGGAAAGTCATCAAATTTGCAGATGACATCAAGCTAGCAGGCATAGTCAACGCTCCAGAAAATAGGCTCAAGATACAGAAGGATCTTGACACACATGAACACTGGACCCTATTTAACAAAATGAAATTCAATGGTGAGAAAAGAAGGCTCTACATTTAGACAAGAAAAACCAAATGTACAGGTATAGAAGAATATGTGGTACCTAGCTCAATAGTAGTAACCGCAAGAAGGATCTTGGGAGTCCTAGCAATCACTTAACTATGAGCCAGCAGTGTGCTGCAGTTGCCAAAAGAGCCAACACAAAAAAGCTGCATTTAACAGAGAGACAGAATCAAGATCACGTGAAATGTTAGTACCATTTTATAATGCCTTGGTAAGAGCATACTTGGAATATTGCATCCAGCTTGGTCGCCATGTTATAAAAAATGGTGTTTGAGACTAGAAACAGTGCAAGAGAGCAACAAAGATGATTAGAGGACTGGAAGCTAAAACATTATGAAGAACAGTTGCAGGAATTGGGTATGTCTAGTTTAATAAAAAGAAGGATTAGATGTGACATGGTAACAGTGTTCTAATAGTTAAGGGGCTGCCATAAAGAAGAAGGGTTCAATCTATTTTCCAAAGTATCTGAAGGCAAAATAAGAATTAATGGATGGAAACTAATCAAGGAGAGAATCAACCTAGAACTAAGGACAAATTTCCTGACAGAACAATTAATCAGCGGAGTGACTTGCCTTCAGAAGTTGTGGGTATCCAACACTAGAGGATTTTAAGAAGAGCTCAGACAACCATTTGTCTGAAATGGTGTAGGGTTTCCTGCTTGAGCAGGAGGTTGCAGTAGAATACCTCCAAGGTCCCTTCCAACTCATTAGTCTGACTATTATTTATTTCCTCTTTAAAAGCAGCTATTTCACATTACTTAAAACATAGTATCTAAATATGCTACCACATTTATGAAAAAGGCCCAATTTTCTGATATCTTTCTCAAGATGTATACCTGTGTGAGTATAAAAGGGATATTTTCACTTTCTAAAAAAGATTTTGCTAGTATATTCTTATGAATGATTGTATGCTTAATTTGTACTCTTTCTTCCTTTAGTATTTGATATTTACAAAACAATGTTTCCATAGATAAACCTTTGCAAAACCGTGTTAATCAAGAGAAAAGATTTTTTTTAAAAAAAATGGGATTGCATTTTAAAAATGCAAATAACTGCTCTCAAAATATTGCAATTTGGATTGAATTGAAATCCATAGAAAAAATAATCAAACTTTAATTTCCCTAGCATAAATTTACTTATAAAAGGTATGCAATGTTTGCTTCAGGGTATCAAATCTGCAATAAAATCTAATCATCCACTACAAGAACAAAACAGTACGTATCAGTGAATGATCTACTCAAAGTATCTTTTAATTCTGAAGCAGTGAATATGTAGCTATTTTCCTCGAAATTTCTTTTGAAAAAAAGAAAAGCAGATTTAGACAAATGATTGTTACTCTATATTGAATAAGTATATACTGACAGAATCACATTACACTTGGTTTTTCTTTTTTAAATTCTGGGGGGAAATGTTTCATATAACAAAAATCATATTTTTGTTAAATGTATCCATCTCCAACATAATAATTATAACAGAAGGTGAAAACAGCTTGCATTTACCAAGTGATAGCCTCTTGCCATATTCAATTACAGTACATCAAGCCATGAAAAGTCTTGTAGAAACGTCCCATAAAATGTCCATTGTATTAATAATCTAGCCAAGCAAGGCTGAAAAGAAAGACTTTCAATAATAAAATCAAATATCTTATGACATTATCTGTGTTTACTGTGCAATAAATTACTGTTAGTAAAGGATTATTAGTATTCAGCCACAGAAAATATCCTACCAGAAAACAAATCAGTAGGTAAATCAAATAAGTATCTTTGATTGATTGAACAGCACACTATTATTGAACTAGATGTTGTTAACAATTGGCAATGCCTATGGTGTCACGTGGTTGGTAGGGGAGGATCATATGACTTCATACCTGTCTACTATTAAAAGAGGTAATGTCTCCTTCAAACTGAGCTAACCTCCTAGTGAATTATTTGATATGCTTTTCTTAGCCTTAGAAATGGTTTGCCATAGCCTTCTTCAATTTCTAGGCAACCCTAGTGCGTTAGGCTAGATTAAGAAGTCTCCCATCTCCTTGTTGGAGCCCAGAAGAGCAGATATCATAGTAATGTATTTGAACATTGATATATCTGAGGAAACAGAACAGGTATACACAGCTTTTTCCTCTATAAACTTTCTCTTCAGGTTTGTTTTCTTTTACAAAGGTTTTGTAAAAACCTTATAGCAACAACTGAGCTATATTATACAATCTACTCATTTCTTTGTGCTTTTAATCAGGCTGTACACCAACCCGAGTCCTTCGGGAGAGGGCGGTATAGAAATATTATTATTATTATTATTATTATTATTATTATTATATTATTTTCTTTTCAATTATACATAAACTCATTATTTCAGCAACACAATATTTCCTAGAGTAATAAAAGTGTTGTTACACTTACTTTTTAAAGTTAAAGTTATAATAGTTATATATAATTACTTTTAAATTTATAATAATTACTTTTCAGAGAGATCCAAAATGATCTAAGATATCCTCAAATCCTTGATTTATAAGAGGCTCAGCTTAAACACAATGGCAAATTCTTTTTATTTTGCTTGTTATTGTTTAACTATTTTGAATGAGGATCTTTGCTAAATTTTACCTTCTACCCATCCCTGTGGGAAACAATCAGGAAATTATTATTATTTTTAATAATTTAATATTATTCTGCTGTGCATAAACATGGAAATATGGTACCTGGGTTAATTCATTAATGAATTGATGGCTTAGCAGTCTATATGTATTTACATAAAAACTGTTACACAGTAGGGTCATAAATGCTATGAAACAATTGAGAAGTAGTGCTTTGTAACCCACACAAGCATAGTATCTCTTTGTCATTAAAGCAGCCCCCTTCTATTTCTGAAAAAAGAGGGGTGGCTTTAATGAAAATTAGAGCTGTACTATCCTCATATAAAATTCAAACTATGTTTTGTAAATCATTTTGGAAACATGCATGGTTTATCACACATGAACTTCTGCAGCTTAGTCCCTCACCAATGTATCAGGTTACAATTTTCATAATTTTCAGCTCCTTTGTAGTCTAACTCATATGGAGGGCATCAGCCTCAGGAATACTGACTGACCTTGCACACAGAATTTTGAAAGTAGTACAAGGAGGAACTTGTTTGAAAAAATAAAACTACGTACTCAGTTTTCACCATTAAATAAGGACCCTGCCCCCCTTTTCTGGCAGGGTCCTTATTTTCTATCTCAAGTAAAGATCATAAGAAGTCATAAGTTAAGAGTTTTAGTTTGACATATAGGTTTATAGTCCAACCCACAATGAAATGTTTATTTAGTACAGGTGAATAACAATGACAGAGAAGGAAATGAAGGAAGAGACTGCTTTCGTGGGTTGCAAAAGAGGAAACTTCAGTGCTTCCACAAGGAATAATATCCATCTTTAATTAAGCACTATGTAATCATTCACAAAATTCAAAAAGAGAAATAGGATATGTAGATTATTTACCCCCAGCAACTTCAATTACTTTTTTTTTACTTCACTAAATATTGTACACAAGTGCAAAGGTGAACTTTCTTCCCAGTGGCAATCCAGTCCAACAACTGTGTGATGGCTGATGAATTAACTTTAAATGTTATTTTGAATTAATTAATGAGGCTATGGGGGTTATTAACTCTAGCAATGCCTGTCAACGTTTAGTCACCTGAATGGGAGGTACTAAGTATTTACAAAACAGTAAAGCTAAGCTTTAATACATTAATTACTTTTAATCACTGGGACTTGTGAATATTAACTATAATAAAAACACCTCTAAATACAAACATTAAGGCACAGCCAACGTTTGCCACTAAAAGGTCTGGTTCTTGATTGCATTGTCCATGCCCTTTTTGTAATTCCCCAAATCACCAATACGAAGCAGTGACCAAGCAGTTTTAAGACCCACATTTAAAGGTTCGCTGGCAATCCCTTCCTTACAGGCGATTGCTAGTTCTAAATTAAAGACATTCAGCCAGTGGCAACATCCTCGCAAGTTGTCCTGTTAAGGTACACCGCAGCCATCACCATTTCATTTCTCATCCCTTCCCCCCACTACCACACGGAATCCTTTGTATACTCAATTGTTCACTCAGTGTCAATTGGTAGCATAATCCTATTCTCCGGGCGGATCACATCAACAACTACTATAACAAAACCCCCTAAGAAAGACGCTTCGTCCAGGAGCACCTCTTCCGCTTCGACCAGGTACGCACCAACGGCACATACGTTCTTGCCCTTACCTTAGTGATGATCAGAGGTTCTCCATGTTCTCTGCCTCCTTTTAACGTAAATCCCCAAGGAGCTCCGCCACTTAATTGTACTTCCACCAGCTTGTACGGATCAACTCCTCTCTGCTCTCCTGTCGCCAGCTGGTGGGGGTGTCCTTGATCCATAAATACTGCCGGATTCAGCCTCGGATCTTTGTCAGAACTTCTTTCCTGTCCGCCTCTGAAGTCCATATTTTCCGTAGTCTCTCCGAGAGACTCTCTCGAAACTACCCCACCTCCAGTTTCTTCCTAGTTTGATCCCACGCGCCGCTGACCTAGGAACCACATACCTCCCAGTAGTTTTTCAGGCTGCTCCCAGATGGGAAGGGAGGGGGATTGTAAACCCCTTCCACACCCTGGCTCCTCCTCCTCCTCTTCCAGAGTTCAGGCTTTTTCTTTCTTTCTTTCTTTCTTTCTTTGAAAGAGAAGCCCAAATCAGCTAAAGGGGGGGGGGGACAGCGAGCGAGCAAGCGACCCCAGGAAATTAGATTCGCTTGGCTGGACTACGTACAGTTCCCTCAAAGCATAAAGTATTTATTCGCGCTTTCATGGCTGTTGGCTTAGTTGCTTTGCGCGCGCCTGTTAATATATTCACGGAAACAAACCGCGGCAGTTTCCCCCAAGGGAAATGCGGGACAGCAGAGCCCGAAGAGAAACCAAGGAAGTCACTAAGGGCATTTTCCACTTTCTCCTGAAGGTGATACGAGCTTCCGTTTCGGATGGGAAAAGGGGGGGGGGCTCTTCCCAACAGGAAAAGGGGTTTTAAAAAAAGGGGGGGGGAATCTCGACCTGGATAATCGTCCTTCCCAAAGGAGCCGAGGAAGACAGCAGCGAAAAGTTTTCTCCAACATTTAGGGGAAAGTCGCGAGCGGCATCGCCCTCACAACGGAAATAATGCCTTTCCACTGGGGATCGTGGCCACCTTTCAGAAAACTTCTCCTTTGAGCGCAGTTTTGCGCCCGGTATTCTTGGAAACCGTCCCGTTGGAGCCAGAGGGGTTTTATACGAGGAAAGGAACTGCAAACAGTAAACGTGAAGGTCCCAAGGCGCCGAGGAAAGGAGAGGCTGAGCCACGGCAACGGAAAAAAAAGGGGGGGAGGGGAACCCTCCCTTTTCCCCTTCCAGGTTTTCTTAAAAAGCAGGCAGCGCCAACTCCTTCCGGCTCCTTGGCCGCTGGGTTTCACAGGGGCCTTTTCCCCTCCCGCTGCTTTGCCGAGGAGGACAACAGGCGCCTTCTCCGGCTGGCTAAAAGAGGCTTTTGTGTCGGAGGGCGCCGCGCTCAGCGGCCTTCCAAGAGGCCCCGCGGGGTGGGCGTTTCAGCGGCCCAGAGGAAGGCAAGAACCGCCGCCTCCAGGATCTCACAGCACGAAAAAGTTCCGGCATTTTCTTTGCGGGGGGTAGAGAGGCGTGCGCTACCGAGCTACCTGCGAAATGCCTTGGAGGCGGCATTTTTATTGTCAGGGGGCCCCTAGCGGCGGCTGTGGGAAAAAACTGCAGAGAGCAGCGTCGCCTTCGACTCGATTAAAGCGCTGCAGCCGTCTAGACAGCCTAGTCGAAATCCGAGGACTAAAGGCGACAATCCTTACTCTAGTGCAGGCGGTCTCCAAGCTGAGCAACTTTTACGACGTATGGACTCCAGCTACCAGAATTCACCAGCCAGCATGATATCTTAACCAACTAGCCCAGGAGTGTCAAACTGCGGGTGAATTCACTTGCAGGGTGCTTAGAACTGGCCCACTGGGTCACCCTGCAAACAGCAAAGGATTGACCCACAGTGCTTCTGCCAGTGAAAACTTGGCCTCCTGCAACCCTCTGGCAGCTAAATCAGAGCTCTGGAGGCTGCAATGGCCTCCTGCAACCCTCTGCCAGCTAAAATGGAGCTCTGCGTGCGGTCCTCCCAAGCTCCATTTTCGCTGGCCATTGCAGCCTCCCAAGCTCTGTTTTCACTGACAGAGCACTCAGGTCACCACAGGCACCCCCAGCACAAGTGACGTTGAGTTGGCCATGCCTACTCTGGCCACGCCCACCTGGCCCCAAGGTCAAACACAACCCTGATGCAGCCCTCAATGAAATCGAGTTTGTCACCTGATTTAGTCTAGTACTTAAAAACTATGAGTCAGTGAGTTCTAGCCCCACCTTAGACATGAAAGCCATCTGGGTGACTTTCAGCCAGTCACTGTGTCTCAGCCCAACCCATAATACAAGGTTGTTGGGAAAATGGGAGGAAGAAGGAACATTGTGAGTGTTCACCGCCTTGAGTTATTTATAAAAATAATAAAAGTGGAATAAAATGTGTATCTTTCTTAAAACCTATCTATTACATTGACAGCACAAAGTTGTTGTACTGATTAAAGTATCAGGCTAGAAACTGAGATTGTGAGCTCTAGTCTTATCTTGCCACAAAGGCAGCTGGGGAATCTTGGACCAGTCATTCTCTTAACCCTAGGAAGAAAGCAATGGCAAATCATTTCCAAAATCTTACCAGAGAAACTGCAGAGATTTACCAAGACTGACTTAAAGGCTTTAAAATGTTACATTACCTTTCCCTTTGTTCAATTAATGCTCAATAGGTAGAAACTTACTGTTTTACAATGAGGGCAAATTCACACAGCATCTCTGCCCTGCTCTTTGTGGGATCTTCTATGGTGGTGCACTGCAAACTATTGCCATTCAGGAATGCACATTGTGTGTTGTGCTTTAGGATCTGGAATCCAACAAAAGGATGTGCCAAGACTCCAAGTAGAAAATGCAGGGCTACCAGGTATGCGGTATACATATCAACACTGTACATAGATGCCCATCCCCTCCTGCTTGCAGCCACTCAATGCCATGCATATGAATAATGTCTGACTCTGGCCATCACTAGACACCAGCTACTCCATTATGACATCTGTTGACTTGGTCTTTGTCATGCAATTGTCATAGTGACATTGTTCAGCACAGCTGAAGCAACATGTACCATACAAAATCACAAATGTCTTTGAGTTGTCTGATAACTCATTCTTCCCGTTCTGTCAATACCGTAATACCAGGATTGCTTTGCAGTTGCCGTTCCATACAAATCAAGGAGTCCCATTGTCATCTGCTTCCACTGCTATTCCATACAGTAAGTGCTAAAAATAATTGGAATGGATGCTGACTCTCAACAGAGAACCAATTTCTGATGGGGTTGCTGCAGCTACATATTGCTGGATACCACTATTAATAAGTGACTGGACTTGACTGGAGAACAATTGCTCTTCTGTAATTGCTGTGATAACTAGAACAAAAGTCCAGGATCTCCACACTCTAAAGATGGCAATTCACAGGGCCCAATTTTGTGGTGAGCTCATGTGCATGGGAGTTAGAAGAGAAATCCATCAGAAGTACCATTAACAAAATGGTGGAGTGAATTTCATTGAATAGAATAGAACAGATTTTTTTCTGAGGTGGTTATGGGACAGAGGAATGAGGAAATATGAAAGGCTGGGATTTATATTATGAAACATTTTTTTTCTTTGCTGTTGCTATTTGTGCTAGATGTCAATGTATGTTGCACTGTGAAAGATGGTCTTCTTAAACTCTTGTCAGCTGTATCTGACAAACCCTAACTCTCTGCTAAAAGAAAGTCTAATGTTACTGTACAATTCATTTGAACCATAAAAACCCATCAGATCCATAGTTAAAGGAAGCATGCATCTGTTTTTCAGTCTTGAAGGTACCAAAACTTTCCAGAAGCAGGTATTAGAGCTCTAAATGAGTCCTTCAAAAATAGAAGCAGGAATGAAATGAATAAAGTTGAACTTTTTTCAGAAAATGTTTAATTTCCTTGTTTTTGAAATGTCATTGGAATCCATTGGAAAACAATTAGAGAAATCATTCTTCACTTTATATTAATTAACCTTTGTTCTTTAGAAAACCTCTGAACAATCTAATCTCAAAGCTGTTGCTGCTAGTTAATATAAATAAAAAAGGGGGCACTTCTGGCTATATTCTCTTTTCATTTAAAACATTATTTTTAATTGCAAGGTTAACTCTTCAAGTCCTTTGACTTCATTTTAGTCTTATAAGGGGACATTACATCACACAACATATTGCCATCATGCTGTCTCCATAGTATCCTGTTTCTTTCTTTTGTAGATACAAAGTGGGAGAGAAATCAAACTCTTCCACTTTCAATTTTTTTAAAAAAAAACTATAGTTCTAAATGTGTAAAATGAATGAACAATTTCAAAGACAGCTATCTTACAGAAATTTAATGTTAAGAGGATGGTGATTATATAAAAGATTTTGTTTTGCTGCCTAATAGACCTTCCTCTCAGTCTAACATAAAGGCATGCATTTTATACACCAAAATAAAATCCTGCTCTGTCAGAAACTTTTAAAAATGTCCCTCCTCGTTTATCATCGCATCAGATTAATTCTGCAATTATTTATTTATTTATTTATTTATTTATTGAATTTCTATACGTCCCTTCTCCCAAAGGACTCAGGGCGGTGAACAGATTAAGATTTCATATACATATAAATATATTTTATAAACAGTAAATAATAAATTGAGTCAACTTGGTGTATCTACTAAGACCTTTGCATAGAATTTTGATGTTTATGCTAGCCCTGCTTGTTGAAATAGAAAGGTCTTCAGGGCACGTCAGAAAGTGCGAAGATCTGGGATTATTCGTATTCCAGGTGGTATTTTGTTCCAAAGCGTAGGTGCCCCCACAGAGAAGGCCTCTCCCTTGGAACCACCAGACGACATTGTTTTAATGATGGTACCATGAGTAGGCCTACTCTGTGAGTGCGTATTGGTTGGTGGGAGGTTATCGGTTGCAGCAGGTGGTCTCGTAAGTACTCAGGTCCTAAGCTATGGAGCACTTTAAAGGTAAGAACCAACATCTTGAAGTGCACTCGGAAGGCCACTGAAAGCTAGTGTAGCTCGCGTAGAAGAGGTGTTACATGCGAGCACCATGTTGCTCCCATAATTATTCGCGCAGCCGCATTCTGGACCAGTTGGAGCTTCCGGGTGCACTTCAAGGGGAGCCCCATGTAGAGAGCATTGCAGTAGTCAAGTCGGGAAATGACGAGGGCTTCAGTGACTGTGCGTAATGAGTCCCGGTCTAGAAAGGGACGCAATTGGCGAATCAGGCGAACCTGATAGAAAGCTCCTCTGGCCTCGGCTGTTATATGATCTTCTAAAGACAGTCGTGCATCCAGGAGGATGCCTAAATTGCGAGCTTTCTCTGTGGGGGTCAATGACTCATCCCCAATAGTTAGTGATGGGACTAACTGGCTGTACCAGGACGCTGGTAGCCACAGCCACTCAGTCTTGGAAGGGTTGAGTCGAAGCCTGTTTCTCCCCATCCAGACCCGTACGGCCTCAAGGCACCAGGACATCACTTCAAGGGCATCATTGGGGTGGTTCGTGGTGGAGATGTACAGCTGAGTGTCATCAGCGTACAGATGACATCACACCCCAAAACCATGGGTGATCTCCCCCAACGGCCCTCCAGAGATCATCAACCAATGCGACCAATGCTGTTTCTGTGCTGTATCCAGGCCTGAAGCCGGACTGGAACGAGTCTAGATAGACAGCTTCATCCAGGTACTGTGGGAGCTGTTGTGCCACCACACTTTCGACAACCTTTGCTAAAAAGCGAAGGTTGGAGACTGGACGGTAGTTTGCTAAAACAGCCGGATCCAGAGAGGGCTTCTTAAGGAGAGGTCTCACTACCGCCTCTTTCAAGGTGGGAGGTAAGAATCCCTCGCTCAGAGAAGCGTTAATAATTCTCTGGAGCCAGCTACATGTAACCTCCCGGGTAGCCAGCACTAGCCAGGAAGGGCACGGGTCCAATAAACATGTGGTCGCATTCAGCTTCCCCAGTAACCTGTCCACGTCCTCAGGAGTCACAGTATCAAACTCATCCCAGATAATGTTCTCAAGATCTGCCCTCATCATTTCATCCGAATTAACCCAGTTAGAGTCCAAGCCTTCCCGAATCTGAGCGATTTTATCTTGCAGATATTGTGCAAAATCCTCAGCTCGTCCTTGCAGAGGATCTTCCCGGGCTCTCAGCTGGAGTAGAGAGCGGGTAACCCTAAACAAGGCGGCTGGGCGATTATCTGCCGATGCAATAAGAGCGGAAAAACAGTTACATTTTGCCGCTTTTATCGCCACTAAGTAGGTCTTAATGTAAGATCTCACTAGTGTTCGGTCGGATTCAGAATGGCTGGTCCTCCACCTGTTCTCTAGGCGTCTTTTCCAGCGTTTCATCCCCCTCAGCTCATCAGAGAACCAAGGAGCTGGGTAGGTTCGACACCGAGTCAGAGGCCGCAAAGGCACGACCGCAAAGGTCTAAAGCACCAGCGGCCATCCTATCCCAGGTCTTCAGCCGAGTCATGAGCCAAGGTCTCAGGAAATGGCCCAAGCTCCATACGGAACCTATCAGGATCCATCAGGTGCCTGGGGCGGAACCATTTAATTGATTCCGCCTCCCTGCGGTGGGTTGTAGTGCTCAGAAGGTCAAGCCTAAGGAGAGAATGGTCTGACCATGACAAGGGTTCGATGACTATATCCCCTATATCTAGACCATTCAGCCACTGGTCAGAGATAAAGATCAAATCCAGAGTGTGTCCCCCCGTGTGAGTAGGGCCATTAACTAATTGGGTCAGGTCCATGGCTGTCATGGAAGCCATAAACTCCCGAGCCCCTTCAGACGTTTCACCAATGGATGGCAGGTTGAAATCTCCCATAACCAGTAGCTTAGGAGTCTCAACTGCCACCTCGGCTATTACGTTGAGGAGCTCAGGCAGGGCTGCTGATACGTGGCAGGGAGCCAGGTATGCAATCAACAGGCCCATCTGTAACCCATAACCCCACTTCACGAGGAGGGACTCACATCCGGTTGTCTGAGGGACAGTGACTTCCCTAGGGTCAAGACCTTCCTTTATAATGACCGCCACACCTCCACCCCTGCCTCGAGTTCTTGGCTGATGGAATGCGCATAAACCTGGTGGGCACATTTCTACGAGGGGGACCCCCCCCTTCATTGCCCAACCAGGTCTCTGTAATACCTGCCAGGTCCGCTTTCCCCTCTTGAATTAGGTCACAAATGAGGGGGGCTTTGTTAGCCACAGACCTGGCGTTGCATAACATCAGCCTAAGACTCAGGCTCAGAGACCTTGAGCAACCCAAGGAACGAGAAGAGCTTTGGAGGTCGGAGCACGCCACCGCTTGAAGATAGTGGGTGCGTACCCCCCTGACGTGATGTGGCCTCCTGCTCCCACCATGTCTGCCCCTCCCAACCAAAACCTTGATGGAACAGCCCATTTCCATGCCAGTATTAAGTCTGCCTATTCCCAGTTTCGAGTTTCCTATGATGTAATTTTGTGTTGACTTTGGCTTCACTTTTGGAAAATTATTTACTAATCCCTCCCTCTGTGGATTGCCCCCCAAATCCACATGATCCACCCTGTTTATGCCCACCCCCCTTTCAGAAGCCATTAAAATCTTGGTTAGAAAATTAGATAAGAAAGCCCTTAATCCCCTCTTAGCACCATGCCACCTCTCGGGATTCCAAAATCCGTCATCAAGGTAGGCCCTCGATAATGTGGAGGGTCAAATTTGCGAGAGGGGGGAGTCTCGCAATGCCAAGAGTTCGGTCGCCAAATACATCTAGTAAGTCAGATGGGTACAGCATTTGGGTCTGGTCCAATAGTCTGATGTAAGAGTCTTGAGGCAGTCGAGTAATAAATTCAGTGTGGGTAAGAAACTGGTCTCCCTTGCCCTCTCACAGCAGGGGGAAGGAGTTTAGTGCAATCTCAGGATAAGCAGAGGATAACAATCTAGTCATCCTCTAACAGCGGCTCATTCTGAATAAGATGGTCATAATAAGTTTGTTGTTCTGCCTGCTCAATGATGTCAGTAATTCGAAACTCCCTCAGCATCCACATTAGTAGCTGCCCAGACAACGTATGACAAGAGGGTGGCTCAGTTGGAAATAAAGCCAAACAGTGAAGGTAGAATGATAATAGCTCCATGGGGGTGGGGGGTAGATGTATATATAAAGAGGGAAGGTTGTCTAGGTGGTGAAAGTATAGTCTGGAGGCAGCGAGGTCAGTGTCAAAATCAAGGTGGTAATGTATAAGCTGGAGGTGGCTGGGTTAGGGACTAGCTGAGGCAAAGAATTGAGAAAGGTGGGGGAGGCCTCCAAGGTGACCAGGTAGATAGTCTTTTGTCAACTCTGGCCTCTCCTACTCTCAGCATATTGAATAGTCCTTTGCATATATTGCCAGGCTCCAGATTTTAAATTATAATGATGTCTTCCAATTCCAGCAAGGGTCTAAACACCTTGCATGATTCAGGGCACTCAAGGCACTCCAGGTGTCAATAGTTTTTAGATTCCCTCTGATGACGTTGCAAGCTGTCACTGGCCTTAGCTCAGGCCTCTCAAAGAGGCAGTCATTCAGGTTCAGGTTTCCCTGAACTTGAAGAGATAGTCATTCAGCTTCAGGTTTTCCAGCAAGTCCCCAAACCAATTCGGAGCCCCCAGGGTGTTTAGGGCTCGACAGGGACTGCCATGGTGCCGTTCGTCGCCGCCGCCTGCTGCCATTGTCGTTCCAACTGCTGTTGCTTTAAGAATGGAGGAACTGATGTAACTGCCAGACGGAACTGCTAGAGTTAGCCTCCCATGGTGCCTTCACATGCCAATATATGCCCAGCTCCGATGATCCAGAGGGTGAGAGAAACCTCGTTGAGCTGGGAAAAGGCTCCCCTAGTTGATGCTGGGGCTGAAGGAGTTAAATCAGCCCCAGTGGACCTCCAAACGACCCAAAGCCGCCCCATCATCAGACAGAGATTAGGCGAGAGCTGCCATCTTGGCGCATGCGCAGAGTTCTCTTAGTTAGTTACATGTTTATTTGGAAATGAAGAATTTATTTATGTATGTGGCTATGAGGCCTTATATATTCAAACAAAGACAATCCCACTCGGTGAAAGCAGTAAAATAGAATTTGTGAGCCATTTACTTATTTAAGATGAAAGTGTGGCCAAATCCATGGCTTGTAAATGAACTTGAAGAGAGAAATCATGTCAAAATTATTCAAAAGCTTTGCCAATAAAAATAGAAAATAATGAACTGAAGAATGTTGACAACTTACTGGTACATCTATGCCACTAAAAAGATGATCATAGACAGTAATGTCTCAACTAAGCTAGCTTGAAGAGCATTTCAGAATATCACAACCTACTTCAGGAATGTAATACTTTAATTAGTGTATAATATGTATGCTAACACAAGCTTTCACAACTTGGATATTAAACGCAAAAGCAGTACAGAAGTAGAAAAGTATACATATGCTTAATGTGACAAGAGAAAAAATGAATCCACCAATAGTCAAGGATATATATTGTGATTAAGTGAGTAGCCTCACAGAAATGATAATGGATTGACCTCATTATACAACAACAGAGCAGTGTTGGACAACAACAATCCTTGGTTGGATACATGACCTTGAAAGACCCAGAACACACGGAAATAAATGCTGGGAAAATAATGTGACTCAATTCAAAGGTATTAACTGGAAACAATTTGCAGTCAGCTAAAGAGGACTTAATCCTGCAATAGATTGATTTGAACTGATAATCATGATACTGATTTGTGTAGAAATAAGTCTTATCAACTAAAATGAATTTCATTACATATCATTGAATGTACTCTTAAGATGAAAATGAATACAAAGAACAGACTGAGCAGATAATTAAAAAGAAATTCACAAATACTAGGATAAATTCTTGCCTTTAGTTCTATTTTTTTTTTTTAAAGAAGACAAACTTCTTTAAAAAGGACAAAACTATGCAGTCTACTAACTTGAATCTAGTGCTATGTCTTTCAAGCTTGACAACTTTAAAATGAGTGGACCAACTCCCAGAATTCCCTTGCCAGCATACAGACTAGAGAATTCTGGGAGTTGAAGCCACAGAATTTAAATTTGCCAAGTTTGAAAAATACTAGTCTAGTGAAAGGTTAGCCTAGGCTGCAAAAGCCTGGTAGATATCGCTAGCCAACTGCAATGACACAGAAAGCTCTACATCACAGATGTCAAACTTGTTTGCGTCACATGACATATTGTGATGTATCACAACATTTTTTGCCTTTGCAGAGCCAGAGTGGGCGTGGCCTGCGTGTGACGCATCTGGCCCGTGGGCTGCCAGTTTACATCATTGTCATTATCTAGTTTTCATATGGATTACTGGATTACCTAATGGATTATTAAGTGCGGTATGATAGTGCAAAGTGGAAATTCAAGATGCAGTTGATGGAGGGATGCTCAAAGCAGTAACTAGTGGGTCCCGGGGTCAGATGATGTGATCTCAAGTCTCAAACCTTTTAAGTTCTTCAGAAGTGCTGAACTACCAGCCAACTTTGGAAAAGTTGTTTTAGGGCAATCAGGATTTCAGGAAACAGATCTCCCAACTGTAACAAAAACCAAGTGAAGGAAAGAGGATCGATGCTATAGCGAGTGACACTAACAACCAGGAATCATTGATGAGAAACGGTAATCCTCTAGCCCCAATTTACGAAATACGTAGGTTGATCCTTTTGAAGGGATTGCTTCTTTTCAGATGGCGCCTCTTCAGAGCTTCGCTTTCTCTCTGAAGCCCCCCCTCCCCCTCCAAGAGGGCACACGGTCCTGCAAGAAGCAATGCTGTTTGAGTGAAGCCCTGCCAACGCCTCGGAGCAAAGAGAAGGGAAGACACGCGCTTCGGATCTCTTGCTCCCCCCGTTTCGCTGCCCTACTAGGATTTCCGCCTGGTGGGAGTAAAAAAAAAAACCGGAGCCGGGAATGGGAGCTCCGGGGGCTTTGGTCGCCACTTCGCCACATGATCCGGCCATCGCGTGACCCCAACTCTAAGCTGCAGGAAGAATAGGACAGAAAGCCTGCAAGAGCTTCCTAGGAGCGAGCGAAGGCGTGCCACCCCGACCCTCTAGTCTCCCAAAAGCTTGCCATGGCCTCTCCGAGGCTGGAAACTTTCTGTTGCCCCAACCGGGACGTCTCTACGAAGCTTGTGGTGTCTTTCAAGCCGGAGGTCTTTTGCGGGGTCTGCCTTGGCAGCGCCTCTGTTGGGATTCTCTTGAGCGCCCTGCAGCTCCTCCCGAAGAAGGGCCGGGGCTCGCGAGCGATTTCCAAGGCTTCCTCCTCCACAACCATCCTCCTCCTCATCTCCGCCTGTGACATGCTGGGCTCTCTGGGTAAGAAGGTCACTTCTCATGAGATGGGCCGCTATATACATTTGATAATTAATAATTTGATAATTAAATGAGGAGGTTTGGGGGATCCCACCAAAGAGCAGAGAGAGAGAGAGAGAGAGAGAGAGAGAGAGAGAGAGAGGAGCTCTCTCTTAGGTGGCTAGAAGAAAAACAGAGAGTTTTTCTTCCAGCCACCTAAGGACATTTTAAAATAAGACTAAGGTAGATGGAGAAACGTAAGTATTAAGTAACTTTGACAACGCACATCAATAGTTTGGAACCCAACAGAGCTTCTCTAGCATTGCAGCCTGGTTGCTGCTTTGTAACAAGCCCAGTAATTTTAAGCGGACTTGCTCCTAGGTCAGGAAAAATGAAATTTCAGATGTTTTAAGACTGAATCTCTTTTTTCTGCTCATTAACTTTAATGTATCCAGAGGGATTGAAAAGGCTTATCATGGCATTCCATACAGACTGAACAAGCCAAGTTGGCTACAGTTATATTACTGGGAAAGCTGTAAGAAATGACATTATTCTGCCAGCATTTCAGTTAATGGAACTAGTACACCAAACAATACTTGAAATATTAAATTTTAATAGGGAATATTAAAGCAGGAGGTTGGACTAGAAGGCCCAGAAGGTTCCCTTCCAACTTTTGTAATTCATACTATATGTTATCCTAGGAAAATAGTACCAGTAAATTAGCTAAAGAACATAAAGAAAAACAACAGGCCAAAAAAAAAAAGGCAACAATGTCTGGTAGAGTAGGTTGAAATTTATTCCTGGACTTTCTGATATGAGTAAAACATGTTATTTCAAAGCAAGGTATGGTTTGTGATTTGTATTTATGACTTGAATTGAAGTTGCTGTTGCTATCAGTTCATTTTAGCAATATATAAAAAGCCAGCTGTTCTGTTGCCTAATTGGTTTGTCTACTAGTATGTAAGCATTCTTGATCCCCTTTCCACAGACTTAATACACAAGACTCATAATTTGATAAATCTGAAGCCAAATAGAAAAGCCTTCAATGACCAGAATTAAACTTGCTGTTCTAAATGCGGATAGAAAGAAATATCTTTGGGAATTGCTTCTTAATTCACATGAAGTTAGAGTTGGTATGCACTATAACAGAAAGTTGTTTTTTAAAAGATAAATTACTGTTAGGCAGACAAAATAGTAATGAATATTAGTTATTTCACAGTTTAAGCCATAATCTCCAATGAAAGGCTGATTAATGTGTCAAGAGTGACTCAGAATATGATGGAAATTGCTTTATATTTTTTTTCAAACATGTTTATTTAGATACAGTTTTTGCTTTTCTAGTATTTGTAATATAGTTTGCAAAAAAATTCCATTAAAAAAACTCTTTTCCCCTTGTCTCATGCAAGATATTCATGAAAGCAGAATGGGAGGGAGGGAAAGAGAAAGAGAGAGAGAGAGAGAGAGAGAGAGAGAGAGAGAGAGAGAGAGAGAGAGAGAGAGAGAGAGCTCTTATTGACCTATTTATTTTCACTGCCACATTTCTTCTGAAGAATTTGGCTAAAACCATTCAGTTTTTAATCCCTTACATGTCTCAGTTCATGAATGAAATCCATCCTTTCATATCTAAGCATTCACATGACCATAATGAAAATTTGAAAGCTGGGTCTGCAGGCAAACATATGATTTTTCCCAATCCTTCTCCCACAACGCAACCATAGAAGCCAATCCCCATTAATCCAGTCAGTAGTTCTTGCAGTATGCAGTCTTACTGTGACAAAGGTCACTGAGACCTGAGAATGCAGATTATTCATCCTTCTTTCCAGAAAATGGCTAGGATTGACTAGGGAACTGACAAGAGATTCTTATATTGCTGTTCCTTTTGTTATTAGCCAGGCAGGCAGCTGTGGACCAGAAGATGGAAAGTGGAAATGTATGTATGTGAGAGGTGGTAAAACCATAGTACTTCTAATCCTGATTCATACCAAAGATGTACAGTTTCTACATTTTCTATCCCCAATACATACACAGAAGCAAAGTTGCCAGTCACCCAGCTTTTAACTGTCAGGCCAGAGCCTTTACCAAAATACCACTTGAGAATGAAAACACACTCCCATTGCAATAAAAATAGATCTTTACTGAAAGATAAAAGCAAACGGTGTCCTCAACCCTGCCTAACCTCACATAAGAGGAGGGATGAGAAAAAGTAGATAAAAAGAACGTTTCCCAGTCCTTAAGGCCATATCCAGAGTTACATGGGAAATAAGTTTGGAAAGCAGAGCAGCAGAACCAAATCCTTGTCTATCATCTATCTTTCTTCTTGATAGCTGCTGCTTGCAGTGTTGTTGGCTGTTTGTATTTGAGGAGAGAAAGGGGAAAGAGAAAGGCGCTGAAATAAAAACAAAAAGAATATTTGGAATATATATTTTAGAAAATGTTTTCCTTTTTCAAGGGTCCTTGAAAGCAGGAACCAAACATAAAATGGTTTTAGAACATAGCAACATAGATGGAATATAATACTAGTTCTAAAAATGGGCAATTTTGAATGGGAGATTCAAAATAATTCAGAATAGAATAGCTTCAAGTTATAAAAGGAAAAACAATTCATCATAGAAAACTGAATGAAGTCAAATTGTCTTTCTAATACTTTGGGAAACAACGAAACAACATGAATTTTAAAGTGGTCAGAGTCATACCTTATTAATATAGATTTATTCTCTTCCTTATAGGTATAATCTTCCGATCTATCATCTGGTTAGGATTCCCAGACTTTGTGGCAAATATATCTTTAGCGAATCAAACCAATATATGGCCTGCTACATTCTGTGTAGGAAGTGCGGTAGGTATAAATGAAATAAATGAAATTGCTACTAGGTTGCACTGATACCTCTCTCCTTTGAAAAGGTCAGGATAGATTACTTGGGCTGTGTTCTCATTCTTCCCCAGGGGAATATTGGATATAAATTATTCAAAGAAACAGGGATTCTGTTTGCCTATTAGTATAGGAAGAATCATATTTGATATGGGGGCACAATAAATAGATTAATGAAATAACAAGCTTAAAAATGGGTGTGAGCAGTCCTTTGGTTGTAGAGAAAAAAAATAAATGGAATGCTGTATGCAAACTAAACTGGAAATTAGTACTCACAGTACTGTTGCAACTTACATTCCTCCAGGGCATGGACGGTGACTTGGAATGTTGGTGATTGCTCCATTCCAAGCCTTCCTCTTGTGCTGGTCATGTGATCCCAAACAGAGCATTCTATGGCCTGCTCTGCTTAAGCTTCCTAATGCACAAACATATATCCAGACCTATGACCGTTGGTGATAAAAGGATTATAAAGCATTCCGGAAGATGTGCTTCTCATGCTGTTGTTTCATATTTAATATTGGTAAAGTGATTCAGTGTATGAGCTTTATAGTGGAATGGAATAGGTATGTGACATCTCGTGATCCGTTCACATTTTTTTTTATGTGCAAAGGCATGTAAGAGCCAAATCCATATATATCACAACTATAGATAGATAAAAAAAAATGCTAGTGCAATCTTCCCCTAATTAATATCCAGAGCTTGTTCTGGAATCCCATAAACACTGCTACAGTATCTGGGGTTGATGGGTGTGGTAGACTCCAACATATCATGAAAAAGGTTGCAGAAGGATATACTGTATTGCTAATTCAAATAGCCAGAAGAACAGGGAATAAAGAATCATTATTTTTAGACTTCATAGTGGTATATGGAAATCACCTTGGGAGAGAGAAAGAAGAAAGTATCCCCAAAGAGTAAAAGTGACGGATGTGAAGGGTACTTTCAGATTTGCAAGATTTTGCAAATGTAACCTTACAATGACAGAATTAGTACTCATAGTTGGGCTTGTCTGGACAACAACTATGTCAAACAACTATGTATCTTTTTATAGTAAACATGAAAGTAGTGTTAGATTGGTTTGATAGAAAACTCTTCTCCAACCACATTCAGAAGTGATCAGTAACTACTTTATTTCCTGAAGCCATAGAATTTCTCCCAATACAGCTCCTAAGTATTTTGAGCTGTATTTCTGTAGTGTTTCTTAATATGAGCTTTTAAAACTTTTCAGACAAATCTATAGTCAGCTCATGGGTTATAGAACTTGGTAAACATACTAGTTCTCAGATTTTATTTTTTCATTTATGCTAGAAATAATTTTGTGACTTTTGCAAAAATACATTTTTATATAATATAAAACAGGTTATAGTCTAAAGCAGCAAATCCTATGCCCATTTATTTAATAATCATCATTTTGAATGTACTTAACTTCTGCTCTTCATTTAATTTTTTGTTAATGTTTTTAGAGCAGCATTTGCTTTCAGTAACTGGGTTTTTTAAAGTTGAATTTCATTTTTTTTCTTTGAGGAAAATGTTTGACTTTCAGTATTGTATGCAGCATGATTAAATTATAACTTTCTGCAAGTAAGTTGTATAGTTTATGTTTGGCAATAGTGACTAAAAAGGTATAAGACAAAAGTAACTTAAGTAAAAGTAAACAATTGGAGGAATTGAAGAAGAAGTCCAATAGAAATAAAGTTTCGGACCAGTCTAATATGCAGTGAAAATTCAGTCCCCATGGCAAAAATGCTATTCTTGTAAACACTATTAAGAACTGATAAATGATCTAATCAAAATTTGTGAATTGTGTTCAGATAAATGGAATTTAGTTTGATTGAAAATTTATATTCTAATTTCCATCCAATTTTCATGAGGAATATGTGCAATCAAGTTTAATATATTTAATAATTTTGTCATGAAGCACAGTCACTAGTCCTTAGTAACCAAGATTATGAGAACCGCTCTTAGTTTCCTTTTGTTCAACTTCTCACCATGCTTTTTAATATCTTACTGTTTTTTTGGAGTAAAAAATGCAGGATTTTGGATTTGATTCTAAAGATCACAGATTCCAAGCACCTGTCTGCATCTCTTTAAAGTAGCTTTGTGTTTTCCTATATTCACATGGCTATTGGTGAGATCAGTGGTATAATTCTGGGAAAAGATGCAGTTATGGTAAACACTTGTATTCATGCTCTGGCATGATCTAAAACATTTTCCCCCAAATTATTTGAATTTGAAGCGCTGAACAAACATTACATATATCTGAATTTAGGAAGAACATGCTACTCACAGGTCAGTGGAAATTACTTGACCCAATTGTCTTTGGTGTTCTGTCTAGTATACTGAACACAGCTGGACATAACATTTCAGACTTGCAAGTAACAATATGTCAATAATCCTTTTCTAAGTACCTAAGATTTTCTGTTTGTTTCTTAGATGTGGATTCAACTTTTGTACAGTGCTGTCTTTTGGTGGCTGTTTTGCTATGCTGTGGATTCATACTTGGTAGTTAGAAGATCAGCAGGAGTAAGGTATCACAAATGAACATTACATTTTAAACATGGGATATTTTCAGGATAGCATATTTTCCTGATTAGGTGCACATTTAGATAGCTTTATCTTCATGGATGAATATGGATAATGGTTTGCCTAATAATTAATATGAGAGCCAATTTGGCGTAGTGGTTAAGGCATCAAGCTAGAAACGAGGCAATTGTGAGTGCAAGTCCTTTTCTTAGGCACAGAGCCTATGACCTTGGATCAGTGACTTTCTCTCAGCCCTAGGAAGGAGGCAAAGTCATCTGTAAAATGCAAGGATTTCTCCAATATCAGAGAATTGAACACAATTGAGCGGAAGGAAAAAAAATATTTTCTTGCTACTTAATATTTGCTATCAACATTCAATTGGCTTTTATTCTGTTTAAATTTGCAGCAGAATGTGTATTTTTATATTGGTATTTTCTATTGTTAGATTGTATTGCTTTTCAAAAGCTTATCTTTGTATTATTTTTTCACCATCAGTTCAACTTGCCTTGAAATATGAAAGTACGTAGATAATTTTAAAACATGATAAGGAACAATATTCACAGCTTATTTTTATTTACAATATCCTTCTAGCACTATTGTGTTATACCATATGATGACATGGGGCTTGGCAATTTTGCTATGCGTGGAAGGAGTTGCTATGCTCTACTATCCTTCAGTTTCTAGGTAAGTCTAGCATTGCCTGAATTTTTAATCATTTCAATAATTTGTTTAAATTAAAGGACACTGAAGGATATTGGTTGGATCCATATTTATTAAAAGGAGGGGAATCTAATCATTTGAAAGCCAGCTTCACTACCATGGTATACAATGGAACCCAACCTTTGTTATGTTGTTCAGTCTTGAGAAGATACTTGTCCAAAGTTAGGAACTTGTCAGTGTCTATAGCAGTGATGGCTAACCTTTTTGCCGTCGCGTGCCAAACGCGGGGGGAGTGCGTGGAGGTCACCCATGTGCATGCCCATACCCATAGTTCAATGTGCCCTGCCCCTGCTCCTCCCCCCGCTTTTAGCATGTGATGGCACAGTGGGCCTGGTAGGCCCGTTTTTCACCTTCCCCAGGCTCCAGAGGCTTTCTAGAAGCCTGGGGAGGGCAAAAACAGCCTTCCCCACTCCCCCGGAGGCCCTCCAGAGGCTGGAAACAGCCCACTTCCCAACTTCTGGTGGGACTGGACGGCCAAAAATCAGCTGGCCAGTGCACGCATGCACGCTGCAGCTGAGCCATGGCAATGCTTGCGTGCCCACTGATATGGCTCTGTGTGCCACCTGTGGCACTCATGCCATAGGTTCGCCATCACGGGTCTATAGACTGCTTGGGAATTTACATGCTGGAGAAAAATTTAGAAAGTATACACATGTCAGAAATAATTAAAAGACCTGACTTAATATTTACTTGGGTAAGTCTTAGGGTTTAATGACTGTTATAAGGAAAATCCTTCAGGGCAAGCTCTTGTCACAATACAGTGCTAAGGTGGATAGTGACAGGAGTCATTTTAGGAGAACCTAAATGGATGCAAATGTTTGGATCTTCCTCCCACTACTAGCTTTTGTTTTAACTGCAAACATCCATTTTTCCAGAAAATTTTAATCTCACAAAGGAATTCTAGTATTAGGAGGCCTATGGGAGATGGGGAATTGTTAAAGCTGTGAGATGTGAAAATTGTATATGAAAGAAGTAACATCCTTTTGTTTGCTGAGGTTTTTTTTTGGTTTTTTGTTCTCAGTGTTCTCAAATTCTCAAATGGGCCATGTAACCAACAACCTGCTGTACTTAACCATTAAGAACCATTAACCGATTAAACCATTAAGAAACATATCATTATGGAATTGCAACGGACTCTATGTCTAATTGCTGTGCAATGAGCAAGGAAGACATGAGTCAAAAGAGGGAGGTGAAATAGAGGAAAGGGTATAAGAGAGAATGAGTGATTTTGCAAGCTTGGGATGTTGTCTTGCTCACCTTTTTAGCACAATGCATGCAACTTTGTTGCAACCCTCAACTTCTGCTTTTATATTTTACTAGCTCTCTGCCTCGATCACATTTAAAGATATTTTATCTGAATGACTTAAATGCGTTTACTTCTCCAAATACAAGTTATGGAATCATTTCTAATTTTTCCATATAGAGCATTAGAATAGGTTCATACTTAGCCTTTTTGGTGTCGGTCAGGTTAGTATTGATTTCTTGCATTAGGCCATTTTTCAAATGCATTTCAATCCCTTTTCTTATTTTTCTATAAATTGGTGGCCTCCTGAAAGCTTCCATCTTCATAAGATTTCTCCATATAATAATTCTTTGTTTGAAAAATAGTCAGTTACTGTACTATTACTACCAGTTATATAATATATGTTTGTTCACACAAATATAGCATTCTGTCCAGCTAGCAGTCGATGCAGCCACACTGAAGATGCCTATTCAATATATATTCCTAGTTGCATTGTAAGCAGACCACAAGGAATCTTCCTTGATTAAGCAGGAATCTTTTTCAATTTGGGAACTAATAAATCAGAATTATAATCTGTCCTTTCTCCCTATTTTACAGTTGTGAAAATGGATTGGAGCATGCAATTCCTCATTATGTCACCACGTATGTTCCACTGGTGCTTGTTTTGATGGCCAACCCAATTCTTTTCAATAGAACTGTGGCTGCCGGTAAGATTCCAAATGGCAATTGGATTTTTAAATAGGAAAAAATTAAGATTAACAAAGCAATTCTACTTACTAGAAAGTATGAGCGGGGCAGATCCATGGTATATTGCCTTCTGCATTCAAAATGTGGCAGGCTTTCTCTAGCTATGCAGGATCAGCTTCTTTATTGAATGATATAATGAACATACTTCATTTCTACTTCTCAGTTGCATCTTTATTGAAGGGAAGACAAGGAATCTACACAGAGAATGAAAGGCGTCTGGGGACAGAGATTAAAAATCGCTTTTTCAAAATTATGCTGATCGTAATTGTTTGGTAAGATTAAAAAAAAATGAAGGAAACTTTTCAAAGACATATGTTGGATTTTTGGCTGAACTATGTGTATTTTCTTGATCTGTAAGTGTTCCACTATAATTTTAATGTAAGATTCCTTTTTCTCTTCCTGTTATAATGCAAAACTTTTTTGAATGTTGCTTTTGACAACAGTATTTATCTCTCACATGTGATGGCACAGTGGTTAGAATGCAGTATTGCAATGGTTAGAATGCAATATTGCTCATTTCCAGGAGTTGGATCCTCACCAGCTTAAGGTTGATTCAGCCTTCCATCCTTCCGAGGTCAGTAAAATTGATTGTTGGGGGCAATATGCTGACTCTGTAAACTGCTTAGAGAGATGTACGAAGTTGTACATAAGTCTATGTGCTATTGCTATATATTAGTGTATTATTTATATATCATCCAAAGCAGATTTGATTTTATATTCTTGGAATAAAATTTTCATAAGGGAAAACATTACCAAATATAACTGGAAAGACATTCTGGGTGCTAAGGAACTCTATGAAATATTTGCTTTGAGACTGTTTATCCCACATATAACAACCAAAAGTTATTGGCAACAAATTTTGGCATTGGGGGATTTAAAAATAATAGGAGAGGATGAGCTGGAACATAAAGCAATAATATATTTGAAAGGATAAGAACTTCTGGAGCATTTATGTAACCTATCACTGGTTGACCCAATGTCAGGTTTAGGATGTTTTTGCATTTTTTTCATAATTCAATCATAATTAATTCATCATGATTCCATATACACCCCTTTGCAGGATGAGGACTATTAAATTTAGTTGATATGAGTTAGATTATAATGAAGATGATGAATGAATTAGTCTTAATGTCAGAATTCATCATCCAGAAAAAATTAGTCAAGGAATCAAATTATGCCAGAGAGTAAAACCAAAGGTGATATGCTTAATAGATATAGGGAAAGGGAAGTTAAGGTCTACAGTAATGAGCTGAAAAGGAGGTCTTGGGGAAAAGCTGATGGAAGAGTAGTTTAAAAATCAAATTAGAACAACATAGATAAATATGAATTAATTACTTAAGATGTCAGGAAAAACTAATGTATGATATAAAAATACATATGTTGGGCAGACCTCAGGTTTCTCAGAATTTTAATTTTGTAAATACTGTACAATTTATAGCTATAATGTATATACAAGGTGCAACTTTAAGTTTTAAAAAAAATCCTCCAAATTTGAAGGATTGAATAGAATTTTATAGTTATTTCATCAAATAAATTGATAATATGCAATCAGCTAGGTTTTGATTTTTAGCAACCATGTAGATACCGTAGATTTTCTCCATGCAAAAATCAAATAAACAAACCCCAAAATCAAATAAATATCCAAATCATTCCCTCTCTCAGCTTTCTTCCCTTCAGTATAGTAGTACAAAATAGTCAGGATGGCAATTTTTTGGTTCTATTATTAAGCAATTGAAACTTAAAAATTATTTGGTGTTTGACTTTAAAGAACCTACAGCAGTAGATGAGGAATATTTCTATCTACTCCTGCCTTTCTTGTTCTTTGAATGTACAGACCTCTGGCTGTTAACATACCAGTCACACTAAAAACCATAACTGGGATACCTTAACCCAGTCTCAGCACTAATATGGCAAACAAAGTAAAATTTCTTGATCCTATACTTTTATGTATGGTATGCGTGTGTGCATATACATACGTATACTATATACAGTATATGAGTGTATGCAGATAACTATGGATATGCAGATATAGATAAAGAAATCTGAGAGCCAATTTGATCTAGTGGTTAAGGTACCAGGCTAGAAAATGAGAGACTGAGTTCTAATCCTGCCATAGATATGAAAGCCAGTTGGGTGACCTTGGACCAGTCATTCTCTCTCAGCTTAATCCACCTCACAGGGTTTTGTTGTGGAAAATATAGGAGGTGGAAGGTGTGTTGAATAAATCCACTGCCTTGAGTTATTTATAAAAATAATAAAGGCTGGATATAAATAAATAAAAATATTGCTCTGAATATTCAAACACCACATTTGATAATAAATTATGTGATATATATATATATTTAGCAGTGTTTTTATATTAATCATGTTTTAGAGATGTTCAGGAAAGGGAGTCAAAAAATGTCAAGATTAGGCGGGCAACTCTGTAATCAAAACTCCTCCCCTTTTTAACATGTGTTTATGAATGTCACAAGTAAAAAAATGGAATTGCTATCACATAGTTGTGCCCACTGTCTTGACTTTTATCAACCCACAACGATGTTCCTGTCATCATCTCTTTTTATAGAATTTCTTATCCACATTGTTGTTCAGAGTTTGTGGTTTGGAACAAAGCTGCATTCTCTGGCACAGGAAGTCATGTATTCTGATGACACCAATGTTGGAATAAAGTACTTCATATTCTATCAGGAAGAATAATAGATCTCACTATTGAACTTCCCGTAAGATATATCAGTGGTAATTAGGGATAATTGTAGTTATATGGAGACCTCTTACTTACCTCTTTTCCTCTTGTTTACATCATTCTGGTCCACCTTTTGAGTAGATAAATTACATAAAGCTATTATAGTTGAAAGCTTTTAATGACCAGACTGTGAGCTAAATTAACCCTGCACAGAGTGTATAATAGGCTTTCCCCACTTCCTAAACGATAAATCCTAAGCAAATATAATCCATCAGATGAAATATTGTGTAAGTGCTCTTACTATTTCTATTGCTATGTAATAGCACAGCTCGATATAATACTAAGAAGTTAAAAATTTATTCATTTTATAACTGTAGAGCTTGTTTTTAATTAGAGTGCTCTAACTAAAAACATACTATTTAATATTTTTTTTCTGTGCTTCTATCACTTTGAAGGGATTTTTAACAAAATAATTATGTGTGTACTCCTACTAATATTTATTATCCCTGAAAGGAAAACAAGTAATGTTGATAGAAAATTGTTTTAATTTTGCTCTGAAAATAACAAATAATTATAAAGCTTTCTGTCTTGTTTTTACCCATAACTTTTACATCCATAAAAGCTGGTCATCAAATATCATAAATGAGAGTCTTCTGTTCTACCTGGAAATGCAACCAGATTTCAGTGGAAGCTCCTTGAAAAATATCAGAACTGCAGCACTGATCACATGGATTATAATGGTATGGCCTTTTGTAGCACATTGATTAAAGGGAAACAACCAGCATATTTAAGGTCTCCTCCTATACATATGAATATTTTAAGCAAATTTACTGGCTTCACACTTTATGTGATTTGATTAACAGTAACTTATTTAATAATCTGTGATAGCTGAGTTTGTATAACAGTGTTAAGGCCAGCTGTGGCTTTGGATGTCATAGTCATGCATAAATGTATTAAAAGTTTGTTGAGGTGACTAAGGGGAAAACACATTCTAAGAAATTTTAAATAGTTTGTATATACAACTTATATATACAAATATATGTATCCAGTGGTGCTTAGAAGTTTGTGGACCCTTTTGAATTTTCAGTATTTCTGCATAAACATGACCTAAAATATGATCTGTTCTCCACACAACTAGATAAAGAGAACCCAGTTAAACAAATGAGTCAAAAATATTGTTCATCTATTGAGTAAAATGATCCAAAGCCACATATTTGTGTCTGGCAAAAGTATGTATTTTATCTAGTTTTAGGGCTTGTGTGGGGACTAGATCATGTTTCAGGGTTCACACATTTTTAAATATCACTGTAGCTGTATTAATGTATTTATATCAGTTGAGTCATAGCAAACTTAGTTCCTTGTAACTTCTTTGTCAGTTTTACCTCTTTTTTTTCTTATATTCTTATATATTCTTATATTTCTTATACACCAAAAGTTTGTTCTTCTCCTCTGCCTCCTGCTACTATTATCTTTCCTACAATTGCTTGCTAATTGCTTATTTATTTATTTATTTTATTAAATTTATATACCGCCCTACTCCTGAAGGACTCAGGGCGGTGAACAGCCAAGATGAAATGCATATAATACGGATGTTAAAAGACATTTAGAATATAATAAATATTTTGGCCCAATAACAAATTTAAAACATCCAATTTAAGACAAATTTAAAATAATTTAAAGAGGGAAAGTTAGGCGTGGCCCACCTGTTGGAATAAGAATGTTTTAAGGGCACGGCGGAAAGTGCGTAGATCTGGGATCCTCCATATCTCTGGTGGGAGCTCGTTCCAAATGGCAGGTGCCCCCACAGAGAAGGCTCTCCCCCTGGGGGCCACCAGTCGACACTGTTTGACCGACGGCACCCCGAGAAGCCCCTCTCTATGCGAGTGTACTGGTCAGTGAAAGGTTACTGGTGGCAGAGGGCGGTCTCATAAATACCCCTTGGAATGGGTATGGCACACCCTTGATGTAAGACGGGCTCTCTGTATCTACTTAAGGCGGACATCTTCCATACGTCAGACGGAATCTCTCCTCGTTTCTTTCCAGCCCTCTTCCCTGGGTTGGAGGGTTTCCACATCCACTTTGGGGCACTGGATTAGGGCCACCATTGCTAAGGCTTATGAGGTTCAGTCTCTGCCTGCTCCTCGCCACATTACAGCCCACTCCACACGTAGCTCGGCCACCCTGGTGGCCTGGGCCACACAGGCATCATTGGAAGAGATTTGTAGGGCCGCCACCTGGCATCCTCTACTCCATTTATCCGGCATTACCGTATTGATCAGTTTGCATCTGCGGAGGCTTCCTTCGGCCTCCGGGTACTACAGCAAGTCCACCAAGCAGCAGCCTCTCTGGTTTGGGCCCTTCCCTCCCAGTAGGGTCTCTGCTTTGGCATGTCCCAGACCTGACCACTGGACCCAGAATCAACGAGAATGGGCATTGACTTACCTGAATGCCCCTTCTGGTTGCTCTGGGTCCAGTGGTCAGCCCCACCCTAGCCGGGCCATTGCCATTTGGCTGGCTCGCAGTCTACTTCTCTTTCTCTTACAGCTCAATGTGTCGGTCTGCTATATCGTCTTTCATCAGAAAGCTGGGAAGCAAGGCATGGAGGCGGAGCTTCTCAGATAACAGACTCAATCAATCAAATCAGTGGGAGTCAATACTTGTTAGTTATTAAGAACCTTAATAGCTGGAGGATATATATCTACTCTATATAAATAGCGGGAACATAAGGAAACAAGAATTACTTAAGATATATTTTATTTCTGCATTTTGTTGTCTGCTTTTTTATAGAGGATGACTGTGAGATTTGAGGCCTGATTCTTTAGTCTGAAATAGGAGATAATAATAGCACAGAAAGCTGGGCTACTTTACTGTTTTAAATCCTCACTGGAAAGTATAATAATCTGCACTTTGGTCCTCAAATAACTTCCTCTGTTCTTTCCTTCCTAGGGAGTGCTGAACCCCATGCAAGGCTTTCTTTTCACATTGGCTTTTTATGGCTGGACTGGTTGGAATCTGGACTTGCAGTGGCAGAAAGGCCCAATTCCATGGGATTCTCTGTCTACCTCAACTGCTGCTGGAAACGGCTATGCTTTGCCAAGCGGAAACTCGGTGAATTTCCATGACTCAAAGAAAACATCAGCAGTGCCCATCCATCAGACAGATGAAACTTTAAGCATACTGTCTGAAGGAAATCTGGGCACCAGTGAGGGATTAATGAAGAATTCTCCTGTCTACCAAGGCTGGTAGACTTCAGGATTCACTTACACATTCACTGGCAAGATCTGCCTTAAATACTGTTAGCTTATTTATTCAATTACTAGATCAGTGCTGAGGAATGAATGGATACATGATCCAGACCTTGAAGAAATGTTCCACTTAATATTTACACAAGGTGACACATCAGTTTTTTAAATGGGACTTTCTAATCCTTTATTTAAAAAAGCAAAACAAAAAATAAATGGTTGTTGAGACAAATATGATACTAATAAATTCTGAGCATGTCAGAATGAAGACCAGTGAATTCTTTAATGTACTTTTATGTCTTCTGCAGCTTGCATTGCCAGCAAGACAATTTTACTTAATAAAAGATATTAGGGACTCTTATAATTTTAATGATTCACCTTAAAATTGAAAACTAAAAACATTCCATTGTAACCTAGCATGTAATTTACAAAGCATTACATGGCTTACTATTATTGCCTCCTTTTCTTGTTTGTTTGCTTTTCCACAGTTGAAATCATCCTACCATCTTAGTCATAACTGCTTCTCTTCTTTCTTTCTTTCCTTAACAAGCAGAGATGTGATTGTGCTAGAAGAGGGGTAGGGAACAATGGCCCTTTTATGACTTGTGGACTTCAACTCCCAGAATTTCTGCCAGCCAGCCGGCCTGCTCAGGAATTCTGGGAGTTGAAGTCCACAAGTCATAAAGGGGCCATCCTTTGCCACTCCTGTGCTAGAAGTTCCATCACTCCTCTGATGATATTGACTCCTTTATTCTAGCTACCTTCTGGCCAGCAGTTATATCCAAAACACATGCTAGTTAAGATTTAGTTCTGCATTCTGTTTCTCTACTGACCAATTACACAGTTGTGAAAGTTAACTTTTGGGGTGGGGGTGGATTGCTTTGTATTGTATTAATCATTCCTGTGTCTTTCTAGATACATATTATCTTCTTAACTGTGATGGAATAATTTTTGTTAAAAGTAATGCAGAAAAAAAGGCATGCATCACTAATGCAAGATGCAGTGATACAAAAATAACTAGTGCATGAAAGATAACTAGTGGTATCCAGATTAGCAATCGCCAATATCTAGATTTAGCATATGCCTTGAAGATTAATACATCATTGTTAGCCATAATTTCCTTTGGACTGCTACATGAAACCAAACCATAGATTTTGTTCAACAAATAAGTTAAAGGAAATTATAGCTTAGGAAGTTTGTAAACTAACAATTTAGTTTTTGACCTTTATTGTTATTTCTTACATAATACACTATTTTTTATAAAGAATTGTCTAATTAGCATTTGTCTACATCTTTTGTCAATCTAAATTAGCCTTATATATTGATGGTATATTATCAGCTATATAGATAATATAAAATCCTTTTCATCAATCCTTTTCAAAATCTTGAGTGGCTGTTGTCATAATGCATGATTTATAAAGTCCAGAAAACCTATAAGCTACGGTAGTTTAACATTGCACTCTTTGTTATGATATATTTTAGTAGAACAAACAATTCATCTTCTATTCTGCAGAAAGAAAAGGATGGGAGTGTCTCATAGTAAGCAAAAGGATACTGAATATCTATTGAAGTGTTAAGATGGTTATATACAAACAGAGCAATGTCCCATAAACAATTATAGATCTCATTTAGGCCCAAAATGCCACTTCTGATTTAGTTAAATTGATCTGATATACCAGGAATATAACGATTAAAAAGGTAGAATTTTGCCCGAGGACACATAAATGTAATATATTAGCTATATTCTCCTTCATGTATCAAGTATTTTGCTAATTATACTCTTATTGAAAATTTGTTATTAACATTTATATCCCTCTATATGTTCAAAGCACTAGGAATTTATTTTGTTCTGTCTCCCCAGGATAGTATCCAACTGGTCTTTTATCTCATTGCAGAGATCAATTAAGAACATAGTTATGGAGACAGAAGACAGTCAGTCTGGGGTAGTGGTTAAGGCATCAACCTAGGAACTGGCAGATCATGAGTTCTGGACTTGCCTTAGGTTCAGTGCCAGCTGGGTGACCTTGGGCCAGTTACTTTCCCTCAGCCCTAGGAAGGAGGCAGTGGCAAATCACTTCTGAAAAACCTTGCCAAGAAGTTTTTTGGCATTTGTCTGAGCAGTCTTTAAGAATCTGGCATGATTGGAATAAACGGAGGTAGGAGTCTGGCTTGTAGATGGTGGGGCTAGGTGAAGGAAAACTCAAGAAGGAATTGTTTTTGGTTCATCAGCTATTTGGCAACCAACCAAAAAATGAAAGACCTAACATTTAAATAACCAGAGAAACCAAAACATGCCTAGATGGTGCATACAGTGAAAACCAATTATCAACTGTTTTCTAGACTTGACATGAGCATAATACCTGGGATTGATGAAACAGTTAAAGTTGTAACCTTTTGATTCCAATTTTGTTATGTTAAATCTGATCATGCATGCAATATTATAGTTATTTTAAATAAACAAAGCAACAGCAGAATTTTAGAAATTATTTATGAGCTACCATTATTTAAGCAGTAAAGTTTAATCTTGGAACAATCTTGGAAAAGTCCAAATCTTAAGAAAGTTACTATCAGACTGGCAAATCTGGTGGAAGAGCTGGAACTTCTAAGCAAAACAAGTACCAAAAATATTTGAAAGCTAGTCTGAAAATTTATCAAGGCTGTTTGTTGGAAAATTAGGAAGCAGTAGTGGATAACAGATACACAATACACAAGAAAACATTACAGGCCTAGATATATAAAACATATCTGTAGAGTTAAACATCCAGGATTTCATTAGTTGGGTTGAGTTGGAATTTTCAGATTTATCAAGGGTTTCTGCATTATGAACAAAACAAGTATCAGCTGTGGATATGGATAGTGTATTCAAGACCTTTCTCCTGCCCCAAAAAATCAATTGAAGTGATATTGTAATATTTGCTTGTTAAATCAAAGCAAATTTCTATCTGCTGTTATATCTGGATCACTCTGGGATCAAGAATTGAAAGTTTGTTTTACTGTCTTTTTGTTAGTATTCTTTATAAATCATTATAAAGCTACATGAAATAATCTTATCCCATTTCTACTATAAAAGATGGGTCCAGTTCAATAGTAATCAGTGGGTGAATTCAAAAAGATTGAGAAAATGTGTAGAATTCAACTTATTAGAATGGCAACAGAAATAAAACCTTCACATCTATGTTTGTGATTGTTTCTTTTTAATTAAGGAATACTTTAGGCCACATTTTCACAAAAATAAACGAAGCCTGGACTTTCACACAAACTGAAAGCCCAGTGCCTCTCATACCTGGGTAAATTACTCAATATTGGGCAAAAGTGGTATTTCTTTGGCAGCCCATTGCCCAATTATAACAAGAACATTTAAATAAGGACTTTCTGATCAGCAGTTTTGGATAATGAAGGAGAAAGTTTGGGAAACATTGCTGAAATCTCATTTATTTGTTGATGCATTAAAGAGGTTCAAAGGAGGGAAAGAAAAATAATGCAACATTAGCTTTGATAACTGAGAGTCACATTTCTAATCCCAAATAACATTGTAACTGCATTCAGCTGTTTTCCTGTCTATAGTAGGATGCTTACGTTTTTCCATTGTGGTTTTTCCATCTATGCTAGGAAAAGGAAAATGAGGCAAAACATCAAAGTTTGGGTTTTCAACATTTCAAATCTTATTGAGATTTTGTAAATTTGTATAATAAAATTCTTGCTCTAAGACTTTAAAGTGCATTCTACAGTTTTCTCCCTTAAAAAACAACAACAGATGTTGGTATTCTTCATTTCTCTGAACTTAATGAAAGTTCTTCTTTGTCATGCTAGATACTGTTTCTAGTACAACTAAACTCTGCATTTCAAGTATAACCAATTAATTTGTTTTATACTAAATAATGTGCACAAAACATTTAAATTAAGCTATGGAGAGTAGGTTGTTAGGGTTCCTCTATTGAAGTGTTGATTGCTTATGATTCTCCCTTCAACTTTGGGGCAGAAAATATAGGTGATCACACTTCGAAAGTAATAACATTTTGCATTTCATAGAAACACTACATTTCTTGGATAATTATTTAAAGCATCCTGACTTTTCTCAAGCTTCTGCACAAACCTGAAACAGAGATGCCACATCTTTAAGGAATCCACTTTTAATTGACTTTTTATAGGCTGAAAAAATGATGCATTTTTTTTCAGCCTATAAAAAGTCAGGGTGCTTCAATGAATAACAGAAATATTGAAGTAACACAAAGACTGAAGCATTTTTTCAAATAATTTTCAAAGTATATCCAGGCCTGGAAAACCCCCCTTACTTTACTCATTTGAATGCATTGATTACAATTTGCTCTTCTTTATTTTAATGAGGGATAAAATACCACTACTCCAACTCCACAGAATGTTTCTTTTGGTTCAATGTGCATTCCTTCCTGCCTTTCTTTTTTCCACACTTCCTTGCTGTATAAGGTGCTTAAAAAAATTCTAAACACTCCAGTTAAGATCTAATAAAAATAAATAAAAGATGTCCAGAAACAATCCTGCCACATACCAATGTTTTACTTCTTTAGTTTACTTTGTTTATGGGATATTCATAAAATATCCTATTTACCTATTATCTGGAGACTACAACTACATAGCATTTGAAGACTTTTAAAGAAAATAGTCTGTTTATAGTGGCAGATATTTCTGAAGAAATGCCACAGTAGCTTTCTATCATAAACACTATTAAAAATTGTAAATTCCATTAAGGAACTTTGAATAATTCAACCATAACTATGCAATTCTACTGTGCTTTCCCAAAAATAAAGTCTTATTTTCTTTTGATCCCCAAAATAAGCGCTTGGCCTTATTTTCGGGAGGTCTTATTATTTTTGAGGTGCAGGAGGCACAAGCATGGTCACCTCATGGCTGCTGCTGACATAGCCGCTCATCAGCTGTTCATCCCTGAGGTCGTGCAGGTGCTTCCAACATGCTTCCCAGGACTCTGCACCATGCCGTTGGCCCAGCCACGCTTCTGCGACCGGATGTCCTGTTGCCGCCTCCCTGTACTTCGCTAATTGCTTTTGTGGCAGCCATTAGTGTGACAGAAGAGGCGCGGTGGCTAGGGTTACAAGAGTGGATGTTAGGTAAGGGTGTGTGGGGCATGGCCCTCCCTCCCTTCCTCTCCTCTGGCCTCGCCTCCTCACCTCATGTTGTTTGTGCGGCAAGCAACCAGAGGAAATGGTGGGGACTGGCAACCAGAGGAAATGGTGGGGACTGGCATTTAAATATTTTTGGGGAGGGCTTATTTTAGTGCATGTGCTCAAAAGCCTTTTTGGGCTTATTATACGGGGAGGTCTTATTTTTGGGGAAATGGTAATAAAGTAATATTTTTCTTCTTGAAAAAAAAATGGCAGAACTATTTTTTAGTTGCTTTGATCACACAGTACAAGAATAGGATCTGACAACTTATTTGGGTATCCAGATTTAAATTAATAAATCTATTCTAGTCTTCAATTCTGAAAAGATAAGTGCCTCATAAAATGTCAGAAGTATTACTGTATATATGTAATGTATACTGTACTTAAATGATTTTAGTGACTAAAACATACAATGTTTCCATATCTAGTACAAACAAAATTATACAATTTTGCAATCTGAGACCTTAGTAATATAAAAGTCTTAAGAATTGAAGACAAAAAGAAAATGCTGATAGCATACAAGGAATAACTCACACACAATTGTTCTAATATCAAAATATAGCAATTTATTCAAGACACTGAATATGATCTCTTGATTTTCTTCTTGGAACAAATGAATTACAACACACAAGGTGATTTGTTGAAAGAAAGTGAGTGTGGTTTTTGGGTGTGTGTAGGCCTGGAAGAGGGGATGTGTATAGAGAGAAAATGGGCAAGAGGAGGTGTTTCAACAGAATCTATGAAATGCTGAAATGAGAACCAAGCCTGGCTTCAAGTCTGACACAGACAATAAAACTTCAGAAGCCAGAATTTAGACTAACAATGAATGGCTGAAAATATAATTTGGAAAGGAAGGAAAGAAGGAAGGAAGGAAAGAAACAAAAGGGGGGGAAACAAGCTATAAAAATGAAAAAAAAGTGCACATCATCTGGGACGAAAATGACATAGTTTTGTTTTAAAATAAAAAATAAAAATGCAATCTCTTATATTAAGAAAAAATCTTTGTGGAATCCTAGGAATATTAAGCATTTTGATTCCCCATACAGGAATCCTGTTTACCATATTAAAGATGTAGTATCCCATTAGTTCACATGTATCTCAATTAAGTCTAAATTCAAATAGAATGTCCAGAATTTTATTCCAGAATTGGTTATGGAATAATATTTTATCATTTTAATATTACAATACAGGTAGTCCTCTACTTACAACCATTCATTTAGAAACCATTCAAAGTTACAACAGCACTTTAAAAAGTAACTTACAACCAGTCCTTGCACTTACAACTATCATAACATCCCCACTTCGGCAACTGGCATGTAGGGTTGCAGTGTCCTGGGGTCGTGTGATTACCATTTGCAAACTTCTCAGTTGTCTTCTGACAAGCAAAGTCAATGGGGAAAGATAGATTCATTTAATGGCCATGTGATTCACTTAACAACTGCAATGTTTCACTTAACTGTGGCAAAATATGTTACATTATTGGGCGCAACCTACTTAACAACCATCTTGCTTCACAATGGAAATTCTAATCCCAACTGTGATCGTAATTCGAGGACTATCTGTACTTTGTTTATCATATATATATGCCTCACTACCCAGTTATTGTTGATTTGAAGCCAGATTTAAACTATTGGCTTAAATAGTAATATTATGCATTTCTATTTAGAAGTGAATTTCTTTGAGTTTAATGCACTCAAGCCTAATATCTTGGGGTGAAATACTATTTGAAAAATAAAAATAAAAATGATGAAATCTGCTCTATCAAACATCTCTACATAATTTTTAAATAGTATTTCATATAGAGTGAAATGTTAAGATTAATTCTTTCATAACTTCAAGTATAAGTCAAAGCTATATTTGAAAGCAGATCACGGTATATCAATGGTAATAGTTTTCTTTTAAAAAGTCATGACTTTTAAGAAAAAATTAATTCAAAGTAAGTTTTGAAGTTTATAATTCTGAAATTATGCTTTAATGTTCTGTCAAGTTATAACATCTGATAAAGAATTTGTGCCACGGAATATTTGACTACTTGCATGATTAATTTAAAGAATCTTTTAAAAAGAAGTATAGGCAAAACTGCCTTTCATGAAGATTAAAAAGATACTGCATCTTTAAATAGGGATTCATCTGAATTGTTCTTTTAAATGATGGAACATAATCCAATCCACATATGTTAGATATTTTAAGTTTCTAAAATTGTGTTTTAACATAAAAATACTACGACCTTTATTTCTTATTCCAAAAATACATGGGGTTCTTTCTTTTTTTAAAAAGTAATCTTTCTTCTGTAAAAAGCTTTTCCGGCATCTAAAGCACTTAATACACAATTTTTTGAAAGTGCCCTTCAGATTTCAAGATCTGAAGCATGGAAACACTAAAGAAGTAGCAGAATCAGAGGATAAAGAAAAGAGAAAAGATGGGGAGGGGGAGGGTTGAAGAGAAGAAATGGAAAATAGAAGCAGTCACTAATGATGCCCATCTGCCTTTTGCATTAACTAGGCACAAATGGAAAGGACAAAGCAAAAAGTTGGTGAAAATAAGAAAGAAAGAAAAAAGAAAGAGAGAGAGAGAGAAAGAAAGAAAGAAAAGAAAGAAAAAAGAAAGAAAGACATTCAGTTTGAACCTATGCCTGTTATTGTCAAGGCTGTAACATTCCAGCTGATAAGAAAAAAATCACTGAACAAATAACAGTAGTCTAGAAAATACAAAGTGTTGGGATTACAAATTTGAGTGTATCATCAATACAAACTGGTTTTTGAACGTCCTTTGGGAGAGCAATTGTAGTGTCCAAACTAGAAAGAAAAACAATGCAATACCACATGAAGGAGAACTTTTTCCCATTTTGGTTTATCAAAGCATTTTGCTTCATAGATTTTGTTTTCCTTTTAATTTTTATTGTTTTTGGCACAGCTTTTCGTCTTCTTTTTAGCAGCTGTCAAAATGAGGTCTCAGAGATCTGACCCCAGCAAACAGCAGGTTTAGCTGTTGATGGCCACCTTCTTGCTTGCCTCCAAAGGCTGTAAGTTCATAGTGGAAAAATCCCCCCTCCCTAAGTGATTCTGTTTTAAAACCTTGTTGAAGGTTGGTGGACAAAACATTGCAAGCTCCTTTTGCCTGGGAGAAATGCATTATTTGTTTAGTTCTGCTTCTGTTTATTTCCCCCAGTTTTTGCCATTCCAGAGATGTTAAAAGTAGGTTTGAAGAATGCTTCTACCTCCACATTCAATGCTGGTCCATTTGCAGTTTCTTCTAAAATATTTATTTTCGCAGGTCTAAAACACACACCTGGAACACAGAAAAATTGGGCACCAAATAAACTCTTAATAACTTTTTTTATTTTTTATTTTTTTAATTTGATTTATATGCCGCCCTTCTCCGGAGACTCAGGGAGGCTTACAATACGTTAAGCAATAGCCTTCATACCTTTGTATATTTATACAAAGTCAGCTTATTGCCCCCACAAACTGGGTCCTCAATTTACCTACCTTAGAAAGGATGGAAAGCTGAGTCAACCTTGAGCCTGGTGAGATTCGAACTTACAGTAATTGCAGACAGCTGGAGTTAATCACAATGCATTAGTCTGCTGAGCCACCAGGCCCTTTAACTTTTGATAATTCAATTGTATACAATTCTATCAGGATAATGAACAAGAGCACACTTGCATTTTCATAAAATGTCCACACCAGTGGTGGGTTGCTCCCGGTTTGCACCGGATCGCAAGAACCGGTAGTAAGAAAATTTAATAGTTCGGAGAACCAGTAATAAGATTGGCTGGCCACGCCCCCAAACTGCTTCCCAGCCGTTTGCCGTTCACCTACCCCGCCCACTCCCAATCTATTGCTGCCTCCTGAGTCCCAGCTGATGGCTAGAGGGAAAAAAACTGTTTAAACTCTTGCCGCTGGGCTTCAAAGGGCCACCCTACAGCTGATCAGTGTTAAAAGAAAACAAATGAGTAGACCGGTGCCTTCAAAAATAGAAAAAAACAGCCCCTTTCAGCTTCAGCATAGGTTAGCACCAGTTGATTAGATCAGCCTCCCGACTCTCAGCTGTTTTGCTCAGGCTCTGTTGCTAGTTGCAAAGAGTGGAGCAGATTTTTCCTCTCCTAGCTATGGTGAAAAAAGAAACTGAAAGTAAAGCAGGGTCTTTGCTGCACGGTGACAAAATGAGGCAGAGTGGGGTTGCTTTTTTTTTTCCTCACCAAAAAAGGTAGGTGCAAAACCGCAAACAATGGGAAATTTAGGGCAAAAGAGGAGAGTTCAAGATTTTAAAACACAAAAGAAAAAAAGCTCTATTTAACTAGGGAATTATAATAATTGAGATACTATTAATTGTATATTGTATTGAAAGCAGAAATGGTTAAGTTGTGGTTTGGAGGAATATATGGAGGAAATTTTTTGGTGTATTATTATTGGTAAATATAATTAATTGATTTGTAAGAAATTGGATTGCATGGAAATAATTGGAATATTCATGTTCATATTGATTAATATACAAAAAAGATAGTTATATAACTAACTGATTTGTATTAAAATGTCAAATTTGTATTAAACAACTGTAATATTACATAATTAACCAATGTGAGGATGGATATAAAAATAGATGACAATTGGAAGGGGTATATTATAGAATAGAAGGGAAAAATTGAATTTGATTAAGATTAGAGATGAGGATGAAGGGTAATATTGGTTTTTTTTAAAAAAATAGATGAGGAATAAATATGGCAAAAAGGAAATATAGAAATTGTAAATTTAATTGAAATGACTAAACACTGTTTAAATTTGTGAACCAGCCAAATACTCTGTTCAAAGAAAATACATTGTATGCTTGTATGTGTGTTTCTAACTATTGCTATTTATTCATATTTGTTCTTTTTTATTCTTTAAAGTTTAACAATTCATTCTTTATCTTAATATCTTTATATTTGTTTGGGGTTGGCTTTCTTCCCATTTGTCTTTTTTATTGTACACCAATCTTTCTCCTCAACCTACCACCTCTCTCTTTTCTTTCTTTCTTACTTTCTCTTCCCCCTCTCTTCTCCTCCATACTTCCTTTCTCCTTTCCTCCTCTTTTCCTCCCTCTCTTACCAACACTCCTACTCTAATTTCCCTTCCCTTCCATCATCCCTCTCTATTGCTGTATCCTTTTATTCATATGGACTACTTAGAGGGCTGAAAAGGTTATTTTTGACTGGTCCTCACACTTTTGACCAGTCCTCGAACTTACAACTGTCCTCACATTTTACGTTTTTTGCCCTATTTTGTCACTATGGTGAAGAGAAGCAGTTGTGAAATGAGTGACATGGTTGTTAAGAATGCTGCACGGGCATAAATGTGAGGATGGTCATAAGTGTGAGGACCAGTCAAAAGTGCGAGGACCTGTCAGAAATGACATTTTTCAGCCCTCTGAGTAGTTCCTATACACATAGCCATGGCCACCCGATCACATGAACAGCTAGCCACGCCCACCCAGTCACATGATCCCCAAGCCATGCCCACAAAATAAGCCACGCCCACAGAACCGGTAGTAAAAAATTTTAGAACCCGCCCCTGGTTCACACCCACTTAGTTTTAAATCTTGAGTGTTACAAAGACTCAGATGAAAGAAAGGCTAGCTGAAGAATAAGGATTGCCTAAAATCAAATCCTTACTCAAATTTTTCAAATGTGCAAAAACATACAATGAAAGCAAGAAATAGCTTTATTTGAACCTGGCCATTATAGATTGTTCTCGACTTACGATTGCTAACTTAACAACTGTTCAAAATTAAAATGGCCTTGGAATAGTGCTTTATTGTCTGTAAAACACTTCCATTCATCACAAAACACTGCTTACCACAGATTGCCAAGCATTCCACAGTCATGTGCTTGCCATTTGCAATCTTCCCTGCCAGCTTCCCTAAAAAAATGTTTTCCACTTGGATGTTAGCAGTGAGAATTTTCAGCACCAGAAGTGGGAGATTCATGCATGGCCTACACTGGGCTTTCCAAGCCTTGCCCAGAGCCATGAGGCACTCACGCTTTACTTTAGCGTGCCTCCCTGCTCTGGCACTGAAAATCCTTCCTGTTAAAATTCAAGCATACTAGACCTCTAACATTTGACTGCTTAGCAATGATGGGAATTTGCTGGAATAAGTTTCCGAAGGAGCCTCATCTCCTGGCAAAGAAACAGTTTGAAGTGGGATGCTTTTTCCAAAAGTCAGGCATGATGCTGCATTGTTCAAAGCCTCCCATATGTGCTCTAGCCTGGTCGGCAGGAAACGCATGGCAGAACAGGAGGGAACCCAAGAGGAAAAGAGTAAGAAAATATGCTCCCTCTCCCTTCCTTTTCTCTCCTTCTTCCTTATCTGGCCAAAAGAACCAATTTCCCCCTCCCTATCCAACCAGCAACTCCTGAGAGCAAAGTTTAATGCAAACTTTTCAAAAAGCCTACACAGCCAGGACCCCTACCTCCAGGATTTAAACCTCAGGCCTTTCCCCCCGTTTTTTTTAAGGTAAAGAACTCTTGGCCATCTTTTAATTGTTTAGGCTGTGATTTGTGTTTCTTCCATCAGCTTCAGAACTAGATTATATTGCACTCTGGATTTTACTCCCAACATATCTGAATAAATTTGTCTGAATTTTGCATTTTAGCAGAGAGATCACTAGTGCATCACAAGAAGAAATACTTGTGGTGTTGAAATGCACTCATTTATGGATAACTAAAAACAAAACAAAACCCAAAACTGAAGAAACCATACCGATCCATCTGAAGCACTGGCTCCAACTTTGTCTCCTCTAGCATTCCAGCAGACTTCAAATATTCCACCGGTGCCTCTGTAGCTATGTACTAGAGTCCCACTCTATCAATAAATAGAACACCTTCATTCAGGGGACAACTCTGTACCATTTTGTTTGTAATTTCAATACTGATATCATAACACATACATTTCTATAAATAATAGTTGCATTAGTTTTGCCTATAGCTTATGGAGTAATAACTTGATCATCTGTATTTGCATATCCATGTTCGAAATGGGTATCTATATGTTTATGTCATTAATCTTTTTAAGAGGATTGGACTGTTTTTTTCCTTTTGTGTAAAGACAGATGCAAAAAACAAGTTAAGCAGTTCAGCTTTCTCTCCGTTGCTTGTCACCTTACCGTTTTCTCCCATTAATGGGCCAATCATTTCCTTGATTTTTTTCCTCATGTTTTACATACTGAAAGAAACTTTTTGGTCATTTTTTACTTTTGTTGCAAGCCTTAGTTCATTTTGAGCCTTAGTTTTCCTGCTTTCATATTTGCTGATATTCTGCCTTAGTTTTGTGCCCCTCTCCACTTTTTATAGTCCTTTTTGTCTTTCAATTTATCAAAGAGTTCTTTATGCAGCCATGCTGGTTTCTTTTGAGAGCTGTTATTTTTCTTCACTGGAATTGTGCTAGACTGGCTTTTATAATCTCACTTTTCAAAATTCTCCAAGCTTCTTGGGTTGTTTTCCCCTTGAGGATTGCCATCCATGGAATCCTTCCCAAGCTCTCTCTAAGTTTATTGAAATCAGATTCTAGTTTGACTTTGTTCTATTGCTTGTGCTTGCATAATATTCCATTCCTCTACTCACAATAGAATTCCCTATGCTTCCAGGCTTGAAATTTTGGGCTTGGACAATCTGGAACTGCGCTGCCTGTGGTCCATCTAAGCATAGTACACAAAATTGTCTGCTACAACATCTTGCCTTGCAATGACTTCTTCAGCTTCAACCACAATAATACATGGGCAAACAATCAATATAAACTCAAGTAAGCCGTTTGAAACTCTATTGCAGAAAACATAACTTCAGCAACAGAGTGGTCAACACCTGGAATGCTCTACCCGACTCCATTGTTATAGCCTCAAATCCTCACAGCTTCAGTCTCAAACTATCTACCGTGGACTTCACGCCATTCTTAAGAGGTCCGTAAAGGGGACGTGCATAAGTGTACCAGCGTGCCTACTGTCCCTGTTTTACTGTCCCCATTTATCTGTATTTACTTCCTTTGTTCATGTTTATGTTCATAGCTATATTTGTTATCTTGTACATGTTTGACAAACGAACAAAATAAATAAATAAACAAACAAACAAACAAACAAATAAATAAATAATGTTGAATTCCAATATTGCATGATCGCTCCCCCTACAAGATTCCTATAACTTCAATACCTTCTACCATTTCACCTCTGTTAGTGAGAATTAAGTCCAATATGGCTGACTTCCTAATTCCCTTCTCTACTTTTTGGGAGACAAAGTTGTCTGCTAGGTTTGTCAGGAAACTGATCTTCTACCTAGTGTAAAGTTTGTTTCCCTGTTGATGCCCAGTTGATGAATTTACATTCCCCATTACTATTGTGATGTACTTCCTACATACCTTAGTTAACTGACTAGCAAAACCATCTATTTATTCTATTTGGTTGGGTGGTCTATAGTATACATCTATGGCAATGTCATTCCCTCCCTTTTATATTGACCCAAATGCATTCAAGATGGTTTTCATCATTATCTTGATAACACAGATATTTGTTAACTATTAACTTACTATACAAAGTACTTGGCTTTAACTAGGGGTACATATTGGGTGAGTATAAAGTTTATGAGGAGTCTACATAAAACTGAAAACTGAATTAAAAAAATAACTAAGAATGAAACTGCTCTTAAAATGTAATTTTGCCTCTAATTTATAAGAATGTGATCCTATAGCAAGAGAGCCAAATTACAATAACTGAAATAACCGTTTCAGCCAGTATAAAAATGTTGAGGCTTGCCAAAAATTTAGCAACATTGAGAGAGTCACTCCTATAACACAATACATTGGTATTTTGAGCAATATTTCTGGACTAATATAAGTTCATTTATCTTGAGTGCAGACTGCTATTCCTAGGAAGGAATAAAGCTAATCTCATTAGCCTCAAGGTTGTCTTTGAGAATTTGAGAATCAACATAAGAACAGACCTTCTAACAGATAAAAAATGCAGCAATATTAAATTAGGTTAGTTTTAGGACTAAATTCAAAACCTGAAGTCTACCATCGTGAAAAACATGCACATTGAACATGAACATTTAAGTGTATCCATTAAACTTGCTTTAAATTTATTTTCAAACAATCAGTCTTGCTACATGTTTCTGTACCATAAACAGGACATTCTGTTTTTATTTATTATACAGTCTGAATCTAATGGCAGTTGGAGTCTAAAGTACCTGGAAAGTACTAGGTTATCTACTTCTAATTAAGCCACTGAAAGAACACTGTTGATAACCTCTTTCAATTAATGAAAAGATAAAGCTGAGGGAAAGGACTTATTAAGTTTTTAAGGAGTATGATTTAATCAAATTTTATATAGCTTTATTGCTGAAAATCATTTTAGAATAGGAATCCTGGTCATACATTTTATTATTCAACATAAGTAAGATGTCTACAGTGTACTATATACACACCTGCTCCAAGACACAAAACTATTAGTGACAGGAATATCCTTTTGTTAAGTCTATTAGATTCATAGGCCTCTGCCACATTTATTTAAATATATGTATCAAAAGTATTTATACTATGTAGTAAAAACAAGTTACAAACACAGTTACTACAATTTAAAGAGCATGTTTAAACTTATATTAGTGACATGATATAAAATTACCATACCTGGGTATTCCATATATGAACACATTTGTCGAAGGATCCACTTGCTAAATATTTTCCATCAGGACTAAAAGCTACACTGTAGACAGGTTCTTGATGTTTTGTTAATGTGTGAGTGCAGATACCTCTTTCTACATCCCACAACCGAACAGTAGAATCAAATGAAGCACTGAAGCAAAGAGATAAAAACATTTTTTTCATTGAGGATATTGCTCATGTAAGTGGTTAAAACATTACTATCAAAGTGAAAACAATCTATTGATCTTATGCAATGTTCTCTGCCTTCCTAAACAAATACGTGCTTGGGCTTATCTCCCCATTCCATTGCTGATACTGAGATTTCCCAATGTAACAAGTTCCTTGAATGACTATATAGAGCCACAGCCCCATACTAGCTCAATAGTCAGTCATACATAACCATATATAGCATGTAGGTGGGCCATGAAGCTTAACAGAGATAAATAAGTAGGCTTGGAGGAAAAGGATGAAGTAGGAACTGCAGCATAGGAATTACACAGGCTGTTAGAGGTTTTTGCTCAGCACAAAAATGTAGTTCAACCTGTTCCTCCTCTGCCAGTGCTGAAAATGCAAGGAAAATTTTTCAAGACATGCTTATGCTTCTAATATTCTATGAAGAATATCAATAACTTCGTAAACATGGGAACAGTTAAATATAACTGGGAATACAGGATGCTAAGGGACTGGGAAAAGAAGCTGTGTTTCAAGTGCTTTGGTATAAGAATAGAAGACATTGCATTGCTTTGCTTTTACCTTGCCAACATAATGTTGCAGTTTGGGTTGCTGGTACCTGGTCCTGTTGGACTCCATTTGATAGTATAAATCTCTTTGTTATGTGCTTGAAGGTCATGTACACAAGTGTCTTGCTTCATACTCCAAATCTATATAAAGAATCAATTGAATGAAGATGAATAAAATCTGCATTTAGAAATATTTTGTTCATCTATGATGCAGGCCACTATGCAAAAACCATGCAAAAAAGACTAGTAATTTCTGTTTTCAGACAATTTTAAAAATATTGCAAATCCTTCAAAAACTTTACAAATAATATTTTATAAACTTTAATTCAAGTTCTTGAAAATACTATGCTTGGATCTGACATCATACCTTTAATGTCATATCATCTGAGCAGGATGCTAGAAGCATACCAGAGGGATCCCATTTAATTGCATTGACCTCATTCTGAAAGAAAGGATTTATTTTAAAATTAGTGTATATACTCTGTAAACAGTGTTGTACTTTTTATAAACAAGCAAGCTGCTTAAGCTGAATTTATTGGCACATCAAGTAAAAATACTCCATTTTTTAAACATGTAAATTTTTCAGAAGTTTCTTAAACAGGGAAATAGACTGAATGTTATTGAACATTTTTCGAGTAAAGGTTTATTAAGATATTTTGCACTGGAAGATAATGATTAATTTTGCTGTTATAAGCAGATAAACAATGCATTTCTTGTTTTATAACTTTTTACTCCTTCTGTTAACATAATAAGCCTAAATTTGGAGAGAACTGAATCTGTTGCTTGGCTATTGTTACCATTTTGTCCAAGACATCCCTTTAAACTGTCAAGATTTTATGCATTCTCACTACAGAGGGAAACAAGTTCCCTTTTTTATTATAATCACTCCAGAGTTCATAATTTTGTGTGAGGTTAAATCAGGGGTAAAATCCAGCAGATTCTGACAGGTTCTGGAGAACCAGTAGTGGAAATTTTGAGCAGTTCGGAGAACCAGCAAATACTACCACTGGCTGGCCCCAGAGTAGGGTGGGAATGGGGATTTTGCAATATCCTTCCCATCACGCCCACCAAGCCATGCTATGCCCACCAAGCCATGCCCAGAACCAGTAGTAAAAAAAATTGGATTTCACCACTGGGTTAAATGTCAATGAATTAACATCTTAAAAGGCATTATTATTACCACATCATTTCATGGGTATTTTGTCTGTTTTATAAATAAATAACCATCAGGGATGCATGGAAAATTAGAAATTGGAATTAGAAGTTGCCTCATGTAAAAATGCAGAAGCTGTTATATCTGCTGTTGTGTGTAGTGTAATGTAGAGAGACTTTATAATAATTACAATGATAATAAGCCTAAATATTTTTAAAAACTCAAAATTATAAATTTAATTTATATTATACTATAAATTACAATGTAAAATTGTAATTTTTCTGGATTTGCTATTTAATTGATAAATTATCTTGCATTCTCCTAATATTACAATTAGCTACCTTTTTTACAATAGCTACCTATCTTGTATTCTCCTAATATTACAATTAGCTACCTTTTTTACAGTAGCTACCTATCTCTCCACAGTTTAAAAAAACATCTATGGGTTTTAAATCATCTCTGGGGGAAAGTGTTGCATACTAATTCAGACCACTGGTTCACTACCATGAATTCCATTTAATGTTCTAATAAAAATAGCATTTGTATTTTTTTTAAAGCAAAGCTATAAAAACAAATAAAAATTGATTTCACTACATTCTTATTAACATCAATGAATTTATTGCCAAGGGTACACAAGATTAAATTTAAGACTAAAATCCCTAATGTATTATCTAATTTTGAAGTATGGATACTATCTAGAAAGAAGGCAAAATAAGATGTGGTAATAATGGAACTTTTCTTCTTGGCTTCCAGTTACTAGTTATGACCACTTTGCCAGCTAATTTCTGAATGAGGAAGCTCCCATCCAAGAGTAACATGCTTATTATTTTGCACGAGCACATAAATATATATTGTCAAAATTCAATATATGTCTGCCAGCTAAATGAATTAGATAGCAATTGATTTAAGAATATAGTATTCCTGGGTTTCCAGTGACCTCATTGTGCTAGCAAGACGGACATGGAACTTGCTCCTGCCTTGTTCCTGCAAACTTTCTAATCTGGGCGGCTTTCGTGCCGGCGGCGGCCCCAGAGAGGTGGCTGATTCTATGTGCAAAGGCAGATCTCTCTTGTCACAGATTAGGAAGACGGCGCCAGTCATGGTGGCCCCAAAACGATGACTACCCCATAATGGAAGGGAAACCTGATTGCAGCTGGGCAAGGAGCCCCTTTCTAATTTAAATTACTTTATTCAGAGCCGGATCTTTGATCCTTTCTGATCCCCCCATTTTGAATGTGCATGGTGGCGGAAAAGGAGCCAACTCGAGTGCCATCTCCTGTATTGGAGCTAAGATGGGTAAAATGGCTGTTTGTTTACTACCTCACAAACTTTTTGGCCATTGCTGAGTTGAGCTGAGACCAAAAGAGAAACTGTGAAAAGAGAACTGTGCCTGATTGTCTGAAAGCTTTTGGGTGGATCCTCCCCCCACCCGTTAATGGACGGAGATTACTCTTTCTCTCTATGTGGATTGGGACCGTGATTTGAATGGACAGATTCCCCCTTTCCGGGGCTACTTTTTTCTGCTTGATCATCATTGACTGTATAGAACAGCATTTTGCTTCCCCCCAGTGATGAACTTTAAAACTACAATATATCCTGAGCCTCCAGAAGATGAGAGATTTGAATGTACTTTTACACTTAACCGAATGAATTAACCCCCATTGATTACCGTCTCTACTGATTAATATTGATTTGAACGTTTTGGAATATAATCTGTTTCTGGAATTGGCCAATTCAAAGCTGTTCTTCGATTATGTAATTAACTAAATAAGCATTGAAATTGACTAAATATTTGATTAAGTTATATTGATTGGTGATCAACCATTCCAGGGAATCTATATAAGTAGAACTGATTAATACAATTGGCATAATTAAATTTGAAAGTGATTGGATGTAGCCCTACAAGCAAGATGTCTAGTGCAACAATTGTGACAACTACAAAAGTTGGGAAAAAAGTTTTGACACTACCAGTGACTGCTCCCCTGTTACACCTACATCCTCATCTTCATCATCTAAATCTTTGGACGACTTAGTTTCTGCGGGGAAACCCCCTATGTTATCAAGCCTTCACAGCATGTTGCAGGCAATGTATGAGTTGATGACAAAGAACCAGGAATCTATCTCCAAGAATTTAGAAGATTTGACACCAGACCTCAAGGGGGAACTGGGAGCTGTTAGAAATGACATTAAAACACTGAATGAGAGACTGGAGGGTGTTCAGGGGGCGTTGATACAGCAGGAGAGTAAGGTACAAGATGTAGAGAAGAGAGTGGGGTGGTGCGAAGAGAGACTGGAATGGAATGAGAGGGAGCAGTTTTCGGCGAACAGAGCTCTGGAAGAAGAGATTATCTTCCTTGAGATGGAAAGGTCAGCTTTTTACCTAAGGATACAGAATGTCATGGAAGAGCGGGGGGAACCCCTAAGAGATATAGTGGCAGACATTTTGGCTGGTATCTTGGATATAGGTAAATAACACGTCTTGAGAGACATAGATGATGTCTTCCGCGTACATACAAGTTATGCTAGGAGACAGGGACTCCCAACAGAGGTTCATGTTAGGCTCTCCAAGAAGGCCCTTAGGGAAGAAGTGATTCTGAAGGCAAGAGACAAAACGATAACATTTAAAGATAGACAGTTAATAATTCTGAAACAATTCCCCAGATGGGTACGGGAGCTGCAGCGAAAATACCACTTTCTAACTGCCCAGTTAAGAAAACATAAAGTGCTTTATAGATGGCTACTGCCTGAAGAATTACAATTTACATGGGCAGATAAAAAGGTGAGAATTGACAATCTCAGAGATGCCAGAGACTTCCTTAGTAGACATCTTAACCCCTTAGAATAGGATGTGGGGGAAGAATCAGAGAGCAAGAGTGGGGAAGAATTATTAGAGGAGGAAGAGAGAGGGGAATCAGAGCAGTTAGGTGGGAAAAAGAAAGGAAGAGGACAGGTACAGGTAGAGGTAGGAGCCGAAGGACTGAGCCAAAGAGAAACAAGACAAACAAGAAAGAAACTCAGGTAGAGAGCAAGTAGGGGTAGCAGAAGGGAGAAGGGATGGGGGAGGAGATCCATTAGATGTCAGTTAATATTAATGGGCTGAATGGTCTGAATAAGAGAAAAAGGGTCTTTAACAAATTAGTAAAAGCAGGTCTGAACATAATATGTCTTCAGGAAATGCATGTGAAAAGAGATCATCTATATTTATTGAATTGTACTAAATTGGGTAATTTATATATATCTTTGGCGGAAACCAAAAAAAGAGGTGTAGAAATTTATGTTCAAAAGCATATAAGTTCTAGATCAATCTTTGCAGACGATGAAGGGAGACTTTTAATGATCAAAGTAGAAATTTGCCCCCCCACAAAAAAGTGTTTATTGGTTTGTATTTATGCATCTAACAGGAACCAGAAAGATTTTTTCCAAAGTCTCTATAATAAACTGACAGAATATAATTATTCACATATTTGTTTACTGGGGGATTTTAATGCCATTGATGATAAAGATAAAGACTATATACCTGGAAACAGGAAACAGGAAGAAGGAAAGAGAACAGTAAAGAAAAGATTGCCACCTGTTTGCCATCAAATACAAGAGGAATTTGAACTTAGAGATAAATGGAGGGAAAAACATCTGGAAGGAAGACAGTATACATATTTCTACCCCAGGCATTCATCTAGGTCGCGGATAGACGCGGCCTGGATGTCGGGGGAGCTGTGGCAGGGGATTCGGAAAGTAGAGATAGGTGTTAACGAGTGGGCAGACCACAATCTGTTCTGGATCATTTGGAGAGATTTGAAAACAAGGCCCAGATGGAGAATGGATGTGAGGGTCTTTAAAGATGAGCAATTTTTAACCTATGCAAAGAAGGAGATGGAATTTTTCTTTCAGGAAAATAATAACGAGGATACAAATTTTTTGAATGTATGGGATACAGCTAAAGCAGTGTTTTGGGGTCTAGAGATAAATTATATAGCTGGGAAATGGAAGAAGGACAAAGCTAAACGAGATAAGCTATTAGGGGATTTGGCAAGAAGGGAGGCTACGTTACAACAGGATCCAAACAGTAGAAAATTAGGTATGAATTTGAAATTGGAGCGTCATCAAATTAATCTCTTAGACCAGGAGGACCTAGAAAAGAAAATTAGATGGATGATACAATGACAGTGTGAAAGTGCAAATAAACCGGGAAGGTGGCTTACGTACCGATTAAAAAAAGAGAAGGAAGGGAACAGAATTCATAACTTGAAAGACAAAAACAGTGATTGGATTGTAGAGGAAGAAGAGAAGAAAAGAGTAGTGCAGGAATGTTTTACTGATCTATATAGAGGAGAAGACAAATCTGATGAAATAAGGAAATATTTATAAGAATCTGATCTACTGAAAATCCTGGATTTGTCCAGGGAAATATTGGATAGAGAGATAATGGAAGGGGAAATTGAAAAGGTCTTAGGGAAACAAAAAAACAGGGAAGACCCCCAGTACGGACGGCCTTCCGATGGAATATTATAAGGCACTATGGGAAGTTCTAGGTCCTCACATGGTAGAATTATTTAATGGGGGAATTTGGGAGGGATTGATTTCGGATTCCTGGACAGAAGCACTAATTACCCTCTTGCCGAAGGAAGGTAATGACTTGTCCAGAACTACAAACCAATCTCACTTCTCAATGCAGATTATAAACTATTTGCGGCGGAATTGGCAGACAAATTAAAAGGCTTTTTGAGCCAATTTATCCACGAAAACCAAAACGGCTTTTTACCTTGTAGACAAATCAGAGACAATATGAGAATTATGAATATTTTAGAATGTTATGAAACCTAATTTGATAAACAGCTGGCTTTGGTCTTCATGTATGCGCAAAAGGCTTTTGATCGAGTGAGCTGGCGCTTATTTGGCCTGTTACATCATATGCAATTTGGGGAGAAGTTCATTCGGGCAATCCGTGCAATTTACTCAAAACAGTTGGCCAAAATTCTGACCAATGGAGATGTATCGGAGAAAATTCGTATTGAGAAAGGAACTAGACAGGGGTGCCCGCTTTCTCCGCTCCTATTCATATTAACATTGGAACCATTATTGAGGGAAATTAGGCAAAATTCGGGAATAAAAGGACTGCATATTAAGAACCAGCAGTATAAATTACAAGCATATGCTGATGATCTTGTGTTTGTATTGGAAGACCCTTTTGCATTGGGCCCGAACTTAATTTATGAATTAGAAAAATATGAAACTGTGGCGGGCCTAAATGTAAATAAGGAAAAAACTAAGGTCTTGATTAAAAATCTGACAACAAAGCAGGGGAAGGAAATAGAACTGAATTTCGGATTTCAAATTGTTAATTAAGTACGGTATTTAGGCATTCTATTATCTACTAAATGTTCAACAATCAAGGAAGTTATTTGAAACTTCTCCAACAAACAGAACAAGATTTAGAGAAATGGAAGCAGTTTCAGGTCTCTCTGTTAGGTAGGATCGCGGCTATAAAATCTATATTCTCCCACAATGGACATATTTATTTTACACAGCCCCAGCCAGATTGGACAATAAATTTTTTAAAAAATTAAATCAATGTTTTCTTAAATTTATTTGGCAGAATAAAAAGCCTAGAATTAAATTCAAAAGGCTCCAAGAGGTGAAGGATAGAGGGGGATTTGGTTTGCCTAAATGGGAGTATTATTATCAGGCTGCAAATTTAGTTTGGGTAAGGGATTGGATTCTGCTGAGAAGGAGATGGCTGTTGGTCCTGGAAGGTTCGGGGTTGCAACAGGGTTGGCATTATTTCCTTTGGCAAGACAAGGTAAAAAATCATACAAGTTTTGCAGGTCATTATTTAAGGAATATTTTAATTGAAACATGGACGAAAATTAAAGATAAATTCTATTCTCTGACCCCCCCTCCTGGCTGGTCCCGCTAGAAGCCATAACATATACTTCGTTATATAATAAAGAAAAACATCTTATCGTGAGTTGCTTGATAGCCAAGGCTGTTTAAAAACAAGAACCCAATTAGCTTTGCAGGGAATGGAATTGGATTGGTGGTCTTATGCTCAGATTAACTCCAAATATAAAAAGGATAAGGAGCAAGGAGGTATAGATAAGACCTTGCAAGAGCTAAATAAGATCATATTAGGGAAGGAGGAAAACATGCTAGTTAAGATCTACAAACTTTTAATAAGTTATTGGATAGGAGATGAGATTGTTAAAGATTCGATGACTGCCTGGGGGAGGAATATTGGCCACTCAATTGATTTGATGAAATAGGAAGAAATTTGGTCTAGACAATTGAAATTTTTGATGGCAACTGCTTATAAGGAAAATTTGTACAAGATGGTGTACAGATGGCACCTCCCTCCTGCCCGATTATCCAAAATATTTCCTGGAATCTCCCCAAACTGTTGGAAGTGTGGGGAGCTAGGTACTTATTTCCACATATAGTGGACCTGTCCCAGGGTAATTGAATTTTGGAAACTTACTCAGAGGTGGTTGTTAGAAATTACTGGATACAAATTACAAGTGAAACCTGAACTTTACTTACTAAATATTAGGCCAGATAAAACAGGCACTAACAAATGGTTTCTGATTGTCTATATTACAACTGGAGCAAGAATATGACTCACCCAAAATTGGAAGGGAAAAGACCTATTGTCTGAAGATTTGATTTTAGGGAAAATTATAGAATGTGCAGAAGCCGATAGGCTAACAAAAATTTTAAGAGATCAAAAAGATTCTGCATATTTCCAATGTTGGGACCTCTGGTATGTTTGGTTAAATAACAAAATAAAAAGAGGACAATGTTAGCTTAGTTTTTATTTCTCATTTGTATATTTGGACTGAAGGTAATATATTGTGTAAGGTTCTCACCGAGATCTGTTTGTTGATAAATTTTCTGTTTGTATTTTTTAAAAGAAATTATATGTATGTATGTATGTATGTATGTATGTATGTATATGTTTTCTGAGGTTTTCGCGGGTGTTTATATGTAGGTCTTTGGTTATTCGGGTGTTCTCCCGCATAGAATTGGATGTGTCTTGGTGACGTTTCAATGACGTCTCATTCGTCATCTTCAGGCTGATGTTCTCGGCTTCATGCTTCCAGGAGCAATGAACGGGAGAACACCCGAATAACCAAAGACAGACAGATATACATACATACATACATACATACATACATACATACATACATACATACAAAATAAAAGAATATAGTATTCCTGAAATATTGATTAAGTCTGTTTTAATTGTAATGTGTTAAGATTATTGCTTAATTTTACCGTGTGGCCTTGAAAGGTTTTGACTGGACGATCACAGCCAAGTCTGCATACATGTATGCACATATCAGTGCTGCACGATGCAAAGGTAGTATTGTTCTGCCAATCTACATCCAGGGCTGGGGCTGTGAAAGGAGGACAGAAAGGGACCATTAGGAAATTTGGCCGGGAAGCAAATTAGCTTTGTAACTGTTAATTTAATTTAATTACTTGTAGCATCTTAACACTATACTATTATTCTGATAGTATGAACAACATTTATTCTATCTACAATGGAATAAAACCAATTATATACCAGACTTTGATGCCACAGCATGCAGTGGGTCTAATTTCCACTCTAATGACATTATCATACAAATAACATACCGTGTTTCCCCGAAAATAAGACCCTGTCTTATATTTTTTTGAACCCTAAAATAAGCACTTGGCCTTACTGCCATGCACTCAAAAGCCCGATTGGGCTTATTATCAGGGGATGTCTTATTTTGGGGGAAACAGGGAACATTAAAGTGTTTTATGACAGTTTTGCTGAAAAACAGCATTTACTTCTGGTTTTCAGCAAAACCAACTGCTAGTAAACATTTAACAACTGCAGTGTTCACTTAGTAAGTCTGATATTCATTGACAACCACTGCAAAAATATGTATAATCGGGTCAGTCATGTGGGTGACCCAATTTATGATCATTACAGTCATAGTTAAAGAGTACCTATAGGAAAAAACTCCAAACAAATCTAAAAACACAGCACACTTTCTGAAACCCATAAAACACTTATCAAAATAAATTAGATAATAATGTAGTTTTTACATACACGCCAGAACAAAGCTTTTGGAAAACCAGAGGATAGACTTTTAGAACACTATCAGTCTGAACCAGTAGTGGATTTCAATTTAGTTTGCTACTGGTTTGCTCATGCGCGTGCTTGTGCAATGCTTCTCTGCATGCGCAGAAGTGTGCAGGTGGGTGGAGCCTCCTGCTGCCACCGCTACCGGTTCGTCCGATCTGGGGCAAACTGGTAGCAACCCACCACTGGTCTGAACTAAAACGTGTGACCCAGACTCTATACTAAAATAATACAAGATGAAATCTTGACATAAAACGGACTTTGCATTTTAAATTTCTGTGGCACCAAATATCCAATGCAATTTATATTGCTAGAATAATATAAGATAAAAATGGAATAATTTATGCAATTTGTAGGATGTTATTGTTTGATACCATTTATGTAAATTTATGTCATTGGTATAATGATAAATATGTGATTGGGCTAAATCACTACAAAGATACTATCTCTTATGTAAAAGATAATTGAGAATAATGAACATTTCTCAGTGATTTGGTCTATCAATACTTTATGATATGGCAATATCCAAATTTTTACTCTCAAATTTGTCTAACAAAAATTATTTCACTTCTGTTCCTCTCATCAGACAAATATAATCAAGCAAACTAGGATGTAATAGCCTAAATCTGTTTAATAGTCACTTGTGACACATAATTATGACAGAGTAAACTTCTTTGCCATTTATTAAATACAGCAAGCATAAATAACAGTTTAACTTTAATTACCTGAGTGGAAAGGAAACTGTTGTTTAGCTTCACCTGTATGAGCATCCCAAATTATTGTTGTCTAGGTAGAGAAGGAAGAGCAAATGGAAGAAAAAAACCAGATGTCAAACAGCATTATCAGTTGTAAAGTCAAAACAATCCACACAAAATAGATAACATGGGGTTTCAATAGATAACAAATGTGGCCATTTATAAACTGGACAAGAGTTGATTGTAATAGTATTGTGCATATAGAGAAATGAAGATGGCACCACCATCTGGTAAATACAGAAATAGCAGCTGTTTCAAGAATTGAAACAGAAGATTAAAAGGATAATTAGATAATTGATACTTGCAAATGATAGAATTCAACACTCACTTTATCAACGCCAGCACTTAAAATGTAGTTTCCCTTTTTGTTCCATTTCAGAGCAAAGATGGGCCCTTTATGTTGCCCTAAGGTGCTTGCAAGATTTCCTGTGATGAATTTAAAAATAAAATCAATGTTTTAAATAATTTGAACACTGAAACAAATTTAGGATAACAACAACAACAAAAAATATCTAATGATTTGAAAAAAGTATTTCTTCAGTCTTACCATCTTCTGTCCATATTCTTGCAAAGCCATCATATGATCCAGTAGCCAAGAGTGTTCCATCACTCTGTAAAATATGTAAAAAGGAGAGGATATTTTATATGATGCCAAAATCAGTTATGATTCAATAATTCAATTCTGATTTTCTAGTATAATTTTTTTTTATAAAAAATTAATGGCTGGTTTGACAACTAGAAACAAGCCTGCCAATGCAGTATATTGTTCTCAGAATAGGAAAAAGAGCCCTATTGGCACAGTGGTTAGAACCAGTGGTGGGATTCAGCCAGTTTGCACCACTGCGGGAGAAGCGGTTGTTAACTTGCTGATTAGTTTGGCAACCTAGTTGTTGGAAGAAATCATTAGGGCAGAGAACCGGTTGTTAAATTACATGAGTCTCACCACTGGTTAGAACGCAGTATTGCACTATTGCAGGCAAACTCTGCCCTGAATCCTGATAGGGTTCAAGGTTGATTCAGCCTTCCATCCTTCCAGAGTCGGTAAAATGAGAGCAGTATGCCGACATTGGAAACCACCAGAGAGTGCTGAAAAGCACTATGGCTTGTCTATATGCTATGCTATTGCTAGTATTATCACAATAATTTAGCTAATATATAATTATTTTAATGAGGCATTTTAGCTAATCTGAAAGTATTTACTTTTAAAAATTTATCTCAACATATTCAGGCTTTTCCTCTCTCTTTCTCCCAATAACATATTCCGAATAAGAGCTTCATGAATTCACTTTCCTCAACAAAAGTTGCTGGGTAAAAATGCATACAACTACAGGTAATATGATAATGTACTACCGTATTTTCCGGCATATAAGACGACTGGGGGTATAAGACAACCCTCCTCAGAGCCATTTAAGGCTCGTCAGAGCCTTTCGGGCTGGTCTGCCTGGTTACAGGACAATGAGACCCGGCGTATAAGACGACCCCCGACTTTTGAGAAGATTTTTGTGTGTTAGAAAGTAGTCTTATACGCAGGAAAATACAGTAAGTAAAAACCAATAATCTGGGAAAAATCATTTCTGCAAATAACCCCCCCCCCCATTCATTTGGTATATACCATTTGACAAAATAATGCTATTGCCCTGAAAATCTCTGAATACTGGTACACTGCTTATAAATATTAAGAGCATAAAAACCATGCCCTGATATTTCATATTTATTAGATGTGCTATTTTTTTTGGTATGGTAGTAAAACGTAAGCTTTAATACAGTGATACCTCAGTACTCATCCTTAATTGGTTCAGGGAGGCATAAGTACTAAAAACTATGAGTACCAAACATATTTTTCCCCATAAGGAATAATGTTGTGAGTCACAAGGCAGCTGACACCAACAAATTCTAGCTTGTGAGTTGTGTACCAAACAAAATAATGAGCACTGGGACAAAAATTTCACATTAAAATGTGTTGAATACCAAATTTGATGAGTTTCAAAGCAGGTGAGTACCAAGGTACCACTGTACATGATAATAACTGAATCTATATTTTTTCTTTTTATAGATTAATAGAAGTTTCACAAATTTTATGAATGTAATGTACATAATCTTAGGTAATATTTTTATTTACTTTAATAGCATTCATATGGATGTTTTATTATAGTTTGATATATTTTATTTTTCCATTTGTTACTCATTGATGAAAATGAAAATATCTCTTTTTTAAATGTATTTTCTGATTCCTTTTCTAAACTACAAATTCTAATCTTTGTAACTTTGAAAAATACAAAAGTAAAGGATAGATTCTCTCTGGATCATTATAAATATTATTTTATTTAAATATTACATATGTATTTTTTATTTTGAATATATAAACTAATAGTTCCCATCTACAATATTCTCAAAATAAACCATTACTGCAGAAAATATTGTGACATTTTCAGTTTGTTCCATAAGCACACTAGTCCGATTCTGGGTGTAAGGAGACTATTAGCATACATTTAAAATAACTGATAATACTAGTTGGAGCTGCTGAACTATTATCCAAAACGTCTAGAAGGCATCAAATTGCTTACACCTAAATTACTATTATACCTGCAAAGAAAAATTGGAAGAAATATTTATTTTTATACTGTATCTATAACTTCCTAAGTGCAGGTTCTACTTTTTCTTTTCGGATCAACTGAGTGTTGATACTTTGCTAGCAACATGAATTGACCGATTGTCACATGAGCATGATGTTGTGGGTTGAGAGACTGGCCCAAAGTCACTCTGCCAGCTTTCATACTAGAACTCATGGTCTTCTGGTTTCTAGTCTGGTGCCTTAATCACTACAGTAAGCTGGCTCTCATTCATTCATTCATTCATTCATTCACCAATTTGCGCTCACATTCACACACACAATTATATTTTATACACAAGCTGTATACTATAGACAAGAGTTTTATTTGTTAACTTACATTCCAGTCTAGTGATGTTACATCTTTATTGCTGGGAACATCATGCCCTCCTTCTCTTATACAGTGCCTCAAAACTAGTTGTGTGGAACTACCATTGCTGTTTTCATTAAGATTCCATATTCTGGCAGTGGAATCACCAGATCTAAAAAGAATGAATACACATATTACTCACAAAGAAAAGTTTGGGGTTCTGTTGGCTCAAAATTGTTTTGAAACAATATTATTATATATTAGTCAGAAATCCATTTCTTATGTGCACATGTCTTTCTTCCAAGAATGAAGATTATCTGCCAAATTCTATTTACTGTTGTTGCTAGAACTGATACTGCTGGGCAAGAATGAAAAATATTAAAAAGTTCACATTTATTTTAATCCATAATTTACCCTGATGCTAGTAGATCACTGACAGGATTCCAGGCACAGATGAACACCTCTGATTCATGACCCCGAAGAACTGTTGCTTTATTAGAAGGAATTTCAACATCCCCATCGATTTCCATTGGTTTTGAATGATTATCTGCAAAACATACATAAATCTATGTAAAGTAATTCAAGGTATAGTGAAAACAGAAACAATGAAAATAAAACAATAGTAACAAAGCTAATAGGAAAATTGGATTAAGCATAAATATTGATTGGAAATGTTAATTTTTTCCCAAGGGGACAAGACCATTATTGATTGACATCAAGGCAGCTTAAGCCTGCTTTCTATTCCCAGCACATGAGGACTAATATGAACTTATGGTGCTTAAACATGTCAATACAATTTAGAATTTCAGAATGCTTATTTGGTAATTACCTTGTAGTAACCTGAACACAAAAGACAAAAGTGAAAAGACATCAACTAACAGGTAAGGCTAAAATGAGGGCAATGTGTCTGTGGCTTTTGGTCTTTGAGCATAAAAATCTTACAATGTCTACAGTTCAAAGATATCTATACATATAACTTTGCCACATAAATTTGCATTTAATGTAATCATACCCATTATAAAACATAGTTTAACTTACTTATTGCATGTGCCCCATTCTCCTCTCCATTCACAGTGGCTTCTCCAGTCTTTGGTGTATTTTGCTGTGGGATAGCAATAGTTGTTGTGGCTGTTGTAGTAGTTGTGACTGCTGTTGCTGTTGCTGTTGCTGTTGTTGCTACAGCTGTTGCTGCACTAGCTTGTTGCTGTGCTAATTTCTCCCTGAAAGCCTGCTGCCGAGTTTGCACTACATCAGGCATTACTGCATCTATCAAAGATAATGACTCTATAGGTCTGCCATCAAACACTGTACCATCCTAGGAATGGAAAGGAAAAAAAAAAAAAAAGAAAAAGAGTATGTTTTTCCTGTTAAATAAATGAAATACTAGCTAGGCAGAATACAATTACCATGTCATCTGAAATGATAGTCTTCAATTGAATATATAGAATTTTTACTAATAACTTGCTAGACTACAGGTAGTCTTCAATTTACAACAGTTCATTTAGTGACTGTTCAAAGTTACAACAGCACTGAAAAAAGTGACTTATGACCATTTTTCACATGATCATTGTGTGATTCCCATGGTCCCATGAACAAAAATCAGACGCTTGGCAACCGACTCACATTTATGACGATTGCAGTGTCCTGGAGTCATGTGATCTGCTTTTGCAAACTTCTGACAAGCAAAGTCAATGGGGAAACAAGATTCACTTAACAACAATATTACTAACTTAACAACTGCAGTGATTCATTAACAAACAAAGAAAGGTTATAAAATGAGACAAAACTCATTTAACAAATTTCTCATTTAGCAACATAAATTTCAGGCTCCATTGTGGTCGTAATTTGAGGACTATCTGTACTAAGCAACGATGAAAAAACTTTGAATGATTAATCAGAAAATAAATTAGGGAAGTCACATATTTAAGAACAAGAAGTAATATTTTGACTTATCGTCAGAAAACATTGCTCAGAGTATCACATAAAATTATACTTAACAAAAGTAAGGCTACATTTGAAACCTTTTGATCTGGTTGGATTTTGGGAGATTTATAAAATTCGTTCTATTATTTCTTTTTTTTTCTCATGAAGGTTAAATAAGAACATAATAAAATTCCTTTTTAGATCAGCAAAGGTTTTTCTAGTCCAACATTGGATGAATCATATAGCTATGATATATCATAGTATAATGCACCTCTCTTCTACTTTTTCTACTATGTTGATGTGTACAGCAAGCGAGAGGTGGAGCAACTCCCATCACACTGCTTCTACTACTATCCAATGACCTTGCTCTGAATGCCAAGCTTCCTGTGGGTCAGCTTTACACTGCTTCCTAGGCCCATTCCCAGTGGACTTGGTCGTCAACCCAGTGGCATATTGTCTGACCCTGCCCCCGTGAATGAGCATCCAGCCAATATTCCACTGGTCTTTGCTCATGCTGGTATTAGTGCAGGGACAGCTGGAATACAAGGTTGTACTCATTGTGGATTCCCGTGTTTGCTGGCAATGTCTACAATATTTAGTGGACTGGAAGGGCTATGGCCCTGAGGACATGTTCTCGGAAAATGCCAATGCTGTGCATGTCCCTCGGCTGGTCCTTTAGTTGCACTGCTGGTATCCACAGAAACCTGGACTGTGGGTTCTGGGAAGACAGGTCATGCCAGGAGGATAGTGCGATGACTCCCCCGGACGCTTCTCCAGATGTCAGTTCCCAGGAAGATGAACCAATTCCAGGTATGTCAGGAAATGAGTTGGTTAATGGCTCCAAGCAGCCATCTGAGAGGGATTTGGCTCAAGCACAGCTGCAGCAGGACAGGCCTGTGGCTTCAGGTGGAGGAAGCATGCAGCTGCAGCCAATCAGTGATGAGGAAAAGGAACTGCCTTTTGCATCTGCTCCAAGAACACATAGGACAGAGAAAAGGCAGGAGCAGAAAAGGTTAGCCAGATGATTCGCGAGGAGAAAGTCTTGCCCCTCTTGATGGGCTGCACCAGAAGCTGGCTATTTATTAGCACAGCAGACAAATGGAAGCAATGCTAGGAACAACGTATTCATTTCCTAGCTGTGTGTTTTTTAGTCGTTGTGATTCTTGCTTTGCTTTGGATTGACAATGTGCCTTGACTTGGATTGTGCCTTGTGAACTCTGGACTTTTCTTGCTTCATGAACCCTCTTGTATTGTGGATTTAATTTTGCCAGGTGAGATTATTTTGATTGGGAAACTTTCAAGAGTCTTGTGGATTTATGGCCATTGCTCCGTGGACTAGCTTTGGTCTGTCCATTTGTGGTTGGACTTAATTGGGACAGTTCTGGGTTTTTGGTGAAGGTATTTGTGGGAAAATATTAATAAACATACTAAACCACAGTTATGTGTGCATGCTCACACACACACATGGAACTGCGGTATGTATTTGTGCATGTGTATGTATATGTGTATGTATGATTGTTTTTATATACAGTATATATTGTTTTAGTGGATTAATGTATATCAGTTAGAGTCACATTAGGTGAGATGGATGGTCATATAAACAAATTAAATAATTAATAAAATTAAGAACACCAATACAATCTTAAGTCACCCTTTTCAATGACTGGAAAACTAAGAACAATCAGAATTTCTCAAACAAAGACTTTGAATTCTTTGAAGTTCTACCCTAGTTCCGACTTTGACCTGACATTATTTTTAATTATCCTATCACATTTGATTATGATTAGTGAAGCAAGCAGCATATGCATCATTCCATACCGAAAACACTATTTTAATATGTATAAATAAACTGCTGTTTAAATATTTTTTCTATTGACAATACAGTAATTTGCTCATAATAATTTATGTAACATAGTGCAAGTAAAACCAAGGCAAACAGACAACATCTACAGAAAATGAATTATCTTCTAAATGCCATACAAAATTATGGTCTCAAATAAACGAACCTTAGCAAGAAACACTTCTTAATAATGATTTCTGTGTAGCAGTTAACATCTGAAGTCAAACAATATCAGAAGTTCATTGTGAGTAATCAGATTATTATATGGAAATATTTGTTTGCAATCTAAATATATATTTAGTAACAAAATTTCATGCTAAATATAGAATGTATGCATTACAAACTTAATTATCTAAAAGAAGTGAGTCTAGGGAGGCATAAATCTATTTATAATATTCAATTAAGTTTTATTCAATTGCTATAACTGTAAATCTACAGACCGAACAGAAAAGAAGTAGAATGGCTGTGGCAAATACCGTATTTTCCGGCATATAAGATGACTGGGCATATAAGACCCTCCTCAGAGCCACTTAAGGCTCGTCAGAGCCTTATGGGCTGGTCTGCCTGGTTACAGGAGAATGAGACCCGGCGTATAAGACGACCCCTGACTTTTGAGAAGATTTTTGTGTGTTAGAAAATAGTCTTATAAGCAGGAAAATATAGTAAATAAATATAAATATAAATATAAATAAATAAATAGAAGTAACCATGATCTGTTTCTTGGGTGCAATCCCAAAATATCTAGAGCTCACTTGAACACCAACAGCATTGATAAAATATACATCGATCAATTGCAAAAGGTAGCTTTACTTGAAACAAGATACATCCAGCAGTGATACTTTTAACACCATCAAATAATAATAGCTGCCCATCTCAGTTCCATGGGAAGGACTTGATAGGTGAATAAAAATGCCAAATCCACTCTCAACATCTGGCTGACTGTGTGACCAATAATAATTTATTAAATTTATATGTCACCCAAATACCATCAACTCTCTGGTTAATTTTGAAAAAAATAATAATGTGGCAACAGTATAAGGAAGCAAAAGTTTTTCCGCATATTGCCATTAAATTCAATGGCATGTAAATCAGCCAAGATCAGATCTGAATTCAATGTGCAAGGCGAAGATTGTTCAATTCTATTAAAATAGAATTCAAACATTATACTTTAATTAATGTGAAATTCAATCTGATAAAATTCAATGTAGATTACATTGGTTTTAGTACTTAAAATGCACAGCTCTGATTCATTTTAGGAAGAATGGAATGAGAAGAAAAGGACTGTTGTATATGTTTCAGCAGACGTTTTCTATTTTTTTCCCCAAGGTAACCTGTATATTCAAATAATGCTCAGAACCTCTTATCAAAAGGGGCCGAGCTTCTAAATGACCAATGACAAATCCTATCCTGATCACTATACTTCAGTCACTTGTGGGAGAGAACTTCTGTGCACGGTATTAAGGAAGAAAAACAACCTTAGATAGAGAGATATTTTTCTTATTTGTCTGATGGAATCCATATAAATCCTGCAGAAACCAGTTTGAAAAAGCCTTCTTTAGAAGACATTAATTCTGCAAAGTTCTAATTGAAAGGATCGGGATTTCATTTAGTAGATGTATAATAACTCTTATAAAGGAGAGTTAGTAGAGTGAGGAAAGTCTAAGTATTTTAAAACTTTTTTTAATTATAGAAACTTTTAACACCAAGTATGTAGTAATAAAATTAAATAGCAGCCTTCAAAAATTATTTAAAATTAAACAAACCACCATGCTCTGACCACTTGCTTTTTAGGACTTACAGGCTTGCTAGCAAGTTTTTTTCCAGAATGGTAGTACGAACTGCTTTTTTAAACAATTGAGTTTAAGAAATCTTAGCAATGTATATATTATTGCTACTTCATATGTCAGTATGGTATAAAGAAACATACTTATTCCAATACTATAAAGAAACATACTTATTCCAATACTAGACCAGACAGAGACAGATAAGTAACAAAAAGAACAGATTTTGTTCTGTTTGATTATTTTTGGAAGAAAATGAAAGGGACCAATGAGACTATTATTCAGACAAGTATAGTATACCCTTTATTATCATTGTACATTATATATACAACGAAATTGGTTGATTAAGTAGATTAAGAGATAAGAAGGATAAAAAAACTAAACATGGGGAAAAAGTAGAGGAAAGTAAAAGTAGAAACTAAAAAGTAAAATTAAAAAGAAGAGCCAGTTGGTTCTATTGGCTAAGATATCAGGCTTAGCAGAATGAACGAAAAGACCCTAGAGCTTTCATCAATTAAAGAAACCAGGTACAGCCATTTTAATTAAAACCAACATTAACAAATAAGTCAGGCCTGATTTTTGTTCTATCCTTCAAAATTGGCATCAACTCAAGCAAACTGCCTTAGGTTGATCAAGCTCTAATCATTAAGCATTTTCAAGCTAAGGAAGAGGTGATACTTGCCTCATTGATGCTTATCTCTGCTTCCACATACTGTAGGCCTTTCTGAAGTATAGAGATAAGGGCAGCAGGTGGCACTAGTGTTCCATTGATGTTGGATTGGCTAATATGACTCTCTATTCCAAATGTAAAGGCGGAATGGGAGAAACCTGAAAAAAAGTAAGGCATGATATGAAATCTAAGCTCCCTGCAATGTGACACATATACTAAATACAACACAGCTGAATCCTGTGCCTCTCCCAACAAGGGAGAAAAATTTCCACATTAGGTCTGATAGAAAAAAAAAAACCCTATAATGGTCCCCTTCAATTACATTTGCACACTTAATTCTTAAAAGAATGAGCATTTGGAAAAAAATAATTAGTGCCAAGCAAGACAAAATGGTATAAACCAGGGGTGTCAAACTCAAGGCCCGGGGGCCGGATCCAGCCCACAGGGTGCTTAGATCTGGCCTGCGGGGCCACCCTAGAAATAGCAAAGGAGCAGCCAACAGTGCCTCTGCCAGCAAAAACGGAGCTCGATGGAGCCACGCACCTCCCCCCAAGCTCCATTTTTGCTGGCAGAGGGCAGAAGGAGGCTGTTGCAGCCGAAAATGTAGCCTGGGGGAGCCGCATGCAAAGGGTTGCAAGAGGGCTGGCAGAGGGATGCAAGAGGCCATTACAGCTGAAAACGGAGCTCATAAGTCCATTTTCACTGGCAGAGTTCTCAGGTCACCAACCCTCGAAACAAATGACGTCAAGCTGGCCACGGCCCTCTTGGCCATGCTCCCCAGCTCCATAAAGTCAAACACAAAGTTGATGCAGCCTCAATGAAATAGAGTTTGACATCCCTGGTCCAAACTATTTGTGTTATGTAGGAAATGAAATGCTAAAGAAAAAGTCACAGTTGCAGGAATTATACAGGAGTGCACTATTTACTTATAGAAAAGGAATATACATGTTTGGCTCTTGAACACAGTAACTACAAGTTAATCTGACATGTAGGTATAATTAATAAACCGGAACAAAAATGAAACAACAGAAATAATATAATTTAATGGGGCATATATTGCCACACATCTGTCACCTTGATGATGATTTCTACTCTATATATTTCTACTCTATATAAAGCTTAAGTGGCACATTAGATAATAATGAGCTGAGTATTTCTGATATCAGAGGGGACATAAAATGAATATTGTTCAACCAATTCTGAAAGAGGTTACATATCACAGAAAGATCTGGTATGCAATCTGAGTTGTTTATTGATCCAATATCATTACCAAGTCTCAAGAGATCTTTCTCTGTGAAGTATCTTATATCCATATTGGGCTGCTTTGTGAACAGTGACCATAACTGGAGACAGTTGAGCCAAGTTATTTATGCTCTTGTAAGCTTTACTTAGGCTGTTATATTTCAGTGCATAAATATGTTTTGTTGCAATTATTTTCAATTGTTTTTACTCTGGTGAAGGACTAACTACCATATATTACTAGGCTGTTTATAACAGTATAATTTGTTAATAGAACTGTGTAGCACTTCAGATTTGTTTTTAGAATATTCCAAAACTATTTTTTGGATTCTGAGCAGAATCTAATAAAACAAAATGAGATTTAAAAAATAAAAGAATAAAGTTAAAAAGAAAACAAATGGAGAATTTGGTCAAATTCTCGTACAACACAGAGCATCTTTCCAAGCTCAGCTCAAGGCCTGGGAACCTTCTGAAATTCAAGCAGCATGAAAGCCATACAGATACATCTCCAAGGGAAACAGTTGCAGAAAGACTAGAACAGCCCTCTATATAACGAAAGTTAGGCACCTCTAGCCTAGTTAAATACAGAAAGAGTAATAATATATATATAAGGATTTTTTTTGGAATGGCAATGCAGTATCACTAATAGTTTTTGTAAAATACAGAAGCAAATAGGGGTGACAGATAAGTGTAAGAATTGGTGATTTTTTTCTCATACCATTTCAGTGCTGAAGATACTAAATGCCACATCAGAGGAAACTGAGGAATCTTATATAAAGGTTATCCAAGAAATGCAACCCAATGATAAATATATTTATTGCATTTTACCTGCATTAAACATAAAACTGCCACAGCAATTTAGTCAAAATGTTATGCTATAAATGTGATTGTCAGGAGATGTTTGCATTGAGCTATTCATGCCTACTAATATTGCCCCCTAATAGCACATACTCTACAGGTATTTCTTATCCTGCTAATAGCTTACAGTAAAAAAATCTACCAATTAATTTTTATGCACTCATTGAGAAATTTTGTATATTTCATATGAGCTAGCATTGCTTTGTTTAGTTTATAACAGTACAGTGGTACTGTGTTTGCCCAAAAATATGGCCTACCTCAAAAACAAGCTCCAGCCCAATTTTCATGCCTGTGCCTAAAAATAAGCCCTAGTTAAGCCCCGCCCACCATCTGTACAAGGTGGGACAAGGAGCAGGCGTAAAAATCAAGCTAGGGTGGGAGTAGGGGGAGGAGCTGCCCCGTGCGCCCTACACCAACTTACCTTAGGACTGCCAGAGCCAGGCCTCCCACACCCTCCCATCTGTTGTGCTCCTGTATTACTTCTTCTGTAGCCTCTTGCGGCTGCTTGAATTATGGCTAGACGCCACATGGTGCATTGCCCCAGTGCCACCCCTTGTGGCCGGATGCCACATGGCTCATGCCAGTGCCTCCAGTCGTGGCAGAATGACGTGACACTTTTTGTGCCAGTATCACCGTTCTTACGTGCAATAGCACAACATGCCATGCAGCCTCCTGCCACGAGCAGTATCATGGGCTCGATAAGCCTCGCAGTGTCATGCCATGAGCACCAGTTGATGAGTTATGTGGCATCTGGTTGCGAGCGGCTGTGAAATAAGTTGGGCAGTGGTGCAACAGTTGTCAGGGCATGGGAGGCATGGCTGCGTTGGTCCTAAGGTAAGCTGGTAAGTCATCCTAAGAATTACCTTTGAAAATAATTTTGTAGTTAGCTAATTTTGTCACAAATCTATTGAATTACAATCAATTTACATGAATTTTAATTTACATGAATCTTTGGAGAAACACTGTAATGTTTACAGCAAACTGTCTATTAAATGAGAAATAATATCAGATGAAATTACTTCTATTAAAAGCTTAGTTAGTTTATAAACTATGCTTCTTTTAAGAGTAAGAGCAACCTCTTACATTGCCTGCTATATATATAAGAAATTATTATATAGGCCTCTGCTGGCTATTATAATGAAAACATGCATTTTAATATATAATATTATCTACAACAATTCTATATATATATTTAGAAATGGTAGGTAGGAGAATCTTTTTTCACATGAAAGAAAAAAGTTCAGTTTATCAGAAGGAGTATAACATCAAAGGGCTCATACCTGCTATAATATTGAAATAACTGTTATATATTACTGGCAACATCATCTACATCACATACATATGAAGCTAGTCCCTTTAATTGTAATCAGTGTCATGTGAGGTGCAGAAAAGGAATAAGACATAGATTGCACCATGATCCTCAGATGGCTATATGGAGACTGATTACCACCTTCCCCGAATCAAGGCTTTTGCATAATACTGTTTAAATATACTAAGAAAATGTATACTAAATTATACCAAGCTTAATTTTACCCACTTAGTGTTTCCTGTAGTGGTAAACACAGTAATAAGTAGTTTTTACCCATTTGGGTATCAGTGCACAAGGCATAACATTTCACTCTTTCCACTGAAACAAAATGTTTCCCTTCTCAATTAGCATTCTTTACATTTTGTGACTTTTTTGTACATGTTACTTGCATGGAAATTGATTTTCAGCTTCAGAATTTGAAACTATTTTATGATGAGAACAGATCTGGAAACACAGGAAGATAATTTTGATCAAGATCAATGACTGATTTCTATTATATTTGCAACCTTCAGTTGTTAATAGCAATCTACTTTTCTTGCATTTAATTCTGTCTTGATAAAAACAAGAATGTTATAGGCTTTTAAAAAGCCTATAAAGCATAAAGAATGCAGCACCAATTTCTATGACATGGTTTGTTTTCTACACTTAAAATGTTCCCATCTGTCATGCAGATTTCATCCTGTTTACATTAAAAAAATATTATAGCTATGCATTTTCCCACGTGTTAGATAGTGATAGGATGGCACACTACTTTATTTTTATTAGTTTCAGATCATTGAGCTCCAGATTGAAGGAAAGCTAGTTGGTCTGTTTCCAGAGTTGAGGATCTGGCTACAAATCCTGGCTAGTCATCCTTTAACCTGGCATACCAAATAATTCACTTCTGAATGGAATGGCTACCATTTAGAAGTCATTTCAAGCATGCTCTTCATTATGATTGCATCCTGACAACTTTATATTTATTTTTACTTGGGAAACACACCCTGGACAAATATGTTTGCCAATATCTAATGTAAAGAAAATGCTTAGCAAAGGATACCTATTATATCACCATGCTGATTGGTTTGATCCCATATATAAAAATGTGTAAAACAACTATCATAAAAAAGCAAACAAAAATAAAAGTCAATAAATCCAGGGCATCATATTAATTGCCATTAAGTTATTTGAAACAGTTCCGTTTTAAAAAATATTTAGAAGGCTAAAAATATTCTGGTATATATCTTTTAATATAATGGAATATAATATACAGGCATGAAATTAATACATGTATGTTTAAAATACCCTGAATATCAATTTGAATTCTGAAGACTTTTCCCCTCTCTTTAAATTTTGCAACTGTGTATATTCTCTTCTGTTTTGATATCATTAGAGCCAATGTTGGACTAGGAACTGAAAAACGTAGTTGTAGATCTGCATAAGTCATGAAAGTCAGATGGTAATCTTGTGCCAATAACTCTTTCTCAACTGAAGGAAGGGAGCAATGTCAATTTGCTGCAGTTTTCTTAATAGCATAATTAAGATGTACATAATAATTTTACAAAAATAGCCATGATAAAATAAAACAAAACATAATTTAAAAAGTAAAATATAAGTGCAATCCAAATAAAGAGAGCATGATCTCACTCTCTAGGCACTGGATGAGCTGTTTTCAATAATATAAAGGGAGACAGCAGAATGCAGGCAAGTCAGAACTTCAAGAGGAAGCTGTTCAAGATGATGGATACTCCTAATGAAAAACAGTATTTCCAAGTTTCAACCCCTTGTACTATGAATTACTAGGAAGCTAACACCAGTTTATTTAGGAAGATGAATGAATCATATGGCTATTTTTAGTTGGAAGAGGTGACCCTGAAGGTACCTATCAATCGGCTTAGCTGTCAGTTTTGGTCTGTGCCACAACTGCTATATAAAATAATTCCACACACACCAGTGCAAAGGGAATGTTGAACATTCCATATTGCTCATAATTTTTGTGAGAAGTTTATCCAATGCTGTCTCTACAATAAACTGCAATGAGCGCCAGCTTGTCATAATGGCTTGGAACTTGGAGCTGGCAACTGCAGCAGTGATACTGGAAGAGGACAAGAGGTAATAGGCATCATCAATGCTCTAGAGCACAATGGGGGAATTGCTTAATCTACTAAACAAAGATTACAGAAGCTTAATTAACAAAAATTGGCAGGAAAACTATGTAAAATGAATGTTGGAAAACAAAATAAATATTATCTAATTTTATAGTTGTGCATTTTGAACAAACTTGATTCAAGATAAAAATAAACAACCATCATTTATACTTATGTGTCTGTGTATGTATATATGTTCTGAAAAATGCTAAGGGACATATTTATGTATTCATTCACACATTCATTCAATGTTAGCCCTTACATTCAATTGATTTTTGGCGAGTATAACCAATAGTTTGCAATATTAGAAACCTATCAGATAAATTCCAAAATCAAGTTCACACAGGGAACTGGATGAAGAAATTGCGGAGAGAGATACAACCTATTTAATCATTGTTTCAATTTCACTTTTTATTCTGTGCATGTGAACAATGTAAAAATCTCATCGGCATCATAACCTTATCTGTAGCCCTTGAGTAGCTTGAAGCATTTGCTGCTATCTTGTCAAGCAAAAAACATCTTTGTTTTTAGCTGATTTTACAGACCAGAGCATACAGATCAAAAGAGAAAAATCACAAGAGATTCTCACAAAAGGCAAATTAGCTTAATAGTAACAAAACTGTTATATAACTAAGTTAAAATAATTTCATCAAAGTTGGCAATATTTCTGAAGTTTTCTGGGGTTCTGATAGCAAGGGGAACACCTTGATTTTCAAACTGTCTTTGGGGGAAGTGGAGAAGATAGCATAATGAGATCCTTTGAAATAATTTCTTCAAACATGCATTTCAGCCACTCTCCCCCCCACCCCCCGGTCAGATCTACTGTAGCTATAAGTAAATCCTTCCTCATATTACTAGCTAATGTTTTATGAACCAAATTTAATCAGGACAGGCACATTCTTTTATCTTAAGAAATTATGTTTGTCTCCAAAATATGAGTTAAATAGAAGAGCAAATATGGACATTCATATCAAAAGACCACTCAGCATGCCTACTTGTGCAGCTGCTACTTGAAATCAGACACAAAAGAGTGAGTGCATTCCTATTGCCAGTCAAATGTGTACAAAATTTAAGAGAAACCCAGAATTCAAATAATTACTCAGTACATCATTATTTTGGAGCAATGCCGATTATATTTTCAACATTATTATGGAACAATGCCCATTACATCTGAACAATCATATCTAATCATCTATACCAGTGGTGGGTTTCAAAATTTTTTACTACCGGTTCTGTGGGTGTGGCTTGGCCGTGGCATGGCTTGGTGGGCATGGCTTGGTGGGCATGGCAGGGGAAGGATATTGTAAAATGGACATTGCTTACCTGAACGTCCCTTCTGGGTGCGCTGCTGGGGAATCCAAGAGCGTGGGTAGTTTCCTTCAGCTAGGCTGACACTGAGTGCATATCACTTTAAGAACTGTTGACTCTGCCTCCAGCGGAGGCTCAGTTTCTTTCACAAAGAAGGGCCAAGGAATACGAAAGTCCAAGAGCCACCGGAAACCTCAGACCAGAAGCTGGTAGGGTGGGTTGGAGTCTCCAGCAGCGCACCCAGAAGGGATGTTCAGGTAAGCAACGTCCATTCTCTGGAGCGCTGCTTGGAGAATCCAAGAGCGTAGGACATACCCAAGAAAGTGCTAGAACGGGAGGGAGGATGAATGCTCCTGGGTGGCTGGATCAGAGATGACTGTCTGTAATACCCACCATCCAAAGGATGCCTCAGCCGAGGCAAAGGAGTCAACCTTATAGTGGCATATAAATGGTGTAAGTGAGGTCCAGGTCTCTGCCCAACAGATGTGAAAGACAGATGCTTGCGTTGTCCAAGCTGCCGTAGTGGAAGCGTTCCTTGTCGAGTGCGGCAGAATACGTCCGGACAGCGTCCTGTTCTTAAGGGCATACACCTTCGCGATGCATGCCTTGAGCCAGCTGCCAATCATGGCCAAAGATACCTTGTGTCCCATTGAAGCTGGTAAGAAAGATACACAAAGCACCTCCGATCTCCTAAAGGGCGTGGTCTGCTTGATGTAATAGCAAAGGGCTCGCCGAACATCCAGTGTATGCCACTGAGATTCAAGCCGATTACGGGGCCCCGGACAAAAATCCAGCAGAACCAGTTCCTGAGAGCGATGGTAGAGCGAATTCACCTTCGGTAAGAAGAAAGGATCCATCCAGAGGACCACTTGATTCATGTGGAAGATACAGAGGTCGGGTCAAACTGAAAATGCAGTGAGCTCAGAAACCCTCCTAGCAGAAGTAATCACCACAAGGAATGCAACTTTCAGTGTCAGAAAATGGAGGCTGATGGAGGATAAGGGCTCGAAGGGCGGAGACATCAGAGCCTGGAGGACCAGGGCCAGGTCCAATGTCGGGTATTGGTGGACTACAGGGGGCAGAAATTAATAGCCCCTCGAAGAAAAGTCCAAATCCTCGGGTCCTGTGATAGGGGCCAGTCAGATGCATCCAGCAAGACCGAGTTCCGGGCAGCCACCTGGTGGTGCAGTGTTCAGCGCAAGGCCCTTGTCAAAACCGTCCTGAAGAAATTCGAGGAGAACGGCCACGGAGGCCCTGGTTGAGTCAACGCCATTCGTGGAGGACCATCAGCAGACTGTCCGCCAAGTAGCGTCGTAAATCCGAGTAGTAGAGGCTTGGTTGGAGGCTTGCATGGTGGTGATTACCCGCCGTGACAGGTTGTCCCTCCTCAGGAGGACACTCTCAAATGCCAGACTGTCAGCTGGAGCCACTGAGGCTCCGGGTGTTGAATGACCCCCTGGCATAGAGAGATCTGATCCTGGGGGATTCTCCAGGGCCGGGAGATTGACAGGTCCAGTAGGTCTGCATATCTTGGCCATCTGGGCCAGTGCAGGGTGACCAGGAGAACCTCTGCTCCTTCTGACAGGATCTTGTGCACCACCTTGGGGATGAGCGGGAGGGGAGGGAAGGCATATAACAGGCCAGGAGGCCAGGAACATCGGACAGGGTCCAACATTGAAGAGGGTCCATTCGGGCAAGGGAACTGGGAGAAAAAATGGGGAAGTTGAGCATTGCGGGGGCTTGCAAATAAGTCCATGAGCAGGACCCCGAACCTGGTCGACAGCTCCTGGAAGAATGCAGAGTGTAAGCACCATTGTGTGTGATCGATCTGTGACTGGCTCAGCCAGTCCACCTGGATGTTGTCCGACCCAGATATATGCTGCGCCGTTATGGAAAGCACATGATCCTCCGCCCAGGAAAGAAGAGACATGGCCTCCAGCAGGGGTTTGGAACAAGTGCCGCCCTCCCGGTTGACATGTGCTTTGGCCGTGGTGTTGTCCATTAAGACCAGCACATGACGCCCCTCTATCTTGGACTGAAAATGCCAGAGGGCCAGATGTACTGCCCGTAGCTCCAGCCAGTTGATATAGTGCTGGAGCTCCCACAGCGACCAACGACCCTGAGTCATATTGGCGGAAAGATGGGCACCCCACCCCACCAGGCTCGCGTCCATAGTTACCGTCACTCGGAGAGGCTCCTGGAACATGCATCCCTTGGTAACCGCAGGTCCACCAATGAAGAGACTGTTTGATCGAGCTGGGCAGGCAGACTTTTGTCCTGGAATTGCTGCCCAGGGACTTCTGGTACGGAAGGAGGTACCATTGAAGAGTGGAGATGGGCCCATGGAACGATGTTGATGCATGAGATGAGTTTCCCGAACAGTTGGGACAGCAGTAGGATGGAACCCGAGTGGGAGGAACGGACCTTTGAAATCAAGGCTGAAATGCTTAGATGGCGATCCGGGGTCAGGAAGACATGTCCGATAACAGAATCTATGAGAGTCCCGAGATGCAGGATACGAGTGGAGGGCTGCAGCTGGCTTTTCTACAGGTTGAGAGAAAAGCTGTGATGTTGTAAGGAATCGCGCACAATCTCCAGGTCTGTGAGAGCCCGCTGGTGGGATGATGAGAGGATCAGGATGTCATCTAAATAACAAAGGACTCTGATGGGAATGAGTCGAAGAGATGCAGCAACTGCTGCGAGGATCTTGTAAAGGTTCAGGGGGCCGACAAGAGCCCAAATGGCATGGCTCTGTATTGAAAATTCTGGTTGGCATAAGAGAAACACAGGAATTGCTGGTGGGATGGGCGGACCAGTATGTGGAGATAGGCCTCCTTGAGGTTGATTGATGTTATCATGTCTGATCATCTGATGCAGGCCAGGATCGACTGCAGGGACTGCATCTTGAATTGGTGGTAAGCGATCAGCTTGTTCAACTCTTTTAGATCCAGTATTCCCCTCCAACCCTCAGAACTTTTTGGAACGAGGAAAAATATTGAGTAGAAACCGGTCCCATGATGTTCGGTGGGAATCGGCTCTATAGCGCAAATGTCCAGCAGATGCTGGATTTCCGCAGACATCAAATGTCTCTTGTCAGGGTTGACTGAGACGGGGCATCGAATAAATTGGTTGGGGGAACAGGAGGAGAATTCTAGGGTCAGACCAAGTCGGACTGTTTGAAGGACCCAGGCATCCGTTGTTGAGAGTTCCCATTGGTGGAAGAAATGGCTGAGACAGCCACCAATAGGGTGGGAAGCAAGGCAGTCATTTACCATGTCGGAAAGGACGAGATTCTGTTCCTCAAAAGGGACATTTGGTGGTCTGTTGATGTCTAGCACGGTCCCGAAAGGAAGATTGGTCAGAGGGATGGTCAAAGGAGAAGGACGAAGGCCGGTAGGTGGTGGAACCATTGGTCCCCGGTTTGGCCCAAAAGGGCTGCCGCTGGCCATATGGGGAATAGCAGCAATCAGCTCTCCAGTAAGAGGAAGGCATGATTTTTTCTTGTCCTTATCCTCGATGAGGATAGTGTCTAACGCCTCACCGAAGAGACGAGATCCCTTATAATGGGCAGAAGCCAGTCTCCATTTAGATTTCACGTCCGTCCTCCAATGCCAGAGCCACAAGAGGCGACGGGACATCACGGTGGAGATGAGGGAACATGAGGTGAATTTGGCTGCTGTGAGAGCGGCGTTTGCGGAATATTCTGTGGCGGCCACCAATTTGTTAACATCCTGGTGGAGATGCCTATGATCACGGGGGGGAACCGTTCCTGGAGCTGGTGAAGCCAGATCAGTGATGCCCGGTTGCTGCTCATATGGCCCAGGCTGCCACTTGGTGGGACTTGTGGAAGACAAGCTCAGCTCGTTTGTCCTCAGATCACAGGCCATCCATAATGTCGTTGGAAAGGACCATGGAGGATGTCAAGGCAGCAATCGGTGCATCCACTGATGGAAGTGCAAGCAAGTTCTGGAAACTGGGCGCTGAGAAGAACAGCTTTTTGTCTAGACCATTGGGCACTGCTAGTGATCCGGGCTGGGACTAGGGACGCTGGATGATCTCAGAGAAAAGCTGTGGGCAGGGGATGAATTCTTGATCTGCCTTAGGCACTGCAAAAAGCGCCTCGTGAGGAGTAGGATCCCCTTGTTGTTCAGGGTGAGTCTGAGAGGCGGCCAACTGAGTGGTAACAATTGCCTTGTGAAGTAAAGCCTTGAATAGAGAGGGCCTGAATAGACCTGTAAAGACAGGTTTGTCAGGTAACGCGTCTACATCATCCGAAAACTCCAAATCTCTGTTGTCGTCATAGTCCAACTGGGAGTCATCACTGTGAACTGACTCCTGCAGGGAGTAATCACTAGGCTCGACCTCGGTGCGAGAAGGAGTGGGACGTCTGGGAGCCTCCGAATGGCAAACAGGGTGGTGCTGCTGTGGTTGGAACCCTTGAGGTTGGATCCCCTGAGGGAGGCCGGCTGCCAGCATCCTGGAAAGGGTGGCTGAAATCATCGCCTGAAGGTTGCAATAGAGGGGCTGGATGCCTTCCAACGGACGGAGGCCAGCCGCTGTAGATGTAAAGGGGGCCTCTCGCGTCAGACAAGGCAATGGGGCCTGAGGAACTGTAACCGCTGATGAGGTTGACGGCAGACTAATTCAGCCTGCTGACCGAAAATGTTTATTTGTGGTAACAGAACAATCCCTGTGGGATCCCCCTGAACAGTTGCAGGTGAGGACTGTGCTACCGAAGTTGGGGTGGACTCCGTGACCGGTGGAGCCACCAGTTGGACTGGCGGTTGGGCCTTTCACTGCGCCTGATCGAAACGGCACTCCAAAGCATCATGTCTCCACTTGGCGGCCTTATCCTCGGCTGAGGATGCCTTGTGGCCCTTAGATGTTGAGGACTTGGTAGTGCAAGAGGAGTGTTTAGGCCGCTTTTTAGATTCCTTCCTGACGGAGTGTTCAGGCATTTGGGCCTTGGCGGGACTATAGGCCTGTTCAAGGTCTGCAGAAAGCTCTGAATCCCCCATTGCAGAATTAGAACTCGGTACTGGAGGTCTTTTTTTTAGAGAAAGAGGAGGAAGGCACAAGCAATTCTGATGGTAACTCCCCCAGCCGAAGCAACGACTGAGGCGTAGAACCCAAGAGTCCCCTGTGAAGCAGCCGAGAATGAGACTTGCAAAGGCCCGAAGAAAATGGCAGGCAGACGGAGAGTGCAAGAGAGAATTCTCTCAGCAACATGCTATTGTCCAGTCCCAGTGGAAGGCACTAGAGCCAGCCAGCTTGGACATGCTAGGCGCTCGTCAGATACAGAGGCCTGTAGTCAGCGTGAGAGGCCGTCACTATCCCTGGAGGCTGACATTAAAGAAACAAAATGGTGCAAGGGCGGAAAACAAACCGCCGCTGAAAAGCGTCACCACTAATGCGTTCATGAAGGGCTTCTCTCTGTGTGTCACGGTCAAACGAGGAGTTCGCTGGCAGGAGCACAGAAGCCGCTGTGGTGCAGGGAGACGAGCCTGGCGTGCGGACACTCAAAAGCGTCCTAAACACCCTGGATCAAATAAACGGTGTGGAGTATGCTGTGGAGCACCAGGCAGGGACTCCAAAGCCACTTGATGAGAGGGAGCAAGCAGATGGTGGCGGTGGTTTTGCCAGCAAGCCGGACAACCTGCACGCTCACTGGTGGCTCAGTCGCATGCCCACAGAGATGCTGATGGCAAGGCAGAGCTCTGTGGCAATCTTTCAAAAGGGAGTGGGGGCGGGAGGCATGGAGCCCCAGAGCTGACACTGCCCTGCTGTCAGACGCAACGTAATAAAGCTCATAGTTTTGAGGAAAGGCTAAATGCTCCCAAAAAACAAATGTCCAAGGCTAAAACGTCCTAAAGGCAAGTTACAAAGTCCAAATCCAACGGAGAGATTGAAAAGCACTCTATCAGGCCTGACTGAGTGAAAGGAACTGGGCCTCAGCCAGGACTGGAGGCGGATTCAACAGTTCTTAAAGTGATATGCACTCAGTGTCAGCCTAGCTGAGGGAAACTACCCACACTCTTGGATTCTCCAAGCAGCGCGCCAGAGAATCTCCATTCCCACCCCACTCCAGGGGAAGGTTACTGCAAAATCCCTATTTTCTCCTGATCAGCTGTGATTTGGGAGGCAGAGAATAGATGGGGGCGGGGCCAGTCAGAATTTTTACTACCGGCTCTCCGAACTACTCAAAATTTCCGCTACCAGTTCTCCCAAACTGGTCAGAACCTGTTGAAACCCACCTCTGGTCTATACCTGCCTCACCAGATCTGGCAGAAAGGGCATGCTCCAGTCCTATTGATTAAAGGGTATTACCTTTCAAATCCCATGAAGGATATTTACAGTTATAGTACCTGCCCTCTAGAACAGGCGTGGGCAACTGTGGCCCTTTTACAACCTGTGGACTTAAACTCCCAGAATTCCTGAGACAGCTCAGGAATTCTGGGAATTGAAGTCCACAGGTTGTAAAAGAGCGACAGTTGCCCACCCCTGCTCTAGAACACTATTCCTTCCAAGACTAGATAGACTTCCATAAAGCCCTCTGACTTGCCTTCTTTTCCAGATATGAGGTCAAGCCATGAATTGAATGAATTTGTTGTTTTATTTTTGGTGACCATTTTTCTTTTTAGTATCTAAAACACATTTAGTATCTAATGTGTTTTATTTATTGTATTTTATTTTTCGTATTGATGTTTATTATGTTGGTCTCCCAACTTCATTTTATGAGAGAGGAGCAGCCATATAAATCAAATTAAATAAACGAATCCATTTACATTTTTGCTTATAATTACATAATTTAATAACTTATTCAACAGTATTAATAAGCATACACTATGTTACACTATGTTAAAAAGCATAATAAATTATTAATTTTAGAATCATATGTAAAATACTAATAGAGTAATTTATTATTAATCTACTCCAAAAGAAGTTCCACTGAGATCACAAGGTTCAATCTCAATCATGTAAGCATCAGATTATAGCCTAGTACAAATTTAAATCCTACTGGGAATTACAAACTTTTTTTTTTTGGATGATTGTTGGATCAATAGGGCTTAATCCTTTCCTCCTTCACTAAAGATTTGCTCTTATATATTAATTCTTGCAACTGTTTGAGCATCATCAGAAGATTCTGGATGAACAAGTTAGCTGCTAAAATTATAAGTATGGCTGCCCATGAAGTTTCATAGAAATAAGAATATATTCATGACTGCACTGAATATCAAATTATACTGTACTGCTTTGACTAAGAAATCAACACCGGCAAAAAATTTAGAACTATTCAACATATATTCATCTATTAAAATAAAAGGAAAGTATTCAAGATAAATACTTTCATATATTTAATAATTTTAGCAGGCAAATATGGAAATAATTGAACATGTCTAAATGTTCAATTAAAGAAAAAGGCAATCGTTTGATAGAATTCTTTTGTTAATCTTTTGGGTTGTGGGTATTTCAGATACCGTTTGCTTTTCAGGACAAGAAGCAATAGATAGAAACTAATCAAGAAGAGAACCAACCTAGAACTAAGAAAAAATTTCCTGGCAGAAAAATTAAATCACTGGAATGACTTGTCTCCAGACATTGAAGGTGTTCCGACACTGGAGGTTTTTAAGAAGAGATTGGACAACCATTTCTCTGAAATGGTATAGTGCTTTCTGCTTGGAGCAGGGGTTTGGACTAGAACAGTGTTTCTCAACCTTGGTAGCTTGAAGACGGGTGGACTTCAACTCCCAGAATCCTCCAGCCAGCGCTGCTGGCGCTGCTGGCTGGGGGATTCTGGGAGTTGAAGTCCACCCGTCTTCAAGCTTCCAAGGTTGAGAAACACTGGACTAGAAGATCTCCAAAACCTCTTTTGATTCTGTTACTTTGTTATCTTTTTATTTTGGTTTTGAATCTATTTGTGGATTGTAATAAGATTTCAAAAAAGGCACTGGAAGGTATTAAAAGAAATATGAAAATACCTTTAAGTTTACATACTGGAAATAAAGTGAAAATGAATTTTGTATCAAGACTTTAGCATATAAAAGCAGCATTTCTTAAAGTATAGTCACCTGTCAGGGAGTTGCAAAATCAAAATTATTTACCAAATATTTGATATACATGCAAACATTTCAAATAATGTCATTTTTCTCATTATAATTTTTATTTGTTAAAAGAGGAACAGTTTTATGAAAAATATTTTATTTACGTTAACACAATAAATACATCTATTACAAGTGCCACCATTTTTATCTTTAATACAATAAATTTTGATATCCCATACAAACAAAAGTTTTATTGGGGCCCTCTGTAATTTTTAAAAGGTGAAAGGGTTCTAAGAGCAAAAAGTTTAAGAAACACTGTATTAAAACAATGCTTTTATTTATGCATTTAACTTCAATGGATTATTAGAATGAAATAATACTGAATAAGTCTCATTTTGAGAATTGTTTTTGGTACCCTTGTAATCTGTACAAATTCCTGGTTCTAATAATAGTAGGCATTTGGTTGCTTTCCTGGGACTAAAAGTGGTTAGATATACAGTGCATTCAGGAAGTATTCAGGCCCCTTTCACTTTTGTCAATTTTGTTATGCTAAAGCCTGATTCTACAGTTGTTGAAAGTCATTCAGGTCATGGTTGTCCCAAAAGTGCTTTTTTAGGAGGTAACTGGACTTTCTTGATTTTCTTTGAAGACGTTTTGCTTCTCCTCCAAGGAGCTTCTTCAGTTCTGACTGGATGGTGAGGAATGGAAGAATTTATATTCCTTGCAGACAGCTGGTCATTTGCATCCTTTTAAAGGGTTGTTGAAGCCCTTGGAGGTTTATCCGTGTCCTAAGGGTCATCTGAGTAGTGCTAATGGTTCCTGTAGTCTGCAGTCCCTCTCGAAATCCATTCATACTCCTGTCTTTAAAGAAAAACAAGAAAGTCCAGTTGCCTCCGGAAAAAGCACCTTTGGGACAACCATGATCTGGATGACTGAGAATCTCTTTTATGCAATTTGGGATGAACACTCTTTGGATGGTGTGAGAGGATGAATGGATTTCCAGAAGAACTGCAGATTACAGGAACCATTAGCAGTACTCAGGTGACCCTGAGGACACAGATAAACCTCCAAGAGGTTCAACAACCCTCTAAAAGGATGCAAATGATCAGCTGTCTGCAAGGAATATAAATCCTTCCATTCCCCACCATCCAGTCCTGACACAGATGTTGAAATTATTTTTTCCTCACTATTCTACACTCAGTACCCCATAATGAAAGTGAAAACAGAATTTTAGAAATATCTGTAAATTTATTTTAAAAACCCCTGAAATATCACATAAGTATTCAGACCCTTCACTCAGTTGAAACACCTTTGGCAGCAATTACAGACTCGAGTCTTTCTAGGTATGAAGCTACAAGCTTTGCACACTTGGACTGGAGGATTTTCTGACATTTTTCCTTGCAAATCCTCTCAAGTTCAGTCAGGTTGGATGGCAGCCATTTTCAGGTCCCTCCAGAGATGTTCAATAGGGTTCAAGTCAGGGCTCTGGCTGGGCAGCCCTAGGACATTCTCAGAGTTGTCCGTAAGCCACTCCTATGTTGTCTTAGCTGTGTGCTTAGGATTGTCGTCATGTTGGAAAGTGAACCTTCTGCCTAGTCTGAAGACCTGAGTACTGTGGAACAGGTTTCATTGAGGATATTCCTGTACTTTTGTTTCAGTCAGCTTTCCATCAATTTTGACTATTCTCCCAATCCCTGCTGCTGAAAATCAACCCCACAGCATGATACTGCCACCACCATGCTTCACTGTTGGGATGATATTGGGCAGGTGTTGAGCAGTGCCTGGTTTCCTCTAGACATAACGTTTAGCATTGAGGCCAAACAGTTCAATCTTGGTTTCATCAGACCAGAGAATCTTGTTCCTCACAGTTTGAGAGTCCTTTAGGTGCTTTTTTGCAAACTTCAAGCAGGATTTCATGTGTTTTGCACTGAGGAAAGACTTCATCTAGCTACTCTGCCATAAAGCCCAGATCAGTGGATCACAACAGCCCTCCCGTCTGTCCCGTCTCCACATAGGATCTCTGGAGCTCAGTCAGAGTCACCTCTCTTACTAAGCCCTTCTCCCCTGATTGGTCAGTTTGACTAGGCGATCATCTCTTGGAAGACACTTGTTGGGCCAAATGTCTTCCATTTAAGAATTATGGAAGCCACTGTGCTTTTAGGAACCTTTTATGCAGCAGAAATTTTACTGTAGCCTTCCTCAGATCTGTGCCTTGCAATAATCCTGTCTCTGAGCTCTGCAGGCAGTTCCTTTGATCTCATGGCTTTTGCTCTGCTACAGTGTGCATTGTCAGCTGTGAGTTGTCACTTGTTGCTGTGAGTTGTGCACTTGTGCACAGTGTGCATTGTCACTTCTATGGTGTGTGCCTTTCCAAATCATGTCTAATCAATTTAATTTACCACAGGTCAACTCCAATCAAGGTGTACAAAACTATCAGCAACGATCAAGAGAAATGAGAGGCACCTGAGCTAAATTTCTTCTTGCAAAGGATCTGAATACTTACGCTAATGTGATATTTCAGTTTGTTCTTTGTAATAAATTGACAGACATTTTTAAAATTCTGTTTTCACTTTGTCGTCATGGGGTACTGAGTGTAGATTAATGAGAAAAAATGAATTTCAACAACTGTAGATTGGGCTGCAGCATAACAAAATTGACAAAGATGAAGGGGGTCTGAATATTTTCTGAATGCACTGTATCTGGATCTTAATGGCTTAATCAGCAGAAAATGTAAATATTATTTCTTCTCATGCAACACTGACATTGTAGACTAATGAATAAGTATTTTAGTAATACTTGTTTTTAAAATTTGATAATGGAACTCTTAATTAAATATTATGTAGCTATACTTTTATAATGTTTGCAGTTTTACAAAATAAATGCACTACCCAGAAAGGCTGAACAGCAACACATAGAGTTTAATGACATGTTATACATGCAGCTTGGTTTTTATACCATTTCAATTGCTGAAACTTCAGAAGAAAATAGATAATATATAGTACAATTATTTTAATTGAATTTGAAATGTATGATCCTTATTTTTGTTTTAATGTTTTATGGTACATTTTGGTGATGAATGTCTGTAAGCCATCTAGAACCACTTCTGGCGAAATGGGTGGCATACAAGTTTAATAAATAAATAAACATTATAATAATAGAGTTGGAATATCCTTTATTGTCCAATCAATGGGTTTAGGCTTTAAGAAATGCTTGATATGCTTTCGATAACCTAAAAGCTTAGTTAATTCAATACTAATTTCATACTGTAATGCTGTAACGATGATGCAATGAGTCAGCAGGATTATTTGACTCTTTACCACTTTAAGAAGCTGTTTTATAAGAGAGGCCCTGTGAGGGCGTCTCTCTCCCTCCCTCCCTGTGTGTTCTTCTGTGCTGTAGTTGATGACTGATTACCTGACTTTGCCTAGTACATGTATGTATATATTCCTTTTAGATAAACCACTATTTGAAAAACAAACTTCTGTTTAGTGTATTTTGCTCCTGAGTTGTCTCAAAATAGTCACACTGTGTACACTCTGACAGGTTACGGGCTCAGTCCAGAGTGAAGGCCAGAGTGACTAGAGAAACCAGAGAGAGCTTGCTCTAAAGTCAGAGGGGTTGTGCATTGTGGTTTGTTAGTGGTAAGTGCTTGTGAAAGAAAGGAGGCAACATGGCCTCCATCAGGGCAATGGAAGGAGGTTTCGTGGTATCTCGCCTGAATGAGGCAAACTACTCTCCTGGCTTGTAAAAATGGAGATGTACCTGAGAAGGGAGGAGTTGTGAATGATAATTACTAATCCACCAGCAGTCCTGGAGCAGTCCTTCTCTGGGGACCAGAGAAGAAATGAAAAGGCATTAGCCAGGACAGTCAGCTGATACACATGAGGGGTCTCCAGTCTGCGAAAGAGTGCTGGGAGGCATTGTGCAATATTTATGTTAGAGAAAATGTGGCAGTGGTGAAATCCTCCTCGGATCACCACTGGTTCGCTGCCCGACTTCACTAGGTAAGTAGAACAGCGAGGGGGAGGGGGTAAAGAGCTGTGCCTCACGATTTAGCTTTAGATTTAGCTAAACCGCGTGGCACAGCTGATCATGAGAAATACTGGTTCAGATGAATCAGTAGCTTTTTTTAAACTACTGGTTCCACTGAACCGGTAGCTTTTTAAACTAATGGTTCAACCAAACTGGTAACTATTTTTTTATGACTACCAGTAGTTTTCATCACTACTGGTTTGCCCAATCTGGTGTAAACCGGTAGCATTTCATCCTTGGACTGCGGGTAGTAAAGTGTTGCTGACAAAGAGACTGTATAAAGCACAACTGAAGCCGGGGGAGAGCATGTCCACACATCTGCAGGCTATTGTTGTAGGCCACCAACTGCCAGTGGAGCTGGTGGCTGACTCAGATGATGTGGAAGTTGGGGAGGAACCTGGGCCAATGCTGAAGTCCTGGAAAGGCTCTGATGGATGCTCTGCATCAGACGCAGAGATAGAGCCAGGACCATCCAACGTTTCCCAGCCATTGGTGAGGCAGCTGCCTTTGGAGGCTGATATGAGTGAGACAGAAGAACAGTGGGGGCCTGTTCCAGATGCAAGTATGCGCAGAGCAGTTAGAAGAGCTGAACAACAGAGGGCAAGGAACTGACTTGGGAAGCAAAGCATACATGGACGCTAAATGGCCCCTCCCTGGTTGGGGAATAAATAGAAGAAAAGGAGAATGGTTGTTGTAGGAGACAACAGTTTGTATTTCTGAAGATTTTGCTCCTTGTGTTTCATGCCACGAAGACATGAAACTTAAGCTTGCCAGAACTTAATTTGCAGCCTTTCAGCTGGGAGTTTATGGCCTTGCAATTATCACAAGGAACTGATAAGGTCTGTTACTGCAGTTAACTTGAAGGACTATTGCCTGGACTTTTCGGTGGATGAATGCAATTAATTCACAAGAGGTAAATAAAGAAGGGTTTTTCGTGACAAGGAGTCTGTTTCTTGCTTCTGCTAAGGCTGGGTCAGAACAGCTATGAGAAAGGCATTCCTGGAGTTAGAGGAAAGAGGAATGACATTTACTGAGGCACACAAGGTATATGTGGAGCTCGGTTCATTGGACACTTCATGGGATGTTCTTGTGACTAGCCTAGAGAGGACTTAACCATGATATATTTGATTGGTTGATTGTTGGAGGAAAAGCAGAAACTGCTGGAGAGGGAACTAATAAAGAGAGGAGATAATGCTTAGCACAGGCCAACATCTGCAACATCCCAGGATGCCAGCAGAACAGCTGAGACTGTTTACACAGTGAAATGGTGCTACACGTGTGGTTCTGCAGAGCATCTCCAGAGACTCTGCCCTGAGAGGAGAAACAGGGGAGCAGTGAGACAAGGGTGTAAGGCTACTCAACACATGAGGAGTGGTTCTTCATCATCATTTTTCTCCCTGGCAGCAACAGCATTTGAAAACACCCGGGACACTTTGGTGTTGGACAGTGGAGCTTGTCAGCATATTGCTAATAATCCACAAACATTTTCTGGCTTGAGATCAGCTAAGCAAACATTTGTTAGTTTGGCTAATGGTCAACTATCCGCTGTTAAAGGGGAAGGTAAAGTCTATGTACCTGAGATAGGAGAAACATTATACAATGTCTTAAATGTACCTGACCTAGATCATAATCTGTTGAGTATTTCCAGGTTAGATAGTCAAAGTTATGAAATACTGTTTGCAGGAGGAATATACTCCATAAGAAAAGGTGGAAGAATTCGTGCACCAGGTTTTAAGCAGGATAATTTATACATATTAGGAAAGCAAGAGAATAGTTGTGCAGGAACACTTACAAACACTCCCACATATGACAATTGTGTACATTTATTGGATAGGAAATTGGGGCATTCAAGCTTTAGAGAACTGCAGAAGATGTCAGACCTAGCTGAGGGTCTTAGGATAAAGAAATGCAATGTATACTTAGATTGCGCTGTTTGTATGGAGGCAAAATCCAGGGTATATCCTATAAGAAAAGCTCAAAGCAAACAGAATTATACCTAGGAGACCTGAAAGGTGCAATAAAGATATACCTCCTGATTGGTTCACTGTAAATGAGATTAGAATATGTGGTGTTCGCTATGAACTCTGTAAGTACCGAGAGATATGGTCATGGTCATTTCCTAAGGAAGAACAGGATAAATAGAGGAAGCAGAAGTTAAAGAGAATGTCAGGCTGACAAGAGAAACCAAACTGAGGAAACCGAGTTAGTGAAAAGAGAAAGTGAAGGAATTCAGCCAAGACATGGTGAGCATGATGTAATAGAAAGTAATGAGAAAGAGTGTACAGAGTCATTAAAAATGAAATTAGGAGCAGTTCCAGCAGCAGCAGTAGTAATGGTACTAGTAGTGTTTGTAGCAACCAAAGCAGGAGGTGTGGACATAATAGAGATAGAAAGCATCATGAATATGCTAAAGCATTCAGCTGTTAAACTTTAAATGGGAGGAGTGTCAATCTCTTCTTCAATAAATAAAATTATTTGTAGCAAAAACGCTACTCACTGGAGCTATATATGCTGATCCATAAAATCAAAAGTTTCTTGCATTGCCATAACAACAAACCTTTTTCCTTTAAAGCTGTCTCACTGTGGTGCAAGTAAAGTTACCATAAAAGTTTCCAGAATAGCTCATTTCAAGAAATTATCTGCCACTTGATTGCTTTTGCTTTGGACTGTTAACTGAAAGATGGGTTTGGGCTGGTTTGAGATAAACCATAAGGATATATTTTATAAACCTAATCCATTATTTCTGCTTTCTTTGCTCAAAAGAATATTTTTCAATGTTAATTTATACAAGTTGTGCCAAGGAAGAACATGTTGAAATAACAAAAAAGGTTATAAAAATAAAATGATCAGAGCTGAACTTTATTTTTTACAGTTTGGATTAACATTATTACTCATTATTTCAGTGATACCTTGGCTTAATGGACCTCACATACAATGAATATTATTATACAGACTTCACCCCCTTTTTATGGACTATGATTTGTCTTGTGTATCAAGGTTTTTACTGTATTATGATGATGGTTCTAATATGCAATAGTGGCTAATATATTGGTTCTAATATGTTTACAAGTTTAGGCAATTTAGAATTATAAAAAATTATGATTACTATACGGTACTGCTGCTGCTTTTTTTAAAAAAGCTGAGGAATGGAAGAAATAGAAACCACCAATGACAGTTTCAAATGAGATTGATAGAATATATTATTCTTTTATTACTCTTTTAAATTATTTCCAAAGCCAGTTCATCATGATAATTGCTTTTACATTGTTGAACAGTATAAAATCATAGTATGTTCCAAAAGATTATTTCATTTCCAGTTCTCTGGCAAGAAGCTGCTTCTGATTTAATCATCAAACAACATATATGGAAAACAGTTATTTGTTGTCTTATAAGCTATCTGGATTTCAACTCCCAGAATCCTCCAGCCAGTATGTTTAGCTGGGAATTCTGGAAGTTGAAGTCCAGTCAGTTTAAAATTGCCAAGATTGAGAAAGACTGCAATAGAGCCTTTCCATTCATAGAACTTACTGATATTATGATTCAGAATATTTTATTTTTATTGTGTAACATTTTTACAGTATTCTTATGATTTTGTTACATTTTGTTATGAGGTTCCTATAAATCCTATGAGTAGTTTTGCAAATTCCTTTATGCCAATTGGAAGTATAGTGTCTGGGTCTTAACAAAGTATGAAAATTAGTTAAGCTATACTGGGGATAAATAATACTGTCAAACAAACCAATTAACATATTTAATTTAATCCACTTTAGATGATTTTGTTACTTCCAATAAGTTTGTGTTTAAGAAATACATATATTGTTAAAAGAACAGTAATTACCTGACTCCTGAAGGTAGCGATAAACCAAGAAATTCACTTCATCGCTGGTTATGCTCATCTTAACCCCACCTCAATAAAATGAGGCTTGCAAGAAGTGTGATCCACGCTCTGTTCAAAGAGGAATAATCAGAAATATATCTTTTGATTGCAATTATTTTAACTGTAATTTAGAATTTTACATTTCTTAAAGGTAGGTATGCTGTTATTCTGTGTTAACAGTTGCATTTAAATGAAATAAACGTGTTCAAATAATTATTTGACTGAAATATTTAATTGTTGGGTAAAATAAGCATAGCAACAGTAAGTTGATAGTTTTGAATGAGATAGTTATCATTTATTTTGAGGCTATTTACAATTTACATGGTTGGTCTTGTAAAATGAACCCACATATCAGAAAAGAACCAAATATTGCAGCATAACAGCCAGTTTAAAAGAAGTCATCTAGAAAAGCATGATTGGTGACTCCACACCTTATAATTTGTTAAAAAAAATTACATTACAAATAAAATATACGGTAATTTTAAACTATGACTATGAATCAAAAATATATCACATGGCCTTTAAAATACAGTATATAATCCAATTGTTCCAATGTGTATGTTGCACTTTGACACTCTCATCATAAGTTACACAATAATGTTAGATAACAGAATTGACTCTTTATAAATTCTCTACATATATACACAATATCTCTCCTTTTTTGTACTTAGGAAAACATTTATTCATTCAAACTGTTCAGCAATTCCTTCTGCTTAAAGTGACATCTGCTATTTTAAGTCAGCTATACTAATCTACAGGTTTCCTTGAAGCTGAAGGTCAGACATTAGTCTAGCAGATGTCTGCATTATTTATTTGAGCTTTTCTTTGGAACTATTTGGTGCTTTTATTTCAGTGTTCTCATATAATCTATCATCCATACATATTGATTTCCCCCTGCAGTTTTAGAACTCTTCTTCCTAGGTATTAATTATACTTACTGCAGTAATTTGTACTTTGCACAATAGAGATAGTAATTTGCTTTTATTTTCTTCTATTGAATTTTCTAACAGAAAAATATTTCATCTTATCTTCAATAAAAAGTTTCTCTGAAAAGGACATGGATTACTTTATAATTAAAAAATGATTAAAAAGTCCATGAAGAAAATACAAGGATACAGAAATCTATATATAATATGGAAAGACATAACTGCATTCAGTGGCAAGACTGGTAAAAATTGGTACATTATCTATTTTAAGTGTTCTCCAAGCTTAATCAAGGTCTGATAGAATAAACTATATCAGAATAATATAAAAAAAATAACTTTTTAGTTCTGACAGCAGGCATATCAATGACACTAGGAATAATAATTATAACTGATTCAATATCAATATCACACAACTATATCACACCAAAACAGACATTTCATTGGAAAAAACTCTCATTACAATAAACCATTTGCAAGTCTAATAAACAATACCAATTAACATATCAATTATATCTTCATATTTATTATCTCCATGTCCAAAATACTCATTTGCTGCTGCTGCTGCTGTTCTACTATTACACACTACTATTACTACTGATGCCAACCAATACAACTGAAGGTAACAGAGAAAATTGCTAAGACTGATGTTGGCCTGTCTTTGGAACAATATTCAGTATCGATGTATGGGAGAGTGAGGCACAAATAGTAACACACAAAATAAATACTAAGGTTTGGAAAAATATTTTAGACACAGCTACCTTTCAATGAACTGTTTAACTTATCTCAACATTTTCAGGATTCCTAAAATACCTTTGTTTTTTTTTCTTTGAGAGTTTTCTTTCTCTGAGTGATTTTCTGAACTATCACCACAGAATCTGTCTGCATAATCTTTACTGTTCTGTCTACTGTTTTATAATGGTTACATTAACGTTGCATTGTTACTCCTTGATGTGCCCAATAACTTCTTAATATCTATCAGTGATCTCTTTCTCTTTAAGATCATTTTTATCAGAATACCAAAGAAGTAGGGATGAAGAAAGGCAGTTGTTTTAAAACTTTACAGGATGTATGGATAATCTGTATTGGTTGAAATGACATAAAATATCTGAAAACTCCATAATCATGTCAGTTCAAACTTCTTAGGCTAATGAAAACTCTCAAGCAACGCTTGAAGCTGATTTCATTCCCAGTCATCATCTTCCGTCACACATTTTGTCAACCATACAGAATTAAGAGCTTATAGGGTCATAAAAAGGGAGTTTTTAAAAACGGTATACTAAACTTTAAAACAAGTTTTATAAAATCAAAGTGTTCTTTTATGTGATGTTTTTCAAAGCCAATAAATAGGTTTTTTAAAAACCTATCTAAAAATGATTTAAAAGACAAGCAACAGATGCCTAACTTATAAAGCATCAAGATTCAATTGCGCCAGTAAAATTTATTGGTATTTCAAGTCAGTTCTACACGAAAACAAAGTGAGCACCAAATACTGTGCAAAGACATTGCTATACTGTCCACAACATTCCTTAATGCAGCTGAAACCATATTAAAATGCAGCTCAGTAACAATTAAGAAAATAAAAATAAAATACAACAAAACAAAACATAAGCTATTATATATTATATATTAAAACTAAATAATAATTTTAGTGACCAGTAACTCCAGCTTCTTGACTCTCAAGAACTTCTACATGTTGAAGTAGTAAAATTGCTTGGTGCTACCCCAACACAGGCTGAGCAGGACCCTTCCTCACAAAACAGGTTGAATTAATTTCTCTATTCCCTTTAAAAAGGCTGAACTTCCTCCCAAAGAAGTTGCATTAATTTCTCTTCTCCCTACAAGAGGTTCAAATAATTTCCAGGCTGCATAAGGTCCATGATCATTGTTAACTTTCTAAAAATTTCAGAATCCCGGACCTGGCCGGGATTACTGAGACCTGGTTGGGCCACGAGGGGAGGGGGTTCCCCTCGTGGAGATGTGCCCACCAGGTTTCCTTGCATTCCACCAGCCGAGAGCTCAGGGTAGGGGTGGGGGAGTAGCGGTCATTATTAAGGAAGGTCTGGATCCGAGGGAGACCACTGTACCTCAGATAGCCGGGTGTGAGTCCATCTTTGTGAGGTAGGGTCGTGGTGGGCAGATGGGTCTGTTAGTCACGTACCTGGCTCCCTGCCACGTGGCAACGACCCTGCCCGAGCTTCTCAATGTTGTAGCCGAGGTGGCGGTTGATACCCCCAGGCTTATGGTCATGGGGGATTTCAATCTGCCATCCATCGGTGAAACATCTGAGATAGCCCGGGAGTTCATGGCTTGCATGACGGCCATGGACCTGACCCAGGTAATTCAGGGCCCGACTCATATCGCTGGATCTAGTTTTTGTCTCTGGTCAGTGGCTGAGTGGTCTTGACATCGGGGATATAGGTATGGAACCCTTGTCATGGACTGACCACTCGCTCCTTCGACTCGACTTTCTGACTGCTGCATCTCACCGCAGGGAGGCGGAACTGACCAGGTGGTTCCGCCCCAGGTGCCTGATGGATCCTGATAGGTTCCAGACGGAGCTTGGGCCATTTCCTGAGACACTGACACGCGATTCGGCTGAGGACCTGGTGGCGGCCTGGGATAGGGCGGCCAGTGGGGCCTTGGACCGCATCGTGCCTTTGCAGCCTCTGACCTGGCGCCGAACTCACTTATCTCCTTGGTTTACCGAGGAGCTGAGGGAGATGAAACGCCGGAGAAGATGCCTAGAGAGCGGTTGGAGGGCCAGTCGCTCTGAATCTGACTTGACACTAGTAAGAGCTCATATTAAGACTTACTTAGTGGCGATAAAAGCGGCGAAGTCTAACTGTTTTGCCGCTCTTATCACGTCATCAGATAATCGCCCAGCCGCCCTGTTTAGGGTGACCCGCTCCCTCCTTCATCTGGGAGCGCGGGAGGATCCCTTGCAGGGTCATGCTGAGGAAGTTGTTCACTATCTGGATGATAAAATAACTCAGATTCGGGATGATTTGGCTGCTGACTGGGTTAGTTCAGGCGGGGTGACTGAGGCAGGTCTTGAGAGTGTTATCTGGGCTGAGTTCGATCCTGTGACTCCCGAGGACGTGGACAGGACTCTGGGAAGACTGAACACAACCACATGTTTATTGGACCCGTGTCCCTCCTGGTTGGTGCTGGCCTCCCGGGAGGTTACACGAAGCTGGCTCCAGGAGATTATAAACGCTTCTTTGAGTGAGGGTGCCCTACCGCCCGCCTTGAAGGAGGCGGTGGTGAGGCCCCTCCTCAAGAAGCCCTCCCTGGACCCAGCTATTTTGGCTAATTACCGTCCAGTCTCCAACCTTCCCTTTTTAGCGAAGGTTGTTGAGAGTGTGGTTGCATGGCAGCTCCCCCGGTACCTGGATGAAGCTGTCTATTTAGACCCGCTCCAGTCCGGCTTCAGGTCTGGATACAGCACCGAAACGACATTGGTCGCGTTGGTGGATGATCTCTGGAGGGCCCGGGGTAGGGGGTACTCCTCTATCCTGGTGTTGTTAGACCTCTCAGCGGCTTTTGATACCATCGACCATGGTATCATGTTGCGTCGGTTGGAGGGACTGGGGGTGGGGGGCACCGTTCTATGGTGGTTCTCCTCCTACCTCTCCGACCGGTCGCAATCTGTGTTGACAGGGGGGCAGCGGTCGACCCCGAGGCGCCTAGTGTGTGGGGTGCCACAAGGGTCGGTCCTCTCGCCCCTCCTGTTCAACATTTATGTAAAGCCGCTGGGTGAGATCATCCGTGGTTTTGGGGTGGAGTTCCATCAGTACGCTGACGATACTCAGCTGTACATCTCCACCCCAGACCACCCCAACAATGCCGTGGAAGTGATGTCCCAGTGCCTTGAAGCCGTGCGGGTCTGGATGGGGAGAAACAGGCTTCGACTCAACCCCTCCAAGACCGAGTGGCTGTGGCTGCCGGCGTCCCGATATAGCCAGCTGACACCATTGCTGGTTATTGGGGGCGAATCACTGGCCCCCATGGAAAGGGTGCGCAACTTGGGCGTCCTCCTGGACCCACGGCTGTCCTTAGAGGATCACATGACAGCTGTGGCCAGGGGGGCTTTCTATCAGGTTCGCCTGATACGCCAGTTGTGGCCCTTTCTAGATCGGGACTCCCTATGCACAGTCACTCAGGCACTCGTCACCTCTCGCCTGGACTACTGCAATGCTCTCTACATGGGGCTCCCCTTGGGGTGCACCCAGAGGCTCCAACTGGTACAGAATGCGGCTGCGCGGGGGATTATGGGAACGTCGGGGCGCTCCCACGTGACACCTCTCCTGCGCGAGCTGCATTGGTTGCCGGTGGACTTCCGGGTGCGTTTCAAGGTGTTGGTAATCACCTTTAAAGCGCTCCATGGCTTAGGACCAGGGTACTTACGGGACCGCCTTCTGCCGCCAATTGCCTCCCACCGGCCGGTTCGCTCCTACAGAGAGGGCCTCCTCAGGGTGCCATCAGCCAGACAATGCCAGCTGGCGACCCCCAGGGGGAGAGCCTTCTCTGTGGCAGCCCCTACCCTCTGGAATGATCTTCTTCCAGAACTGAGAATAATCTCCAACCTCCGGACGTTTCGTCGGGCCCTAAAAACTCATCTTTTTCAACTTGCCAGTTTAGCCTGATCCCTGTTGAATTTTTAAAATTTTTAAAATTTTTAATGTTTGTAGAGTTGCTGCATTTTAATATTTATTTTGTTTTAATTCTCAGCCAATCGTATATGTGTTTTAAAATTTTTAACTTTTATGTACTGAATTTTTTATTCGGCTGTTCACCGCCCTGAGTCTGTAAGGAGAAGGGCGGTATATAAATCTAATAAATAAATAAATAAATAAAATAATAATTCAAGCTTAAATAAGTTCAGAATACAATGCATACAAGGAAGGAAGGAAGGAAGGAAGGAAGGAAGGAAGGAAGGAAGGAAGGAAGGAAGGAAGGAAGGAGCAATCTAAATGGTTTTTTGTATAATGCTTCCTTTTTCCTTTTGTTTTTTATCTTTCATCACATCAAATTCCCACATCACCAAAAAAACAACTAAAAAAGGAAATTAAATGATTGCAATATATTAATTGCATTTATCGATTACCAGTTATAATATCTAAACATGTATGCACAGAAGCAGTCTGGTGTAATGCCTGAAGTGTCAGACTAGAAATCAAGAGATCATGAATTCTAATCCTGCTTTGAGCATAAAGCAAGCTGGGTGACCTCGAATAGTAATTTTTCTTATCCCTTGGAAGAAAGAATTGCCAAGTGACTTCTGAAAATTCTGAAAAAGAAAAGTGCAAAGGATAGTGGCCAGAAATCTAGAATTACTTGAAGACACAAGTTTCAAGTGAATGTGTGTCATATTATTATACTTTCTTATTTCTATACTTTAACTAGGAAATATGTAAATATTTTAACATATTACTATTATACATATTTACAATTATTCATAAAAGTATTTACAAAAAACTTTACTTGCAAAACTTTTTATCTTATACATTTTTACACCAGTGCTTGACAGTTTGTGAAATATGTAACGTTGGATCATTTTCTTAAAATAAAAGCATAAAATGTTTCATTTTCTATTAGCCATGGAAACAGTGGTATAGAAAACAATTTGAGAGTGTTTTACATTACTTGATACGATTAGTTTTCATTTTAGAATATTCCTTTTTACATGGTTTTGTTCTTTGTGAAATATTTTAAATATATTTCTGAGAATCTATTCATTCTCCAAAGTCTGTTTGTACCACTCTCATATATACAATGGTGTTTAAAATTTCTTAACCCTTTGCATAAATACGACTATAACAAGATCTGTTCTCCACACAAGTCTGAAAATTAGGTAAAGAGAACCCACTTAAACAAATGAGATAAAAACATACTTTCTCCAATAAAGTAGAATCTTGAATGAAATAAATACTGTATACAACACAGCTGTGTTTCTAGCCTTAGTTTGGAATCCTAAATACTTCTTTGAATATCAGCTCATTTCTTTGTCATAAAATATTGCAGTGATGAGATTAAAAATGGATGTTTGTTTGAAATCCACAGAAAGGCTGATATGCAAATATGAATATTATGAATATTATTTCAAGTAATTTGAAATTCACTGCTTTCTAAAAACCAGTAGTTTCAGATAAGAGATACCAGCAGGTGATTTACAGATATGGTTGAAATCAATGGGAAATAAAACTAGGAAGAAAGATGTCAAGAGAGAAAAAGTAGAAGCTTTATGCAGGGGGTTCGATCCTTCATCCACTGACCAGAAAAAGAAAGAAAAAAATGTAGAAAAATGAAAAATGTTTAAATGGGTTTGGAAGCTAGTATGCCAGAAAGCCTAAAACCTGACAACTGACTCAGAGATTATTGGATACCGGTAGATACATATTTAAAACATTTTAAACTCTATTAGTTTGATTGGTTTACTTTTTCAGTTCACAGCTGGGTTTTTTTAATGACAGCAGCCTCTAGCATTTAAAATCTGAAAGTAGAAATGGATCTTTTCCAATTCCCTCTTGTCCACAGTGAAAAGGGCTTTTACTTTATTGATCTTTTGTTCTAAGCACTTCACTCAGAAAAAAAAAACCCTCTTAATTAGTGAGGTTGTTTTAGATTCTATTTCATGACCTACTTCTGAGATATAAGAACTTTGATTAGTCTTTTAGAAAATAAAATACTTGATATTAGGAGATTGGCCTATGAAAAAGGAAAGGTGTGAGAACAGACGGATCAAATTATTGAAGTTAAAAGAAGTTAGAAAAGTTAGTAACAATATAACAATTGTTAATAACAATATATAGTAATGTATTTGGTTTTAATTATGTTCCAACATTGGAAAAAATAAGGAAGACTCAACTACCCACTTTATGTGACAAACTGCCAAAGTTTTGATATCAATATTAATGGCTTCCATTAATTTGGCTATGATAATATATAACAAACAATGGCAGAAACAAAATTATATGATACTATCTATGAAATCTTCATGTAGTACTCATCTAAATAGGCATGTATCATTTAATTGGACAATTTTTAAAAAGATACATCCAAATTACATAATGTCATTTGGTTACTAATACAGGAAAAAATAAATTCAAATCCATAGAATTTGATGTTAAAATGGTAAGTATATTCAAAAATATTCAGATGAGGTAATAGGGGTACAATTGTGTATTTAAGGAACAAATACAGGAAGAGGAAGTGCTTAATCTCATTTTATTGAAAATGTGGCAAAATATTTTGCTTTCTACTGAGCCTGTTCAAAACTTTGTGGCATAATATAGTACAGGACAGAACAAGGTGAGCACTGAATAAGGCACAAGTGCAAAACTAGAGAAGTACTTGCAAGGAAGAAGTTGGCATTATAAATTAGATAAAGAAATAGAGACAGACAGAAAAATAGTTTAGAAAGAAATACCTCCATCTAAAATCTCTTTCAGTCATAAAATACAGCTCAGTGATCTGAAATTATCTGCAATATTCTCAAAGGAAGAAATAAACTATATGTAATAATAAGCATGTAACATATTTTGAAGCAACATCAAAAATCCTTTGTCAAGATTTATTAGTAATGATTATTTAAATATGAACAAAATCTGTTTGCAAGCAGAAAAGTTCTGACAGAAAATTTATATTTACAAATTAATTATTTCTAGTTAGAAGAATGCAAAGATTAGTCAAGAAATTATCTACCATTCTACTGAACTGATGAGTTAATATATTTATTAGATAAGGCTGCATATGTTTATTTTCCAAGTGCAACTGTTTTACACCATTGAATGCAACACCAGTAAACAAATATTAAAAATATGTATTCTCTTACCTTAATAGATAGTGCCACTATATTAAAATGCAGCAGCTAACAGCAGTGTTCAACTTAGTTAAATCAGAAGAATACTTATATGACTTAACAACCAAAACCCTTTTCCCAGGAAATTAACCTTACTGAAATGCAAAGCAGTTTGAATTTGAGATCTTCAAATTCAAAACAGGCTGTTCCCATGGGCATCATAGAAAATGTTTTGATGTTCTTCTTGTTGCCTTTTAAAAAGTGGTCCAAGTTTGAAATTAGTTTTGGAAACTCTTTTGCTGTTGCTCAGTTGTTTTTGACTCCTGTTGATCCAATATGTATTGGTTTCCCAAGATCGTGTGTAAGTATACCTGTTTCTCTTAATACTTGTAAGCTTACATATGTGTCGTCAGTGATAGTATCTCACTATTTTATCTGAGGTAGGCCTATTTTTCAATTGTCTTCAATTACTCAATTGTTGAGTTCTCTCCTCTACTGACTTTTGCCTTCACTTTATATGTCCAAATACTCATTTGACACTTAATAATTTGTTCTTCTGGTCTAGGGTATTTTGACAATTTTCTCCAGCAACACAATTCAATAGCACCATAATTCAGAACCATCAATTTCTGATGATTTTATTACTGCATGTTTTAACTATGATATCTTCTTCTCCTTCTCCTCCTTCTTCTGCCATATCCATCATTGGATATTGGCAATCATGTTGATGATCCTATTTATATCAACAGCCGCACAAAAAAGTACTCCTGAATTTTGTCCAAACCAGTACCTTAAATTTTGAAGCCATGATGCTCTTCTTCTGCCTGGACCTCGTTTGCCTTCAATCTTTCCCTGGAGGATTAAGTGAAGTATGCCATATTTTTCCGGGTGTCACATCACATGTCCAAAATATTCTAACTTTTGCTTTTTAATGGTTTTGATGATTTCCCTTGGCTTTCCCAGGCAGCTTATCACCTCTTCATTTCTGATTTTGTCAATCTATCTTATATGCAACATCCATCTGTAAATCCACATTTCAAATGTTTCTAGTCCAGTGATGGCTAATCTTTTCTGAACTGAGTGCCCAAAGTGTGCATGTGTGGGAATGCCCCCAAAATGCAATACGTGTACGGGCCCTCCCGCATGCATCGAACCCCCTGAGCATGCACGTGTGCTCCCCACATGTCCCCACCCCTGCACACATTTGCCCCTGCATGCACCCCGCCCCTGCATGCATGGACACCTGAATGTGGCCCTCCTCACGCATGTGTGCGCAGCCCCCTGTGCATGTGTGGCAGAGACCTGAAGACCAACTGGCTGGCGGGAGGTGTGCACTCATGGACAGAGGAGCTAAACTGGGGTGACAACTCACGTCCCCACAGAGAGGGCACTGTGTGCCACCTCTGGCACACATGCAATAAGTTTGCCATCACGGTTCTAGTCTCAAGTGACATTCTGTCAGAGACCAACTCTCCACTCCGTAGAGCAGGATAGAAAAGATGTAACATCTGACAAGCCTGATTTTCAGTTTTAGGCTTATTTCGTGATTGTAGAAGACCTTTTTCATTTTGAAGAATGCTGTTCGAGCTTTCTCTATCCTTGTCTTTACTTCAGTGGTCATGTTCCACCTTAGTACCAAGGTACATGATCCTTTCAAGTTTTTCTAGTGGTACTCCTTCTGAATTTATTGGTGGTAAATTAATGGGTTGTTCGCTGACAACCATGATCTTGGTTTTTGAGGTTTTAAGCTTCAAGCCGTATTTTTCTGATATTTTTGTGACTCTGTTGATGAGGAGCTGAAGGACTTCATTGTTACGAGGGGGTGAGGTTTGTCCCAACAAACCGTGAACCTGTTCACATGCAAATGCACTGGGGCTGAAATAAAACTGACAGAGGAGTCTTGTAGAAAAATATACTTTACTAAAAAACATTAAAAGGACTATGTCTTTAAAAACGCATAAATAACAAAACTTATCTTCATTGACAGAAGCCAGGCCGTCTCCTTAAATTCCTCTCCACAATACCGAAACCAGTCCTCTTAACCCTTTCCAAGGGGGAAGGAAGAAACTAATAGAACACTAAGTGGTTTCAGAATCAGTACATCATCGAAGTGATGGAAAGCAGCAGCATAGGCTTCTCAGCAGAAAGAATGAGAAAGGTCCTGAGTCAAAACACCTGTAGAGTTGATTCAATTGTGGTTTGAAGCTTCTGACAAACTCTCCAGCTCTCCCTCTTCATCGTGGCTTCAGCAGCAGCAGCAGTAACAGCTCAGAGACATCAACAGATGCTAGCTTGCAGGCATATGCTAGCTTGCATGCTCATCTTAGCAAAGGCAAGCTTTCCTCTTTCTGGCTTTCTAGCTCTGAGCTTCAGCTTTTAGCTCAGGCATTTCAGTGACTTCGTTTCAGCTCTGTTTGCTCCAGCTCATCATTAGCTAGCTCAGCTCTAGCTCTACGTAGCCCTTCTATCTATGTCAGGCCTCTGCGTTTGGCTCTCTCTGGGTGACCATTTGACCGTGTTCTGGCAGGGAGTAAGCTCCTACTTATATAGGGAGTGAATAGGCAATTAACTAGGGCGGGAAGGCTTGCAGTTAATTGCGAGGCAGAGATAGGCCTGTTTGAATCCTTACAGTTTGTAGTTAATCACATAGTCACAGCAATCCTGCAAGCACTTCTGACATTCATGTTTACTGGCAAGCAGAACTGTATCATCAGCATATCTTAAATTGTTGATCTGAACATTGTTTACGTTTAGGCCAGCATCAATAATTTCCAGTGCTCTGTTGAAAATAGAGTAGATATTAAATAACAGCAGAGACAGGATACAGCCCTGTCTGACCCCTCTTCATATTTCTGCATCATTTGAGTATTTTTGGCCTAGTCTCACATTTCCTACCTGATGCCAGTATTAATTCTTTATGATATCTAGAATTTGACAATGTGCACTTTTGTTGCCAATGTAGTATCTCAGCTCCTTAGTATTTTGTTTAGTTTTGCTATAATGGCAGACATCTATTTATTTAATGATAGTGTTTGTTATTCTGATGAATTTTTGATCCTAGGAAGACAAAGTCTGTTTCAGTTCAATTTCTTCTGCACTTCTTTGGTTTCTCATTGTTGATTTTTTAAAAACTCTTTTTTAAAAATGCTAACCGAAGTAAATCAGTAGCATTTTCTTTCACCTTCAACAAGACTTCTCTCACTTCCTGACAGAAAGTCTGTATTTACTACCCATTTATTTTTGTATGTCACAGATCAAATTGATTATGCACCTTCAATTCAGTGTCAATTTTTAGCAAACCACAAAGGTAGATTTTCTTCAGGATGATCTGTCCCAATCTCCAACGTTACACCCATCACGGCTGTAATCAAATTCAACTAGCTTGCTGGTGGTAGTGATTCAACCTCTGTTATACATAGTTGGATCTTTTCATGAATATATTCAGAATTCAGAAAATATATTCAGAATATATTTTCGTGAATATATTCAGAATTCAGAATTTGAACCTGGTTGTTTGTGCCTTCAATAAAAATTCTGGATTGATTTGTTCTAGGATTGATTGTTTGTTTTCTTGGTTCAGAGTATTTTAAGAAGTGTTCTCCAACACCAGAGCTCAAAACATCTATGTCTTTTCTATCCTGGTTCTTCAAAGTCCAGGGAAAAACACTACCAGCACAATTCTGATCTTTTTAAATATGTACATGATGTAGCATCTGAATACATTTTCCAAGGCCTTCTTTGTTATGCTACTAAGTACTAGTCCATGCCATATACCCTGACTGCTCATTCTTTACTCTTCTTAGTTGCTCCTAAAAGGCAGAAATTATCCAAAGTATCTTCTTTATCAATTCTAAGGCTAGTTGTCATCAGTTTGGTGTTCACTTTTTCACTTATTACTAGAGCTTCTAGATAATTTACACTTTTAGTTCATTAGTAGTGTTATCAGCATAGCATAGCTTATTGATGTCTCTTCCTTCAGTTTTTAAAGTCATTTTCATTTCCTAATCCAGTGTGCCTCAAATATATATTCAGCATATAGATTATCTATACTAATTTCTTTTTGTCTGTTCTTTTTTCTTTTCCTAATTTCTTTTGGTAAAACATATTACAATGAATAAAGAAACCACAAGATAAAAGCATATGGGTTGAATAAGTAAGGAGAGATATAAAACCTTGTTTCTTTCTTTTGTGGAATGGGAGCCTGTCTGTTCTATCACGTTCTGACCAGATTGTGGTTTCTTGCCTTGTGTATAAGTGTCATTTAGGACAATAAGATGTTCTGGGATTCACATTTTCCTAAGCACATTCTGCAGTTTAAAATGACTGACACAAGCAAAGATCTTTCTATAATTAATGAAGCGCATGCTGACTCTTTTTTAGCATTCATTCCTTTTACAGCAATAATATACTAGCTGTTCTTGTAAATAGGGTTATGTCTTCTAAGGTGTCTTAGATATTGATCACTGATAATGATAATGTATAGAATTTCAGTTCTATCTTTTTTATCTGCTATGAATCAGTTATTACAGTCTATTGGCATCCTTTAGCATAACAATTTGAAGTTGGACCTTTTTCTCAGCACAGAGATGTTTGAAAACTTCTCTTGTTTTCGGTATCTGTTTCCATATTTAATGTTTAGTCTTCAGTTAACAAAGTAATTGGAACTGGAGTTTCTATTACTAAACAATGCAATTGTACAGTACAATGCCACTTAACCATGCTCATTAGCGATGGCAGATTTGGAAATCCTCAGTTACCATCATTAAGCAAGGAACACATGTGATTGTGATTTCCGATTTCTGCCAGCTTCCCCATTGATTTGCTGGTGGGATGCTGGCAGAGAAGATAGCAAACTATAGATAGCAAATTGAAGATAGCAAATTGTGATCACATGACTAGAAGACTATGTGACAATCAGGACTGGTTATTTGGCACCTAAATCACAGTCACATGACCATTGGGGCACTGTGCTGGCTGGAACTCTGCAGACCAGTCATAACTACTGCTTGTTCAGTGCTAGTACTCTGTTTAACATCATACATTCACAAATAAGTAGACAGCTTTGCAAACTTCATTATGAGTTTCTCAAGCAAATAAACAAAAAAGGAAATATATGTGCAAATACACCTATGCACACAGGCAAACACACATAAACACATATATGAGAAATCAAGACCCTAAAAGTCCATCAAGCTTGCCTTGAAAGAAAGTCCAAATCCAAAGCAGCAGGCACAAGAGTGATCAGACGAAATCCAAGGTTTAAACATCATAGCAGAATAGTCAGCTTGTCCAAGCTCAAAAATATACTAACAAAATTTCTACAGAATTTCTAGTTGACGGGCAACACATACATAGTCTAGGCAGTGATGGGATCGTGCATGCGCGTGCCCACACCCATAATTCAATGTCCACCACACCCATGCCTCCGTGGATGCACGTGTGACTCCCCCCGGCGCCCCGTTTTGGGCCTAGCAGGCCTACCTGAAGCCTCCGGAGGCCAGAAACGGCCTGTTTCCTGACTTACCTTATGCCCATTTTTCACCCTCCCCAGGCTCCAGAGGCTTTCGGCTGGCCCTGCCCATGCCACCCCTCCCCTCCCAGAGCCTCCATGTGGGCAAAATGGGCAAATCAGCTGCCTGGTGCTGGCAGGTGCCCTGGAACTGAGCTAGAGCAATGGTGCCATAGGTTCACCATCACAGGTCTAGGGCACGGGTACCAAACTCATGTTGTCACGGCAGCATCATGTGACATGTCGGGACTTTTTCCTCTTCACTAAACCAGGCATGGGTGTGGCCAACACATGACGCATCCGCCCCACTGACTGGGAGATTGACAGTCCTGGTTTAGGGACTCTAGGCCAACAGTTGTCTCTAACAGAGGAGCCTACTCTTCTTAAATAGAAGCAACCCTAACTGTTCCCCAAACTTAATTTGCAAGGGCAAGGTTTGCTTTGCTTTGCTCTCCTCTCCACATGGCAAGCCCTTGCACCAGGGGAGATGGGAGGTCAGTTCAAACTACTCATGGGTTACCAGATGGTGCAGCCTGCAATTCCTAAAACAGCAGTTAATCCGGCATCTTGGGAATTGGCTATTCATTGTTGGTTCCTTATCAGTTTGAGTTGTCCATGACAGTCACAAGTTCAAATATTCATTGAGCAAGTAATTGTTAAATGAGGAATATCTGTACAGGTATTATTATAATACTGTTCTTTGTCTCTTCTAGTAGCTCTATGAAATTTTTTATCATATTATTTGTTTGTTTGATTGTATCATACCTTTATGTTTAAAAATAACTCAAGGTGACAAACATATCCAACACACCTTCATCCCCTATTCCCCCACACAATAACAACCCTATGAGATGGGTTGGGATGAGAAAAAGTGACTCACCCAAAGTCATCCTGCTGGATTTTATGGCTGCTAAGGGAGGACTACAATTCCTTCTTGAGATCTTTGCCTCTCCTGAATTCAGCTTCTCTTAGTGGCAATTTCAATTATTTTTCTGATACCCAGCTTACTTTCTTGGTGGCACAGTGGTCAGAATGCAGACTGCAGGACTAACTCACTGCTTACTCCAGGAGTTCAATTCTGAGCAGCTCAAAGTTAACTCAGTCTTCCATCCTTCCCAGGTCAGTAAAATGAGGATCGAAATTGTTGGGGCAATATGCTGACTCTGAAAATCGCTTAGAGCAGGTTGTAAAAATGCTATTCTGTTTCTTGATCTTTGCAGACCTTTTTCACATTTATACTTAACTTCTTTGATTTCATTTCACATTTCCTTTTGTTCCCTATCAGCATGCATGAATGTGGTGTATACATGCTCAAGACCAAATTGTAGAAAGGATTATGTTTTCTTCTTCCCCTTTAGCTTCACTTGCAATTAACACGTGAGGAGTTCATGATATGTTCCAGTCAATTTCTGGCCACATCATTACTGTAATAACTAAGGTCTTCAATTTCCTTGTATCAATCACATAGTTAATATGATTTATGTATACTTCAGCTGATGATGTTCATGTTGTTTTGGCTGTTTGAAGATTGTGACAGCAATGAAAAATCTAAATCTAAAATCTAATAGGGTATTCTTCTACTTCATTTCATTTCCTAAGCCATACAGTCCAACTATGTTTTCTTCCTTATTATTTCCAGTTTTGGCATTCTAGTGCTGTACAACTATAATCAGCTTACTTGCAAATTCTGTTGATTTCAGCTTTCATCAGGCTCAAGATGACACAGTAAAATCCAATTAATCCAGTTCTTTGTTTTCTTATACCTAAAGGACAGAATCTCATTAAATTAAAGCTATAACCTTCTAATTTACTAGATATACCTTGAAAGATGCTAAGATGTGGCTACCTTGAATGTCTTCCCTCTCACTCATTCAGTTCCAGACTGCAGTCTCTTAATTTGAGCTTCTCTGTCATGGACTGTAGTCCCTCCTCCCTGGGAAAGCTGTGCTGCCAAAACTCCTCTCCCCTGTTTCTCCAGGTGCACATTCCATCACAAATTTAACTACAAAACTTGTCAACTATATTTTCTTCTGCATTGATAGTTGAGCATAAACTTGGATATTCATCATATTGAAAGGGAAGCCTGCAGATTCTAACTGGTATTATTTAATCATTGACTGCACTGTATCCAAATGCTGCCTTTGGATACAGGCAGCATTTGCTGCCTGTTTCCTGACCATGAAAGCAATGTTGTTCATTCTTTGGGGAGAATTTTGTCTTGAGTAGTAACTGTACGATTTTCTGACTAAAAGTATCCAATTCCAGTCCATTTTAATTTGCTGATGCCTAACATGTTGATCTATAGTTAATTCGTATTAGCTTTCCCATGCTCATGATTCCTACATTTCATATCCCCATTCTAATTCTGTCATTGGAGCTTCAGGTTTTATTTTTCTACATGGAAATATCAACAACTAGACATCCTAAAAGCTTTAGTCTAACTGAGTCATAAACACCATTAGCATTCTAAAAGATCTTCAGCGGCATATTGAATGCCTTCCCATCTGAGGGGCCAGTATTTGGCATTATATTGTCTATCCATTTGTACTGTTTATCCATGTGGTTGCCTTGGTAAAAGACAGGGGTGATTTACTATTGCCTTCTCCCATGAATTATGAAATAATGCCTTTGCTATTATCGCTAAAGTAATTGTCCACCTCCAGACCTTTCTATATGGCTGCTGGTTGATACAGATGTTTGCTTGCTATATCTGGGCCGCAGGGATAAACTTTATGCCTTAGATAATTCTGCTGGGAGTATGTACTCTTGGCACAGACTTTTGGCACTTCACTCCTCTCCCCAAGAAATCACTATGATGAAGCACATTGCAAGACTTGAATGGAGCAAATCAAATTACAAATGAAATGAAATGAAATGATAATAACAACAACAACAACAACAGCAAAGATATCTAGCAATATCAGTTAATGTATATTGCCCCATAGTGTTTTACAGTACTCTCTTGGCAGTTAACAACATCAGCATATTGCCCACAACAATCTGAGTCCTCATTTCATTGACCTCAGGAGAATGGAAAGCTGAGTCAACATTGAATTCCATCAGGAAGAACTCCAGGCTGTGGGCAAAGTTTGCCTACAACACTGCTCTTCTCTAACCACTGCACCATCAGGGCTCCTGCCACTACATCTACATTTATATTTCAATAGTAATAAAACAAGTTATGTAACATCATCTTTAAACTATAAGTTCAAATACACATCCTGATCAGATGCAGATTTAAAATTTGCATTATGTCAATCAGTATCTTTTGCTTTCAGATATGAATATCTATTGAAGAATACATACAAACTGATACTACTATACATAATAGTTGCAAGTGTGACAATTATTGGAAATGACAATTCCCATGAATGACAGTTAAAAATGATTCATTGAAATGATTATATTTTTAATAATCTTTCTTTTCACACTCGCAGAAAAACAAGGAGACAGACATAGAACGCACACCTTCTTTCTCCTCCAGAGCACTGTTTCAACAACAGCATTTATTTTCTTCAGAGACAATAGACTGTTAGGTTCATATTAGACTTCAATGCATTAGTTAATGGGCCAGTTAAAAATTAAAGCATTATGTCTGTTTGAAAATAAACAAATGCAAAACACCTGTACCTAAAACATAAAGCTTATGTTGAATAGGATGAAAGCTTCTTATTATTTTTTCACCATTAATGTTTAAGTGCAACATCATTTTACTCTAATCAAACCAAAGACTGCTCCAATCTTTATGGATTCATCATATGTCAAGAAAGCATAATATATAGCAATATCATTTGTCAATAATACTATGTAAAACATAGCTTTTAAAATAGTCTTCTAACTCAGATATCATTTGAAGCAATTAGAAACATTAGTCATTTCAAAATGTATAGTTACTATCCTCCATCTTTTCAAACTGCCATGCAGCCTTCAGGAATCTTGTCTGTCTTTTCATGACAGCTGGGGAATGAAGAAGGGCATTGATGCCACTGCACTTGTCATCTGTTAATTATTACAGCATATGACAAATCTGTCCTGGACAAAAGGAACAAGAACTATATAATCAAATTCATTGATCTTGGAATCAGTATCCTTTTTACCAAGTGCAAAATATGAAGAACTATAAACAGGAAAAAAAAAATCCGGAAAATTCTGGAATCCTGAGCAGGATTCCAGAATCAAAGTAAAACTAAATAAGTAGTCAGATGCAATATGAGTAATAAACAGCATTCTAAATTGAATAATTATTTTCAATCAAATATTTCATTTTTTAAAAATAGATAAAATACATTGCACTTGACTCCAACCACTTCTGTTTAAGTCAGAGTCATTTGCACAATTCCATATGTGTTTATTCAAAAAGGAATTCCATTAAATTCAGTGGAGCTTACACTTAGACACAAGATAGCAGCTAAATTGATTAAAAATGTATTTACATTCTGAAGTGCTTTTCTAAATAATACTTCCTTTTTAACAGGAGGTTTAGCTAGGTAATGATTGTGCTTATTCATATAATTCTATTTTTATATTTTACTAGCTGATAACCCGGCGTTGCCCAGGTATTTATTTATCGCAATCCTGTATTAGACAGGAAAAGCCATTACTCACTGTGGTGAGAATTAGAGACCTATTTGCCCTGGCCAACAGCCTGGGAAAAATTCTACAGGGAACAGCCTTTGAGGTGATTATCTGCATTAGCAGGCAACTCCTCTGACAACTACTTGCCTTCTTTGCTTGAGGTTGAGGGCCTAGGGGGTTTATTTTTTGTTTGTTTAAGAACCAATCCCCCTTACCAGAGGAAGCCCCCCTGTGGAGTACTGTGAAGCCATTACCATGGCAACTTCATTGTGATGTACATTAGAAGCCATTTTAAGGCACAACAGACTGTATCTTATCAGAACATGAATCCAAAATGCACACTATTACTGTCAAAAGTACTGTGATTTGACACTGTAGATATAATTCATTCCTTTTCATTTCAGCACCTCATGTTGGAATACACACACACTATACACAGACACACATACCCCAAGGGGTTTTAGGAGTGTCTTATCTCCACAGTAATTTTTCCAGAGACTAAGTCATCTGTATACCATGTTTGGTTAAAATTACTCAAGGCGTTCCAGAATCACACTCACACAGACACCGCCCCCCCAGGTGTGTCTTACCTCCATAGTATTTTTTTCAGAGAGCAAGTCATCTGTGAACCAAGTTTGATTAAAATTGCTCGAGGCATTCCAGAGTTATGCTAGAACACACAGAGACAGACCAACAGATACACACACACCAAGCAGTGTTGGGGTGTCTTACCCCCACAGTATTTGTTTCCAGAGGGTAAATCATCTGTGTACCAAGTTTGGTTGAAATTGCTCAAGCTGTTCCAGAATTATGCTGAAACGCACACACAAACAAACACACACACACACACACACACACACACCCCATAGGTGTCTTACTCCCACAGTATTTGTTTCCAGAAAGTAAGTCATCTGTGTACCAAATTTGGTTGGAATTGCTCAAGCTGTTCCAGAGTTATACTGGATTATATATATATATATATATATACACACACATACATACATACATACATACAAACATACATACATAGGTTCCTTGCTTTGCTTCCTTCCTTGCTTCCTTCCTTATGTATTTATACATAAATAGCAAGCTGAGATCAGATGCAAGCAAGCTAGAACAGATGAAAGAAAAAAAAGCTGAAGAACAAGAAGACCAACAGATACCTGATCAAGAAATACCACTTAGAAACAAGGAAGTTCAAGGAAGCACTAAAATAGTAAAGCAGCAAATAATACCATGTTTCACTGAAAATAAGACCCAGTCTTATATTTTTGGGGCTCCAAAATAAGCACTAGGGTTTATTTTTGGGAAAACACAATTTCAGGGTGATCAGCCCAGCAGGATGCCCCATCCCCAATGCACGTATAAGAGGTGGCAAGCACACAATATCTGGCAGAAGCTGCAGCCCACTGTTCCCTTGGTTGGCACACTCTGGGGCTGCTCAGCCTGTGCAGCACAGGTGAGTTGATGCTGCTGTCCAAGCAGCAGATGCAGGCAGAGGCATGGGGAGAAGGCAGGCAATCTGGACACGCTACATGGGCAGTGGGAAAGCTGAGATATGTGAAATCGAGCCTTCTGTGGTTGCCGATTGCTCTGGCCCACTGATTCCCAGCTTTATCATGTCCCGCATGGCGCATCTAGATCGCCTACGTCCCCTTACGCCTCTGCTTCCATCTGCTGCCGGTGCCACTGTGTGCGGATGAGCCTCCCACAGCTGGCCACTGTTCTGGCCCACCAACTCTACCCCCTTCACTAGGGCTTATTTTTGGGGTAGGAATTTATGGTTAAAAATCAGGTTAGGGCCTATTTTGGGGATAGGTCCTATTTTCGGGAAAACACGGTAGCTAAAGCTAAAAGGATCAGCAAATACAAAGCTCAAATTGCAAATTAAAGGAAGAATCTCCAATTTCAGTCCGATCAGAAATGTTTCTACCAATCCAATAATAGAGAGACTGCAGTGAACACCTGACAAGGAAGAAACAGGGCAGTTCTGTGTAAAGATATAGGACAACCCAAAGTAATACAAGTAGAACCCAGCTTGGTTAAAGGAGATAGATAAAAGGATAAAAAAGAAGCTGAAATGAAAACTTGTAATAACAGCACTAATAGTGAAGAAAGGGGCAAGGAAGAATTGGTCAGGAGCACGTGAAAATGAACTGCATGGGTTTTGGTTGAAAAATCTGACTGCAAGGAGATGAAGTTGAAGCATGGTTAACATCTGACAAAACATGATAATTTTTCATCTGATAATGAAAAATCTACCAAAAGGAGCAGCATCAGGTAACTATAGACCAATTAACTTTCAAATCATTAACTGGTGTAGTAGCTGATACAGTCCAACTATCTAATTAAAAACAAGCTTCTTCCACTTGAGCAAAAAGGAAACAGTTCAAACGGCAGAACAACAAAAGATTAACTCCTAATTGACAAGATGTTTCTGAAAAATTGTAGGAAGATCAACTTGAATGTAGTATGGATTGATTACTACAAGAAGGCATTTGACTCCATGCCACATGATAATTTGTATAATTAAGTGCCTGGAAATAAAAGGAATCAGTAGAAACATCAGAAGCTTTGTGCAATGATCAATGGCACAATGAAAAACATGGTTGCTTGTCAAAGGTGATGGAATTGGAGGTTAATATCAAGAGAGGAATCTTCCAAGGAAATTCACTATTACTACTGTTTGTCACTGCACTGATTCATCTATCAACAAAACTGAATAACTCAGGCCATGGCTATCAAAATCAAAAACATCTACCACACTATCCTATCTCCTTTAAATTGATCATTTGAAGGTGTGTGGAAAAACACCATTTGAAATAGAAACACTACTCAACACTGGCTGCATATACAGTCAAAATGTTGTAATGGAGTTTGGACTAGATCAGCAACCCCCAACCTTTTGGGACTGGTTCTGTGGAGAGAAGCTTTTCCGTGGACTGGAGGGAGCATGGTTTCACATGTTGCTGGCATCCCACAGATGGGACTTCGCTTGTTTGCATGGCCCAGTTTCTGGCATGCCATGGACTGGTGCCATTCCACGGATTGGGAATTGGGGGACCCTAGACTAGATAAATGTGTCACACTTGCCATCAAACAGGGAAAAATAGTAAAAACTGAAAGAATCAAGATGCCCTTTGAAAATAGCATCAAGATTCAGGATGAAAATGACCACTACAAATGCGTGGACATGAGAATATCAAAGTGACAATATCAAGCACACTGAAGAAAAAAAAATTAATAAATACATTAAGATATGAAGAAGATTGTAAAGTCCAAATTCAGTGGAGGCAGTAGAATTAAGGCAATTGACGCCTGGGCAATTCCAGTCATTAGATACACAGCTGGATTATTGGACTGGACTCAAGCAGATAGGAAGACCAGAAAAATAATGACAATGAATCATGTCCTTATCCACGCACTGATGTTGACAGATTCTATGTAACAAGGAAAATAGGTGACATGGAATGTTGCATGTATATCAGATGGTTGAAGAAGAAAAAAGGGCATTGGAAGAGTATTTTAAATACAATGAAGAAGATACACTGAAACTACTATACCAGGAAGGTCAGCTGAGTACTGGACAAACCAAACTGGCTTACAAGTAAGATGAAATGAAGAACAGAAAAGAGACATGGGAAGACAAAGCATTACATGGCCAGTACATTAAAAAAAAATAGCAGGAAAAACAGATAACAAGACTTGGCAATAGCTAAGAGCAAGAAAGTTGAAGAAAGAGACAGGGGGGCTAATTCTGGCTGCACAAGACCTAGCTTTTAGAACAAATGTATATAAAGTCAAAATTGAGAAGACAGCAAAAGATAGCAAGTGCTCTCTCTGCAAAGAAACTGAAGAAAGAGTGGATCACCTGGTTAGCTGCTGCAATAAGATCACACAGACTGACTACAAACAACAGCAAAGTAGCAACAATGGTGCACTGGAAGATCTGCAAGAAATACCATTTAAGTGCAAGCAAGAATTGGTGGGATCATAAACTAGAGAAAGTCATAGAAAATGAAGAAGCTAAAGTGCTCTGGGACTTTAGAATTCAAACTGATATGTGTCACATAACACTCCTTGCTTAACAACTGTCCATAAGAAAGACAGTCTGGACAGTGGACGTGGCAGTACTTGGAGACAGCAGACTAGAAGAGAAAGAGCTGGTGAAGATAACAAAATACAAATACCTATACATAGAAATAGGACAATTGTGCCAAAAAAAAAAAAAGAAAGAAAGAAAAGAAAAGAAAGGTAGTACCAATAGTAAAAGGCACCTTGGATACAATTCCAAAACAACCGGAACACCATTTGAACACTTAGCGCTGACAAATTCATCATCGGTCAGCTGCAAAAGGCAGCTTTACTTGAAACAGCTTATATCTTGTGATGGTATCTGTAACACCATCAAACATTGAGAAGGGTGGACAAAAATGCCAAATCCAGTCAACATCTGGTCAACTGTGCAAAGTACCATAATAATAAAAACACTATTGGCATTGACCAAATCACCATCAATTGCAAAATACACTTTTACCCAGAACAGCTTACATACTATGATGGTACCTTTGAAGTCATCAAACAACAAAATCTGCCTATCCCAATTTGATAGGTGAATAAAGATACCGAATCCAGTCCAAACATCTGGCTGAACTTTTGAAACATATTATAGATATCAGAAAAGTTTGAAAAGCTGACAAGGGCTAGAATTCTCAACCTTTATTAAACTTAATTGGCCACAGTATTAATCGGCCAATAAACATGAATAACATGTTTGTTACCAAAATAAAATCATAGTAGCAAATGTTTCATAAAACAACCTATTTATAATTTTTCTTGCAAAATTTAATGTTTAAAATAAAAAAGAGAATAATTTGTACAATAATTTGTGCAAAGACTCATTAAAAAAATAAAAAATAAAGCTGTAGTAACTTGTATAAAGAATTGTTCATAAATATTTCCCTTTAAGACATGGGATACCATGAGCCCTATCATTTTCATAATCACAAAGTTTCAGCAACTTCTTTGTTGTAAAGGAATCAATGGAAATGCAAATGGATATAATTTTTGGATGGAATAGAATGTTAAAATAAGGGGATTCAATCACAGGTATCTGTATTTGCTTATTTGTAAAACTAATAAAGGCAGGATACAAAAAAATAAATAAAAACATTTGCTCTTATCATCTTTCTTTTACAAATGTAATTTTTCCTGCTTGTTATAATAGTTATTATGCAATATTTCAGCTAAATGTCATCAAACTTGGTACACTTTTAAAGATGCATATCAAGATTTCATGTGTATCAACTTTCACTGTTATGAAATATCCAGCTTTATTTTATTAGCAGTAAAGTATAATTGAATAGTCACTTCATTCTCTATATAGAGCATGATTGCACCCTGCTAATTTGGCAAACAAGCATACTGTTATCATTTACAACCTGCTAAATATCACCCCATATTTCTGCTTCAGTTCAAGAGTTCATAATTACATTCCCTGGGGAGCAATTATGCAGGTCAGACAGATAGTAAGTTTTGAAGTTGTTGTATGATTTCATCAGGTTTCAAAAATACTGATTAAACTGTTCTGATGGAAATGAGGCCATTTAGTAATGAAATATATTACTGTTACTTTTCCTCTCTTCACCTTTTCCATTAATGATGGTTGTAAAGAGAAAAGCTTTTTAAATAGAACTCTGAGAGCCTGGAATATTTTCAATGAATTTATTGTATATTGTAAGACCCACAAATGTTTGCCAGCATTGAACAATTCAATAGTGAACTTCTTTCAGGCACAGCTTGTCAGTGTCACTGTAACTGATTATTCATTATAAATTTAGCCAATTCATATTCCACACAAGGCAAGGGAGCAAAGCTTTACCAATAGCTGCCCCTACTTCAAAATCTCATTCTGAAAACTATGTTTGAAAGTAAATTATCAAATTATCTAACACAGAGAAATCACATGACAGTCAACATTCCATACAGCAGAAAGAACTGAAGATACTGGAGATTTACAGTGAAAGAGATCAGTACATCTATCTGAACAGTGTCTGGAAGGTTGTGGTTACTGCTGCACAAAATGTTGATCATCAACAGATCAAGAAACTGACAGACTCCATGAATGGAAGTCTTATGACTGTTATTGAAAAGAAGGGTGGCTATATTGGTCACTGATTATTATTATTTTTTTGAAGTGTTAGAAATATTTATCTGCACATTTTGAGTTGTTTATGATTCTTACTTTAACAGATGCAAATAAATGAGTGATTTTCATTTTTCATTTAGTTGCATAATAATTTTGCACACTAATAGTTGCCCAATAATTGTGCTCACATAGTCTCCTAAGAAAACCAAAACTTCACTTTTACTTTCTTAAATATTGTGGTTTGAGATTTATTAACATTTTGGATTGACTGAGAACATGATAGTTGTTCAATAATAAAACTAATACTCAACTTGCCTAATAATTGTGCATACAGTGTAGCAGATGTATTCAGATAGCAACTACACAGGTAAGCAAATATTTATGTTTTGTATACCTACCGGGATTCAAATATACTGGTAAATAAACACTTAAAATAATGAAAAAGCAAAAGATACAATTATAAAATTTTCAATACTTAAAAAGCAAATTAATACTGAAGGTTAAAATATATAATTATCATTTAAAATGTTTTATTTTTATATATTAAAACTGTTGCTATTTAAGTGTTAACCTCTACCAATTGAAGGCACAGAGAAGCTAACTGTTCTATCCTTGAATTTATTTTTATTTACCATAAGCCTATGTGATATTAGACATTTAACTGATACTCTAATGAACTTCATCACTGAGGTAAATGTCAAGAGGAAGAATGTCTTTAATAATAAATCTTTGATTTTCTGTATAACCAAAGAAAGCATCTAATATCAGCATTTCAACAAAGCTGATCGTTGTAAAACTAACACAAACACACATGCACACGAAATTAAAAGCAAGAGTATCAAAATAATTAAAATGTTATAAAGCAGTAGAATCATAAAATATCAAAAGAGTTTTAATCTTGATATTTTATGATTTTACTGCCTTATAATATTTTAATTATTTCAATACTCTTGCTTTTTAATTGTGTGCGCATGTGTGTGTGTGTGTGGTTTTATGATGTTATCTGGATTAGTACATTTTGTTTACTGCTGCTGTTTTTCAGTGTTACAATTGCTCCTGTTTATACACAGTGTTTAGAGTTAGATTTTGTACATTATACTTAGAAGATATGTGCATCTTTGACTCATTTGTAAAACTCATCTATAGACATACTTTGTATCAAAAAGTATAATGAAATATCGATCTCATTTATACAGAATACAGTATGGTAAAAAGTTGTATAAATGTATTTAAAATATATACATAGTTGAATAACATTTGCATTAAACAAGTATATATAAAATTGTAACTGTTATTGCATATATTTTATTTTTTCTTGTATTTTTTCATATTTTTGCTAAAGCACTTTTTACATGCTCTTTGAAAATATACATAAAATACTCTTAAAATTCTGTGTGCTGATTATCAATATGACACAAAATTTAAACAAATAAATACACATTGAAAGTAGATAACTTGAAATATAAAAGTTTCAATCCCACATGGACACATACGTTTTGAAAAAATGAATGTATTTTATAATCTTCAGTAACAAACTTTTTTTATATAATGAAAATAATGAACCCTACAAAATTATATAACCTATGCAGTAAAATAAAAACGTGATTTTCACAGAGATAGACAGGAAATGCCACAGAATTTCTATAAAACCAGATTATACTTCCTGACTTTATAGGTGGTATAGGACTGGATTGTGATCAATAATCTAGAAAAGTCATTTTTAAAGGTACGAGTTTAGAACAGAATCATGTATAGCCCCACTGCTCACATGAGGAAAAGAAAGTCCTTCACAACATGAAGTACCAGGAAGTATCTGAAAATATGACAAGGCTGCAATTACATATTTTACCATGAGGGACAATATGCATTGTGTGACATTATGTGAGATGAGAAGTCCTTTCCCAAGTCTCCTGTTCTATAGGCTATCACATAGAAAAGTTCTCACGGTCAGATTGATTTTGCACTGCTGGTTTGTATAAGACATTACAAGAAGCATATTGGTTCTTTGTAAAAGCCTGGATTATTTTTCTGAATAATGCTGGCAATTAATGGAACAATTTTACATATAGGAAGTAAGTGTGTGAAGAAACAACTAATAATATGCTCCAGTCATCATATTCACAAAAAATATATAGATCCGTAAACATTATTGGATTGTTTGGAAGAATGTGCTGAAAACGAAGTACTAATCCACAAAGACTATACATAAATCCATTGACCAGGATTCTATTAATATTCACTTACCATTGGACTGATTAATTTTTTTTAAAAAATTCCAGCTTCTATCACTTTTTTTCTTTGGATATTTTGCTATTCAATATCTAATTGTGGCTCAGTTTTTTAAAAAAAGAACAGTTTACTCTGTCGTATAAGGTAAATCAGATTCTATGGTTTTGATAAAATGGATGTGAAAACATCACTTTTTCAAATTGTTGTTCTTACCTGGCCGTGAGACCTTTGAGCTGTTGAAAACTGCTTCTTGCAGGCTGCCACAAAGAGGCTGGGGGTTTGAGTTACCATGGAGATCTTTACATTCAACAGTGGAGAAATCTGGAATGATACAATGAAATATTTTATCAGGTGAACCTTAGAATGAAAAAGAACCACCCATATTATATGGCCATCTTCTCTATAGTTTATTTGCCACAACCAGCAAAAAAACCTCACTATGTAATCAAATGAAAACATTAAATTTGGACAGTTAAATGTTCATTAAAAAAAATCCAAATGAATAAGTACTGAAGCTTAATCCCAAATTCAGCATCTAGAACCACCAATAAAACACTGAAAGCCCTTAATAAAATCCAGTAGATCTGTTCACCAACCAGTCATTTGGTTTACACAGCACACTAAGTGCATAATGTCCTTGGTTTTGAGCCTTAGTTTATGGTTCAGCATAACAGGTTACCAAGCCTTTTCAGAAAAATAGTTGAAACAAGGCATAACTTAATACAGTACAGGTTGACCTTGCTTAACAACTGTCTTGTTTAGCAACTGTTTGAAGCTTATGACTTGCTGAAAAAGTAAACGTGACTGGACCTTACGCTTAGAACGGTCATAGCATACCTACTGTCATGTGTTTAAGATTCAGGTTGCTTCACCTCACAATTGGTTTAAGTTTATGGTGTCCATAGCATCCCATGGTCACGTGATCACAATGTGTACACCTCAGAGTCGGCTTCCAACAAGCAATATCAATGGAGTAGCTGCAGTAAAATTGCAACTTGAGGTTACATGATGTCTCACTTAACAGTAATATGGAAATGAAGAAGTAAAGCTATCACAACCATGTGATATTTTCCTTAACAACCACATCATTTAGCCACGGAGTTGCTGGTCCGAATTGTGGTTGTTAAACTAGGACTACCGGTATACAAAATCAACTGGATTATATGTGGCTATATGGATTAAGATTTGATTTGGTGCAGTAAGAAACAAGTCATACTATTGGGTTTCATTTGAGAAAGACTGTATTATAAAAAGATGTATTCTGTGTAAAAGTTCAATTCCAAATTCTGCAACTCAAAATACTTCATGAATCAGAGCCCAGAAAAGCACAAATAAAGATATCTATGGTTCTGGAGAGATCTGACATTGTTGTCCAATTTCAAATAGAACAGGAATATGGAAATAAGGAGAACAAGGTTAGAAAACAAACCTAAAAAAGCTGCCTTCCAGATTGATTCAGATCGCACATGAGGTAGAGTCAATCTGTCAGTCAGTCAGTCAATCAATCAGAATAGAACTGGAAGGGACCTTCGAGGTCTTCTAGTCCAACCCCCTGCCCAAGCAGAAGACCCTATACCAGTGATGGTTAACCTTTTTGCTGTCGTGTGCCAGAAGCAGGGGCAGTGTGGGGAGTTCATGCATAATTCATATCCTCCCCGTGCCCCGCTCTCCTATGCATGCACGCGTGACCCACTCCCCCCGCTTTTGGCACATGACAGCAAAAAGGTTACAAGTGGGCCCGGGAGGCCCGTTTTTCACCCTCCCCAGGCTCCAGAGGCTTTCTTGGAGCCTAGAGAGGGTGAAAATGGCCTTCCCCACCCCCCACGGAGGCCGGAAGCAGCCCGTTTCCTGACTTCTGGTAGGCCCGGAATGCCCGAAAACCTGCTGGCTGGTGCATGCATGCATGCTGGAGCTGAGCTAGGGCAACGCTCATGTGCCCACAGATATGGCTCTGCGTGCCACCTGTGGCACCCGTGCCATAGGTTGGCCATCACGGCCCTATACCATTCCTGACCTCCGCACTTTCTGCCGCGACTTAAAACCATGGGTGTTCAACCTGGACTGAGGGGGGTTAACATGTATTTTAACACACTTTTATTCAGATATTTTGTTGTTGTGAGCTGCCCTGAGTCTTATGGAGATAGGACGGCATATAAATCAAATCAAATAAATAAACAAATAAATAAATTTCAGACATGTGGCTGACCAGTTATCAGGGTTCCAAGTAATAATCCCATATCAAGCAAAGCTCCAAGGCTCTTCTTAAAAACCTCCAGCGATGAAGCCCCTACAACTTCTGAAGGCAAGCTGGTTAATTGTTCTCACTGTTAGGAAGTTTCTTCTTAATTCCAGGTTGCTTGTCTCTTTGATTAGTTTCCATTCATTGTTTCTTGTCTTGCCTTCTGGTGCTTTGGAAAATAAGTTGACCCCCTCCTCTTTGTGGCAACCTCTCAAATACTGGGATACTGCTATCATATCACCTAGTCCTTCTTTTTTCTAGACTAAAAAGGTATAGGTTCCCCTCGCACATATGTTCCTGATTCTAGGGGGCAGTGTTCCTGACTCTAGGGGGCGGAGCTCTTCGGCTTTGTTTCAAAGCCGAAGAGCCAGCGCTGTCTGAACATGTCTCCGTGGTCATGTGGTCGGCATGAGTAAATGCCAAAGGCACACGGAACGTTGTTACCTTCCCACCAAAGGCGGTCCCTATTTTTCTACTTGCATTTTTTACGTGCTTTCGAACTGCTAGATTGGCAGAAGCTGGGACAAGTAACAGGAGCTCACCCCATTACGTGGCACTAGGGATTTGAACTGCTGTCGACCTTTCGATCGACAAACTCAGCATCTTAACCAATGAGCCACCACATCCCTTTAGTTCTCTAGACTAGCCAAACCCAAATCCTGCAACCGTTCATATATTTTCATCTCCAGGCCTTTAATCATCTTAGTTGCTCTTCTTTGCACTTTTTCCAAAGTCTCAACATCTTTTTTGTAATGTGGTGACCAAAACTGGATGCAGTATTCCAGGTGTGGACTTACTAAGGCTTTATAAAGCAGTGCTAATATTTCATGTGATTTTGATTTTATGCCTCTGTTTATACAACCAAGGATTACATTAGCTTTTTTGGCTGTTGCCGCACGCTGCTGGCTCATATCTAACTGTTCAACTAGGACTCCAAGATCCCTCTTACAATTACTGTTTTTGAGCCAAAAACAGTGTCTCGGCCAAATAGCTCTTTTTCTCTCAAGGAAGCTGGCTGAAAAAAGTCTGATCCAAAATCCACACTTAGATTTCTGCTTGTATTTCTGGACGGACCTTTTTCAGGCAGTCCCCAGGAATCAATGAGGAAACAGTGGCTTACAACCTTCCCTGCTGGCTTCTCCACTGACTTTCTAAGGAAGCCAGCAGGAAAGATTGCAAATAACAATCACATGATAGCAGGGCACTTGGCAACCCTTCTGCAATCCTTCTTAAGTGTGTACAGGTTGCCAAGTGCCCAGATTACCATCATGCAATGGCTGTAACTTTGGGCACAGATCATAAGTCTCTTCATTCAGTACTGTCATAATTTTCAATGGTTGCTAAAAGAATATTCTTTTAGTATGAGGACTACTTGAATATAAAAGCTTTGGTGGATTGTTTAGTTTCTATGACAATCAGAATATTCAATTATTATCATGGCATCGTATTATATATTTTACTTCTTAGGTCACCTTATGCAGTGTTAATTGCAAATTGTAAATTACTCTGATTTGGCAGTCTAAAGTGAAGAAATAGAAACAAATGTACATATATAAGCTACTCCTTTTTAAAAGAGGTAGTTAAAATATATTTTACAATAAATTTAAAACATATTAAAAATACTCAATAAATTATAAGAGCTGAAACCCATGATTTATCAAAAGGATGACATTTTAAAAGATATTTTGCCATACTTTCAAAGAAGAATTAGCCAGGCTTGGCAGTATTTTTACCGTAGCAGGGAAAGGGAAGTAGAGGCAAGATTCATATCATTGGAAGTACTTCATACAATGTTCATGTTTTTACAATTGCACAAAGTTTAAATGTTTCCCATTAAGAAGTATGTGGTAACAAAAACCATTAACAGAAAAAAAAAAATAGCAGCCAAAGGATATGGGGAAAACTAGCAAGTCAACCATTGGAAGTTAAAGAATTGTTAGTCCTGCTAAAGTTTTCAAGGATATTAACTATGCAAAATATGTCAATCTTTCTTCATATACGTCTCTTCCAAATATAACAAAGAATATGTGAGAATGAGACAAAATATATTAATTGAAAATTCAGGAGACTTACTCTCAATTTATCTTGAAGGCAAAAGCTACACTAAACAAACTTCAATGTTTGTCTGTCTTATTTGGTGATAGTTAAATTACAACTCTAAATCCTAGACTAGAGAATTCTGAATGTCATACAATGATCCAGTTATTTTTAATCATTGTTTGCTGTTTGCACGTTGTGGGCTATTCACAAATGATATTAAATCACAATGCTGAGTATAAATTGTACTGTATTGTATTGTATAAATTGTATTGTTAGGAAATGGTAATTGCCTAACTAGTTGGCCAGGTAATATATAAGACAACATTATATGTTTATAGTATGAATATGTATAATATAAGAGTATTGCTGAGTCATTCTGCATCCTGATTGGATGAGCTCTGTAGCAACTGTATTTAAGAAGAGCTTGATTGTGGTCAGTGTGGACATTACACCATATTGTTACCTGCTGCTATGTTGTAGATATCTTTGATCTCTTTACATGGTCAATTTGATCATGGTTTATTTATTACTGCTTTTATGAACTGTTTTATATTGTTCCTGAATGATTCATGTATTGTTCTACGAACGGTAAGAAATTTTGTATCTCTGGACTGATTATGCATGGCTAAGACTTGGATTGGTAAAAGACTATGAATTTGCTTTGCTCTATAAGTAAACTACTTTAAAAACCAGTTTGTATGCAGTTTATTCACAACTATTCTCAGCACCGTTTCTGTGCGCAAAAACTCTATGCTCTGCTTCATAACCGTTCCTGGTTATCTCACAACTATATCCTTAACATTGGTTATGGGCCCAGGCCAACCAGAACTAACTAGAATTGCTCAGAGCTAAACAGAGTTATCCAGAGAACTGAGAGTTAATGTAAATAATACAGACAACTGTGTTTGTTATATATAATCTAAGTGAAGATGGCACATGAACAGGCAGCCAGTATTCCCATAATAACCCGGTTGGATGGAACAAACTATGTTACCTGGTCTACGAAATGTAACCTACTTTTGCATAGGGAAGGACTATGGGATGTAGTTAACAGTCCACCAGATGTAACAGCATGGAATCCTGATGATGATGAAAATGAGAAGAAATTAATCAAATTTAACCGAGATAATGAACAAGCTCTTTGCATAATTGGACTGACACTGAGTGACCAGCAGCTTGTCCATATTCATGGTGAAGATTCTGCTGCGAGGTTTGGAACAAGTTGAAGAGCTTATATGTTTGTGATAGTGTGGGTGCTCACATATATCTTACACGTAAATTGTTTAAACGTATCCTTAAAGGAGGAGATATGATGGCTCATTTGGAGTTCATGACAAGAACTTTCCAAGAGCTGCATGAGAAGGAACTTATTTTTTTAGAACTGCAACAAGTTTACATAATCCTTTCTTCTTTGGATGAGAGTTATGATGACTATGGTTCTTCACTGGAGGTTTTGACCAGGGATGAACTAATATTGACTGGCATAACCGGAGGTTGTTGGAAGAGTCCAGAAGAAGACAAGATAGAGACCAATTGAGAGAGAAGCAACCAAAAGAAGAAAAAGTATATTCAACTGCCTATTTTGTAAAAAGATGTTTTTCTTGTGGGGCTCCGGGTCATATAGCTAAATATTGTACTAAGAATAACAAAATGACTGTTGGTGATAAAAAGAGACCCAAGAAGGTCATTCAGATTTTGGGCACCAGGAACCACTAGTGTTTATTGTAGCACCAGTGCAAAATTCCTGGAGCATACAGGATGGGATAAGCTCAAGCGAGCTGATTACAGAAATGATGATAATGTTATAATTGAGAGTCAAATATTATGATCTCCCTGATAAAGATATAGAAAATGTAGAGTCTACTAAGCAATTTATTCACAACTACTCTCAGCACCATTTCCATGCGCAAAAACTCTATGCTCTGCTTCATAGCCGTTCCTGGTTATCTCACAACTATATCCTTAACATAAGTAATTGATAACAATAGAGTTATCATTCTATCATTGTAAAATACCTGCAGTTACCGAGCATGAGTTGCTCAGCCATATAAATTTTCATAATAATAATAATAATAATAATAATAATAATAATAATAATGCAAAGTCAGATAATGTAAGAAAGGCAGCAATTAAATAATCATGCAAATGTTCTCTAAGTGTCATCTGGGAATTTGACAATGGCTGGATCCTGTAGCACTCTCCTGTTCTTAATCTGAATTTAGAATGATCAAATCATATTCTTCTTTAGATATATAGATAGCAGAATAGATAGATATCTGATTGCAGAAAAAAATTTGTAGAGATAACAAATCAAGTTAAAGCACAATTATGTTTAACTGCAGAAATAGCAAATAAATCATGCAAACCAATAGTTGCTGATTCAGGAAAGAATTGGAAGTTAAATTAAAATGTCTTTTTTGCTATTTATTGCTCTTTTCCATTTCACGTCAGGTTCCTAGAATCCATCCAGTATAAGCCAGAAAAGATAATGAGTTTCTGAACACAAACTCCAATGGGACATGTTGCATGAAAGCTTTCAGCATTTGCTTGGATTCTCCTTCCCAGCAGTACTAAACAACTTAAATATAATTAGCTGAAAGCTCCACAGGCTACATTTCTTCACTAGAATACCTCTTACACTAATCCATTTATCTGGCTGACAGATGACTGAATCATTGGTAATATGAGATCTATTCCATTAATACTGTTGTGATCAAAGTCCCAAGTATCCTTTAATAGCTTTTTGACAATTGCATCATTTATAACAAGTAAGCAAAACAAAAAAACACATATAGATTTTTTTCTCCTTTTGATTTTATGTCTGTCCCACAATATAATCATTTTAGAAATGAGGACTAGGAAAGAATTTTGTTGGAAACATGCTAACTCTGTTTAGTGAAAGAAATCAATTTATGATTAGTTTTGTTGTGTTGATATTTTAGTAACAATCTTCACAAATACCTTTTTAGGAATTAATTGCTCATTTAAATTACTCAGTTAACAAATACCAGTATGTTTTCATTTCATTCAAATTCCACATCCTATTCATAATCCCTACTTGCCTCAGAATAAGATGTGGGGATTAGATTCTTGCAAGTACCAAGAAAACTTATTTAAGGAAAATGCATACATGCATATCAGAAGACTTGTGATAAATGCTTTGGACTTTATATGGGCACAGAATTTTTCTGCTCATTTAAGTAACCAGATCCCCCCCCCTTTTTTTTAGATTTCTGCATGAGTCTGAAAAAAGATGTCACTCTCTGAAGAATAACATTAGCCTTAATAAATAGTTTCCTTATGGCCGTGCCATCTTAAATTCACACAAAACCTGTGAAGAATGTGGTTACTTTAATGAATAGCAAAAGTGTTGATTCAAAACAATTCTTTCCAATTATAACTGAAGCCTGCATAATTTAATCTGTAATTACAATCATAGTCATAATTATGCATAATTTTCCAAGAAAGACATTTTTCATCAATAAAAACTTTTATATAGATTTTCACTAGGCAATATCAACAAATGAAAATGTCACCAGTATAGAAAGAAAGCAGAACTAGGAATAAACCTCTGTCTATGGAAACATTTCAAGATATTGTTAGTAATTTTCTAGAAATTTGAGAATGATGAAAGCTGCAGTAGTTCTTAGAGTTCATTAATAGCAGCCGTTGCCCCAAATATGTTTTAACTTCAACCGTTATCATCAACTTCAGATATTAGCAAAAATGTTTGGCATATATTGGATTTTAGATTTTATAATGGGTTTTGGGGTGAAGTACCATCAGTACGCTGATGACACCCAGCTGTACATCTCCACCCCAGACCACCCCAATGATGCCCTCGAAGTGATGTCCCGGTGCCTAGAGGCCGTACGGATCTGGATGGGGAGGAACAGACTCAGGCTCAATCCATCCAAGACCGAGTGGCTGTGGTTTCTGACGTCACAATATAGTCAGCTGGCGCCATCTCTGATTATTGGGGGCGAGTCATTGGCCCCCACGGATGGGGTTCGCAACTTGGGCGTCCTCCTGGATTCACGGCTGTCTTTAGAAGCGCATATGACGGCCGTGGCCGGGAGGGCATTTTATCAGGTTCGCCTGATTCGCCAGTTGCGTCCCTTTCTGGATCGGGACTCATTACGCACGGTCACTCATGCCCTTGTCACCTCACGCCTGGACTACTGTAATGCTCTTTACATGGGGCTCCCCTTGAAGAGCACCTGGAGGCTCCAACTGGTCCAGAATGCGGCTGCGTGGGTGGTGATGGGAGCAATGTGGCGCTCCCATGTGACTCCCCTCCTATGCGAGCTGCACTGGCTCCTGGTGGTCTTCCGGGTGCGCTTCAAGGTTTTGGTTACCACCTTTAGAGCGCTCCATGGCTTAGGACCAGGGTACTTACGAGACCGCCTTCTGCCCCCGATAGCCTCTCACCGACCAGTCCGCTCCCATAGAGAGGGGCTCCTCAGGGTGCTGTTGGCCAAACAGTGTCGACTGGCGGCCCCCAGGGGGAGAGCCTTCTCTGTGGGGGCACCTGCCATCTGGAATGAGCTCCCCCCAGAGATACAGAGAACTGAGGACTTACGCACTTTCCGCCGCGCCCTAAAAACGCTTTTATTCCAACAGGCGGGGCTGGCCTAACTCTCCCTTTTAAATTGGTTTTAAATTGGGTTTTTAAATGTTTATATAAATTGGTGGTTTTAAATTTTTGAGCCTAAATTTAATCTTTTTAAATAGTTTTTACCTTTTGTATGTAAATTGTATTTTATTTTTGGCTGTTCGCCGCCCTGAGTCCCTCTGGGAGTAGGGCGGTATACAAATTTAAACAAACAAACAAACAAATAAATAAATAAATAAATAATACATAATAAGCTAGGAAAGGCATTTCAATTTTCCTAAAAGAAGTAAAATTTATCAGAGTTTAAGAATTTATCCTTGGTTCATTGTCCAAGTTCTTACTGCTGCCCAGTGGGGGAAGTAGGAACTATTATCTAAAGTGCTTTGTTCAATTATAGCAATGAACATAAACATGATATATTTAGGTTTATGTGCTAAAATTTCTGCAAATGCAAATTTGCAAGCTTTATACTAATCTTCCAGAATAAAATCATTGCAATTTGTACTCGCTTGACATGTGACTTGAAGATTCTCACTTAGTATGAACTATGTTCAACTGCTACACAAGCAGAGAACAAATTCCACCAACTGTTTATTAAAAGAGCTAAGCCCATTTTGCGAGATTATCAAATTAAAAATTTGCTTTAAACAATGATTCCTAATTTTATTTAATCAGTCTATAGCCATTACCAGGGATCTGCAATCTTAAACACTCAAAGAGTCATTTGGACCCATTTTCCACAGAAAAAAGAGATTCTAGGGACTTTCTCTGCATAACAACGGCAGCTACTGACTGAATCTCCAAACTCGACATTAAACTCGGAAATGTTATTTCTGTTTTCCTTTCCTTTTCTTACTGCTTTTAAAAAATTTTTTTAAATTGTTTTAACCTGTAAAAAATGAAGTGTTTTAATATTGTGTGTGACCAGCCATACACTAAATAAATAAATAAATCCACAGAAAACAGAACACCTGGAGCCATAAAACCTGAGTGGGCATGGCCAACTTGATGTCACTCACTCCCACCCAGTCATATGACCCCTCTCAGCCACACCTACCCAGGTTTTGTGGATCCCGTTGTTTTGTTTTTTACGGGAAACAGGTATCTCTCTCTCTCTCTTTCTTCCTGTCCCTCCCTCTCTCATCTTTCTTCCTCTCTCTCATCTCTTTCTCTCTCATCTTTCTTTTTCTCTCTATCTCCCTCTCCCGCTCTCATGTCTTTCTCCCTCTATCCTTCTCCCCCTTTCCCCCTCTCCCTCCCTCTCATCTTCTCTCCCTCCCTCTCATCTTTCTCTCTTTCTCCCTCTCTCCCTCTCTCAACTGTTTCTTTTTCCCCTCTCTCTTTCGCTCCCTCCATTTTCTCTTTCTCTCTTCCTTCCTTCTTTCCTTCCTCCCTCTCTCCCTTCTTTCTTTCCTTCCTTCCTTTGTTAAATAAATAAATAAACAAATAAATAAATAATGCTTTCTGAGTTCTACTGGTTGCATTGCTGAAGCAACAGGAACCAGATAGTACCAACTCTTGTCAGATCTCAAACAAAGGACAAAAATCATAGAGAGAGGTGATCCTCTTTGCCCCTCACTGCCGCTTGTGGCTGGCTCTGCTTCTCTTTTTCTCCCCTTTTCTCTTATCTCTCTCTCTCACATGTGCCAGCACCCAAGTGGGATACCCTCCTGGCCCAGGATCATGGCGGCGGCAGGAATGGTGACTTCTCCTCCTGCTGCCTCCACTGCACAGTGAGGTGAGTAACGGGCCACTCTGCACAGCATAGGAGAGCCTGGGTTGCACAGGGGAGCCGGAGCTCTTCCCTCCTTGCATCTGGTGGTGGCAGCTGCTTCTCCCCGTTCCCCTCCTTCCTGAGCTAACATGAAGGGGAGCGCGGCTGGTGCTGAGCTGCCCGTAAAGGACACGGAATCATAAAAAGCAGCCAGATGTAGGAAGTGCGGAGAAAACACTAGGAGTGCTTCAGCTGCGTGGCTCTGTGGAGACGCATGTGCCTTCTCAGGGCAGAGAGCATATTGCACGACCAGGTCAGCAGGGAGCTGCAGGAGAGGGGTCAAAGAACTGCATGCGGCTCTGGAGCTGCAGGTTGCCGACACCCAGCCATCACCTTTCTTATTGGTTCTATGATTTGCATATAACAAACCCAGAAATCAGGGAAAGTGAATCTAGCAGGAATATCATTGGACACAATACCTAAATATGGTAAAGCTGTAGAACATTTAAGCCCTCCTGATCAACTATATGTTTCAATAAGTGCCTATTTTATTTATACATAGATGCATACATACAATTTAGAGGTTACTTTAGTCCACAAGACTGTAGAATGTACAACTTCAAAAGCAGAAAATAACAATAGTAATAATAAAAAAGATAATGCCTAAATGTTTATTTATCATCAATGCAAATTTCACTTGCACAAGAAACAACAGAAGTATTGGAATGGTTTTCACAGTCCCTAGGCTTTAAAATTATTGAAAATCTTTGGAGAGATCTCAAAAATTCAGTCCAAGGAGACTAAGATTATTTCTCAGATTTCTGCAAGGAACAGTAAAAACATTACACCCAACATTTTTTTTCTAAACTAGCTACAATTCTGCTACAATTCTATATTCACTTCTGCCAGTGAATATATTACAAAGTTTGCTGACATTCTCTAAAGTGTCTAAACTTTTGCACCTATAGTACTGCAGTCATATTTTCTTGTGAAAACATGTTTTCTTATTTTGAATTTTTACATACAAATAGTAGTATGTATTCAAATTTGCATTTAAATGTTCTTTTTAAATTTGAAGTGCCAATGTGATATATAAGTTAAAAGGCTGGACAGGAGTGGGGGGCTTCTGTTTTTTCTTAGGCATAGAAGCCAACTAAGGAATTTTGGATCTTAGTCTTAACAGCATCTGGCTCTGTGGCAACTTGGCTGATAAACAAAAGCCCTCATCACATCATGCATTGATAACTTCACTTAAGAGCTAAGTAAGCACATTGCAAAAGCAAGCAGATTGGTTATAAATGCTCTGAACAAGGACTGTGATTAGTTTTGTACAATGTAGATATTATGTCAACTTCTATATTTTTACAGATTTATTAAATGTTGGACTTAGGGTTTTATAAACATAATGGTTTGCATGGAACAACATATGTGAATGAAGAATTTTCCAAGGCATTGTTTTCTTAATACAATGCAAAAACTTGGCTAGCAAAACATAATCTTGCATGAGTATTACAGTGATGGTGAACCTTTGAGACACCAAGTGCTGAAAAGGGAGTGCACGCTTGCGCGTGTTTGTCGGAGCCACAACCCAGAAGAGGAGCTGCTCAGGGGCCATGCACGCACCAGAAAATCAATTTCTGGTTTCCACTATGCGCATGCGCACCAGACAGCTAGCCTTTCGGTTACTGACATGCATGGTGATCAGCTAGTCAGCAAGCATACTCCTGCTGGAAAATGGAAGACTAGCTCTTCCAGTTTTTGGCACTGCTGCACACATGAAAGCCAGCTGATTGTCATACGTGCATGCGTGCCAGAAACCCAGAAGAGGAATAGGCAACCCCGTGCATGCCAGGCAACATGGCTCCACATGCCACTTTGGACACACATGCTATAGGTTTGCCCTAATGGTAATATTAGATCTTGATTGCACTTAAGCTTTGAAAAAAAATCTAAAGCAGTGGTTCTCAATGTGGGGCCTACGTCCCAAAGGGGGGCAATTTGGAACCTTGTTTAAACCAAGTTAATGGCCTTTTAGGTTTCCTCCACATGAGTTCACTTTTTGAATAGTAAGAATTATATGTCACCGGGGGGAGGGAGGATCAGGATTTTAAAGATGCTTAGGTGGGGCATGGCCAAAAAAGGTTGGGAACCACTGATCTTAAGTACCTTTCACTAGAAAAATCTGGTGACTATGGAAGTTAGTTAAGAAAATAGTTTACTTAGTTTTTAAAAAATATTATAAAGCACCATAGTACAGGTTCTATAAGATTTTAATTTTAAGCCAAAATTTACTGCTCTTTTATAGCTGCATATGTTAGTTTTTCAACATAATTTTCTCTTTGAGATACTTCCACGTTATACACTTTATATACTTTATCACATGTAAAAAAGTTTTGCGTAATCAGACAATAATAGTAATGATAGATAATTATTACTATGGTCTGTTGTATTAAAGAATGTGAATTGCTACTATTGTACTATTTGCAGTCTTTTAGTCATCATTTTCTATATATTATTTTCTATATATTACTTTGAAAACAAGTTTGTGGAAATGAGGTTAAAAAAACCCCCATAAGAATAAAATGAATATGTGATGCATTGTCCATATATTCTAGATCAGGGCTGTCAAACTCCTGACCCACGGGCTGGATGCGTCATGCCTGGTTTAGCGAAGGGGAAAAAAGTCCCGATATATCACGTGACACTGCCATGATGATGTGAGTTTGACAGCCCTGTTCTAGACCATCAGAAGTGATGTTTAACACCAAATTAACATTCAAAGTAGATTTCTTATAGTTCAGAACTATAGGATAGACCCACGATGCTGAACCTATGGCACACCTGCCAGAGGTGGCATGCAGAGCCCTCTCTGTTGGCATGCGAGCCATCGCCCAGTTCAGCTCTGCCATGCAGGCGCATGTGCCTCCTGTTGGCCAGCTGGTCTTCGGGTCTCTGCCGCACATGCGCGTGAGGTGTGTGTGGGGAGGTCATGCGTACATGTAAGGGGGGCAGGGTGAATGCAGGGAGGATGCATATGCGTTGCATTTTGAGGGTTTGGGCGCGTGCTTTGGGCACTTAGTCCGGAAAAGGTTAGCCAACATTGGGATAGACTAATCTATCTCTAATTGAAGAGATTCTAAAAATTATTAAAATATGTGGCCAACTGTAAGTTTATATAACACAGGGGTCCTCACCAACCCAGTCTATGGACTAGCACCAGGCCACAGCATGCCAAATACTGGGTCGCGCAAACAAGCAAACCACTATCCACAGGATACAGGCAGTATACCCAACCATGCCCCCTCCAGTCCACAGGAACTGCCACTGGTTCCTGGCGCCCAAACCTAATCTAACAGAAAAAAATTCAAGGCAATTGTAGCTATTATGCTCCCAGAGTGGGCTTTTATTTTGCGATTACCTATCTTCAATCATAGAATTTAAAGAAGTTTGTGAATTACTTGTAACTAGCCTGTATTTTCTCCACTTTTACCTTAACCTTATTTCCAACCATCAATCAATAAAATCTGTTAGGGAAAGAAAGAGGACAGCAGTGAATTTTTTCAGCAAGCTAAGGTATACTGTTTCAGGAAAGTTGATTAAAAATTCTCAATTACAGCTATGTACTTATTTCCAACAGAATTACATTGAGTTATTGATTATGTGCCATGAAGTTGGTATCAACTTTAGTAACATCATAGAAAGTTTTTCTCCAGGAAAACATCCCAACCTACCCTTCAAGTATTCAAAAGGTGCACCCACTGCCACTGTAATTGAGTCTTGCTGCTGCTGGTTGTTATCTTCTCCTTTTTCCACTGTTCTCATAATTTTAAATTTCTTCAAAGATTAGGTCTTTATAAAATGTGTCTAAAGCAGGGGTGAAATGTAAAAATGTTTGCTACCGGTTCTGTGGGCGTGGCTTGATGGTCATGGCTCGATGGTCATGTGACCAGGTGGGCATGGCCAACTTTACGTTCCTCACTGTTAGAATCAGGAGCTGTACATTTTGAAGCATATTCTGCCCCTTCTGAAGCCCCCAACACTTTGAGTTTCCCTCCACCACCAAAGCGAACATCAGAGCCTTCTCTTGCCCCACTTTCTATCCCAGAGGGCCGCACATTCCCCACCGCCAATCCTCTGTACAAACCAGGGGTAAAATCCAAAAATTAGTTCCTCTTTCTTTCCCTTCCTCCCTCCCTCCCTCCCTCCCTCCTTCCCCCCCCCACTCTCCACACCCACTTCCCACCCCCCACACCCAGGGAATAACTGTAAGGAAATTCGGCCACATCCTTTCTGTCTCTGGAAAGACACAAAAATAAACTTGCATTGCAAAAGGAGTGACTGTCAGGCTGTTACAGTACAATGCTACGAGGTTGCCTCGAGGGGAGCAGACGGAGCTGAATCTCTCTCTCTCTCTCTCTCTCTCTCTCTCTCTCTCTCTCTCTCACTGCCTGACTGCAGCAGGAAACAGCAGGCAGCCCTCTCTGTCACTCATCTCTCTCTCTGTCTTCTTCTTTTTCTTTCTCCCTCTCTCGTTTGTGTATGTGTGAGTGCATGCATGTGCGCATGTTCCCTGTTAAACCCTTTCCAAAACCAGGCAAGGATTAGGTTTGTATGGGATTTTTTTTTGCTGATAATGTTCTTTTTTCTTTGGGTGCTTTTTACCATATGATTTAAATCAAGAGTCATTTCAGGTTCCCAGATAAATGAAGCTCTTTCATCCCCCTGCTTTTATTCCGTCGGCTGGCTGCCCCCCTTGCCCTTCCCTCCCTCTCACCAGTCCTGAGAAGGGTAATGGTGACAGATGGAGACTCACTCCATATTCCAGAGTGGAAGTGAAGCCTCTTTTTCCAGCCCTTTTTGGGAGATGCACGAGTTTTCTCCATGCCTAGACACTGGCCGGGCTGCCCGGCTGCAGCCAATGCTCTGCGTCATAATGGGTTCCAAGAGGAGAAGGAGTGGATGCCATCTCCTCCATTGTGCAGTGCACTAAGTTTAAGTGCAAAAGCAGCAAGCAGCCACAGAGGTGGCAAGAGGATTATGGGGAGATGTGGCCCAGCAGGTGTCTCAGGGTGGAGAAAGTCCCTGAGAAAAATGCTTTTAAAAGGTAAAAAAAGGCTCTGATTGTCAGAGCCTTTTTTAATTTTTAAAAGCAGGAAGTAATGACACCCAGGCAGGTGGGCGGAGCCTTGCACCGTCATCGCTACCGGTTCTCCGAACCACCCGCCACAATTGCTACCGATCACCTGATCCAGTCCGAACCGGGAGCATTTCATCACTCCTCTGAAGCATGTTCAAATGTATCTAATGTATGAATATAATATTCATAAAGTGTCCAAAGTGGCAGAAAAGCCTTTATACAAAAAGAGCTATGACAGAGATTCAGCCATGTTGGATAGATCTAATCAGAGGAGCTGGAGAAAGAATGCCTCTCCCATAAGCTATATGGTTGGGCATAATTTCCATAAACCCATTTTGAATCACTCTTTGCCCAGCTCAACAAGGAGTTCCTAAATGTTGGAGTTTCTACACATCAAGTGACAAATGAACTACAGAACTCAGCACTTTTTAATGCATCACAAACCTGTGAAGGCTGAAAACAAAGAAATAATATTAAATGTTATTAAATAAAGCAAAGATAGTACCAATGAGTAATAGACACCTTGTGTACAATCTCAAAACTTCTGGAATTTTTTGAACACCACTTTGAAGACTTAAACACCATTGGCATTGACCATCAATCAATTGCAAATGTCAGTTTTACTCGGAACAGTTTATATGATACTTTTAACACCATCAAACAAAAACAACTGAGAAGCACTTGATAAGCGGATAAAAATGCCAAATTCAGTCTAAACAAGTGGCTTATGTGGCCAACCATAATAATAACAATATTAACCAGAACATGTTAAGAAATGGCTTACAATAAGAACATTAAAAAAGGAAACTGAAGGGTTTTTTTTGGAAACTTGGTTTTGATTGCATAAGATCCAGCTATTTGAACTAATGCAATCAAGGCCAGAATTGAAAAATCATCAAATGTTTTAACAAGTGCCAGTAGGTTGTGCAAAGAAGCAGAAGAAACAGACCATATTGTCAACTTGTGCAAGAAAATAACACAAACTGATTATAAATAACATCATAAAACACTTAGAAAATCAGTACATTGACAAAATTTCTATCTGTCAATTACAAAAAGCCACACTGCATGAATTCGCACGTATACTATGCTGATACATCTTCGGTTCTTGGGAAGAACTTGATGTGGATGAAGGCCAATAACTGAAGTACTGGCAGCTGTGATTTCACATATCTATTACAATAACATCATCACCAACTACTACTACACTAGAATAAAGGCATTCTCAAATTGTAGAAGAGGAGTCTATTTATATACCTATTTTAAAAAGAGTGGGTAGCTGAAAGTAATATAGCTTTCAATGAATAGGTTTTTGATATTCCAATGCTTCAAATGCTTGAGATGGGGTAGAGGGAAAAAGGATTTAACAAGATTTTACAGTTCTGTTGGGAGCTTGTGTGGTCTGGTTGAGGGTTGGTGCTGTCTCTGGTTGGCTGTGCAGTTGATTTGGATTCTGAGGGGTTCATAGGCTGGTTGTAGGGTAATGTCTCTCTTGATGGAATTGCTTGTGGAGTGCAAGGCTTCGATGAACTCATGAGCGTGGCAGGTGGTAGCATGGCTGATGATTTTTGTGTTGCTCCAATTGAACTGGTGTTTTGTGTCAGTATGGATAGAGATTAAGGATTTGGGCTCGTGGTGTTTGACTGCCAGCCGGAATTCATGGATCCTAGTTTTTAATTAATGTGAGTTTGTCCTATCCCAAAGAAACAATGTAGTTTACAAAATCAACTGTAACAATTGCAACTAATTCTACATGGGACAAACATCACATCAATTAAAAACCAAGATCCACAAACATGATCCAAGCTGCCAAATTTGAGTGGAGTATCAAAACCAAAGAGAATTCAAGGTTCTATTTTACCAAGCTCTATTTCTGTATCACATCTTCCTTCGTTTCAGTAGCATTATTTCTCAGTTGGGCTTACATAAGATTAAATACATTCCACCATATAAGATAAAGATTATTTCTTCCTAAAATGCTTCATTACTCTATCACATTTCTACTGACATTTTTATTCTTAATGGTCTTCACTAGAAATCTAAGTATGTTCTGGGCTATATTCCAACAAGACAAGCAGCTTGGGACAAGACAAAAGGTAGATTTGAACTGATTAAAATTTATTTAAAATTAAAATAAGTAGAGTCAATATTATTATTACCCATAATTTGATAATTTCACACTTTAGTCTCAATAAAAATAACAATTGATTAGCAACTTTGGGAAAGACCAAGAGCACACCTAATATTGAGAAATTATGACTTCCAGTCAAAAGTTACATGTGCCAGAGCTATTTTTACCATGATGTCACTACTACGTAACTGGTCAAGGCTCTTTAAAAAGTCATATCCTTGAGTAGTAGAAATGGCAGCATTCATCTAAATAAAAAATTACTAATTTTTTTACTCAATACTGTTGTGATATACATATGGATCCTGGGCTGAGTTCAAGAAGAATTTAATAACTATGTATCTTAGATGTATGGACAGTTTTGAAATGTTAGCAATCAAATTACATCGGACCAGGGTATCTACGAGACTGCCTTCTGCCACCAACAGCCTCTCACCGACCAGTACACTCCCATAGAGAGGGGTTTCTCAGGGTACCGTCGGCCAAACAGTGTTGACTGGTGGCCCCCAGGGGGAGAGCCTTCTCTGTGGGAGCACCTACCATCTGGAACAAGCTCTCCCTGGAGATACGGAGGATCCCGGATCTGCGCATGTTTCGTCGTGCTCTCAAAACATTTTTATTTCAGCAGGCTGGCCTGGCCTAACTCTCCCTTTTAAATTGCTTTTAATCTGTTTTATAAATTGGGTGTTTTAAATTTGTTTTTGGCCAAAATATTTAATAATTTTAATGGGTTTTTTAACGTTTGTATTGTCTGTATTTTATCTTGGCTGTTCACGGCCTGAGTCCCCCGGGAGGAGGGTGGTATATAAATTTGATAAATAAAATAAAGAAAGAAAGAAAGAAATTAGAAGTTCTTATTTATCCAGCCTCTCTTTATACAGGTAATACCTGGTTTACGAGTGTTCCCTTAGCAAATGTTTGAAGTTATGTGATCAGCGTCCCCTAGTGTTTCCAAATGAGGCCTGAAACTACAAATCTTGCAGCACAACTATGAATCTTGCAGCATCTCTGTGGACCTCCCCAGCCAGTTGCAGGCCGAAATGGAACCTACAGGAACCGAATCCAAGCCTCCAGGGGCTGATCCAGCCCTCCAAGGCTACGTTCATCCCTCCGTGGGCCTCCCCCGGTCTATTGCAATCTGAAATGGAGCTTGGAACCAGCCCCTGGAGTCTCCATTTTGGCCTGTAACAGGCCGGGAGAGGCCAGCAGAGGACCAAGTAGAGCTTCAGCAGGGCGCATGAGGCTGGTGGGGACTGCTTGCTAGATCTTCACAAGATAAGTGACCTGGCATGGCAGGTTAGGGGGGAAAGCAATTTGGGGAAGATGAGATATTTCAGTGGGTCTGGGAGGCTTTGGGCAGTCTTAGGCAGGTGGCCTGTTACAACAGTACCCCCCTCCCCCATGGCCTACCCACCCTGAATTATGTCATGTGCACCTAACGAGCCTTGCATTTGATTAGCGAATGTGTGGGCGAAAGGGAGTGATCTCATTCAAGATATGTGATTCACTCCCACGAATCCTTGGGTTATGAATGGAATGGGTAGGGTCCATTACATTTGTTACTTGAGGACTACCTGTGTTCTGACCTAGGCTTCCTGAGTCAGAAAAACACATGAGTAGTCCCAAAAGCCTTTTTTATTGCAACAGCTATGAATTCACAGATGAGTCCCAAATAGTTATAACGAGTCCTTTGGGATAAGGCTGATAATCACCCACCTTTATCTCTCTTGACACACTGCCAAAGACCTAATTGGCAAAGCCACACAGACTCCAGAATCAAACAGAGCTTCAGACTTTAAACTGAACAGAATTAACGTTGCTTCCTGCAAAGGCCCACGTGCCTTTGCTCCTCTTTTAAGTCTTATGAGAGGGGCCAATCATCTCCAAGCCGTATTCCCAAGTCATCCCTTTTGTTTTAACTGTTCTCACCTTCTGGCAGCTTTGCGCATGCGCGCACTAGGAACAGGATCCCCCTGTTCCTCTGCCTCACTGAGGTCTGACTCTGGAGGCTCGGAGGCAGGACATACCTCCCAGATAGCCTTTTCTTTGTCTCCGATGCAGAGCCCTTGTCCAGGTCTTCCCTAGACTCCAGGACTGGCCCATGTTCCTCCCCAACCTCCTTATTGTCCAACTCTGTTGCCAGCTCCGCAAGCCGCTGGTGGACCACAACAACCTGTACTTTCAAAGGGAACACCAATTTTTCATTCTTTCCACTCAACCATTTCTGGATAAAAGGTTTTTTAAAAAGGATTTAGAAAAAAAGTCACAGACATGTGGACTTCTCTTTTTAGAGCAATACCTTTTTCTTGTTTTGTTTACTTTTATGCATATGATTACAGCTTTAACCTTACTTTATTGCACTCTCAAGCAACATTTAAAATGCTCCTTCTATGTGGAAAGTTAAGTACATCATACCTGAGAATATACTACATTTGTGCATGCATATTTGAATTCTGACTTCTCTATTCTGCTGATTTGCTGAAAGCATGTTACATTCTGGCTCTCTAAGGAGCTCTTAGTTTCATTCATCAGATGAATAAGCACTTTCTGTTGCATTATTTGTTTCTATGTATTCAAGCTCCAAGTTTTGAGAGCCTCTCAGTATGCAACCACTTAGTTGCAGATGACTTAGCTGTATGATTTCTAGGAAATGAATGAGAACAAATACTTATTCTATACTTCAAAGAATGGAACATTAAAAACAAGAAAAAAAACGAAGTTACAAAAATTTCAAGTTGATGGATGGGATTCTTTAAAAAAAAAAAAGATTAAAAAGTTGTTGAAATTGACCAGTTATAGAGTCCAAAATTGGCCACAGATATCCTATTTTCACTGGTAGGTGAATTTATCCTTTGTAATACTAAAATGCTATAAAAGTCCTAAAGAGAAATAGGCGTGAAGCAGAATTTACTAGATGTTGAACTAACATAAAATAGGGCTACTTGTACTGATTAAGATCTTTGTATTCCAAGAAAAAGAAAGGTATTTTCTACTAATTCTGGTAAAGATATTTTGAACCAATTTTGTTTAAGATTATTTGGTATTTTTGAATGAATACTCAACTATCAATTAACAGTTGCAACTAAATAAACAAAGACAACCAGGAATGGAATGTACTATAGTATGAACAAATTATACTAGTCATGAAACAGACTATTTATAAATGAGTTGCCCTTGTGATAAACAATGGAAAGTATTTTGACTAAAGCTCCTCTGATGAAGGAATCTTGGTTTTGCTCTATATTTGAAATATTAATAGAATTTCCAAATTCTCACTAATACGCCTGAAAAGAGCTGCCCCTTGTCATATGATATGTCAAATTTACAAAGGAGAAATATGAGCCTTTATGAAATTTTAACAAGAAATTACTCTATCCAAGTTCTTGAAGATTAAAGTTGTCTTTGTGTTTGTATATGATAGAGAGAAACAGACAAAGGGAGGAAGAGACAGAGAAAAAAAAGAATAAAGTAGACATATCAATGCAAAAATATAATATCTGCAATTCTTAATTTGGAATTGAAACACACTAACTGAAAGTGTAAGATAATTTTTTATTCTTTACTACACTGTTTAAGTTTCAAGTTTTTTTAAAAAAAGAATCATAAAATTATAGAGCACAGTGGGGATATTTAAGCATTAAGTCCAATCATTTGCTTATTTAAGACTGCAAACTTAAGCACTCTACAAGTACAGCTATCTAGGCCCCACCTATGCAATCTACCATCTCTCTGTTCTACAGGTAATCCTTGACTTACAACCATTTATTTAATAAGATGGTCACAATTTGTGCACTTGGTAACCAGTTTGCATTTACAACTAGTTGCAATGTCCTGCGGTACTCTGATTGTGAGTGTTGCTGATTTGGGGCAAAAGCAGTTATCTGTGGAAGAGCAGGCTATTGATTAACAATTGCAGGTACCTGTGCTGCCTGCCCCTTCTCCTATTTAAGCTTTCTATCCAGCACATGCATAATATAATTGCTTATAAAAAGCTGTAATCTTGAAACAGGTGTCAGAGAAGATATGCATGTTCTAGACCACAGGTGTCAAACTTAATCACACCATGTGATTTATCGTGACTGTTTTTGCCTTTGGGGAGCTGGGGTGGGCGTGGCCTGTGTGTGACACATCCGGCCCACGAGCCACCAGTTTGTCAGGCCTGCAGTAGCAACAACAACAACAGCCAAATAAAGAGAATTTTTTCTTCACAGGGACTGAAATGTCTGAAGGAAAAAGGAGAATGGAAACAAAGCCAAGGCAAGCACAATATTGGGAAGGTGTCATTGCTTTATATGTTGCCTATTACTAAAAAAGAAAAAAGCAATACAAGAATCCTAGAGAGAAAGAAAGGATTTAAAGACAGCCCAGGTCTGTAAGAGTAAAATACTGTTGCATACTAGTAGTGTACCAATAATAGTACAGTATCAATACTAATAGTATGCTAGTAACAAAATATAGTACAGAATAGTATCAAGTGTAGTATAATAAAAGTTGTAAAATATAGAGAACATTGTGTAGTATCAATAGTAATAGAAATATAGCATAAGATAATAGATACAGAAACAATTTGCACGTTTGTAAATTTCATTTTTGTATCTTGGATATTTTTTCAAAATTAAAAAAAATGGACCAATCACACACTCTCTCAGCCCAACACACTTCACAGGTTAATTGTTGTGAAGAAAATAGAAGGAATATTAGGTATGTTCACCACCCTGAGTTATATATAATATAATAATAGTGTGAAAAAAATCTAATAAAACTAATCTCCCCAACCCTTATTGGGAGATAAAAAGAATTAATTGCCTAGAGTCCTTTGCTTTTGATGGATCTGTTCAGCTTGACTCTATCAAACTGAATATAGTTTAAAAGGAACTCCAAGACAGTATGCCTTCAGGCATTAGAAGCATAGTACCATAAGTACCATCTGTGTTTTTAGAAGATTAAAAGACTTTCTTTCATCAACAGAAATATCCTAATCATCCTTGTTGTCCTTCTGTAAACCTGTTCTAAGTTCTTTGGATCTTTCTTAAATTATGGTACCCAAAATTGAACAATGAAGATACTTGAAAGAGTATCTGATCGAAGCAGAATACTATAAAATGATTATTTCATGCGCTTTGGAACTTTTATTTCTATTGCAACAACTGTACTTTCGTATTTTTTGCAGCCACTTCACACTACTGACTCTTACTCAGTTTGCAGTGAGTTATTATATTTTTGCAAGTACCATAAATTAAGTAACCACAATCCTATACTGTATTTGAAAATTTGATTTTTGTTTCCTAACTGAGCAACTTTATATTTAGACTTTTGTGTCCTGTACTTAATAAGTTTTTAATTTTAATTTACAACAAACCTTGTTCTTGTGGGTCTTTTACATAATCAGCCAATGCACGTTTCTCTTCTTTGACTGTTTGACCTGAAATAAACCTCTGCCTCCATTTCTACAGGGCAGGTATAAGCTATCAAAATCACTATGGGGATGATATGCATGATGCATAGTCATCAGTTTTCTTGTTTTTCAGTCCAAACTGTCTAGTTCAGCTTATGTTCAGTTGATAAATCCAGCAGTATATAGTATCACACTGGCATTTCAATTCCATTACTCTTTGTGATTTTGTCCCCCTTTATTGCAACTGTATGTTTCTTTTGGTCAAATTCCAGTATAGGTAGTCCTCGACCTATGACAACAATGGAGTCAAAAATTTGTGTTGCTAAAAGAGACAGATATTAAGTGAATTTTGCCACATTTGATGACCTTTCTTGCCATAATTGTTAAGTAAATCACTGCAGTTACGTTAGTAACACTGTTGTTAAGTGAATCTGGTGTTCCCATTGACTTTGCTTGTCAGGTGGCAAAAGGTGATCACATGACTATGGGAAACTGCAACAGTCATAATTAGGAGTCAGTTGCCAAGTATCCAAATTGTAATCACATGACCATGGGGATGCTGCAATGGTTGTGTGAAAAACAGTCTTAAGTCACTTCTTTCAGTACCATTGTAACTTCAAACAGTCACTAAGCAAGCTACTGTAAATCAAGGACTACCTGTACTATATGCTAAAAATTCTTACAGTGTTTGTCAATTATTCAATTTCCTGATTTTCCCTAAAGCTTCAGAACATACATACAATGTATATATGAGATTTTTGTTGTTGTTTGGTAGCCAAGATTTTTCTTCAAAATCACTGAGAGCAGTATCATGGCAATGAAAATAATAAGAATGATAATGAGTCACCTGGAAGATGCCTCTCCTAATGTTGATAAGCCCAAAGTTTTCATTTCCAACCACCAATTCTGTCTTCTGCTGCTTATTTTTTCAACAAACATTCTAATATTATTACCAGTTTTTCCATATATTTGGTCCAATCATGTGGCAATGGGTCAAATTTTAAAATCAATCCAGACTATACATAAATTGATTTCTTTGGCTTTTGCAGTTCTTCTGAACCTTTTTATCAATTATAAATTGATTTTTTATAACTTTGTTTTTCCTCTCCTTTCCTTTCTAGTCCATTGTTCTCTCTTTTCCTTCTAAATAATCTTGGATGTTGTCTGCTATTATTATATACATAACATGAAATCAAAGCTTCTACTTTTTTGGTGGATGTTGCCCTTCATTCACATTGAGTTCTTCTAAAAACCTTGGAAGTCATAATGTATTGGCATAGTATACATCATAATGTATTGGCACAGTATGTCTGCCAATTCAAGCAGTATAGCCTTTTGTAACTGACAGATGAAATTTTGTCAATGAACTTTTTTTTAAAGAGTTGTCCAATATGTTTGGTAGGGCACCCAGTGGGTCAATGACCAGTGGAACCACCTTGTCTGGTTTATGCCAAAGTTTCATTATTATGTATAATATTTCAAAATATTTTTAGAAACAAGACTCAAGGCATTGGACATAAGAAAGTAGATGGAGAAGTCAATGTGTTACAGGATTAGAAAATGTTAGAAATAAAATTATCATTGAAGGAATTCTTATCTTTTCAGTTGCTTATGCAAACAAAAACATAAGAGAGTAACTAGTTTTATTCTTGTCTTATTATAAAACAACATGCCTTTGTGAACAATTAAAAATACAAACATGTGCTACTTTATTAAAACCATCTTCTCAGCCTTGTGACCTCCAAGTCTGCTGGATTTCAAATTCTACAATCTCACATGGTTAATAAACATCCTGGTCCTTAGAATGTGGGGGAAATGCATGCTGAGGATTGGCTATGCAGTATATAAATTACAGATTAGACATGCAAATCAGACTAATACTTCTGATACTATTTTTGAGAACATTTCAGGTTGCTTCCTTGTTTAAATCAGATGTACTTTTTACAAGTTTGGCTGGAACCATTGTTTTGATGAACAAACATCAGTCATGCAGAAACAGATTTTTTTAAAAAAATGATCTTTCATGAAGCATTTAGAGAGACTCAACTGGGCAGGAAACAATTTCTCATCATCATTTTTTCTTGCTGTGTCAGCTCTGGAAACAACAAGGCAACCATTTTTCCCTCTTACATTGTTATGCTCAGCAAACCAGATTGATGTGACTGATAAGGGGGCTGTTCTGTTCCACGCCTGCAGCAACTGGAGCAGGAGAGCAACGAAGCAATTGAAAACAGGTAGCAACTATCTCAATTTTCTACTTTCCCTGGTGTGACTCACACAAATCAGCAACAGACAGGGATGAGGAAATAGGAAGAAAAAGATTATAAGATTATGGCACTTATATGTCTGCCTACAGATATGCAAGGATTGCTTATTTTTAGTACAAAAATTTAGAAAATGTAAATTCACACAAGGAATGAAAACTGATTTAAAGTTCCTGATGGGTGCTGTAATCACACAATCACAAAGCTCACAATTACAACTACTTTTTTTTCATGTCAACAGTGTAATAGGGAAGTTACTTAAAAAAATATCCAAGAATATATTTTTCAGATTTCCAGATGGAAACAGTATTGTCTAAATAAATCCTCCTTTAGTGTATATTAATATGCAGAATAACCTCTTTCTATATTATATATGTAATATAGTCCTCCTTCAGTACTGTGACATAATCATCCCTTTCCTTATGAGGATTAATTATGCAGTGGGTGGAAAATGACCTTTCCTGATGCAGAAAGCTGTTATCATGTATGTGACAAGAGGGCTGAATATGTGCATACTGAGGTCAGATAAATTAATGAGGCTATGATGAAGAAGTGAGTAGGGTTATAGCAAACTCTATTCAATTTCAAAAATATAATTCAAAACATAAACATGATTACTTCTTATTTGGTTAAGAATCTTCGTCTTTTTTCACATTAAAAATTACAAGTTGGAGTCAATATGAGGAGTAGCTCTGGGTGCAACTCAAGGGCTTCAAGTTTTGCATCCTTGCATTACTGGAAAGAGTTAGGATTAATACAATCCCATGTTTAATTACATACTCTAAAACATTATCAAAGACTTCAAGTTATTGACAAACATACAATTAACTTTTATAGTAATGTTCTTAAACATTACAAATAAAAAGAGAAAAGCTAATACAATAAGAAAAAGAAAAGAAAAAATGGAATGTGAAATAAATTAAAAATAGAGAAATGGGAAAGAAAAAATAATATAATAAAAAGAAATATATATTTAAACATGAGTATAAACAGTCTGAGTTAAGAACATACAACTTAAAAATGATCCCTTGTTACAAATGTACTGCTACATTAAAAATGGTAAATGCCCTTCTTTCCTTAAGCTAAAGCTTCACAATGTTTTCATGAACCACTGAAAACCACTGAAAACTATGTATATTAAAAATATGCAACTTCAGCTGTTCATGAAAACACTGCATGACTTCAGCGATTCATTGGCTTGAAGAAGGACAATATTATCTAATAATAGACAGCCTGTACACAAGTATGAGCTCCACCTTACATACACATTAAATATAGAGTTAGGAACAGAACATATTCTTAACCTGAGCACTGCAAGCATAAACAATTTTGGAAACTTTATCACCTTCTCTTAAAATATAAGAAATGATATCTTTTTCCAATAACTCATTTGTAGTTATTAAACCTGGTAGTTCAGTTGTAGTCAACAGAAGTCCAGTAAGATTTATCAGAAACAACATATCTATTTTAACCTCGATCAAATAAAACAACATTATATTCCTTCCTTTTACTTTTTAAAATCTTGTTCTTTAATTGTTTAGGACAAATTATGTCCTAAAACTCTCTTTTTATTTCTTTTCCTTTAACCCTTCCCACAAAATTCTTCAAAACTTTAACAAGTTTCTTTTGTATACCCAATATAGGAAAATTATCCAGATCAATCTTTTGCTGAATTATTAGCATATCCCTTTTAATTATTAAGATGCCATTCATTTGGTTTCATTTTATACCCAATGTAGCATCTTTTCTGTCATTTTTAAATCCACTTTCAAATCTTGTCTTATGAACAAAATTTGTTCCTTTTCCATAACGCTTTTTAAATAAACTGTATCTATAATGGCGGATACTTTTAAAATTAATTTCCCACTGAGCCCACTGTTCACAGATATCCATCAATATGTCCAAAATTAAATTACAGGTAATTCTCAAGGTATGACAGATCATGTAATGACTATTCAATGTTACAACATACCCCCCAAAAGCTATATACGACCCTATTTCGAAGGGTCATATCAGGAACATGGTAGCGCAAGAAAACTGTTTTCTAGACATGTACCAATCTAAAAGTTAGGTCTTTACAAATGAAAAGTGGTTATGGGCTTGGCTTGAATGAGGTTCCTTGATATACTGAAATTTCCTGTAGTACTTTAGATAGGCTACTGCTTGTTGCATCATCTGTCAAACTACACCAAATTAAAACAAAAAACTGGCTGCTAAAAGAAAAGGAGATTTAAATGAAAGTCAAGCAAAAACTAGCAAGGCGTGAGACATCAAAGGTTTAATTTAATTCATTTTTAAAAAGTCACAAACCTACAAATCTCAAAGGTTCTTAGCTCCAGTTATACATCTATTAAATTAAGGAAATAGAACAGTCAGGGGACCTTTTGGATGCCAAATATGAAATACTTGATACATTTGCATGCAGTTGTAAAAAACAATACCATGGGCTACTAATTCTTTTAACCGTCCTTCACTAAAGTATATTTCAAAAAACTATTGGTCTTAAATAGTTTAAACATTAAATAATGATCACTTAAATACTGTAGTCACAGCAAGAGCGATAACGTATTTGTGATTTAGGGCAAGAATCATGGGCTTTTCTTTCTATTTATTAGAAATATAATATGTCTGGCAAACTGGGCTGCCCAAGATGATAAATGCTGCACCAAACAATTTTTTTGCTCTTTAGAGAAATGGTCAATTCAATTATGTTACATAGAAGCTCTCCTTTCTCTCTTTTCAAAATGTCTGTGCTGTATCCTGCTACAAACAACCCATTTATATTCCAGCACTGTAGGACACTTGTTTTATTGACACACATCTCTGCTTATGTACTGTCAACAGTATACTATTTCTCTTCTCCCACACTCAGTGTTCCTTTCTACCTGCACGTTTTGATTCTCCCTCTCTGAATATTAAAGTTATGAATATTTCTCATCCATAAATGTATATACTTAAATAAATAAGTGTCTGAAACCCAGCAGCTTTCAAATGAGACAACAAAATACACTGGCACACCGTACTGTGGGGTAATTTCTTTTTTTCTTTTGGCATCAATGGATTCTAATTCAGAGATTTTAACCTTTGCATTAATATTGGAACCTGTGAAACCTGGAGCTAAGTATTTTCTCCTGATAGTACTGTTTTGTTTCTTGTGTTGTCAGTTACTAAAGACTCTAGAAACAAGCAAGTAGAGACATTTTTCAAATATGAAATGAATACATTTGGCTTGGGCTCATTGAGTTAAAAGCCTTTTATGTGCTTCTAAATAGGATACACTTTAATACAATATGCTTCATCTCGAGTTCTTTTCTAGTATTTAGTCAAGGAACAGAGGGGGGAAAAATGTACCTGCTCTTCAAAATAAGGATTTTATATTTACAGCTTTTATTGGAGTCAAGCAAGATTTTCAGATATAGAGGACCATTTTTCACAGGCGTAGCATTGTCAAAAAGAATTTGAATGTCAACATCAAAATGAGTTTTTAAAAGAGATCATTCAGCAGTGCTCATTATCAATTAGTGTAGTTACAAGTTTGTTAAGAAGTAGTGTTCATTCATTTATTTAAATGAACTCCAACTCTAATGATTCAGTGAAAAATAATGCTTTAAGGCAAACCAAGGTTTTCTGGATTTAGTATTTTAATCAGATGAAGTTTAAAATTTGTTAATTTATTTGGGATATCTGTTTATCTCACTTCTGTAAATTAAAGACCAAGTTGCTTGCTTATTCTAGAACATAAATCTATATCATTGAAGATTATCTATTCAACTTGATTAAATATAAGACAAATGCCTAATTTAAGTTTTAATTAAAATATTTACAAATAGGTTTTCTCTGCAGTAATGTTATGTTTATTCAATGCACAGAACTTATTGAAATCAGCAATGGAAAGCCTATCTGGAATAAATTCAGAAGGCATATGTAAATAATATATCTACACGTCCATCAAAAGCACCATGTTCTTTTTCCTCTATCCTGCCAGTAGTCCAGAAAAGGAAAGCAGAATGCTCTATAGATTTGGATCTGCAATCCCAACAAACTCTAAAGGAATATACATCTCAGTGGAAACAAAATATATTCAAATATATTTGAATATATTTTAAATCTTAAATTACTAAAATATATGACAACATAAGGTAACCATTTAATTCTTAGAAGACCAGAACTAAATATTGTTCCTACTACAGAGTAATTCCACAAAATTGGGATAATATGGTTTGTTTTATAAGATAGACTTAGCTTTCAGAGTAAACTGCCAACATTTCCCCAATCTAGGTCTTCCTCATAGATGGCTATGTTTAGCCTAGGTCAGTGATAGTTAACCTTTTTGATGCCGAGTCCCCAAAGCATGCACATGTGAATGCATGCACACACGCCCGAATCCCCAAAATGCAATGCAAGCAACCCCCACGCATGTGCATGAGTCCCCTGTGCATGTGTGCCTGGCCCCTGCGTGTGTGCATGCGTCCCTGTGCATGCATGCAAGTCCTCCACACATGTGCCCCAGTCCCCATGCCCCCCGTTTTTGCTTCCAGGTTAGTGCAGGGGGCAGGGGCACCATGCAGGTCCCCCTCATGGCCCGTTTTTAGCCTGGAAAGACTCCTGCACCAACCTGGAAGCAAAAATGGGGCATGGGGGCACCGCGTGAAGCCCCCACCCCGTTTTGGGCCTGGAAAGCATTCTGCACCAACCTGCACCTCCACGCATGTGCAGCAGAGACCCAAAGACCAGCTGGCTGGCAGGAGGTGCGAGAGCACATGCGTGGTGGAGCTGGGCTGGAGCAACAGTTGCCGTGCCCTCAGAGAGGGCTCTGCATGCCACCTGTGGCACATGTACCATAGGTTCACCATCATGGGCCTAGGTGATGGGAAGGTATGGTCCAATCTATCTGTAAAACCATAATTTAGGAGTACTGTATATATTATAGGAATCTTGTAATTTTATTATACTCAAGTAAAGTTGGTAAACAGAACAATAATTATTAACAAAAATAACAACTGGGTTATTTTTTGTTAATAAATTAACAATACTGAATGATTATCTTGATGCACTATGAAGTGAATAAAATTTGTATTTCAGTTAATAATCATACATATATTAAAAGGAAAAATATTTATTAAGCTATAGGTTTTCATATACAGTTTGCAGTGATAGATTAGATTGTGCAAACCAGTTTTCCACAGAGATTAAACAGATACAAGATTTACATGTTAGCTTTATAATTAGTTAAGGCCAATAAACACCATTTCATGAGACAAAAATAATGAAATATTCTATTTCATTAAATCTCATATTCACTCTGTATCTCCCAAAGTGTAAGTAAATCTACTTTAACATACTCACTCATGAAAATAATGTGTCTTTTTAAACTGTTTTAAACTCTACAGGCTTCAACCACAATGCTTGTGAAATTATGCAATAGATTTATCATGCCAGTAATTCATTTACTATATAAGAGAGATGATGCCAATTATTAGCTTTCCCTAATTCAAGTTCAAGACTTTTCTATTTTTAGATCCATTGGCCAACATATAAAAATAGGAATGGGTTTATATAAACCATTCATGGTACTTTAAAGATCATCTGAATAAAATTAACTTTATACTCTCCAAGAATATAATCAAGAAGAACAGATACTTTAAAAAAAAATTTTTTTTGGTTAAATTTAACGTTTCACATTTCTGCATATAAATTTTTTCTGTTGAGGTAGGCAGCAAGCATATCAGGGAACATAGGACAAGTATAAAGCAAAACTCCTCTTTGGTAATGTGACAATGTACATGCAATGAGAAGGAATTTTATCTTTGATTTTCCACTCCATATATAGAAATATAAAGCCTACATAGTTTCCAAAACACTTGTTTAATCTGTATTCATGAATCTGAGACGATGAAGAATGGAAAGATGGATGCTGCTCTATTTTTTTCCCTCATAAACATTTATGACATCTGAACCTAGCCCATTGGTTCTTTTATTATTTAAAAGTGTAATATAAAAGGAGCATTGACCTTAGATACAATTTCTGTTCTTATAATATTACAAGGATGAAGATACATTGTAGACTTTTAAAAAATCCTTCTTGGTGCAAAATAGATTTAATAATCTGCTAGACAGACTAAAGAAACTACTTAGTTTTTCAGCCCTGAGACACTTTATATAAACCCTGAACTTTTCAGCCATTATTCCAGCCAAATTAGAAGGCCACATGAGTAAAGAGTCATAATTCTTAGAAATTCTAGAACTCTACGATAATCCTAACACTGGTGGGGAGCACTAGACAGAAAAGCTTGTGTTATATGTACAGAAGCTATTGACATATTGTGCTTTTATGACTTTATTGCTCATCTTATTCATAGTAGATTGTGCTTTGCAAATGGCTTCTACATTAATAATCTTTTTGTCATGGGATATATAAATATCAAGTGTAGCTTTGCATATAACCACATGGATAGATGCACAGATAAAATATTATTACAAAAAGAAAGTCAGAAGTCATCATTGCCTTCTCTTGAGAAGAACAGGAAAGAACTGCTTCTTATAACAATTGTTACTATTTATATTAGAAAAATGTGTTCCTGCCAATTTATACACAGGTAGTCCTTGGTTAATTATGTTAATTGTGACCAAAATTTCCATCACTAAAAGATGCAGTTGCATCTTTTATGGGACCACATGATCCCATTGCTAAACAACAGCAATCCGAGGACTCCTCATTACTGTCATTAAGCAAGGCTTGTGAATGGTTAAACAAGTACCAAGTAAAACATATACTGTAAGGTAGGATGTGATCATGGTAAAATCAGGGCTGCTTGCTGCTTGATAGGAGACAGAGTCCAGGTAGCCTATTTGAAGAGGCTGGAAAGAGGGCCAGTAACTTATCAGAGTGACTTAAAACCTTCCCTGCTGATTTCCCCTTTGACTTAACTTGTGGGAAGTGGCAGGGAGTGTCAGATGACCATGGAATGCTGCAAATGTTAAGTGTGAGCCAAGCACTCAGATTGCAGTCATGTGACCCAGGGGTAGGTTTCAAAACCTGTCGCTACCAGTTCGCTCGTGCGCGATGATTCTGTGCATGCACAGAAGCATCTGGGAGGAGCCTCCCGCCGCTGCTACCAATTTGCCTGATCCAGGTTGAACTCTGTTAATCTGTAATCTGAACCGGTAGCGACCCACCAGTGATGTGACCATCGAGGTATTAAGACAACCTTAACTTCATGGATCAGTCATAAGTACCACTTCTTCAATGCTGTAATAATTTCAGTCACTAAATGAATGATCATTAAGCAAGGAGTACTTGTGTTATAAACCTGTCCAAGTTAAAATTAAAGCGCAAGTAATAGACTCAGCAGTGGTTGCTAGCATGCAACCTATTCACACTACAGTTTTAATAATAAAGCAAGGTTCACACTTCAAATGAACTGCAACAGTGACATTTGTGTTGGCTACTGATCAGCAGAATAGTGGTGTGTTTCCCTTTAAACAGCAAGTTCAGTTTCTACTATTGTGCACTTGTAAGCCTGTATGTCTTTAAATAATTTTAAAAATATTTTTATTTAAACTATTACTCCAAATTTAAAAACCAATTTCTGAGTCAGGGTCACCAATCTAGATTCATTAACATATTCTGAAATTCTCTAATCAATTACTTCAGATGTTTACTGGTGATGACCTGGGGCTAGGCACGGAAACAACACAGCCAGAAAGAAGGCTTGACTTTCCTTTATTGTTCCAACTTTCCTCCCAACTCCCACCATTCCCTGCAAGTCCAGGAGCCAACCATAAACTTGCACCTCCAATACGTCTGGGCTGCTATTCGTCCGGAGGAGCAGCCACAGTTCAAGGAGTTTGGTTTCAGAGTCCCAGGAAGAGTTCCCGGGGACTGCAGCACCACCCAGAGTATAAATATGTTACTGTTATACATAGCAAACAAGACAAACCAAAACACAGCAAAGTATACAGACTTCGGTAACAGCATGTGAGGCTGGAAAAACAACGCTTGTTCTCCTCCCAACAGCGTTTCTTTAAATCTCATTCCCCAGGTGAGCCTTGTGAAGAGGGGCGGGACGCCCACCTCCTGAGTCAGCTCTGCGCTGATCCTGCCTCCTCTCCATTCTTCATGCTCGGGGATCAGAGAGGGGTGAGATAATTGCTTGCTGCCAGAACTCCGTTGCTTCTCTGCTCCACTGCCTGCCCTGTCCTCCCCCCTTACCTGGTCCTCATGTGCCCCCTCTCCCTCACTTGTGATCCTTCCCAGTCCCAAGGGACCTGGGATTGCCTTGTCCTGCACCTCCGGTTGTTCTTCCGTTGGCCCTAGCTCTGTCTTGTCCTCCTCCTGCTCAGACTCAGGCTCCGATGGTGCCATGACATTACTATAAAAACATATTGCAGATAGAATAATGTAATTTATATTTAGGTGTTTAAATATTCATATTTTTGAATTGTATTTTAAATTGAAAATAAACTATATCACACTACAAACTATTTTCTGCCCTTAATCCATCTCACTAAATTAAATACTTTAATTAAGTAATGCTTATTTAATATATTCCAAATCAGAATAGAAGACATTGTGACAAAATTTATTTTCTACCTCTGCAAGAAATAGACTGATGAAAATTGCATCCAGCAAAACCAAAGCTATTTTCACTTTACACTTCCAGACTTCTGATGAATTGATTTTTCTCATTTAATTATAGTGTAATAGCCGTCAACAGCACATTTGGTGAAGCTGGATTCACAACTTAAAGGTTTCTGCTTTCTGCCTTGATTTTTACTAATTTTTCTGGCCAGGCATGTTCAGGCATAGAATATATTTCCTGAAGCACATTTTTAAATTTGCAAATTAGAGCTTTTATGTTTTGCCTCCTTGTGTGCCTTGCATGTTTGTCAGAACTCAATTCTCTATATTCTTAGGCAGCCTGTTCTTTAACTATGCTGATTGAGAAGTTTAAAAATTCTAGTCTCAACATATCTGAACATGCCAAGGAAAGCAAGGCTGCTCTAGTTTAACATCAACAGTATAACACTACTGCATTTTGAACAAAATCCATAATGTAATTTACTTCAATGGCATATCCATTCACCTTCACTGTTTCATGAACAGTCAACGGCTCATTTTTCAAATTTCAAATTCAAATGACGAATTTATACCTCTAGTTTATTTGATAGCCTGCCATTTTATTCTATGATTATAAGATACTTCTAGAAGCAGCAAATGATCAATGAAGTTGCAAATACTCCAGGAATTAGAAATTGAAATAAACACTGGCACTTCTAGAACTGAAGATGACCCTCAAGGACAGATAACAGCTGGGAAAGGATCTCGATCTGAGATATTTAGAACTGAATGTAAAACTGTACATTCATAATATATTAGAAATTTATTCCATTATATAACAAAACTGTTGAACCAAGGAACACGTTTCCCATTCTTAAATATTTGGATCACCCAAACCTAATTTGGATCACCACACCCAACGAATTGTGAAGATGGAAAGAAAGGTGCCTTGAACTATCTTGGCAGGTACACACTTGCAGTTTAAGTGGTTTGGCATGAGAAGTAGCATATCTTTCTTTCTTTGCCAAACTCTGTTAACATAATTCTATTCACATCAGCCTCTTCATAAAAAGTATAACCTGGCAAAGGTGAATATTTTGAATACTACCATGTATGCTTTATGTTTTATATAGCTTTATATAAAGATTCCATGAAAATATTTTAAAATCTAAGTTTTCATGGACAAAATACAACTAACAGTTGTGGCAAGGAAGAACCTTATGTAACCCTATCCCACCACCACCAAAAATAATGGAGCCTCATTGTTCAGATCTGAATTTCAAGTATACATAAAAGGAAGAAGACAGTTTACCAGTAGTAATTGATTTTTAAGCATTTGCTTTAGTTCCCTGCCTGGGCAACCTTTGCTCTATGGCAGAGGTGTCAAACTCGATTTCATTGAGGGCCGCATCAGGGTTGTGTTTGACCTCTGGGGACAGGGGTGGGCATGGCCAGGATGGGCATGGCCAGCTCAATGTCACTTGTGTCGGGGGTGCCTGTGGTGACCTGAGGGACCTGGTGCCCTCCAAGCTCTGTTTTTACTGGCAGAGGGTTGCAGGAGGCCATGGCAGCAAAAAATGGAGCTTGGGAGCCTGTTTTCGTTGGCAGAAGCATGGCAGTCCGGTTCTCCACTGTTTCCAGGCCAGCCCTGCAGGCCAGATCTAAGTACCCTGTGGACCAGATCCAGCCTCCGGGCCTTGAGTTTGATAGCCCTTCTCTATGGCTTTCAGTCCCAGCGGAAACAGTGCCAGTCATTCTCCAGGAGTTTCCTGATGAATTTTAATGCTAGAGTACAGCAGGACCACAAATTCTTCCTGAAGTGTAACAATTTGTCTCAGTATCATTTTGTAATGATTGTAGACTGTTTGCACTGATTACCTACATTAAAAACTTCTACAATTAGACAGCTGTATTTTCTTATCTCTGGACTCCAGAGGATCACAAATTGAAATATTAGCTAGTCATATACACAGATAAAGGAATCTTAACTACAAATTGTACTCGTTTGTATGATTTCCTTATTATACCTTAATGAATTGAAATGAGTATTGTATTTTTAACAAATGTATTGCTTTTTTGTTATTTATGTTTCATTATATTTGTATGCTTAGAATTGTCCAATTTAAGGGCTATTAAAAATAAACATTTATCATTTTAATAAGATATAGGCTTCCATTTGTATATTTTTCATTTTATGAAATATGGAAGCTATAACTAGAGTAGCATCAAGAAAAAAATCCAAGGAGTAATATAGCTAGCAACGGTTCAACTAAGTTTATAAAACCTGTCTCCGATATTCACATAAATGAAAGCATCCATGGTAGTCCACTATGAATAATATTTTAGTTATGGTACTCTTCTAGGCAACTTGATTCAGCCCAACTCACCTCACAGAATTGTTATTGTGGAGAAAATAGGAGGAAGAATGACAATTAGATATCTTCACCATTTTGAGTTAATTATAAAAATAATAAAGATGGGATAAAAAATCTAAAATAAATTTTAAAAAATAAATACTTGGATTCCTAAAACAAAAAGAGCACAGTATTAAAAAAAATCTCTATACCCCAGAAATTAAACTACGATATGTAACTGTTTAAACCATATAAGAAGGAGCTGCAGTAGCTCATGTGGTTAGGACCTTGAAACCTGTGAGTTGCATGATGGAATAGTCCCATCAATTTGTCCCAGCTCCTGACAACCTAGCCATTTGAAAACATACAAATGCAAATAGATAAATAGATATCAGGGGCATGAAAGAAGCCTCCTTGGCCCTCCCCTGGGCAATGGTGATGTCACCATCTAATCCTTTCCTTCTGACACAAATGCAGTAGCAAAATAAAGAAAGTACCGTATTTTCCGCCGTATAAGACGACTTTTTAACAAAGAAAAATCTCTTTAAAAGTCGGGGGTCGCCTTATACGCCGGGTATACCTCGCCATGCTTCTCCAGCACACGCCCCTCCTTGCCTCTCGGGCTATGCCGCCCACCCATCAGTCCATTCCCATCCCGCCAGGCGCTGTACCTGCAGAGGAAGACTGAGACGGCGCTGCTCTAGTCCCCACCCCGCCTTGCCTGCCTCTCAACCTCCGAGCGCCTCTTTCGACTCATGAAAACTGCACGTATTAACAAAAAGTGCTCTAGTCAACAGCGCAACAGCTGAGGGGCCCCTTGGTTCACATAGTTCCATGCCCTGCCCCAGCTGCCCGCCTGCCCGCCTTCCCCTCCGGCTTTCAATTGCTCAAAGAAATTAAATTGGTGCAGCCTCCCTTCCTCGGCCGCTTTCTCCAGCGAGGATATCATAGCGCCGGCGGTCCAATGGGCGGAGACGACGTCAGCAGTCTAGCCAAGGCCGCCTCCATTCAAAAGCAGATTGTCGCTCCGGTCTTTCTCTGGGTCTCAGAGCCCGAAGGCACTCGGAGGTTGACAGGCAGGCAAGGCGGGGTGGGGAAGAGAGGCCCGCCTTGCCTGCCTGTCAACCTCCGAGCGCCTTCGGGCTCTCAGATAAAGGACTGTGCAGAATACCTGCCTTTTCTCTCCTGGTGATCTTCAGCCAGTGCTGATCGGCACAGCAGCCTTTCCCCTGCACGAAGTCCTTCAGTCTGAGGACTTGTTCGTCCGCCGTGAATTGCCAGTGAAAGAAGAGGGCATCTCATTAGGGCCATTACAGGTATAAAATTTGCTTCCGACATTTTTTATTTTATTTCTAAGATCCTTCTTCAATCGTTCCACTTTTTGTTAACACGTGCAGTTTTCATGGGTCGAAAGAGGCACTCGGAGGTTGAGAGGCAGGCAAGGCGGGCCTTTCTTCCCCACCCCGCCCGAAGACACTCGGAGGTTGAGAGGCAGGCAAGGCGGGGTGGGGAAGAGAAGCCCGCCTTGCCTGCCTCTCAACCTCCGAGTGCCTCTTTTGACCCATGAAAACTGCATGCGTTAACAAAAAGTGGAACGATTGAAGAAGGATCTTAGAAATAAAATAAAACATGTCGGAAGCAAATTTTATACCTGTAATGGCCCTAATGGGTCTGAGACGCCCTCTTCTTTCACTGGCAATTCACGGCGGATGAACAAGTCCTCAGACTGAAGGACTTCGCACAGGGGAAAGGCTGCTGTGCTGATCAGCACTGGCTGAAGATCACCAGGAGAGAAAAGGCAGGCATTCTGCACAGTCCTTTATCTGAGAGCTCGAAGGCACTCGGAGGTTGAGAGGCAGGCAAGGCGGGGTGGGGACTAGAGCAGCACCGTCTCGATCTTCCTCTGCAGGTACAGCACCTGGCGGGATGGGAATGGACTGACGGGCGGGTGGCATAGCCCGAGCGGCAAGGGGGGGGCGTGTGCTGGAGAAGCATGGTGAGGCAAATAGCCTCACCCTGGCAGCTGGGAACGATGGGGCTTTTCATCGTTCACCCCCAGAAGCAAAGGAGAAAGGCAGAGGGTAGAGAGCGCGGTCGTTCAAGGGCTGCCTCTGCCTCCGGCTGCTCGCGGAAACCTGGCGCGGAAGGGAAAGATCCATCCCCACCCTCCCATCCTGTTTGAACCTGGCCTCCCTCCTCCCAAGGAGGGAGATGGAGGGCTAGGCTGGGCTGAAACAGAGGAGAAAGAGCGGGGTGGGGTGGGGGGAGAATGAGCTTCCCCCACCGTCCCAGGCATCCACGTGGACGCTCCGACTTCCCCAGACAGCTGAGGTTCGCCATCACTGGGGGTCTGGCAGCACTCCAGTAGCATCATTGGTCAGCGCAGGCACAGCTTCCCGAATCTGAGTTGCCTACGCTGACTGATGACGCTACAGGAGTGCCAACAACATTGAGGGCCTATCTCGTCAAGGCTGCATGGTTGACAAAAAAATCTGATATGAAATAGCCCTCTTGCTGCTACACGTGGCAAGCCTGGCTCCAAGGTATCTCTACCGGTTCTGTTAAGTCCTCGGAGTTACGTCCTACCCACAGTCATCACTGTTGCCATCCTACTCTAATTGGCTAAGACTCTTCTCCAAATAGAACAGGTTCATACAGTGCAGCACCAGTACATACAGTATAGTATACAAATGTCTAACAGTCAAGACCACATCATGGCTCCACCAGCAAGAAGAAAGAAATATGAAGCCAGTTTTAAACTTAAAGTTGTAAACTTTGCCATGGAACCTAACAACTGTGCTGCTGCAAGATGATCTCTGGAGGGCCCGGGGTAGGGGGTACTCCTTTATCCTGGTGTTATTAGACCTCTCAGTGGCTTTTGATACCATCGACCATGGTATCATGTTGCGCCGGTTGGAGGGACTGGGGGTGGGGGGCACCATTTTACGGTGGTTCTCCTCCTACCTCTCCGACCGGTCACAATCTGTGTTGACAGGGGGGCAGCGGTCGACCCCGAGTTGCCTAGTGTGTGGGGTGCCGCAGGGATCGGTCCTCTCGCCCCTCCTGTTCAACATTTATGTAAAGCCGCTGGGTGAGATTATCCGTGGTTTTGGGGTGGAGTTCCATCAGTATGCTGATGATACTCAGCTGTACATCTCCACCCCAGACCACCCCAACGATGCCGTGGAAGTGATGTCCCAGTGCCTTGAAGCCGTGCGGGTCTGGATGGGGAGAAACAGGCTTCGACTCAACCCCTCCAAGACCGAGTGGCTGTGGCTGCCGGCGTCCCGATATAGCCAGCTGACACCATCGCTGGTTATTGGGGGCGAATCATTGGCCCCCACGGAAAGGGTGCGCAACTTGGGCGTCCTCCTGGACCCACGGCTGTCCTTAGAGGATCACATGACAGCTGTGGCCAGGGGGGCTTTCTATCAGGTTCGCCTGATACGCCAGCTGCGGCACTTTCTAGATCGGGACTCCCTACGCACAGTCACTCAGGCGCTCGTCACTTCTCGCCTGGACTACTGCAATGCTCTCTACATGGGGCTCCCCTTGGGGTGCACCCGGAGGCTCCAACTGGTGCAGAATGCGGCCACGCGGGGATTATGGGAGCGACGGGGCGCTCCCACGTGACACCTCTCCTGCGCGAGCTGCATTGGTTGCCGGTGGACTTCCGGGTGCATTTCAAGGTGTTGGTGATCACCTTTAAAGCGCTCCATGGCTTAGGACCAGGGTACTTACGAGACCGCCTTCTGCCAATTGCCTCCCACTGGCCGGTTCGCTCCCACAGAGAGGGCCTCCTCAGGGTGCCGTCAGCCAGACAATGTCAGCTGGCGACCCCCAGGGGGAGCCTTCTCTGTGGCAGCCCCTACCCTCTGGAATGATCTTCCTCCAGAACTGAGAAAAATTTCCGACCTCCGGACTTTTCGTCGGGCCCTAAAAACTTATTTTTTCCAGCTTGCCGGTCTAGCCTGATCCCTGTTGAATTTTAAAAATTTTTAGTGTTGTAGGGTTGCTGTATTTTAAGTATTTAATTGTTTTTAACTTTCAGCCAAAGTTTATATGGGTTTTATAATTTTTTAACTTTTGTGTACTGTCTTTTATTCGGCTGTTCACCGCCCTGAGTCCGCAAGGAGAAGGGCGGTATATAAATCAAACAAACAAACAAACAAACAAACAAACAAACAAACAAACAAATAAATATGGAGTTACAGAAAAGATGGTTCGGGACTGGAAAGCAAATGTAAAAGCATTAGAGAGTATGCCAAGGGGTAAGTGTGCATTAAGAAGAGGCATCCCACATTGGCCAGAACTCGAAAAACATGTAGCAGACATGGTGAATGAGCATCGCCAAAACGGTTATATAGTGACACGAAATAAAATATGTGTGATTGCACTTCAGTGGGCCAAATCTAACCCAGATCACAGCAACAGATTTAAGGCCACTGTATCCTGGTGTACTAGATTCTTGGAATGGCATAATTTGGTACTGAGGCAAAAGACAAAAATTGCACAAAAATTACCTGCAGATCTTGATGCCAAAATAAATAGTTTCCATCGATACGTAATACAACAGTGCAAGAAACATGGCTATGCGTTAAATAGTATCGGAAATATGGATGAAACTCCAATGAATTTTGATATGATTGGAAATAAAACTGTCCATCCAAAAGGTGAAAAAACAATTTTAATTAAAACAACAGGACATGAGAAGTCCAGTTTTACAGTGGTACTAGCATGCATAGCTGATGGCTCCAAACTGAGACCAATGATTATTTTTAAAAGAAAAACAATGCCAAAACTCAAGTTCCCTGTTGGTTGTTTTGTACATGTGAATGTAAAAGGCTGGATGGATGAAGAGGGGGTAAAGCTATGGCTTGATAATGTATGGAGCAGGCGACCAGGTGGACTTATTCAAAAACGTAGTCTACTGGTGTGAGATATGTTCAGGGCTCATTTATCTCCCAACACCAAGCAAAGGCTTGCAAGAATAAAGACAGATGCGGCAGTTATTCCTGCAGGATTGACATCGTTGGTACAGCCATTGGATTTGTGTCTAAACAAGCCATTTAAAGATCGCATTCGAGAACAGTGGAATGAGTGGATGGTTAGCGGTGAAGTCGTTCACAAAAGGAGGAAACATGCGTGCTCCACAGTTGGATGTTTTGTGCAAGTTTGTTATAAAAGCCTGGAATGATATTGATCCAGAAACAGTAATCAAGGCTTTCAAGAAGTGTGGCATATCAAATTCATTAGATGGTATGGAGGACGACTACTTGTGGCAAGATGAACAGGAAGCCAAAGCTGAGACCACACCATCAGATACAGAATTAGATCCATACGATGACTGCCTTACAAATGTATCAAAAGATATCATTGATGCAATTATGATATCAGATGATGAACAATAGGATATTCATCATCTGATGTCCAGTCCATTTTTGGAATTTTGTGTGACATTATTTCCAATTTGCTTTTTTTTCCTCCCTTTTTTGGATTTGTTCCAATACACACAAAGGGAAGCATTTGAATTAAAATTACCATATTGAAATCAAATCTGATGTTTTTTAAGTTTTATTTGGTGTGCGTTGGAAGAGGGGTCGTCTTATACGGCGAGTATAGCCCAAACCCTATATTTTAACAAGAAAAGTAGGGGGTCGTCTTATACACCCAGTCGTCTTATACGCCGGAAAATACGGTAATCATAACAAAAATTACACTGAAATACATTCATACATTAAATATACATACAAAGGGACATTTAAACTACAAGTAGTTCTGGCTTAATAATGACACATGGAAGCAGAATTTCCCTCACTAAGCAATGCAATCATAAAGTGCAATGTCACATGACCACACTAAATGAATGGTTAACATCAAAGACTACCTGTACCACTTTTTCAGTGCTATTGTAACTTCAAACAGTCATTGAATAACTGTATACATTTGTCTATGTTCTATCAGGAAATAACCCTTAATCTAGGTTCCCTGTTGAACAAGGCTTCTGGGTTAGCAAGCATTCTCAATCAAATCTGCATACTAAAACTCACTTCATGTTGAACTATGTGAGCAGCCATGTTTACATTGTTCTTTTCCCAACACAGGAAACAGATCTAGAATTAAAATTAGACAGAAATGCTTCTGTGTGAACTGATGTTGTAGGCTTTTTCTAATGCCTAATGCACTTATGCCAGAAAAACAAGTGACAAGGATGTAATGTTTCAAAGACTGCTTTAAGCAAAGAAAAATGGACTGTGTAAACAAGCAACAAAATCATCATATATTCAGGCATGTCAAATAACATAAAGAGGAAGGAATGAAGGAAGGTAGATTTTTGTAGTTACTATTCACTATTGTTGAATTCTGGTGTCTGTTTTATAATTGTAAAACATTTTACAGTGTTTTTTAAAAAATTAAATTATGAAAAAATCCAATTCTGCTAATACCTTCAACAACTGTAGTTCTATAAAATTACACAGTTCTATAAAATTATTGGAATTTGAAAAGTTTAATTCTCAAGAAATTGCTAGAATGAACTTTTTAAAAATTACAGTTGATTAAGCAATGATATAATAATTACAGGTTTCAAAGAAATTTCTCATGTCTTGCCAAAGAACATGTGCCCGTATACACAAATCAGAATATTTTTAACTACAAATCAGGGTGATGTTTTCACTTGCCTTATTAAGAGCATGGCATTCCATTTCAGGTTCTTTTCATTTTATGGGAAAGTGTATGTGATGGGATAACATCAAGGCAGCGATACTACAGAAAAAAATTCATGTATTCTATCTATTATTTTAAACTGGTAGGAATCAATCCCTGTGCTTATTATGACATGATGACATCAGCCAAGAAAACAACACCGTATTTTCAAAACTCAATATATACTGTAGTCTACTAGAAAATGTATAGATTACATTTTTTTTTCAGAACATACATATCAGCAAAGAATTGATAATAATTGTAATATCATGGAAAAGAAAGGCTTTTTAAAAAGCATATCTTATTTTATCATCAGCAGGAATGGTTTCCTTTCATATATATTAGATTTATATGCCGCCCTTCTCCGGAGATTCAGGGCGGCTTACAATACATTGAGCAATAGCCTTCATACTTTTGTATATTTTTATACAAAGTCATCTTATTGCCCCCACAAACTGGGTCCTCAATTTACCTACCTTAGAAAGGATGGAAGGCTGAGTCAACCTTGAGCCTCGAACTTGCAATAATTGCAGACAGTTGAATGTTAATAACAGGCTATCTAGCCTGGTGAGCTATCTGAGGCTCTTTATGTACTTCCCAGGGATAACAAAAGTATTCAATTTAGCACTAAAAATCTATGTCAAGGATCATAACATTTGCATAGTAAGTGAAAATTTCCTGATATGTCATATCATTTCTACAGCAACTTATATTTTAACAAACCCTACACTATTTTTCCTATTCTTTTATTAGTTATTGCACATGATATTGTCTAGGCAGTCAAACAAAATAAGTGATTATCCTTTACCAAACAAGAGACACTCATGTGAGGCTTCTCAAAGATATTTTGCTTCTACTTTTAGCAGGAAGTGTAAAAAGGTCTTTAAGCTTTTATGCTTCACCCAAAAGACCACTATGAAATAAAAGTTATTTCTCAAAAATGTTCCCACCAATTTAAATTTTCTTAGCAACTTCACCATATGAAAATAATCAGAAAAAGTTCAAAAGTGTTCAAAACTCCCTATAACAGATTTATACAAAACTTAATTCTGAGACTTCTCAGACACTCATATCATAGCAAAACTAGGAACTTACTGTTGATAGATGAAACTTTATATTAGATTCTATATACCAATCACCAATCAGGCATTAGTATTTTGGCAGCAATAATTTTTTAAAAGCCACATAACGCAAAGAAGCCTGAATTACACACACATTTTTTCTTTAATTCTATTTACTAAAGATATTCATGAAAGATACTAATGAACTAATATCTTTTTACATTGGATGACCTTATATAATACAATCATTCATTTCATCATCATATACTAATCAGTGAAAAACAAGTTTTAAAAAATTATTAATGAAACTTGAATAACATATTAACATATTGATTTTTTTTACCCTGGAGACCATTATCGCAGGTACTCAGAGGTTTCGGGATGATTGTTTTGACTGCATAGTGGTATCTCAGTATTCATTGTTAATTGGTGTCAGAGGCACCATGAGTACTAAAAATAACATGTACTAAACAAACCATGTGACTTACCACATGATCCTTTGTTTCAGCCAGGAACGACTTCCTGTCTATCCCTTTTCCTCTGTCAGTGACATTCCCAGCATGGCTGACTTCCTGTCCACCTTCTTCTTTCTGTTGCAGCAACCTTCCTGTCGTATCTTCCTATCCATTTTATGTGGCTATCCTCTCTTCCTATCACAGCATATAGAGCAGTGGTTCCCAAAGTGGGCAATACTGCCCCCTGGGGGGCGGTGGGATGCCTTAGGGGGGCAGTAAGAGGCAAGGGGGGAACAGCAGGGGGGCACTAAATGGCAAAGAGGTTGCCCCCCACCCTTTGGCCTGTGCCTGGCAGCAGTTACCTCCTTGCAAGCAAACAGCAAGAAAAAACAACTCCTTTCAGCTTCAGCATAGGCTAATTAGCAAGTTGATTAGATCGGCCTCCCGACTCTCAGCTGATTTGCTCTCAGCTGTTTTGTGCAGGGCTCTTCTGCTTGCTACAAAAAGCTAAATTGCTGGAGCAGATTTTTTTTCAGCAAATCAAGCTGAAAATGAAACTGAAAGTAAAGCAGGCTGTTGGCTGTTTGCTGTTACATTGGAAAATTAGGCAAAGGCAGATTTCTTTTCTTTTTCCTCACCAAAAAAGGTAGGTACAAACAATGGGAAATTTAGGACAATAGAGGAGAGGTCAAGATTTTAAAACACAAAAGAAAAAAAGCTCTATTTAACTAGGGAATTGTAATAATTGAGATACTATTAATTGTGTATTGTGTTGAAAGCAGAAATGGTTAAATTGTGGTTTGGAGGAATATATGGGGGAAATTATTTGGTTTATTTTTATTGGTAAATATAATTAATTGAAAGAAATTGGATTGCATGGAAATAATTGGAATATTAATGTTCATATTGTTTAATATTGATTAATCGACAGCCTTGCTTTGTACCTTTTCGTATTGAAAAATTTACAGTTACCTAGCCATTCACAATCACTTTGGCTTTCTGATTTATACATATTGCCTTGAACATGTTTATAAATTTATCTCCAAAATCCATATGTTTTACTTGGTACAACATGAATTGCCAGTTCACATTGTCAAATGCCTTTTGGGCATCTAGAAACAGCAATGCCAACTGTTGTTCACTATGTGTTCCATAGTATTCCAATGTATCTAATATTACTCTCATATTATTTCTCATCTGTCTTTTGGGTAGGAAGCCATTTTGGTCAAGGTGTATAAACTCCTTCAAAAATCTCTTCAGTCTTTCTGCTACTATTGAAGCGAATATTTTGTAGTCTGCATTCAATAGGGATATGGGTCTATAGTTCTTAATTTGCGTTAAATCTGAGTCCTCTTTTGGTATCAAAGAAATGTTAGCTTCCACCTATGATGATGGCATCTTAGCTTCAGATAAAACTGCATTGTATACCTCTAATAATGATTGGCCCAGAGTATCTTGTAGCTCTTTATATATTTTTGCCTGTAGCCTATCTGGGCCAGGTGTTTTTTTGTTTTTGTTTTTTGATCGCCTCTGCTAGTTCTGTCATTGTTATCCTCTCATTCAACATAGATTTCATTGCTTCTGGAACCTTAGATAAGTTGGCTTTTTACAGGAATTGTAATAGTTTCTCTTCTAAATGTTTCTCCTCATCATCACATACCGTATTTTTCAGACTATAAGACGCACCGGAATATAAGACGCAACTTAATTTTTGGGGAGGAAAATAAGAAAAAGGCTGATTAGCAGGTGGATCGGCCTCCCAGAATGTACCCAATCAGCTCTTCCCAGAGGTGAATTTTAGCAACAGGTTCCTTGGTTCTGAGCTCTGTGCCTTGATTTTTTTTCTGCCTCTGAAACTTCTGAAAATCTGTTTCAGAAAAAAACGGATTGTTTCCTGCCTCTGAAACAGAGCTTCAGAAAAAAAGCTTCTGAAGCTCTGTTTGGGGGCTTTTTTTCTGAGGCTCTGTTTGGGGGCTTCTTTTCTGAAGCTTCGTTTATGATGCTTTTTTCAGCCTCTGAAACCTCCATTTGAAAATCTGGGCGGGGCTACATTCGGAGTATAAGATGCACCCAGATTTTCACCTTTTTTGGGGGAAAAAGATGCAATTTATACTCTGAAAAATATGGTAGTTTCCTATAAATGTCCTGGATAATATTCTATCTTTGTCTTGCAATTTACTGATCCATTTTTCCTCTTTCTCCTTTTTCAGTTTGTAAACTAGCCATCTCCCTGGTTTGTTTGCATTCTTAAAAGTTTTGTTTCATTCTTTTTATATGTTGCACCAGATCTTCTTTTTCAAGGATATTCAATTTATGTTTAGTTAGTTCCATTTGCTGTTTTAAATTTAGTTTTTGTGGTTCCTTTTGTAATTCTGCTTTAAGTTTTTTATATTCTTCTTCTAAAGTTCTTTGTTGTTGCTTCTTCCTTTTATTTTTCTTCACTATAAATGTTATAGCAACTTCTTTCATGTATGCTTTCGCTGTGTCCCATACAATGGTGGAATTCAAAATCTTTTACTATTGGTTCTGTGGGCGTGGTGTGGCTTGGTGGGCGTGGCAAGGGAAGGATACTGCAAAAACTCCATTCCCACCCCACTCCAGGGGAAGGATCCTGCAAAATCTCCATTCCCTACCTACTCTGAGGCCAGCCAGAGATGGCATTTGCTGGTTCTCTGCAAAATTTCTGCTACCGGTTCTCCAGAACCTGTCAGAACCTGCTGAATTTCACCCCGGTCCCATAAGTTTTGTAATGACATGTCTTCTTTCCTATTTTCCTTAAAGAAGAATCCCATTTCTTTTTCCAATGTCTGCCTAAATTCAGTATCTTTTAATAACGATCAGTTCAGAGTCCATCTTATACTTTTCTTTCATCCTTTCCAGCTAATTCTCATTGGATTATGATCTCCCCATAGATTTGTATCTATTTCTACCCCATATACATTAGTATTTAATTTCATCAACATCCATATCATGTCTATTCTAGACCAGGATTGGTGTCTATTAGAATAGAATGTGTACTGGTTTTCTGGTTACTTCCACAATCAGGATACTTTGCTGATCAGAGTATTTGACCGGTTCACAAATTTAAACAATTTTTAATCTTTACAACTAAAATTACCGTTTCTATACCTGCTTTTTGCCATAGTGTTCATTTTCATCTATTTTTTTTACCAATTTTACCCTTCATTTCATCTCTAATTTTAACCAAATTCCAGTTTTCCCTTCTATTCTATATTAAACCCCTTCTTATTGTCATCTATTTTTATATCCATCATCAGAATAATTAACTTTATGATGTTACAATTGTTCAGTTCTTGTAAGAATTTTCCAGATCGTTTTGTTCAAAGGTCAATTTTCTATTCGTGGTTTTTTTTTGTCTCTTTAAAGATACGCTCCAATGTCCTCTTTTCTTCCCCACCACTGTTTTCTCGCTAGGGGTCTTCAGGGTTTTTTTTAAAAAAATTTCCTTATTATGAGTTGACTCACATACTCACCCGGCTCCAAAAACTCCGATCTATTCACTGCTCCTGCTTCATGCTTGGTCCGGTTGCCCCAGCTTCATGATAGCCACAATGGCTGCTGCCCCCACTGCCAAGTCGTAGAAAGCTACCTCTTACCATCAAGGAATTTGCCTCTTCCTCTTGGTCTTCTGAGGTGCCTCTCCTTACAGGATGGTTCCAGTCTGAAGACCCCTTGGTGACGGTTCGTCAGTCCGGATTTTTGCAGAGCTCACTGAAGCCCGCAATTCCCCGACTGTGTTGCTACGACGCTTCTGGTCGAATCATCTCTTGTCTTGTTGAGCACTTTGTCCTTCATCGATTCCTTCACAAATCTTATGTGTACCTCCTTTGGTAATTTGTGTTTCCTTGTGTAGTTTGTGTGTATTCTACATGTTTCGTTGATTTCTATCAGCATCTCTTCTTTCTCGGTCTCTAATGCCTTTGCTAGTAATTCTGCCATAACATCTGGTAAGTCTCTCCCTTTCTCCTCTTCCATATTCTGGAATCTCAGATAATGTGCTGCTTTTTCTGTCTCTAGCAGTATTACTGTGGTTTCTAATTCTTTATTTGCATGGGTTAGCCTATCCTTTATTTCATCTACCCTTTTTTCTTCTCTCCATCCTCTCTTCTACTTCCTGTATTTCCTGTTCGTTTTTTGTAATCAATTGCTGGAAATTTTCAAACTTTTCATCCATCTTTTGTATCTTTTCTTTTAATTCTCCCGTATTGTTTCTAACTTCTCCTACCCTGTTTCCCTGAAAATAAGACCCAAACGGAAAATAAATCCTAGCATAATTTTTCAGGATGCTCATTAGATAAGCCCTATCCCTAAAATAAGCCCCTGTTAAGATTGTCAGCCAAATGGGTGCATTTAGTACCATATTTCCCCCAAAATAAGACCTAACCAGAAAATAATCCCTAATGCGTCTTTTGGAGCAAAAATTAATATAAGACCCAGTCTTATTTTCAGGAAAACACATTATTTCCCTCTTTATTTCATCATGGTTTTTTTTTTTCATGTTCTCCTGCATCTATTGGAGCATAGCCTGCAATTCCTTAAATGGATTTGATCTCTCCATTTGTAACATATTTTCTACTGACCTCTGACTAGATGGACTTGAAGTGGCCTATGGTGGGGTGGAGGCAGATTTCCTCCCTAACCTTATCTTTGTTAGGTTTGTACTGGTTATCATGGTCAACAATTTTACCTCAAATTTCATGTCCAATCACCTTTTAACATGTATATAACCCTCCAGCACCCCAAATATTGCTTGACCTATAGGTATAGAAAAATATATAAAAATGTCTTTCAGATCCAATCCCGGTTCAATCCTCCTTTTACACCATTCTTTTTGTAATTCACAATGTCATTGTAAGCAATTAGCAGAGAAAATCATCATCATCATCCGAGGATAAGAAGGAATTTGTAATCCAAAAGGGACCACTGTACTAATTCTTAACGTACTACTTTATCTGCCCAATAGTATTATGAGTTCATCAAAAGTATTTATAATCCACAGGGCCTGTTAAATTGCCAACCTCCAATATCTCAGTATTCCAAAGAGATGGAGGCAGTCAGCACTTAATCTTTAGTCCATGTTATTTGTAATCCACAAATCAACCAAGATTATAAATTATAAGATATCCAAGAAAGAGAGAAAAGGATAAAAAAGAAGGGGTATTCATCACTTCCACAATCCTTCAGTTTTATATCTCCTTTATATCCTCTTTGTCCAGTAGATGTCCTCCTTGCTCCTTTCTTCTCTTCTCATAGTACTTTATATGACAGTGCAAGGAGGGGGAGACATTTTATTTCCCTATTTTAACCCAAAGATCATGAAAGTGACTCAATATAATTGCAAATGGTTTCTATCCAAAGTTACTTCTGTCCAAATCTTCTTCTTTTATGAGGTCCAGTCCAGCCCAGTCTCTCTCTTATTTTTTTTAACAACTCTCCCTTCACTCCTTCCTTATTATTATGGATCTGTAACTGCTCTGCGTTTTTCCTCGCCGCTTCAAAGGTGGAGGGAGAGAGAAGAAATTCCATTTTCTTCCTTCTCTCTGGAGTCCCTCTTTTTTCTTAAATCAGCATAGGGAAATTCACTCACTTTGGTGGAAGTTGGAAAGAAACTTCAACCAAGTCCAATCCACTCCTTTCTTTCACTTTCTCAACGCTTGCTCCGGCCAGTTGTCATTGCTTCAGTTTGGCCATTAATAGCTGTCTTCTTCTCTGCCTTCTTTCAGGAAGGATTACTCCTGAACAGCAAAATGGACCACTGCCTGTTTGCAATAAACAGAGAGCCCTTTCTCTCCCGTCATCCCTACAGGGTGACTTCAGCTGCAAGGATGGACAGAAACCGGCTGTGCTCTGTGGAGATCCTACCCACACACCAGGGGTGAAATGCTATCAGATCGGACCGGATCAGCCGATCTAGTAGTGATGAAGGCTGGTAGTTCAGTGAACTGGTATCAATGGCAGCTGGAGGCTCCGCCTACCCACCCCATCCCCCAGCGGCGATAGTGGCGGCTCTGGTCCATGCGCAGTCAGGGAAGGCAAGTGCCTGAAAGTTACCAGAGTCACTCACTCTCCTTGAATGAACTGCCGCCATCACCGCTCTGGTCCATTGCGCTGTCTGTGCACCGTTTATTTAATGCACTCATCAGCAGCAGGTTGGGTGTGCACTTGCACAGACAGCGTGTAGACCAGAGTGCTTCATTCAAGGAGAAAGATCAACTCCGGTAACTTTCGGGCACTTGCCTTCCCTGCCAGCCAGCCATGGAAGAAAGGTGAACAGTAGGATACACCGCGTGGCAAAGGGCGAGCAGGCAGCAGCTCCTCAGCAAGGCCAGAGTCGGGGAATGGTGCATTCCCCAACTCCGGGGAATGGGGCGGGTGGATGGAGCCATGGGAGAAAGGTAAGGACATGCCGCTTGGTGATGAGAGAGGAGGCAGCAGCTCTGGGGCAAGGCTTGTATTGGGAAATGATGCATTCCCCAACCTGGTTGAGGCAGGCGGCGATAAGGGGCGGCTCCAGGGCCTGAGAATGGTGCATCCCTGGGCCCTAGGCCCTGACTCAAAGTGAAGAGAGTGGCGGGTGGTGAGTGAGTGGCAAATTTAAAAAGTTTTCCTACCGAGTTCTGTGGGAGTGGCTTGGTGGGAGGGGGTCTTGTGACTGAGTGGGCATGACTGTGAGTGACAGTGAGTTGGCCATGCCCTCTCAGTCACAGGACACCCTCCCACCAAGCCACGCCACAGAACCGGTAGGGAAAAATTTTAGAGTTCACCCCTGCCACACACCCATTCATGATGACAGCAACTGGGTCCCCCGAAAACAAAATTTTCTATGAGAACAAGTGTCATATCAACTTTAAATAAACAATAAAAAGAAAACAATAGCTTTAATGTTATTGTTAATTATAATTTTGATGAAATATTTCAGAAGAAAAGCTAACCATTGGAAATTTATCTTTGAATTCCTGGCATTCCAAAATATGTGATAGGAAAAAAATCTAAATATCAAAGAACTCAGACAGATTGTCATAGTATTTGATTTATCAGCCAGTTACAACTTTTGCCTCAAGATAATACATTGCTCCAACTGATGCACATATCAATTTTTGCTATTCACCTGAGAGTCTGGGAATTTTCTTCTACAAAAATCTATGCAGTATTATTAATGCCTGCCATCACATTATAACTAATATGCAATTAAATTTGAGAAAATTTGGAATTCCCCCCAGCACTAATTTGCCTCTAATAATCAAATACATATATGCACATGTGCAGGAAGTTTTATTACATGAATGTATTTCCAAATTGCCTGGAATGTAAGTATTAATTTGCATATGATGACTTATATGAAAAGCTAAGGGAATTACTTGGGTTACATCTGCCACCAAAGATTTACAAGATGTACAAACAATGCAGTTCCAAATGACATTGTTAGTGGGTCATTCTAAGAGTCTGTTTCCACAAAGTTCAATAACACAACAAAATGAAACCACATAAAAATCACTTGATGTGCCAGATAGTATTGACATAGAAATGTGATATGAAAAGAATCAGCTACTTTGGATCTGTTGTAAAGAAAACCCCACCAATTTAGAATGGACATTGTCTTACCTGAATGTCCTTTCTGCATAGCAGAGAGTCCAGCAGTCATGACAGGGTTAATACAGTGTTCCGGTACGATCTGAGTCTGCAATTTGTGAAGCTCCTCCCACTTCCTCTGGCTTCCCAGATTTCTAATGAGGGAGATCTTGCAGACTGTAAAGCTGAGCTGAGAAAAAACAACATTAGAAACACCCCCACCCACGCACAAGGACCGGGAGAAACAGGGTGGGAATAGACCCTCTGCTATGCAGAAAGGATGTTCAGGAAAGACAACGTCCATTCTACTATAACGAGGGTCTAGCAGTCATGACAGGGACATGCCAAAGCAGAATCCCCTATTGGGAAGGATCCGCCCAGTCCGAAGAAGCTACCCTTCCAAGAACCTGCTGCAATACTCGGCGGCCGAAACCAGCACAGATGTCCAACTTATAGTGGCGCATAAACGGGGAAGGCAAAGACTGAGTAGCTGCCGGCAAATGTCCTCCAAGGAGGCCTGGGTAGCCCAGGCAGAAGAAGTGGCTGTGCTATGGGTAGAATGAGCCATGATGCGTGCAGGTACAGAAAGAGATTGGGCCTTGTAAGCCGAGGCAATGGTAGCCCTGAGCCAATGACCCACTATAGAGGAAGAAACTTTCTGACCTAGGGTAGCCGATTGGAAGGAGACAAAGATACTCTCTGAACACCTGAAGAAAGAGGTCCTCTTAAGATAAATTCTAAGAGCCCTATGGACGTCTAGAGTATGCCAGTTCCGTTCCAGGCGATGGGATGGAGTGGGACAGAAATTAGGAAGGACCAACTCCAGGGCCCTATGGAATGTGGAGTTAACCTTAGGGATGAACGAAGGATCCAGGCGCAGGACAACCCAGTCCGTATGGAAGATGCAAAGGTCAAGCCTAGTGGAAAGAGCTGCCAGCTCTGATATTCTGCAGGCTGAGGTAATGGCAATCAAAAACGGAACCTTATATGATAAGTAACACAAACCCACAGCCCTGAGGGGTTCGAAGGGAGCCCGGGTGAGGGCAATAAACCTGACATCAGACTGGTCTGCAAAAACTCCAAGACCTGTTCCACCAATGCCTCCATCGCCACAAGGTCATGACGAGAGCACCAGTGAGAGAAAGAAAGCCATGTAGAGTTGTAGATGCGGTTGGTAGAGTCCCACCGTAAAGCCTGAAGGGTGGCTATGACTCCAGATGAGAGGTTGCGTGCCCAAAGGACTTGCCGCTCAACCTCCATGCGGTCAGCTGAAGCCAGGCGATGTCCGGATGAAATAAGGGGCCCTGACTGAGAGCTCTCTCGTCTGGAGGAAGACGCCAGGGAGGTGCCACCGAGAGAGCCACCAGGTCCGTGAACCATGGACGACGAGGCCAATGAGGAGCGACGAGAATCAACTCGTCTTCGATCAGCAATTTCTGGATGACCTTGGGGATGATCACCAGAGATGGAAAGGCGTAAAGAAGCCCCTCTGGCCAAGGGTTCTGAAGCATGTCGACTGTCTCTGCTCCCAGGGTTGGAAATCAGGAGAAGAACCTGCTTGTCTGATGATTCTTGCCGGATGCGAAGAGATCAACTGCTGCAGTGCCGAATCATAGTGTGACTTCCCGAAAGATGGACGGTAGGAAGTGCCACTAGCATTGGTCCACCATACATTTGCGACCCCCGGAGATGTGGGAGGTGGAGGGATGACAGGTGATCCTCCGGCCAAAGACCCAGATGCTCGGCTTCCTCCATCAAACGTCGTGACTGAGTTCCCCCCAGATGGTTCACGTGAGCCTTTGCCGCCACGTTGTCTGTCCTGACCAGGACATGGCTGCTCTGAACCTTGTCCTGGAAAGCTTGAAGAGCCAGGAAGACGGCCCGGAGTTCCAGACAGTTGATGCTGTTGGAAAGGTCGTCCTGAATCCTATGACCTTGAGCAAAGTGAGTACCCAGGTGGGCCCCCCAGCTGTAAAGGCTGGCATCCATCATGAGCACTATCAACTGAGGTTTCTTGAAACAGTGACCCCAGACCAGACGTGGAGAGATCCACCAGTGAAATGAAAGAAGGACCTTGGGAGGAATATGAACTAGGAGTTCTGATGAGCTCTTGTGAGTTCATTGGAATGGAAGAAGGAACCACTGCAGAGCCCTGCAGTGAAGGCGAGCCCAAGGTACAATGCCCATGCACGAGACCATCTTCCTGAGCTGAGACAGAAGCCGTAAGGGAATGGGCTGTCCTGAAGAGACCTGCCTGACCAGTGACCGCAAACTGATCAAACGCTCCTGGGAAAGATAAACCCTGCTCTGGATGGTATCTATCACTGCCCCGAGATGTTGAATGCGATCCATCGGTACCAGTTGGCTCTTGGCCTCATTGATGGAGAACCCGTGGTCGCTCAGGACCTGAATGGTTGTGCTCAGGTCCTGCAGCGCTAGTTGCTCCAAGGTGGACTGAATCAAGAGATCGTCCAAGTAGAACTGAATCCAGATAGGAATCGCTCGGAGATGGGCCACCAGCGCCACCATCAATTTGGTGAACACTTGGGGACCTGAGGAAAGTCTAAATGGAAGAACCCAATACTGGTAGTGATGAGATGGATGTCAGAAGCGTAGAAATTTGCAAAAGGCCAAATGAACTGGGATGTGGAGATAGGCCTCCGTCAGGTCGATTGATGTAAGGACGTCCCTTGCCCTGATGGATTCCAGGATGATTTGGAGGGACTGCATCTTGAACCATCAATAAACGACTCGACTGTTCAATGACTTCAAGTCTAGAATTGCTCTCGAGCACCCCAAGGAACAGGCGAGAGTAAAACCCCTGTCCCCTTTGACTCTGAGGGACCAGCTCTATGGCCTGAATTTGCAAGAGGTGGTCTATCACAGATTCCAACAGTCGTCTCTGCGATCAATCCCTGGAAAGAGGGCATCGGAGAAATCTTGATGGGGTGGTGGTGATGGTGGTGGAGAGAAACTCCAGAGAGAGTCCCTGAGAAACTATCTCCCTGACCCAGGCATCTGAGGTCAATGACTCCCACTGGCTGGCAGAGTGCCAGGTGGCCCCCTATGGGAGGGTTGAGCGAGCCATCAGCGATATTTGCAGGAGGGGTGACCCTGCCCCCCCAAAAGGGTTTGTAGCCCTGACCTCTAAACCCAGGGCCAATTGTCTATTCTGGAACCTATCTTGTCTAGGGAAAGGGAATATCTTGAGACCTAGAAGAGGAAAAGCCCGCTGATGATCCTCAAAAAGGACAAAAGGGGGAAGGAGGAGGATGGGCTTCCGTCCTTCGGGACAAATTAGGAAGCACCTTCCATTTATCTTTAGACTTGATAAGCAAGGGATCAAGAGGACCACCAAATAGTAAATCCCCTGAGAAAGGGGAAGACGCCAGACACCATTTGTTTTTGGCATCAGCCTGCCAAATATAGAGGCGCCTGTTGTATTCGGATTGGGGCCAGACACAGGAGTTGACCATTGTCAGGAAATAACATCCCTGAACATCTTAGGACCTGGGATTTCCTCAGCCTCAACGCTAGGTTCCTCAAACAAGGAGGATGAAGGAATTCTCCCTGGTCCTGATGAGCAAGACTTCTGTTGAGGGAGACCAAGACCTGTGGTTAGTTTAGCCTCATGAAGGAGTGATCTCTTTAAATAGCCAATGAAAGAAGGATGATCAGGGGTAAGGTCCTCATCATCAGATAAACCAGCTCTCCCAGCTCCTCCCCTGTTGCAGAACCCTGACTGACAGAAGATCTAGCATAGACTTGGTCTTGAGCCTGAACCAATTCTGCAGACCCCTGAGATTGAAGGGCCCCCTGTGACATGACCTGGTTTGAAACCCAAGAACTAATTCTGTGCTGCATTTCTACAGTAATGCCTCGCTGCACTGCTGCTTGGATAAGAGTTGCTAGATCAGAAAGACAGCTTGGAAGAGATTCACTTGCAGGCAGTGGGGTTTCTGCTTGGCTGACCAGATCTTGATGAGGAGACTGGAAATCCCCTTGTTCCTGTGTTAAAATTTGGGCTTGGTGAACCACCTGAGGGGGAGATAGCACCTGGACCACAGGAAAAATATGAGGAGTTGGAGGAGAAGCCTGAAGGTTTCCAAACAAATGAGCGCTGGCCTCAGCCGGAGAAGGTAGAGCTGTGTCTCCATCTGGGGACCAGGCAGCAGGCACCAACTGAATAGGAGTTGTACAAGACCCAGCAGTGGGAGCATTAATGGGGGAGGAGTGTGGAAATTCCTGTCTCATAGCCTGTTGTACAGCCTTTTCAACTGCCCTTTCAAGGGACTTATGCCTCTGGGCCTCAGCTTTCTTGCTGGCTTTGGAAGCTTTCTGGGCAGCAGGGGCTCTGGAAGGTGAAGCCTTCCCCCTTTTAGAAGGTCCTGGTTCAGAAGGACCAGAAGGAACCAGATGACAACTGGGCAGCCGCTGCCCTTTTAGAAGGGCGAGTAGAGGGCTTGGAAGACATGAGAGACTTAAAGTGCAGAAAAATATCTGAAAAACACGTCCCAAAATAGCCGCTGGCACAAGGAGGCAAAGCAAAAATGGCCACCTGCACAAAGAAGGCAAACAAAATGGCTGCTGTCAAAACGCTCCACAAGATCCCAATCCTAACAACTCCGAGGCCAAATGGAACAGGCTTACCAGCTGTTGGTTTGCTGTTTAGCAGCCATCTGCATGGTACTCCGGCGTCTCTGCAGTTAAAGGAGCACTCGAAAAACCACCGCTGCTATGAGGTGTGTGAGGGAGCACCCTCAGGAACGCCGATTCGGAACTTGCCGGCTGGCAGACCTGCTGTTATAATTAGCAGTCTTCAGCGGGCTCCGACCTGGGCCATTCTCGCTGGGATGGGAGGATCTCAACCAGCCAAGCCAGGAGATCCTCACCCAAACTGCAAGGCAGCCTTCAGCAGTCTCAGGCGTTAGCCCTTCTTGCTGGAATGAGCAGAGCTCAACCAGATCCCTGGGAGCTCTGCAACCACTAAAGAGGAAAAGCAATGCTTAAAAAAGTAAAGCCAATTTGTTTTTCTTTTAAATCAAATGTGGCAGTTCAGCCAAAAACAGTCCATTCAGAACAATTGAGTCTGAAATCTGGGAAGCCAGAGGAAGTGGGAGGAGCTTCACAAATTGCAGACTCAGTTCATACTGGAACACTGTATTAACCCTGTCATGACTGCTGGACCCTCGCTAGAGTAGAATGTAGCATCTCACATTTAAAGCAAGGAAGCAAACAAAAATGTGTTTATTGAATTCCAAGTCCTTATGAACTTGGACTATTGTATGAGTAATCAAAGTTGTGTGTATGATTAACTGCACAGAACCACTTTATTTTGGGTTGTATTATTAACTAATATGTATGTACTTGGGAGCTATACTACTACTATACTGTATTCACATGTTTTAATAATTAAGTAACGTCCTTTTAATCCATACCTGGAGGCAAAAGTTAAACTAAAAAAAAAAATGAAATGAACTACTTTTTGAAAGGAGATGAAGCAGAACTCAGTGCAAAACTGCAATTTTAAATTTCATCAAGGTAAAAGAAAGATCTTCAACTCTTCCTGATTGAAAATCTTTCTTTAAGCTTTAATATGGACATATGCCACTCTGCAAAGGGTGATATTGAAAATCAAGAAGGGGAAAATGCTTGCACAAAATGATTTGGTGGGTTGGATCCCCTCAAATTAGAGAGACCCCTGCAACCAGATGACTGTTACATACCCATTTCAGAATTTTGGATATTTGCTAAAATTGTACAGTGAAAGTCATGGAGTAAAATGGGTGTTTGCTTTTGCTTAATTATACTACAGAAGCAGGGAAAATGTTGCCCTTCCTTTCTTCTTCTATACAACAAACCTATTTGCTTCTCTTTAAGTGGAAGGGGCTTGGGGGGGGGGGGGGAGATCAAGCTCTGCTTATCTGTAGAGGTTTCCTTTTATACTAGGTGACTAGTAGGAATGAGATATCAGGTAGCCCAGATGATTTTATTATTTAGGCAACTGAAAAAAGAAATAATTTTCTCTCCCCAATACCCCTATACAAGCATACACATACATAGTTATGTGTATGTATGTGTATGTTGATATGCAAATATTAACAGTAGAGTTTCAGTTTTCTGATCATACTCCTAAACAGACAACTGCCAGACTGACTCAAGATGGTACAGTTAGAAGAAAATTCTGCTTCAAATCTAGCCTGTGCCTTCCATAGAACATACAGGGCAAGTTACTTGGAGCAGAGGCAGAATGTATTTTGACAGCATAATGTGCACAACAAACTAAAGGTAGGCTACAGAGTTACAGTTGTTAAGTGATTACCTTTATTCCGTTTCCTTTGTTCCTCCTAGAAACAGAGCCTACCACTAGGAATTATTGGAACTGTAAATACTTGGATGACCAAAAGGAGTGCTTAAGCACTCCACTGAACAATGGGTCTTTGTCCATTCATTTAAAATATCAATCGGCTTCCTGTGGCTGGAGGTATGGTATTACCAGTAGTCAGGAAGGGATCTTTGTCAATGTGTTAATATGGGCAGAAAAGCTTAAGTGGTTGTTTTGTGACCTGGGGTTTACTGAGAACAGGCATGGCCAAGGCTACTGTGGTGATGTGCATGGCAAGAGTGATAGAAAATATATCATAAATAATATGGAAGTCACTTTTTCCCTATCGTATCTAGTCTACTTCTGGAGTTGAGGAATCTGCCACTGAAGCAGTCAATCCTTTTGAGAACCTCTAAAAACATATACCTGTTTCTCCCAAAATAAGACATCCCCTGATAATAAGCCCAATCAGGCTTTTGAGCGCATGGCAATAAGGCCAAACACTTATTTCAGGATTCAAAAAAATATAAGACAGGGTCTTATTTTTGGGGAAACATGGTATCTAGAACTGGAACTTCCTTCTTTTATTCATATTTTAAATTAATAATGACTTATTATTAGCACTAAGGATCTGCAGTAGACAATTACCTCATTGCATTTCTATTCTTTAAAACTTTTGAAAGTCAGGGATGAACAAATTGGTGTTCACAAGTACATCAGCAGGTTTTCTATTTTCACCTGATGTATTTTTTAAATATTAAAAAAGGAAATGTAAAAGAAATATCCTACAGAACAAAATGCCTACTTTTAGTTATTTTTATTTCTAAGTACTGTAAATGGTGAGTAGTTAATGGAAACTTGACATATGCCTTTTTTAAGTATTAAAAAAAGAAATGTAAAAGAAATATATTATAAAACAACTTGCCTACTTTTAATTATCTTTATTTCCAAATTCTGTAAATAATGAGTATGTAGTGAAATATGAACTTAGTACTATTATTTGAGACTATGACCATACATTACGGTATAATTTTGAAAACTATTTAACAGTTTAACTGCAAAAGATATTAAAATATGAATTATAACAAGTCTACATTGTGAAAATTCAATGTGAAACATTCTTTTAAACCAATTGGTATGATGAATCATCTCAAATGCCTTTAAATCATTTCAAATCAGTCCATTTGATGGATTTTTGTGGATGCAGACTTTTATTCAAATGAATTGCAAATTCAAGTTAAAGATAAATTGGGTCTTTGCGATTTGCATACCGCTAAAATATGAAGAAGAATAAGAAATATTTGTATCTTCAAAAAAGGACACCAGAACCAGGGGACCACAAAGCAGTCATTCTAACATTGATTATTTATATGATTCTAGAGAAATCATATATTGATTCAAATATCTTAAAACAGTGCAGTAAATACAAAATGTTAATATTACATAACAACTTTCCTGATTACCTCTATCTCATTTTTTGATTAAGTAACTTACATAATAGATTGTGAGAATGCAGTATATGTAATGTTTCTTGACCCAGCAAAGAATATAGTACCCATGGCATACCTTTAATAGTATGATAATTGACAAAATCTATAACTGACTTGAAAACAATTCTCAAAGCGTGCTCACTAGTGATTCTTTTATCAAACTGGAATGAGTTATCAAGTCAGATGATGTTCAGATAGTTTCCACCCTGGTTGACATTCAGGAAGCTAGTACGGCCTGACTATTTTCCCAGGCTTTGGAGCAGATTGAATCCCTGTTGAAAAAGGGGAAGGGGTTACAAATTGAGTTTTGGTTGCTCATTATTATTATTTTGAGGAAGGGAGTCTTTTTTATTTTAAAAACATTTTAACTGTAAGCTACCCAGAGTCAGTAGATGTAGGAAAGCCTTTAAATTGTATATAAATAAGTAAATAAGTAAGGTTCAGCCCTTGAGTTAACACTTCTATTAATAACTTCAATAAAGAAATTGCAGGAATACTTATCAAATATATTGATTATGTATTATATAATAATACAGAAATATTATATTCTCAAAGGTAGAACCTACAGTAGAAAAGTGGAGGTGAAGCTAGTGAAATTGGCAGAGATGGTGAGATGAATGAAAAGACAAATTTTATTTTTCTTTGGTTCTTTTGTTAAAAACTGAAAATATTTATTTATAAAATTTATATCCTGCCCATCTCACCATCTAGCAATTCAAAAGTTGACTTTGGGATTTGATTATTAGCTTTATATGGGACTTTGGAAATAATGTAGAAAAATACTTTAACGTTATAAAACTTTTATCGTTAACTTTTAACGTTAACATAACTTTTATGTATTTTTTAAAGTCTGTATCTGTATCTAAAAAAGCCAGAAGTCATTCTTTTTCTATCTTTCTTACATTTTCCCTCTATTTTTCCATTCTTTTACTCTTTTTCTTTCTTGAGCTTTTTTTAAATTGTATTTTTCTATTTAACTTGTAACTTTGCATTTTTTAAAAATCAAAATTATAGAAAGAATCTCATGAATACTGAAAATTTCAAGAGATCCAAGTAGTTCAGAAGAGCAAATAATTCAGTGACTTTCTTTTTCCTGATATATAGAAATGATAATAGAAAGACTTCCTCTCTTGGTTTCAGATTTATCTGAATGCGAGCCAAATAAGGTCCATAATCTTTCCTGCACAGATTCTTTCCTTTTGCCAGACACTGTACAGTGAAAAGAAAGGAACTTAATTGATAAGGAACAGGTTCATGGGGTAAAACCTGAAAGAAAACTAGTTGAAGCTTGGGTTTTTTGTTTTTTTTTTTGCATCTCTAATGGATGGACAGAAAACAAATGGTAATGATTTTCAGATGACTCCCATGGATTCAAGTAATGTAAGTTCATTATCAAGGCTTAACCCAAAGGAGATGAAAATTGGGTGGGGGGGGGGGGAATGAAAATTGGAAGAAAAAAAGAAAACCCTGGCAGGGACGGATTTTGCCTGTAAACTAGAAAAAAAAAATATTTTCATTTTAAATATTGCATACATTGGTTAAATATGGAAATAAAGTGAACCAGAGTTGGAATATCACAAATGAAATAATGTTAAAATGTAAACAAAAGCAATTTGGCTATCAAACATGATTCCTAATTTTCATTGTTTCAAATTTTCAGAAAATTTTATATTTCCTACTCCTACAATTATAAGATAACTTGCTTTGTGCTGGAATGTATTCCTGAACACACTCAATATATTATTTTTTACTTTTTTAATGTTTTGGCTATAGATTCAAAATTTAAGTTTAATATTTTTGCTGATTTAAGCATTAAGCTGCATTTTTTAAAAAAATTGATTTATATGCTGCCCTCCTCCTCAGGGCGGCTTACAATGCGTTAAGCAATAGCCTTCATACTTTTGTATATTTTATACAAAGTTAGCTTATTGACCCCACAAACTGGGTCCTCATTTTACCTATCTTAGAAAGGATGGAAGGCTTGAGCCTGGTGATATTTGAATTTACAGTAATTGCAGACAGCTGGTGTTAATCACAATGCTTTAGTCTGCTGAGCCACCAGGCATTCAGAAAATAATCACTATTCTTCATCCAGACTACACATGCAATTCTTTACCTTACTACAAAGTTAAGAATTTAATTAGTCTTATTTTCTTCTTCATTAATTTATCCAATTTATTTTTTTTAAAACTGCAACTAAATGATACCAATGCTACCATGTGCCCATCTTTAAAATTGTTTTGCATAAAACACAAACTTGCACTCTCAAATAAAAGTCTATGAAAATGTATTTTTCACTCTCTAAAAATAAAAATATTTCTTGCTTAAAGAAATTATCTGACTGAAGAGCACATATTTTATAATTTATTTTATTAAAACATACTCAATTGTAACATTATTCTTCCCATAAAAAAAGAACAAATAATTCAATATATAATAACAACAATATAACAATAATTAAAACTGCAGCATAAGAAAAATGTATCATTGGACAGACTTGGGAACATTATTGCCATGACTTCTGAATAATAAGTTAATTATATCCTAATATTATCTCAAAGTATCCAAAGTAACATCACATTAATAAGATCTTTGTTATTCTGGAAAGTTTGTGTGGATTTTAGAACACTTAACTGCAATAAACCCAAAATACATAAATGAAACCTATTAAGATTTCTTCCAGCCAATAAAAACTAATTGAATTACACAATAGCAGTGAACCAGACTAACGTATGCTCTTGAATAGCAAAGATCACAATAGAGTATTCTAACATATGTTAAATGATGCAGTTTTATTCACCAGGCTTACTTTAGAGCTTTGCTAAAGACAGATGATGGCAGCCTTCTTACTATCTATTGCTAGCATCTATAGTTTTGCTCCTTACTGAAATAGAATTTAGGGGGAAAAAAACTTTCTTTACATGTGGCAACAACACTGCTTCTCTGCTGCTTCCCTTTTGGAAATGTTCCCTACAAGGTTTTTTTGTGTGGAGTCAATTGTGAGTTTACATGAAGATATAGCCATAATTATCCAAGAAACCCTTGTAATTTTCAGAGGTGCTGCTCCATAGATATCTGCTTGTGTAGGACTGTTAGTGAAGTTGGGCTGTATGAATCAGAAGGGATTGTGCTGGTGTACCATTATTTTATGATACACATCAACTTCTCTACTTGACTTGCTCCAAACTGTGGGAAGGTTAGCAGTGGAATTCCCCAGGAGTAAGGTGATGATTTATTAAACTTGTATGACACTCAATTATGCTGCTGTTCCTGGATGCAAACTCAGAGACAGCTTAGAAGTTTAACCATGGTCCTGATTCTGGTCATCTATAACCTGACTCACAATTGGAGCCAGAGACTCATGCGTTAGACATGAGTAAGAGGACTCAGATAAAACTTTCAGGAGTCTATGTTATTTTAGATACATGTTAGATAGAGTCGCTCACATTCACTCAAAGTTGGTCTCTGGCTGGATAGGTCCAATGGAGGTGGTTGAAACATAATGTCCAAATATCTTAGAAGAGTTTGAACTTCTTAGACAAAGTGAACAGTAAGTTGAAGTGGAAATCTTTAAACTATGATCTTGGCTTATATTTCTGACAGGGTGGATTTGATTTAAATCAAACTGATTTAAATCACGATTTAAATCACTAGTCAGTAAGGCTTGATTTAAATCATAGTTTTCTATGACTGATTAGCAAGACTAATTCTTGCTGGTATAACTTTAATATGCAAGTAGATGAAGATTTTTAGAATAACAACTTTTCATATTAGTTTTTTTATCCCCCGTTTAATAGGTTAATCATTCATATTTGGACAACTTTTCTGTTGTACTTAGGAAGGAGAAAAATAATCATTACCTCAATAACAATTTAAATAAATTTATTCAACAGAAACAATAACATTACAGCAGATGTTATTTGCTTAACTAATTTGGCTAAACAATATATATATATATTAAGAAACTTAGACTGTCAGCCCAGCCTATACATGAAAAACTTAAATACTGTCCTCTGTAGCTCACTCGTCATCTTCATCAACTTCTGTGTACTAGACATTTGAATTTTTGTTCACATTATTATAGCTTTTACTACCACTTCTTGTAAGTATTCTGCTGTGTGTGCATTTCCTGACATATCAATTGTTTGTGCAAGGAAGATTTTCCCTTCTTCTGTTATTATACAAGCACATACAATAGGATCATTGTGGACATTACTCCACCCATCAATACTTAGGTTAACAATTCTACCCTCCAGAGCTGTTGCACATTGCTCCATTTCTCTGTCATACACTTTATCCAACAGTTTCCCTGCAACATCTGCTCTGCTGGGTGGACTGTATCCTGGTCTCAGTGACTGAACCATATTAATGAAATGTGGGTTCTCCTACAGACAGAAAGAAGAGTTTGTTGCATAAACAAACTGGGCATTTTTTTCATCAATTAACTCTTTTTCTAATCTGCTAGTTTTTATCACAAACTTATCTATGGTGGTTCCAGGAGGGAAGGGTTTTTTCTTTCTTTTAGGTGATAGTGATATGTGGCTGTGGGTGTCTGATGATGATACTGGATGGATAAATCTGAAACTGTAGAACAGGAAGATGGTGATCTTGAAAGTGGATAGTTTCCAGAATCCATGAATTCCCCTAAACAAAAAAGTCAGTGCTGTTATTTTATTGTTTATACAATTTCTGTTTATTGTACACAGCACTGCCCCAAAAGGAATATTTGCTTTTCTTCATAACTGTACCAAATGACAGTAATATGCAGTAATAATAAGAAATATAATTTTGCTCAAACATGACAGTTCAAGGCAGTCTTTAGAAATATGATTCAATAAAAATGTTTACCAACATGAAGATCTTGCTTGTTCAAATGTGTTTCTTTGGTCATCTTCATCACAGCACTTCTCATGATGTTGCTTCATTCGGGCCACCAGGCCCTGCATTTCTTTGTTGCCGTGTTTGCAGTTTGCACGCATGCCTGCCTTACCGATAGGTAAAGGAACTTCATTAAAATACTGCCAAACTGGGTCTCTTTTACGGCCTGCTGCCATTATAATTTTTTTCCTCCAAGGAAAGAATGTGATAAACCTCAGGTCATACACACAAAAAGATCCAAAGACTTGTCTGTCTGTGGCTGTGCAGTATTGTGCTCAGAAAGTTTCACTTCCATTTTGTACTGCTTGTCTGCTTGCCCCTTCCTCCTCACACTTAGTTTCACTTTCTTCTTGTGCAGATCTATTCCACTCCAAACAATCAGAAAAATATTGTTTCTATTTTATTCACTGAACTTCTTGAAATTTAGCACTGAAGGGGTTGATTCTGTATTCATAGGTTTGTAGAACAATAGGATTAAGATCTTTTTCTCAACTCTGTTCATGTTATAACATTTTTGCTGTGAAGAAGAGGCATGTGATCTCTGCTGAGTCGAATTCACTTTTGAGAACTGCAAACGTAAACCAAGCATCTGTGATAATATCTTGTAGGCAGAGAAACTGCCCAATAATCTTACAAAAACCTCTGGAAGAGCATGACATTGTGAATGGATTAATGGAATTTATTTACCAAAAAATTGAACATATACAGCCTTATTCTACATAATTAAAAAAACTAATCTTTATTTCATGATGGAATAACCTTTGGATGGTAATATATTTTCCTCAAAAAGCATTTTATTTAAAAAAAAATCCAATTTAAATAAAAAATCTGATTTAAATAAAAAAACCTGATTTTTTTATCCACCCTGATTTCCTTCCTGGTAGTTAAGAATTCCTTGAAGATGACATGTCGCTGGCTGTCCCATGCTATTGCTAATACTTCTTTGAGGGAGGGGATAGTGCTAACTTCTTTAAAAGAGGTGGATATCTGCCTTCTCCTCAAGACGCTACTGATTGATCCAACAGAATTAGACAGCTTTTTTCCAGATTCCATCTTTAATCAGAATAGAGCTGGAAGGGATCTTGGAGGTCTTTGGCTTGAAGCTCCAGAAGGCCCCAAAGGAAACAACTATCTTTTTCAGTCAGCATCCAGACCTTGTTATAACACTGCGATGGCACTGATCTTATTGATGACTTTTGACAAGTACTGGATAGTAGTATATAACCAGCTTGGCTTCCATTATCTTCTAGAAACTTTCCATACCATTAATCATGGAATTATGGATCAGTTCCATGAGTCTTTTTCTACCTGCTAGTATTAGTATGAAATGATAAATTCAAGCCCTTCTTTGTTGGGTTTCTCAGGACCTACACTTCCTGTTCCTATTTAATGCCCACAGGCTGCTGGGGGGGGTGGGGTAGGGTGGCAATCCATCAAATTAGAATACAATATCATCAATATACTGATCATGCACAATTAAATGTCTGTCCTAGGCCACCCAATGGATGCCATCAAGGTTCTCTTTAGCTTTGGCTAAACCATGGCAACACCAAGTGAATGAACTTTTTAAGCTATCATAAACCTATCATGTACAGCTAGTCATCAACTTATGACCATAATTGAGCCCAACATTTATGTCACTAAGTGAAACAGTTGTTAAATGAGTTTTGCCCCATATGCAGAGTATCTTAAATACAAATATTCTAATTATAATCTCTGATGTTGCCATATAAAAAGATAGCTAAGAAGATAAAGGAAATTACATTTTTTGATAGAAATAAGACTATTTTTTATGGAGAAATTGGCTGTAGCGTTTACTGGTACATCTCCATCCTTATCCATAATAATATTTTAAAGATTATGTAAATAAGATGAGACAACGAGCATTATTTAAATATTAACTACAGGTTCAACAATCCTCAGGATATAACCAATTAAACCAGTGACTTTCTATGATAATAAAGTCAAAGTCTTTATATACAGGTCACTTTTGTAAGGTATAAGTATTAGAACATCTCTTATTACTATTAAAGGTAAGTTCTGTCCTGCTTTTGTATCTGTTATCTGTTATTTTTTGAACTTCTTTCTTTTTAAAGTAGAATCCAAGTGATCATTTACAGTCAAAGTAATTGTCAATTGAGTCATTTTAAATATTACATACTGTAGATAACAATCAACATGTCCATAGGCACTTGCATGAGATAGGCTTGCTATCTTGCCTGGTTTTTAAGTTATTTTTTTAAAAAAAATCTCCACAAATCCAATTATTTTATTAGAAGTACATTCATTTTGTCAGGAAAAAAAATCAATAATAAACAATGATCTTTTTTTAAAAAAACAACCCATAGCAATGGGATAGATAGCTGGGTAGTAATACCATCTACCTTTTTTTAAAACAGATGTGCTATGCCTGCTATACACACTGTGACAAACATTTTACTGTAAGTGCAATAACACTATACCACTGGCTATGCTGACCAGGATAAGTATTTGACTTTAAAAACGTAAGAAAACCATACACTTTCATTACTCCAGCCAAATGTATTAGCCAGATTGCCTTAATTGCACTGCCTGACTTGTTGCCCAATCAGATTTGTTGAAATCTAATCCTCACACCCACTCTATCAAACCTTGGCCTTTGCCTGTGGGTTTGCTATGATATTAAGTGATTATTAAGGGAAACATCACCTAATATAATTTAAAAGGTTCTCTTTTTTTCACTTTCTGCTTTACAGGTATATATCAAGTCAACATTTGTTTAAAATTTTGGATCAAATTTCCTATTTTCCTAGGCCAACTGGATAGTTTTGCTAGTGGTTAGATATAACTTTGTTGATTAGCCATTAGGCCACACCAGAAAACAAAATATAAAATACAGAACAAGTTAGAAAGTAGAAGAAATATAAATAAAAGAAAATGCAAATCATATTTCTGTGTCATCCTTATAATTAACTGCAATCAAATCCAAATATGAAGTACTCAGTCGCACTGGCTTGTTATTATACACCTCCCATCTTTAGGGCTGGATTGATTGGAACAGTTGAACTGTTTCCATTGTCAAAATAAATTTACTTTAATGTAATGGAACACATTCTGTGTATAGGCAATAGAAAAGAACTGAAGATTTCCATTTCTCATGCTCAAACCAAGTATACAAAAATACACCCAGAACTATTATTCAAAAATGTGTTTATTTACACATAAATTAATTACCATGAATAAATTGTACTATCCATCACTTCTAGTCAACAAGTATCACAAAGTCATTGAGAAAAAAGCATACAAAATGAAGATCCAGGTTCAAGGAGTAACAATGTATATGATGAAGCTCCAAGGAAGATTAAGAGCCAGTATCTCAAGCAATCTCATAATATAAAAGTCAAGTGAAAGATAAAATAAATTTGTTGCATGTTTTTTGTCTTCCAGGTTAAGACAGTCTACTGGGAATTGCCTTATTGGCCCACCAGAGGATCGACAAAACCCAATTTAGAAGAATAGTTGGTGAAAATGATGGTAGTTGCAGAGATAGCTAAATTAATTTCTCTGATTAGAGGAAAAAAATAATGTCTATATCTATGGTTGGTTGGAAACCCATTATAGTCTTTTTTTGTACAAAATGGAACAAAATATATTTATAATTTGTGGTTTTGATGATTAGAAAAAATTGGACAATAGAAAAAGTAATATTTTTGTAATTGAGGTTCAGAGGTAATTTTGTATTTGTACTAATATTTGCTGCAAAGAAAATCTGAAATTTCTTTTTATTCCTCCTTTTTGCACTTTTTTCTTTTCTTTTTTGAATTTACTTTCTATTAGTTAGTGTTACTTTTCAGGATCATTGTAAAACTTTTAATTAACAAATTTATAAATTAAAACATGGCCCACTAGTCTGATCACAATAGGTAATTCATACACCTTTATGAAGAAATCCATCACTCACAACAGTGACTCAAAACCTAGCCTTTATAAGTGTCATCTACACCACTAATTTGGTGGAGTATGTATATATGACCCATTGGTAAATTTATACTATGCAGGGTGGTGGTGTTCTTTCAAACCTACTGTGCACAGTCTGCCAAGAATGTGCTCACTGAAATTAGGTTAGATAAACTTTGGGCATGGCTTGGCATATTGATGTTTGTATCTCAACTCTTGGTAGTAGACTAGTCAAGAACACATGCTAGGAGTCACTAGGAACTAAGAATCATCCTTAGAGTCAAGTAAAAGACATTCTGAAAAAAAAAAACAAAACAGCTGCCAGATTGTTTATATAATTAGTACATATTTACTATTAACAATTAAGGCCATGTTTCTATGCTCAAAAACAAAATCCACTGTTTACATTTAAGCATACTCTATGAAGCTTATTGGTTTTGGCAGAACTTTGTGAATCTGTGTACTGTAGGCTACTTGAATGTGAAAATCAGCATGAATTTATTACAGCACTTTTTCCAAGCATGAATCTTACATAAGAGTTGTACATGAATTAATAAACGTATCAGAATAGCTCCCTTTAACTCAGTACTATCAAAGAAATTATTCATTTGCCAAACACTGATCTGTAAAAGTTTGGGTTTTTAATGTTGAACTATACTACAGTTCTCTCTGCTGTACACAGACAATAATTCTGTGGGCAAGATTAATGAATTGCTGATAAAGCCACACTGTAAATCAGACTACAAACCAGTAATAAAAATATATTGTGATTTGTTTTGTTTCCTCACAGATCAAAAAACTGCTTAAAACTGTTCATATAGCTGCCAGCCCAACATGCATGTTTTACGCAGCTAGTATGATTGGGGTATAAAACAGCCTTAAAATTATTACATTTCCCCCCAATAAAATTAATGCTAATCAACATGAGGAAATTAAAATACAATAATCTGTTTATCAAGATCAAGTTGTTGTTTTTTAATCAATCAACAAGATTCAGTTTCTTTGGTACCCTTAAATTGATTTTATGGAAATGCTGGCACTCAGGCAGGGGTAAAAAAATGTCCCATTTGAGTAACAATTAAACTACAATCTGGAAACATATAATGATACCTGTATTTTAATTTATGGGGAAAAAACATGAAATATACCTTGTCACAGATTGTCCCTCCCAAATATTCCACCTTTGAAACGTAAATAAATGCAAAGAAGTTCAAAAGAAAAGTGTTCAACCTTTTCTTCCTCCCTGGCGCTGTATGTGAGAGAGAACTAATAATGGTGAAAGGGGCAAAAGGTGAGGGATAAACAACTTCTACAGGATTCCCAACACTCTGCCACAGAACCCTTATGTTCGTCTTCCTCTTCCTAACTGGGAGAAAGGCTTTGAGTAACTATGCATTTATGGGGAAGAGAAAGAGCTATGAAATTTATTTCTGAGAATTTCCTATACATACAAACAAGATATATCTACAAAGTTTACAAACAAGTGTAAAGGCTGGAGGAAAATGCTAAGGATATTTTACTTACAACACTTTTCTTTCTTTCAATCATTCTTGGATTCTTGGAGACTACCTGATAGGTCCCTTCAGTTTTCTTGGCAATGTTTTTCTGAAGTGTTTTACTATTGCCTCCATTGTAGGGTTGTGAAAAGATGATTAGCCCAAGGTCACGCAGCCTAAGGTATGACTAGAATTCACTCTCTCTCAGTTTATTACTTGATACATTGGTCACTATAACAAATAGGCCTTCAACACATATATTACTCAATTCTATAAAATAGAATAAGGGTATTTTTAACATATCAATACTCAGTGAGTCTATATTCTGCTCAGCAATCAAGAAATTAAGATAGCGTATCTTGAATTTGTGAACTAGACTACTATTACCTTAAGACAATGCTTGTTCTATTGCTGTTTTAGTCCTAGTTCAATCAAGTTGTCCAAATAGGCCATTTGTTAAAAACCTATAAGTTACACCCATGGGAACTGAGTTCTTATAGCAAAGATGCCAGTATTTCCTTTACAGTAAAAATAGTGAGGGGGGAGATGCTTAATTTAGCAGTTCAAAAATAGTTTTTACAAACTTCAATCTTGCCTAATGATAAAACATTTGGGGGGGGGGGAGAATTAAGCTTTTCACAAGAATTTGAGGGAGATTTCCACTCTCCATGTCTCAAATAACATATGAACATAACTAGATCTTATGTCAAAATAGTAATAAAAATTCAAAGTAGACAATATGAAATGGGATCAAGCACCCAAAAAATCCTATCCAGTTTGTAGGAAAACAATCATGGCAATAACTGATTAAGGAATACTTTCATAAACAGTCCCACAAGTTTAAAATAATCTTGGTACACTTGAACATTGGGTCTTATATCACAAAATACAATTATCTAATGTGGGTTTCTGGACTTAGGAAATGATATACAATAATAAAATAGATAGTACCTTGCTCAGCAGTAGTACTTGTAAGAAAGATATAGGCATCCTAACAGATCAAACATTAAGCATGAACCAGCACTGTGCTACAGCTGTCAAAAGACCTAGGGCAATTCTGGGCTGCATCTAAAGAGTTATAGTGAAAAGATCATGGAAATTATATTTCTATTCTATACTGTACTGACCAGACTGTACCTAGAATGCTCTGTCCAGTACTGGTTGCCCTAGTGCAAGGACACTGAAAAACCGGAAATAGTGCAAGAAAACTTACAAAAGATGGTGAGTGACTCAGAGGCTAAATCCTATTAAGAAATGATGAAAGAAAATGGGTACATTTTGTGTAAACTGAGATGTCACATGGTTAGGTGTATACTCCAAAGCTGCAAAAGGTAGGACCAAAGAAAAATTCACACTTGAAATAAGAAATCTCTTCTTATTGTGAGAGTTAAGCAGTGAAACAGGCTCAGTCTAGAGTTGTGAGTACACTATCACTGGAAACTTTCAAAGATCGTACCATTTGTCTGAGATGATAGGAGATTCCAACACTGAGCAAGGGGTTGAAGATCTTCAAGGAATCTTTCAAAATTATGATTCTGTGGAATAAAGTGAGGCAGTGTGAAGCTAACAGAATACTACTCTGAATGTGCTGAATCTCAGACACAAAGTAGAATCATATTTGGTTAGTTTTTGAATAGAAGATCTGCCTGGAAATATTGGTTGCTGAAGACTTGAAAGCCAAGTAGAGTGGTTTAAGTACACTTTAGTCGCAAACATAGAAGCTCACGGGGTGACTCTGGGCAAACTCCCTCCCTCCTTCAATCTATTTTACAGGGCTATTGGAGAAAATAGAGGAAGGTATGCTGTATATGCCTTAAGCTCTTAAACTCTTAAATTAAATCCAGGATATAAATCTGATAAATGAATTAGTGGACTAAGCATGTGTTTTACTTTCAGTTATAATTTATTAGACAGCAATTGCCATGCTAAACTAAAAGGATAACATATACCAAACAGCTTAACCTATATCCCATTCTTATGTTCCTTTGATACATGAATATTTATATCCTGTCTTTATTATTTTTACTATATTTACTATAATAAATAATTCAAGATGGCGAACATATCCAACACACCTTCATATTTTAACCGCAACAATTCTATGAGGTAAGTTGGCCTGAGAGTGATTGGTATAATACCAGTATATATCAAATATACTGTGTGTGTGTGTATATATGTATGTGTGTGTATACACATATACTGTATATATACTGTATATATATATACACACACACTGTATGAATATATTCAAAGAATGCAAATAAAGATGACAAAATTTCAGGAATATGGATTAGTCCAACAAAATAAATGTCTTTCAGGCAGCAAGGATGGTTTGTTCCAAGAGCCATGGAAGACAGTTTTTGCCCCCTTCATATTAAAAATGACTCCTATGTACAGAGCAAAGGAGAAAAATAACTAAAGAACATTCTGTAGAGCAGGAGTGGGCAACTATAGCCCCTTTATGACCTGTGGACTTCAATTCCCAGAATTCCTGAGACAGCCATGCTCAGGAATTCTAAGAGTTGAAGTCCAAAGGTTGTAAAGGGGCCATAATTACCCATATCTACTGGCCAAAATCTGGGAAGTAGGAAAAAAAATATTTCCCAGATGATTTGCCAATGAAAATTAAACATAGTTTCTCCAGTGACCTTTTACTCAGAAGACTAATTTGAATCACACAAATTTGCTTTAAAAATAGAAGTTATCTGGTAATGCTATTTTATACAGATTGATAACATTTTTCAGGTCAGGTCAGGGTACCATTGCCAAATTGATTAATTATTGTTCAACTACCACTATTCAACTATAATATATTATTAAATTTAGTCATGTAAGGAAGATAAATAATAAAGGCATCCAAGTACAGAATAAGACTACTGAGATTACATTAGTACTTGATGTAAAAAACCCCAATCATCTCTTTTTTAGTTTAATCATCAGGAAAAACCAAATTGTTAGTCCAAACCCCAAAATTTTATTCCTCTGTTCCATAATATCAGAACCTCAAAAAATTACATCTACTGACTTTCCATCAATCCACATATGAAACACAATTAAATGCATTCAATGAGATGTCTAAAATAGTTTTGTTACTGAAAAACAGTTTAGATGTTACAAATTAGAGCACAGAATTTTCTTAGAAGCTAATTGGATACTAGGCCAGCTTTCATGTAATATATCAGGTAATATCTGTTTTTACTATCTCAATCAGAATGAAGGCAGCCTTAAGAGAGTTCTCTTGTAGAATCTGGATGATTTTGTTTATCATGTATTTTCTTTATCAAATGCTCTTTTTATATATAAACAAATCTCAATATTGGCAGCGTAGGACAAGTGCTCCTAGATTTCTTGTTACTGAAAAAAAGTAGTTCAAGAAAACTGGGAATATTTTCCAACCCTATTCTAAGAGTAATAAATAATGCAATATAAACAAAAAGTTAGATACACAAATTATGCTTTTGTAGATCCCAGTCAGCCTTCTATATACCATTAATTGCAACAGTTTGGCTCCAGAATGTCATATTTCCTGGAAGTGCATGTACAAAGCAGAGTTTATTCAAGGTGTTCTATCCAGGAGTTAGGGAATTTTTATTTTGTTGTAGTCATTTTTATTTTGTTGTAGTCATTTTTAATATGTATATCACATTTTCTTGTTCAACTCAAGGTGACATATATAATCCTCCTATTTTCTCCACAAAAACAACAATTTGAGAAGTTGTACTGAGGTAGAGTGACTTGCCCAATATCAGCCATTCAGTTTCCATGTCTAAGGGTGGATTAGGACCCTTAATTCCTATAGTATGGTTCTTGTTTTTATTCTGAAGCCCTGGTGTCATTTTCCATGCTATTAACAGTGTCCCACAATATTCTGGGCACATTCCTTTTTTTAGAGATGAAGCCTTGCATCAACACTTCTACTTTTCTCTGCTCCACAAGAAAAAACTATGCTGCATTAGAAGTCTCCTACAGATTTAAATGTTCTGTTAACAAAAATGAAACCATGTAACCATTTTATTAAATATTCTACATTCAATTTGCAATTTGCTGCATATTCAATTGGCAATTTCTTGCATGTCTATTACAATATTTGATATTAAATAAATACAAGAATCATATGAATAAAAAGGATCCAAATCCTAAATGAAGTGCAGATAGCCATACTTCTTTTATAAAAATAGCCTTCCTTATTAACATCAGTATTAAACTGAACAGGTGGCAGTCTAGCTGCCAAGACCATGTTCTACCAGTTTCCCTACGAAGATGCAACAAAGAATGACTGTCTCTTTTAAATAAAACATAAAAGACAGTAATAGTCTTTTTTCCATATTGATAAAGCCATTTCAGATTTTTGTAACAATATTGCATATAGATATATTCAGTTGCTTTCTGAAAATAGACAAGTAGTTTTGAAGATAGAGCAATAATTTATTGTTATGCTAAAGTTCATTCTCCAAATTATTTAAATAAATACTATTTTGTATAAAATTACAATGCTGTACACAGCCAAAAATGATTCAGGACTGTAAATATTCAATTTAGACTTATTTCAATCTTACAGAATCACTCAGCAACTTATCAGAATTACCACTCAGCAAAAAGTATCACACACACCAACACACAGTATAACTTGAGATAATGCATCCAATTCACAAACTTGAAATGTTCACTTGAAAACAAATTGACTGAAATGTATTCACTGGTTTAATAATAATCTGTGTCACCTAAAAGACTAAAAATGCATAAGATTATACATAGGTTTTCACAGACAACAATCCATTTTCTCAAAAGAAATTTTTGAAAACATTAAGCTATAATATACTTAGTTGCTTTTTAATGGAGACAAAAATTCTGTTTTTGTTAGAATACTTCTACTGCTTTGGACATTCTGTGGGAAGTGATTTATATCCTTTATAGAAGGATATATTTCTCTGAATAAGAGTTATGTTGGAAGTTAAGCAATGTAATTATGATACTGTTTAATTTTAAGTATTTACTTAATACTGTAGTATTTTGAAAAGATTTGAAATTTTTTATCAGCTATAAACTGTTCGCAGCAACGTGTCAGCTCCTTATTCATACAACTTCAAAGTCAAAATGAATTAAAGTATTGCTTCTTAAAGATATTAGTCTATGTAAACAGTATGATGATAGTTTGACTAGATGAAGTTTGATCAGTCATCCACATCAAGGACTAGCAGTGACCCAAAATAATCTGCAAGCAGCTGAGCCTAGAAAGCCATTGGGAATCACCAAACATGTAAACAAACCTGAAGTAGACTTGCTGTTTTGGAAAAAGTAACAAAATAAGCAAACTCTAATTATATTCCTGGACTTCATAAACAAGCTTTCTGAATCAGACCTCATACCATGTGGGTTGACAAAAAGTTGGAATTATAAATCAATTTTGAAAAATGTGACACTACATTATTTATCTGGCCTAAAAAAGAAGTACATCTACCTTGCACAGAGATATAGCAAGAAAGGTTTACTGCATTAACTTTGTCTTTACTCTGTGAAAAGGTCTTGTTTAAAATCAACTAATAAGTAATCAAAGAAAAAAGCTATCATACTGAATCCAGTACAGAAAGAGCTCTGACAACCTGTTACTTCTATTATCCCTTTGGGGAGAAACTATCATGAAAAATATTGAACTAAAACTTCAATACTGGACCTTTCTCATCAGACAGTATTTCATTTCATAAGCCATCTGAAATTTTAAAAAAAACCCTTCTTTATACAGCTTATTTATAATTGTAAATAAGTCTATGCCAATATATCCCACAAATGCAGTTTCTAGATCACACATGTGCACACATGTTAAACTATTTAAGGGCTACCTGATGCAGCTTTAGAGCTATAAGCTCAAGAAAAGCTTGGCAGAAAGTGGAGGATAGTTGATTCTTTTTGTTTCTATGAGTCACCCGCCCTGTCAATAAGTAGGCCAAGGGTTCATAGAGGCAAGAATAACGTGTACTCCCCCCTATCCAACCTAAATTAAAATAGGCTGCCTACTGGGACAAAACAAAACATGGGAGGGGGAAACGGAAGAGAAAGAAGACAAAGCCAACGTGCGGAAGTCATTTGCAGGAGTGAACCAATGAGGTCCCTATAAAGAGGACTCTTCGTCTTTCTGAACTTTCTGCGTGCAACAGGTCTTAAGGCTGCGGTCTGAAAAGCAGCCGAGCGCTTTTCTAAAACGTTGCCCTTCACTAGGCAGCCCCCAAGGGCTTATTGGCCACACCACCCCGGGAAAACTTCAGGAACGGCCTCAGCGACAGGCTTGATTCAGGGGCTCCCTTCCCCCACACTGGGGTTACACAACCGCGACACCATTTTTCGCGCTCACGTCCCCACCCCTACCCCTTATTTCAGATTAAAAGGCACCCCCCTCCCCCGGGTCCAAGTTCAGCAGCCCCCTTGGCCTCAGTCCTCCTCCTTCAGCCTTAGCCAAGGCAAACGGCCAAAAAAGCACGGAAGCGCCCTTCCCCCACACTGCAGCGATACTGTTTAAACCAGACGAAACGAAATAAATATCAACCCGAGGTCCCTGCGATCGAATGAGGGGTCCGGGAGGGCCATCGGCAACCCCTCCTCCCCCCAAGGCTCTCCTTTCAATCAACGCAAGGCCCGGGGAGTTGTTCCGGCCCATTTCAAAGCCTTGGGGGGGTTTGCCACAGGGAAATGCAGCCCATCCTGCTGGTAAAGTAGGGGGAGCGGGGGAATCCGAGGGCCAACCCAGCTCGAAGGCCACCGAAACGTGAGGCGCAAACGTCCACCCATATAAACAATAGTCAACCGCCCATCCATTACGGCCGGGGAACAGAAGGAAGTTGAAATCGCACTGAAAACATGGCCCTCCCGAGGCGTTCTCGCCGTTGCCGACCCTGGTTTGTCAATTTCTCTTAGGGAGTCCCCAAAAGGCCGGCCGGAAAAACTCACCTCCCTCCGCGTGTAGAAAGGCCCGGCTCGCCCTCCAGGAAGCCCCCGAGAAAAGTCTCAACTTCTGCCAAAGCCCCGAGTAAGCCAAGTTCCTTTCACAGGCAGCCCATGGTGGAACTCTTCCTTCCAACCCTGAGGTCCCGAGATCGTGAAGCAGATGGTAAATCTCGAGCAGTCCTCGTAGCTCTTCTCCCCCCCCCTCCCGCCCTTCCTCCTCCTTCTCTACCTCCACCACTACCACCACATCCACTCCGGTGGCGGAGGGGATCAAAAGGAAGTCCGAGATAGTGGCGTGCAGGAAAACGGAAAGTTTCGGGGTGCAGAATGGCGGTCAGGTGGTGATGGTGGTGGTGGTGGTGCTGCTGCTGCTCCTGCTCATGCTCATGACTTCGTGAGCAAGTTAATGTGCTCGGAGAGCGAAGTGCATGTGGAAGTCCAGGGCCAGCCTCTCCCTGCTGCAACTCTCTAGGAGAGAACGATGCAGCAGGCAAAGGCTGGCAGAACCCGGCTGACTAAGTGGTCTCCGGGGCTGCCCCTGGAAATCAGCATATTGATCTTCAAGGAGGAAACCCGGAGAGAGGAGATGCGGTGGGTTTATCAGCAGTTCTGCCTTTATGATTTACAACGAACAAAAACATCAACACCTACCCCGATCAGCAAATGAATTTCTCTTCCAACTGCAATGTCCTGAAATAACTCTTTAGTCACTTTTAGGGGTAAGTGAAATGTTTTGTTCCACAAAAAGGAATTCTTGCCCACCCCACCAGCCTTCTACTGTTCAAATTAATTTTTAGTCCTGTGGAGTCAAAAAAAAGAGAGAGAGAGAGAGAGAAAGAAAAGAAAGAAAGAAAAGAAAGAAAGAAAGAAATTGGATCAAAGGGTAGTAAAATCTGTTTACACAATCTATGGACCAGTGTTACTTATCAATTTTATTTTCACTCTTCTTTTAATAAGAGAATAATGTAATACACTATTGGATAATGTGTATGTGTGCAGGCATAACATTAAGACTGCTTTTTTAAGCAGTTAAATTTGGATGAAGAATCTTATACTTTTATTGACATCCTGTTTCTAAAACTCAAGAACTAATTTTGTGTCAAATAAAATGTATACTGGACATCAGAATACAATGATTTTGCAAATTCAGTATTTTATATTTGAAAATTCAGTTAAAAAGGGGGGGGGGACAACCCATAATATTTATATACTTTATAAAAACCAGTGCTGCCATGATATAATTATAATGTATTTAAATATAGACTTACGCTATCTCCATAACTGTTATTCAGCGGAATAGGTATTATTACACTTAGCCCTGATATAGATCTTGATGTTTTTTGTCTTGAATTAATCCTCCTTTTCTTATTTTTCTCTAGGCTGGCAGAGGTTTCTGAATTACAACAGTCATTTTACAAAAAAAGAAAAAGGAAGCTGTGCAAAAAGCAGTGCAAATATATGATGCAACATTACCCTGGTTACATGTGCCTCCCATCCCCCAATCTCTTACTGGTGAGAGTGCTGTGTTTTTTCTGCCTGCAGGGTCACATTGTGGCGGATTGGTTCTCCTTTTGCCTTGCTCAGTCATTCAGATTTGGAAAGTAAATAACAAGCTGACATCATTACAGCTCTCTGCATTACTGTGACACATTCCTGTGCTACCAAGCACACTCTATTAGCTGCGCAGAAAGAAAAGAGTGGCTTGATCAGTTTGTGCATACAATTTATGCTTAAATAAATGTGTGTAGTGAAAAGACACAAATGTATGGAATACTAAATTAAAAAATTAAAAAAGCATATGCTGTCATGTATATAAAATCTTGGAAGCAAATTTCATTGAAATCTCACTAAATTTTAAATATATGTGTACAACCATATATGTAAGTGATTATTTTTATTCAGCAAGCACTTGTTTACTTGGAAGTTTATGGAACATATTAAAGTTTGCTTCCAAATAAATAAACATTACCTTAAGTTTAATTTTCATACAAGTTAGGAAAATATGCCAATATTAACATGTCCCTTTGGCCTGATTAATTAATACTAAAGCCTTTTATATTAAACAGTCTCTGGTTGCAACTATATTAGTTAATAGGATCACCCAATTGCGCTGATGTATTGGTAAGCAACCTGGTGCTCATAAATTTTGGATTGAAGCTCCTATATTCAATTGTTACCAGTCATGCTGCCTTGAGTAGATAACAGGGGTAAAATCTAAAATTTGTTACTACCGGTTCTGTGGGTGTGGCTTGATGGGGGGGGGTGTAATGTGACTGGGTGGGCGTGGCCATTTTTTTTTACTTTTAAAACCATTTTTTACATGTAAAACCATGTAAAAAATGCTTTCAAAAGGCTCTGACAATCCCAGCTGAGTTGCCTGATTAGCAGGCAACTCAACTGGGATCATCAGAGCTTGGATCGCCAGAGCCATTTAAAAGAAAAAAAAAGGCTCTGATGATCGCGTGGTTCAGCTGGGAATGGGGGGCGGGGGCAGGGATTTTTGCTACCGGTTCCCCAAACTGCCTGTTGCCATTACTACTTACTCGCCCGAGCCGGTAGATAAGCATTAAAATTCAAAACATAAAAAGTTTTGACATTAGAAAATGTTATACAATACTTTGCTTGTCAGAAGCTGACAGGGAAGGTTATAAATGATGATCACATGACTCTGGGAAAGTACAGTTGTCATAAATACATGCCAATTGCCAAGTGCTTGAAATCTGATCACAAGACATGGAGATGCTGCAACAGTGATAAGTGGGAAAACCAATTGTAAGTCACTTTTTTCAGTGCCTTTGTAACTTCAAATGGTCACTAAATAAATGGTTGCAAGTCAAAGACTACCTGTACTGTTCTGAAGTATAAAGACTCTGAAGTCCCAGTCAAACCCAATAGTGGGTTTCAATTTAGTTTGCTGCCATTTTGCTCATGCATGTGCAACGCTTTTGTGCATGCACAGAAGCATCTGGGTGGGAGGGTAGAGCTGCCGCCGCCACTACTATAGGAACCCACCACTGAAGTGTCCTTTGTATAAGGCCAATATAGTTTGCAACTTTTATAGAATAAGAGATATAAGTAAATATATACCTGTACATTCACCAAAGCAACTTTGGTATGATACATTTGTCTTGCTATATAGCAACTTTGGTGTGATACATTTGTCTTGCTATATATCTATGTATCTTTTTAATTTTAAACATTCTATACATGTTACTGGCAACACACAGACTTTTACTGAGTCACAGTATTTGGTCTATTTATCTCAGTACTATTAACTCTTGTTGGCTGAATTTTAGTTTGGCTTTATATACAAAACCAGCTTACCATGATTTAACAAAATATAGTATTTTATAATATGTGAAATAAAGCATTGACAACATTTCTCCAGAAGTCAGAAAGTATTGGTTGCAGCTCTGCCCTGAAATGGCAGGAAATGAATCTGGGATCTTTTGTGTTATAGATATAATACACTATACTGTTCTGATTTATAAACAGATTCTGCATACTAGAAAGTAGTGCAGTAGAATTAGACCATTTAGTCCTGGTGATATCAACAGAGTTCAGAAAGGCCTCATCTCCATGGAACTTACTCCACTTGGAATAATAGGTGGAGTAGGGCAATACAATCTTTAAGAAAAATGTTATTTTGTATCATCAAACAGTAGTTCCCTTACTAATGCAGAATAATTTAGGAAGGGGTTTAACTCTTAATGATCCCAGGATAATCCTCCTACAGCAGTGTCTCAAAAGTGCTGACCAGTAAGCAGATATAAGAACCAACTTTTTAAACAGTGATACAGAGCTCTTTTGGACTGGGTGAAAGGAAAGGATAGAAAAGTGGAAAGAGGAAGTCCCTAGTTTAGAGTGTATTTCAACAATGAATGAACTATAACCAAGTTTCCATATCAAAAAGGACATGGCAGGCACAGTCAATCTGATCAAGGGGCTGTAACAATTTCCTTCGTAGGAAGGTTGCCAGTTTAGGGCCTTTTTGGCATTCTTTTTTAGAAAACAAAATGAAGTTTTAAAAAGAACATGGCAGGGATGTATAAAATTAAGCATCTGCATAAGGAAAAGGGATCCCCCCCCCCAGTCCCGTTTCCTAACCCTAGAATCTGGGAACATTCCACAAATCTATATTCAGTAAATAGCTTTTTACACAGACCATAGTTAAACAATAGAAATAGAGATAAGTAGTAGTAAAGGCTGTTGAATATGACAAATTTGAAAAGGATTAGACAGATTAATACAGTGTAAGGGTGTAGATACCTATGTGTAACCTTCAATATCTGAGACATATCCCTCAATACTTGTTAATGTGAAATATAGCATTCATGTCTCAAAAACACATACCTTATTATCTATTCTGACAGAATGTTGATTATAATGGCCATTGGTCTATCCCACCACAAATCTTATATTTTAGTAACACTTCACTCTGGAGAATCATGATACCAGTTTGGGACTTTCTCACATTTTCTGTCTTTTCCATGTTCATTATAGCTCCCCTAGTTTGTATAATATATTAAATAAAAATTGGAGTGAAACCTACGTTAAAGGTACATTAGACCTGGATGTATTTAACCAAGAGCCTATACTTGTTGGATTATGTCTGGAATCTACGTGGTGTAGAATTCCTGAATATGAGTGATGTTTTTACATAGGCTATCCTTTGCCTATGTTTGATGCATCATCATCAAACACATTAGCTAGTTACAGGGTTGAGGAGGCTTTAATTTGATTATTATATGCATGAAGAAGCCTATTATTACTGGAATGACAACGAGAAAAGATTTCAGAAAGATATAGAATTGATCATTATTATGGGATTCTTCTGCCTCATATGATTTATGTATTCATATTATTTGAAGCTTTATAAAATTGAACTATAGTAAGGTTGATTCCATGATGCATTTTTAGTGTGTAAACCAACCCAAAGTTGGTCTAAGCTGCTAGAATGATTACTTCAAATAATTGCTTTTGGTCATAGCTTTAACTCCTAATCAGAACCTCCAGGGTAAAAATCCATGATCGTTTTTGACATATGGTTGGCAGCAATATGAGTTATAACATATGTTGTGAACAGTGGAATTTGTGACACCCCCATTATTTAAAATTAGATCCTTCAAGCCTTAAAAGTGGTTCTTTATATGTTTAACTAGAAACTTGATCTTAGTTATGTGTGCATGATGTCCACACATGCTTTTTAAAAGTGAATTAATTTGTCACTGAAAGTACGCTTTGTGGTTTATAGGAAATTATAAGCAGAAAAAAGGATATCACATCTTCAGCATTGCAGACTGCATTTACAAAAGAGCACCAGAAAATGTGAAGAAATGGCAGCTTGTGAACATATCCTAGTAACAAATTCTAATGATGTAACAAAGAAGCAGGCTTGAGCTCTGAAGCCAAACTTGTCAGGAGTAATTTGAAAAAAACACTATCTGAATAGTGAAATGAATAGGCATAATAAAAAGTCTTTTACCAAGGGGGCTGGCAAGGACACTTACGGGAATAACTTAATTTCTTATTATTATGCCTAAGCATATGTTTCTAATATATATATTAGAAGTAAGTATGCACCTAAAGTCTTGCCAGACAATAACCGATCTACCACTAGTGATTTTTTTTTAAAAAAACTTCTTCTATGCAGACATTTCTATACAAATATCTATAGAAAAAAAATGAAACGTGCTGGATATATGATAAGTACTTCATTCTTAATGTTTCTTCTATATTAAATGTCAGCAGCTGATTAAGATCTAGGAAACCCTTGATTTAAATAGCTGAAAATTACAGAGTCAGGGTAATTTTTGTTGTGATATATTAAACAGAACTCACAATTCCATTATCTTTATATGTAAAAATTATGTCTTATCCAATTGACTCAACATAAAACAGGAAAATTCTGTCAACTTTCCTGCTGTCTATGCATAGCAATAATAACTACTTATTTGTCACCACGTAGCCCAAGTATTCTCAGTGAAAATTAAATTTAACACACACACATATATAAAATACACATACGGTTTCTCTTTTCAAATACAGAGTAAGAATCAGAAACCAAACGAATTTGAGCCTCTGCCAAATGAACTAAATATAGAAAGTTTCATTTAGATATAAGCCAATGGAATCAGAGAAGTCTGATTCTCTGACCTTTCCACTCACCCACAGTATCTCCCTTGGGAAATCCCCTTATCTTTGAACTGTAATCTATCCCATTCATCAGTATCCTACTACGTTGTCTGTCATTCTTTGAGAAAATGGGTTGCCGTGAATAGGATACAATACAACTAAAATAATTAAAAGATTTACTTATTTAGTTATTAAATTTGTTTGCTGCCCATCTCACAACCAGGTGACTGGATAGCTTATAATGTTAGAATAAAAGTATACAAAAATACGTATATAATAAGAATAAAATACTACAAAAATACAAATTATCAGCTATAACTAAAAGATGGGGAGAGATGGAGTAGGATGGGTTGGAGGATTTATTGAGAGGAGGGGTCTGTTGTTAATCACCTCTAGCACGATAGTTTCCCATTAGAGCCTCAGGCCAGCTGGCAGAGCCAGGTCTTCAAACTTCTGCAGAAGGTTAGGAAGGTGGGAGCAACCTCCCTCTGAGGGGTGTGTGTCTGTGTAAGATGTTCCAAAGGGCAAGAGCAACAACAGAGAAGGCTCTACTCCTGGATCCCATCAGCCCAAGTGCCCTGGCTGATCCAGGGAATTGGATGCATCATGCCTCCTCTGCCAGTACGTGGGGTGGGCCAATCCCATTGGGATGAGACAATTCCCCAGGGAACCTGGATCCATGCTATGAAGTGCTTTAAAAGTGATAACCAACACCATGAATTGGACCTGGAAGCAAATCAGCAACCGGTGCAGTTCATGGAATAGAGGTGTAATATGGGCCAGTCTGGGGGCCCAAAAGCTACCCACACCACTACACTCTGCACCAGCTATAACTTCCGAATGCTTTTTAAGTGTAGCCCCATGTAGAGTGCATTGCAATCATCCAAACATGAGAGGACTAGAGCTTGAATGACTAGGTGCAGGGATTCCTGCTCCAGGTAAGGCCACAACTGGCGCACCACCTAAAATTTGATAAAGGGTCTTCGAGCAAGAATTGCAAGTCCAGGAGATCCCCCAAATTGTGGACTGGATGTGTCTGAGGTAGTGCCACCTATTCCAGTCCTAATGATGTCAAAATCCTGGATCTTGAGATTCCATGCACACAAAGCCATTCAGTTTTGCCAGGATTTAGCCAAAGCCTCTAGCTTCCCTCCACAACAGCATCACTTGTTCACTAGGAGTAGAGATATCAGTACTCTGATGATACTCAATTCTATGATACCTCAACTCAAGAGGACAGATGATCTCAGCCAGCGATTTTATGTACATATAAAAAAGGAGTGGAGAGAGTACCGAGCACTATCTGCACCCTGTTCTCACTAAAGATCATCAATTGCAACCAACGCTGCTCTGCCCATAATAAGGCCTGAATCCTGATTGAAAGGTTCTAGACAATCCATTTTATCCAGGACCCTCTGAAGCTGCCAAGCAACCACTTTTCCACCACTTTCCCTAAAAAAGGAAGATGGGAAACAGGATGAAAATTGTCCAGACAAGTGAGACATGTGATTTTATTTAAAGAGGAGGCAAACCAGAGTCTCCTTAAAAGGCCCTGGAAATGTCCCCACCTGCAAAGATAAATTAATCACTGTCTGAACCTTAGCATCTAGGAGGGATGCTTAGCACTGCTGGAGACTTAGTATCTAGGAGGGACAAGAATCTAACTGACAGGTGGTAACACTGACAGTATTGAGGACCCTGCCCACTTCCCCAGGTCCAACAAGGTCAAACCATTCCCAGATCACTGAGCCAAACCTTTCCCCAGGCATCTCACATGGACTTGTACCACACATGGAATCTAACTGGGAACAAATTCAAATGACTTTGTCAGGTATTGAACAAATCATCTGCATGGCCCTGTAGATTATCATCTGACCTTTATACCACTGATTGCCATAAAAAGTAGTACAGGTAGTCCTCAACTTTTCCTGACCACTCAAAGTTACAATGGCACTGAGGAAAGTGACTTATGACCATGACATCCCCAGGTCAGGTGAATAAAATTTGGATGCTTGGCTACTGGTTTCTATCTATGATGGTTGCAGTGTCCCAGAGTCATGTGATCACCTTTACAATCTTCTGACAAGCAAAGTCAGTGGGGAAGCCAGATTGATTTAACAACCTTGTTATTAACTTAACTACAGTGCAGTGCTTCATTTAGCAACTGTGGCAAGAAAGGTTATAAAATGGAGCAAAATGCATTTAACTGTCTTACTCAGCAACAATTTTGGGCTCAATTGTGGTTGTAAGTCGAGGACTACCTGTATTCACAAGAGGTCACTATGTTTATGTTTATATTTCAGTATGGTATGGTTAGTTTAACCATGCTTAACCATGGTTTAATGAATAAATCACAACTGGCTGATTTATGTACTTAGCCAGTAACTATAGATTGAATTGTTGTACAATTCAGTAAATAAAAAAACACCCAGCCTACATTATAGTATTATGTACTGACTCAGCTACAAAGTATGATATGACGCAGGCTTCCCCATCCTGTGTTCTTTGGTTTCATTAGAAGTGTAACTTCCAAATTTTCTAACTGTCATCACTGATAAATATAGATGACACCAGAAGAAGGTTGATTCAAAGTACCATAACCCATGTTTAATTAACCATGACTTAATGAATTCACTTTATTGGCTGGATTCATGAAATAAATTGAGTTACACACTGACTACACTTTAGCCTAATATATGCAAACAGAAATAGGTAGGCAACTTAATTAGCAAGAATTAAGGAATATGATATTGAGAGCCAGACTTTCTGATAAAAAAAACTTTTTTTCCCAAGATTTTTTTTTCAGCACCCTAATTTTGGGAGGAAAAGCTTTTTAGTACATAGTATTTGATAATTAGGAATCATGGATTATTTATGATCTATCTTTCTCCCTCCCTCACTTAAAATACAATACAAGGCCACTATGTAAAATGCATGTCTGTGACAAAAGAGGAACTTTAGAGTAATCTAAAATTGCTACCGACTATTCAAGTAGAATTCCTAAAGTTGTGTTGTTATATAGAAAGTAATCTACAGAACATCAAAGGACCTGCTGAGACAAACCTGATTTAGGGAGTGGATTGATATTCTGAGAGGAAATGTACTCATTTAAAAAACTGTTATATGTGATCGGAATCGAAAATATGATAATATTCTATTGCTTGTGTATTCAGGAGACAAAATGAACGAGAGTACTGTTTCTTGGTAATATTAGTTCAATCCCAATAAAAAACAAATTCTTGATTTAATCTGTGTCAATGGCTATTGCGGTAGTCATGAATATTATGCATTACAGTCATGATCAAAGGTTGAAAAATATTAGCAGTTCTGGGAAATAGGAAAAGAGGCTTGAATTGCACTCATATTTTGTAGGCATCCCATATACATTTGGCATGTCTGTTCATGTTATTGTATTCTGCATGTGTTTTCTTATGTTGAAATTCCACCCTACCTCCATGTACCTCGGAATCAAAATATTGCAATTGCGTCAATCTTATGAAATAAGTTGAGATGACTTTAATGTTAAATTTAATACTAGGTGGCAATCATAGGTTGACCCAATCCAAATCTAGGTGTTCATATATTACACTTGCATTTTCTCACTGTGACATTATTATTAAAGCAGTGATTCAACTGGTAAACCATTCTCAGATGCACAAAGAAAGTACAAAGGTAACTTTGAAGCTAAATGGTCGGTGCTATTATTATGAAAGTGAAACAACTACTGTGTTTTCCCGAAACTAAGACCTCTCTGGATAATAAGCCCAATCAGGCTTTTCAGCGCATGCGTTAAAATAAGCCCCCCCAAATAATTCCCCCACCAACTACTTACACGCATGTTCAGCCAGTCCCACCATTTCCTCTGGTTACTTGCCATGCAAAAAACATGAGGTGAGGCAAGACCGGGGGGGAAGAGGGGGACATGCTCTCCCCTCCCTGTTCTTTGCGCTGGCCAAGTGGCTGGCCACTGCTGCCCTGACATGTCCTGCTGCCGCTGCCTCATGAAGCAGGACTCTGCAAGGCTTGTTGTGCCATTGCACGCACGAACTCCAGCACCACTGCGAGCTTCATTATACTGGCACAGCTGGTGTCCTACCACTCACGGCTGTGCTGGTATGTCGAATCTTGTAGCAGTGCTGCTGTTTGTGTGTGCAATGGCACAAGCCTTGCAGAGTCTTGCTTCATGAGGTGACGGTGGCATGAGGACTCATTTCTGACAGGTGGGATGGGGGAGCAGCGAGATGCATGGAGCGAGACATGACTCCCCTTGCCGTCTCTTCTTCCTCCTCCCCTTGTCAGGCATGGCAAGGTTCCTGCCCCTTGCTTAGCCACCCATCCCCTTTAGGGATGCAATTTGGGAGTGGCAATTGGGGCAGGCGAGAAGCGGGACACACGTCTTACCTTTCAAGCTCTGTTGTGTTCCTCGCCATTGTGTCCAGGGAAACCCATTGTAAAAAAACCCTTCTTGCGAGTTCAATAGTTTCTTTTTACAATATGCTTCCCTGGACACAACGGCGAGGAACGCCATGGGGCTTGAAAGGTAAGACCTGCATACAGTTCATGCATGCAATGGCACAACAAGCCTTACAGAGTCCTGCTCTACCAGGCAGCAGTGGCAGTGGGACATGTCAGGGCAGCGGCGGCCAGCCGCTCGGCCAGCGCAAAGAACAAGGAGGGGAGGTGGCAGCGACAATGGGACATTCAGTCCCATGCTCATTGCCTCCAGCCCCAAAATAATAAGACACCCCCCAATAATAAGGCCAAGCCCTTATTTCGGGGTTCAAAAGAAAATAAGACCCTGTCTTATTTTCGGGGAAACACAGTACAAAAGCAGAGTGATTAAACTTCTATATAGATCTCCCAACTCATGTCTTGAAAAAAAACTAACAAGATAATTGTTATTACTCACAAATGTATTGTGTGGGAGGTACATTTTCACAGCTTAGTTTTAAGACATGATATTTCTTCACTTTGCTTTTTAGCACTCAGAGTATTTCATTTAAAAATCCAACATTAAGAAAGAGCTGCACTAGGATCTTTTCTTTTTTTTTTCATTCAAATTATGAAGAAAAGTTGATAAAACCAAAGTTGGAACCAGTTTATAACTAATTTAATCTAAAGGTCATTTCTAAAATACATATGATGCATTCTTGATAGATTCTTTTCTAGTACTTTTTAAAGAATCATTTCATAAACTGCTAGTTGATATGGGAAATCTCTTAACATTTAATTATTTTAACCTATTTTTTCTAAAACTAAGCAATTTTTTCTCATTCTAAATTATCTTTCTTGATTCTATGAGCTACCTAGACAACCCATGACTCATGGAAATATCAGATATATATATTTCCTTACCACCACAGAAAAATAGAATGACCACTGGTGAATTACTATTGTTTTGGTTTTAGAATTAAAGAAGAAAACATCATTTATTACAGAAGAAACATGCATAACAAGACAAATATAGATGCTTTTTATTTAACAAATAACTCTTTTGATGACATTTATGGTTGATATGCCATTCATTAATGTTTTTATTTCTTTTTCCTCAGCATACAGCTGACTATGCTGGAATACCAGTTTCTCCAGATAAATCAGCACATTCTCCATGGTTTCTCCTTGTGCTTTATGTATACTGACAGCAAAGCATGACTGCATTAGAAACTGTGTCTGCTGAAGACAGACATCTTCATTTTCTAATAAAATTGGGTATAATAGGAATCATGACAATGTCATTTTTGAACACACCAAAGTTTGTTTATCTTTGCTACAATAAGATTCTTGTGGAGTTCTTTCATTATCATCATTGCAAAATGATGAAAGATCCAAATTTCTTATTAAAATTACAAGACATTCTACTTTCAATTCCGGTTTATGTGATGCCAATCCAGACAAGTCAACCAAATCAAGGAATTCTGTTGGAAATTGAGTATTGTTAGCTCCTTCATTGATAGCACTGAAGGAACAATATTCTTTCATCATTCCAGGGAAGCATCTAATATATGTGGAATTGATTTTTATTATCATTTCATTGAGAGGAACCACGATAGGTTTCTTTGAAAACAATTCTGCAGGATTGTCAAATATTGTGTGGATGAAATCTATATATTCTTCTACCGTTCTTGCTGATGGAACATATATTCAGACAATTCTATCTCATCATTTTGAAATTTTCTGAATTTTGTTTTCCTTAATATCCAAATAAGAAATCAGAACATCTTTATTCTTCCTCACTCAGCTGCATGTTTTTCTTCAACTGAAACTTGACAAGCTTTCTCCAAAAATATGACTTTTTGAAGCATGAATTCTTCATATCAAGATCATTTCTTCTTTTCACAAGTGGTAGAAACCAATAGAAATCACAACTGCAATTGGCTAAAATTTCCCAAAGACCTCATTCTTGCCACATATATTGCAACAAGTCCAGTCTACAGATTCAAAGTTCTTCCTCCTAATCCTAGAGCTGTGACCCCAGACAATAAGCCTTGCATGTCAAAGCAAATTTGCAGTATTAGAGGTAGTTTTTTTTTAAAAAAAATATTTTTCAAACAAATACAACATAAAAGCATCATCCTTTCAAACAGTTACAGACAGTGTTCTGGTTGGTTAAGATCCTTTCATGCTCTAAAATCTTCAAAATATCAATATATGACACATGGTCTTTTCCCCTACAAAAAAACAAGTTTTTAGACATTTTATCTTGATTTCATTTCATATATCATATTTCATCTCCATGTTTTATTATCTATCCACTGATAAAATAAATCCCACATCAAATAGTATTGTTTATCTTCCTGTTCTCTTATTTCAAATGTCAATTTACTCATTTCATTTTCTTAATAATTTCTTCATCCGTAGTTATCTTCTCTCCTTTCCAGTTTTTAGGAAATACAATTCTAGCTGCTATTAAGATATTCACAATTAAATATTGCAATTCTTTATTGAATGTCTCTGGTAAGATCACTATTAAAAATGTCTCTGGTTTAAAATCAGTATGTCTCTTTATCATTTTTTCCAAACACATGTGTATCTTAGTCCGAGATCTGATCTTTCGTTATGCACCTTAAACTTATTACTTCCTTAAGAGTCACATAATAAGTCAACATTTGGGGGGGGGGGGAGAGTGAGAATTGCAAAGCTATCACAAAATGTTGAACATGAGGGTCATGTGACTGCAACCACAATGCTGCAACAGCCAGTAGCACTGTAGCAATCATAACTTTCCAAAATGTGATTCCCTCAGGTGTCATTGGTCTGGATTTCGACACATTCTGTAAGTTAGCTCAATTGAGGTACACTGAATCAAAAATTGTTGCTCTATGAGTAACATTTCATCCAGGTAAAAGTAACAACAAAAATTATAACATACAGATGTTCAACAATGTAAATAATAGACCTAGCTTAATTTATAGGGCGTGTCAAATTTTTCAGCTTTCAATTTTTGAACATTAGTGAACATTAGCTCAAATGTTGTGACATGCCTTGGGGATTGTAAAGATACTTTGGTTACTTTAATATAATTTAGATGTACTTGGTAAGTAACTACATAAATACCATAAGTTTTACAAATATTTTGTTAATTTCATTTGTCCATCATGCTATTTCCAATTAACGCTGTTCAGGTATGCAGAATTGTATTCTCATAATTCTCATCCAAAATAACCTACAAAACTGTGGGCTACCACATCTGGTATCCCTGTATTCTATCAGTTTATACTGGTGATGTTAATTAAAAGCAGAGGTATATAAAAGTATTTTTGTGCATTCAAGGAGAGGAAAAATTATATTGTAGTGCATTTAGAGTATTGGTATCACTCTGGTTCATTTTGAAATAGTGAGCCATGTTCTCATAGTTGTGAAATTCATTGTGGACAATAGAACAGAATCTTATTGATTGAAAAATGAAAAAACAGACAAATTTTTTTTGAAGTGCTGTTTTCATAGAGCTGTTAAGGAATGAATAATTTAGCTATATTTAAATGGACTACTTTTCTCTAATCCTTACCCAAGGAGATGTCCTCAGTAATTAACAAAACAAAAACTGTGTTTGCTTAACCAGATGTACTATATAACCAATGCCTGCTAAATGTCACTTTAAGACTTACATAGGAATACCATTGTCTGTAATTAAAGCTTTCTGTATAAATAAATAGAATCATTCCTAAAATATTGTCACTTGTCTTATTGCAGATTTATCTTTGTTAGAGCAAAATAAAATTAATAGTTTGGTAAGAGATAATCTGCTAGAAAAAATTACACTACGTATATGTTTCACAGTTTTAAACTTGTTTCAATTTGCAGAATTTGATACTACTTTATTCAATTGCAGGGTAAATATAAGGTCTGCAGGGTTAAGTAGAGGTTATACACAGCAATCTGATATGGCAGACCCATTTGATGATGATTAAAAATGACTTGGTACATGCAAAAGCACTGAAATTGAAAGTATGGGACACATCTTTGTCACAGGAAATTGCACTAATTTCAAATTACGAATTAACATGTTTGAAAAATGTCTTATTGTGACTTTTTTTGCTAAGTTTTCTTAAATTACTCTTTTATAACCATTATTTCAGCAAAGAAAAAATGGCATTAAGGCAGCAAAGGAGAAAAAAATGTCACAAATGAACACAAATCATTCTCCCTTCTTCTGGAAGTCCTATTCATTTAATATAAAAGAGGCAGTCAATGAAAAGAAAATACTTATTTTCAAAGCATAAGATTAGATATATGAGAAGATGATGAAAAAAAATGAGAACATAGGAATAGGACATTAAAATGGACTTATTCTCAACTGTAATCCAGCCTGAAATAGTGCCAGCTTTCAGATTTATTGAGCCAAAAATGCAACAAAAACAGAAAGAGAAAAGCAAGGTAAACAATCTGAAACAGTAGCCTACAGCATTTTCTACCATTTGAATAAAACCAACAATATCTGACAAAATCAATGAACTCTTTTACTTTCTTATTCCTGGCTCAAAAAACAAACACTAAACAATAACAAACCTAACCACACACACATAAACCTTCTGGAAATAATAAACAGTATTGTTTCCCTCTCTTGCATTGGCTCTTTATCTGCTATGAATTCCTTCTATTACACTAATATGCTACAAACAGAACACAATTATGTATTTTGGGAAAGCAACCTAGTCAACTGTTATTTCTACTTTGCATACTCATACTTTGCATGAATATGAAAGTAATGTAGAATCACACCATTAAGTTATATAAATGGTGACATTTTCATAGTTCTCCCATGCTGAGAACATTATTGATTCCATACGTATGTCATCTTCGCTCTAATAATTTATCACTAAACTGCATCAAACTTTTTTCAATATACGTTTCAGCAATTTTAAGCTTCTTTGTTGTAACGGTGTAAATTGTCTTGGAAGATATTTAACTTTTCCTATTTCTATTATTTCTTCATGTGATCACCATTTGCTGTAGGTTGGACCCTCATGATAAATTTTAAAAAAATCAAGTCAATAAGGCTTATAATATGAATTAGGAACACTGATGTCTTCTGAAATAATTTTCAGTTAATAACCAGGGCAACCAAGTGATAAACCAAGAGACTAACTTTTCATATAAAATAAGGAAGTAACATGAAATCAGGAGACAAAACTGTTGAAGGTAGTGTCAAGAGTGATTAGCTCTTTAACCTAGTTATCTCAGGGTGGTTGGAATGTCGAGCTGGAAATGGAATGCTAAGACTCTGTCTGCAGATCGTGAGACCCTGTTGCCAGCCCTAAGATCACACAGCGCAGGTGTTTGAATGATCCAGACTGTTTCCATCACAAAGAAGCGGATGCAATTGGACAATGCGATAAACTGAGTGGGATGGCCAAAGGGAAAAAGCAAGTTTAACTATGTGAGCTTGCATGTGGGAAAACCAGAGCTGGTTTTGCTTCTTCTGTGCCAATGTAGTGTATTCAATAAAGTTTAACTTTAGGGAAGCACAATGTCCCAGGACAGCTGACAAGTAGTTATCAAGTTAGCCAGCCATCATAGTCATGATTCGTAACAGATATAAAATGAGTTAGTTTAAATAAATGCCATATCATAAATTGACTGTCAAGGTGGCAAACCATGATTACATCAGCTGTTCTCATTCTAAATTTTGTTCATACAATCAACCCATTTTGCAACATTTTATGGCAGTCATTAGGTTGTTAAGTTGTTAAGAAAACCAATTGTTAACTATCATATGATTTTGCAAAAAGCATAAGTATGTGCCAGTTTTCAACAAAACTAATAAAATGTGGTTATGTAACTTCAAATAGCCATAAATGTGGCCAGGTTATTGAGCATCCAAAATGTGGTCATAGATGGGGAGCTAATCATCTCCTTTTGGGAGGGTCTATTGTAACTTTGGGAACCATCTGTAAAAGAATTTCATTCTACATTCATTGAAAATAGATTTCCTATATGCTTATGCTAAATATCATATCAAATCATTTTATCATTTGTCTGCTCACGAATGTCCTATTATATAGATGTACCATTGATTAAAAGACTTGGTCTGTTTTACTTTTCCTTTCCAAGACTTCCAATTGTGAGTAATGCAATTACAGGGGAGTATGTTTTCAATATAAAGATCAAAACACAACTTAATAATTGTTTAGAGTCATTGTGCTTTAATATAAAAGATGATACGAAGGCTAAAAAGTATGCTGCTAATCAATTTTCTGAATTAATCTAGCAATGCTACTGATGAATTGGGGTACTTGATTTGTTAACATTGGTAAATTAGAATATTATATATACCAGCAATAAGCATGAATCACTATGGTTCTAATTTGTTTGCCATACCTACTGCAAGGTAAAAAAACAAACAAAAAACCTCAAAATTATTTTGAGAAATTTCCTGACAGAACAATTAATCAGTGGAACAACTTGCCTCCAGAAGTTATAAATGCTCCAACACTGGAAGTATTTAAGATGAGATTGGACAACCATTTGTCTGAAATGGTATAGGGCCGTGATGGCGAACCTATGGCATGGGTGTCATAGATGGCACACAGAGCCATATCTGTGGGCACGCGAGCGTTGCCCTACCTCAGTCCAGCACACATGTGCAAGCTGGCCAGCTGATTTTCAGGCCTTCTGGGCCCACTGGAAGTCAGGAAATGGGCTGTTTCTGGGCCTCCGGAGGGCCTCCAGGGGGTGGGTGGGGGAAAGGCTGTTTTTGCCCTCCCCAGGCTCCTAGAAAGCCTCTGGAGCCTGGGGAGGGCAAAAAAAATGGGCCTACCGGGTCTACCGGGACATCACATACTAAAAACAGGGAGAGCAGGGGGGTCACGCATGCATGCATGGGGGGACGGGGCACATTGAATTATGGGTGTGGGCATATGCATGTGCAATCCCCCCCACTCTGCCCACTTTTGGCACACAACAGCAAAAAGGTTAGCCATCACTGATATAGGGTTTCCTGCCTAAGCAGGAGGTTGGACTAGAAAATTTCCAAGGTCTCTTCCAACTCTGTTACTCTATTCTTCTCTATTTTATTTGTATTGATTATATGACAATTCATTGAACACATGGTTATTTATTAGTTGTTGGAGAAAACTCTGCTATCTGCAAATATGAGGACTATGAAATCTGGTTTGCAAATGTTGAGATGACTGCTAGGTTACTGTATATGCTGTCATTTAGCAGTTGCTGGATTTTTGCATTTCAAATACATTTGTTCTGCAACTTTGGTTCCAAACACTCGGTTTCAAAATTTAGCATGAGAACAGATGATATAACCATAGTTATCACCTAGATAGTCAGGTTATGATATGGCATTTATTTAAACTAACCCATGAAATCACTGCATTTTATTAGCTGTTATTGAAAGCAGAGATTCTCAACAATCCTTTCCAAAGTCTTCATCTTAAATATCTGTTCTGAAATGTCAGTTTTCTTCAGATACCTATTCTTGTATCTGTACGAAAAAAACGTTATTTTAAAAGATATGTGGGGTGAAATTCTTAATAACTTCTGTTTTGTTCTTTTCCTCTTTAATAAGCCCTCTTCTTTCAACATCTTACTTAAACAGAATTTGCTTTTTATGCCAATTAATTTTCAGCTTTTTCATGTGAGTTTTTGTATTTAACTGAAAAGAAAAAAATGATATTCCTCTTCATTGCTGCATATAGTTCTCTCTTGAAAGCATGTTTTTGCAGACTTCTTTTAATATGTATATAGTTGTCTTTTGTATCAGTTGCAACTACTGTAAGGACTCTAAAAGCAGCCAGTGTTCATTCAGATCTGAAGAATGAACAAAAGTATTTTTCTGACTAGGTATACCTATGGCTGTGGTGATAATAACAGCTTTGAATAATAGCTGTGAAACTACTGCCTGCCTTTTACTATAATATAAATGCATGACCTATCAGAACATGTCACATAATTTGGTATATTATTATAACAATTCTGTTATTCATTTTGTTATTTTATCCCATCACAATTTGAAACTTAAAATAAACTAGTCAAATAGAATTTGTGATGTACAGTAGAGAAAGAAAGATTTCAAGCAAAAGTTTGATCCCATATTCTTTAGTATTAAACTCTCATGCTACACAGCTAAAAGAAATTATAGATAAATCCATTATATATTTAAAGTGAAATAGTGAAATATACAAAAGAAAAAATGGTAAACAAAGGTAGTCATATAAATACATACATTATACTGTACATCAAAATGACATTAAAGATTAATGGTAAAACAACTGATATAGGCTGACGTGTACAAAGAGTTGGGAATTTTGTTTTAGAAATGCCAACTATTACTAAAATTAGATTTTTAAAAAACCCAAGGGCCAATATTTTCCCTTCTATCTTATCTCATTATGAATTCTACATGGAATTTAACTCTTTCATGGCCAAATAAAATCTAATAAAATGAGATGGTGGTGCTGATATGGGGATTCTGTTTCTACTGTATCTTTCAGCTTTTTATAATATCAGCCACAGTATAAACCTGAAGCAATTGTGAGGAGACATAGTGGCTCTTCTTTCTCTGAGGCCTGTTCCTCTTGGTGTTGATCAGAGATGATGAAGTACATATGCCCAATGTGATGTGACATAGGACTGAACATTCTCACCCACTTGCTTAGCATGTTCAAGACTCCAGTGGAAAAGATCATCTTTTGATTCAGACTCAGATATCATCAATACCTTATGCTTGTACATGTTGATCCTTGGTCAACAAATAGTGTAAGTCAAGGTCTTGTCCCTGTGCCTGAAGGCTTTGGGGGTGGTGGTGTCTGGATTGGGAGGAATAGGTCTCAATTCAATCTTCCTACAATGATTGAGTGGTTATGGGTTCTTCTACCATCCACTTTGAAAGATCTTCCAGCTCTGATTAAGACTGAGATTGTACTACTCTATTTGGGAGTAGTACACAATCTGGGGGTCTTTCTGGATTCTCAGTTTCTGCTCAGTGAGGCTTTTGTCTAGTTTCAGCTTCTGTATCAATTGCATCCATTTATGGACTGGGAGGCTAATCATCACCCTATCCCTCTTTTCAAACACCTATGCCTTGGTCATCTCATATGTAGTCTATTGCAATGTGCTCTACATGAGGCTACCCTTGAAGAGCAGTTGGAAGCTGCAGTTGGCCCAAAATGCAAAGGCACAGTGACGGGCAAACTGTGATGGTCCTGTATAACACCCCTACTCCATGAGTTACAGTAGTTACAGAAAGCTTCCAAATACAATTTGAAGTGCTGGTGATTACATGACATAGGACCTGAGGGATCAACTATCTCTCATAGTGTTCTTCTCATCCATAAAAGTGGAAAGAATCAATTTGCTTTGGGTCCTCTCAAATGCATATTGTCATGTATCAGAAATAAAAGAGCAAACCTTCTTTGTTATTGCATCTATCTTTGGAATAGTAGTGACTTAGAGATTCATATGCCTTCCTACCCTGCCCATTTTAAACAAGTCTTGAAAACCTGGCTATTCCCCTAGGCCTTCCATGTGAAACCCTTTAAATGGGGGGTGAGGGGGTGGGGTTAAGGTGGAACAAATATTCTTTTTGATTTGTTCTGTTCATTCAACTGTTCTTTTCTGTATGATATTGTTTCTTACTTATTTTAATTGTGAAGCTGCTGAGAATTTATACTTGGGCAGCTTGGAAATCTGATGAATAAATAAATGTATTTTAATATAGTCACGTCTCTTGGAGTGGAAATATATGAGTTGTATGGCCATGATAATTGTAAATCTATTTACAGTCTATAGTGGAATGTGCAATTACTGAATAGGCCAAGAAGCCAGACATGCTGAAAGACTCATATAGTGTTTATAATTCCACAACTATTCATCAGTTCTAGACTTCAGAAGCCCTGTATAATTAACGAAAATAAAAGTTAAAAAACATATGTAGTAGTTAATCTGTAGCACAATTTTCATTTGGTGAAGATTTTTTTCAGATTGATTTGAGCTGTTTTTCAGCTTTTCATATGGAGAAAAATTTATGAATACTTAAGGTGCTTTATAAATCTGACTTGCAATAAAGAAGAACTATGTGGAAAGATTTGGATTTCCAGTTTCATTTTAGTACAGGTAGTCCTCGACTTACAACAGTTCATTTAGTGACCATTCAAAGTTACAAAGGCACTGAAAATGCCGATCAGGCAATTTATGACCTTTTTTCATATTTATGGCCATTGCAACGTCCCAGTAGTTATGTGATTTACATTCAGATGTTTGACAACTGACTCATATTTATGATGGTTGCAGTGTTCAGGATCATTTTATGACCTTCTGACAAGCAAAGTCAATGGAGAACCCAGATTCACTTAATAACCATGTTACTAATTTAACAACTGCAGTGATTCACTTAACAAATGTGGCAAGAAAAGTTGTAAAATGGGACAAATTCACTTAACAAATTTTTCATTTAACAATATAAATTTTGGGCTCAATTGTGGTCATAAGTTGAAGACTACCTGTAGTCCAGGTGCAAGCGAACATTTAACAGATACTTTGGGAGCATCTGGAAGTGGGAGAAAAAGTGTAGAAAAATACTCAAGAAAAAGAACTTTGGTGTCATATGTTTCCAAAAAAAGGATTGCCACATGGTGATCAGTTGACAAAGCAGAAAATTTATTGAATTAAACTTGACTGAGGGTTTTAAGATTTGTTTCATTTAATTCTTTCAATTTAATTTAATTCATTCAATTGTTTCATTTATTTCTTTCACCTTTAGTTCAATTTAATACTCTGAATGATCACAAATTACCTCAGTAACCTAGCTTTCTCATCAGAAAATCATTAACAATGAACAAGTAACATGGCTGGATTTTCAATCTCTCTCTCTGTCTCCAAAACCACACAGACAAAACAATTTATTACTTTATTTCAACCCGATAGTCCATCTAAATCAGTATTATTTTCACACTAATTATTAAGTGTTGGGGATGAGATTATGACAATGTTGTGTGACTAAAAGCAGATATTTCATTTAACAGGACATGACTGTGGGGTTAGGATTATGGACAAGTCGTAGAGGAGGACAACTTGCCTCCAGAAGTTTTGGGTGCTCCAACACTGGAAATTTTTAAGAAGAGATTGGACAATCATTTGTCCAAAATGGTAAAGGGTTTCCTGCTTGAGCAAGGGGTTAGACTAGAATACCTCCAAGGTTAATTTGTTATTCTGAGGAAAGTTTACTTCAATGTTATTTTGAAATCAAACTCTGATCACATGATCAAAGTTCCCTTGATCAATCATTGGTAGATGATTGCAGTGGTATGTAGTGATGGGATTCAATTTTCTTAACAACTGGTTCTGTGGGCGTGGCTTAGTTGGGGGTGTGGCTTGGTGGTCATGTGATTGGGTGGGCATGGCTAGCTGGTCATGTGACCAGGCAGGCGTGGCTATGTGCATAGGTTCTACTCAGAGGGCTGAAAAAAGTCATTTCTGACTGGTCCTCGCACTTTTGATTGGTCCTCACACTTATGACCATCCTCACATTTATGCCCGTTGCGGCATTCTTAACAACCGTGTCAGTCATTCCACCAATACTTTTCTTCACCATGGTGACAAGGTGGCAAAACATAAAATGTGAGGACAATTGTAAGTTCAAGGACTGGTCAAAAGTGCAAGAACCAGTCAAAAATAACTTTTTCAGACCTTTGAGTAGTCCCTATGCACATGAAAAAAGTGATTTCTGACAGGTCCTCGCACTTTTGACCAGTCATCATTTATGCCCATTGCAGCATTCTTAATTAAATTAATTAAATAAAAATGACCTGTAGGAGCAATCGGAGGTAGTCCGAGGCGGGTGTTCGGCCTGGCTGCAGGGCAAGGTGATACAACCGGGGTCGGTGAGCCACTGCTGCCTAGGTGGGAGGCGGGCACAGGCCTACAGGACTGGCTGCAGGGTGAAGTGATCGGATGGGGTAGGTCAGGGGTCTGCAACTTTAAATACTCAACCTTAAACACATGTAAACACTTAAACACAACCTTAAACCTGGGTGGGCATTGCCAACTCCATATCACTTACTCCTACCCAGGTTTTGTGGCTCCCAGTATTTTCTTTTAAACAGGTATCTCTTGGTGTCTCATCTCTTTCATCTCTCTTTCCCCCCCTTTCTCTTCTTCATCTCTCTTTCTGCCTCCCCCTTTTCTCTCCTTCATTTCTCTTTCTCTCCATCTCTTTCTCCTTCCCCCTTTCTCTGCTTCATCTCTTTCCCCCCTTTCTCTCCAGGGGTGAAATATATTACTACCGGTTCTGTGGGCATGGCTTGGTGGGGGGGGGGGGTCGTTAATGTGACTGGGTGGGCATGGCCAACTTTTTTAAAAATTTTAATTTTCAAAGCATTTTTTCTGCAAATGCAAAAAAAATGCTTTAAAAAGCCTCTGCCGATCAGGCAACTCATCTGGGATCATCAGAGAGACTTTTAAAGCATTTTTAAAATCATCTCTTCCCCAGAAGAGGTTGCAGAAAAAAATGCTTTGAAAAGCCTCTGAGATCCCAGCTGAGACGCGCGATCATCAGAGGCTTTTTTTTAACTTTTAAAAGCATTTTTTTGGGTGGAAGAAGTTGTAGAAAAAATGCTTTAAAAAAAAGCCTCTGATGGTCGTGCGGCTCAGCTGGGCATGGTGGAGGGGGAAGGGGTGCAGGGATTTTTGCTACTGGTTCTCTGAACCACCCGCCGCTATCACTACTGGATGGGATGATCCAGTCCAAACGGGGATCATTTCACCTCTGCTTCTCTCCTTCATTTCTCTTTCTCTCCATCTCTTTCTCCTCTCCCCCTTTCTCCCCTTCATCTCTTCCCCCCCTTCTCTCTTTCATTTCTCTTTCTCTCCATCTCTTTCTCTTCTCCTGTTTGGGCAGTGGCGGCAGCGAACCTACCACACCATTGGGTTGCCCCTCGGCTTGGAGGCAGCACTTTAAGCCTGCATCCCACTGCGCATGCACCCGCCCGGCTGCACCTGCAGCCAGCTCTTGTTGCTCTTACTGAGCTGCTGAATAGGGCAGACGCCCCTCCTCCTCCTGGAACCCATTACAATGTGGAGCTTTGGCTGCAGCCTGGCAGCCTGTGTTCCAGGAGGAGAAAAATCATGCATCTCCCCCAGTGACTGGATGGGCTAGGGAAGAGGTGGGCAATTGTGGCTCTTTTATAACTTGTGGATTTCAACTCCCAAAATTCCTGAGACTGCCAAGCTGTCTCAGAAATTCTGGGCGTTGAAGTCCACAAGTTGTAAAAGAGCCATAATTGCCCACCCCTGGGCTAGGGTAGGCTGGTGCTGCATGGGTGGGAGATCAGGGGCTGGCGAGCCAGCAATTTAAAAAATGGTTCGGTGTGCTGCAAGGCCAATAAATTACAAAAAAACACCGAACCATTTGTTAAATTGCTGGCTTGCCCGGCCCTTGCCCACCACTATTTATTGGCAAATAGTGGTGTGGAGGAGTGGGGCAAGGGGTGGGGTGAGCCAGCAATTTAACAAACGGTTTGGCCGAACCGCCTAGAACCAGCAGAATCCCACCACTTCATGTATGTCTTTGGCTTGGGGGATATAAAATCATTTCATTGTTTTTTAATACTTGTCACCATCTTATAATGTTCTCTCTCACCAATAACGAAGGTATATATTTTGTGAGTCAGGTGGGATAGGGAAGCCAATCACTATCAAAAGCATGGCACTAACTGAGTCATTTTTGTGTCCATGCAAACAAAGACTCACCTTTTTACATGTATCATATGACTTTTTTTTTTTTACTAACTTCCATGTAAAGTAAAGATTTTCCTGTCCAGTTGCATCTGACTCTAGGGGCAGTGCTCATCTCCTTTTCTTAGCCGAGAGAGCCAGTGTTGTCTGAAAATACTTCCATGGTTGCGTGACCTGCATGAGTAGATGCCGAGATGCATAGAACGTTGTTACCTTTCCATCAAAGTATCTATTTATATATTTGTATTTGCATGCTTTCAAAATGCTAGGTGGAGCGAGTAATGAGAACTCACCACATTGCACACTGCTTGGGTCTCTTTACTCTTGTTAAGCTCAGCATCTTTAATCGCTGAGCCATCATGCCTCCTAACTTATAGGTAGACACTCCTGAATAGAATATAGCCTTTTTCTTTATCAAATTCAGTTCCTTGGATTAAATTCAGTTACTTAAAATCTTACCAAAATAATTAGAGATATTATCTATGTTTGGAATTGGAATCAGCATTGGGTTTAGTTAGTATCTGAGTTTGAAACCACCAGGAAATAGCACAGCTGTAAATTAGACTATAAAATATTTTTAAAAATTACAATAAGAAAGTAAGTATGAATCATTTTATATTGTTGCCAAAAAAACTGCATGGACCTGTCCACAAAGCCACCAAGAGCTGAGCTTAACTCTAAGAAGATTTTATATATATATTAAAATAATTAAAGGGTGGAAGTAATGATTTGAGAAATGGAAATGACATCTTAAAAAGTTATAGCACATTTAGTGCAGACAAATACAGGCAAAGAAAAAATTAGATGATATTAGACTTCCAGGATGTCATCTTTTCAAAAGAAAAGAATGCAAATTTGGGGGAAACAAAATGATTTGTAATAGTTTGATTCTGCCTTCTCTCAATATACATATGATGAGAGAGCAGTTTACCTCATGAATGAAGGTGAATATACATGTCCCAGGATAATGTTACAGGAGCCAATCTGGGTCGGTCACCAGTCCAATGGGTTTTGTCTTCTGAGTTTTCTGACTTGTGCTGGAGCCCATCTTCAGGGAACTTCTCTCTAGCTAAAGACAACCCAGATCAGGTCCAGCAATTTACGTCTTTATGTTGCAATTGGAGTGATAAAATAACAGTTTTATCCTCTCAAAAATTAATCATTGATTGGTACATAAGATGAACCAGCCTAATGATTGATATAATTATTGACTTATGTTTGATATTTCAACATAGGCATATTGTAGCAGGCATATTGTAGCAATTCCTGGTATCAGGGAAGGAGAAAATTATCAGGCTTCATATCAGGTAAGGTAGACTTTCATCAATGTCAGCTAGAGAACTTTTGATTAATGATTAACTTTCACGTATCTTGTGCTGCCTTTTCTTTACAACATTTAACAAATCACAGATATCAATAATATTCCTTTAATGCCTGGCAGAAACAATTTCACTCTGTTCTGAAAAAAGTAAAGAGGGAGGGAAGTAAGTTATATTCTCAGATATTTTCCATTTGTGTTGCTCTGAGGAAGGCCTGATTAGATTAATGATGAAACTCTTCAATGAATTTAAAGTACACCTTGGATGAGTTTATTAACTGATAGGACACTGAACCTAGATTAACCTGATTTTTTTTTTGTTATTAAGCACACTCAGATGCTAAACCACTGGACCCTGAGAATGAAATTAATTTTAGATGAAAAGCCTCTTTATCTGTGACATTAGGAATGAGTGTGATCCAGACAGAGTAAAAATTGTATTTCTTTCTAAAAGGAATTCAGGTTTGCAGACCTGCCTAGAAGCATACTGATTGTCTAGTCTTTGTGTGAAGTCTGGCTGAGATTTTCAATGGCAAAGGAAAGGTGTTTTATATGTAATCCGTCCCATTTTCATTTTTATTATTTCATTTTCAACTGCATTAAAAAGATAGAAAAGGATAATGCCAGGTATCTGTTAATATGCTCAATATTTTTCATGATAAAATTATAGAACAAAGTAGAAGAACTTTAATAGAAATTAACTCATTTTGATCGCAGCTAATACTTACAAACTATATGTATTTTATGTAACATAAGATTTCAGAGGGGGTAAAACATGCCACCTCAAATCATCCCCATGCAAAGAACTATAAAATTGAAATTTTCATTAAGCTTAACAGAGAAAATTCAAAATTATCTTTTGTTTTTCTTTTTACAGCAGACTGAAGGATAGCTTGTTTTCTTTCCAGCTATTTGGAAAAGTGTCAAGAGGCTGCCTTGCACTTATCAAGTTGCAGAGATACTGCTGATAAAAAGAACCTAATCATGGCTTTATGCAGAAATCACTGAAGCTATTGGATCAACAAAAATCTTTTTAGTGGGAACAAATATGCCAGTCAGCCGAGCTTGCAGATTGAACATATTCTGGTATATCCATTTACTGACAGAAACCAGAAACAAAAACAAAACACCAATGCAATCAATAATGAAGGGCATGTAACCAAGTGAATTGTAGTAATAATGTCAAGTGATTAAAATAACCAGAAAACCAGCCTCAGAATAAAGATCATTGTCCCAAGCCTTGTACTGGCACTAGGAATAGAGGAAAACTTTGCTATATTCCTGAAAATTGTTACTGAAAAGCGCACAAGTAAACAACTTTCATTTGATGAACCTATGCAGTAGGTGAGACATCGGGTACATTGTAAACTCTAAATGTCATCTATAATAAAGTAGGCAGTAAAATAATATGTGTGCTACTTCCTCTCAGCAAATACATAAATGGTTGGCATAAAGGTACTATTAAATCTTTCATACATCAACATTGAAAGTAGGTCATTGGCCTCACTAACCTAATGTTATTCTGTCTTTGGCAGAAGTTATTCTAAAGATTTTTAGAAGTCTCCAAAGAGTTATAAATGGAGTTTTAAAAACAATGTTGAATCTATTGTACTGTATATACAGATAAAGGACAGCTTGTTTAATGTCTTGTGTAATAACTATACCAAGGCAACCAGTATGAAAAATGGGACAGGGGACCCCCCCCCCCCACACACATAAAAAGTCATTAATTATGATTCCCCCTCCCCCAAGAGCAGATGAATTTCCCAATGAGCCAGCAACTTGCTCCAAAACATTTGTCTCAACAAAATTTCCAGGGGAAAATATTCAATCTCTTCAGCCAAAGGAGAACATTCTAAATAGAGCAAAGAAATCACAATCAGTTTCTAATGAAGTTTGAGTGAATGGTTTTCTAGTATAGTGATTTAGAGTAAGTGTGAAACTGAGTGCAAAGAGGCAGAAAAGGTAGGACTTTAATATTAAACAACTTAATAGCAGCATAAACCAAAGTGTTCCCAATGTATCTTGCCAATCTTATAATTGTATTGGAAGCACTTTGAACCCAGACTGTAACTTCATGTGTTTATGATTTATAGGAAGAATTGAACTTTAAAGGATAAGTATTTAAATGTCTTTACCTGCACTAGTGAGAAGTCATTAATTTCATATTTATACTAGCATCTTTTCTAGAAAAGCCAAATTGTCATTTTCAAATGCAGGTAATGTATTTCCATGTTCTGGGTAATGATCAGAGACTATGGAGAAGGATAACCTGAATTAACAGAAAATAACTGTCATTTTAGGGAGAGGGGGAATAGAAAAAAGGTTAAGCTGATTTAGCAAGACAGGATGAAATTCGCGCTTAGACAAAACTTGCCCAATTCCTTTAATGTAATAATTGAACCAAATGGGAAGAAATAGACATTCTTGCCTAACGCCCTGTTGCATGGGAATGCAATTTGGAAGTGTCCTTGTATCACTTTCAACTGTTGAGGAAGCCTCATGAAGCTTTAAAACAATCACAGTAATAGGTAGGTGATAGAATAAGTTTCCATAACTGCTCATGGCATAACTGCTCATGGCAGTTCTAATAAAAAAATCACTTTCCAGTCAATAAAACTGATATAAAGAATCCCATGGGGGCAGCTTGAATATTTTGCATCCAAACATTGGAAGATGATACCTTGAACAAAAGTGAAGAAACTTGGCCTAATGCCCACTTTCAATGTTCTTTTGTTCAATGACTTCTTTGGCTGCTTGCAGCAATCTTTTCCAATCTGCTTTCTGAAATAGTTTTTTCTTTCATCAGCTACCCCTACATTCTACTTTCAAGATGTGAAAGACCTAATATAAACAGTGGTAATGTTATGTTTGGTAGTCCTAAATGCAGCCACAAAGTTAGCCTTAACTTGAATGAAGTGAACCTGACTGAGGTTCACTTCAGGGTTGACAAATGCTTTCTTTATGGCTTATGAGTACTTTCTGTTTAATTACCTTAGAAAAAGGCAGATCTAAATTTAAATTAATCTTGTAGAAACTTCAACAGGACCATTCAAATTAGGTTACTTAACTTGATGATTATATACCTGCATTCAGTGAGCCCACATTTTACAGTGCTGACCTCAAATACCCTGGTAATGAAAAATAGTCACTGTTACAGCAAAAAAACACTCCAAGATCAGAACTGCCAGTGGGATTTGTATGAAATACTAATCTAGAATTGATACTGATGTTTCTGAGTTTCTAGAAGATGAATTTATTTTCTGAGTTGCCAGGAGTTCAGCCATTATAACTTCGTTAAGTCACATTTAATAGAAGAGTCTAGCCTCCCACATTAATGCATTTATCTTTAACATGGCCAATATTTGGCTAATGCAGAAATCAGTTATTGGGTCTGCTAAATTTTTATGGAGGAAGAAATATGTCAATCTGCTGTCTTGTAAGTTCAATATATTCTAGAGAAGTTTTATTTTATTTCAACATTTTAGCAAAGGTCATATAGTCATTAAATTCACATGTAATAATAAAAAAGTGTATAAACAGTGTGTGCAGACCTTATCTAATTCACCCAACATCATCTCTAGATGAGATGGCGGCACATAAAAATCTATCAATCAATCAAACAAACAAACAAATAAACAAACTTTCAGTATGTCTTCAAACTACCATATAATAATCACATTCCTTTAACCTTAAAATTACCTTTCCTCTTAGTGCTTCAATAAGGAACTTTAAATACAGAAATCATGCAGACCAATCTCTTAATTATTTTAAAATACAATTTGAGAATGAGTTTCAGACTTATAGTCTCTAGAGTAAACATAAAGGCATTGAAAAAAATATTGAAATGCTTGGGCATATTTATTTATATTTATACTTATAAATATCAGAATCATGAAGGCAATAGTTTTCTCTTTGATACTCTATAGAAGTGATGATGAACCTTTTTGATATTGTGTTTGAAAAGTCCGAGTGAGCGAGCGCTCTCGCATGCCAGCACCCATAATGCAATGGGCACCCCTATTTGCGCATGCACACATGGCCCCCCACCATGCTTCCATGCACATGCGCCCCGCCCCATGCACATCCACATTGTGCATGTGTGCCTCCCCCATGTATACGCCCCCACTTTTTCCAAGAGGGCCAGCAGTCCTTTTACTTAATTTACATCACTTTTTAAAAAAGTGTACCAAAAACATTACATGAAAGTACATATATAATGCAAGATATACCATATTTTTTGGCCTATAAGACGCATTTTCCCACCCCCCCAAAAGTGGGTAGAAATGTCTGTGTGACTTATAGAGCAAATATTGCTGAAACCCCACCCACCCGCCGGCCCTGACCCTTTGTCCTCCCTGAAATTTGCCTCCTTGCAGCAAACAGTAAACAGCCTGGTCAGGTTCAGCACAGCCTGATTTAGCACAAGCAGCTGATTGATGATTGGATGGCCCACCCGGAATATCACTGATCAGCTGTTCTAAGCTGTGGCGATTGCCAACCACCACCACCTATCACTGCCGTCCATCACCGCCATCACCGCCCACCACCACCAGCACCTATCACTGCCTCCGCACACTCCATTTCTGGCCTCCGCCTAATGTTCAGCCTCCATGAACCCAATTTTCAGCCTTCGCCCATTTTTGGCCCATTCCAGGTGGCAGGGATTGCTTCCCCTGCTGCCACCAATTGCTGCTGATCGCTGCTGCAGCCACTGCCATTCAGCGGCAATAGGCAGTGGCGGCAATTCCCACTGTCTGGAATGGGCCAAAAATGGAACACATGGAGGCTGAAAATGGGGTGCGTGGAGGCTGAAAATGGGATGCACGGAGGCCAAAAATGGACGGTGTGAAAGCCAAAAATGGGGTATGCGGAGGCGGTGATAGGCAGCAGCGATGGGTGACAACAGCAGCGATGAGTGGCAGCAATTCCTGCAGCCTGGAACAGCTGATTGGCAGTATTCTGGGATGCCAATCCAACTGCCAATCAGCTGCTCGTGCTAAATCAGGCTGTACTGAACCTGACCAGGCTGTTTGCTGTTTGCTGCAAAAAGGCAGACTTTTGTTCTTGTTTTCCTCCCCAAAAGCTAGGTGCATCTTATGGTCCAGAGCATCTTATAATATGAAAAATATGGTAATTTTGTCTCTAATTTATTTTTCTTGCTTACGTCTTGAGTTGACCTGAGATCATTCAATCTTCAAAATATCCTATTTATAACTGACATTTTTAGACATTTTTAGACCTATAAACCATAAAGAAGCAATGAAATAATTTTTTGAGTCACTTAAAAAATGCTATCGTAATAAAGAAATCAAAGCCTTTTGACTCTTAAAAGGAAATTTACTATAGTTCATTATTTAGAAAAATGGAGTGATAAAATATAGATAAGTACATAGATAATACTTGCATAAAGTCATAACTGTTTTATATAAAATAATAAAATTATAATTTAAATTAAAATGATGTTCAAAATACTTCTTTCTAGAAAAATGCATCATTATTATTAGATCTTTTGCAATTTTTTTAGTTGAGTCTCAAAACATCTGTTAGTTATAACTGAAAATTCAACTTCCAACATATTGTTTTAAGATAAGATTTATATAAGAACTTCTTAAGTAGCAAATTGTTTTGTAATGTTGCGTCCAAGTATGTGATTGTGCAATTAAAATGTGAAACTTGTTGTTCCCTGACCTCTTAGAACACTTTAGCATTTTGTATCTAAAATCTACAAATAAAAATGTTTAAACATTAGGCAGTAAAATAATAATAATAATTTTTTGCTTTTAAAATAATAATTTTAGGTGAATTTAAAAATACAAACATAAACCAAATACATGAAAGAAAAAAGTGCAAAAAAGAAAGGAAGAAAAATAGATATTAAAAAGGGGGAAATATATAAAGAAATAACTTTTGCATCAAAACAAGTACAAATAATTTCAGTAACTTATCACCTTGTCTAACATTTAACCTAAAATCTCTTCATTCTGTATCAAATCTTTATCTGTTAGCAAATAATAAAGCCTCATCATTCAATTTTAATCAGCAAAGGTCTATTAAGAGCTATTAGAAACTTGTGTGTGTGTATTATACAAGTAAATCAATTTCATATTTCTTTTATTTAATTACACAGTAACTTCTAAAAATGCAAAATAAAATCTCCTTTCCAATTTCATATTTATTAACAAACCTCTTTCTGCTTTTTTAAAGAGTCACAGGGAATAATATGGCTTGCATGATCTGATCTGTAGTTCTTGAATATATTTTCTAAAGCTTCATGGCTATTCTACTCTAGTAGCCTGCAGTGGATTTCTTGACTCCTTTTTCCTGTGTTGATGATGGTTGATATGAAAATAGCAATAGCACTTAGATTTATATACCACTCCATAATGCTTTCTCTGAATGATTTACAAATGTCAGCCTGTTGCCCCCAACAATCTGGATCCTCATTTTACCAACCTCAGAAGAATGGAAGGCTGAGTCAACCTTGAGCTAGTCAGGATTGAACTCCTGGCTGTTGGCAGAATTAATCTGCAATACTGCATTCTAACCTAGGCAGAAGATATCCACTTTTTCAATACCTTCATTGTCAATTTCAAGGCTGGTAGTTCTACCTGTTATCATTAGTATGGTTATCTCTATATTTAATTTTAGTCTCTTTTTTTCAATGTGCTCTTTGGCTTTTTGTACTAGGGCTTGTAGAGCCTTTGCATTTTTGGTTATTGGGATAGTGTCATCAGCATAGCACAGTTTATTGTGTTTCTTCTTTCAGTTTTAAACAACACTTATCTTTCAATCCAACTTCCCTTAATTCATCATATAGATTAAATAAAAAAGAGAATGCCTGAAGACAGTATGTTTTGCCATTCTTTATATTTTATCTTAGTCCCAATGAGTTGTATTGCCCAGTAAATACGTTTAAACACACACTTTGCTATACAGAAGTTCCCTGAAGATGGGCTCCAGCATGAGTCTGAAATTCGGAAGACTAAAACTCTGGTCCTGGTAACTGACCAAGTTTGGATCCTGCAATATGTTTAAAATTACAGACATAGATATTCAGAGAAATTATGACTAGCTCAACTTCTTGCTATTTGAAGAACTAAGAACATCTTGTTTCTTAAAAACTAATGTCATTTTGTTTATTATTGAATCATTTAAAACATGCCTTGATACAAACATAATGTTGCCTAATCATTATGGGAGCATGATATTGAAATAATGGGACTATTTTGAAGGCTTTGTATTCTGTTTCTAATGTAATAAGAATTCAACTGTTCTAGTTAAAAACTTCTCGTATGTTACCTTGCAACAGATAGATGCATTTGCCCAGAAAACAGCAGCTTTCTCTAAGGTTCTATCTCATGTAATATAGTAAACATTATTTGTGGGGAAAGGAATTGCGTCTGTTACAAAGCTGCTGATGTTATCTTTTTTCACATCTCTCTTAATATTACCCAATTATCCTAATGGACAATCAACAAAGTTTATCTAAGTACTATCCATAATATTACGTGTGCTATATTAGTGTATACTGCAGGCATTTTAGCTCTCTGTGATTGCCAACCTATACAGAGGTAATATCAATAATGATATATAGCAGAGACGATCAATTTTTGGAGGGCTTTATGAAACAGTTCTCTACTACCAAGAAAGTCACTCAAATCTAATATGATTTTTGTGAGATCCTGTCAAATTTAGGTCCATGTTTTGAGTGGACCTCAAAACATGGACCTAAATATACATTACAACTCAGTTATGAATAATATCCACCTAACAGTTTGAAAGCATGCAAATGCAAGTAGATAAATAGGTGCTTTTCCTTTGATGGGAAAGTAACAGCATTCTGGATGTCTTGTTATGACCACAGAAATGTGTTTGGACAATATTGGCTCCCTTGGCTAAGAAATGGAGATGAGCACTGCCCCCTAGAGTTGAGCACATCTGAACAGAGCAAATTTTTACCTTTATGAATGATAAAACCTTATTAAATTGTACTGTTTTTGTGATATGACAAAGTTTTCATATTTTCATAAGATCTCTTCCAATAATATGTGAATCTATGCACATTTTATTAATAATTAAAAATAAAACTTGTTTATAGATACTTTTTCAAAATATATTGGGCAAATAATTGCTTTGGCTGGATCAGGATACCTTGTTTACCACTAGTCAAAAACACATTTTTAACATGTATCTCAGTAATGCCTATTTGTGCCAGACATTTACTACAGGGAAAAACATGCCTAGAAAGCATACAGATAGTTCTCTACTTACGAGCACAATTGAGCCCAAAATTTATGTTGCTAAGTGAGAAATTTGTTAAGTGAGTTTTGCCCCATTTTACAACTTTTGCTGCCACATTTGTTAAGTGAATAACTACAGTTGTTGAGTTAGTGACATGGTTGCTAAGTGAATCTGGCTTCTCCCTTGACTATGCTTGTCAGAAAGTTGCAAAAGGAGATCACATGACCCCTGGTCACTGCAACAATCATAAATACGAACCACATCAAACATCCAAATATAAATCATGTGACCACGGAGATACTGCAATGGTCATAAGTGTGAAAAATGGTAATAAGTCACTTTTTTCAGTAGTGTTGTAACTTTGAATAGTTACTAAATGAACTGTTGTAACTCAAGGACTACTTATAATTAATTAGAAATAAAACATAAATTCCGAATGTGCTATTCTACATTTTCACTTTGTTAAAATTCAGAACAAAAAATTATCTTGAAAAATAGAAATTCAGAAGAAAAAGAGAAGAAAAGATTGCCAGATGTGAGGTAGCCATGCATGCAAAGGGAAAGAGAGAGAGAGGAAATGGTGTGTGTGTGTGTGTGTGTGTGTGTGTGCGCACACACACACATGGCCTGTGTATGTATATATGCCAAAGGTGAATATGGGACAGGAAACCTGTTAGCCTTGTTCTGCTGGATAGTTTATACCTGCTATTTAGATGTAGCAATAGCCTGTCATGCCATTTATACTTACTAGAAACATTTGTACAGAAGCAGCTCCAAACAAATCAGATAAGCCATTTTATACAGGAGTAGAAAAAAAGGATTATAAAAAAAAGTTTAGTGGAATGCAATGGATTCACTATTGCATTATTGAATATCTGAAAGAACATAGCATTATAGAAAGGAGAAAATGCTAAGTATGTCTCACCCTAAAATGTGATCCATCACATTGGACTTTCTGTTGGAGAAGTACACATGTAGTACACATGCGGGAGAGACATTATTATTTTACAAATGAAGGTGAATATACGTGTCCCAGGATAATGTTGCAGGATCCAATCTGGGTCGGTCACTGGGACCAGAGTCACATCACCCACACAATTTCTGATAAAACTCTGGTCCGGGTGACTGACCCAGACTGGATTCTGCGTTATTATTTTAAATACAAGAGAAAAAAAATCAACATACAGGTCTTATTACTTGTGGGAATCTCAAGGAAATAGACACCATTTAAGGAGAAAACTGGATTTTATAAACAGCTTTTAAATCAGGCATCTAAAAATGGAGGTTAATGAACTTTAAAAAAAATTCTCAGACTGCATCAGGCAAGCTATATACTAGTTGAGAAAAGACAATTTCAAGTTTCAACAAAGCTGGGATCATTGCTTTTGTCCTAAATGCTTTGCAGAATTATTATATTACTGATTCACTTGAATGAATTTTGCCCCAAGCATTACAGTCTTGGAAAATGCTTCATGTGTTCTTTTCCCTATGCTTTCTATGCTGCTACAAGCTATACGAACCATTTTATTGGGACACAGTGGAATCATCAATAATAATCCTTTCCCCAGAATGAAAGTTATTTTGCTGTTTGTATGGCAATTTCCTATTTTCTATTGGAAATTGGATAGATTTTATAATTCAAGTTTATAATTTTCTTAGTCAATATAAACAGGAAAAAATGCTGCTAGCATTAGTACATCCGGATCCAATTATTCTTGGTTGTAGGTTTCAGGAAAGTATTTACCACATTATCTTGGTAAAGGAAACTTCCACCCTACCATTGTACTGCATAACTTCATTTTACTTCTTCAAAAGCATTGTTTCAAAAGTGGCCAGGCTACTTCAACATAAGTTGGGGAGAATATCTAGGCCTGTAATTCAATTTAAATAAATAAAGGAAATCAAATCCATTTTAAATAATCCTAACTACCCCCATCCTATGAATTTTCACAATAACAACAATGCTACTTGTACCAGCTGTATCATTATACTAAAAGAATATCATGTACAGATGCCAGATCTGGTTTGCAAAAATCTGGATGAATATTAGATGGCAGCAAAGAGAAAAAAACATAGTTCTCTGTTGCCATCTACTGCTCACTTTTTTTTAAATAGTTCAGATGTGATGAAGTGATGGTGCTGATGAAAACAACATTGTTATACCGTATTTTCTCTAGTAGCCTTCTGCCTAAGAATTTGTCTTACCAAATTCTGATTTATTCTTAAAAGAACATTGGTTATAATGCTATTCACAGGTTAAACTACTTTTTATAGCCAAGCAATCAGCCACCCAATTCCAAATAAAACAAACAAACAAACAAACAAACAAACACGTATACGTATACACACACACACACACACACACACATAAAAGCATCATAGGTTTTCCAGGATTCAAACAATTTGTTTTTAAACAAGAGATGAGGCAACGGTAGAGTGATTATTAGTGTCAGATGCACCCTCTTCAGGGCAACAAGCAGAGTTGGAGGAGCTATAGGAGGAAGAAGAGATGAAAGGGGAACATGGCCAGGCTGACTGGATGATGGAGCAAGCCATAAAATTCATGTGTGGGCCTTTTGAAACCTTTAAGGTGTGTGAAGTCCTTGCCTGAGTGATGCAACCCAATGACCAGCAGTTTCCAGGCTCAGTGGCCAACAGGGCACACACTTCCACCACTGCTGGCAATACCAGAGTTGGATTCTTGGCAGCCATGGACCCAGCATCTGGGATGGGGGTGGGAAATCCAACTTGCCTCCCCCTCAGGAGCAGCACCAGTGAGAAAGAAGAGACTGAAGACCCTACTGTTGGGTTTTAAGTTTGACAGAGATCCTCAGCATTTGGGGTATGGTCCAGAGACAGAAAGTTATGGTGGGTTACCATGGCTCTAGAAGAGGTCGCAGCATGGTGGATGATCACCCTCCATAATTATGATGCCCCGGAGCTGAGAAACCAACCAATTCATGGCGGCACTCTGCAAGCTATTCGAGGAATTCCTGGCTGATTGCAAACCATCAGCTATGGCTGCAGAATGGTGGCCGAGTATACCCAAGAGTTTTGTGACCTGGCATGGAGGCTCAATAACTGGCCATCCTGGTCAGCTGCTCTCAAAGATGGGATGAGTGATGAAACCTACAACTTCCAGGTGTATCCCTCTACCCTTCATGGCTGGAATGTGTTGGCAGAGAAGGAGATTGACCTGGCTCGGAATAAGCACTGCCCAGGATGTGGAGGGTGAAAATCCTTTCCAGAAAAGAAGGAAAGTGCTGAAGCAACAACTTGGTGTCCCGAAGCCACAACGATGCTCGACCACCTGCTGTAAATTTTGAAAGGAGACACACTGGATTGTTGAGTGCAAGTCTGATTGTTCTACCCAAAAGATGATTCTGAGTCCCACCAAGGAAGCTGCCAAATTATCACTGCAGACTGCAAAATGGCTTTAAAGGGAGTGGAAGTCATAGAGTTCATCCCAATTCCCAAGGATGGTAAGGGAACTTTGACTGACCCAACCAAGGGCCCTGGAGAGAACAAAACTGACTCCAACTCTAATCCCCAGTCAGTAAGTGGCCCAGTCACCCCTACTGAACTGATAGTTCGATCTTCAGGATGAAAAGTCAGCCTGTGGCCCTTGTGGACTCCAATGCACCAAATTCCTGGTAAACCCTGATTTGATGGAAAAATTAGAGATGCAGATTAGGCCACTCAAAGTGCTGGTGGCATTCTGCCAGCTGGATGGCTACATAGTGGGGGAGGATTCAAATGATGTTTGTCACTGAGTCTATAGAAATGTGAAAGGACACAGAAATGCACAGAGAAAACCTGAATTTCATCAGGGTTTCTGTGTAGCATCAGGCATGGAGATACCCCTGGTAATAGGATTAGCATGGCTGCAGAAATGAAATCACTTTGTGAACTGGAGGAGGGGGCTACTAAAAATCCAGTGAAGTGAGACTAAGGGAGAGCCAAATAGGGGTCCAGAGAACTGAAAGACAAGGTAGGAGATGGGGCTCCATGCAGGTCAACTTGTGAATTTCATGGAAGTGGGATCTGTGGGAAGGGCTCATATGAGCTCCCAGCCCATTAGCCAACTGACTGCTCCACAGAGATATTACCAGGGGCTAAACTACTTAAATCCTAGCTGTACTCAATGACTCCTAGGAAATTGGAGGAGTTAAGGACTTTTATAGATAAAAACCTGAAATTGAGATTCATTCAACCAGCCCAACCTAGGGTGGCTGCCCTGGTCCTGTTTCGGGAAAAGAAAGATGAGTCCCTTCACTTATGCTTGGACTATAGAGGGCTGAATCATGTGTGCATTGAGAACATATACCCATTGTCCCTGATGAAATATATGCTTGCCCACTTGGCAAAGGGGAAGATTTTTTTTGTTTTTGTTTTTTACCAAATTGGACTTGCAAGAAGCATATTACTCAGTCAGGATTAAGGAGGGTGATGAATGGAAAACCGCATTTAACTGCTCTTTGGGATGTTTCCAATTCCGAGTTTTTCCCTTTGGACTACAGGGGGATTCTGCTGTCTTCATGTGGCTAATAAATGAACATCTATACAAGTGCGTGTTGGTTTACTTAATGACATATTGATTTATACTGAAACTATGGCAGAGCATGTGAAATTGGTGAGGGCAGTCCTCAAAAAGCTTCAAGCCATTCAGTTATATACTAAGCTCTCCAAATGTTCCATCAAATGTTCCAGGGCTACTGCATCTCTCACGAAGGGATAGAGATGGACTCTGAGAAGGTCCAAGCCACATTAGACTGGGCTCCACCTCACACATATAAGCAACTGCAAAGGTTCCTGAGGTTTGGCAACTTTTATCATCAATTTACACCTTCATTTGTCCAAATCTCTCTCCCCATTACCAACTTTCTAAAAATGAAAGGGGGAGGCGTTAAACTCAAACCCAGCCAGCTGCTGAAATGGAGAATGGAATGCCAAACAGCATTAGAAAAAAATTAAAGACCTATTTGCGGCTCAGCTGGTGTTGAAACACCAAGACCAAATGTCCCATTCATCATTCAAGCAGATACCAGTGATGTAGACATAGGGGCAGTAGTCTTACAGAAAAATAAACAGGGAACCATACAACCATGAGCATACATTTCCAAAAAACTCACTGAAACTGAGCAATGGTAGGCAATCTGGGAAAAGGAGATTTACGCAGTATGCTGAGCGCTCCTAACTTGGTGACACTTTCTGGAGGAAGGACAAAATACCTTTTGAGGTGTGGACTGATCACAAAAACCTAAAAGCTTTAAAATCCTGTAGAAGTTTGTTTCCCAGATAAGTCCACTGGGCTCAATATTTTAATCAGTTTAATTTTACTTTGCAGTACATCCCAGGACGAAAAAATTTCTTGGCAGATGCCCTGTCCAAGATGCCGCAATGCAACATCACCCAGACAGAGATGATCAGGCCAGTCATCTCATCCTGCCAACTTGCTGCATCAGTGCTGCATAAGAAAAAAATGAAGCCTCAAATAGGCAAGAACATAGAAACAACCTTAAAGGTGCCCGTAGAGAATGACAAGTGGTTTCAAGGTCATAGAAATGAATGCATGATGCGAGATGGTTAGCCTGGGTAGGGGATAATTGTACATCCCTGCAAGCCAACGATTACTGGTACTAGAAAAGAGTCATGACTCTAAAACTGCCAGGCATTTTGGGTTTGTGAAAATTTTACAGCTGATCAAAAGACAGTTTTGGTGGCCATCACTTAAAAAAGGACATTGAATGCTATGTAGCCATCTGCTCAGTTTGTTCCTTAGTAAAACAACATCAAGGGAAAATCCCAGGACTCCTCCAACCAGTAGCAGAGCCAAATGCTCCATGGAAGGAGATATCCATGGACCTTATAGTAGAACTCCAGGCAGCATTGCATTGGTTGCATTTGGACTGATAATGGGATGGAGGTGGGGGTGGGGGAGGATGAGACCAAAGGGAATAGTGTTTGTCTGTTTGTGTGGGAACTTAGATTCCACCTGACTTTACTGTAACCAGCATCTCTTAGTGAAAGTACCTTTACTTCAATCAAATGGAGTTGAGGGGTTTTCCCTCTTAAGGGATCAGATTAGGGCAGTTCTGACAATTAATGCAATCCTGTTAATGTTGCTGTTATTGCTGTTATTGTTATTATTACACATAGAAGTTGCCCTCTTTCCTGTGTAAACTCAATATTCCATTTATTAGTTTGAGTTTGATCGTGGCAACATTGCATCCCTAAGCATGACACAATATTGACTGAGCTGTGTTGCTTTCCTGACGTTTCAGTTGTAGATGTCTTTGGGATTAAAAAAGAACTTGATGCAAATTGTGTTGTGCCTAAGAAGACACAGAGCTACACAAGGCTTCATCAGCAGTCACAGCTGGAGGAGGAAGAGAAGGAGGCTGCGCAGCTATTCTAAATCTGTTGGTAATTCCTACTCCAGGAGCTGGCATTGACCTCTTAACAAAGAACAGGTTCAATCTGCTTCCCCTCCTCCACCCCAGGAGACTGATGAGGGTCACATGACCTTTCTAGACAGCACAGAATTTGGATGGTAATCTACAGTTGGGGGAAGGGAGGAGCATACATCTTTCTCTTTCTCTCTCTCTCTCTCTCTCCCTACACACACACACACACACACACACACGCACACACGCACACACGGAGGAAAAGAGGCTGCAGCTCTGTTCTGAAATCTTACTCGGGAAAGGAGAAGGGGAAGGAACAACTCAGCCTAGTTTCATTCCACAGACTTATTAAGATCCAAATGCCAAATATTTTTACCAGACTGTATAAAATTTACAGTTTCCTTTCCAGTTCAGGCAGACATTAACACACATTATGTTTTTTTGGACTGCAGATGAAATGTGGGCGGTGGTTACTGAGGCCTCATTAACGGCTTATGTAAAAAAAAAAAAAAGTAAAAGGAAGAAGAAAAATGTGTACAGAATATAAAAATCTCTCAGCCCCCTCTTCAAGATTAATTTTTTCCATGAATCGTATGGGTGGAATTTTGTAATTTAGATATGTAACAGAAACAGCAGTTATTTATTGTATTTTTGATAGCGTACTAGTCTTAATCAATATGCCTGTCCATCAACTGTGGAATTCTATTAATTTTATATATGTGCATTTGTGGGTGCATAATTAATTAATTTTATTAATTTTATTGTCAATAAAATATTATCTGATTAAGTAAAATTACATAAAATAGCACGCTAGAGAAATGCAAACTATAAATTGGTTTGTATTTTTATTTATTTTAAACTTCAAAATGCTATTAGGGGTGTTAGTGGCTTACCAACCAACAACCAATATTCTCTCATCAGGATCTGCTTCTAGACATACTGTATTTTCTTTGTGGATTTTCATAAAAACCATGAAATAAGGGTATAAATTGTGGGGTAGATAATCTCCTCTGTCCATCTTGATGATTCTTGGAAAAAGGAAGCAAGGAGGAAAGCGTTTGAAAGAGCAGCCATGCAGAATGATTAGACTGAAATAAAGGCTTAAATCCCCCTAGATTCCTAATTCAATTTGTGATAGAAAGATAAATAAATTGTAGAATAGATTATAGAATAAATTTCATTCTAATTTAGATAAAAAAAATACAAATATAGAACCAAGCTCAGTTTAAATTTTCCATAGGAATTTTATTTCAATAATTATTTCAATAATACTTTCCATAAACCATAATGAACACTATGAATTTTTTATTTTAGTTAATCACATGAAACTCTCTAATCTGCATAGTAATATTTTATTCAATAATTAATACACTTGATTCAATTTTTTTCAATTCACATTTTTATTGGGAAACAGCTTTGGGAAAAAATATTAACTCTGTTATATAAAAGCAAACTTCTGATTTAATTGGCAAAGTGTGAAACAATAAAACCTTGTTATGGATTACATCTAAAGGGAAAGACTCCTAAAGTTTTTTGAGAAGCCATCAAAATTTTTTTGGTATGGTTCAAGCACTGTTAATATCCTTAAAACTGATATAACTTAATTAAAACTGATATGAAGTATAAATGTATGTAAAACTGTTTATATAACCAAAATGAGAGCAATTTATCCTTTTCACAACATGTAATTTTAGAACTTACTTTAAGGAAGTACTATTTGCAGCACACCTCTTGGCAACTTACAAAAAATATGAATTTGGATTCTGGTTGGTACCTGTTTAGAAAATATTTGCGTTATTATACACTCATTGTGAAGTGTTTTGAACATTTACAAAAGTATAAATATAATCTTCTGGTTGACAAATTGACATACCATGAAATACAGGTAGTCCTTGACTTACAACAGTTCATTTATTTAATGACTTTTCAAAGTTACTATGGCACTGAAAAAGTTGTTTATGAATGTTTTTCACATTTACGACTACTGCAGCATCCCCATGGCCATGTGATCAAAATTAAGATAGGTTCATATTCATGGTGTTTGCAGGGTGTCTCAGGGTCATGTGATCACCTTTTGCAACCTTCTGACAAGCAAAATCAATGGGGAAGGCATGTTAACAAACATGTTACTAACTTAACAACTACAGTGATTCACTTAACAATAGTGACAAGGAAAATTGTAAAACTCACTTAACAAATGACTTGCTTAACAACAGAAATTTTGAACTCAATTGTGTCCGTAAGTCGAGGATTACCTGTTTTCCTCTATTATACAATTGACATTGTAATTGTACATTTTATATTTTCTGTATAGAAAACATAGCATGAGCATGACTGGAATGATTACACTTCCCTGCTTTTCTTCTAATACATTTTTTTAAATATAAGAATAGGATAACGAAGTGGGAAATCAAAGCTATATAATTCGTAACAAATTTGCCTGGACTAAGATAAGCCTTCAAATTTTTTTATGACCCATAAAAGAGTAAACAGAAATAAATGAGTGAAAAATCAGTTTTGGAAGGCTGATTTTTTGCTGTTGTTGCTGTTGCTGATGTTAATTTATCTGACAAATTATATCCCATTTCCCCCTATGCTAGATCTAACAACCCTTGGACAATTTTGAAAGACGTAAAAGCAAATTTTAGTAAATATCAGGTTCACAGAAAAAACTGGGTTTTGTCTATAATTTCTCTCAAGAATGTAGAAGAATCCCCCCCCCCCATTAAATCTGACATTGTATCAGAATTATTGTACGTATGTATATCGGCCTTGTTTTTCTCTATAGATTTCAAGAGAAATTTTTAATGTGCTATGGGGCTTTAGTAATAAACACACTTTGCTGCTGAAATTCTGACAACAAACTTTTTAAAAAATATATTGATTTCTAATAGTTGAGAAGAAGGACTACATAAGTAGGTGGGCTAGATTTCTAGTGTAAAATATCAGTATAAAGGACAACAAGAAAAAAAGGCACTGTTATTGATTGGTAAGGTTAAGGCAAGCATATAGAGAGATTGTAAAAGTAATTTAGAATAAGTTTTGGAAAGTTTTTTTTTTTAACTTGTGACATGAATAAGCACATTTACCAACTGAGCGGTTGGCTTGGTTACATTAATTATTGGATGGTTGCAATTCTCTCTGAGTTTCTTACAAAAATCAAATCCAGAAGCACACACAGATAAACTGATTCAGCAGGATTCATTAACTTCTTTATATTCACAATAATACATGAAGTAAGTTTACAGTTTCATTTCAACTGAGCAGACCGCATGCACACACACACTGGTTTCAGTTTCTCTTTACAGACTCTGAAGCTGCAGACTAAGACACGCCCTGGCTCCAGTCTGTCTCAGCTCCCAATTGGCTGACTTAGTTGCCATGCCTATTCATTGGCTGACCTTGTTACCATGTCTTCCCAGTCATGAATATTCTGACAATTTCCCTCTGCCATTGGGTAAAAACCACTTGACTGCTTCTATTGGAAGGCACATGCGCATATTCTGTGGGAATAAATTCTTGAGAGACAGTGGGATAGAAAAAGAACAGGCACACACGTTATCTAAGAAATCAAAGTAGTTTTTGAAATTATTTATGTGACTGTCATGATATATTCAATAATTTTTTATATGAAAACTTATTTTCAAAAATAGTTCTCCGACAATAAATAAATACTGGTCCTTTATAGGATAAGTGCAGGACAATCCAGAAGAGCATCTACTGTATTTGTCTAAAATACAAAAATTATCCTCTTTATTGCAAATATATTATATATACATATATAAAAGATTTTTGAGGCAGGAAATGGTGGGCAGTTACTTCTGGCCTTTGTTGGTGCAGCTGGGTATGCATGCCTCGGTCACTCCAGAAGATGTGCAACCTTGCTCTCTGGCCCAAGACACTGGCCAGCTGCATTCACCACTGTGTTGCCTCATGTTCTCTACACTGACCTGACCCGACCCGGCTGCTGTTGCTGCTCTTGCCAGGGGTGAGAGGGCCAGGGTCACACTGTGGCTCCCCATTGTAATGGGCTTCAGGAGAAAGATAGGACCCTATCTCCCCATTATGTAGCACGCTAAATTTCACTGTACTGTGCAAGGCACTGTGAGGGCACTGGGTGGGCCACTTGGGCCATGAGGCAGCAACAGCAGCAGCGGTGGCAGTGGTGGCATAGGTTGGGTCAGCAGGCAGGACATGTTGGGCCATGAGGCAGCATCAGCAGCAGTGGGGCAGTGGTAGCATGGGTCAGGTCAGCAGGCAGGACATGAGACAATCATGAACATGAATGCAGCAGGGCAGTGTCTCAGGGTGGAGATCAGGTCACGCATCTCCCTGAGTGACTGTGGCGTACATGCCCAGCTGTACCAACAAAGGCTGGAAGTAGCCGCCCGCCGTTTCCTACTGCAAAAATCTTTTAAAATCCCCTGACAGTTGGGCAGCAAGACCCAGCAAGAGATGAAGTGCTGGAGAATCAGACCCATCACTTCTCTCCACCACAGCACTTACCAGACGTGGCTTACAGCTCTGAGCCTGAAGCGGTGAGAGGCGAGGGCTGCCTTGAGTGCAAATGTACTGCGACGAAGGAGGAATGGTGTTGCTGCGCAAAGGCAAGTACAAGGGTGCTTCACTCCCTTATTTAGACTCCGGCCATCACCACTGCCACCTTAGCCGACCTGCACCTCCCCATCTTGCCGCAACAGTGCCATTACCTCCCTCAGGCCAGCAAGAGCTGTGCTACTCCTTGCACCAGTTCTTGTACCACCCTCTATGCTGTGAGTCTCCCTCCCCTCCCTTTGCTCTTACCTTGTCAAGCCAGGTGATGAGTGACAGGGAGGGGTGAGGGGCAGGGCCAGCCAGTGGTGGATCAGCTGATTCATTGAACTGCGCAAAAAGTTAACAACCAGTTCAGTTGAACCAATGTGAACCGGCTGAATCCTACCACTATATGTATATAAGGGAACCTGAGACTTCTGGCTCCTGATCAAGTGTCTTAACCACTAGTCCATCAAGCCTCTTACAGAAAGTTCCTGTTATTTATGGAAAAGCAATGTTGTGCCACAGGAAATGTTATATGTTTTTTCATCCAAAGCAATTGTTGTGGTCCACTGGTGGCCTGCGGAGCTGGCAGCAGAGTTGGAGAGTGAGGAGGCTGGAGAGGAGCATGGGCCAATCCTGGAGTCCAGGGTAGGCTCGGACGAGGGCTCTGCTTTGGAGGCAGAGATGGGGCCAGGGCTGTCTGGGAGTTATATGCGGACTCCAGAGCCTCCAGACTTGGACACCAGCGAGGCAGAGGAACAGGGGGAGCCTATTCCCAGTGCACGCATGCACAGAGCTGCCAGAAGGCAAGAACAGTTAAAACAAAAGAGATGACTCGGCAGTAGGGCTTGGAGATGATTGGCCCCTCCCATAAGACATAAAGGAGGAGCAAAGGCATGTGGGCCTTTGCAGGAAGCAATGTTGTTCATGCTGGCCTGTTTCACCTCAGCAGCTCCGTTTTGACTGTGTTCCATGTGGCCTTGCAAAGTTAATTGCCAATTAGGTCTTGGCAGTGTGTCAAGGGAGATAAAGGTGGGTGCTTATCAGCCGTATCTCAAAGGACTGTGGCAGACTTCTGTCAGACTCTTTACAACTATTTGGGACTCATCTGTGAATGAACAGAATTCACAGCCATTGAAATAAAAAGAAGGTTTTGGGGACTCATTTTGTGCTTTTACTGTATAGGGAAGCCTAGGTCAGAACAGCAATGTAAAAGCAACAGAGCTTCAAAACTGGAAAATGTACATGTGTTACTAACTTGGAACATACCCACAGGTTTCATGTTTTAAACAAGCCAGGTTTGAGAATAAATTACATGGTGATTTGACAAGGGAAAATATAATTCTCTAAGTTGTTTTTTCCATTTACAGAAAACAACAGTTTGTAATTTCTTGTTTTATTATAACTGAGTTTCTGACTGACTGCAAAATGCTTAGGGCTTGAGCATAAAAATTATCCATTCAGGTTTCTTTTAGTGTAATTTAATACAACACACATCTTACAGGGGTGTAAAATTTGTTAGTACTGGTTCTGTGGGTGTGGCTTGGTGGTGGTGGGGTCATGTGACTGGGTGGGCGTGGCCAACTTTTTTTAAATTTTAACTTTTCAAAGCATTTTTTCTGCAAATGCAAAAAAATGCTTTGAAAAGCCTCTGCCAATCAGGAACACAGCTGGGATCATCAGAGCCTTTTCAAAGCATTTTTTAAACCACCTCTTTCGCGGAAGAGGTTGCAGAAAAAAATGCTTTAAAAGTCTCTCTGATGATCCTAGCTGATTGCCTGATCATTTTAAAAAATGCTTTGAAAAGTCTCTCTGACGATCAGGCAACTCAGCTGGGATCATCAGAAAGACTTTTAAAGCATTTTTTTCTGCAACCTCTTCCGGGGAAGAGGTGGTTAAAAAAACGCTTTGAAAAGGCTCTGACAATTCCAGCTGTCTTGCCTAATCAGCAGAGGCTTTTCAAAGCATTTTTTTAATCACCTCTTCCCCAGAAGAGGTTGCAGAAAAAAATGCTTTGAAAAGCCTCTGAGATCCCAGCTGAGCCGAGCGATCATCAGAGACTTTTTAAAAAAAACTTTTAAAAGCATTTTTTTCGGCGGAAGAAGTTGTAGAAAAAATGCTTTTAAAAGTAAAAAAAAAGCATCGGATGATTGTGTGGCTGAGCTGGGCATGGTGCGTGGGGGGGGGGGGGGGACAGGGATTTTTGCTACCGGTTCTCTGAACCAACTGCCACCATCACTACCGGATCGGGCAATCTGGTCCGAACCAGGAGCATTTCACCCCTGATCTTACATACCTTAATCATTTTTATTGTCTAAATTTCTCTCTCTCTCTCTTTTTTGTCCATATTTGACTACCTGAAGAAGACACACATAAAAGGGGGATTATAGAATCATACACAGTTCCACAATATAAAAAACTGGATATATAGTTATAAAGAAAAAAAATGTAATAACAAAGAGTTTCTTTTCTTTTAATGATCAGAAGAAAGATCACAATGATACTCAGCCCCTGCCAGGATCCAGCAAATACCATATTTGCACATAGGCACTCATATATTTACTCCTGCTTGCATGATAACAAATTGAAAAATATGGCAAACATGTTGTAGAACACAGGATGATCTCTTCCAAACCACTTGAGTCCTGCGCTGGCCCTGAACATACCTTGCAACTTGTACTACTTGTACTACTTTCATTCATATTGGAAATATTCAATAACTCTTCATGTGAAAAAGGAACATATCTGTGGTTATTGGGCAACCGTGACATCTACCTCAATTGCTTCTGGGTTAAATAAACAATAGCAATAAAAATAGGGTGCATTCACATGGTATGCTATAGTCACATATAGCAATTCTATCTATGTCTTCCCCTCCCATGTCTCATTACAAATGCCTGAGCTCAACTAACATTAAGCTAGCTAGAAACGTGCCAACCATTGTGCTTTATCTACTGAGACTGATTTTCTTGATGTTCTTTTTAGTGAATGTAGCCAGTGTTCCTAATCTCCTCTGCAAATATTTCTGTTTTGTCAGATACAAATATAGTTTTAATGTCTGCCCGTGATTATGTCTTCTTTTGTTTACAAAAAGAAAAAAAAAGCATCTGGTGGTTAGGTCAAAGAAATTCTCATTCCCCACCTGTGCTTGAAATCCCTCTGGAATTTATCCAGTACATATTGTAAATCTTTCCTGTCACGGCTCTTTTTGGCAAGCTGATTTTGCGGGAGGCTCATTTTTCTACTGCTGTTTATTACCATACATGGTCAAAAGAGGGGATTCCCTCTTCACATGACTGAAGCTTCTCTGGATGACTGCAGTTCTTTACTGTCCACATTTTAATCTACATTGAAATTCATACTTAATCCATACTTTAGCAGCAATCTTTTTTTAAGGTTCTACAAAAGAACACAGGACTTATTTTAAAGTCCTTATTTATGTTAATTCCTCAGTACAAAAGAAGTCTATGAAATAAAATGCTTTGCTTTAAATCTCATTCAGAAAAATCCAGACTGAAGGGCACAATTACTAATAGTTGGTGACAAATACTGTACATCCTCTCTCTCTCTCTCTCTCTTTCTGTGTGCGTGCTTGCATGTGTGTCTGTGTGTGAGAGAGAGTCTGTGAAAATGAATCTAACTGATATATTTGGATTACTATATGGTTATTGGATTACCTTTTATATTTTTTTAAACTATAATTTCCTTGACAGAGTTCTGTTACTATTGAGTCTGTGAGATTATTCTGAAGGAATTATATTTATATGAACTGAACTAAATATTTCCCCTTTGCAACCATTGAACTATTGCACTCATAGTATTTTTACCGGTTTTGACAGATATGCCATATAATATATAATAATATATAATATTATACAGTATCTGAAAACATACAAAAACTATAATGCATAAGATATAACAATAATTAGACTGTACCTATATCATTATACTTCAAGATTTCTATAGTAAGGAGATGTGTATTCATAATTTGAAACTATTATATTAAATATAGGTTTCCTTAAATCATTATTTAAACAGCAGCTGCTGCCACATTGGTTGGATAGTGTATGTGTATGCATGCTATCCTGATTCCAGAACATCCACATTCTTAGGCTTTTTACAACAGTATATAATCTAAAGAAACAATACCAGACTACTAACAGGTTAGCAGAAATAAGACTATTTTATAATCCTTTGTACCAATTATTGAATGGAACTATTTTTCTTAATCAATATACTTTAATAATTAGGCTGTAATGAATCCCTCTTGTCTTTAAGTGCATCAAGAGTGTCAGTAGGAAAACTTCCAACACTAGAACACCAACCTTTTTAATCCAAAGCAGTTTATATTTGGTAGAGACTGGCATAAACAAATCCATTTCTCAAAGCTTTTAGATAATATAACAGTTATGGATTAATAAAGCCTCCTCAATTGCCACATTAGAAAAAATGTACAGATGAAATTAAAGTAGTGAGATTTCAGAAGCCAAACCACAATTTCTTCAAACTTGGTTGGATTTTATGATTTATCTTAATAGCAGTAGAGTACAATTAGGTGTACTTCTTGTATAAGATGAATTTTGACATGTATAGTACCTGACAGTTTATTTACATGATAGTACATTCTTTTTTGTATTTTTTGTATTTTATTTATTTTTATATACATTTAGGAATTATGATATCATTTTTAAAGAGGATTTCTTTATTTTTCTTTATTTTTCCTTTTATAATATCAGGTATCTGCATTAACATAATCCAAGATAGCTAGATCATATCAGAAGAATGAGCGGATTACAAAAATAAAAGGATCATGAAAGTTTGCAGGGACAGGGGAAAGGAAGTACGATCAATGCCAAAATTTAACATGTCCAGAAAATTAAATGTTTAAAAACCCTCATCTTGGCCTTTTTAACTTTGGTGGCAAATTGCATTACTGAAATGAAACACCAAACCAGCAGCCCTTTACACCATCAAAAGAGAGCACTGTATAAATGAAATGAATCTCAGGAAGTAGGTCTCATAAAAATCATGATATCTGGATATTTAATATTCAGCTAACCAGCAGTAATTTAAATCAGTACAAGTTTATTGCAGTTTTTAAAAAAATCCAAAAAATATTACACATGCAGATGTATTTCTCTCAAGTTCATTATCACAAGTCAGTTTAATAGAGAAGGATGGTATTTTTTATTTTGGAACTAGCCAAATATCAGTTATATAATAGTATTAAAACATGATTTTTATTGTATTTCACTGCCAGATACACTAGTAGAAGAACACATACTATTTTTTTTTCTGAATCCTCTTTTTTCTAGGGGAAAAATGAGGGTTTTGCCAATTGTGTGCTGTTCATTTTGTCACTAATTATTTTGCTGCAATTTTAATTCTGCTTTTTTCCAAAAAGGCATTTCAAGTAACCATAGTGTTTACTGTTTTTATTATTGTGTGGAAGGTGCCATATTGTCTACTCCCATATCATTGTGTCTTCTTTGTGATATATTTCTGTGCATTCTGGCCACATATCATATTTGCAGGCAGGCACTGCTAATTCTCTGCAGTACTGGACTATGGAGTGTATTTCTTATTGATTATCATCTCCTCCTTCACCCCACACTATTCTCCATTAGCCTGACTGACAGAGGCTAGCACAGAGTAAGGGTTCTCTGAAATCCATAGGGAAACTGACTTCTGCCTCATTCCATACTTTTCTTCTCTGCCTTCAACTGTCAGCTGAATTATTTATGAAAATAGGTCTAGTGCTCTTTTAAACAGGCCTGTGGCCTGTTATTTGGACAACTTGACATGTGTCTAAACCCACAGCCTAAAGTCTATCCTTCCAATTTCCCAGCTCTGCCCCAACATCTTAAAGAGGATGATTGGTAGTTGACTTTTTCCAAGGAGTGGATTCAAGATGAAATGAAGCTACAATAAACTATCAACTGCTTTTCTTAACTTTTTTTTGCGCTAAAACTAAGGGCAGCACCATTCCCTGGCTCCATTACTGTGGGAGAAGATGACTTGGTTATGGGGCAGTATATTTTTCTGACAACTAAATTATATTAATGTACTCATAGGCATTTGCCCTAAGCAGTATATTATTCTGCTTTCTAATGATTTTTTAAAAAAACACCCAGAACGCTTAGAAGTTTTATCTTTTTCATAACTTTTATTATTCCATAAAAATCCAGATGTTATATTTTTATATCTTACAGTATTAGTTACTCAAGATTTCCCTTGGAAATCTATAATTTAGTGAATACCTGAATGTCCTTAACACCCCACATGAACAACTTGCTACATTTCTTTTATTAGGCTGAGGAAAGATTTATTGTATATGAATAGGACCTTCAAGGAGTTATTAATAAATCCCTCCCAATGACCTTTTCCCATTGTGAAAAAGATAAAATAGAGATGCGCATACATCATCTTAGATACAGAATAAATGTGTACATCATGAAATTGTCAGTGATTGATTATTTTGATATTGCATTAAAGAAGACTCCTCGAAAGTTTCTGATAAATGTACAATAATATTTATTCTATTTTGAATGTTTTATTAGTTGTTCCTCTAACTTCCCAGGCTGATTCCCATCTCCTGTCATATGTACATTCAGAATGGTAACAGTTTTGCACAACTTGGTCATTTTTTCTTTGCTTTAGATATTGTTAAAATACAATATTATATTAACACATAATAGCATAGTCCTCATAATAATATATATAATTATGGACTTGAAAAGTAAAATTATTTACATTTAAATATCAATCTATACCATGAGTGTCAAATTCAATTTCTGTTCTGTCCCCCTTTTTCCACAGGCAAATGTAATACCAAGCACGCCTGCCAATATTTTATTAGGTAAACAGATTAGAATTCTTGGCAGACCAAGGTTTTGGCAGCAAACTGCTGAATGCCTGCCAAGATCGTGTTCACTCCCATAAAGCAGAAGAGGACTTATCTTCGGTCCATTCCAGGAGCAGCAAATTATCTACGAGACAAGAGTTTAGTCAATGTTCAGTCCAAAATATATCCAAGCCGAATTTCAGAGATCACAATGTGACTTTCAGGCTTTAACTTTGTCCGTCACAAAGCCTGAAGAGCAATCCCACCCACTTTTATTCCTGGTGGGGCATGGCTCCGTGACTCAGCTCAATCTCTGGCCCTCCCATGCCTCTTCCATTGCTGCGCATGCTTCTCCCTCCGACGCTGCCTGGGATCAAGCCAGGATTCATCCTCGCTCCCTATCAATTGGTGCTCCAATGTGCCTTCCTCCTAGCACATCCCAGGCTGTTCCTCCTGGCCTTTGGATGGAACCTGAGTCATTGCCAGAGAGGAGGGTCCTGGAGAGGGAGGCCTTGTCAATTCTTCCCCTTCACCTTCTGAGTCCTCTTCCTCTGTTAGGACAGGCTCGGGGGTTGGGGTTTGAACAATTTCATTGAGGGCCACTTTAGCATTATGGTTGCCCTCAAAGGACCAACTGCATGTAAGTCTATGATGACTCACAGAGGCCAGGCATGGCTAGGTAGGTGTGGCTGCTAATAGGTGGGTGTGGCTGGGTGGGTGTGGCCACTCATTGGGAGCAGCTGACTTGGGACTGCGGGGTCAGGATGGAACAAGTCTGACTCAATATGAGGACAATTCGGTGCACCACAAGCTCCTCGCCTACCCAAACTGCTGGTAGCCAAACGTATGCACGCATACACACACGCATACACACTCTGCATTGCAATTCTGTAGAATTTTATCCACTGACGAAAGAAAGGTCCTTCCTCCCAAGCCCAGGCATGATTGAAATCTCAGATGTCAATAAAAGTCCCAAGCTTGGAATGGTGTGTGTGTGTTTGTGTGTGCATGCGGGCTTCCCGGCCTGGAGGAGAGCAGTGGAGCCTTCCTCCACAGCAGTTGAACAAAGGAGCCATCAGGAGAGGAAAGACAAGAAGGGAAGAAAGAAGGAGGAAGGAAAGAAGGAGGAAAAGAAGGAAGGAAAGAAAGAAAAGGAAGAAGGAAAGAAAGGAAGGAAGAAAAGAAGGAAGAAGGGAGGGAAAGAAGGAGCCCAGTCAGCTGCCTGGAGAGGCCATTTTATTTTTCAGTATAAACATGGAAAGTGCTTAAGAATATCTATATGCAAAACAGTTTTTCTGTTCAGCGATGGGGAGGGATGAAGAAATCCGAAGCCCAACAGATCACATCAATTGAGGTGACCTCCATTTCTCATACTTTCCTTTTCGGGGAGCCAGCAGCAGTGTCAGTGCCACTTGCCCTGGAGGAGCTGGACTCAGACACCTCAGCCAGCCACTTCTCCTGCTCTTCCTCCTTTTCACACCATGCCCAGCGGCTTTGACTCAGCCTGAGGGAGACAGTAGGCAGGTAGGCAGGCTGGCTGGCTGGCAACAGTCAGGGCTAAGGCAACTGTCAATGTGGCCTCCTGACTCACAGAGGCAGCAGCAGGAGACGCACCAGGGAAGCTCTCAGGGGGAAAGAAAATGGGGTTCCAAGCTTATTTGGGGGAGGGGTGGGTGTAGAGGTAGGGACAAGGTGCAGAGGCCAAGGGGGAGCACCCAGCCAGGTTGGGGTTGGCTGGGGCTGAGGTTGCAGGGGCTGGTCACTCACCATCTCACCATCTCCTTGCAGGCCAGATTTAAACACATTGTGGCCCAGATCTGGTCTGCGAGTCTTGAGTTTGACATGTCCTTGAAGACTGGCATGAACTGATGGCAGGAGGTCAATCAGGCTTGGAGCCAAAGATGGCAGAACTTATCAAGTCTTAAAACCCACACTTTAAATGTTACTCTTTGTACTGTAAAAACTTTAAAAATGGCAGAACTGACATACTGCCCCCTTGTCTAGCATGAACTGGTTCAAAGCATCCCCGGTCTTCAATTGTCATTCCCACCTCCCAGTTTCCCAGCATTCTGCTAATACATGTTTATTGATCATATGGTCCCTCGCTTTCTCCCCCCTCCCCCGCTTAGCTATTGATGGCAGGATGCCACTGAGGCTTGGAGCAAAAGATGGCAGAACTGACAGGCATTTCTTGTTAGTACTAGCAATATATCTAAACATATTTTGATTGTTTTAATAGATTAAAATAGATTTTGTAAAAAGGATTTGCAACTCAGTTCAAATAATCATTTACAATTTACCAAGTCTTAAAATCCACATTTTAAATGTTGCTCTTTGTACTGTAAAAATGTGCTATTCATATGAAACTAAGCCAAAAATATTTTTGCCTATTTGCATAAAAAGTGCAATAATAAGATCTAGTTTCTGTATAATAAAGCAAATATAAAAATAATCTAGGACATGGATATTAGTAAAAAATATTCAGATTTTTCCACTCCCGGTTTGCATACATGTCATTACAGTCTGTATTAAACCTGTACTGTCCACTAGTTTTAGTATTTGCTTTTCATAGTATCCCAATTGAATATTTATTGCTATTCATAATTAATCTCCAACTCATACTAGAATTACTTAAAACTTACATATATATAATAGATGGAAAGTAGGATGGAAATTATCCTATGTACCATGGCTTATTATGTTTCCTCAGAGAAGAAAGTTCAGGAAAGTTCAGTTGAAGAAGTAGACCAGCCACCCTATAACTTAAAAGTAAATTTTCCTTTGCATCTATCTTGGTATATTTTTATATATAAAAAACGTTTTCTTGGCAATAATATCGAAGTTACTTGACACTGTCTTCTCTGAATATTTCTTTTTTACTTCTTATTATGGTCTATAGAAGGGGTGTCAAACTCATAGCCCACTGGCCAGATGCGTCATGTGCTGGCCATGCCCACCCCCATTTTAGCAAAGGGGAAAAAAGTCATGATATGTCATGTGACGACAACATGACACCGCGAGTTTGACAACCCTGGTCTATAGGCAGGGCTCATTTGGTGGTTTCACATCTAAATACATCTAAGTACAAACTTGGCTTCCAAGCCTGGAGAAGTTCAGTCAGGTGCTGCTACTTTCTGAGGCTCATAATTTAATCAAGGTGGGATGTGGATTCAGAATACAATGTTATGGATATTTAGTAAGAAGTAGTCTCATGCTGTGCTACTGAGCTTACGCTTTGGGTAACTTGATCTCAATTTGCAGTCTAGGAATCGGAAATTCTGTCTGAAATTAAGTATCAAATAAATAACATGGATTCCACTTATACCTTAGTGCCTGAAAGTACTTTACTTTAGGTTTTACATATTTTATTGTGTTTTTAACAGTTTTGATTGTTTTAGCATTTGGAAGTTGCGGATTCTATTCTATTCACAAATCTAGATAAGGTTCACCCAGAAAAGATGCAAAAGATTGGATTGCACAGAAAGAATAGTTTACTTTTGGCTAGTCCCCATTGCTTATTTCAGTCAGATTCTTATCTCTCTACATCTCCATACCCAGTTCTGAACAGAAAACAGAAACTTAATGATTAGGCATTTTCCACAGAATTCACACACACACACACACACACACACACACACACACACACACACATCCTAAAAGCTGATTTACTGTTCATGTGTGAACAAATAAAACCCTCAGAAATCTGTTGTTTCAAGCCGAGTGCTCACAGCTTGTTCCTGCAGCTGTGTGGTATGCACATGAGGTCATCTGTATTACACAACTAGCAGTGTCTGTGAACATCCAGCCTAAAGCTTCCAGGCAACATGAAACTGGAAAAGAAAGAACGTGTGGACAACCGTGTCAGTCATATTTTGCTTATGACTGAATTATGATTATTATGAACCAAAGATCTGCATACTATATTTTCCCCACAATCTATGTAGGAATATGTCAAATCCAATTGACTTTTGCAAATGTGAAGATGAAAACAGTCTTCTTTTTAGCTTGGCATGGAATTATTTTAAAAGAAAAGTTAGTTATTGTGCCAAATATGTATTAAATGTGTGTTTCTGAATATATACAAAAATTAGATCTTGGGTAGCCAAAGTTAGAGGGGTATGGAGACTTGATATGGAAAGTGAGAAGGCCCATTCTTTTGTGCTGACTCTGTGGCTATTTTAACTGTTTGCTCTGTCTTCCCTATCCAGGCAAGTGGATAGTGTGCTGACAGCAGGAATGGAAAATTAGTGGAGAAGTGATACACTAACGTTTTGTCCACTTCTTCAACTTACAGCTACAATATTTCACCTATTAATCTGTGAAATATGCCAGTATATAATATATTAAATGATTTACAGCAGAAGACAATATAAATTACTAGTTAGGCTTAGGACTAATTTAGCTTAGGCTAAATATTTTTTTAAAATATTTTTTATTGTTTTATCATAAAAAGTAAAATAGAAAATAGAAAAACAACCAGAATGAAACAAAACAGTATACATTCAATCCTAACAACAACAACAACAACAAATAGTGTACAAAAAAAGAGAGGAAAAAGTGATCAAATAAATTGAACATTTACATTTAACATGTAGGATTCACCCTGGCTGGGTACTGAAAAAAAAAAAAAAGAAAAAGCAGTAAATTCTCCTCCCCTTTTACATATATATATAAAGAAGAAAGAACAAAAGGCAGTCAACAGGTTAAGCTAAACATAACACTAATCTTAAACCCCCACTATTAACCATCTATTATATTTAGCGTGTAGAAAATCCAGTCTCTTATAAAGCTGTGTAGTTCATTATCTCTAATCAAAGCAGTTAATTTTGTCATCTCTGCTAATTCAGTCAATTTCAAAATCCATTCTTCAACAGTTGGCATCTCTTTTTCTTTCCAAATATGTTATCCATTTACATTCCAAAATCATCTCTGTTCCATGTAGTGCTTCATGATATGATAGCCAAAATGGCATTTTATCAACTAATCTTCTTTCATACTTCCACCATAAATGAGCATTCGTGCAATCGATTGCCTAATACCATGAATCTTAAAACTAGGGTTAAGTTTTCTTTATCATACCACAGTTAGGCATGCCAGCTAAATCTTAAATCAAAACCTTCGAAGTTTAACAGTCTTGAATGTTTTAAAGTTATCCAATCTTTTAATCATACCAGACAACAAGCATTGTAATATAATCTAAGATCTGGCAAACCCAGACCTCCTCTATCTTTAGAATCTTATATTTAATTCTTGGTTTTTTGTTTTGCCAAATAAATTTAGATATATCTTTCTTTTTTTTGAAAGTGGAATCTCTAATCAATAATAACACAGTTGTTAATTGAATCTGATTTTCCCATTGACTTTGCTTGCCAGAAGTTCTCAAAAGGGGATCACATAACCCCAAGTCACTGCAACCATCATAAATATGAACCAGTTGTCAAGCATCTGATGGTAAATCACATGATCATGGGGATGCTGCAATGGTCATAAGTGTCAAAAATGATCATATCACTTTTTTTCAGTACCATTGTAACTTTGAACGGTCACTAAATGAACTGTCGAGGACTATCCATATTTGTCTGCAGCAACTTTAAGGGTATATATGTCCCTTGCATTCTCCAAAGTGCTTCTTTGCAATAGAACTTTAAGTGTTGCCAAGCACTTTTAATTATACCTTTGAAAAATTGTACTTCTGTATATTTGTTTTTATGGAGATAGAATATGAATTAGAGATAGCAGTAAAATAGATGTGTTTATTTATACACAAATATATGTCTTTTTCTCTATCACTGTCTTATCAGCCTTTCTCTGTAGCTTTAGGGAACTAGTTTGGAAATACAAGGCCTATGCTTATAGACTTTTCATACGAAAAGTGAAAGTATGCCCCAAAAATTTTAGCAAGCACTCTGTTTTAAACAGGACACCTTTACATAGGCAATTTAGACTGGAAACATTCCTGTGCTTCCTCCTGCCCTAACTGTGCATAAAATTAAACATGCTTCCCTTTTACAATGAAATAATAATCTCCGTTTGTTCACTGTTTTAATAAATGCCATTCCTATCAGAGTGAGATGTAACTCTGACACATACAGAGAGAAAAAGTGTGTGTGTTTGTGTGACTAAAATCTTCATTTAACAGGTCATTTGACAGAGATTTGTTGAATTTACTGAATCATGTGTGTTAATTCTGAATTTATGTCATTTATATAAATGTGTGTCATTTGAATTATTACCTCATTGGTGTAAATGGAATCATTTGCAGTAAAACTTCAGTTCAATGGATAATGGGAGTGGAATTTGAATGAAAACTTTGTCTGAAGTCTGCTAAGATTTGTTGTATATCCAGTTTCTCAGTTGTTTATAACTTTTTGCATATTTCTTTTATTCCAAAAATATTCTCTGAAGTTGCTATGGTTTATGATAATTAAAATGTACTTAACAATTTCATCTATGCTAAGGAATTATTTTCAAATATTCTTTTCATAAATATATTTATCAGCTCTATCTATGGTAAGGAATTATTTTATTTTATCTATATACCTGCCCAATCAACATGAAACTCAGGTAGCTAAAATATAAAAATAACCATAACTTCAAAAAATTGAAAAAGTAGTAAAATATATTGCACAGAAAGCAACATCATTCATCCCCAAACAATCAAAATTATTGATGGACAAAACACCCTCCTGATAGAAGGCATGGACAGTCCAGTCTTCTGAAAGGTAGGTTGGGAAAAGGTCAGTGGTGGGTTCCTCCCGGTTCGGCCCGGTTGTCCCGAGATGGTAGCAGTGACCATATGACATCATCTAACCGGTTCTGTCCCCTGCCCCCCATGGCCCCCTCACCCCCCACATTATTCTTACCTTTTATTTCGCCCCACCCCCAATCTATTGCTGTCTCCTGAGTCCCAGCTGTTGGCTAGAGGGAAAAAAGCTATTTAAACTCTTGCCCTGGGGCTTCAAAGGGCCGCCCTACAGCTGATCAGTGGTAAAAGAAAACAATGAGTAGACTGGTGCCTACAAAAATACATGAGTAGATCAGTACCTGCAAAAAATAAATGGGTAGATCGGTACAGCTCTGCAAGCAGTTAAAAGCCTGGTAGACCAGTACCTCTGCTAAATCCTAAATAATTGTCACATGACCATCAAGCCACGCTCACAAAATAAGACACGTCCACAGAACTGGTAGTAAAAAAATTTAGAACCCACCCCTGGAAAAGGTCATTCAAATATTGAGGTGAATGCTGTTTCATAGGGCAGGTATGGCACCAGAGAATGCAAATCTTCCTACACTGTTTAATGGTGGGACATGGAGCATGCCCACCAAAACTGTCATATTTTATTGGATGAGCAGAAATAAAGAGAGGCAGATGTTTGTACAAATAAGTGAGCCTCATATCAGGAAAAACTTTCAAATCACAATCACCATCTTGAATGGATCCCAGAATATTAGTAGCCAGTGCCATTTGTGGTATTACACCGATATATTGAGATTATGTCATAACCACTCAGGCTTTTAAATTCTTGGCCAGTTGTAGCTTTCTAGTGATTTTCAAGAAATTTAGATACCTGTAGTGTGCATTTTATTCAATAGAGTGTATTCCAGCTGAAAGTTGACTAAATGACTACGAACAGGGCTTATGATTCAGAAATGGACACAATTGTCCATTGAAGATCTTGGCATCTTTTGAGATCTTGGAGTCCTAGTGGAAAATCATTTAATTATGAGCCAGCAGTATCTTACAGCTGCCAAAAAAGCCAATGCAGTTCTAGGCTGCATTAATAGAGGGATAGAATCAAGCTCACATGAAGTGTTACTACCACTTTATAATGCCTTGGTAAGATCATACTTGGAATATTGTATCCAGTTTTTGTTTTATAAAAAAAGTTGCGGCCATTAAATCTTGAGACTCTGGAAAGAATACAGAGAAGAGAAGATGATTAGTGGACTGGAGGCTAAAACAGCTGAAGAATGGGTATGTCTAGTTGAAAAAAAGGACTGGAGTGACAGCAGTGTTCCAAATCTAAGAGGCTGCCTATTCTGAAGGCAGAACAAGAAGGAATGGATGCAAACTAATCAAGTAGAGAACCAAGCTCAAACTAAGGAAAAATTTCCTGGCCATTAGAAAGTTTTAATCATTGGAATGACTCACCTCCGGAAGTGGTGATGTTCCAACACTGGAGGTTTTTAAGTAGAGATTGGACAACCATTTTTCTGAAATGATATAGGATTTAGTGCTTGAGCAGGGAGGTTGGAATGGAAGACTTCCAAGATCCCTTCAAATTCTGTTATTCTGTCATAGACAATGGATTTGTGCAAAGGGTCTCTGAACCATGGCTGTCGTCATCTCTTCAAAGAAGAGCCATGAGTGCATAGTGGAAGAATTGCATAGTGGTTCTATCTGGTATGCAGAACTCCATCCAGAATCAAAGGTAAAAATTCCCTGCATCCAAAGCCATAATAATTCAGCCTAGTAAGGTTGAATCTGAGCTTCTTTCTCCAATCTTATCTCCACAATATCCTGATATTAAAACAGAACTTCAACTGTTTTGCCTAGGATGCAAGGATTAAAATGTATAACTGTATATTATCAGCATACAGAATGATACCTAATTCAAAACTGGTGGATGACTTCATCCAGTGACATTAATTAAGTAATCAAGACATTAAATCAAATTGGGAGAAAAGGAAATACAGCTTGCATACTATATTACTTTTAGTATGTACAAAGTTTGCACTGTCTTCTGTTGTTTACATACAAGGAGAGGGAAAAGAAGGAGAAGAAGAAGGAGGGGAATTTAAGAATAGTGGCATTGTCAGCAGTGGCATGGCATGGGGCGCCTGCTACTGATGAACTTTTCCTCATAGCATTTTTTTCCTTGCATGGCCGTTAGGGTAGGAGAAAAAGAACAAAAAAGAGGAGAAGAATAAAATGAAGGTAAAAAGAAAGAGGAGAAGAAACTTAACAAAGACCTATCCAATCTAAAATTAAGGAGAAATTTTCTGTCAGTGAGAACAATTAATCAGTGGAAAGGCTTGCCTCCAGATGTTGTGGATGTTCCACCATTGGTGGTTTTTAAGAAGATATTTAATAGTCATATTTAATACCATAATGGAATGGTATAGGGTTTCCTGTTTAAGCAGGGGGCTGGGCTAGAAGACCACCAAAGTCCTTTCCAACTCCATTATTCTGTATTCTGTTCTAAGTTTTTCAGGATCTTCTGTATGTGATTCAACCACAACTTTATTTTTGTCCTCTTCCCTTCAACCCATTAACCTCTTTTCATATATACATGTCAACAATATGACACTATCTGCATATAAAAGTATATGCAATATTCACATCCTGAACCAACATATCATACCAATGCTAACATCACCAAAAGCATTATTTATATATTTATCCATAATCATATTAACCCGTAACCACAGACCTGCAGTCATAGTGACTGCAACAGTTTTCCAAAATGTTCGGAACACCCCTGTTTTTATAAATAGACCATTCCAGTTGCGAATAGCTTTTGTTTTCCCATCAATAAGGGTATATGCAGCATTGTGTTTGTGTTAGTTATTTGTGTTTTCCATAGCGGCATTTGAATTTGAGTTTTGGTCATTTTGACTGCAGATCTTTGTTAACTTTTTTTTAAAAATAATGTCGGGGCCATGTTTTCCACCAAAAAGAGTACGATTTGGTAATCCAAACTTCAAAGAAACTGTTCTAAAATGGTATGAAGAAGTGATCTGAGTGAAGTGGAATTGGATTGTGATGAAAATTTTGTAATAGGCGATGAGGAACCTGCTGCCACTGCCGCCGCCAATTCTAACATCAGCGATGATGAAGCTCCCAATGAAATTGATGACCAGGTACAATCTACATCGTAGATAATTTATATGGCAAGAACAAATTCAAATGGTCTTCTGCACCTTTTGGAAGCAATAGATCCAGAACTGCTAGTCACAATATTGTTGTGCAATTAACTGTTCTGCAGCCAGCAGTTAGATATCTCGGAAATTCACTGATTCCCCTAGAGATTTGGAAATTATTATTTTCTAAAGAAATTATTAGCACCATCATTCAGTGGACCAATGTAAAAATTAGAGAAGAAAGATTGAAGTTCAAGGATGGAGAAACAAAAAGTGACTTGCACGATGTGGATTTAATAGAGATCAATACATTTTTTGGTTTACTGCTCTATACATCAATTTTTAGATCCAACCATGAAAACATCAAATGTCTTTTTGTTAGTGAGATCATTATGACCTCATGTCTGTAATAGCGTAGCCAAAATAGTATGTCTGTGGTAAAGGGTTAAACAATTTAGGGGTATCTTTTACTCTTGCTTTTTTCCCCTGCTCACTGCTGAATCATTGATAAGTATTCCATTTATTCTTATACTTCTTCCCTTCCATCCTATAATATTCTTATCAAATTCAGCAACCAATCTTAAAATCCATAGTTAGACAAAATCATAATTCAAGGTTATTTATATTAGCTTTTCTAACTTCATAGGTATACAATAGATTTTATGAAAAAGGACTATCCCTTACTCAAATACAATAAAGCTAAGACTTAGTAATAGTATGTCATAATCAGAAATGTTCATTGTTAGAAATTCCTGTTGGATCATGACGTTGTTTGTTTTGTACCTAGTTTGGATTACTGTCTCACACTCTTCCTAGGGCTGCTTTAAAGATTTTACAAAGTTCGACAGGTTCAGCAGATAAATGAATGGAGCTGTTATGGGCAGAATCTAATTTCTAAATTGCAACATTTGTCCTGTATGCTAGACTGTTTTCAGGGACAATTCAAAGAGTTGCTTAAAATTTATAAATCCTTAAGTGGCTTGGAATCAGATTATTTGAAGGATTGTCTCCTTTTGTAAAAGTGTTGAAATATTTCAGGCATGCTTTTCTTTCTGCCTCATCATTTGATGTTTTTTGGAAGGATTGTGAACAACAAATGTTTAAGCCCTGACTTTCTGCCAATGGAACATAACAGGAAGATAAAAGAAACATGGTATAATATATTATTGTAGTAATTAAGAGTTACGAATCGTTATACATTTATCTAATGTAAGTATTATTCAAGTACATATATATTAATTTCTAATACATTTATATATCATTGGCTCTTTTACATACTATGTTTTATATATATTAGTTCCATATTACATTATACTTATCCATACAAAATCCACCTCTATTATCCATCTTTTTTTAAAAATATTTTTTCCCCAAAAGACAGGTTGGATTAATTATTCATGTAAACTCTACATATCAAGTCTTGGCATATTTGGGTCTTTTCCCATGTAAGATTGAGAGTATCTTGGCGACGTTTTGACGTGCCACTTGTCATCTTCAGGCTGGTGCCTTCTGCTTCGTGCCTGTGCAAGCAAAGCGTGATTGGAGCTGCCGTCTCTCTATAAATACTGGTGTGGAGGTATGTGGAATGTATGTGGCTGGGCCGATTTTGCATGGTATTTCATTATTATTATTATTTATTATTATTTATTGGATTTATATACCGCCCTTCTCCTTGCGGACTCAGGGCGGTGAACAGCCGAATAAAAAACAGTACACAAAAGTTAAAATTTTTAAAAACCCATATAAACTTTGGCTGAAAGTTAAAAACAATTAAATACTTAAAATACAACAACCCTACAACACTAAAAAATATTTAAAATTCAACAGGGATCAGGCTAGACCGGCAAGCTGGAAAAGATAAGTTTTCAGGGCCCGACGAAAAGTCCGGAGGTCGGAGATCGTTCTCAGTTCTGGAGGAAGATCATTCCAGAGGGTAGGGGCTGCCACAGAGAAGGCTCTCCCCCTGGGGGTCGCCAGCCGACATTGTCTGGCTGACGGCACCCTAAGGAGGCCCTCTCTGTGGGAGCGAACCGGCCGGTGGGAGGCAATTGGCGGCAGAAGGCGGTCCCATAAGTACCCTGGTCCTAAGCCATGGAGCGCTTTAAAGGTGGTCACCAACACCTTGAAATGCACCCGGAAGTCCACCGTCATAGACTCCTTGGTTTTCTAGGTGGATCTTGTCTTTGGGGTTTCTTAAGATGTTTGCTAATTTTTGGTCAGTGCAGAAGGCTGTCTTGATATTGTGCTTGTGGAGAATTTTGCTGATTTTATCTGTAGCACCTTTGATGTAAGGGAGGAGGACGATGCCGTTGTCCTGTTCTGTGTCTCGGTTCTTGGGGGTGTCTCCCTTTGGTTTAGATTGGTAATTGTGTTTCTTTGGAATCTGTTAGAGATTAATACGTTTGTGAGAGAGTGTAATTCAGTTTTCAGGTGGTCTTTGTCGGCTACGCGTTTGGTTCTGGAGATGAGAGTCTTGGCTACGGAGTTGATCTGTGCAGGGTGGTGATGTGATTGTGCGTTTAGCAATTGGTGTGTGTTTTTTTCTGGTAGATGGTTTGTCCTAGGGAGCTGTTGGTTTTTTTGTAGATTAGGACATCCAGAAAGGGGAATTGGTTGTTAGCTTCTATTTCCATAGTAAATTGTATTTTGGGGTGTAGGCTGTTGAGAAGTGTGAGGAAATTGTCCAGTTTTTCCTTTCTGTGTGGCCAAATTACAAAAGTGTCATCTACACATCTAAGCCAGAGTTTGGGTTTGTGTTCAGATTTATCTGAAGCGTTGGTTTCAAAATGTAGAATAATCATGGAAGCATCAAAATAGGGAAACACCCCCATAACATGAATAAACGTGATGATATCTCCTGCCTTCCAGACATCTGGAAACTAGCCCTAGTCAACAGACGAGTCCCAGCCACGAAGATTAACACTGGACCCAAGATAACACATGACATCACCACCAATCATCCTCACCAGATTCAAACCCAAACCCATCCCATAGACAAAGTGCAACCACTATCCAGAGGCCAGACCACGGCCGCATTACCAGCTGCTGTGTCCCCCTCTGATTCCCACACAAAGCAAACTGACACATGCCATGAACACATGGCAAAACCTCAAACCAAACCAAAGTCTGGGATGTGGCATCACAGCCATCTGCTCAGGACATTACATCAACTACCCAGCCCATTACCCAGGTCGTTATAACACAAAAGACTAATGGGCACACATCAAGGACCCCACCCACACAGGATGTTATGAAACACCGGACTAATCTGCAAACATCAACTCATCAACTAATCAAGATGTAACAACATAGGCAACCAAACCGCACACAGCAACGAAGCCAGCACCCCACACCTCCCCACCAGTATTTATAGAGAGACAGCAGGTCTGATCATGCTTTGCTTGCACAGGCACAAAGCAGAAGGCACCATCCTGAAGGTGACGAGTGGGACCTCATTGAAACGTCGCCAAGGTACTCTCAATCTTACACAGGAAAAGACCCAAGTATGCCAAGACTTGCATACCTCTACCTGTGAAAATCTATAAAAATGTGTGTATGTGTGTATGTGTGTATGTGTGTGGATGTGTGTGTGTGTGTGTGCATGTATTTCTCTTTAGCCAGGTTCTTCCTACGTAAACCAATATTTTTATGCAGCCCTAGTTCAGTGAAATCACAATCCACTAGTTTCTAGGCTTTTTTTTCCTGGCAGCCAGCAAACACTCTGCTGCCCATTGGGAAACTAAGGAGACTAAGATAGATCTATTTTGGGCTTATAGTCTTCAGCTGTTCGTGCTTCGTGCTTCTAGGAGAAATTTGCTCCTAGAAACACGAAGCCGAAAAGACCAGCCTGAAGATGACGAATGAGACTTCGTTGAAACGTTGCCAAGACACTTCCAATTTCACGTGGGAGAAACCCCGAATAACCAAAGACCTACATACAAACACCCACGAAAATATATCTATCTATCTATCTATCTATCTATCTATCTATCTATCTATCTATCTATCTATCTATATACATACATACATACATACACATACATACATACATACATACACATACATATACACATACATCTTTAACTTTTTCCTAAACATTATCTATTTTTATTTTGGTTATCAATCCACTTATACCATTTATCCCACACCACATAGTATTCTGAATCCTCTTTTTCTTTTAATTCTAAAGTTAATTTGTTCATTTTGGCACATTCAAATATTTTTTGAATAATTAATCCCTCTGGTGGTACATTATTTCCTTTCCAATATTGTGCATAAGCAATTCTCACGGCTGTAAATATATGTAAAATCAAGTATCTTATTTTTTTGTCATATTTGGTTTTTAGTATGCCCAGAAGAAATGTTTCCACAATTAATTCGATTTTACTGTTAATTAATTCTTGTAACCAATGTTGTATTTTGCTCCAATACCTCTTTGCTTCAGGACATAGTCACCACATATGAAAGAAGGTACCTTTGTGGTGACTACACTTCCAACACTTAGGGCTTAAATTCGGATATATTTTTACCAATCTTGCAGGCGCTAGATGCCACTGATATAGCATTTTATATTGATTTTCCTTGTATGCTGCCGATTTTGTTAATTTATAATTTTTATTCCAAATAAATTCCCATTCATCTAAATTTATATTGTGCCCTATATTTTTGGCCCATGCGATCATCGGTTCTTTTACCACCTCTTCTGCCCTATCAAATTCTAGTAAGTAATTATAAAGTCTAGATATTAATTTTCTTTCCGGGATCACCAACAATTTACCTAAATGATTAAATTCTACCTCAATACCAAATTCTTCCAAATTTTTCTTATATCTGGACTGTATTTGTAAATATGGCCAGCAATCGATAGATATTCCCTGCTCTTTTAAAACCTGATTACTTTTGAGTTTTCCATGATTATCTAAAATTTCTTTATATCTAATCATTTTACTAATCTCTACTGTATTGGGTGGATCATGGCTTCCATAGTTGATAACCAGCTCAGAATTTTCATATACTGCTTCCTCCTTACTTCTTCCCATACTCATATTAGTGCTTCTTTAATTTTATGTCTAAAAAAATATGTTTGTGTCTTATTCTTTTTGTCCCACATAAATGCCACCCTCTTTGTAGGTCATGTCCTTCCTAGGTTAAGATTATTTTATCCCTTAAATTGACCCTGTCTCTTATCCAGACTAGAGTGGCAGCTTTACGGTATATTTCCCATGCTGGAAGGCCGAAACCACTCCTACATCTACTATGCTGAAGTAATTTTATCCTTGCTTTTCCCCCCTGCCTAGATAAATTTAGTGGTAATTTTATTAAGTTCTGTAAAAAAAAAAAATCTAATGGAATAGGTATCGTTTGAAATAAATATAGTAATTCAGGCAGGATGTTCATCTTAATAGATGCTATCCTGCCTAAAAGTGATATTTTTGTTTCATAAACATTCCAATTTTTTATTTTCCAAAAGAATGATATTATCAGTGTTTGTCTTCCAGAATATAACAATATATTCTGTATAAGAATCTGTTTTTAACTGTACAGAAATAATTGTAAATAATATAGTCCAATGTGTATCTTCCTGGTTTTTGGTCCATATAAGTAGCACCCATTTCAGCTATACTGATAAGTTCTATATGTTACCATATTAGGAAATGATACTGAAGGGACTGATCAGTTAAGATTAAACCCCATTGGCAAAGGATTATTCAGAGCACTGTAAAAGTGGTCTGAGCAAACAAATTTACAATGAAAAGACTTTTCTTTGAAAAATTTTGCTTTGATTTCTTGGAAATTTGGCACATTTCAGAATCTCAGAACTGTTGAGGTTTCTTATAGTTTTAGCTCTTTTTTAAGAAAAGTGACATGCAATGGTAGTTTAATAACCAAGATTATAAAGGAATGTAATCTTGAACTGAATTTGTCATCTCATAATGGTATGCTTTCCCACAGTCTACCGAACTGGAAAAAAAATGAGAATGAGATGTGTAATATGTAATTTTTAAAAAAAATTCAGAATGGAGATTTGAGATGAAATCATATGTACGTAATATTCAATAGATGCATAAACATGAAAGCAAGAATTATTCAGAAACTGGAAATTTTTAAAAATATTGTTTTCTTTTTCTTCCCTCTTACAGTATTTTTCTCTTATATAGTCTAAAAGTTGCAGATGGAGTCACGAAGAAAACATTTTTAATGGGAAAATATCTTAGGAGCACAGTTTTTCTTCTCTGTGTTTTTAAAACATATGGTACTGTTTCCAAAATATTTGTTTTATAGCATAACAGCCCCAGAGCTATTGTGAATATTTGGTTTCCTGTTAATAAATTTTCTGAAACTGACATTAGAGAATAGAATAGAAAGTTATGAATCTGTGCTAGAAGCTGGAAGTTTTATACATGCATTTGTACTTCAGGAAAGTTGTGTGTATCTGTCTGTTTCATAAGCAATTCTGTTCTTCAAAAGAAAGCTAATTATATAATGAGATGTATACTCTTTCCCAAGGACAGGAACCGATAATAAAATAAACTTGTTTTCTTGTAGTAAAGGAAAACTGAACCCATCTATCCAATTAATTAAAATAAGCATGAACGTACCCATATGCTACACCTTTATTTCATGTTTTGTATGAAAATAATGTAAAGGAATTTATATACTTTTTAGTGTAATGGAAAGTAAGGCAAATTAACATAAAAGTGTCTTCTAAAGAGAATTCAAAAGGTATAATTAAGTAATGCCTTTCGAATCTTGGTTAAGACTTGCAAACCTGGAGTAGAATTTCTGTGCGGTAATGTTTCCTTACAAGTTTTTGTTTTTGAAAGTCAAATAAGGAATTTATTTGGGTGGTATTTAATATTATGAGAATATTGTTATCCATTATCAATTTTTCAAGAAGACATGGTGATCAGGGTATGGCAAAATTATGGTTAAAATACAAAGACTATTTATACTATGGGTTTTAGAGGAGAAAAATTATAGTGTTATACTTGGCAGAGAACAGATGCATGTAGAATTGAGAAATATTTGTGGTATAATAAAATATTTACTTGCTGAAAATATTAGAAGACAGAAAGAAAGAGAAAAAACGTACTATAATAGTAACAAAAGGAGATTATTATCTCTGGAAATGCTGTGTCTGGTTGCCTATTTATCCATTATGTCTGGCAAGTTAGTAAGAAGGACTTCAACTCACTGATAAAGAAAATGAAATTGTGGAAATGTAAAACAAGTAACAAACAGTAGTTACATTGAATAATGTTGAATTTTACTTTATTTAGATTCCTCTTTTCACAATTTCTTTTTAGGATTTTTTAAAGGTTAAATTATTGTTTAGGCTTCTGCAATTATTATTAGATTTGTTTAGATAGTCCCTTGGAACAAAAATATTGTGGGTTTTTTTTTTACTTTTTAGTTTACTGAGAAATAATTTTCTTCTCTGTTGCCTCTGTTCTGGAATATATTTATTGCATTTTTCTGAACATCTTGAAATTAAAATCTTTGACCAGGTTATAGCTTGTTGATACCCATGTAACTGAATGAAAATAAGGCTCCAAATATAATAGCTGAAATAAAAGTCAGGATTTATATGAAAGTTACAAAGAATCACTTTAAGAAAAGTCATGATGAATAGCAGATAGGAAATCTGGTCTTTCAGATATTACAAGACTCTTCATTGTTCTGATTTCAAAAGACACACAGAACCATCCGTCTGGGGGAAAAAAGCATGATTCAATAATGAATCTGAAAAACATTTCAAGAGTATAAAAATAAACTTCTTTTTTATGCTGTTTAAAAATCAGAGTATTAAATGTTTGGAATGGAAACTTTTATCTGGTACAATATGGAGCTACTTGATAGAGATCAGAAATGCAGTATTACTTTTCAGTTTTCCCAGGAAGAACAGCCGTATATATATACTTGATTAAAAGACTGTCAGACAAAATTATGCTGAGGTTTAGACATTTTAGTCACACAAAATACTTGCAAATTTCTCACAGGATGATAGTTACAATTTCAAATTCTCCCATAACATTATTAATTGATAATGTTGATAAGAAGTGACAGTTGTAATTTAGTAGTTAAATAAAGGATATCAAAGATTAGGTAGAACTGCCTACATTCACAGTAAGAGAGAGGCAGTTTCACAATTTCCTATTCACTCCCAGACAGGGCAGTTTTATAAAATAAAGCAATTGATGCAAAAAACCCACACTTCCATTAAAGAATATAAAATAAACTGATAACCACAGGTTATCAAAGTTTATTTTATATTGCTATTTGTTATTAAAACTTGCCTGAGTTTTAATGGAGATAGTGGTTAATTAGAAGACCCCATTGGCAATGGAAAATGTCATTGCCAAATAAACATAACAAAAATTTCATCCAAATCCATCAGTTTCATTACATTTGAAAATGACTTTTTTTCTTGCAAAATGGGTTTTATAATATCTGAAAGGAAAACAATAGTGTTTCCAAAGTAGTCTTCATGAAAATGAAGAGTTATTTGCCACAGTTATTACCACAATTTCAAGTTTCATTAGTATAAAATGATTGCTTATATTTCCTTTATGACAATTACAAAAATTGAATGCAAACAGTTTTGATAATAAATTCACAAAATTTTTGGATACCGATCAAAACAATTTCTATAATATAAACACCAGATCTGGACTAATATTATTTTATGGCAATAAAGGCAGTGGTGTGATTCAGCCGGTTTTGGCTGGTTCAAGCGAACTGGTAGTTAAATTTTTGGCTCGCCCCAGCCCACCCCTTCCTGCCCTGTCCCTTCCAGGAGTCTCATGCGCTCCATATTGGCTCTCAGGTAAGTACAGGGAGGCCTACTAGACCAAACCGGGATGCGGGGGGATGCGGCATACTCCCCCATACTCCCCCATTGCCATTTTTGCTCCCAGGAGGCTTTAGGGAGGCCTTATAAGCCCAAAATGGGGCACAGGAGGTTGCGGCGCTCCTCTCATGCCCCATTTTCACCCCCAGGAGCCTACTAGGCCCAAAAATGGGTGTGGGCCTAGTAGGCCCCCTGCAGCCGATTTTTGCTCCCAGGGGGCCTCAGGGAGTTCTCCTAGGCCCAAAATGGGGTACAGGCAGTGTGGCGTGGCCCCCCTTGGCCTGTTTTTGCTCCCACGGGGGTGCAGGAACGAGCTACCCCCAGAGATACAACTGATCCCAGACCTCCATACTTTCCGCAAGGCCCTGAAGACTTTTTTATTTCAACAAGCCAGGCTGGCTTAAAAAGATTTTAATGGGTTAATTTTATAGATGAGGGGTTTTAACTTGGGAAGCCAAAATCGATTTAATTATGTCTTAAACTATCTTAATTTTCATATTGTATGTATTTTAATTTTTGGCTGTTCACCGCCCTGAATCCTTCGGGAGAAGAGTGATATACAAATTTAATAAATACTAATACTAATACTAAAACTAAAAGGTCAGCAATGGCTCTTGGCCTCTTTGCCGGAAAACAGCCGTTGAGAGAATTGCTTCTTGTTTGGCTGTAGTTATTTCTTCTGTTCCTGAACTGTTGCCAAGAAAAGCCTTTGTCAGTTTGCCTAATTATCCCAAGGTCAGAGATAAACTAAAGACTGGTGTTTTAAGGATTTTGCTTTCATTTCATTTAGAATATGCTGAGAGTGAGTTAATTCTTAGCTGTTTTAATAAAATCAGTTTGTTTTTTGGAACTGTTTTGCATTTAATATCAACCATGTGGGCTGGTGTTGTTTGTCATACCCTAGCCATGCCCACCATGGCCACGCCCACCATGGCCACGCCCACCCAGCCAGTCATTAGTAGGCAGGGAGGCCTACTAGGCCCAAAATGGAGTGCAGGGAGCAGTGCGTCGCCCCCCTTTAAATTTTTTTTATTTTATTTAATTAAAAATAAATGAAAAAAAAGAAAAAAACACACATACAAATACAATTATGACAATACACAACATAGACAAAATATACATTTAAATCAAGTCTTACAACTTGAGCCTTAAGAAAAGAAAAAAGAAAGTTACTTCAGTATTCTATATTTCTTTCTATGTATTTCTAGATATTTCATTATATAATGATATTTTAAATTTATTTCTTAATTTATTGTTTCCTTAGTTGGTATTCCCTTTCTGTCTTACTAATTATTTCTTATTTCATTTTCCTTTTCTCCAACTAGTCGTACCATCGTTGCCAAACTAGGTAGTACTCTGTATCTTCCTTTTCTTGTATTTCTTTGGTAAGCCTGTCCATCTCTGCACATTCCATTACTTTTAGTATTATTTTGTCCTCCGATGGCGTATCTTCTAATTTCCACGTTTGCGCGAATGTAATTCTTGCTGCTGTAAGGATATGGGTTATCAAATATTGTATTTCTTTTTCATAATGATTTATTAATATTCCTAATAGGTATTTCTGGTTTCAATGGAACTCTCTGGGTAATAATTTCTTCTAATTGTTTTTGGATCATTTTCCAATTTTTTTTTGCTATTTTGGCATGACCACCACATATGATAATATGTCCCTTTTTGTGATCTACATTTCCAACAATCTTGTGCAGTGTTAGGGAACATCTTTGCCAGGCGTGCAGGAGGAAGATGCCACCTCTAGAACATTTTATAGATATTTTCCTTATAGGGTACAGACATTGTCAGTTTGGTATTTACTTTCCATATTTTTTCCCATTTGTCAAGTTCAATATTATATCCAAAATTTTTCACCCATGTAATAATATTCTCTTTCACCACTTCTTCTTCCAATTAATATTTTAGTAGATAGTTATAAATTTTCGTTATTAATTTATCATCTGTTCCCAATAGAATTTTATCCAATTTGTTCAGTTCTTTTTGTATTCCAAATTTTTTCATGTCCATCTTATGTCTTGGTTTTATTTGTAAGTACACCCACCAGTCAATGTCTGTACCCTGTTCTTTCAATTCTTCTCTTGTCTTCAATTCTCCTTCACTGTTCAACAGTTCATTGTATGTTCTCATCTTATCTATGTCCATTGTGTTTGGATATATTTGGACTTCCATAGTTGAGAGCCACCTTGGAATTTTGTCATAGTGATTTTTTCTAATTTCTGTCCAAGACTTTAAAGTGCCTCTCTAATTATATGTCTTTTAAAATATTTGTGTTGTCTAGGTTTCTCCTCCCATAGGAATGCATCCATCCTTTCAACAGATTGAATCCCTCTAATGTCAACATGCGTTTGTTTTTTAGTGTTATCCAGTCTTTTATCCATGTAAGTGATGCTGCTTTGTAATAAATTTGCCAGTCTGGTAATCCTAGGCCACCCCTCTCTCTGGTATCTTGGAGATGTTTCAATTTGATTCTTGCCCTTTTTCCTTGCCAGATGTATTTTGATATCATTTTGTTGAAATCTTTGAAATATGTTCTTCCTGGGTTTATTGGTATTACTTAGAATAGATACAGTTTTCTTGGCAGGACATTCATTTTAATGGAAGCAATTTTACCTAGAAGTGATAGTCGTAGTTTACTCCATATTTCTAGGTCTTTTTGTATTTGTTTAGCCAATTTATTGTACTTATCTTCTTTGAGTGTTGATAACTTGTTGGTGAGCCAAATTCCTAAATACTTTATTTTTGTTGTTGTCTGTATTTCTAATACGTCTTCCAATTCTTTCCCTTGTGTTTTCTTCAACCTTTTCGTTAATATTTCGTTTATTAATTTTCAGCCCTGCTACTTTTCCGTATTGTTCTATTTTCTCTAGTAATTTCATTCCCGATTGTTTTCATCATTCTATGATAAATACCACATCGTTGGCAAATACTTGTAATTTATATTCCTGATTCTTTAGTTTTAATCCTTTTATTTCTTTTTCTTTCCTAATTTTATTCAATAGTATCTCTAATGCTAGTATGAATAGTAGGGGGGATAAGGGACATCCCTGTCTCACTCCTTTAGTTATTTCAAATTGGTCCGTTGTCTCTCCATTTATCCATATTTTTGCTGTTTGGTTGGAATATATCCTCTGAATCATATTTAAGAATTTATCACCTACTCTCATTTTTTCCAATTGTGATATTAAAAATGTCCAGTTGAGATTATCAAATGCCTTTTGTGCATCTAGAAAAATTAATGCCATTTGTTCATTTGGTTTTTGTTCATAATTTATTTTTATTTTTATTTATTTTATTTTTTATTTTAATTTGATTTATATGCCGCCCTTCTCCGGAGACTCAGGGCGGCTTACAGTGCGTTAAGCAATAGCCTTCATACTTTTGTATATTTATATTTATACAAAGTCAGCTTATTGCCCCCAACAAACTGGGTCCTCAATTTACCCACCTTATAAAGGATGGAAGGCTGAGTCGACCTTGAGCCTGCCTGGGATTGAACTAGCAAGTAATTGCAGCAGCTGAATCTTAAATGCTGCCTTTGTAGGAGGCATTACTCCCCTACGTTACTCAGGCTCTTATATTCAAGAATGTTAATTATTATATTATTTATATTATTATATTCAAGAATGTTAAATATTCAAGAATGTTAATTATCATTCTTGTATTGTTTTTGATTTGTCTTTTTGGGATGAATCCATTTTGGTCTAGATGAATGTAATCAGTGATAATATTTTTCAGTCTCTGTGAAATAATTAGAGTCAATAATTTGTAGTCCATATTCAAGAGTGATATTGGTCTATAGTTTTTAATTTGAATAAGGTCCGAATTTTCTTTTGGTATAAGTGTAATAGTTGTCTCTGTCCATGATTGAGGAATTTTGGCTTCTAAGAGTGCTTCATTAAAGACCTGTAATAAAATATTGTCTATTAATTGGTGGCCAATTTTATAGAATTCTAATGGTATACCATCTGGACCTGGAGTTTTATTGTTTTTCTGTTTTTTTCTTGCCTCCATTAATTCAAACATCGAAATCAGTCTATTCAATAATTCTCTTTGGGTTTCATTTATTTCTTGAATATTGATTTTACTTAAGTATTCTTTTACATCTTCTTCTCAAATTTCATCTTATGTGTATAGGTTCTGGAAGAAGTTCTTTGCAATTCTTTTTTTATCCTCATTCCTGTGGTACATTTGCCCTTGTTCATCCTGTAGTTGATATATTGTTCCTTTTTCCTTTTCTTTTTTTAGTTTGTAGGCCAATGTCCTGTTTTATTTGCATGTTCAAATTGATTTTGTTTTGCCATTTTAATTTTCCTTGCCATTTCTATTGTTGTGGCTAGATTTATTTTGTGTCTTGTAAGATTTATTTTTTCTTTAACCGTTTTACGGTGTGGTTCTTTCTGTAGTTCTGCTTCGTATTTTCTGAGTTCTGTCAATAGATTATCTTTCTTTTGTAGTTTGTCTCTACTTTTCTTCGCTTTATAGGAAATTGTTAAACCTCTTATATATTCTTTGGTGGTGTCCCATAGATTTGGAAGTGATGTTTTTTTCTCTCATGTTTATTTGGAAAAATATATTCATTTCTTTCTTGATCATTTCTGTGTATTCTTTATCTTTTATAATCTCTTTGTCCATCATCCATGTTTTTTGTTTTTGGTGGCCTTTCCATATTACTATTATTGGGTTATGATCCGCCCATACATTTGGTGCAATTTTGATTTCTTTTATGTCCTTCCTTAGCTCCGTGGTCATCCAGGCCATATCTATCATGGACCATGATTAATGCGAGTTCGAATAAAATGTGTATTGTTTCTTGGTTTTGTTTAGTTCTTTTCATACATCCTGTAGTTGTAGTTCCTGGACCATATCTTTAAAGGTATCTGGGAGTATCTTTTTCCTAAATTTATTCTTTTTACTACTTTAGTAATAGTTTTCTATGTCTACAATCGCATTGTAGTCCCTTATGGTGCATATATTTTCGTAGTCTAAATCTTTAATTATATTGTGTATTTTTTTAAAATATTCTTTTTGATTTCCATTTGGTGCATAAATTGATATTAATAATATGTTTTTGGTTTCCATCTTAATATCAATCATCAGTATCCTGCCTTCTTCGTCTGTATAAATTTGTTTTGTTTGTGTATGATTTTTGATGTATACTACAGTTCCTCTTTTTTTTGTTCTATTAATGAAGTGAATAGTGTTCCTAATCGTCTATTTTCTAATAACTTTTGGTGTTGCCTTTTAATATGAACTTCTTGTAGATTTATGATGTCCATGTTTAACTTTTGTAATTTTTAAAATGTATATGATCTTTTAGTTGGTAAGTTTAGTCCGTTTATGTTGATTGAAATCAACCTTATTTCTTGTCCCATTCTTCTTCCTTATCTGTTTGTTGTCCTGAGTCTTCTTGTGTTCCTTGTTATGATTTGTATTTTTTCCCTTGCTCCTTCTCTTTCCATCTTCTCCCTTTCAATTCATCTTCTTTCTCTTGTTCTCTTTCCATTTCCTCTGTAGAATGTTCTTGGTTTTTGTTTTCTGATTCCTGTCTGGTTTCCTGCTCTTCTTCTAATATGAAATGCTGGTCAAAAAATTCTTGGGCTTTCTCTGTGTCAATTTTGTGTTTCTTGTCTTTCCAGGATACCAGGATCCCTTCTGGCACCAACCAGAGAAACATTATTTTTTGCTTATTTAATTGTGTTGTTAGGAAGCTATAGTTCTTACTTTGTTCTCTTATCCATCTCAGAATCTGTTTTAAGGTTATTATTTCCTTCCCCTTATAACTAATTGTTTCTTCTCTCATTAATTTATAGATCTCTTCCTTCACTGTTTTGCGCGCAAATCTAATGATCTCTTTGGGTAATTTATTCCTGCAGGCGTAGTTTGTATGGACTCTGTAAATTTCATCTATTTCCCTACTGATTTCTTCTTTCTCTTCTGGGTGGCTTCCGCTAATATTCCCGTCATCAAATCTCTTAAATCTTCTTCTCTATTTTCCGCAATATTTTGAAACCATAAATAAAAGGATGCTTTCTCCATTTCTAAATATGTAATAAAGTTTTCCAATTCTTTATTTAGTGTTGCTTGGTTTTGTTCCATATTGTCAATTTTTTTCTCTGCTTGATCCATTTTTACTTCCATATTCTGAATCCGTTGTTCATTTTTTACAATATTTTGTTGTATTTTCTCAATCTTGTCGTCCATTTTTTTAATGTTGTCTTTTATTTCTCCTACATCTAATTTCAATTCTTCATTGTTCCTTCTTCATTGTTCTCATTTCCTCATGGTTGTTCGCTATCGATTCTTGCGTCTTAATCATCCCCTCTTGGATCATAGCTAAGACTGATTGAATATTTTGTATGTTGAATGTAGGGAAGGCTTTTTCTTTATCTGAGGATAGCATTGTATCAATTGTTTTTTGTTGTGCTGGTGAAGATATTGTAGCTGTCTGGTTGGATATAAATTTTTTACTTGTCTTGGTTGTTGTTAATGAGCCTGTTGTTGTCATCTTTATTTTTTTTTTTATGCTTTCCCAAATTCTCATACACGGTTTATCTTATAAAGTCAATGTATTTTTATTTCTATATTAGTATTAGATTTGTACTATATGTATAACTAAGGAAAAAAGTCAGTATGTGAAATATCTTATCTGTTGTCTTACTTTCTATTGTGTAGTCACTGGTCTGATTATTTTTGATAGTCTCACTTTAAAATATCACTATATAAGGGTTATATAGGTTGGTTGAGGAGCAGGGGGAAATATAATAGTTCAACAATTCATTACTCTATTCTTATTTCTATTTCTTATAATATTTATATATAAGGTATTAAGACTAATAAATCACATTTTTTGTTCTAAACAATCAATTATCAGTAGTTACTATGTACGATCTAAGGTCATCAACCAGATTATTTTAAAATTATTATATCTAGGCAATATCTGTATAATATATATATAAATATAATCAAGACAATTTCAGTTAATCAATATATCTCTATAGAAATCTATATAGTTATTCACAGAAAAGGGGAAAAACAGAAAAAGGTATAAAAATAGTCAATATAGTTAATATGCAATATAATGGTTCTAATTGTTAGACAATATCAATTCCTAAAGTCTATAGTTAGCTATCCAAAAAAATATGACACTTATTACCAATATTATATCAATTGTTCAATATCTAAGTTTACTTATAAATATATATAATATATGATAATTCTTAATTATTTATGTTAATTACTTGGTCAAAGTTAATTAGGTCTAAATTTAAATATATAAAGTAAAGGAGGATAGTTAATTACATATATAATATGTAATAGATTCGATTATATAATAGGTTAGATTTATCCACTATATATAGTAATTTAAAATGTAGATATCAATTTTTGCTTAATACTTAATATTCAAGTTTAAACAGTTGGATTTTACTTCCGTGATTATTCTTCTTCTGTCTGTCTTCTATCACTCCGGTTTTTTTCTTCTTTTTATAAAGTACCTTGTTTCAAATGAGTCAATGTCTTCCAATTCTTCAGTGGAAAAAAGTCTCTCATTTGTATCCTTTTTCGGAAGGATTCACTGTATACCTCTGGTATCTAATTACAATGTCTTGTGTCTATGATTCATCTCACCGCCATCTCTAATTGTAGGGAGAAAATTTCTCTTCTTCCTCTTTCTTTTAAACGTTGTCTTTCATCTCCATGGGGTTTCTTTTAGTGTTCACGTTTAGTGTTCACTTTCTGCTGGTAGGTCTACAAGATCCTATATCTGCCATTCATTAGAGTTTCTGCTATATGCTTATTTCTCAGTCCGTGTTTTTTTCCTGGCTTTTGCTTTCCCCATTGTCTCTCAGCATGATCACAGTTCTTTCATACACATTTTCCCCTTTGATGTCAATTTATTTTGTAATTTTGTAATCCACCACCTTTTTGAAATGTTTCTTCGCTTTTCACTTCGTCTCTGCCGCCTGTCAAATTTTGTGCTGTCACTATCAGCTTTGAGCTTCTGCTCTGGTCTCTTTTCACTCGCTGCTTGTCTGGCAGTAATCCGCCAGTTTCTGGAGTCTCACTATCACCTCCTTATCTTTGTTTTCTTTATAATTATACCTTTCTTATTCTTATTGTTTATTTTATTTCCTACCGATGTCTTCTTTTATTTGATCTTCGCTTCCACACTAGTCAGTAGTCAATGGTCAGGCCAGCCAAGATGGCTGGTTTTTTCCTGGTTGGATTTAAAAGGATTCCTCTGAACCTTGTTGGATTTAAGAGGATTCCTCTGAACCTTCGGAAGGATTGCTGTCCTCTTTGTCTGTCAAGATTTCCTCTTTTGTCTATTGACCTCTCCTTGGTGCCTAAAAAAGGCGTCCAAATCAGGAATATTGGAACTGTAGGGATGGAGTTTTAAAGTTTTAAGTTAAAGTTTAAGTTTTAAAGTTAGATACATAGCCAGTTTTGTTTTTTCGCCAGAGGGTTTTTTTGGGGGGGAATATTGGAACTGCAGGGATCCACCCCCTTTGCAGATTTCACAATCACACCGATAAACATGATAGTCTCTTACTGTGATAATGGAGTCAGGGAGGGATGCATTAGGCATGTTTCACAGACAAATATGATGTCAAATGTAGCAGTATTCAGGCATGATGCTTCTTGCATTTATTAGTTTGCATTTGAGGTCAGTAGTGGTTGGTATTGAGAAAGTAAGGGGTGTGTGTCCCTAGTTTTGGATGTTGGTTGGTTGGATGTCTTGGATGATGAATGGTTGGATGTTTTGGGTGATGGAGGGTTGGATGTTGGGGGATTGATTGCCTTACTTTTTATGCAGTCAGCATGATAGTCGATGTATAGATTTGTGTCACCTAGGTCTTAGCATCTTTTGAGTTCTGCATGGAGTTCATGGCAGCAGATCCATTGTAGTAAAGATAGATCAGGCCGTGATAGAAGTTTCCTGTGGTTGTGGTTGGATCTGGCATTGAATTTATAGTGTAAATGAACTTTTGTTTGATGATCTCATTTTTGCAGATGACTTTACAGAATTGTGAGGCCAATGAGCCATCGTTGTTCTTATATTCTGGGCCATCTCTGGAGACTTCCAGAGATGGGAGAGATGGTTGGTGTGTGATGACTGCTAATGCTTTATTATGTTTCATATAACATATTAACCACTGCAAATCTGTTGCATTATTACGTTCATATACACAATTGAAAAATAAGTAACTTCTTATCCAATTAATCCAAATTAATTGGACTTCTGAAGCTCAGATATAGTAACTAATCATTCCTCTTAAGTGATCTTGCCTCAAAGTGGTCATGGTGGAATCTCTAGCTTATTTAAAGAGAATGTTAACTGAAGTAGAAAATTTACTTGCTGAAAATAAATTAAATAATATTATTTTGAATATACAATTGTAGAGATTTGATGTGAAAGTTTTACAAGACCAGAAACCACTTTGGTCTTGTGAATTATTATCATCTGTATAAGCATGTAAATGTTTACTCTCTCATTCCACCAGACTGCAAAAACAAAGATGTGGTTTTGTTGTTCAGTCTTATTTAAGACTTGAATAGTAGGATTCCTAAATGTTTTTTGGCTTGATTTTTATGAACACTTTGGATCTTTGCTTACATATTGCATAATCTTCTCATTTGAATTTTTAGAGTTGGTTTGGCTTCCTTTCTTTTTCAATGCTAATTTTGGAAATGTTTGACTACATTTTTACTCATTAAAAATAGGCTGAATAAGGGTAAAGATGTTGAGATAGCTTTAAGAATAACATCTAAATACACTTGAAACAGAAATCACAGAGTACAAGAATAAGGAAAACCTAAGAGCAATATATTGCCTTGAAGATAAACTGAAGTGGCTGAAAAGATAAATTCTGTAAAATTTCTAAAAAAGGAAGTGGTCTGTTTCTGACAGTGTGTTTCTACCAGTTTTTAATCAAACTAATTTCTTAACTCACTCAGAACCAATGACATCTACCTCCATCCTATAAATAACATTTTTCTTTATTATTGTATGATTTATGGGAATTATATACAAGCACAATTCATACCAATCCCTTACATTAATCTGAAATAATTTAAATTCATATTACACTAAGCTATAGTATATTTTATCAGATGTTTATAAATCAAGACATAATGTAGCTTTTTCAACTTTGTCTCCATCATTTTATCAGATGTTTATAAATCAAGACATAATGTAGCTTTTTCAACTTTGTCTCCATCATTCATGATTTATAAATGATGAAACAATAACTTATTGTTTCTTCTTTAAGGAAAAAGCATTCAATAAATCACTATTAAAACAAACCATAATTCAATGCTATCTGAACTCAGTCAATGAGTATTCTATTGACATTTTTCAAATTGCATATTTACTCTACTCTTTCTTCATTAAACAACATTCTTGCTTTTGTTTTGTTTCTTATTTTATCCTAATACAATAATTATTAGATGTGCCCACTATGCCTTGAATACATTAACAGTCTTCCAAATAGGCCATCCTCCAAATGTATTGATTATTACTCGCATCATTCCAAACTGTATATAAAGAATATCAAATTTGGGAAGGATACATGTGATTTAGCTGGTTAATTGAATTTATTATTTACTGTTAATTTTTACTGTGGTAAATATCACAGAAATGTGCTTTATCAGAGAAAACTTTTAAAGGCTTTTCTTAAATTAATGAAATAATTTACGCTCACTGTACTAATTTTTAATATGTTAAAAATGCTATCAAAGTTTGAGGTACTGTAACTCTGCTGTACAACAGAGTAAAGCCATTTATCTCATCTGGTGGTATGTGGTAGAAATTAAAACAGGAATGGATGAAGCATTGTACTGGAGGAGAAGATGGGTAATTTGACATGAAAATCTGTCAAACATGCTGTTTAGGGTTTTTTACTTGGGAAAAAACTGTGATTTGAATGCTCAATACAAACATCAAGATTAATGAGTTGACGTTTCTCTAATCTTGAAAAAAAAGAAAAGCTTGGCACTATGGGACATATGGGTGTCAAAATTGGAAAATTGAGTAATCCCTTATTTTGCCTGTATTTTTTGGATGAGCAGTAATATGTAGAAACCATATTTTTCTTTGATCTTCCTATGCATTTATGAGAAATTGAAAAATATATTGCAGAAAAGGAAATACTTACGCAGCCATTTGTTGCCATTTGCTATAAACACTTCTAATTTTTCAGAACACTAATAATAGGTGTTTATGAGTGGCACCTGACATGTGGCTTTGCAGAATTTTTTTTCAAAATACCTTGTAGGTTACATAAACTTGAGAAAATGATGCTTTAGACTGATATCATCACTGATATCATCACGTGATTGGCTTATCCTTTCTGTGATCTGTGCCTTGGACTGCCACCCACACCTTTGCAAAATTTCCCTCAAACACATAAATGAGCAAAGTGATAACCATTTAAAGTTGCACTGTTTGGTTAAAAATATAGACTTGAAATCACACTACATAAATTTGTGACATGATTGCATTTAACTGTGGACTAACTTTTTCTCCAGTTTTTTTTTTTAAGTATTGTAATTGGTGGGTTGATGCCTATCCCACTGTATCTTTGAAGGTCTCAAGAGGTAGTGTATCTGGCCTGTTTTGGCTTGTAAACTAAACAGAATCTGATTAAGATGGGTGGCTGCTAGGAAGTACAAGTTTTTTCAGCAAAGCAAGAAGTTCAAAACATCCTGTGAAGATGGCAATAACAAACCACTTCTATACTGTTGTTAAGGAAACGATGGTTGTGCCCATAAAGCCACCAAGACTCAAGCTTGATTCAAGGGTATCCTTATTATACCTTCTAAACCTGGGCATATGTAGATTAAAAACAATAGTAACTTAGTTATGGGATGCAGACTGAAGGGATCTTTAAAGTTTGACAAAAGAAGAAAAAAAGAAAGAAAATGATAATTTCATGAAAACCATACACACACCAACAGCAAATTGGCACATGCTAAGAACCATGGCATCATCACCTCTTAATTGTCTTTTCTCACTGTCTGAAAATAGAAAAACTTGAAGTTATGAATATTGAAGATGGAATTCCTGCATTAATTCATTGCATCTTTTATTCTATGAACCACTAGAGGTATAATTATATTAAACAAAGAATATTCATTTGGTTTTTGTTCATCTTTTCTGTAGCTAAAGGTTGGCTCTGATGTTTTTAGACTGTTTCCTTCAGATTTTTCCTAGATTTATTCCTTTTCCTTTTTTCCACCTGCAAGATCAGGTGAAGGTCTTTCATTGTCTCATTGTGTAATTTCCTTGGTAATTTTATTAAGATGCATCGGTCTCTTGATTTTAATCACACAAAGTATGTTCTGCTAAGTACATCCAAAATGCATGAATGAACTGGAGAGTGCTGACCAAAATCACCTCAATTTTCTCTGCAATAGATTAGTTCAAATCCAAGAAACAGCAGGTGGAATAGAATTTAGAGAACAGAAATACGCTCCATAATTATGCAAAACTTTTTGTATCTTCAGTACTACTGTTAACAAAGGTAACAGAAATAGATAGCAAAGGCACGATTTTAATTTTGTTCTTTCATTCTGTTTTTTTTCCCTTGTGTCTGAAATGTTTTCTCCTTTCTCCAATTTTATCTTTCCTTTATAAAATTGAAACATAAACACATAATTGGCTGCAGATATCACTTCCTTACAGAGTGAGAATAGAGAAACATAAATGGCTTTGCATATATGGACCCATATATAGACATCTCTCAGACAACTTTTGTTTAGTTTTCCTTTCATTCTACATTGCAATGAGGGAGGAAGAACATCTATCATTGTCAACTTCTGTCTTAATCTTATGATTGAAGAACTGAATATTATAACTGGAGAAATCTGAATTCCATTCTCTGCAACATTGCTTATCATGGATTTCCCCAGTTTCTTCTGATTTTTGTAAATATTGATAAGCTAAACATTGTATTTAAGCACTGGTTTTCCCTTCAGTACACACATTTACATATTCATATGTATCCTATCCTGTATGGGAATTCAGAATAAGTTCAGTTACAAAAATGGTTAATTATGGTCAGAGAGATGAGTTGAAGAATGGTCACTGAATCAGAAAAGAAGTCAGTTATGGTTCAATATGCAAGACATCACATAGATTAATAAGCCTTACAGAAATATGCTATTTTCAAACATAATCTGTATAATCTCGGCTATAGCTATTTTGTTTTACTCATGGCAGCTTTAGCCTCAAGGCCCCTCAAACAAGCTTCAAAATAACCAGGTAAGATAATCTTTCTGAGTTCTGAAAACTAGACTGAACCAACAAAAGTTTCTGGAGAAGGCATAAATCAGCTGTATGTTGAATGCATCGCTGTAATCAGACCTGGAAGTTAACAGCACATTCAATATTATTTTAAACTTATTGACAATGGTTATAAAAGCTAATGATATGTGCACAACATATTATGGGAAAAGATGCAACTTATAGTGGAAAGTCTGCTACTCCTTTTTTTAAGCAGTACCCATTTTAGTACAAAAAGAATTACTTCTACACAACAGTTGCAAAAGGAAAGCAAGTCTGTTAAATCAACTGTATTATGTATGGATAACGAACTATGTATAAGTCAATGTGTTCTTCTAAAGCTACATGTAAAAATAAAAACTAAACAAGCAATAAACCTTATCATAATTGGGAGGAGGGTAGGAAATGTAACCACATATTTGAGGTTTAAGTAATACAATTTGAAAACTGGTAATTTTCAGGTTTTGGTAATCTTTTTTAAGAAAGAAATAAAACAGCTTTTCAAAGTCATTGTTGATGAATCTGGCAACAGTTTCCTGTACTAAAATCACTTAAGTTTTACTTTATACAGCTGTTCTCTTACATGCAATGTAAAGCAAGAAGAATTAAAGCCAGTGTTCTCTCTGTTGGAAAAAATAATTCCAAAGTCCAAGCCTCCCTTTAAGTCAAGCTTGGCAATCAAAAATAGAGTCCAAACATTTTTTAGTTTCAACACTTCCTTGCCATATGAACTGCTTAGAAATTTCGAACAGATTTTATTATTATCCCACACTCAACACGTTTGGATTCCTGCTTAATGATGAATTTGTTGAGAAGTCTCAGAGGACTGGATGTTTTTCACTGGCTTCCTTCTATAATTGGACAATGTATCAACTATTATATATGCAACTATTTAAAAGGAGATGTAAAAATAATAGTAAATAAGCATTTGAAAAGTGAACTACCTGTCAGAATTGCACTTGCACTTATATACACTATAAGAGTGGTGCTAATATTTATTGAATTTTTACTTTATTACTTTCTGCATCATAACCAGATGAGAAAGCACCCATGACAAATATTGTTAACACTCTTTGTGAGAACAGGTGTTAACTGTTGACATTGCAGAACCGCTAGATTTCTTGGTGCATATCCACATGCATTATTCTAGTAACTTGTTTTATACAAACTTGGGTTAATATTATAATTTTGTTTACCTTGAATCATGAATAAAATATCTAGGCATACATATCCACAGGATACAATTAAAAATACTAGAAATATCAATGAAAACATCTTAATAGAATGATCATAATTAATAAATGCAATATATTTATTAAATATTCAATATCAGTATTAAAAAGTGTCTTCCTGAAACACTTATTTCTTGTTCCATTACAGATTTCAATGGCTTATTAATTAGATTTAATACTAACAAGTTTTACATTCCCACTGATATAAATTAGCACAACAAATTCAAGATAAAAGATATTTCTCATGTGAAAATGTTTGTTTCTTATAAAAGCAAGCAAATTTAAACTCTTATTTTATTAAGTATTTCTCTGTTGTTTGATGAAGATATAAGTTAATTCTCTAAGTTAAAAAAACCTGCATATAGAAAAAAAACAGTATTTTCATAGATCTAGGAAAAAAAAGAATTATAGGACCCCTTGAATCGCTAAAAGGAATCACTAAAAAGCATGTGAAACAATAGATAAAAATAACAGAAAAAAACCCCATTGAAATCAATTTAATTAATAAAATAAATAAATTGCCCATCTTACCATCAGAGGATTTTAGGTGGCTTACAAACAATGACAATATAAAACATTAAAATAAGAAATTACAACATTAAAATGAACAAAGATGGCTTAGGAAGGAAGCAATATACAATAGGGTAGAGAAAGTATCTTCTTTACTAACCATTTCCACTATATAATGCCCCATCAGGACTCCTGGCCAATTGGGAGAAATTAAATCAAAGAATTAAATAATTTAGTATAATGTCTTAAAATGTTAAGCAAAAGCTAAAAATAAATTATGAAAATAAATTATACTACTGTGTAGAGACTTCCAAGAAGGGCTGGAAAGAATGGCTAGCAGAAGCGTCACATTGATGGATTGGGGCTTGACCTCCTTTACTGTCTGGGATGGCAACTATAGGACCTGAATGGTCATTCTTTTCCTTTTTTACCCTTCCCATATCAGCAGGAAGGCAAGTTTTGTTGGCTGGCAACTGTGTCAACTGGTCTACCCTGACTAACAAAGAGGTTTGTTCCCTCATCAGTATTCCCATACTACTCTTTTGTTTCCTCAATGGTTTGCCCAAATGGTTACCCAATGGTTGCCCAAATCATTGTTCTAATGCTAAATTAATCAAAGCAAGAATGGTGTGAAGCGTGGTGGCTTAAGTGATTAGGACACTGGGCTGATGATCGGCAGGCTTGCATTCAAGACCTGGTTGCTGCTGCAGGATGGGTTGAGCTCCCATCACACATTTCAGTTCCTGCCAACCCAGCAGTTTGAAAGCGGGTGACCACAAATAGATAGATGGATACCACTTCAGTGGTACATGATAGGAGCCTCTAACAGGGCATTCCTTGGGCAACAGTGAACCTTTCAACCTGGAAGCACTTCAGTACACCCAACATGAATATAGAAGTAGTAGCAAGAATGGAACAGTCATTCTTTAGTTCTGAACTTTCTGAAAGGAACCAATGACTTTTTAAAAATGGAGATGCATGTGTATGAGGAATCTGAGAACTAAACTATGATAAGATTTATGGGATTTATATAGGAAAGCTGAATTGGCTCAGATAGTTTAAGGAGGAAAACTGGTATCACCTGCCCTAGTTTTCCCTTTAATTGAATTTATTGAAGAGAGTTCATGAATGATTACTGATACACTTCATGATTAGATTATTTGGTTGATAAATTAAATGAAACAAAATCCAAATATTGATGTTATTTATCATTCAGAGTCTCTTTATATATCAGTGGGATTGGCATACATTTCTGATAATGTTCACTGCCTAATACGTAGAAAATCTCAGAAAATCTGAAAGGGGAATTTTGTAGATAACTGTAGAGTTCTTACAATTACAATGTAATCTTGTAAATTTGTTTTGTGTCTGAAAATCTAACACAAGATGTGTCTTTTAACAATCTTCTCTATGACCAACAGCTTCTCTTCCAAAAGTAGTTTTAAGTTTCTTTAAGAGGGTTAAGGTTGGGGTAGCCTCTAGTGGCAGTTTTCACTTAGCATGAACTAGAAACAGGAAAAACCTGGAGAAAATACTTAAAAGTGTAGGGCTGCATTTTAGATGAATGTTTTATAGTTTATATTTCAAAGGGAATGTAAAAGATATGTCAATATATAGAATACATCAGTGTACATTTATCTCACCCATGAAATTAGTGAACTTACAGTATTATGAAAAGAATAATGCATTATAGTTACATAAATCAAAAGAATTTTAGTTAGGAATATCTGAAGAACTAAAATAAGATGTAAATAAATAAAATAATAATTGCTATGTTTTTTATTTAAGAGTTTTTAATGTATTGTTGAATTTATTAAATAAATCTGGATGTTTTCCCCTTCATTGATAGAAAAATGTTTGTCAATGTTGATAGCATTGTGCTAGTTATGCTATAGGGCTAATTTAGAGTGAATTAAAATTATTTTCCAATATGTCTTTCATTTCCTTTCATATAATAGAAGTTGTATTTATGAATCATTCTCATTATCATTGTAAGGATATTAACTAAATCTCATTTGACAAATAAAGTAATATCTTGCCTAGAATGTTGATCAGTTATAAATGAAATATCTTGATGAAAAGATGACCCATTTTTAGTTAAACATTATTTAAATATACCACCCTATCTTATTATAGTCAGACTTGTTTTGGAAGTATTTCCTGTTTTTATGAAATTAAAATGCTTCAGAATTGATGGTGTAATTTATCAAATGTCCTGCAAGCTATTATTAGGATGGCTAATAGTCTTCTCTTTTTTTTAATGTGGCTGCTTAAGAATTGGGTTCAATGAAATCCTCCCATGCTATGCATGGGAATGTATTACAAAATGTATTAAATGTTTAGCCTAACACTTCATTATAGAATGTTAACACCAGTCTTTTTTCAATTATAATATTTAATAATAACAACCATGACATTTCCCCCAATCTAATTATATACATAATTATTACATTGTGCGAACTGTTGTTCTGTAGTGCCATGTGTTTATAATACATTCTGTAATGTACTGAGCCTGCTCCAAAAGCCTGCTAGAGGGAACAGAAGTAACGTTCTGTTTAATGATTGGTTAGCCGTTTGACAGAAGCTATAAAAGGGCTGTCAAGCAGATTCGGTTGTTGCAGTTTGTTCTTGATGAGATGTTGATTAGAGAAAAAAATGTTACCTTCCAAATCGCAAGCTGCCTCAATTCTTGAATCTCGACGATTCGGGTAGAACATACCACTGGCGACAAAGGTGGGATCTAGGGATCTGAAATAAGAAAAATAAAAAAGAAGACGAAATGAGACGTTAGCAGCGGATCCCTGGCGAGCAAGCGATCAGAACGAAAGTCGAGCAACAGCAGTTGATGAGGCAAGTGAGCTTAATTGGTGAAAATGGCTTCCTCCCAAAATTTCCCTCCTTTTAATCTGACTACTGAGTTGTGGGACGCTTACATAGCCAGATTCGAATGTTACCTTATTGCTATCGATTACACAAAACTGTCCACCGAGTGGAAAAGGGCATATTTTCTAAGTTTCTGTGGCACTAAAATGTTTGATATCGCCATGACATTGACTGCTCCACAATCAATCCAGTCAGGGATGTGGGAGGAATTCATGAATAAGCTTTGGAAGCACTCTGCCCCTGCCCCCTCTAGAATTGCCCCCCGCCAGCACTTTTACCACAGAGATCAGGTCCCTGGGGAATCCATTAAGCAATACATGGCATCTTGAGAAAAGTGGCGAGGCATTATGAATTCATCAATCTTGAGGACTATCTGCTTGATAGACTTGTGAGTGGCACGAGGGTCCAACAGCTTAAGAGGAGGTTGATTGCAAACTACAAGCTAACGTTCCAAATGGCATTGAATGAGGCATGTGTTGCCGAACTTGCCACACTCTCTTTAGTGGACCTGCCCTGAGGACAGAGCCTGATGACTTCCAAGGGGTCTGCTCTCTCTGTTAATATGACTGAGTTTTCGGATTCCAATGAGGAAGCCAATGTTCATTGTGTCGCTGAGGTGAAGGGAAAGTCAGTCAGCCTGGGGTATAAATGAGGCACCGGTCCTGAGTGACTCAGCTGCTCAGAGAACCGTGTGTAAATTCAGAGATGCTGTTTGCCGCCCATGTGGCCACTGGGGGCAATTCACTAGGATGTGCCAGTGGTCCCAGGCCACTGCGCAGCCTCCCTGCTACATGGAAACGAGATGGCTGCCGAGACCATCTAACAATCATTCCTGCACAGACCACTGGTCATTGGAAATCCCCATGGTGGCCCACTCCGGCAAATTGCCAACCAAACAAAAAATTCACCTAACAATCTACATTGAGGGAAAACCATGCCTTATGGAAATGGATACCGGCTCGGCCACTTTTATTGTCTCGTGAAGCACGCTTAAACAGCTCATACTTAAATGTCAAAATGTAGATTGAGCCCCTGTGATCTTTTCCTGTGGGACTATCAGGACGCTGGCTATGGAGATTTCTGGGTGCAGTTTAAGAATTTTTCCACCTGTCTGCCATTAGTGGTGGTGGATGGGCTGTTGCCAAGCCTCTTAGGGCTTAATTGGTTTGATGCCCTAGGCTTGACCATCTAAGGGGTCAATGCAATCCAATCTTCAGAATTAGAGACATTGATTAAAGAATTTCCTACAGTCTTCAAGGATAAATTAGGCAAATACAAATACAACGAGTCCCAGTCTCATTCAATTTAGACCCCCAAATTCCACCTTGGAGACTAAAGTCGCACCAAGTGCCATTCACACTGAGACCCAAAGTTGACACAGAGCTCGACAAGCATATTGCACAAGGAATTCTCAAACATGTTGATTATGGCTGTTGGGAAATACCGATTGTCACAGCAATTAAGGTGGACCGTCTGTCCACATATGCACGGACTACCGTGCTACTATCAATAAGGCTTTACAGTCCCATGCATATCCAGTCCCAGTGGTGCAACACCTGTTGCACACACTGGGAAATGGATCGGTCTTTGCGAAGCTTGACTTAGCACAGTCTTATCAACAACTGCCTATGGATGACCTAACTGCTGAGGCGTAGATGATAGTCACTCATCAGGGAGCATTCCGATGTCGTTGCCTTCAGTTCAGCGTCAGCCTGGCCCCGGGATTATTTCAGAGCCTCATGGAGAGACTACTGCATGGAATCCCGGGGTCGTCCCATATTTTGATGATGGGCTGGTCTCAGCGACCAGCACCTCCGAACTGATGGACAGACTATGCAAATTCCTCAAGAAATTCCAACATGCATGGCTCAAAGTGAAGGAAACAAAGTGCTACATAGCAGTGCCCAAAGTAGACTTCCTGGGTTTCCTAATAGATGGCGAGGGCATACATCCCACATGGCAAAGACAAAGGCAATTTTAGAGGCTCTCCAGCCTCGCTGCAAAGCCGAGCTCCAGGCATTCCTGGGTCTCCTAAACTTCTACGCAATGTTCCTTCCTCACAAGGCATCAGTTGCTGTTCACTGTTTGGTGGATTGTGGGGTGACCTGGAAATGGACTACTAATGCAGCCGCCAATTCCATGACTACCTCTATGGCCACCAATTCACCCTCATCACTGACCACAAACCATTGCTTGGACTGCTGGTGGGGGACTGGCAAACCTCACTGATACTATCTCCCAGGATGACCCGCTGGTCCATGTTTCTATCTGCTTATACCTACATGCTAACCCATGTCCCAGGAAGGAATCTGGCCCATGCCAATGCCCTCAGTCATTGTCCCCTGAACACTTACTATGCAACCCGGCTCCAGCATCAACGGTATTTCTGCTTTACAGCTCACCATTCCCTATCACCGCCACTGACATTGTGCGACATTCGGCACGCAACCCAGCAATCTTGGAAGTGATTGACTGGGTGACTAGGGGTGACCTGTGGGCCAGCGACCTTTTGCGCTGAGGAAGTTAGAACTGTCAATCCAGTTCTGTTATGGCCTGTTATGGGCATTGGGTTGTGGTCATCTCCTCCTCTCAGGAAATCCGTGCTCTTCACCTTGCATGCAGGCCACCCAGGTATGGTGAGAATGAAGGCCCTGGGGAGGAGCTACCTGTGGTGGCCCAACCTTGACAGAGATATCATGGAATGGGTGTTCACCTGCCGGAAGTGTCAGGAGTCCAGACCAATGCCCCCTAAGGAGGAACCCAGGGAATGGGAGGAACCGAGGGCTCCATGGTCCCATATACATATTAATTTAGCGGGACTGTTCCATGGGCAGGTATTCCTGGTAATAGCCGATGCCTACTCAAAGTGGCTAGAGGTTGTTCTAATGCATTCCACCACTTTGGAGGCAGTCATAAGAGCACTGCAGAAAGTTTTTGCAACACATGGGCTACCCAACTTCTTAAGTGTCGGATAATGGGCCTCAATTGACTGCCACCGTCTTTGAAGTGTTCCTAGCAGGTTTGGGAATTAGACACTGCCTGATCTCACCTTTCCATCTGGCTAGCAATGGAGTTGCAGAAAGGGCAGTGAGATCAGCCAAAGAGGCATTGGATAGGATGAGCCCTAGGGACTGGCCTGAACAGGTAGCCAAGTATTTGTTGGTGCAACACACCACCCCATGCCAGGTCACAAATAAAAGTCCAGTTGAGCTGGTCTGCCAGTTATGGACCACTCTAGACCGGCTACACCCCCAGTATGCCCTGAGCAAACTCCACCAGCTCAATGAAGGAATTCCAGGTCAGGGACGCTGTGTATGCCAGAAACTATGGGAGGCAGCCCTTATGGCTACCGGGAAAGGTGGCGGACATGACGGGACCCCATTCTTATAGGGTGGATCTGGGCCAGGGGCGAGTATGGCGCTGCCACAAAGACCAACTGAGGGCCCATTGGGGTACCTCAATCCAACAACACGATGACAACGAAGCAGCGCAGGAAATGGAAAGAGAAGATTCAACCAGCCTGCCCCAGACTGAATGCGATCTCATGGAAACAGCAGGAACCAGGGACCTACCTTCAGCAGCCGTGGGAAGTCCTGCTCGAACCACTGACGGAGTGGCCAAGGAGGCCGATAGGGCAGAAGAGCTGCTTCAGGCCCAACTATTGCAGAGCATGGGCCTAATATGTTCAGAGCGAATCTGGTGCTGACTGGCGTACCTCCAGGACTACACATGTGTGGTCAAGGTGGGAAGGGGTGTAATATACTGAGCCTGCTCCAAAAGCTGGCCCCCTAGAGGTAATAGAAGTAACATTCTGTTTAATGATTGGTTAGCTGTTTGACAGCCGCTATAAAAGGACTGTCAAGCAGATTCGGTTGTTGCAGTTTATTCTTGATGAGAATGTTGATTAGAGAAAAAACGTTACCTTCCAAATCGCAAGCTGCCTCAATTCTTGAATCCTGATGATCCAGGTAGAATATACCACATTCATATGAATGAAAAAGCTTCAGTCATTTGTCTGAAATAGTGTAGAGTCCCCTGCTTGAGCAGCGGGTTTCATTCCACTGGTGAAAGAAGTCAAATGAGTTTTGATCTCTTGTAAAAATACAAAATGATAGTTTTAAATTTTTGTAGTAATGGAAAACAGAAGAGTATCTGTTGGACAGGCTTCATAAACAGCTACAAAATATAACTGTGAAATGGGCAAGTAAAATTCTATATTACTGTTGGCAAGCATAATTCACAAGTATTTATAAAGATCAGAATAAATAACAGCCATTCGTAGTATAGTTATCATTCATTAAAAAGGTAAAGATAAATAAGGATAGTACAGAACATCCTGAAGGAAAGAAGAATGAAAAGAGATGGAAAATAACATAAGGACAACCAGTGCTTTGTAATTGTGTCAGTGTATAAGAATTTATGAACTGAAAATAAGACACGATTGTCAGAACCTTTTTAAAAATCTTTTTTAAAGCAGTTTTTTACTACCTATTTACCTGAACCAGTAGTAAAAAAATGCTTAAAAAGTAAAAAAAAAGTTCCGACAATCAGCTGAGTGACGTGTGATCGTCAGAACTTTTTAAAAAAATTTTAAAGCATTTTTAACTACCGATTCTGGAGAACTGGTAGTAAAAAATGCTTAAAAAGTAAAAAAAAAAAAAAAGGTTCTGATGATCACACATCGCTTAGCTGATCATCGGAACTTCTTCTTTTTTTTTTTTTACATTTTTTTACTACTGGTTCAGCAAACCCATAGCATTTTTTACTACTGTTTTGGGCGAATCGGTCCAAACCGGTAGCATTTCACCCCTGGGATAAGGTGTACTGTATTTGTACACAAATATCTGAACCTGAGGCAACCTTGTAAAAAATTAGGTGCCAAATACATAGGGCCTTTCCAAACCATGTGGATCATAAATCTGGTAATGATAGAGCTGAAGTTGCCAGAAAGCCTCAGGTGGGTTCATCTGGTATTTCATTGTAGTCTTTTGAGACTCTGGGTTGAATCAGTCAGAGCACCACCTCCTCCTCTCATCCTAGTTAAGGGATAGGACCACTATGAGATAAAAAAATATTGATTCCAGATATAAGGGAAAGTTACAATATCTAATATTGTGGAAAGGCTACTTTTTGGTGGGCACTGAGTGGGTGGCTGTTCCAGATGTTAGGGCAGCAAGGTTGGTTAAGACATTTCACACTAAGTACCCTCAATGGCCCCAGCAGGGAATGCAGTAGTAGTTGGTTTGTAAGTAATAATGTGTATATATGTTTTTTTAAAAATATACTTTATTAAGTTTATTATACATATACAGAACATCATATTTCTACTAATATCAGATGTGCAGTGTTTATACATATGTACATAGAATATAACTGGTGTCACTTGAACTCTTATTACTATTTTCTTAGCGCACCTTGAGCTCCTACTTTTACCCTATTGTTCAACCATTTGTACCACCTTTCCCACACAGTATAATACTTTGAATTCTCATCGTTATTTATCTCGTGTGTTAATTTGCTCATTTCTGCGCACTCTAAAATTTTTTTAAAATTATTAATTCTTCTGGTGGCAGCGTTTTCTCTTTCCAAAATTGTGCGTAGGCCAGTCTGGCTGCTGTGGTTATATGTATTATCAGGTGAATCTTTTCCTTTCCATACCCCTTCCTGATTATTCCTAGGAGAAATATTTCCGGAGACAAATCTATTTCCTCTTCAATTATTTCTTGTAAACTGCTCCAAATTCTATTCCAGAATCTTTTTGCCTCAGGACATGTCCATCACATATGATAGAAGGTGCCATGACCATGACCATGACCACATTTCCAACAATTTGAGTGCATATTGGGGAACATCTTGGCTAGTCTGGCAGGTGCTAAATGCCACCTATGGAGCATCTTGTACTGATTTTCCTTATATGTCGCAGCTCTGGTCAGTTTATAATTTTTGTTCCAGGTCTCTTCCCATTTATTAAAATTTAGGCTATGTCCAATATTTTTTTCCCATATGCTCAATTGGTTTTTGGCTATCTCTTCCGCTCTATCTTCATCTAGTAAATAGTTGTATAATTTAGCTAGAATTTTTTTTCCCACCCCCATCAAAATTTTATCTAATCCATTATATCTTATTTCTACACCATATTCTTCCTTATCCTTCTGATATCTTGATTTAATTTGTAAATAAGTCCACCAATCTAAATTAATACTTTGGTCTCTCAGGGTGTCAATTGATTTGAGATTCCCTGCTCCGTCTAATATGTCTTTATATGTGCACATTTTTCCCATTCCCCATCTGTTTGGATAAATCAAAGCCTCCATGGTGGAGAGCCAATTGGGGATTTTGGCATAGTATCGCTGTCTAATTCCCACCCATGTTTGTAATAGGCACTCCCTTATCTTGTGCCTATGAAAATAGGTTTTCTTTTTATTTCCTGGATCCCACAAATATGCATGCCACCTTTCTGTAGGTCGTGGCCTTCTAGGGTTAAAATTCTCTTGTTTTCCAATGTGTCCCACTCCCTTATCCAAACTAGCTGGGCTGCTTTGTAATATGTTTCCCAATCTGGGAGTTCAAAACTTCCCATGTTTCGTTTTCCCTGAAGTATCTTAAGTGAGATCCTCGACTTTTTTCCTTCCCATAGGAATTCCCTGACATTTTTATTTAGATTTGAAAAAAATGTTTTGTCTAAGATCATTGGTATGTTTTGATATAGGAATAAAATTTTGGGGAGAATAGTCATCTTAATTGCGGCTATCTTACCTATAAGTGACAGTTTTATTCTCTTCCATCTATCTAAATCCTGTTTCACTTTTTTAAGTAAAGGGGTATAATTGTCTTCCTTTAGTGAGGAGCACCTTGTGGTTATCCAAATTCCTAGATATTTTGTTTTCCTGACTACATGTAATCCCAAAGTTTCTTCTAACTCTTTCTTCTGTACTTCTGTTACATTTTTCGTTAGTATTTTGGTTTTAGTTTTGTTCAATTTAAAGCCTGACACCCCTCCATATTTTTCCATTTCCTGTAATAATTTCTGACCGTATTCTAGTGGATCTTCTAATATTAGGGCCACATTGTCTGCGAAAGCTTGCGTTTTATAGATTTCCTTCCTGATCTTTAAACCTTTGATTTCTTCATTATGTCTAATCTTCCATAGTAGGACTTCTAGGGCCAAAATAAATAACAATGGGGATAAGGGGCATCCTTGCCTTACCCGCTTTCTAATCTGAAATATTCGTGTCCTATCACCATTTACCAAAATGCTCGCCCTTTGCTTATCATGAATGTTTTCAATCATTTTTCCAAAGTTTATTCCGAATCCCATTATGTTAATTTGTTTGATCATAAAGTTCCAATTCAAATTGTCAAACGCCTTTTGGGCATCCATGAACATTAAGGCCATCTGCTTTTCTGGGTGTTCTTCATAATACTCTAAAACGTTCAACACAATTCTCAAATTGTCCCTAATTTGCCTCTCTGGGAGGAATCCATTTTGGTCTTTGTGAATCCAGGCATTTAGTATTTTTTTGACTCTTTCAGCCATTATGCTCATAAATAATTTATAATCGGTATTTAAAAGTGAAATAGGTCTATAATTTGCAATTTGTTTTGGGTCGGCACCTTCTTTTGGTAGAAATGTAACATGCGCTTCCCTCCACGTGTCTGGAATTCTTGCGCCCACAAGAGCCTCATTGAAAATTTCTACTAATTTTGGTTGTAGTGTTTCTTCCAATTTTGTATATATTTCTCCTGGGAATCCATCCGGGCCTGGCGATTTATTATTTTTGATTTTGGAAAGGGCTGTTTTAAGTTCTTCCATTGTTATTTTTCTGTTTAGCATTTCCCTCTCTTCTTCCATTATTTGGGGGAGCCCAGCATTCATCAAGTATTGCTCCACCTTATCCTCGGGAACTTCTTCCTCTTTGTAAAGGGCTTCATAGTATTCTCTTGCTCTTTCTAATTTGTCTTCTTCTCTAATCAAGAGGTTACCCTTAGTATCTTCTAAGACATGTATTTGCCCTTTTTCATTTTCCTTTTTTAATTTATAAGCCATCCACCTTCCTGACTTGTTGGCATTCTTGAAGTAGTAATGTTTAGTCCTTTTTATTTTTTGCACTAACTCCTCTTGATCTAGGATATTCAATTTGTGCCTCCACATCAGCCAATTTTGTTTTGCTGCTTCGTCCCCAGGGTTTTGCTGCAGCTTATTTTCTGCTTCTGCTAAATTTTTTAGAAGGACCTCCAGGGATTTCCTTTTTTCTTTGTTTTTATACATGGTGTAGGATATCACCACCCCTCTCAAATAAGCTTTCATTGCATCCCAGACTATTTCTCGTGGGGTTCCTTGATTCTCACCTTCTTTCTTTGAAGAAGGACTTTACTTCTTCTTTCAGTTTTTTATGCACTCTTTTTCACTCAGTAATCTCACATTAAACCTCCATCTCTGTTGGTTCCTCTTCTTTATACTCTTCCAGTTTATTTCAAGGGGGTTGTGATCTGCCCAGGCGCTTGTGATGTCCGCCGTCTTTATTTCTAATCCCAATTTCCTGGTCTATTCTGGACCATGATTTTTGTAGGTTGGAATAAAAGGTGTACTGTCTGTCGGTTGGGTGCAGGGTTTGTCACATATCAATTAAATTTAATTTGTCCACAAGATCAAAGAAAGCTCTTGGTTTTTATTGGTTTTATCGCTTTTATAATCTTTTTCCGAATCTACAATACCATTGAAATCACCTATCATGCAGATTTCGTTGTGTTCCATTTTTCCTAACTGTTCGTGGAGTTTTTGAAAGTATTGTCCCTGTTTTTTGTTTGGTGCATAAATGCTCACTAATAGTATTTTGGAGTTACCTCTCGTAACCTCAATCATGAGAGTTCTGCCCTTTGTATCATTATATTTCAGTTATATGGACCTCCTGTAAACATATTATGTCAACACTTTGTTTAACTAGCTTTGAAAGTATTAGCTTCCTCTTTTTGTAGTCATTTAATCAGTTAACATTTATTGATATTAGTTTTATATCATTCATTCCTGGTATTCAACACTAGTTCTTAATTGTTTATCTTTAGAGTTACGGCTCTTACTGGTCTAGTTTTTTTCCCTTTGTCTTCTTCTCCTCCTGTCTTCTTCTCCTCCTCTATTCCTTCCTTGGTGATTTGCTTGTGTGAGGTTTCTTCTTCTAGGTTTGTCATCTCGATTTCCTCTTTGCTACTTTGTTCTTCTTCCACCTCTCTTAACTGGTCGAAGAAATCTTGTGCTGAGCTCAGGCTGTCTATTTTAATTTTCCTCCCCTGCCAGGTGATTAACATCCCTTCTGGCAGGAGCCATCTGAATAGTATATTTCTTCAGTTGCACGGCTAAGAATCTATAATTCTTTCTCACCTCCCTCACTCTTCTTGGCACCTGTTTTAATATTATCACCTCTTTTCCCCTGTATGTAATTTGTTCCTCTCTCGTTATATTATATAAAATATATTTCACTTTTTTCCTTGCAAACCTCGCGTGAATTTCCCTGGGGAGACTATTTCTCCTCACATAGTTTGTTTGCACCCTATAAACATCGTCCAACTCCCTAATAATTTCTTGTTTATCCTGCTGGAGAACTTCCGCAATCAATTCTGCCAAATCTTCCTCTTTATCTTCTATAATGTTTTGAAAATGGAGGTAGAACGAAGCCCTGTCCATTTCTAATTGGATTAACGAGTCTTCTAGATCCCTATTCTGCATCGTTAGCGTCTGGTCCACCATGTCTAATTTCTTCTCATTTTGTTCAATTCTTTGTTCCGCTTTCTGGATCCTTTGTTCGTTATTGAATATTGAGACTTGGATCTCATTCATCTTTTGGTCCAGCGTGTGGATGTCCGTTTTTAGTTCCGTATTGTTATTTAACAGTTTCTCCTACATCGCCATCATAGTTTCTTGTATTAACATCAGTGATGATTGCACGGTTTGCAACGATGGTGTTGTTCAGGACTTTTCCATTTTCGGTAGACCTTCTGTTGACTTCTGCATGGCTCGGGAGGTCATAGTTATAGTAGGATTTGAGGGCCTTTTTTCCAGTTTTCGAGATTGTTGATGTCATACTCGTCATTTCTTTCAGAATTAATTTTTGGTCTCTTACTATTCTCTCAATGTTTCTCCAAATTGTCATTCACTGGTTGCTGCCTCTCTTATCTAATGTTAATTATTATTTTGAGATACTTTTATTTTTCCTAATTTTCGTGTGTGTAGAAAGTCTGCTAACCCGTTGATAGTCTAATGATCTTCATATCATTCGAAAATACCTTAAACAAATTGCACTTAAATTTCAATCTTAATAGTATCAATTAAATAGTTACAATTAATTAATTAGGTTATAATATAATAGATGATTAATTAATAAAAATTATTTTTTTACAAAAAATTATTTCAGGTCCTCTGTCTCACACTCCCTAATATCTTAAATCACTCTACTGCCCCCCCAAAAAATAAAAAATAAAAAAAAATACAATTGTAATCTATTCCTTAAATTCCTATATCTTACTTATCTTACTTAATTCCTAAAATTAATTCACTTGGAAGGTAAAAAATACAAATGTTAAATCTTATATGCTTATATGACCATAGATAAGTTAGATTAATATAGATAGATACTTATAAATATATTAAGTGAGTAGGTACATAATTAATTAATTAAGAGAGTAAATAGTTAATCAATTAGATTATTAATCAAAAATGACTAAATAATTAAATATAGTTAAATATAGTTGGATAAATATCTACTAGAGTATACAAAAATAGATGTTATATATGAAGAGATTTATATTTTCAAGAGGTTAAAGTGATTGTCAAAAATTAATATTACTATGTAGGATGTTAGTCCACTGAAGAAAGGAATGACAGGGAATAAGTCAATATCGAATCCTTAAGTTTCTTCTTCTCTTCTTCTCTTCTTGGGAAATAAAATGTTCTTTAAGCCTCAGTCTTCAAATTTTTCTAAAGTCAATTTTCAGCATTAATTCTCCCTGCTAATTCGTCTCTGTGCCAGTCTAGTCCAATATTGCACTGTCAGCACTCTATAATGTCTGAACTTCCTGTTCTTCGCTGCCACCGAGTAAGTCAGATCTCTTCCTTGACTCACCCTCCATTTGTTCGCAGCAGACGGCAATGAGAAAAAAAAGTTTTTTCTGGATTCTTTAATTTACTTGCTCGCTGTACCCTCCAAGCCTCTTTTTGCACAGTTGATCTGGCGACCTCTGTCTTTTCCTCTCCGTGCCGGCTCGTCAGGCTCCGTGGTCTTTCACTCTGCTCCTTTGTTAGCAATTGCCGCTCTTCTCCTCTTTAAGCCCTTATCGCCCGACTCCACCGACCCCTTCTTCAAATGTCCAATTTTATTTATGAGGGAAAGGTGCGCTTCGATTTCAGCACTGCAACATCCGATTCTCCTCGCTCCCGAATAACTGTTGGCTGCTACAGCTTCAAATCAGCCATTGAATGGCTGACTCACAAGTGTTGGCTTGACAGAGCCGCCCGGTCTTGCGAGAAGCGTTTGCGCTTCACTTTCTCGCTCACCTGACTCTCTCTATTGTCCTCAGGGCTCTCCAGGTCCCACGCCCCTGAAGGGATCCCCAAAATGCAGTGACAGACAGTGCTGAGGAGTAGCAATCACTCACTCGGCACCATATCACTGCAGCTTGCCAACCAGAAGTCAATGTGTATATATGTTTATTATTGTTTCAGATCTACCCTTCTTCTGGGGGATCAGCATGTCAAGACTGATTCTCACTTTCACCTACATTTTTTCTTCACTCACAGCTTGACAATAACAGGGAGGGGGGTAGATGGAATGCAAGGGAAGGAGAATGGTACTCAAGCATCCATTGGCACCTTGAGACATTGCTAGACCCCAAGGACACACCAAACAGATATCCGAGCTGGCTGTTTCCCATAATAAAATGAATAGGAATGATTGGTGGATGTTTTGGATTGTGGGTGGCCCATGGGGATGAGGGGGAATTAACTATACTTGGGAAACGCAGAGCTGGTTTTGCTTCTTCTGTACCAATTTGGTTTATTCAGTAAAATTTTATACTCCAGGTAAAATAATGTCCCAGGAGTTCCTTTTCTAGATTCGCCAACGTCATTATCTTACTCTGTGGTTTATGTACATGAGATAGGACTGAAGCTTTAGTGAAACAGCTTGGGGTAAATCTCCATTTGATAGTTCAGCTAGTGTAGATAGTTTCCTCCTCTATCATTTTCTGCAGATTATTTTCTTGGGATTATTTTCTAATCCCAAACTCTGAAAAATCCAGTAAAATGTGAACTGAGTAACTATGAAATTGAAATAGCAAGTGGGAGAAAAACATACTTTGTTTTTTGCTTTCCTTTAAAGTTATAGTGTGGGTGGAATACATTATATACTAATTTTCTTTCTAAGAAAATTTCTAAGTGCCAATTAGTTATGCTCAAGAGATTCAAATGCTAACACGTTTCTTAGGAGATATTTGGCAATGATGAGTTGAAGAATGATTGAAAACACTATTTAATATCCATACATTTGGGAGTATTTACATCTTGGTATAGTTTACTCTATTATGGAGCAATTCTGCCTTCCAGTTTTATTTCCAAACTGTATGCATTAGGGTAGGATTTCAGTTCCATGGTGCAAAATGTTATCTTCACAACTTCAGTTTTAACTGGGGAAAGATTTCAATTTCTCCAGTAGTATGAAACAGCTGTAAGATTGTTAAACCTATCATATACTGCCATACTGCAAATTTCAAACATTTATCCAAAGTAATAAATGTTGAATAAGCAAAAGAGTCAATAGATTTTAAAATTAAACCTCTGGAGCAATGTTGAAAACATCTGGAGAGTTTCTGACTATAAATCTGTGATTCTGAAGCCACGGAGTTCTGCAGATAGTGCTCCAAATGTCCTCCATTTTGCCACATTGGGCAGCTAAATAAAATTCAGCAGGAACAGTAAAAAAATATTAAAAACAGTATAATTTCATTTTGAAATGCCTAGACTGCTTACACTGTCTTTTAATTTAATTTAAAAATATGCTACCATCTTTCATTCTATTTTAGGAATTAGCATTTTCTTGGAGCTTTGGAGTTATTTGAGAATAACTCCAAAGCTCTGTGGCGATGCACCTCTGGTGGGTCGCTCATGAGAGCCAATTAAAGGAAAGACACGGAGAGGTTTTCCTTGGGATGAAGCCGACCCTTGCCAAAACCTGGGTCGCCCCCTTTATTGAGTACAAACAAAGAACTGGTGTGTACAATTACATCATAAACACATGATTAATAACAAGCCAATAATGAGGTTACAGCACATTAAGAAGCGATGCCTCAAAGGTGGGGAAAAGGGGTGAAACGGGGGGGGGTAAAGGATCCTACACATATTTCTATGGTCCATCTCGAAAGCTCACCAGCCAGGCATTTCTCATGTTGCTTTGTTGTTAGAAGTGCTTATCAGTTGATATATTTCGAAATGCCAAGGCCTTCTTCTTCACTAGCAGTATGTTACATTGCTGTAGCTAGCTAGAAGGAATGTTACACCAAGATAATGTTGTCCATCGACCTGAGCTTTGTACATGCCTCGAGAGGAGAGTTTTAGATAGGGCTGGGTACAATTTGTTGCAACTTTATATGTGAGCTTAGAAATAACATAATGGCATATTGTTGTAGCAAATATCAAAGCATATCAAGCGTATATGAAAGCATATTGCAATACATGATTATATATTGTCATAAGAAATATAATGCGTATAAATTCATACAAAAGCATATAAAAGGCATATAAAAGTATATTGCAACAAGCTCCAAGAAAATGCTAATTCCTTTGCCTGATTTGAGAATTTTTTAAAGATGAATGCTGGAATTTGTTGCATAGTCTATATTTTGAGAATTCAAAAACTTCATTGGTTTTGTCCATAAAGGCTGCTGAGAAGGGTTGTCTGTATTGCTAAGCTTATTGAATGGTCTTCAGAAAATCATTACTGTTAAGCCTCATCAAGATCAGGGCCTTAATGTGGCAAATAATATTGCCAAAACTAATAGGTTTTTGTAAATTGTTTCACTATAGAAACTGCAGGGTTGCTAGTAAAGAACCAAAATTTAAAAATTCCAATGCTCCAGCTATGATTTCAACTGTATTTACAAGTAAGATTTTCTTTAAAATGGTATCTTTCAAACACTATTTTGCTCTACAAATAGAATGCAAGTTTCTATCAGAGATGTATAATTATAAGATTTTTTTAATCCAGGCAAAATAATTTACTTACGTATTAGTAAGAACGTTGGAAAAGATCCCCAAAATAAATATGGAAGTAGATGTTAAAAATGACCTCACATTAGCCTGTTTTTAAAAAGTAGAATAACAGTATGACAGAAGGGATCTTGGAGGTCTTCTAGTCCAACCCCCTGCTCAAGCAGGAAAGACATTCATTCTTGTTGAAGTGAATGAATAAGTGAATGAATGAAGACCTGGTGGCTCAGCAGACTAAAACATTGTGATTAACATCAGCTGTCTGCAATTACTGTAAGTTCGAATCTCACCAGGCTCAAGGTTGACTCAGCCTTCCATCCTTTCTAAGGTAGGTAAAATGAGGACCCAGTTTGTGAGGGCAATAAGCTGACTTTGTATAAATATACAAAAGTATGAAGGCTATTGCTTAACGCATTGTAAGCCGCCCTTAGTTTCCAGAGAAGGACGGCATATAAATCATTTTTTTTTAAAAAAAAGTAGTAGCTTCACTAGGGAATGGTTTTAGCGTGTTTCTTTAACTTAGTTTCTCTTGGGACCACTTTCCATTTTTAAAAATTTTGGAAGATCCCAAAACAGCTTTTTTGAACAATTATTGATATTTTCCATAATAAAAAATTAAATTTAGTCATTCATTGTTGCTACCACTTCTCACAATGATTTGATGGGATTTTAATATTATATTATTTTTCAACATGGCAAACATGATTTTGTAGACTCCTAAGAGGGCTCTGGAAGACAGCTAAGTCCTAGGACCACACTCCAAGAAACATTGATTTAGAATAGAGGACCTAGATTTTTGGAAGATCATTGGTTTTCAATTATCTCTGCCTATTTTATAATATACAACAAGGCTGCATTTTCTAGGTTCCATCAATTAAACACTGTCACTTTATGGATCATATCTTTTCTGTTGCAGTGCTTGCCCTATTGAGCAGCACCCCTTTCCCTAAATTTTTCTCCCAGGCAATGGGCCCTAATGCTATATATATCTTTTATAACCCTGAACCCTAGTGGAGCATATTTGATTATATTTCATTGTTTTATTATTTCCCTTTATAGTTGATTTTTTAAAAAACCCTTCTTAGCTTTCCAGAGTTGTTTGGCAAGTGAGCTGCTAGACAGCATAAACTGAACAAGCAAACAAATCTGTTGAATGTAGGCCTTAAGCAGTGCAACAACTCAAGTAGGATTGCATCCAGCTCTTTCTGTTTATTGCTGAATTTTATTTATTTATTTATTTTTTGAGAGAGAGAAATAACTGCAAGTTTCCATTAGGATTTTTTTTTGTCATGTTGTTTCATAAGCCATTTTCCATTCATTTTCCCCCAGTGACAGAGCAGTGGTTACTAATTTAATACAAGGCAAATAAGTGACTATCTTCAGTTAATGTTAGATATGTGGATGCCTAGATGGAATGCTACAAAGATATATATTTTCTGGTTCAAGTTGGATGATGGTAACAGTTATCACAATAAAACAGAACAAAGATCTTGCAACATAAATTCAAAATAAATTCAACACTTATGTTGGCTGCAAAAGATTACAGGCACTTTCCAGCTAAGAATAAGAAAAGATTTTACTTCATGTTCATTGTTGAGTGAAGACAAAGCAAACAGCAAAAGCTAAAAAAATTTTCATTACTAAGCAACTATGCATATATCTTTAAAATTAACGTGTATTCTATTATAGCTTTATTTCTCCCTCATCATCCATGTAGATGTGTCTGCAGGGACAAGGTAAATAATCAGTGGCACTCTTTGTTTAATTAGCAATAACAAAACAAGATAAACTGTTCTGTGTAAAGTGCATTATTCTTTAGCTGTTGGCTAAATAGCATTAGTGTTGTGACATTGGATAATGGGACATTCTGTACAGACAAATATTCTCCAAATCCAAAAGATAAAGGGAAGGGTTTGTGTTTTAAATAATAGGGGGAAAGCGTTCTCTGTGGTAGCCCCCACCCTCTGGAACGATCTTCCTCCAGAACTGAGAACAATTGCCGACCTCCGGACTTTTCGTCGGGCTTTGAAGACTTATCTCTTCCAACTTGCCGGACTTGCCTGATCCCTTCTACTTTTTAAAATTTTTAGAGTTTTATTCTGTTTTAAATTCTCAGCCTAATTTATATTTGTTTTTAATACGATTTTAACTTTTTTGTATTGGTTTTTTAGTCGGCTGTTCACCGCCCTGAGTCCGTCAGGAGAAGGGCGGTATATAAATCTAATAAATAAATAAATAAATAAATAAATAAATAATAAATATGGAAAGATCTGATTTAATATATAGCTAAAGTATAAGGCAGACATTCTATTTTATCTTGATGGGAAGAATGCAAAGTATTTTTATATTAACAGAAGATTAAAACAGAATGTCCCGAAAACTCTTCATTTTAGATTTAATAATAGCTGGTAAATTTGCTCAAATATGCTGTCTATTTGTAATGCACAGCTCAACACTGAAAGAGGGCAGAATGCAAAGTTTATCCATTTATTTTTCTCATCCTGCTTTATTTTATAGCTTTTTCTTTTTTCATTGTGAGAACAATAAAAGAGGAAAACTACACTACTTTGCTGATTAATTCTATCAGAATAAGGCAAATAATCTGTGTTTTTCACTAGCTTGATTTACATTGGTGAAATGTGAAAATCTAAAGAATGTATTTAAATGTATTTTACTGTGTTTTTATTTTTGTAGTTTTATCTTTAATGTTATATGCATATAATGGACATTTTAGGCAATTTGTTGAATATAGTGTGAACTGCTGAGAGTCTTCTGATCAGACTGGGTAGAAAGACTAGTAAATAAAGATATAAAATAATTATTATTTTATAATAATTATATTTATATTGATTTATAGCTATTTTAAAGAATCAGTTACTGTGAAAAAATTGGAAACCACCACAAACAGATTTCAGTATCAACATAGAGATGCCTACTGTAGCATTCTCCTAATGAACAAATTGTGAATATATAGTTCCACTAAAAGTCTGTATAGAGTCTTTTACTTTGTACCTATTGTGCTAATCCATGCTTTTATCCATTATAGGAATAATTCAATTAATGTGCTTTAATTTATCTTTCAAGGACAGACCAAAATGAGTGAATGCGTAGAGTTACTGTTTGCTTCCTGGCAAATACGAGAAATGTAAATTGACTTAGATTGCATTGAGACAACTGTATTGGTTACCTATCAGATCCTGCCAGAATCTTATCCCATTTATCTTTTATGGGTATAGATCCATATATTGTAAGACATTTCACTTCCTATATTTTTATTATCTTTTGTTGCTACAATGACAAGTAAAAGCTGAGTTGCCATTAGTCTCTAGGTGGATTAAAATGAAGTAACCATGGAATGGTAAGCAATAAATAACTGGATCCAAAGATGCTTTATTATTAGTTCATTATTTTAGAGTTGTTTGAAAAATAAAATTAGCAACTATGGGAAGGCAGGAGAAAATGAGAGGAATTAAAAGGCTAAAGGCAAAAGAGGCCTCTTATTGTTTTGAGGCACATTTCTATTACATCAATCTGGCCCCTTTTCTTAAGAAGAGAAGTGCGTAAACCTACCTTCTCTTAGTCAGAGAATATAGCTGGGGATATATAAGAATGGAATAAAAATTCAATCTTTGTTATTAGGAAAAGAATTTGATTTAAAATCCCAAAATTTTACGTTCTAAGTATAGACTGACCAGATTCCAAGGTATTCATCTTCCCTTCTTTCAATCTATCATTTTTAAATGCAACTACACAAGTATTCAACAAAGTTAGTTGAACTCTATTTGTTTCACATAAAACAATTTATGTATTTAATACTCTTTCATTTGGTTGAAAAACACATAGCATGGACTGAACTTTGTGATCACCCACAAATGAAGGCCACAAATACCAGAGGTGGTATTTAGCAGGTTCTGACCAGTTCTGGAGAACTGTTTTGATCTGTGTTTTACTCGTCTTCTAGTTTTCTATCTATTGTTTCATATGCTAAGTGGGGAGGGAGGGATATAAATAGGGACCATGATATCATCAGGAGCCAATACAACTAAGCCTTGTAGTTTTGTCAGATATTGTGTAGATGATGTGACCATTCTGTTCAAGAGCTGGGTCAGGAAGCTTAAGCATTGTGACAGTCATTTAACAATGTTATACATTGAGGTGTCTCATAGTGCAATGATACAGTAGATCTGAGGAGGATTCCTATTTTGTGTATCTTGGGGACTTTGTAGAATTTCACTGGGATGGCATCTGTTCCTCTCATTTTCCATCATTCCTTCTCTGTTATACACTTGTTTTATATGAGGTGGCAGAGATAAGCATTCAGTTGGGTCGCCATTGTTCTCATCTCTGATGTCTTTGCTGGTCTATATACTGAGGAATCATTGAGCAGGACAAATGCCTTCATTTCATCATCTGTGTGGTTCATCACCATCATTGAGTAGCCTTTGTATGCTGGTAAAATAATAATGTGCTGATCTTGTTTCAGGTCTTTCAAGTTGCATTGCTCCATAGGGCTGAGTGTATTATTTGGTTTGTGTATGACCAGCATTGCCAATACTTTTTGTCTCATAGCATGTTTTTCTGGCTCTCTCTATCCCTGCTCTGTTGAATATGGCTTCCAATGCTGCTATGAATTCTCTTGATGTGGTGTCTCAAGTGTTTACTCCCTCATTATGTTCAAGTTTGCATAATTTCTTCTGTCTTAGTTGTTTTCTGGATAAATTTTGGACCATATGTTTAGTTTTTGCCATATGTCTGCCCATCTCTGAGTTGACTGGTGATTGGTATTGTAGGCTGCATGGAATGACCCCTTCTCAAGTGCATTGGTGTAGGAAGCATAGCTGTTTATAAGTGGATCCCTCACATACTGTGAAGGTTTCCCAAAGCCAAACTGTTTGAAGTGCTAGCCGCAGATCTCTCTCATGAATGACTATGAATATATGTGTCCCAGAATAATGTTGCAGGATCCAATCTGGATTGGTCACTGGGACCAGAGGTTTTGTCTTCTGAACTTCGGGCTTCTGCTGGAGGCAATCTTCAGGAAACTTCTCTCTAGCAGAGGGTGTCCTTTGGGCTGTTCTGTGTGTGGTATTTACATGGTGCCTATTGTATATGGCTTTTTAGATGTTAGATGTTCGTGTTCACTTTTAGAACAGCATTTGTTTATATTTGAAACCCATTCTGCAACCACCATGAATTTATCAGGAGGGAAACAGGAATGGCAGGGCTCATTTGTAACTTTTGAATGTTTAGCAACTGCTTTTTTAATTTTTCCCCCTTGACCATTATCAATCTTATGGCTAAGCAAACAGACAGAATAATGCTAGTACTTGTTTGGCAGGAAGCACATACAATAATTTATGAACGATACAGGTAATGTTAAAGTTCTGCAAATTTCTGTTCAACAGTGGCCTGATCTTTCAGAGTTTCTCTTCCGCAAATAACAAAAAGGACAAAAAGGGATTGATTAAAGATGCAAGGTCATTTGTGATGAGAGAGGGGGAAAAAAAGATATAATATTAGGTTGCTTGCTTTCGTGCTTTCTCACTCTCACTCCCACCTTTGTTTTTATTTTTTTACCTTGATAGACTATTAGAACAGGTCAGTGAGCCCCTGCTTATTAATGCTGCCAAGCTTAAATGTCAGTGATTAAGTGTTACCATGGAGATCTCTCTGAATTCCACAAATGGCCCATTATTTACTCCTACGGTTTGCAAGATAATTGATAATGACAATTTGTTTGTGGTGCCTTATGATATCTGAAAAAGGCAGTGCAAATCGACTATGAAATACAGTGGCAAAGGATGGGCCCAGATCTCCCAAAGAAATGCAACCTAGGGTTTGATTTGTAGCCCTGGAGAGGTGGCCAGGTTTTTTTTTTTTTTAGCCATGGGCTTTCAGTTCAATAATTTAAGGATGAAGGATGGCTGCAGAATAGGAAAACGAAGTGATGTGGGCATTTGAAAGGTGAATACTAATAGGCTGAAGCTGCTTAAATAACTCATCGTGTTATTTTCTTAGCTGAAGATTGGCAGTATTAATTAAAATGCTACTATTCTTTGAGTATTCATTTTAGTTTTTCCAAGCCCTAGTGTTTGAGTAGATATTCCTCTGTTTATGTAATTTACAAATGACTCTTCACAGTCAATTTCTTATTACTTAATGTATTATCACATGTTTTTTTTAATATATTATCTTATTACTTAATACGTAGATTAAGAAACTATATGTGAAAGCATCTTATCTTCTTTCTTAATGCAGTATCATATATAATAATGCAAATCATTGAGTCCAGTTATTGCACTAAATTATTAATTTTATTAATAATGAACTGGGAACATACACCATTTATTGTCATATTGATTGGAATAGCATGTAAATCCTACTAATAAATAGAGATAAATGTTGGGTTTGACTTTGTTCAGTACATGAACCCAACTATTGTACCTTATGGCTTTTTATTGTCAGCTAATCTATAGTCTGTTTAACTAAATGGGGCTTAAGCAAACCAAGACATGATATAGGGAGAAGTAGCTTTTAGTGGCACTGAGCCACATCTTGTTTTAATTTTTTAAAATATTTATGGCCATGTCTATGGGCATTAGGGGATTCTGGTTCCTTATATGGTGCTCTTTTAAAGTACAAGATATATTTAACTGTTTGTTTTCATGTTTTTAAGATATATTTTTCATTCTAGGTGAGCTGCCTTGAATAAGGCAAGATATTAATTGCATCTATTGTATTAATTAAATGTTATTTACATATTTTCTTCTGGGATGTGCATTATTCTTTTTTCCATTATTTTATTATTAAAATACTAGTTTTTATTATTGGGAATGGTATATGTCATCCAGGATGTTCTAGAATGGATGTCGTTCTAACAAATAAATATTTTTAATATGTGCAAAAGTTCCTTATAAATGTTAAAGTTATAATCTAGTTGATATACTTCATAGACCTCCCTTATTATTTCTTTTCCATGAAGAAATAATTATCAGTATGTAGAGTCCTATTGAGGTACTATATGTGCCCCACATACAGGAGAGGACTAGACTTACTCTTTCTTTCTGTCTCTCTCCATATATGTACATACATACAAACAATTGTTTTTATATATTGGTTATGTAGGTACCGAAACTATTATCCTTATTGTAATAAAACCAACTTAGAAAAAAAAACTACCAAAGAATTCCTTGAAAAAAGGTACCAAATACATTGTAAAACAGTCATTTCTGTTGTGTGTGCCTTTGAATCAGTTTTTACTTTTGGTGACTGCAAGAACTTGCAGTTTTTTTGGCAAGGCTTTTCAGAAGTGATTTGCTGTTGCCCCCTTTCTAGGGTTTTAGAGACTGAATAGTTTAAGGTCATGCAGCTGATTTTATGCCTAAGGCAATATTATATATCATGATCTCCTGGTTTATAGCCTAATGCCTTTAATATACCAAACTGGCTCTCAAAATCAGTCATACTGTATAAATATATATAGTACCATATAAATCCATAAAACCATGCACAGAAGCAGATATGACTGTTTGATATCTGTGTGCAGATTAAATATCATCTGGATATGCAATGCATATTGGTATATAATATATACTGATTAAATCTCTGCTGCTTATAACATTAGTATATTTTAATTTACCACTCCTATCATGTTCAGCCTGTTTTAGTGATTCCTGATAAGGGTAAGTTTAAGGTTGAATAAGCAGTTTAATTGTCTTTCAACAGCTCACTCAGTTGCAAACTTGTAGAGGCTGTTATGGTTTTTATTTTACAGTTCTCATAACATTTCCCCTTGTTAAAAAGCACATACACAATCTATTTCTGTACAAAATAGGCACTACTACCCCCCAGCAAATATATTAAAATTCTTCTACAACAAAAGAAACTGGATAAATTAATTTTTCTTTCAAAGATTAAATTGGCTATTACCTCTAATGTATTGGATGTATTCACCAGTAAGGAATAAAACAAGCTACACTTACAAGGTGGAAACTTTTAATGAACATTATTGGGAGCCACTGCTAAATGGGATTACTTGTGAATAAATGTTGAAGGAAGAGTTTGGTCAGGAGAAACTGCATTGCTGAATGAATTAGTTTCCATTTAAATAGCTTATAATGCATCTTTGTTTTAATTGTGTTCCAGCCAATTAGAAAACCTAGCAGTAATGTCTTGTTCCTGGGGTCCTCATAGTTCCTGGGTTCCATCAGCTGACAGTGTCTTTTCCCACATACACTCTTAGTACAGTCAGGACAATTTCTTTCCATTTCAGACATGGCATGGGTGTATTGAAAGTATCAGTTCCTCTTTGCTAGATAAAAGCATGGCACATGATATGCACTTTTAAGCTACTATAGTTGGATAAAGATCTCAAAAGTGCAATCATTCTTGGGCACTTCCTTAGGGGTTGGAATGTATTAATGTATTCAGCTTGGTGGGGAATACATTAAAATTCAGAACCTCCACCTAACTTTGGCAATGACAATTGCCAATTACCTATACTTTCTATCCAGTAGTTAAATCTAGGTGCAATTTGTTACACAACAACTAGTTACAGATACGCTCTCTTGCTTCACTTCCTGGAATTGCTATCTTGCATGCTGGCATTTCTGGGAATAATATTGCAGTGCTATAACTCTGATTTAGTGTTCTGCTTAAATGAAATCTTTCCAGGAAGCCTGGCTTAACCCTCAGAAAATACATCCATCAAATGTTCACAAGACTCCCATAGCTAATCTGCTAAAGTTGTTTGTTTATAGTTCTGGAAGAAAGGAAACCAACTGGTAAGGGTAGTGTAACCACTACTGAATTTAGTCATCTGGACATTCATCACAGCTGGATGAGCTGAAGATGCCAGATATAATCAATGCTACCCTCATTATAGGTACTGTGGGATCTTTTTCAAGATAAGCAGGCACACTTTAATCTGATCTTGAATGAATGCCAAGCAGAACCTTTTTCAAAACAGTTGTTAAATAAATTACATTAGTACTGACTGTAAGATGAATCTGCTCTTATTAGTCCATTAGTAATATTTTCTGCTGGCAAGATAGATATATAAATCATGACATTCTTTTGTTATCATTCAAGGGCAGCAGATAAATAATCTATGTTAAAGATTATGGAGGCAAGCTTTGTTTTAGTCAATTAAGACCAAAGGACTAAAGAAACTTGTGAAGTGCCTTTCTCTGAAACCAAGCACATATTCTCTATGCATAAAGTTAAGTGCCAGCCAGTTTCACCAAGGCATCCATCCCCAATTTGACTCTGCAATTTCCCCAAAGCCTGTTTGCATGGCCATGCCAGATCTGAAATTACTCTGAAGATGATCTCCAGGGGAAATTCAAGTCTGTCTAAGAGGTGCACTTTAGCTGCAGATCAGTTTGTCTTTGGGCTATCAGAACTTTTCTTTTCTTTTTGCTATTTTTTAAGATCTTCTTTTTTTAAGAATATAAGATAAGCCTTGATGTAGCCTGCCACAGGCTGATATAATTCAGCATTCTGTGTTAAATAGAGGCTAACTGAATGAATTTGGGAAGCTCATACATCTGCACTGAAAGGGAATAGCCTTTTTCCAGCAATAAAGCATTCTGTCTGTGTTTCAGGAGGAGTAAACAAGCATCACTAAAAGATTCATTGTGGACTTGTCCAGTCATATTTTAAAACATACAAATTGGCTGTCACTTCTATAGCTGTTGAAAGTGAATTCTATAGTTTAACCATGCACTTTCAGTAAAATATTCTTCTTGTGGTTCTTAATCTTCCTACACTTATCTGAAGTTGGTTTGTTCAAGAGATCATCCTTCCCATTGAGGTAGGCATGAATAATCAAACTCAGTGCTCTCTCTTTTGATCTTTTTCAGCGATTACCAGCCACAATGGAACTACATCTAAAGGACACATGGTAGCTCAAACTCATCCAAGCATTTTGCATCTTCAAAAGTACAGGCTGAAATGGATGTGACAAAAGAGGACATGTTGAGAGCAGCACTAAGTGAATGATCATTCTGGCAGCAGATACAAACAACTAAAATTCTGTAAAGTGTTCTGAGTGTGCAGTAGAGGATTCAAGGAGGCTTTTCACAAGTCTAATGCACTGCAATAATGTGATAGAATGCCAGCTTGACTCACAAGGGGAGAATGCTGAGCCATTAGCAAAATATTGAGTCTTGATATTTGCGGGAAAATGGAAAGTGTGAGAAACGCCAAACAGATCTGTGTTGATTGTATTAAGGATAAATTGATGTAGAGAGAGGCTCTGACAAGATTTCAAGAGCCTTTATAATACCCAATTATCTTAAAGTACATTCCAAGATTCCTAGAAACATTTGTTTCCTGACCATGACTACCTTGAAGGACCTGCTGTTAATTCCCAAACCACTCCAAACAAATTCCCTGGGTGATTTTCTGCAAATGTAGTGAGGCATAGATTTTTTTTCTTTCATCTTCAGTTGTAAATTTTCCAATTAACTTTATGTCTAGAATGGGAGTTGACTTTCACCAGTACCATTCTAGACATCTTCCAGTGCAATGAATTGCCCATAGTACAGTGGTGAAACGCTCCTGGTTTAGACCGGATTGCCCAATCTGGTAGTAATGGCAGCAGGTGGTTTGGAGAACCGGTAGCAAAAATCCCTGCCCCCCCCCATGCCCAGCTGAGCCACACAATCATCAGAGGCTTTTAAAAAAAAAATTTAAAGCATTTTTTCTACAACCTCTTCGGGTGAAAAAATGCTTTTAAAAGTAGAAAAAAAAAGCCTCTGATGATCGCACGGCTCAGCTGGGATCATCAGAAGCTTTTAAAAGCATTTTATCCTACAACCTCTTCAGCCGAAGAGGTTGTAGAAAAAATGGTTTTAAAAGGCTCTGACAATCCCAGCTGAGTTGCCTGATCGGCAGAAGCTTTTAAAAGCATTTTTTTACAACGCCTTCAGCCAAAGAGGTTGTAGCAAAAATGCTTTTAAAAGTTTTTTTTTAAAAAAGTTGGCCATGCCCATCCAGTCACCAAGCCATGCCCACAGAACTGATAGTAACAAATTTTACATTTCACCACTGCTATAGTACCCCAGTAAATTACAAGATCTGTGGGCTTGGGAGCCAAAAATTGAGTCTGGGATATCTGGCGATTCCAAACTGCCAACATGAGGGTCTTGGTGCATCATAAACTTATTCACTCATATCGTCACCGCTACCAGCTTGGGGGAACTGGGCCAAACCGGGAGGAATCACCACTGGTGTGTGGAAGAAAATGCAGAGAAATTTAAGAAGAGCCATTTGGCTTACAAAATATTGTCAACGACATGCATTTCTTGCATTAAAAACACAACTGAGAAGACAAGCAATCTAATTTGGATGAGTAATAGTACTGAATTTCAAAGCAGAGTTTTACTGATTGAATTTTATTTTCATATGCATTTCGTTATACCTTTATAATAGTTTTCAGCAAATATTTGGTCTAATAATTTTACAAGCTGAATATCTGTATAGCTCTTGAGGTAAAGATTTAACCTTTTCAATGCTAATGGATATCAGTAAAATGTTTTAAATACTCAGGATAAAAATGGTATTATGGCTTTATTTTATGTGTTATGTCCTTATAAGGACATCCGCCTAGGATTGGCTGAAGATCCTTTCGGTGGGAGTTTTGAATCCCTGTCAGTGGGCGGTGCGTCTGCCGGAGCAAATATAAGGAGAGCTCCGGCAGCGCAGCGCCAGTTCAGTTCCCGTTAATAAACGTTGTTACTTGAACTCTGCTGGTCACTCTTCTTTCCTGCGCCAATCTAACACTGGCGACGAAGGACTAGAGAAGAACCTCCGCGTGGCACGATCGCCATAACGAGCTGAAGTCACTCGACGCGGACTGAGAGATGGCAACGCCGCAAGCGCCGTTCGCCTCGCTGGCTCCTTTCAACCCCAACCGGGAGAAATGGAGCTCGTACATGATCCGTTTCCACCAATTCCTCCGGGGAAACGGCTACAACAATTTAGACGACGAGAGGAAGAGGGATCTCTTCCTCGCTCACTGTGGCACCGACGTCTTGGATCTCGCCGTCAACCTCGTCGCACCCAGAGACATTGAAGTCATGTCCTGGGTGGATCTGCAGACTGCCCTGCAAGACCACTATGCACCTACGAGCACCCCCATATCGAATCGGTTCACCTTCCGCCAACGCAACCAAAAGGAAGGCGAATCTCTCAAAGACTTTGTGGCGGCATTGCGTCAAATTGCAGCAAACTGCGAGTTTGAAAACGTTGACAATGCCTTACGCGACGGGATCGTCTTCGGGATGAGAGATGCAAGCCTCCAAAAGAAGTTCCTGAGCAGAAAAAGACTGTCCCTAAAGGACATTCTTGAGGAGGCTACGGCTGCTGAAACATCCGAGAAAATCGCCGCCGCTATGCTCCAGTCCCGAGGGATTCACAAGATCCGCAAGTCGTCCTCAGAATCGTCTGATGACTCTGCCACACCGACCGACTCAGAGGGGGAGTCGACCGTTTTGAAAGTTTCCCGCCCATCTAGGCGGGAAATTCAAAAAGATGGCCGCCACGATGCCCAGTGCGGCAGTTGCAAGGGACACCATCCCCGCCAATCCTGCCGCTGGCGTGATGCAACCTGCAGACGCTGCCTTAAGAAGGGGCACATCGCTGAAGCATGCAGAGCCTCTGATCCGGTTCCAGAGTTGATCAGGCCCCGGAATCCTGAAAATCGCCGCGACTCCCAGAGGCCATCCAAACGGTCCTCACTACAGCACAGCCACGACGACCGCAACGGTTCCCAAGGCGGCGCGCTGAATCAAACAACGATCGCCCTCACCAGTAACAACAGTGCCACCAAATTCCATGTGACACTGTTGGCAGAAGGCTTGCCGTGCACGATGGAAGTAGACTCCGGCTCCGTCTATTCCATCATCGACTGGCACCAGGTAAAGAGACTGAAGCCGGCACTTACGAAGCGCCAACTTGAACCCCTTCACTCCAAGCTGGTGGATTTCGGCGGCAATCCCATCGGAGTCATCGGAAGAACCAACCTCCAGATCGCCTTCAAACAGTTCCGAGGCCAGCTCCCCATCACCGTCGTGGAGCATAGCCACCCGACCCTGTTGGGTGTGGAGTGGTTCCAGCCGTTGGGGCTTTCTATTGGAGGCATCCACCAGATTAGCTCAGGCGAACTCGACTCACTCATCGGAGAGTTCCAAGAAGTCTTCGATGGTAAGTTAGGGACCTTTACAGGGAAACCCATCTCCTTTAATCTGGACAAGGGGGTAACCCCAATTCGGCTCAAGCCCCGCCGGGTTCCGTTTGCCTTGCGGGCTAAAGTAGATGCTCAGCTAGATAAGCTGATTGCCCAAGTCATCCTGGAACCCATCGATCATGCTTCATGGGAGACTCCCATTGTGACCCCCATGAAGCAGGATGGATCTGTGCGCATCTGCGCCGACTACAAAGTGACCATCAACAAGGCATTGCCGCAGAGCGCATACCCTGTGCCGGTAGTGCAACATTTGCTTCACTCACTCGGCAAGGGCAAAATTTTTGCAAAACTGGACCTGGCCCAGGCTTACCAGCAATTGCCAGTTGATCAGGAAACGGCGGAGGCTCAGACAATTGTCACCCATAGAGGCGCATTTAAGTGCAACCGTCTCCAGTTTGGAGTCAGTGCAGCCCCAGGCATTTTCCAATCCATGATGGAATGCCTTCTCCAAGGCGTTCCAGGGGTGGTTCCTTACTTCGATGATGTACTGATCTCCGGGGACTCAAAGGCACAACTCCTTGACCGGCTGAGGCTTGTCCTCCAGCAGTTCAGAGAGAAGGGCTTGAGGGTCCGACGGGACAAGTGCATCATTGGGGTACAGGAGGTCGAGTTCCTGGGCTATCTCATAGATAGTTCTGGCATCCACCCCACCAAATCAAAAGTTAAAGCTATCCATGAAGCTCCCAGCCCCAAAAACAAAGCGGAGCTTCAGGCTTTCCTTGGATTGCTTAACTTCTACGCAATTTTCCTCCAACAGAAAGCCACTATTGCTGAGCCGCTTCATCGCTTACTGGCAAAGGCGGCTTCCTGGAGGTGGGGCCGCGAGGAAGAGTCTGCATTCAGAGCCGTTAAGCAACTGTTGACTTCTGACAGCGTGCTCATTCAATACAATGAGACGCTGCCCATCAGGCTCACCTGTGATGCTTCCCCCTACGGAGTCGGCGCTGTTCTCAGCCATGAACTGCCTACCGGCTGTGAAGCCCCCATCGCCTACTTCTCAAAGACTATGTCCAGTGCTGAACGCAACTACAGCCAACTGGACAAAGAGGCGTTGGCTATTGTAGCAGGGGTGAAGCGTTTCCACGAATACCTCTATGGACGGTGCTTCACCATTGTCACCGATCACAAGCCGCTCCTGGGCCTCCTCACAGGTGACAAGCAGACCCCAGCCTTCATGTCACCCCGAATGACTCGTTGGGCTATTTTCCTCGCTGGCTACTCCTACAGCCTCGTCCACCAGCCTGGTAAGGCCATTGCGAACGCCGACGCGCTAAGCAGGTGCCCATCTGCTGACTCCGTGGAAGACCCGGCCCCCACGCTCGAGCTGCTGCATATTGACAACGACAGCAACTGTCCGGTAACATCTGCCGACATGGCGACGCACACGCGGACTGACCCCATCCTCCGTCAAGTCCGCTCCTGGGTCCTGAGGGGCTGGCCAGCTCAAATTGACAGCGACGACTTCAGCCCATTCAGCCGCAAGCAAGGGGAGCTGTCCACCATGCGCGGCTGTTTACTATGGGGAGATCGGGTGCTGATTCCCAGCACGCTCCAACGATGGACTCTTGCAGCGCTCCATAAAGGACACCCGGGCATTGTCCGGATGAAAGCCCTGGCACGGAGCTACGTCTGGTGGCCAACGCTGGACAAAGACATTGAACATTGGGTCGCCAGGTGTAGCCCGTGCCAAGAAGTCAGAGCTGCACCGCCTCAGTCTGACCCAACGCCTTGGGAAACTCCTAGCTCTCCCTGGTCGCGCATTCACATAGACTTTGCGGGCCCCATCCAAGGGCACCACCTCCTCATCGTGGTTGATGCCTACTCCAAATGGCTGGAGGTCATTCCCATGACATCCACCACAACAGAAGCCACGATCCGAGCACTCCAGCGTCTCTTCGCGACTCATGGGCTTCCAGACATCTTGGTCTCCGACAACGGGCCCCAACTTACGTCTGTACCCATGGAAGCTTTCCTGGCAGGCTTGGGCATCCGCCATGCCCTCTCCGCCCCTTACAGACCAGCCGGAAATGGACAGGCTGAACGGATGGTGAGGCTCACCAAGGAGTCGCTCGCCAAGATGGGCCCGGGCGATTGGCAGGAGCGCATCGACACTTTTCTGCTCACCCAGCACATCACGCCTCACTCTGCCACCAGAAAGTGCCCTGCTGAACTGTTAATGGGCAGACGACTTCGGTCACCCCTGGACAGACTGCACCCTCAATACACCTCTGAGGTGCTCGCCACTGCCAGTCGCCAACTCCGCCAGTTTGCCGTCGGCGACGCCGTCTTCGCTCTCAATTTCCACGGCTCGCCAAAATGGGTTAAAGCTACAGTACACAGCACAACCGGTCCCGAATCCTACCGCGTTGAGCTGGAAAATGGACAGATCGTGAGACGTCACCTCGACCAGCTCCGCAAAAGGTGGAGGGAAGCGGGCGAAGACCAGCCTGACGAGGTAGGCCTAAACCACCCAGACAAGGTAGGCCTAAACCACCCCGGTGAGGTAGGCCTAAATCACCCAGACGAGGTAGGCCTAAACCACCCCGACGAGGTAGGCCTAAACCAGCCAGACGAGGTAGGCCTAAACCACCCAGACAGGGGAGAAGCGGGCACCCCCACACCGAACCAAGCTAAGAATGCTGAAAGGAGAGTAGACCGGGGACAAGGCCCAGAGGGAACCCCGAAACACCGCGGGGTGGATGGCAGTCAACATTCCGAGAACTGAGACCTACACCCTTACAACGGGAGACAAGTAGACCGGGGACAACCTAGCAGGGGAAGCCAACACCAACCCTGCGAAGTAGGCGACCGACACTCCAGGGGAGGAGACCTCCATCCAACATACCAAAGGGCACCACAACAACAGCCCGACCACGCAGAAGACCAACCCTGCGAGGAAGGCCTCCACCACCCCTGCAGGGTAGGCCTACACCAGCCAAACCAGGGAGAGCACTCCAGCGACGAAAGGCGGAAATCATCTCCACAACGCCAACCGTACAGAGAGGGCCTCCACCACCCCTGCAAGGTAGACGTATACCACCCCGGCAGAGCCGACCCAGTTCCAACCCGCACCACCTGCCGCCCCAGGAGTGAATCGGACTCAACCGGAGAACCCGGGGGCCTAACCCAGCCACCACCGCCGGACTCGCACCCCAGACCGGCACGGATCCCTGCACCCCAGACAGCAGGGATCCGTGCCGGCGATATCAAGATCCGAGCAGGACTGGAGCAAACCAGCATCGCCCGGAGGCGGAGGTCATCGACCCGGCCGGAGGTTCGGGAACATCACCCGCATCCTTGACGGCCAGATCCAGCCCGGCATCAAGGGAGAGACCCCGAGCCGAGGAAGCACCTTCCGTCCGGGAGAGTGCCCAACGCGGGTATGAATTGCGCAGGTCTGCGCGGGCACGTAGACGGCCTGTATACCTTAGTGACTATCTCCCTTGATTGACTGACTGAGAACTAGGGGGGAGGAGTGTTATGTCCTTATAAGGACATCCGCCTAGGATTGGCTGAAGATCCTTTCGGCGGGAGTTTTGAATCCCTGTCAGTGGGCGGTGCGTCTGCCGGAGCAAATATAAGGAGAGCTCCAGCAGCGCAGCACCAGTTCAGTTCCCGTTAATAAACGTTGTTACTTGAACTCTGCTGGTCACTCTTCTTTCCTGCGCCGATCTAACAGTATGCACTTAACTTCAAATACAGAATTCATTTTGCAACATTAATAAGACTGCAAAAAAATCCACATAAGTTTGGATTCATACTTATACATCCATTAATGTTAAAATGTGCTAACAGAGTATTTTAATAAATATACACGCAATCTTGGAGGGGTGAACTCTTTCCCCCTTTCCATTATTTTTCAATTTTCTTGGAGCTTTATATTTCTATATCTGTATAGAACTGAAGTACAATTCTATTTTGAAATCTGAAGGCTTAGGAACTCCCTTGTTCCAAACTGTATGTACTCTTCAATCTTCATATGTTTACCTTTCTCTTGTCTAACACAAGCTTTTCCTTATCAATGCACACATAAAGAACAAATCTCTAAATGCTTCAAGATAATGGGATAAACAATGCAGCACTGACAGCAGTAACAAAAGAGGAACTCAGTTTTGCAGAACACATGTATATGAAGAATTAGACGAATTTGAAGAATTATATTAAGAAAATAACAACTTTATATTTCAAAGATGGCAAACCAATTTCTTCCAAATACATTAGTTAGATATAGTTCATCCTCTCCAGGATCCCAAATATTCTCCTTCAATAATTGTTTATTCCTATTATATCTGAAAATATTGTGCTTTTTTATTCCAAAGGCAAAGGGTTTAGAATAGAATAGAATAGAATAGAATAGAATAGAATAGAATAGAATAGAATAGAATAGAATAGAATAGAATAGAATAGAATAGAACAGAACAGAACAGAACAGAACAGAACAGAACAGAACAGAACAGAATAAATTTTTTATTGGCCAAGTGTGATTGGACATACAAGGAATTTTTCTTGGTGCATGCTCAGTGTACATAAAAGAAAAGATACGTTCATCAAGAATCATAAGGTACAACACGTAATGATAGTCATAGGGCACAAATAAGCAATCAGGGAACAATATAAATATAAATCGTAAGGATACAAGCAACAAAATTACAGTCATACAGTCATAAATGGAAGGAGATGGGTGATGGGAACGATGAGAAAATTAATAATAGTGCAGACTTAGTAAATAGTTTGACAGTGTTGAGGGAATTATTTGTTTAGCAGAGTGATGGCATTCGGAAAAAAACTGTTCTTGTATCTAGTTGTTCTGGTGTGCAGTGCTCTATAGCAGTGGTCACCAACTGGTGATCCGTGGACCACTACTGGTCCGCGAGAAAATTTTGGTGGTCCACAGAAAAATTATTTGCATTTTTTTATATTGCACTAAATCAGGAGTTCTGAAACTATGGCCCCTGGGCCAGATATGTGCAATGAACGTTTGTGTTGCTGCATAAAATCTCCCCCTTTGGGGTCTTTTTGTGCAGGTCGGAGGGGGCAGAAATTCTGACTCAGGGTCTGCTTCAGCTACCAGGTGCGGGACTTTGGGGCAAAGGCTGGATAGATGCACCGCTGGTGGCAAGGAGCCAGAGGGTCTTGTTCTGGTGGGACTGCATCATGGCCTGGAACTGGCTGACCATCTCAGCCCTCTGAGCCTCCAGGTGCTGGTACCTGCCCTTGCACTCCTGCAGGTCTTCCCTCTGCTTGGAAAACCTCATAGTCCTGAGTGAGGTGCTTCTGCTGAGCCTCCTTCTCAGATTCCGTTTGAACTGAGCCAGCTGTTTTGCCAACTCTTTTTTGTGGTGGCTGCTTAGCTCCAGCAACTGCTTCCTGTTGGGGCCCTAAGGTGCCCTCACGGGGAGGCGAGGAGTGGCTAGCAGAAGAGGGGTGAGTAGAGGCCAGTGAGGCACCCCTCAATGTGAATGACATCGAGTTGGCCATAGAGTTGGCTATGCCCACCCAGTCACATGCCCACCTAGCCATGCCCACCCAGCCAGTCATTAGGCAGATCATATTAGTGGTCCGTGGGATTTAAAATTATGAAATTAGTGGTTCCTGAGATCCGAAAGGTTGGGGACCCCTGCTCTATAACGTTGTTTTGAGGGTAGGAGTTGAAAGAGTCTATGTCCAGGATGTGCGGAGTCTGTAAATATTTTCACAGCCCTCTTTTTGACTCGTGCAGTATACAGGTCCTCAATGGAAGGAAGGTTGGTAGCAATTGTTTTTTCTGCAGTGCTCTCTCTTTATCACTTTATAGGCAATCTTCTCTAAATAATGTATAAGAAAACCTATAATGTATAAAATAACCTATAATTAGACCTAGTATTCAGATTTCTGCCCAGAAATTCTGGAAGAATTAAATCAGGAAGGCAAAGTATAGACAGAAGTGTTGAGAATGCTTTCTTTCTTTCCAATCATGTTTAGTTGTGAAGTTTTATTGTTACTTCATTTCTCTGTCCTGTTATCTCTTTGTTTTCTTTGCCTGAGTGCAAATTTGTAATTGCTAATTTTGAGATGTAGATCTAAAGTTCTTATGTCTTGGTGCTGCTATCACATTTCTCAGATCTTGACCTTATTACCTTTATTTATTTATTTTTAAAAAACCTTTATCTTTTGTGACTCTAGTATTTGGTTTGTACTAGTTTCACTTAATCTTAGACTGGGTAAAAGGAAAAACTGGGTCAATTTATTTAAGAACATAGTCTTGGGGAAAGGGGTTTATTTTTTATTTTTTGCTATATCAAGATTGCAAGTGCAAGTGAGGGCATCTTCCCCACCATGATCTGGCGGTGGTAACTGAACTAGTTGGTTAGATGACATTCTTTCATCAGACATTCTGGAACTCCATTTGAGAGAATGGGAAAACTGGCAATTCAATGCATAGGTCTGCTAGGCTTGTACGATACATTTGTGACAAAACACACTACTACTGACATACCAAAAGTATAATGATAATTAACCAAACTTTGGTTATTATCTTGTAACCAACAATCTGAATCTTTCTTATTTGGTTATATAAAAAGCATTGGCAAGAATACCAAAGAATACACATAAGTATTTAGAGGACAATAGTTTTTTGTATGAAGATGGAATTTATTGTATATATGGAAAGCAATAATTTTAACTATATTTAATTGAGGTAACACATAATCAAAGCAATCAAACTGCACTATTTTGGCCTGGTGTCCACTGGTACTTAGCTGTGCACTGGTACATCTTGCTGTGTTCTGTTCTAAAAATGGGAGTTAGGAATCTGGTAGCACCTCTTAACTAACATATTTTATGAAAATAAATAAGCTTTTGTAAGCTGCGGCTCAGTTCATCAGATGCATAGAGTGGCTAGAGTGAGGTAGGATTTAAACTGGGATGAAGCAGCTGAGGGGGGAGATATGGGCTTGTTCATGGGAAACTAATTCCTGACCCATTTAATGAAAATCAAATTTACTAAGACCCTTGCCCAAAGCTAAAATGAAATAAAATAAAATACAGCTTGAGATAAACACTAAGGCAAAACAGTTTTACAATAGAATTTTCATGTAATCCAGGTAGTTTCTATAGTCTTTCTATGAAGGATTGTGCAAATTGTTTGGAAACAGTGCCTTGAACTACACAAGAGTCCACTGTGCTTTAAAGTAAAGTAGCTGTACATGCACACAAGAGAGGCAATTGAGAGCAGCTTCTGAAGCAGCCATGTGAGCCTGGAAAACGTCATGGTTGCTATACTGATTACTGCCGGTAGGTTGTAGATTGTTTTCTATATTATTCTCTCAAGTAGACCTCCAGACTTTTATAGATGAGTTCTTCTTTTGCATTTGTCCAACTGTATTTTCTTAATTTTTGCTGGTTAAGTGAGTCTGGAGGCCGTTTATCTATGCATATATTAAAAGCTGCTCTGGAGAGGTGTGGTATAATGTCTCATCGCTGACAAGAAAATACTAGCTGACATAGTTGCAAGTGCTGGGCTAAATCTCTGATGTCAGTCATGGTGCTGGGTACTGAGGATCAGACTGGGTTAAAGAAAAATGCCACATCTGCAGTGAATGAAAAACAGTGGAGGCTTCCTTATATAGGTACTAGACAGAAATGCTGAAAGCTGAAGAACAAAGATAGGAATAGAAAGAAAGAGCAGAATGGATTAAGGAAGAAATTGAACATAACTAGAATATGGACGTATAAGACTACACAGACTCCATAAACAAAGTTATTCCTGGGAAAGAAGTAGATGAGTGGCAGCTAGCACTGTGTTTGTTTATTTGGTTGATTTATAACCTTTTGTAAGGTACTTAAGGTAGTATATATAGTATTATTTTCTGTGTTTCCCAACAAGAACAACCTTGTAAAGTTGGCTGAGCTAATGGATAGTGACTGGCCAAAGCCACTCAGCAAGTTCTTGTGGTTGAAGTTCTTTAATCCTTCAAGAAGGTAAAAGTCATTCATGGCTGGAAAGTAGTGGCATAAAGGTAGTCCTGGCTCATTGACTACTTGTTCAGCAACCATTTAAAGTTACAATGGTCCTCAATAAGCAGATTTACAACTGGTCCTCAAAGTTTCAGCCATTGCAATGTAGCAATAGCACTTAGTAATATAGACTTAGATTTATATACCACTTTACAGTGCTTTACAGCCCTCTCTAAGCGGTTTACACTTGCACTTCCATTCTATATCACCAGAATGTGAAACTCTTTTTCAGTTTTTGGTGTTGTGGCCATACCTCTGCTGTTAATTGCTGCAGGAACATCTCTCCAGCATCCTTGGCATTTAGAATTTGGGGTGAATATTTCTATGTACAGCATTAAATGACTAGAAAATAAAATGTTTCTATTAGGATGCTTCTTTATGTGCCTTTCCTTTATACAGTATATATATCTAGCAGTATGTACACACCATGCTTCCTGTGATATGCTGGTGTGGCAAGGAACTATTTGCTGCAAACACAAGCTTATTTGGATATAGTTGCATAATATATCAGGATTTGTGCAGCCCATACACCTTTATTTTTTGTGAGAGGAATAGCTTTATAAATTTAGCACTATAAACTTAGGCAATTTATTCTTCCTTCCCCTTTTCTGGACTGGACCCAGAAAACTGCCATTTTCCACTTAAAAGCCTTCTATATCTTGCCATTGTTTCTTTCAACATTTTTCATACAAAAACTATATAGGAAAGGCATAATAGTTATACAACTTTTTAAATTGGAAACATTAGAATTGTCCATCTGGAAACACTTTGTGAGAACAATACATGGAGGGATAGGTTTTCCATACAATATTTCCAGAATTGCCCTAAGACAGAGCTACTGCAGAATTAATAAAATCACTGTAGAATTAATGAAGTTATTTATATTGCTCTTCTTCATTAACCCTTGTTACACATTTTAAGATTTGGGTAACATTTCTCCTAAGAGCCACATTGGAGTTAACATATATGTTTTAGGACTGCTTCACATCTTTCCACAATATGGCAATCAAATATGATGGGTTAGGACCTTCAAACCCTTAGTTAACCATGACTCATTGAATTGGTTGGGTTTAAATAAGATGCTGAACAAAAATGGTTGCATTCACACAACTTGCTAAAACAAAATCAGGCAAATAATTGAACATAAAGTTAAAACTAAGTAACTTTTTGCTATGTGTCATACTAATCTAACTCTGTTCCTGCTCTGTAAAAAGCTAAATCTTACTTTAGGCATACTTTTTGTCCTATGCATCTATTTATAAGAACAGGGAAAATTTATGCCTCAATACTCCAATGGAAAAAGGGGTAAAATTTCAAACACATAATACACATATAAAAAAGTTTAAATAGTATGTTTATGATAATATATATTAAGGGATCAGATCTATTTGTAAATCTATAGAATTTATTCTAATGGTGTTTTGTTTTTATGGATTCTGTTTATTTCTGAGATACCGCATAATAGCACTGTCAGTATTGCTTTCAATATAGCAATAACAATAGCACTTTGGCTACGGACCAGAAGCCAGACCGCAGCTGCATCATTAGCCACTTTAAACCCCTCCATGAACATGAAGCAGACTGACACCCACCATGAAGATGTGGCATGACCACGAACGCGAAGCCAAACAACAGCAATGCAGCTCACCAGCTCAAATCCCCCTGCAACTCAGACTAACCCGAGCACAACCAAGCCCCCACCCAAACAGAACACATCCCCATCCAATCAAAGCACATCCAAGCCCCCAACCAATCAGAACACACCTCCACCCAATCAGAACACAGCCAAGCTCCCACCCATTCAGTTCACACCCTCACAAGCAGTTAAAAGGAAGAAACAGCTGCGATCACACATTGCTCCTAGAAGCACGAAGCTGAAAACACCAGCCTGAAGAGGATGAATGACACTTCATCGAAACGTCACCAAAACACTTCCAATTTTACACAGGAGAAAACCCGAATAACCAAATATAGATAGATAGATAGATACACACACACACACACACACACACACACACACACACACACACACTGTATTTTTTGGAGTATAAGATGCACTTCCCCCCCCCCCCAAAAGAGGGTGAAAATTTGGGTGTGTCTTATACACTAAATGTAGCCCTGCTCACCCACCAGCTCCCATCCTACAGCCTCCTTACGTCCTCTCAAACGGAGATGAGCTTTTTGGAGCTTTTGGAGGCTGCAAATGCAGCCCCTAAACAGAGAGCCTCTCAAACAGCTTCCAAAAGCTCCAAAAGCTCCATTTCTAAAAGAACTTCTCTTTGCAAAGGCAGCATCTCAAATGGAGCTTTTGGAGAGTCAAAAAGCAAGGCACAGAGGCCAAAACGGCAACTTGGAACAGCTGCTGCCTTGCGGGACTGGTTTCGCACTTCCCCTGCTGTTCTCACTGGAGCACTCTGTGATGATCAGCTGCATTTTTGAATCTGCGTATCTGCCCCAATGAGGCATGTGCATGCTCACAACCAGTGAACCAGTTGCTAAAGTTTACCTCTGGGAACAGCTGATTGGGGGTATTCCAGGAGGCGATCCACCTGGCAATCAGCTGCTTGTGCTGAATCAGGCTAATGTGCTGAAGCTGACCAGGCTGTTTGCTGTTTGCTGTTTGTTGCAAGGATGCTAGCCAGATGAATACCGATAGATGCTGGTAGGCAGAGGCAGATTTTTTTTTCTTATTTTCCTCCCCCCAAAATAAGGTGCATCTTATAGTCTGGAGCATCTTATACTCCAAAAAATATGGTATCTTATGTAGCTTCCATCCTAAAGGATCTGAGTCTTTTATAATTGAGTAATATTAATGAATTTGGACTGATTAGTAGCAAATCAATAAAACTAAATACAGTAGCAACAAAACTTCTCCAGAACTTTAAAAAGTAGTAGGCAGATTACGCTATTTTACTTTGGAAAACGCATAAATGAGATCCTGGTAGCTTTGATCTAAATTTTATAGTTGTGTTCCTTTTCATGGCTCTAAGTAAATGGATGAATTCAGTATCTGATATTTCCTAATTGTAGTTTCTAAATAAAAAACTTTGGATAAAGTTTTTCTAAAACTCAAGTGGCTGACTATACATTCAAGTTTGGAAATTTGGCAAAACAATTGTTCCTGATATTCACTCTACTAGTAAGGCTAAGTAGAACTGCTAGATACTTCACAGGGATATCTTGTGAATCTTGGAAGAAAATTCAAGTATTCACAATGGATTCCATTACAAAACATGATTTTTAAATTTAATACCTTTCAATGTAATTTACGATTGTCAACATAATAAAATAAAATGCATACATCAAACATGCTACAAATAATGGACTGGGAAGAACCGCTTCTTCCTGGTTATATCATCTTGCCTCCTTAGATCTGTCAGAGAGGGTATGCTTGGGTGCCATTAGTTTGGGACCTATATTAGGCAGGTTCCAGGAGATGGGCCTTCTCTGCTGAGGTACCCACTTTATGGAACCTTCTTTTCCCTCCTAAATTAGATTAACTGCATCTCCTTTCATATTCTGGTTATGTCATCATAACCAATTATGTTTAGGTAGCTCCTTATGTTTGCCTAAAATTTGTATGCTTATTTTTGAAATCCTTATTACAAAAAGAATTGAACAAGCTGCTGCCTGCCCTATACGTGCCTTTCCTGAGCTTTGGCACTCACTTGAGGAAGGTCTGCCCGTGCATGCACACACTCCCAGCTCAGCCACAGTTAGCCAGGGGGTTACGAAAAGAGGGGGGAAGAATGTGTAGGAGCAAAGCTGCCCTGTACCTTCATGCCACATTTGCGCCTAAGGCAGCTTTCGCTTCCTGCCGCTTTGTGCTGGAGTCTAAAAATGGAATAAGAGGGGTGGGGCAAACCAGTGATGGGACAGGGAGCCACGGCAGAGGGCCCAAAGAGCCACTTTTGGCTCCGGAGCTGCTGGTTGCCGACCCCTGGGGTAGACTGAGGTTGGATTTAAATTGGGGTGAGTTGGAGAGAAAAGGCAGGAATTTAAATCCAATTTCAGTCTAGCCACTCTACGCATCTGATGAATTGAGCTGCTACACACAAAAGCTTATGCATTTTAATAAAACATCAGTTGGAAAATGTGCTACCAGATTCTTGATTATTAGCTTACTAAGAGACTTACATGTGAAATTCATTAGGCATGGAGAAAATATGTCTCAACAAAAATCTAATCTGTTAACTGTTCAGTAGCTCATGTTCCATATTTGCAAGCATTGAGAGACAATTGCGTGAAGATCTCTCTGAAAACAATAATATGAGCATTGCTTTCATAATTTATCTGAGCACAAATCAGCCACAAATCTACCAGTAGTGGGTTTTAATTTAGTTTGTGCAGGCACACAACACTTTTGCGCATGCGGAGAAGCATCCAGGCAGGTGGGCAGAGTCTCCCGCCGCCGCTGCTACCAATTCACCCTATCCAGGGCGAACCGGTAGCAACCCACCACTGAAATCTACAATAGGAACTGAAGGAAAATGTGCAAGTTAATGGAAATTATCTCTGATGGGAGGGGATGTGTTGGATCACCCCACCTTCTAACTCTATTGAAGATGGGTTGTCAGCATGTCTAAAAAGGATAGTATTTGTTAATTGCCTGACAACTATGTATGAGTATATGGCAGTTATCTCTGTTTACTGTTAGCCCAAGAGGACATTTTTAAATTAAATGTTAGTTTTGTATTAAACATAAGAAAATATATCAATTTCCATATTATCCTGTTAACCTAATAGTAGCTGAAATAGTCAATTAATTAAATTAATTGTGAGAAAAGAATTGTGGTACAGAAAGCTTGGATGCCTGAGATGTCCATAAAATCAATAACAAAATAAACTCAGTTTTTATTAGAGTGGAATTGGATTATTTGCATCATTTCATGAGCATTTGTACAAATGTTTGCAGAATTTGGGCCATATCGAGGATTTAAAATTCTTCAGTTTAATTTTTTTTGTTATATACTAATGAGTCCCATGTAGAAATGTGATTTGTAGCACACACTTGCCTTAAAAATGTATTAGGTCCATAAAGAATAGATATCAGATTCTAATATGTGTGTATTGTATATTGTTTTTTTCCATTCTCATTCTTGTTTTGTTTGGCTGATAACAGATGGATGAAAAAAGTGACTGGAACAATTAAGTGGTTGAACAGTTCTAAATATACAGGAAATATCCAATTTATACGGCAGCCTTTAGGTGCTGGGAAAAAAATAATCTTAAAAATCCATTGGTTGGAGACATTTTTGGGCTATTCTTCTCACGTTAGTCAGTGATTCATATTTATTATATCAGAACTTTCCAATCTGGTTCAGTCTCAATATGTTCAAGTACTCTTCCACATCAGCCCTGTAGCATGTGATTAATCTACTTTGATGAGAATAGTTGCTCTGAAACATCTGGAAGGATCCAGATGGGAAAAACCAATCTAATGAGTATGTACCAATATGCCAAAGTAGGACATACTTTTTCCTCTCAGATTTCTAAGTAGAAGACTCAGTATGTTGGCATTGCTTGTTTCATTTGTGTGAGACAATATCAAATCTAAAACTGTAGAATGTCAAATTCTTAGAGAAGGGTGGCAAGTGCAGCATGAGAAGAAATCTGAAGCCCTCACATAAAGTCCATTCTTGATCCTTTGAAACATAAATACTCCATGGCAGCCAAACTTGGTAAAAAATTGGCACTGCATCTATCCTGGGCAGTGGGTCATGTCTACTATTTGATATTCAAAGCATGGCTCCTGTCCAGAAGAATGCAATTTACTCAAGAGTCCATTGAGTTATTTTACATAAGCATGCCCTTTGGTTTCAGAAGGGATTGATTTTTGTTTAAATCTTCTACTGAGCAAACAAATGACCTTTTGAGAGCCTTGGGGATGAATATGACTTCTGAGGTATGCTGGTATTAAGCTGCAAGAATTTCTGGAATGGAAAGCTGAAGTGAAGAAGGACTGATTGAGAGCAATGCGGCCTTTTGAGTTTGAATGTTTTTCTTTTGCTAGTGTAGCGAGATATTCAACCTTTGAATAACCATTTGCCAGCAATCATTTTTTGCGCAAGTGTTTGGGATATCCTGAATAAAAGGCATGAGGTAAATCATATAAATAAAAAAAGTGAAATCTTATAAAATCTGGAGATCTATGTGTTTGGTAGCCACTTCTGCTGTGGATATGTTTCCCCAAATATAGATTTCCTTTCACAGTGCACTACAGTATTTTAGTCATATATTTAAAGCTTATCTTTTTCTATTGAGAGCAATCTGCAGGGGTTGAGGACTAGACCACATTGCCAATAGTAGATGGAGCTGAAACAATTGATAGGTTACACCCATCTATTTTCTCTCTTTAGCACACTATTTAAAATAAGTATTTAAATAATTGATATATAAACTGACAAGTTTTGCAAGAGTTTTGTGTAATGGCCAATTTGGTGAAGTGATCAAGGCAACAGGCTAGAAACCAGGACAAGCTGGTACATTCTAATCCTACCTTAGGCACAAAGCCAACTGGGTGACCTTGGGCCATTAGTTCTTTCTGAGTCCTAAGAAGTAGTCAAAGGCAAACCATTTTTGAAATTTTGCCAAGAAAACTGCAGAGACATGTCCAGGCAATCATCATGAGTCAACACTCATTTAAAGGTTTTATGATTGCATATTTAATATTGCTCTTTAGTTTTCCAGGGTTTCTTAGTGGCAGAGATATTCATTGCTAAAAAAAGAAAAGCCCAATCCCAAGATTTACTATCTTCCTTTCTTTCATCATATTTTTTTAAAGGAAATATTTTAATGGTCATTTAAATACATCTGGGTCTCACGAATCTGATCAGTTACTGATCAGATTCCAGCTATGTTACTGCTGCCCAACTGCACAGGTGAGGCTCTTTTTCTTTGTTAAAAATGAATACAGTATGACTGTAATTAAGTCTGGAATTATGGTCATAATGTCTGCTAGACATTATATGGATCACCACGTGACCAGATCCAATTTTATGACCTAGTTTTCTAGCTGGTAATTGTTAAATGAATCACAAGGCTCATTAAGGAAATGCCATAGTTAAATGAATATGGGTGTTTTTTGACAGATGGGTGTTTTTTGACAGAAACTGGAAGTAAATGCTGGTTTCTGGGGGAAAAAAAGCATAATAAATCAGAGTCACATGACCAAGGTTTGCTGCAAATGGTCATAAATGTGGGTTGGTTGCTGAATGCCCAAAATGTGATCATGTGATGTGGGGGGGGGGCGCATGGCTATCAGAAATTTGAATTTGTGTTGTAAGCTGAAGATTACTTTTAGGAACCGAGGATCGTGTTGTCCAACCTCCCTCCTGCCTTGGGATTTTTCCTCTTCACTAATAAATTTAGCAGCCACAGGTCAGCCATTATCCTTTTCAATTTGTTTGCTGCCTGGAGAGACAGGAGAAAGCAGGCAATTTTTGATCATGTGAATAGGCATGTATATAAAGGTGATCCACCTACTGTACCATTGTATGTTAGAGTTTTAAAACATATTTGACAAAGTTCTTCAACACTTTTGAGTAATCTTAGGAGTTGTAGGTTAATATGGCAGGTCTTCTCTAGAACTGGTAACTGATTAAAGAAAACAGAGTAGAAATAAAGGTTTAGTGAAATATTACTTCTAAAACTAGGATGACTGTCACAGTAATTGGTTTATGTTGTTGTTGGGTAGATGACATTGAAGCAATTGTTGCTTTTGTGAAAGACTAGAAGATAGAAAGCAAGGAAGAAAGCTTTTTGAAAATAATATTTTCTTCTCTTTCTTTTTTAGAAATATTTAAATTCAAATACAATATTTTTAGATTTTCTATCATTTTTCTTCAAGGTTTATTTATTAAAATCATTTATATGGCTGCCCAAACTCACACACAGTGATTCTGTGTCTATATATCTAAGAACTAGTAATTTACCTGTTGGTAATCAGTTTTAGTTGCATGGGTGGTTTATAATGATAGAAAAGTGTGAAAGTCACAAATGGTGTTGATGAAGCCTAGATTTTTTATTTACAACAATGCATTTTCAAAAATGCATTTTCAGAAAGATACGAAAGATGGAACAAGTCTCATCTTTGTTCCAATATATACACGTTGTGAAAATTAATGATTCCTTTTACACATACATAAATCGCTTTAAATAAATCACATTTATTCCACCTTTCTTTGAAGGAACCCAAGAAAGACAGTAAAAGAAAATGGAGCATCCACAAAGTACAATGAAAAAATATTGGCAATGTTTTTATAGTCATTTTGTTGCCCCCTATTACATAGGTTAGAATTGGGTATTGTTGGGGGGGGGGTTGTATAAAGTTGCTTGCCCCCAGCCTCATTTATTTTTACAGATTATACTGCCATCTTGTGCAGGACTTTTAAAGTAGGAAGTACAGAATGCTATTGGAAATATCAGAATATACTTACTGTATTACACTGCAATATCCAACTTAGCAGAAAATTACTTTTATCTGAGACTGTTTCCTATAATTTCAAAACATTGAATTCTGTGTAGGTTATGACTAACGATAAATTGCAAGATTTTTTAAAAACATACCTCTCTTTTAAGGTGGCAACTTTTAGAACTGTAATGCTATTTACAGTTGTGCTGCTATGATATTGTGGATGGCATGATTCCAATTATTAACCAAAAAGAGCAATTAGTATAGCTGGAAAAACACAAGCCTTAAACACAGCTTTAAATCAGGAACTTTCTGTGGTTGTAATATTAAGCTATACATTTTACAAGTATGTCATTGTTACTATCCAATTTATATGATATATACAGTATGTGTCACTAGAGAACAGAATCCTTGGTTCAGAATATCACCTAAGATTAAATATGGGAATTTATGAAGAAAAATGTTATATAGCTCCATCACTGATAAATAGTTGCAACTGAGGTAGTTTGCTATATTGCTTTTTATTGCATATTATAATAGAAACTCTTGTTTTTATACAGGTGCTATTTAACTTGAAAAAAAAAAAACAACCCACAATATAATAACTGTAGCTATTTTAACTATGGCTACAGTACAGATTTTATGCCTAAACATTGCCTGGACTAGTCCCTACAGCTTTTGACAAGGTTTTTGGGAATTGATTTGCCTAATTCTCTTAAGTCTGAGAGAGAGTGGTTAGCGTAAAGTCACTAGCCTAGTGCTTTAACCATTTCACCGTTCAATTTCTCATTTAAATTTGGCCTTGGCTGCCCTCAATATTTCGTCTCTGGAGTCCTTTGCGCTCCCGGTTTTGCTGCTGCAGTTCTATACAGCCTGCTGACTCTTAACTGCTATTGTAAGCTTATCTGGGCTCCGATCGGCTCTGTCTTCGCTGCCGATCGTTTTGTGAAGCTGCGCGCTTCTTTTGATTGACGGGTGGCCATTTTGTCGCCCCCTTTCTCTTTCTGAAGAGAAAGAGAAAAACTCTTTGTGGAGTTTTAGCGCTCCCCGGATCTGCTGAGAGTCAGTTTTTTCGGCGTTTTGCCTCTGCTTAAGCAGGAGACCAGGTTCCAAATCCCTTGAGCCTTCTTGGCCACAATTCGAGCTCCTTCACTCCGAGTGGCCATTTTGGTGTACATTTGACAGGCAGCCATTTTGAGAGACAGGGTGACGGGTGGCCATTTTGGTAGTTCCCTTTGACAGACGGCCATTTTATTTCCATTTGCTCATTTGTATAGTGGAGCTTTTACGCCTCCCCTTGCTATATTAAGTTCTTGGCTGTTTGTGTGGGGCTTTTGCACCCCCCCCCACTGCCTTCGATTATCTAGCTGGCCTACACTTGCCTGTCCTCTGTGGAGCTTGGACGCTCCCACCTTGCTTTGCCTGAGCCAGTGCTGACTTGTTTTGTATATTTGAGGGACCTTCCCTCTTACTATTACTTACCTTCTGCCTAGCAGAATGCCTAAGGCTCCAGCAAAAACTAAGCACTGCACGAAGCCAGCCTCTATGGACCCTGATCCCAAGGCTCTGTCCAAAGCCCCTAAGGCCATTGTGTCTCTTCCTGGGGGGAAGAACAGGCACCATTCTTCGGCTCTCTCCCGGGGGGAGAAGCACCGAGATAAAGGGCTTTCGCTACCGAGTGACAAGGTCATTGACCAGTCCGGCAAGTCTTCTCAGATGGCTGGCATGGAGACTCGAAATGCTCTTTCAGTAACCCCGGATCAACTTTCCTTGCAGGATTGTCTGGTGGCGATTCATACGGCTGATCTATGGGGGCCGGTACACCAACCTGGGGATCCCAGTGGTCTTAACCCTGAACAAGTAGTTGGGCTAGATCTGTCACTGGCTTCGGCCTTGGCCCAGGTTTCCAATGAATCTAGGGCGGTGCATGATCACGCACATACTTGTCTTTGGCCCGAGGACATGAGACTTATGATTGCTAATGCCAATCTCTTTCAGTTCAAAGGCCACCGTCATACCGTGAGCCTAATTTTCATTCAGGCCACCCACGTTCCCCGGAGAGATATTATGATGAAGATGCCCTTTCTGTGGCTGCCTCTGCTTCCCCTGATCCTTCTGAGGCAGGTGAGGCTTCCATTCTTGAGGACTTAGAACCTCAGGATCCTGATTTGCCGGAGGATGAAGGACTCCCTCCTGATCAACTGGCCTTTATGGGGCTTTTCCCTCAGAATCTCTTTAAGCCCTTATCTTTAAAGGCCATAAATACGGCTCAACTGGGGCCTGCTCCTCCAGAATCTGCCTCTATGTCTGCACAGGGTTCCCTTGACCCATTGTTTGCCGAACCGGCCAACCAGATGTCGACCATACCAACTCCTCCCTTGTTTTTAGAGGTCATTAAAAAACAATGGTCAACTCCTAGGCTCCTCCTGCTCCTTCCCCAATAGATCGGAGGAATTTTCAGGTGGCCTCCGACTTGGCTGACCTCCTCCGGGTGCCATTGGTCGACCCCCTGGTTGCGGCCTTATTGTCTAATGTCTCCGTCCCTGGGGACCCTGACGAAGGTCTATGCCCTGACGAGTGCAGGTCTGATCAGGTGCTTCAAAGGGCACACCTGGCAGCTGCGTGGGCTATTAAGTCAGCCACCACTGCTTCCTTTTTTAATCATTCTACGCTCTTGTGGCTGTGTAACCTCCAAAATACGCTTTCTCCGGAAGATACCCAGATAAAACAAGACCTAAACAAAATCATCGCGGGCTTGCAGTTTTCCGCAGATGCCACCCTGAATGCAGCATATTTTGCATCCAAGTCTCTGGCGTCTTCCATTGCAGCCCAACGTCTAGTTTGGTTGCGTCACTGGCAAGCTGACGCCAGACACAAATGGCGTTTAGCTTCAGTGCCCTATACTGGGGAGAAGCTTTTTGGCCCTTCGTTAGAACCTTTCCTCCTGGAAACAAAGGATAAATGGAAGTTTTTGCCAGCTATGTTCCGTAGAGGGGAACCCCAGTTCACCCCTTATGCTCAGCGTAACCAGTTTTGGGGAATGGATGGCAGAGCGGGGCCCTCTCGTCCTACTGGTAATTTAATCCCTAGACATCGGGGTCCACAGGACAGATCCTTCAGGGGCAGACCAGTCATGCCTAGGCGGCTCTTTCGAGGGGGAGGGGGTCGTTCTATCCGCTGCCGCCATTAGTTGTACATCCAATCCTCCCATTGGCGGGAGATTGGCCGTCTTCGCCGATATTTGGGAGAGTACGACTTCTGATCGCTGGGTCCAAGCCACCATTCAATCTGGGTTGGCTATAGAATTTCTTTCCACCCCCCCCCCATCATCTTTCCTGACCTGCCCTCTTTCCAGTAACCCCAAACGGCGAGCCCTTATGGACTCTGCCATCGCGCACCTCCTGGCCGTCAAGGCTATCGGACAGGTGCCCAGTGATCAAGCTGGACAGGGGTTTTATTCTAGGGTGTTTTTGGTCCCTAAGTCGTCGGGTGGGTGGAGACCTATTCTTGACCTTAAGCGCTTGAACCACTACGTGGTTTATCGCAAATTCAAAATGCAATCTTTGCGATCAATTTTAGACAATGTCCGGAGGGGCAATCTCCTCTGCTCAACTGACCTCACCGAGGCCTACCTACATATTCCGATACTCCCCTCACACAGAAAGTTTTTACGTTTTAGTTATAATGGGGTTCATTTTCAGTATAGGGCCCTCCCATTCGGCCTTTCCTCGGCTCCCCGTAGTTTCACCAAAATCCTGGCCGCTTTGGCAGCCGTTCTCCGGCTTCAGTCTGTTCGTCTTCAATGTTATTTAGACGACATTTTGTTGTTTGCCCATTCTCCAAGAGAGCTTCCCCGTTACTCCTTTCCCAGTTGCTGGGGAAGATGGTTTCGGCCATTGCGATTGTACCCTGGGCCCGATTACATCTCAGGGACCTCCAATGGTTATGTTGCCCTTTCAGAGGTCGGGCAGGGGCACGTCACATAGAGTGGTTCTGATTCCCAGGCAAGTACTCTCCTCTCTGCGATGGTGGAGGTCTACAGCCATTTCTAAGAGTTGTCTTTTCTTTGAACCCCAGTGGCTGGTGGTTACTACCGATGCCAGCTCCTTTGGCTGAGGTGCCCATTGCCTGGATCGGGTAGCCCAGGGCAGATGGTCTACGACTGAGGCCTCCCTAAATATTAACTGGTTGGAGCTTCATGCGGTATTTCTGGCCCTCTGGGCCTTTCATGATTTAGTGTCCGGCTCCACGTTTTGGTGCTCACGGATAATGTGTCCGCCAAAGTGCACATTAATTGTCAAGGGGGTACCAGGTCTAGATCCCTTATGCGGGAGGCCGAGAGGTTGGGATTATGGGCGGAGCGTCGGCTCGCCTCTCTGAGGGCAGAGCACATTTCAGGGGAGTCAAATGTGCAAGCAGACTGGCTAAGTCGACAGATAATTGACCATGCCGAATGGCGCCTGAATCCTCATTTGTTCCAGGCTCTGGCGGCCCATTTCAGCGCTCTCTCGTTGACGTGTTCGCGTCACCAACAAACTCCCAACTTCCACGCTTTTTCACAAGGTTTCCAGCACACCAGGCGGAAGCTGTCGATGCTCTTCGTTCCAGTTGGCCTCGAGGTTTGCTTTACGCATTCCCTCCGATTCCGCTCATTCCGAGGGTTCTGTGGAAGCTCATTCACGAATGAGTGGAGATAATCCTCCTCGCACCGCACTGGCCACGACGGGCTTGGTTCGCCGATCTGCAGCAGTTGTCGGTGTCCCCGCCTTGGAGGCTGCCCTGCCCCGTGGACTGCCTTTCCCAAGGTGCTGTTCTGCACCCGGATCCCCCGTGGTTGCAGCTGACCATTTGGAGATTGCTCTGCTGCGAAAGGATCTCCCAGCCACGGTCATAAAGACTATCCAAGCTTCGAGGCGGCCATCCACAGACCGCATTTACTCTGCCACTTGGTGGGCCTTTTCTACTTGGTGTGAACTACAAGGGTCTTCACCCGTCAGGGCATCGATTGTTCAGGTTCTCAGGTTTTTACAAGATGGCTTAGACAGAGGTCTCTCGCCCAATACCCTTAGGCGTCATGTGGCAGCTCTCGCCTCGGTTCTGACCTATGGCTCTCTGCCCTCATTGTCACAAGATTCTTTGATACGCCGCTTCCTGAGGGGAGCTACTAATTTGTGTCCCCCTGTGCTACACAGGTATCCCACCTGGGAGCTTTCCTTTGTGTTGTCCTCTCTTACAGGTGCACCGTATGAGTCGTTGGAGTCTACCAACCTACCACTTCTGTCTTATAAACTGGCCTTCCTGGTAGCAGTAACATCAGCTAGGAGGATTTCGGAGATCGCAGCCCTATCGATGAGAGATGATCTTTGTGTCTTCCATGCGGATCATGTGGTTCTGAGATTGGACCCTACCTTTGTTCCTAAAATTAACTCTGTTTTTCACCCTTTCCAGGAACTTATTCTCCCGGATTTTTATCCTCATCCTGCCACTCCGCTGGAAGAACGGTGGCACAAGTTAGATGTCCGGTGAGCTCTCCAGATATATCTTGACAGGACTGCTGCGATCCGTCGGTCGGAGTCTTTGTTTGTCTCCTTCCTTCCAGTTTCCTTAGGTTCGAAGGTGTCTTCGATTACTATAGGCAGATGGATTTGTCAGACGATCGCTACTGCTTACGAGTCTCGATCTTCTCCTGTGCCAGCCAGGTTGACAGCACATTCCACACGCAGCGTGGCAACTTCTGCGGCTTGGTCGACTCAAGCGTCGCTGTTGGACATCTGCAGGGCGGCTACCTGGACTTCTCCTTTCCCCTTTATTAAGCATTATAAGTTGGACAAGTTTGCTTCACAGGAGGCTGCCTTTGGTCGTAGTGTTTTGCAAGGGATTCTTACTGAGGGAGAGTTGTTTGCACAGACTGAGCCCGCCTGTTCCTAGCGCTGTGAACTTGTATATGTCCCAAGCATGGCTGCTGTCTCCACCCCCAATGGGGAAGGGGCATTGGTCCTACCTGACACATTCCTTCTCGTTGGGTGGAGACAGCAGCCATCCCCACCCTATTTCAGTCTGTTCCTTGGGGTCCTGTGTTTCCTCTGGAAAGTTTATGCCACACGACGAGTCTGTTTATTTCTGTCTTCGCCAAAAGCTGGATCCCCTAGCAACAAAGGCGGGACTTGTCAATTTTGACAGACTCAGTCCTCTGATCTGATTGAATGAGTCACCTCCCCAGCATGGCTTCCCACCCAACGAGAAGGAGCGTGTCAGGTAGGACCAACGCCCCTTTCCCCCTCCTATCTTTTCACATTATAATTCATTCCATGGCCAGAAGTCCCAGAATGATTTTCTCTTCTATTAGTCATCAGCAATAATTGATAGCAGTTAAAACAATAAGGTGAACAATGAGAATTACAGTGTCATCAAATTATTTGTGTCATTACTCTTGAAAAAAATATGCTTATTCAGACGATAATTCACCACACCAAGCATTGTTCTATTTAGTAATCTGTGCCTGTTTCTTTGGCATTATTAATTTGTCAACAGGACAAATGTTCATTAACCCTATCAGTGAATACCCATGTGACTTTAAATATAAGGATACAAGGCAGCAAAAATTGTTTAAACAATAAATATTTTCTTGAGATAGCACTTTCTCTTAGCTATAAAGAAGAGTATCCCAATTTATTCATAGTATAGAATTTACTAATTTACTACTTTTCTATTGCACTTTTTCACAATTATTGAATGTGGCTCACAAGAAAATATAGGAAAAATAACAAAATTGTAATGACCATTTAAAACATATCCAATGCAAGTAAGTAAATCAGAAATAAATATTTAAGTCTGTAAATTTATTTAGATTATGCAAGTTAAAGTTATTATGCTGTCAACCTTTCAGGTAGGCTAAGTCAATAACCCTCTTTATTTAGCATTCCTAATGGTTATTAGCAGGAAGGTAAAGAAGAGGGGAAATTGGATATGTGTTGGGATGGAGGAGAAGAAAAGACTTCTAAAAATGCTCATGTTCTTTATAAATGAAAGCAACATCATTCATTATTCAGTTCTCTGCCGCATCTTTCATCTTATTTATGCTTGTAAGCCAATAGCAATATATATATATATATATATATATATATATATATATGTATGTATGTATGTATGTATGTATGTATGTATATATATATATATATATATATATATATATATATATATATATATATATATATATATATATATATATATATATATATACTGCCACCTGGTGTCTTACTAAGCATAATTCATCAGATGGTAAGGTGTTTTTTTTTTTTTGGCAAAAACAAAATAGGAAACATTTTTCTGATTTATTACAATAGTATATTTACAAATTATTGTGTTTTAGGGAGGAAATTGCTTTTTTAAAAGAAACTACAAACTTTGGTAATGGTTTAAAGTTAAAGGTTATATTGCATCTCAGCCATTAGTAATCAAGGATTGTGTGTCATTATATTGCTATAATTATGTTTACATAATGTTTATTGCATTGGAGAACCATTTTGCGACTTCACAATTATGCCACTTTATTAGCTATAAGGATCACTTCAAATTTCAGGATAAAATGTAATTTTTTTAAAATGGAAGAACCAGAACTTTTCCCACTTTTTAATATATTATCAGCTGGAATTTTAACATATATTTTTTAAAAAAGTCCTGTAGTTTTCTTTCATCTTTTTCTCCTGTGACTTATTAATAAAATGGCAAATGAAAATAAAAATATTGAACTAAACAATAGGAACAAGTTGGACAAGGTCACATCTCTACTCAGTCGTGAAGTTCAATATGCTATCTGAACTATATATACTCCTAGGATATAAAATAAAAAAAGAATAGAATACTACCTTGAGTTGTAACACTGTGCTATTTATCATGGCTTTACTAAATTGAATCAGTTTTCTTCAACACTTTAATCGTAATATTATTTTCATGTTTGCTCACATAACATTTTGTTCCTTCCTACAACTTTATTTTTTATTTAGATGTAATCATGGATTTGGTTTTTGACCTTGAAAATGCCACTGACAGCCCCAAGTACACATAGCAGAGAGCATAAATTTATATTCCATCAAATGCAATTAACCTTTTCTTATCTGCTTCTTAGATTATGGGAAAACGTTATATGTGGTCTAATTTTGCACTTAATAACTCTGTTCTTTAGTTCATCATACTTTTTGTTACTTTACCAAGATCTGTGTTCTAGCCCCTGGAATATAACTCCAGGTCACATACTGTTTTACTGTGCACTCCTTTGAAACAGGTGTATCAATATTACTTCATCTTATTAGCCATTGTCTATCCACTGCAGGATGAAGGCCTCTTCTGCATGTTTCCAACCAATACGGTCATGAGCTTTCTTTTGCCAATTGGTCCCACAATACTTGCTGATGTCGTGGACCCATCTTGTTTTAGATCGCTTTCGTGGACACTTTTTATGAAGTGGGATCCATTCTATTATTGCCGTAGTCCACCTGCCATCAGTTCCTCTTGCTATGTGACCAGACCTTTTCCATTTCAATTCTTCTACTCTCTTGATATCATATGCTTTCGTTTGTTCTCTAATCCATGTGTGGGTCTTTCTATCTTGTCTTGTAAGAGCTTTCCATGGCTCTTTGCACCTCTCGAAGCTTTTGTATTGATTGTGAGGTTAGTGTCTATGTTTCACTGGCGTATGTTAGAGCAGGTAGCACACACTGATTGAAAACCTTTCTCTTCAGGCATGGGGGAGAGGTTGTTCTTGAAAATTATGCTTGGCTTGCTGAATGCCTGCCAACCACATTTAACACACTGTTCAATTTCCTTTATTGTATCAGCTTCCACTGAGTTCCATTGGCCAAGGTATATGTAGTGATAGACTACATCTAGTTCTTCTTCAGATATAAAAAAAATATTTCTTTGGTGAATTTATTAAATATAACTGCCTTTTTTTAAGGTTTATTTTTAAGCCAAATGGTTCTCCTGCTTTGTGTAGTTCTTGTATGTATCTTTGTAGCTCTTCTAGGTCTTGTGAGAAGAGAACAACATCACCTGCAAATCTTAAATGATTTAAATAGGAGCTACTGAGTTTTATTCCATCTTTTGCCTAGTCTAGTTTGCAAAATAGTTCTTCAAGGCAGGCTGGGAAAAGGATAAGTGAAAAAATATACTAAGTTGAACATCACTGTTCAAAATATTTTTCATAAATATATAGTAAAACCAGCCATAAGTAAGTACATCTCCTAGATAATGTGTAAAGCACTTGTACTGGCATAGAATTTCAGTTATCAGATATCTACAAATATCAGTTGATAAATATAATTAAATAGTTATTAATAGTTAAGATTATGGGAAAAGGGGAAATGTTATATGTGATCTAATTTTTCACTTAATAATTCTGTTCTTTAGTTCATCATACTTTTTGTTACTTTACCAATCTCATTTTCTATGCCCCTCATCTCTCCTCTCATATGTATCCTTCCTCTTCCTTTTTATTGCAGTGCCCATTTCACATCTTTCCTTTTCATATTCTGATCCATTTAAGCTAATTTGCTTGATGAACTCTTGAGATGGGAAATTGCATTTAATATTTTGAGGGGTAATTCATTTTCTTTGGGAAGTAGTTCAGATTTTATAATCTGCCAAGCCTTACAATGCAACTAATCATTATCATTGTCCTCATCCTGGTCCTCCTTCTCCTATAAAGCAAATAAAGCAACATGCATTCAGTATGGCTGAATATTTAAAATATAAAAATCTAATTGCCTTATTTTCTGCTAGGTGATATAGTCATTTAGTGAATCAGCAAGTTGGAAGATTCCAAATACAAATACCTGTTGAGTGAGGAAATGCAGATTCGAACTTCCTATACAGAAGGTTGTGTGACCTAAGTTTGAATACATTAAAGAAACCACTACTCTTGATAACTGATTCCACTGTCAATCTTTTATTGGTTGGAAGCTTTTTCTACTACAGGTAGTCCTCGACTTACAACAATTCATTTAGTGACTGTTCAAAATTACAAGGACACTTTAAAAAATGACTTAGGACCGTTTTTCACACTCATGATCCTTGCAGCATCCTCATAGTCACCTGATCAAAATTTGGACACTGACTCATATTTATGATGGTTGCAGTGTCCCAGGGTCACACGATCCCTTTTGTGACCTTCTGACCAGCAAAGCCAATAGGGAATCCGGATTCACTTAACAATTATGGCAAGAAAAGTGGTAAAATGGGGCAAAATTAACTTAACAAATATCTCACTCAGCAACATAAATTTTGGGCTCAGTTGTGGTTGTAAGTCAAGGACTACTTGTATTCAGTTGGAAACTGCTGCTCTGCCATTTAAATATTTTTTCTGTGTCTTGGAATAGAACAGGTCTTGACCTTCTTCTATGAGTTATCTTTCTATGTGTTTAAAGACAGTTATTATATATCCTCACCTATCTTTTCTCACAGAACACTAAATAAATCCAGCTCCTCCATAGGACAGAGATTCTTAATCTACTGATCATCTTTAAAACATTTCTCTGTGATACAGAGGGATCTGTTCAAAGCCAAATAAAGTTACATTAATTCAAATCATATTCAGAAAACTAGTATTTGTCAAATTCAATGCTGTCTGGATATTGAAAATATTGCTTTAAACCCATAAAGATTAAGTCAGCCTACCTATCCATTAAAATTATGTTTATGCTTTAGAGTCTCATCATTGCAGATGATGTAGATGATAATCAAACTGAGCCATTTTTGTTTGATGTTGTCTTAGGGATGATTCACCATTTAAATTTCTCTGCTGGCGTCAATATTTTATACTACTCAACCTTTAATTTCTTTTAAGTATATCCACTCCCCTGCCACCATCTCTTTATTTCATCAGGTTTAGTGATGTTTATGCATTTCCTTCTGAGTAATTATATGAGACAAATAGTAGGTTTGGTCTTGACTTTGGAAGTGCTACTTTTGTCTACAAGGTCCTAATGGGACATAAACTTCTTTCCAACTCTGTGATTGAAGCAATCATACTGTTCATCTGTACCCTATTTCAAAACTTTTTGGCATCTGCCATGCCAAAGTAGTTTTTTGGAATCAGCCTGAATGCTAAGAAGTAAGAAGTAAGTTGAAGAAAGTAAGAAGGAAGTAAGAAGGAAGAAGGAAATAAGAAGGAAGAAGGAAGTTTGAAGTTTGATGGTCTTGATTTTCTGTAATGCAATTTTTGGTATCCACCATCAGCCTAACAAAGGTTGGGATTTGAAGGATTTGGTAAAAAGGATGGGGTAGTGGTGGTGGAATCAGCTTGACCAACTTCTGTGGAGATCACCACTTAGTTCCCATGTGTTAGCTGCATCCCTCTGCCAGCAGCAATTCTGGTCATCACACTATAAAAAAGATACTGAGACTCTGGCAAGAGTGCAGAGAAGAGCAACAAAGATGATTATGGGGCTGGAGGATGAAAGATATGAAGAATAATTGCAGGAATTGGGCATGTCTAGTCTAGTGAAAAGAAGGACTAGGGATGACATGATAGCAGTGTTCCAATATTTGAGGGGCTCCTACAAAGGTGAGGAGGTCAAACTATTTTCAAAAGCACCAAAAGGTAAGATGAGAAACAATGGATGGAACCTAACCAAGGAGAGAAGCAACCTAGAAAGAAGGAGAAATTTCCCGATAGTGAAAACAATTAATCAGTGGAATGACTTGCCTTCAGAAGTTGTGGCTGTTCTATCACTGGAGGCTTTCAAAAAGAGACTTGGACAACCACTTATATGTAATGGTATAGGGCAGTAATCGCAAGCCTTTTAGATACCGAGTGCCCAAACTGTGCGCGCGCACATGCCCAAACTTCTAGGTGCACACGTGGAAACATGCACTTGCGTGAACATGCATACATGCATGGACATGTACATGTGTACATGCAAAGACATGCACAGATGTGTGTGTGTGCATGTGTGGACATATATGCATGCATGCGCAGCAGACACCCGAAGACTAGCTGGCCGGTGGGAGGCAGGGCATCCCAACACCGACAGCATGGCAAAGGGTAAGATCTTTTTCTTTTGTGAGCTTTTGTTTCGTTGTTTGCAGGAAAACAGAAGCTCACAAAAAAAACATGACGGAGATCTAACTTGGGGCAACAGCGCATGTGTCAGCAGAGAGGGCTCTGTGTGTCACCTCTGGCATGCATGCCATAGGTTAGCATCATGGGTATAGGGTCACCTGCTCAAGCAGGGGGTTGGACTAGAAGATCTCCAGTGTCCCTTCAAACTCTATTATTCTATATTCTATGCCAGTAATGGCTAACCTTTTTGCCATCATGTGCCAAAAGCATGGGGAACATGGGAGGCGGGGTTGTATGTGTGTGCCCACATCCATACTTCTATGCACCCTACTCCCCTGTGCATGCACCCACAGCCCCTGAGCTCCCTGTGCTTTTGGCATGCAGTGGCATGGTAGGCCCAGTAGGCCCATTTTTCATCCTCCCCAGGCTCCAGAGGCTTTCTAGGAGTCTGGGGAGGATGAAAATCACCTTTCCCACTCCCCCAGAGGCCCTTCAGAGGCCAGAAACGGCCTGTTTGTCGACTTCTGGTGGGACCGGAAGGCCTGTTTTTTTGCTCTCCCCAGCCTCCAGAGGTTTTCTAGGAGTCTCAGGAGGGCAAAAATGGCCTTCCCCACCCTCTGGAGGCCCTCTGGAGGCAGAAATGGCCCATTTGCCAACTTCCGGTGGGACCGGAAGGCCCGGTGTTTTTGCTCTCCCCATGTTCAGGGAAGGCTCTAGAGCCTGGAGAGGATGTAAAATGGGCCTACTGGGCCTTTTTGCTCTTCCCAAGCTCCAGAGCTTTTCTAGGAGCCTCGGGAAAGCAAAAAACGGGCCTTCCCCACCCCCACCCCAAGGCCCTCTGGAGGCCGGAAACAGCCTGTTTCTCTACTTCTGGTGGGCCCAGATGGCCTGAAAATCAGCTGGCAGGCTGGAGCTGAGCTCGCGTGCCCACCGACATGGTTCTGCATGCCACCTGTGGCTCATGTGCCATAGGTTCGCAATCCCGGTTCTATGCTAATGACAGTGTTTTCAATCTTAAACCCAAATTAGATATGTAAGATAAAAAACACTATAGCTATTATACCAGTGGTGGGATTCTACTGGTTTGCACCAGTTCAATAGAACCGGTTGTTAAGTAGTTAAGCAGTTCGGAGAACTGGTTGTTAAAAGAAATCTCCTTTTGTTTTTCTACTTTACAGGGTTAATCCTGTAAGGAATTACAACATTTGGTGTTGTTTCCTAGCCTAATCTTTATTGCCCATCTTACAGCCTTATTGTCACTTCCCGTTCTGGAGCTTCTCAGAGGTTTGTTTTTTTTTTTTTTGGCTTGACTTTCTTAAATGGGAAGGGTTGTTTTACGCTTTTTACACTGCTGTTGGGAGGAAATACTCCCCTATTAGGTGCAATGATCAGAACTTTGAAGAAATAATTGAATAACAAAGCAGAAGCTTTTAATGACAAGGAACCAAGATGAGTGACATTCAGCAAGGCTTATTGGCTAGCTAGAAAGATTGACATTCAAACGTGAGTTTACATACCCTTTCTGACTTTTGGTCTAAAACTGGTTTTTGGTGAAGTTTAATTCTGTGCTCGGTGATGTTTAATCCTGTGTTTAATGATGGGATAATTTTCCCTATTCAGCTTTGTTTGGAAGGAAAAATGTTACTCTCTATTCCTGAAAAGAAGCAGCTTTGGAAATCTGACTAGTTCTGTATCTATTTGTTCTGGTAATTGGTTTAACAAGCAACAGATACTCTGTTTGCTCTTTTGCTTCATTCTGGAGAGTTTAAATGACCTCTCTGTTAAAGGCTTTCACTTGGCTGCTGATAGTTATCATTGCATTTTAACAATTTTAATTCCTCAAGGCTCCCTGATTTGTAACTCCAGTTTGCAGATATTTCTAATCTAATGATTGGTATTTAGGGCAGTTTTTTGCAAGCAAAGAAGCTTTTTGTATTTTTGTACAGGTAATCCTTGACTTACAACAGTTACAATGGCACTGGAAAAAGTGACTTATGATCATTTTTCACATTTATGGCCATTGCAGCAAACTGTCATTAGGGTAAAGAAGCGATGCCACATGACCATCTGGCCATGCCAACCTGGTCACATGAAGCACTGCAGTTCTGAAATGAGTGACATGATTGTTAAGAATGCTACAACGGACATAAATGATGACCAGTCATAAGTGTGAGGACCAGTCAAAAGTGTGAGGACCTGTCAAAAATAACTTTTTTCAGCCCTCTGGGTAGTCCTTTTGTGCATATGGACTACTCAGAGGCCTGAAAAAGTTATTTTTGACTGGTCCTTGCACTTTTGATCAGTCCTCGCACTTACCACTGTCCTCACATTTTACGTTTTTCGCCCTATCTTGTCACCATGGTGAAGAAAAACAGTTGTGAAGTGAGAGACATGGTTGTTAAGAATGCTGGCAATGGCATAAATGTGAGGATGGTCATAAGTGTGAGGACCAGTCAAAAGTGCGAGGACTGGTCAGAAATGACTTTTTCAGCCTTCTGAGTAGTTCTTATACAAATAGCCACGGCCACCCAGTCACAGCCACACCCACCCAGTCACATGACCTCCAAGCCACACCCATCCAAATAAGCCATGGCCACAAAACCGGTTGTTAAAAAAATTGAATCCCACCACTGTATTATACCCTTAGTCTTCTATCTTTATTTAACCTATCCTTTTGCTATTATTCACATTTATAATATAAATGAATCCAGGGGTGAAATGCTCCCGGTTCGGACCAGCTCGGGTGAGTAGGTAGCGATGGTGATGGGCAGTTCAGAGAATCGGTAGCAAAAATCAAGGTTAGGTTTAAAATGATTCATTCAGGGGTGAAATCTAAAATTTGTTACTACCAGTTCTGTGGGCGTGGCTTGGTGAGGGGGGGGTAATGTGACTGGGTGGGTGTGGCCAATTTTTTTTTACTTTTAAAATCATTTTAAACCTAACCTTGTCACAATGTTTGTAATGGTGAGGAACATAACTACAGATGTCTGAGCTAGAAAAAACAACTAGGAGGGAACAAAGCATTTACTGAAAAGATTCCATTTTTATGGCAACACTTCTGAAAAACAAACATTAGTAAGCCATTAGAAAGCTTGTCTAAATTATACTGAACAGCTGTGTTTGTCTTTGTGGGCAGGTGTGCCTACAGAACTATATTTTCCTATTCAGGCAGTCTACTTTTCAATAGGCTATAAGTTACAAATTCATGCACTTTAATGTTCCTCTCTTTTACATGGACCCTTCCCTAATTTGTTACTGCACAAAAAAAGAGTAGAAAATAAAGGATTAATGTTTGGATTATCCTACAAACAAACAAAAGCACTACTTGGCTTATAACAGCATTTAATAGTTTCTATTGCAATTTGATGTGAAGTCGGCATTATTTTGAATCTGAAAATAGTTTAAGAGTCTGATTTTTTTCCAGTTTACAAATTAATACCAAGGCACCACCTTTTTGTTCTAAAGCTTTCCTCCAAATTGTTTGATAAATTAATAGATTTTACAGTAATAGATATAATGGAAAAATATTCTTGTGTCCTTGTCCTTACAACAGAAATTGACAAATGGTGACATGTATAGCTTTTCAGACTGATTACTGTGCCACAATATCCTGCAATTTCTGGCAGTGTCAAACAACACCCTGTAAATACTTCATACCTAGTGGTACAATCTAATAGTATTTTAGGGAGGTTGACAGAAGCAAGCAGACTAAGATAATTAGTCACAGCTCACAGAAATGGTAGAAGAGGACCAGCAAGGCAAACAAAGATATAGATTTGCACACAATGTGCATATTCTAATACAATTTTTCAAATTACTGTACATAGCAAGAAAGTCTGTGACTAACTGACCTGCCTACCTGCTGCATATTGACCAAATCAGTGGTGGTTGCTACCGGTTCGCCCCAGATTGGGCGATCCAGTAGCGGCGGTGGCAGGAGGCTCCGCCCACCTGTCCAGGCATCTCTGCGCGTGCACAGAACTGTTGTGCAAACTGGTAGCAAAATTGAAACCCACTACTGGACCAGATGGTAACAAGGTTCTTCTCTTGCTGCTTATGATTTTTTGCCTTTTAACAGACTTGAAGTGAACAATTGTCCTCTGTAAAAATTAATAGGAGAGGGAACCTAATTCACCATTATATAAAAAGAGGATGAAAATAAGGTTTTGAGAAATGTTCTGAATTCTACCCTCCCATTCTAGCTATCTAAAAAGAATTAGAATGTGCAGTTCTCTTCTATTCTATACAAAACTACAGACATGCCTAAGAGAAGAGGAACTCTCATGTAGTTCCTCACTCTCACCATGACTGTCAGGGCAGCATATCATTCTGGGGATGATATTTCTTTCCTTGCATCTCAGCATACTATTTCTCGTCTGGCTCCCTTTGGTGAGTACAAAACACGGTAATATTACTGTCCTCTGACTTTAAATTTTGATACAGTCTAATTGCTTGTTTTTTTACAGGGATTTTTTTATGGTGTGGTCAACAAAGTCAAGATGGCAGGTGTGATGGTATGATTGATGCTCTGCCTGATTTCCATTTAAATTTATTTATTTATTTATTATTGTGATTTATATGCCGCCATTCTCCCAAGGGACTCAGGGTGGCTTACATACAGCAATCAACAATACAAATCACAGTATTAATTCAAATTAAAATTACAACCCCCATTAAAACAATTTAAAATTATAGCATTGTAGATCCCCACGTTCAGGTTATTGTTGGAACAGCCACGTCTTCAGTTCGCGGCGAAAGGAGGTTAGGGGCTATCCTGAGCCCGGTGGGTAGATCATTCCAGAGGGCCAGCGCTCCAACAGAGAAAGCTCTCCCCCTGGGGGCCATTAGCCGACATTGTTTGACTGATGGCACCCTGAGGAGGCCTGCTCTGTGGGAGCGCACAGGACAGTGGGAGGAAAGCAGAAGATGGTCCTGTAAGTATCCTGGCCCTAAGCCGTGCATATTACATGCATTCTTTTACATTTTCAAATGATGTATTATCTTAGTAAGCCAACTCAATTTTATTAAACAGTAAAACCCTGAAACTTTTATGAAATACAATAAATTACAACAATTAATCCCTTTTCCCTAGTCCTTTCCTCATTTAAAAAAAAATAGTTTATTTTAAGGTAAAGTCCAGAGGTATATGAATATAAGAATGCAAAAAGTCAGAGAAAAAGGAGGCAAAAAAGCAGAATAGAGAGCACACTTTCTTTATATACAATTTGGACCATAAACAACTATACTTTATAAGAAATAGATATATTTTTGGAACGTCCAGCTGTTATGCAAAATGAAAAGACAATATATCTGTTACAATTATTTCTTCTACTCATTTAAGATTACATAAAATTCTTATTCTAAGTATTTGATCACTTCTATTTTTGATATAACCAAAATTGTATAACCAAGCTTACTTTAATTATGGTCCCCCCCCCTGTTTTTACTAAACATATAGCGCACATGAACTATGCCTCAGGGGCTGCTTTTCCCCCCTTATGTTGTAAAAGTTACAAGGAATTGTTGGTTCCTTAAATTTCAAGTAAAACATTATGGCTATTTATTTAGAGATAACATTTATTATAAATATTCTGGTTAAAGTATGATTTACTAGATTATAATTAATAACTTTGAATAATAGTTTGAGTGCATTTTCATTTCTCTTACTTTGCCAGCATGTGGCACTGTTTTCTGTAAAAACAACCAGCAACTTCACATATTTTTTTTCCTAAAAAGGCAAATATATTCTGTCAAATTCAAACATGAATTGTTGTATTGAATACCAGGTTTCATATTTTGCATTATCTTACTTAATCTTTTGGAACACTTATTTTTGCCCAGGATAACAGTAACAACTATCCTATCTACCTTTTAGCAAACTACTAAGAGCAACAGTATCTAAAAAAAAAAAATACTTGTTCATTGAAGCAGTGCTTCTCTGACCAAATATATTACCTATTTAAAAAGAGATAACATGAATTATTAATCAAATCTAAATTATGGATAATACTTGCTAAATAGTTGGGTTGGTTTAAAAATGTAACATTGTTTACTTCAGATATGTAAATTAATTAACAGTGGCTTCAAAACATACTGCTACACAAAAGGAATTCAAATACTTTCCTTTAAGAACTGCAATCTTTACATTATATTTATATTGATTCAAGACCTATCTTTTTTAATATGAGTATGAATATATACTTATATTCACATATTTGAGACCCAGTTTGGTATAGTGGTTAAAGCATCAGAACAGAAATCAGAAGACCATAAGTTTCTCACAGCCCTAGGAAGGAGGGCATATTGATCTGCATTCAATATGATTATCAGGAATATTTTAGAATTATTTGGATGTGCCAAATGAAATTCAGTCTTATGACTGAGTTCATATAATATTATTTAGAGGGTAAGCCTTGATGAACCATTATAACTTCATGCAATAAACTAAACCAACATGAAACAATCCATGTTTTATTTTAGTGTGGTACATGAAAGTATGATAATGAATTCATTTTCAAACTCTGTCACCAAAAATAAATATTATTTCTCCAATTAGGTTCTTCAAGGAATTTTCACTGGAATTCCATAGAATTCATATATGGGGAATGTACGAATATGTGACTACCAGTTGGAATATTGGTGTATTCTCAAGTTTTGTAGCTTCATATATATATTCAAATAGAACTTTACTGGATATCTGTAAAAATTGTGCCCATGTATATATATTAATGGTTAGGTGTTTCTCCTCAGAAAGCAGCATGTTATGTGGGAATTGAGTTTAACTGGAGCTGAATGGACAGTATCTGTTGGGCAAATGTAATTTGTACTTTTAAAAGAATTCAAACAGTCTTGTCAAGAATGAACTTTCTGAAAAAAATTCTGGATCCCTATGCCATTCTAAATGAAGAAGCATTCTAACTTTTTAATTTTGTAACCTGTTTTAGTTGTTTTGGTTTTTTTAATTATACAATTTATAGAAATAGAACTATTATACTAGAAAGGAGTATAAAATTATTGCTGAACAATGTTGGAAATGCTGTCAAGCATTCTTTTTAATGTTTTGACAAAATGGAATATTACTTATAGAAGTAAATCTCATATTTTAAATACTCAAGTTTGGTAAATTTGGTAAATTTTTTTGCATTCGTTATACTAAACATAATATCTGTATAATTTTGAACTACAATTTGGAAAGAGGAAAAAAATATTACTATAAGCCAATAGCTAGAACTATCCATGAATCTCCACCTCCAAATCTTTCTTTTTCTCATTTTAACACAATGGAATAACACCATTAAATTGTTGTATAAATCAGATTCTTTCAGTGGCAATTCCTTGTTTGTAAGATACATTTCTCTTTTAAACATAGTGGTTTTTAAGGAACTGAAAGACAATATTGTTTGGTTTAGAGACATTTAGAAAAAAATCCATACTACTAGTATTTAGAGATAATTCCCAGTACATTCTTTCTCAGATACAAATTCTTTTTTTTTTTAATGCTCAGTTGGACTTAATTTACAATTAAATAAACTAGGATTACGCTCTCAGGCTGTATTTATGTGTGATTATTTCTGAATACACTAAATTGTATTCTTAAAAGCCTGGTAGAATACGTTCAGAGAAATCTATAAAATGTGAGGTCTATGATACAATTATAATTGGTAAGAATGTTAGAACAAATAGGAATGTTAGAACAAACAAGTCGAGAAAGGAGTTGCTTTATGATATTGTAAAAAAACCATCCTTCTTCCTAATATATAGGTTAGTTCATATGTCAATAAAAATAATGTTGTCTTTCTTTTTTCTGTGAAGCAATAAAATACTTAAACTGAAAATCAGCAATCACTCTGCCTTGCAAAGTGTAAAAGTAAATATGGATTAGTTAACTCTTCCTTGAAATTCCATGAAAAGTCTTGTATTATGAGGGTTCTGTTTGAGGGCTGAATATATCTTTGAACTCAGGTTCCTTTTACTAAAGCATGGGAATGCACTACAATGGTGTCTCATAAGTTTCTGAATTTACTCTTTAAGGAAAAAAAAGAAAACACAAAATGGTGAAATTGGCCAAGAATATTTCTTCTATTTCCAAGCAAATAGAATATTCAAGAAGAAAAAGAAAATCCTCACTTCAGAAGCTGTGAAATTCCACAAATGCGCATATACGATTCCCACATAATTAAAGGTAATATTAACAATGGTAAGCTATTGATTGACACCTTTATGCATTAAAACCTGCAATTCAAATTGCACCAGGAAACATTTTGGCATCCAATGCAGTGCCACAAAATATCGGTAATATAACTGATGAATGTGATTCAGCAGGATTGAGCTTCCATATTTTGGCAACTGCACTTTCTAATTGGTCTTCAAAAGCAGCGCTATATAAACCACACTGTAGAAGTCCAGATGAAGTATATGAATCATGTAGTTAAACTATAATAATAATAACACTGTAATCTCTTATCTAGTCCCTCAATCAGAAAATGAATTAAAAGGGAGCATTTAAAATTGTTAACAGTTAAAATTTCATTATTATTTCTAAGTGACCTTTATGACCCCTTTTTGTTCATTGTTATTTTAACTAGTGGAAATGGTAGAAGCTTAACATCCATTTATTATTGCTACTTGTATATTCGTAAAAATATTCTTTATGACTCTTATCTTTTCCTTTTCTTCAGGCAGAAAGTACTCTGCCAGAGAATAATTTGCAACAAATAATTTTATTTTATGTGGGACTCATGTGAGGTACAGAAAAAAATTGTAACTAAAGATAACAGAAGTTGATAGTTACTTAATTGTAGCTAAAACAATATTAAAAATAATTTCAGATATGGTAGGAAGTAGATACTGTATGGCTATAGATACATAAGGCCTATTCAGTTCTACTGATTCAACCCAAAGTTTCAGGTATTATGAAATGGTAGCAGCAGCGGTGGGTTCTATTTACCTTTATTACCGGTTCATGTGTGTGCCTTGCCTCTGCACATGTGCAGATCACCAATGACCACATCCGAGGTGGTGAGCAGAGCGTCCAGCCGGTTTTACTACCAGTTCTTGCAAACCGGTCTGAACTGGGGACAACCCATCACTGGGTAGTAGTCATTTCTTTTTCCTCAGCTCAAGAAAAATGCTGTAATGTTTACCTCGAGAAACTTGTTATAAACAACACATTGAAATTTTCTGTGAGTTTCACCACTAATGTTCAGCTTGAAAACAGTATAAGTTTATTTAGTTTTAACTCTTGCTAAAATCAGTAAGGCCTAGTTCCCAATAAATACATTTAGGACTAGATTGCCAAGCTATATTTCTTGACATTTCTTTTTCAAAGTCTTCAGGGGTAGAATAAGATTTATGTCGTTCAAGTAAATCAGGAGACAATAAGATTACAAGGGATAGATCTGATTAAAGCTGCTATATCACCTCCTTATAAAATATCCAGAAAATTAATTGGCAAGATTATGGTAGTGTAGAATCCTGCGGGTATTCTAGAAATGTTTGGAGAAGGGGTGTCAAACTCAAAGCCCGGAGGCTAGATTCGATCTACAGGATGCTTACACCTGGCCCACTGTGCTGCCATGGAAGGAGAGACCCGCAGTGCCTCTGCTAGCAAAAACAGAGTTTGGGAGCCTGTTTTTGCTGGCAGAGTACTCGGACCACCACAGACACCACCAACACAAGTGACACCAACACGAGCTGGCCTTGCCCACCCTGGCCACACCTACTTTGGCTTCCCAAGGTAAAGCACAACTCTTATGCGGCCCTCAATGAAATCTAGTGTGACACTGATTGGAGCATTAAAACATGTATTAACTGTTTTATTTTTATCCCACGTTTTTGTAAGTAAATCAAGGCAGCAAACATATCTAACCCTCCTCCTTCCTCTTATTTTCCTCATCTGTAAGGTGGATTGGGCTAAGAATGAGTGAGTAATCCGAAGTCACACAGTCAGCTTTCATGCCTAAAGCGGGACTACATCTCAGTCTCCCAGCTTCTAGCCTGGTGCCTTAACCAATAGACCAAACTGGCTAGTGGTTAATTAATAGGTATCTCTCCAAATTGTCTTTTATCACACACTGATATCAGTATAATTACATTGGTACTCAGATTGCTTTTGACTAACAGGTCACATAAAACTTCAGCAAATTAAAGAAATGCTCATTTTATAGAAAATCTAAAAAGTACAGCTCAGTGTTTTATACATGACTGTTCAGAGATATCTTATTACGTTGCATCACCTACAGGCTGTTAGACTGCATTTGTAGTTATATATTTATAAATATTTATAAATACTTAATAAGATTGAAAAGGGCCATGGTAAATTTGGACAAATGAATGAAAACAAGATTTTGTATAGCAGAGGCAACTTGTAGGATTATTTTATATGAATATATCTGGTCATATTCTCTGCTTAAAATATGTCCATTTCCAAAAACCTCTTTGCTTTAGCATACAGTGGCAGTTTTCACAGATGCAAATCTCTCCCAGGCTAGGATTTTGGACTTCCTCAGGATTTGTATTAAGTTTTACATTTTGTGTTTCTCTTAGGCATGGACAACCAGATCCACAAGTGAAGAGTTCAGTTAGCTACTTTATTGCTCATGCCTATTTCACAGGAATCTCCCCAGACTGGCATCTGGACCAGGCTAGACAAGGTTCAATTGCATTCAAGGAGGGGTATGCCTTCTTGTGCTTGCATAACAATTCCAGACTAATTTCCCACTTGACTTCTTCCTTGACTCAGCCAGTCTCTCCCCTATAGTTTCTATTGTATGTTAATTAAGATTTTTTTTTTACTTCGATGTCTGATGCATAGAAATTAACACAATATTTGAATGATCATTTTTATGTTAGGGTGGTTTATGCCAGGATAGGAAAACTTTTTGAGAACTTGGGAATTAGCTTTGGGTTACATAGAAGATGCCTACTGATATTACCAAAATGTTGCATCTTTGCATTTTGGGCAGAGGGAAAGATTAAAATCTGCCCTGCTTTCAAACTGAGGCTGCACAGTGCTTGGAAATAAGGTTGCGAATATTCCTTATCTATAGATTGTCACCCTCACTTAGGCATTTATCACTATATGAAGTATTGACTGGCACTTCAGCTAATTTTATATACCAATATTCCTATACTAATTTTATGTGAAATATTTTATCATTACATTTTGCCATATGTTTAAACATTAAAATCCAGTTCTATAATATTATCTCATCTTTCTAAATCTTGTGATTAAAGTTATTTGAGTACTCATTTAATAATGAATGAAAAAAAATGAAATCTACATAGGTAGGTATTTGTGCCTGAAGGGCTTCAATGGCAAGGATAAAAAAAAATGACAAGTTTAACATTTTTTCGATTCCATGCCTCAATTGATTCTCAGTACTAATAGGTTCTATGCATCAGTGGATTTCGAAGAACAATCGGTGCTTCATGGTTTCGATTTGATGTGCCCATTTAGGCAATTGCCTCAGTGGGAAAATTTTACATGGGGCATAGGTGTACACTATAGGTTTATTTCCCAATGGCCAATCTGATTGACGGCGGCAATTCAAAGTTATTTTTCCAACCGGGCATCTTGCAAATTGCATGTGTGCCGCCACGAGCTACCGCTCCAGCCAAGTTTCTTGTGTATGTGGGTTTATCGCACTATTATCAAACTAAGAGCAGTCTGTGCCGTGATTGGGTGTGTCCGTGGAGAAGCTCTGACACCAAGAATGAAGGGGTGCGCCTCATACTCGGGTTGCGGATTTTAAAAGTAAGTAACCTGCATATCGAACTTGCTTTCGATGCCCCAAACTTTGACCAAATTGCACCCCCAACAATAACCTGTGTGACTCCTAAAAGACCTGAAGAGGTGAAATAAAGCTTATATAACCCCAGTCCCAATGTGGGCGTCTGCTGGATTCTTTCTCTCGCGCCGTGCTTCACGAAGGACCCATGGCAGGTGTCGCGCGCGGGGTGCAAAAGGAGCTTCCCAACAACTCCAGGCCACAGCGAGGCGCGCAAGCAGGAGGGAAAGTTGCGAACCCCAAAGCGACCTCAGACTCCCCACCCTACGCCACGCCACCCCACCCCGCGTCGCCTCTCTGCTCGCGCGACCTCCTTGCGGTCAGACACTCCGCCCCTCCTAACCGCCCTGTCACTCCGCTCTTCCGCAGCCAATCGGGCAGTCTTCTGCCACCCTTTCCCCACCCTCTTGTCCTCCTGGGAGTGAGGGAGGGCTGCGAGCTGAATACTATCGGCGGGAGGGGGGGGGCTGTTTGAACAGAGTTGAATGATTGAACTTTTTTCCGCGCTGAGTTTTTGCTGTGCTGAGGCTTCGCTGCCGCCTCCCTTTCCCTTGCCGAGGTGAAACGGCGCAATTGCACGCGGTGCAGAGTGTTTAGGGCTGTCTGGGTTGTTTTCTTCTCCCGCACCCGGCTGCGCACAAAGCCATGGGGTTTAAGGAGCCCGGCGTTCCTTTGACTCTTCTCCTTTGGATTACCGCTTCCTGGGGCTGCCTGCCCGGTTGCGCTGCCTGGGCTGGAGAAACGGCAGCGGCGGCTCGTCAGCAGGATGAGTTCTTCTCCGCCACCAGTATTTATGGGGCCAGATGCAGCTCCAGGTGTCTCAGCTTGCAGATTACGCGTATCTCCGCCTTTTTCAAGCATTTCCAGGTATGGGGAAAAACACCCAAACCAGTAGCCGGGCCGCGCATTAATGAAACCGAGCGACTTCCCCTCTCGGCCAGGTCTAGTCGGAAAGAAGTCCTTTGAATTCAATGAGATTTGCTCTCAGAGGTACGCTGGCGGTGGACCGCAGCCTTAGGCGGCAGTTTGGCTGAGTTCACAATTGGGTGCTTCAGCGCTTAGGGTGCATTTATGAGTGCAGAAGACGAAATGGATGGGCTGAAAGGCATTCGCGAGGAATTAGATCTACTCGGTACAATTTATTCCCGAGGAGTCCTCGGGGAGCAAAACAGGCTCGCAACAGCACAGGTCGATCCATACTGAGCCACTGGTACTCTGCGCTTTCCGCTGAACTTTGTAGCCTCTTAAGAAGCTCGCAAGCCTGCTTTTTCCCAGTGAAATCGATCGAAGAAGCTTCTTAAAGCTGGTCGTATCGGGCTGATCTCTTGACCCTGAGCGAGCTGTCCCATCGGATGACTGCTCCCGTTTTGGGAGTCGCACCGCTGGTTGACTTGGCTACTTTTTCAACCGGCGTTGATAGCGGAAGTGGCGATTTTAATTAGTATAGAAGCAGTTGGCCGATTTACTGAAGCAATTTAGTCATTTGTAACCGCTTTAAAGCTCGGGCTGGGTATGTTTGCGGTTTGAAAGGTGAAAACATCATACATTTAAGCAGTTTTGTAACCTGGAGGTGGAAATTACTTACATGAAGCAATACTATTTTTAAGTGACAAAGTTGAAGATGTGTAAAAGAACACGTATCCATTTCTGAAGGCAGTTTTAAGCTGCTACTTAAGAGTAAAAACCTATTGGCTTGATTGGAATCTGCCTAAAGTAAACTTGCGGAGTTAAAGTCGATCTATAATAATCATTCATGTTTCCCAAATGAAGGGTGGAGTATATTTTGTTTTTGGAATTAATATTTATAATATGATAATATGATATATCATGTGATGTGTATGTGGCCATGATTTTCAGTATTTAAGATAAAAAAATAGAATGGCATGATTTTGTATATGGACTTGATAGATATACATGAAAGCCCTGTTATCAGTTTAGATAGCTTATTGCCTTATTTTCAGTGATAAAGAAGTTTCTGGGAATCAGGTAACATGTAACTTTAGAAATAAAGTCCTTTTATTCTCCTTGTTGATTTGCTTAGTTTTTGAACATGTTTGCATGCTCCCAGTGTACATGGGAATGTGAGAGTTATTTAATAGAGCTGTAATAAAAAGGCGGTGATTTTGTATCTGACCCAGAAACATTAAAGATCCATTGACTTATCATTAGTAGAGAAACTTTATGAAAAGCTTTATGCGCTATTTTTAATAGACGTCAACTTAAGACTTGTAAATTACTTGAATCTCAAAATTACTGTTAATTGGAGTGATTTCTATTTATTATCGTCCCATTAAAGGGCTTTGTGTGTGTGTATATTTCATGTGTATTTCTGCATATATTGAAAATTTAACAAGACAACATTGCTATCTTAGTTTTTCCTAACTTTGTGATTGTTGGATTCAACAGATGTGTCTTTGTAAGAAGAATAGCAATAGATCTGTTTACTAACTACTAATTTGTTTGATTTTTCTCAGAGGAATCAGAGGTCAGAATGTCTCATTCCATAAATAGGTTATGATGTAACAGTTTGCACAGGTCTGTACACTATTGGGTTATTCACTCATAAAAAAATATTTTTTAAGTGGTCCCTGAAAGCAAGAAGCTATTTTTCCCCCTGTGGCTCTTTACAGATGACCATGGTTCTTGGAATTATTTTGAAAAATCTAGTACATGGCTTGATGATTCTGTGCCCAGACAATCATGCTGGGATAATTCTATCTCAACATTCATGTATTCATAGTGTTTAGAGACACGTGAAGCATAAAAAGATGTAACTATTTTTCTTTGCATTTTTACAAAGAAAAATACAATTTTCTTTGTAAATCTCACTTTAAGGATGATGATCAGTAATGGGATTTCATTCTCAACATTTAGTTTTTGTTTGAATTGTATAACCTATGCTTATATATTCACTTGATATTATTGATATTATTTCTACTATGTTTTGTAGAAATTGATATTATTTCTACTATGTTTTGTAGAAATTTCAAAAGTAGCTAAGTGGCACAGTATTTGTATATTCCTGTGGATCATATTGGGCAAGTGAAAAAGGATTAGGATTTTCTGGATGCTCCTAACCCTACTTAAACTGTGTATCACATCTTCCCCACCTCCAGCTTCACAAAATGGAATAGCAGTTATTTGTTATATATTCGTTGTCTGTGCATCCTAAACATCTCAACTGAAAAGCCCCACTAAATTCCATTGGGATGTTTTTCCAGCTTTCCAAAATCTGCTATTAGATAACCTCTGCAACAAAACCTTTCAGAAATATATTCAGTAATGTCACTGGATATTATATACTGTACATATCTGTGAATCTGCTTCTGCTAGTGGGATTTCAATTGTTTCATGGAATTAAGTGACACAATAAAGAAGGCTATCATCTAGCAGGATATACTGAAATCCAAGAAAAGAATAAATGTTCCTTGTTTTATAAGAGGGCTTAACTATGTGCATTCCAAGCTTATTGTAATGTGTTCAGTCAATGATGTTAGCAGCTATTATGAATACATATCCTGAATTTACACCGCCATATCCAGAAGTGGGCTTAAACATTGGAGAAATTGGGATTCCTACAGTAATACCTTTAGACCACAGTTGTAGTTACAGTATTATAAAGTAGGCATACCTGGGATATATGTGACATATCATGGCACAACACTACAGCTTTTTTTTTTTTTTAAAAAAATAGCTTCTAAGTCATAATTTTCTTGAATTTGGTACATATTGTTAATGGGGATAAAGAATATCAGGCAAGAATCTTCATTACATGCTTTTTCATTTTTTCATGGCAGATCAACTTTAATGTATTTGCTAGAGCCCCGAATATCCCATAAATCATGATTTTTAATTTTTGTGTCAAACTTTAAAAGCCTGAGGTATGATTTCTGTTTTTTTGGTTTAACAAGCTTCAACACATCAAATAAGTCCCACAATTTTCTCTGCAAATCTTTACATATCCCACATAAAACAACTGCTATCATACCTCTATTAAAACTATTGCAAACCCTAGTTTCACCTTCTTTGATAATGCCACTGTGCTACAATCTACTTTCCTCATGATTGAAATAATTGTTCTATCCACCTGCAGTGCATCCTTTTTTAAAGAAAAAAACCCCCATGTTTAGTATGGACAATGATAAGATACATTTCTAACTTAAATGGTTAGATTTTTTTTTAAAGAAAAAGTACGCTAGGTTATGGTATGACATAGAAGGCCATGGTTGGGTTTCACAGAATAATGATTAAAATAGCATTGTAGAATACTTCCTATAGAAATTTCAGTTGAGTATTCAAACAACCATCTGACTTTTTGAGTTGGTAATTATGTGGGCATTCAGTTCCTAGTCTTGAAAATTCTTACTTCGATTTTCTCAGTCCTGAGAAACAGAGGTTTTTGTATAGATGCAGGTGGTGTTATCATTATAAAGATAACGATAAACATCTTTGAAAGCATTTTGTTTCATGAATGAAGTTTGCATATATACATAAATTAGATATCCAGATAAATAAGCAAAAATATGCTGGATTGTAAAATGGGAAAATGTCTTCTGTGAGCATATATTTTATTCATCAGGTATAAAAAAATAATTAATTACAGTTAGTTATATTGAAAGGTAGTTTTAGTTTTTTTAACTGCTGTCAACTGGTTGTAACTTTGTTTTACAGTTGGTTAAAAAAGATAATTTATATCAGCCTGTTCCTACGGAAAGTTTTTACATTTCCTATAGAAATGTGTATACTTTCTTGGCAACATTTCATTCTGAAACAAAACTGCTAACATAATGTATGTTTCCAAATAATAGTCATTTCATTTTAATTAGCTAGGTAGAAAATGGTGAAAATTCTGTTAAGACTTAATAACTATTAATAGTCAACTAGTCTCTTTTTCTGTCAGTAAATTGGCCATCACTGTTTTTAACTGTAACTTGTGAACAAATTCTATTAGTAAATTATTAAATATATTTAAAACATGAAACAACAATAATTCAGTGCAAATGGATAGCAGTAGCAAGTATTAACCTTTTAAAAAGTTGGTCAAGTAAGGAAAGAGTGGTAAGATGCACACAATAAAGACTCTGTTTCTGATGAACAAGAGATGATTAGGTTCAGCAGGTGTGTACACCATTGTTTTGCCCTGAAAACAAAGATGACTTTGCAATTGCTCTTTTTTCACAGTAGTTTCAAAGGTCTTTAAAGTGTAAATGATTCCAAGCAGAATCATTCACTATCTGTCTCAGATTTTAAAGGAAGCTGGCCCTTGAAATAACTGAATAGCAGGAGCAATTGTCTTTTTCACTAAGAAATACAAGATGTGTGTGTTCCTTCTGTGTCCTGAGGGATTTGGAATTAGCCTTTGATTTAGCATATTCAGAGTTTAATAGTAGTAAGCGTGTCTCAAAGAACGTTAAGAAAGGTTGAATAATCTTTTTTTAAGTAGGCCAGTACACATTTTGTTGTTTATTAAGGCTGATTTTAAAGTTCAAAATATGTTACAGTAACTGTTTTTGGCTATAAAGTGAAAATAAGACTAAACCTCATGTTGTTTTCTAATTAGTAAGAAAAGCAGTCTATGATTTCATTAGTAAAATATGTTTGTGCAACAGTGAGTAGTAATTGACACTTAGAGCTTTAAGAAGGCAGAGATAGAGAAAAATGAAAAGAAAATAAGCTAAATTAGTGTTGTATGCAAATAGACGTGTTCTTGCCATATTGTAGGAAATATTGATATATGCAACCTCCACACATATTAAGAATCTACCTATACAATATTGACATCAAATTGTTAAAACTTTGTCTTTGGACTTAAAATAAATTCCTTTTTGGCTATAACATTGGATAGCTAAAGAATTTGCTATTAGGATGGACTGGGTATTTACCCTATACAATTTCTTGAACTTGTAAAAGTGGTGAAGCTGATCTGTCCACCTGATATATTAAATGCTGTTAAGGATAACATTTTGTTGTTCTTTTTAGCTGAAACTTTTACATCTCTCTCCTCTACCAAAGAGTAAATGTTTTTGCTGTAGTATGACACTTCTTAAATTTTATCCCAATATTCCATTTGTATACTAACTTTCCTATTCCTGGGATCCTGCTGCAATTAGTTCTGACATGCATTGAAAAAAATGTTAACCTGAAAAAGTATAAAGATATTTTGGATAATGTGCTCAATGTAACTATCATGAGAATCATTATTTAAATAAATTGTTATGATTAGAAATCCTTTATAATTTGTGTCTTTATAGTGTAAAAAAATACAATGTGTGTGTATATATGTGTATGTATGTATGTGCGTGTGTGTGTATATATATACATACATACTTATACATACACACACACACACACATATTTGTTTTCTTTCCTTTTTGTAGGGTTTATGTGTATTTCTCTTTAGCCAGGTTCTTCCTACATAAACCAAGATTTTTATTTTGGTTTACATAAACCAAGACTTTTATCTTGGTTTACATACCAAATCTTGGTTTATGTAAGAAGAACCTGGTTAAAGAGAAATACATACATACATGTGTGTGTGTGTGTGTGTGTGTGTGTGTGTGTATTTATAGGTCTTTGGTTATTCGGGTGTTCTCCCGCGTAGAACTGGATGTGTCTTGGTGACGTTTCGACGAAGTCTCATTCATCATCTTCAGGCTGGTGTTCTCGGCTTCGTGCTTCCAGGAGCAATGTTTTTAACTTTTAAAAGGAAGAAACAGCAGCAATCTCACATTGCTCCTGGAAGCACGAAGCCGAGAACACTAGCCTGAAGATGACGAATGAGACTTAGTTGAAACGTCGCCAAGACACATCCAGTTCTATGCGGGAGAACACCCAAATAACCAAAGACCTACATATAAATACCCGCGAAAACCTCAGAGAACACACACACACACACACACACACACACACATGTATGTATGTATATAAAATCTCCTGAAAAGAAGCCCTAGCTGCTTTTTGGGGATGTCAAAAGACCCAGTCTTATTTTTGGGGAAACACGGTGTGTTTTGATCCAGAGCTCTATTATTGGCTGCGGATGCCTTCTGGCAGGCATCTGAAGATGAAACGGAGGCCAGGGCAATGCGTGCGAGTGGCAGCAAGCAGCCACAGAAGAAGAAAAGGCAAGTGTCGGGGTGTGCGAGCCTGGGAAGTAGGGCAGCTCCACCCCCCATCCCCACTCTAGCTTATTTTTTACCCGTGTGCCTCGCCCCACCTCTGCACTCCAGAGTGGGCAGGGTCTTAATTAGGGCTAATTTTGTGGGTAGGGCTTAATTTGATCGCATAATTGGGCTTCTTTTCAAGGTGGGTCGCCTTTTTGGAGAAACATGGTAGAAGTTGATATTTATCCTCTTACAAGAAATCCCCAATGGGAAAAAACTTTCTGGTGAAGGATTGACACTGATAACCAAAGCATTTTTTCCAATAAACTTAAAATGACTTGAAAATCACTATTGGCAGGTTCTTTATTTCCATTCCTTTTCTGTTTTCTCCCAATCTACTCTAATAAAAAAATGTTAGTTTCCTAATCTATCTATAGAAAAAATTGGCTAAACCAGTTTGGTTGTCCAAAGCAAATCTCCTTGGTTTTGCACCCTTGTAATTTGGGAGTTCAAGCCAAAGTGGTTCATAATTCTCTTATATTTTTTTAAAAAAACTGCCATACTTCTTAAAATATATATTAAAAAACTAGATGTGCATGGACTTATTAGTGTTAATTCACCACCTATTTCCCCTTTTAAATTCCTCTTTCTTCTGTCTGCTTTCCACCCAGTTGTTGTATGTCTGACTGAGACTATGATAAAGGGGTGGAAAGATGCCAGGGTATGAGAAATTGGTAAGCAAATCATATGTATCCCTTTGATATTTTGTGCTGGAGCCTAGGTGAAGATTACAACTAAAACTATCCCCTTCCACATAGGTTAATTTAATGGTACTTATTCCTATGCCTTTATACAAGCTGACAACTAGATTGCGGCATCTATTCCACTGACTTCCAGACAATTGGAAGCACTTGGATGCTTTGAGAGACTATTCTGTAAATTTCAGTGTGGTAAAGAAAATAATAACAGTGTTACTGTTTTGATCTGGTGTGCACACATGTAGTTTATACATTCTTATTTTCTACTTTAGAATTGTGGACTGTGGCAAAGAGAAAAAGGGTAGAAAAAATGCTACCTAATAAATGTTGATTAGCTGTTAGGTACACACACTTTTCAAAACAGAGCTGAGTTGTGTCAGTGGGATATGTCATGCCTCTGGAAATAATCCAAAGTATATTTCTGTAAAGAACTCTTGGTTTTCTATCCATGTTTGCATAAGGAAAACATAAGGCAATTTCTAATTGACTAAATATGAATTTACTTATTAATTCTTGGCACTGAACACTATGAATTCAGTTGAGTTCTCAGAGTTTACATTTTGAGAAGTAGTTTATTAAAACTGGAAATCACGTGACTGGAAATCACGTAATTCTAATTTGTTTGATTTTTTTGAATGTGGTGACTCACATTCAAATTTAATACAAGATTTAGGAAGACTGATTTATGAGAAAACAAACTTAGATCAGAAGTTAGAAAAATAAGTAAGAACCAAGCAGTCATGTTCTTTTTGTCAGATTAATGTTTTAACCTGTACCATGTTTTTCTGCTTCTTGTACCATTATGTATAGCATGGAGGGATAAGAAGTGTTGCCATATATTCAAAGTATGTCAATTTACTTGGGTTGAAAAGAGTATTGATAAATGTAGCTTCATTTTGGAGGAAAAACTGCATGATATTTAAGAATGATAAAACAACAAGTTATGACTATATGAAAGTATCTTGTGCAAATACTATTCTAGTTTATCTCTTAAAATTGCCTATTTCAGTTCTGAGGAATTGATTTCCACACAAGTGTTTCCCATCCCTGCGATTCTTAAAATTAAAATGATTGCAACTCTGCAGTATCCAAAGATTTGACTGATTGGGACCCACCACTGTGTGGTAGAGGCTGACCCTCAAAGAAAGGTTTGGGAGTTTTGGTTTAATATAAAGAGTAAGGAAGAAGACCTTTAAAGAGATATAGAGACTATTGCCAAGACAAAAAGGATTGAAGTCTAGAATATCAAGATAACTTACTTAATTCATTAATTCATAAAATGTAGGAAGTGTGACTTACAAGATTCTGTCAATTTCAGTGAAGTAATTGTAGATATACTGTGGAGTTACTTCATAGTCTGCTCTACCCAGTGGGACTGACAGTATGTCAATTCAGGTTTTGTAATTTATAAACCATATTTAATGTGTATGAAAATATAATTTTGGCTTATTCTACAACCTGGGGCTGAAGCATAACATAGCAGTTAGCATGACTCTAAATTGGTCACTATATTTCAGTCCAATCTCTTTTTCAAGATTGTTGTGAGAAGAACCCCTCCACCCTGATAGATTACCTGGGATACTAGTAAAAAAAGGTTAAGTACAATAATATCTTTAACTGCTAAATTTAAATACTACAGTTAATAACTCTATTTAACCAAGGGCATAAGTTTCATTGGTTGGCTCCTCATGGATCATCAGGTAAATCAGTTACATGAGATTTGCAAACAGTCAGTGATATCCAGCAAAGCAAGTCACAGTGTCATTTTCATTCTGGCATTTTGTTTCTAGTTTTTTCTAGTTTTGAGTTGACAGTGAATTGAAATAACTGAAATAGCTATTATAACTTTTTTATAGTTGGTACTACAGGATTTTGCAAAAGTGGTTTCTCCGTTATAGGCTAAAGAATTCTAGTTTATCTTATTGGGCAGAGATGGGAATCTCTGGTCTCACTAAGAATCCTTTGAAATCGCTTTGAAAGTAGCAGTGTATCTACTACTGCTGCAATTGAATCCAGTCTCCTTGATGCTGGATATTCTCTTCACTTTCCTTCCACATTTGCCAGCATTATGGATTTTTAAAGAGAGCATAATGCATCAAAAATAAAAGGATTTTAGCCTTGTCGTTTGTGCGTTGAATGAGAACTAAGGATTGTTCTATAATTCATTTGTTTATTTTCTGACCATCCACAATACTGTAGTCTCAGGAGTATTCGTCAATGCGAAAGTTCAAAAACATCAATATTGTTTTTATCATGCTTGTCCATCTTTTACTTCATTAAAGTATTCAAGGAGAAACATTATCTGCACAATTCTGAATTTTGTATGTATGAACAGGTCTCGGCATCTGAATATTTTTTCAAAGGCCTTTATTGCTTTTCTAAGTACTTGTAAGTGGGCTGTTTTTTGGTTGCTGTTTCCTGTACTATTGACAGACAATACTAAAACACTGAAACTATCTACTATTCCAATATCTTCTTTGTCCATTCTAAAGCTGATTGCTGTACCCATTTTATTAATTTGGTACTTTTTATATTTAATCATAGCACCATTTTTTCTTGTACTTCTTGACATTTATCCCTACTGTCAGAGCGGCAATCAGCCCCGTTACCTTGCGTGGGGTAATTGCCCTCATTTTGAGTTGGATCGTGGCTTTTATCCTGTTGCATACTTTGATCAATAAGACCGAAGAAACATCTAATTAAACTCATATTTATTGTAAGAAAATAAAAACATCTCACTATCTAAAACAGATTACATGTTGGCAAAGAATCTCCAGCCTGACCTTAGCTGGCTGGAGAACAAAGGAAAGTTTCTAGAAGAAGTACAAAAGAATGCAATGACATGCGTAGTAGGTGCTGTAGGTGCTGATAAGGAGTATGACTACGGTCAGTCTGATAGTCCAGAAATATTAGCTCTGCTGGTAAATATAAAAACGCAGTGACACCCCTTCTTTTGCCAGTTGAGCGAACATCAGGTATATCATCAGATAAGGCACATCTTCTTACGCAGATACTCGTGTTGAGCTGCTGGAAGCGGTTTGTTGAGCATGTCTGCAATCTGATCATGTGTAGATACATACTGCAATTTTACAAAACCTTGTTTCACTAATTGTTTGATATTTCTATAACGGATGTCAATGTGTCTGGACCTAGAACCTGTGAAATGTGATTCAGAAATATAAACCACCGATTCATTGTCTTCCATCACTGTGATTGGTCGGATCGGATGTGTCCAGATATCTGTGACCAAAGCATCAAACCACGTTAAAGAATTACATGCATCTGAAACACAAGCATATTCAGCTTCAGTAGAAGAACAAGAAACAAAATTCTGTTTACGCACTTGCCAATAAACAGGACATCCATTTAAGAACATTATATAACCTGAAGTACTTTTACGTGATTTCTTATCACTTGCCCAATCAGAATCTGCATAACAACTTAATTCTGCATAATCAGTGTGTGTTGGTTCTAACAATAACTTCATGTGTTTAGTGTGCTTTAGGTATTTCAATAATTTCTTAATACATGACCAATGAAACTGTTTTGCCTTACCTACGTGTCGAGACAAGAGATTAACACTGAGTGCAATGTCTGGTCTTGTCCAACTACTAATGTATAACAGTGATCCAATAACTGAACGATAAAGTGTTTGATCCTCGAACTCAGGACTTGGTTCATGTGTCAAGTTGTGAAAATCTGTTTGCATGGGTGTCTTTGTTGTGTTAGCATCCTTCATGTTGCAATGATGTAAAACTTGTTCAATTTTATCTTCTTGTGAAAGACTAAACCCCTTCTGTGTTTTTTTAATCTGAACACCTAAATAAGTGCTAATATGACCTAAGGATTTCAATGTGAAGTACTTCTGCAAAGCTTTGGCAAAAATCTCACTCATTTGCTTATTTGGACCAATGTAAACAATGTCATCAACATAAACAAGAACTATCTCATATGCATTGTTAGATCTTTTTGTGAACACGCACTCATCAGTTTCGGACTTAATAAAGCCCATTGAATTTAGTTTGTCAGTAAGACATAAGTACCACATTAAACCAGACTGTTTCAGACCATAAAGACTTTTGTTCAGGAACCAGGTATCCCCTTCTTGCTGTCGGAATCCTGGAGGACCTCTCACGTAGATTTCTTCATCTAGGTCAGCATGTAGATAAGCGGTGTCAACATCAAACTGAAAAACTTCTAAACCAAGGATAGTTGCAGTGGCTAAAGCAATTTTTACACTTTCAGTTCTGACTGTTGGTGAGTAGGTATTTGTGTAGTCCTCAGGATAACGTTGAGCGAAACCCTGAGCTACAAGTCTGGCCTTGTACAATGACTCACCGTTTGGCTTCTTTTTGATTCTATAGACCCATCGAGTGCCAATGACCTTTTTCTTTGCTGGAGGTTTTGCAGGTGTAAATACCTTAAGTTTCTTTAGACTGTCCATTTCAGCTTGCATTGCATCATACCACTTCTCTTGCTCTGAATCAGGAAGATGTTTGATTTGTGTGAAGTTATCGGGAGGAAGTGTAACATTACAAATCAAAGGCAACGGTGCTTTTGTCAGTTGCCACGAATATCGCTGTGGAGGGATTCCCTTTGTGGCTCTCTTGGAACGCCTCGGAACAGTCGTCCATTCTTCTTCCGTTTCGTCCTCATCTTCATCATCGTCGCTAGCATCAGCATCCGCGGCTTGCGAAGACGGAACATCATGTTGGGAAGAACTGGTGGGTGGAACATTTGCCTGTGAATCTTGGTCATCAGGCTGCGTGGCATCAGTAACTTCATCTTTAGGAAAATAAACTCCAGGATCATTGGAATGAATCCTGGACCAGTCAGCATCTTCCTCGAAATTAGCAGATTGGGAAGTCACTAGTCTACAATTAGAGTCAATAAATTTGCTCCATTTTGAATTGTCATCAAAACCCATAAATCTCAGTCTCTTTGCTGCTGGACCTCCTTTCCTTCTTTGATCTAAGGGAATGTTCACCATGGCGTATGAACCAAAAATACGGAGGTTCTTGAGATCTGGCTTGTAGCCATACATCATGAAGAAAGGAGTTTGATTTATCGCACTGCTCCAAGTACGGTTGATGATGTAATTTGCATATTTAAGAGCTTCACCCCAGTATGGGTTACTGAGGTTGGCATCTTCTAAAAGACAACGCATCATGGTTTGCAGAACCCCCTGTCTTCTCTTTACAACTCCGTTATGAGGGGGAGTATAAGGAGCCGAAGTCTGATGAAGAATTCCATTCTTACGCATCCAGTCCTGGAAACGCTGAGACATGAACTCGGCACCACGATCACTCTGGATTCTGGCGATGTTTACTCCATGTTGGGTAGAGACGAGGGCTGCAAAGTCTTTAAAGATCTGAAAGGTCTCAGATTTTTCTCTCATAGGATATACATATCCATATCTAGAATAATTATCAACAATTGTTAAAAAATATTTTCTACCACCAATTGTTGGCGGAAATGGACCAACTATGTCAGTGTGTACCAAATCAAAAATGCGTGTTGACAGGCGTGTAGCGCGTTTTGGAATGGCTGCTGCTTTGGATTTGGCTTTCTTGCAGACAGCACAATCCAGAAACACCTTACACCCCTTTAGATCCAAACCTTTTGCGAACTCCGGCATTTTTCTAAGAACCCGGAAGCTGGCATGTCCCAATCTTCTATGCCACTTATGGATGCACCTGGAATGCAAAGGTTTACCAGTTAGTGAATTTGCAACATTAACAGTTTTATGAGGAACCTCAGGCTTGCTCTGAGCAACCTGTTTCTCAATTTTCTTTTTGTTGGCTTTAGGAGCCTTCCGAGTAGCAACAGGATCTCTCACTGGGACGTCTCTCTCTGGGCCTGTGCTCTCCTCTTTTGGAGTTTTTATACTTGCCTGTGCTTGCGGTTTAGCTTTTGGTTTTAAGTAATAAACACCACCAATTAACATGGTTTCAGCAACAATATCTCCATCTTTAACTATGTAACTTGCTTTCTCGAGGTGGTGAACCTGGAACTTTAAAACTCTAGACAAGTGAGCTTGACTAAGCAAACTAAAAGTTGCTGTCGGTATGTAGCAGACATCAGGAATGAATGCATTGAGCTCTTCAACATAAACAGTTCCTTTTCCTTTGACCTGACAAGGATGATTGGAAAAAGAATAAAGTTCACGTAGTTCAGGTTCAGGCTCGTGCATCTCTGTGAAAAGTTCTTTTCTGTAAGTAACATGGAAAGCTGCACCACTGTCCAAAGTCCACAAAAGCCGTCTGTCGTACTCTGGATGAGGTTGTGGATCATTGGTTAAAGCCAATGTGGCGAGTGGAGCTTGCGAATCACGCCTTGGACCACGACGACCTTGTCTACCGCCTCTGCCTCTGCCTCTGGAGTCTGTTCCTCTGGGCTGGTACGTGACGGGAGCTGGAACTCGTTGGGGACAATCCCGGGTTGCATGTCCCACACGGTTGCAGATGTTGCATCTTGGCATCCTTGGAGCATAGGTCCTTCCTCGGAAGGGACGCCTAGCTGGAGCTCTTGATGTGGGTGGTCCTCTCAAATGTGGTGTGGCTAACATCAGTGATTCTTCTTCAATTAAGAGTCTGCACACATTGTCCACTGTGCGTTGAGCAATAGGCACTTGGTTAATCTTTGTAATGGCATCTTTCCATTCATAGTTCAAAGAGTTAATGATAATGCTGATCATTTGAATATCTTCAATACGATAGCCCCTTTCTCTCAATTCTTTCCTCATACCTTTCAGTTTGGTCAAATGTCCTCCAATTTGTTCACCAGGTTTCAATTTCGAACCATGGAATTCAGACATGAGCAAACATGAAGACTCAATTGAGACAGGCCTGTAGCAATTTTCTAATTGGACCCAAATTTGTTGGGCTGTTGCATCAGGCGGAAAAGTAACCTGCAGTTCAGTATCCATGGACATCAATAATGTTGTGCAGGCTTTAGTCTCTAAGTCTCTTATTTCAGGTGTCCATGGTTGGACAGGAGGGTTAAACACCATACGATGTGTGCCTTCTCTGCGTAGCAAAAGTCCAACCTCACTGACCCAGGCCTTGTAATTCTGCCCTGACATCTTTAATTTTGACTCACCAGCCAGTGGAGCAACAGAGTATGCCTGTTGAGGAATAGGCATTTGAGGTGCTGGCTGTGGGGGCAAAGGCACTTGTTGTGCTGGAGGTGGACCAGGGGCTGGCCCTGGTTGCACAGCTGGAGACATGTGTGCATGAGCTTGTACCTGTGGCATTTGAGCTGCAATATTAAAATGACCTGCTGGAGATGCAGTCATTTGCCTTTGCTGCATTAAGCGTTGTGTTCCATCTAAAAAGACCCCAGCACCACCAGGGGGTGTTGAAAATTGAGCCTGTGGAGACACTTGTGGCATTGCAGTTTGAATCTCTGAGTGAGTTAAGGACATATCTGACAAAGTCTGTTGCAATGCCTGTAATCGCTCTCTCAGATCATGATGCATTTCAGCTTTCTCTTGTAAATTACTTTGGCCGGCAGATGATGCTGCAACTTTTGTTGTAGGCAGCTCAGATAATCTTTCTGTCTGCGTGGCGTTTGTAATTTGAGAATAATGAGGCAAATGTGACGTGTGCACAACTCTCTGTTCTGATTTGCCTGACACAATATCCACCAGGGGGTGTGTCTTTGGCCCTGAGAGAGAAGAAGGCAATATGGCGGCTTTTGAGATTTCATGAACGTGGGATTCTCTCTTATCTAGCTCAAGCCTAGATAAAGCCATTTTTGCCTCGGATAGCTCACGTTCAAAAATTTCTATCTGGTCACGATAGTTTCTTATAGCTTGCTCATGAGGAGAGACTTTGAAGGTTTGAGAGGAATAATAAAATGTTTCTCCCTCTGCGTGGGAGGAAAAAAGCTTTGCCATTTGTGGAAATTTTGGCTTGGCCCCAAGCATTTCAAAATCAGAAGTTTGAGAGCATGCATAAGTAGAAGGTTGAGTTACTGACCTCGGTCGTAGTACTTCACCTTCAAAAGCAGCTTTTCTGTTATTTTCCTCCTGAAGCTTTGTTAAGAGCATTTTTTCTGATTCTTCTGCTTCTAGCTGAGTGGCAGATGCAAGAGGCTGAAATCTTGAGGATCTTTCCATATCATCCTCATCTGAAGAAGATAAGAAGGGCTTCATTTTGCCCTTTTCTTTCATTTTTCCTTTTTTCTTCTTTCTCGGCATCTTAGACGTTAATTGTTTAGTGTTCCGCAGTCACTAAATCAACTATCTGTCTAATTAGCCTAGACGGTCATGATCAAAAGTAACAAGTCAGGAATAGCCATAAATCAACCATCCTCTGCTACCATTGTCAGAGCGGCAATCAGCCCCGTTACCTTGCGTGGGGTAATTGCCCTCATTTTGAGTTGGATCGTGGCTTTTATCCTGTTGCATACTTTGATCAATAAGACCGAAGAAACATCTAATTAAACTCATATTTATTGTAAGAAAATAAAAACATCTCACTATCTAAAACAGATTACATGTTGGCAAAGAATCTCCAGCCTGACCTTAGCTGGCTGGAGAACAAAGGAAAGTTTCTAGAAGAAGTACAAAAGAATGCAATGACATGCGTAGTAGGTGCTGTAGGTGCTGATAAGGAGTATGACTACGGTCAGTCTGATAGTCCAGAAATATTAGCTCTGCTGGTAAATATAAAAACGCAGTGACACCTACAGCTTCCAGCTCTTTTGTATTTTCAGTTGTAAGAGTAATATCTGTTATATGTTTTATAACTTGGTAAGAGAATGAATAATTAATGCTTTGATTAATAATTAGTGCATGAAGCAAAAATAGTTAATGGCCAGCCTACAGTATGCTGACTAAAAATGAGAACCACATCGCAAACACGTATTCCAGTGGTTGCATTGATCCTACTCACCTCAATATTGCTAATCTACTTTAAATTGAAGAAATGCTGCTTTCTTCTTGATCAAACTAGTTTAGGACTAGGTGATAAACATACAAGTATGTAATCAATGAAGATAAAAGATGGCTTATCCGAGCAAGCAAAGATTTTAAGTGATTTGTTGTTTGCTCATATAGAGCTGTAAAATAATGCAGCTAATTGGTACTATGCTACTGCAATCTTGGTATGTTCTATCATTTCTTATATGGAAAGGAAAGAAAATGATTGATTGTTGTATATGGAATATTACTTTTAACAATTCTACTGGTTAGATATTGTAAAAAGAAATAATAACATTCTTAGCTGGCACAAAAACTCTTAAAGCTATCCTTATTAACTGTATGTTATTTATGGCATCCTCTTAAGTGTTATTCTTCTATCTTTTCATAAGATTTGTTCAAGTTTTATGTTTCACATTTATTTATATACGTGTTTTAATATACCTAAGATAAATGCATGGATATTGCTGCCAAATATAAGAACATTATTCTAAAAAAAAGTTTTGATCTTTAAGCTGACGATGTAATGTGCTTCTGAGCATATGGTCTGGAAAAGTTATAAGTGTAGTTGAAGCTTTTTTTTTTTTAATTGGAGGGGACTATTTTCTAATAAATCTAGGTAGTAATAGACCTGAATGTATTTGAGAGGTTTTTATCATATGAATGGCTATAATTTTTCCTATTGCTTTATGGTAGTTTGTGTTTTTATTGTTTTTTATGATTTTACGTCTGAAGAGTTGTTTAAAGATAACTTACCTTAAAAAAGATAACTTAAAAATAGTCTTATAATTGAAGTAAGTAGAGGAGAATACATAAATAAGATTTTAATTACAATGTTGAGTCTTTTTCTTTTTTACCAATCAGTCTAGATTTCATCATTGAGACAATAATCTATGTAGAGAAGTAGAAGGATTTTAAAATGAGAGGCTGTTACTCTAAGTACAGAAGATACATGCCATCAGCAGCTTTTACAGAAGCGAAATCTTTTTCATTATCTTTGTACAAATTGGCAGTGAACTAAATATTCTCTTGCACAATTTATATTTTGATCATGTTGTATCTTGGCAAGTATAAATATTTCAGTTCCAATATTAAAATCAAATTCTTGCTGAAAGATAATGATAATGGGAGTACTAAAATTGTGCCGTTAATCTTTATATTCTTTCTTTTTCTTCTACAGAATAATAGTTCCTTGGTTTGGTGTCAGAATCACAAACAGTGTTCAAAGGTATGTGCTTGCCATATTTATTCATCATTATATTTTTTTGTGTGTGTGGATTTCTGTAACTTTTCTCAGTCTAGCACTATAGTATTTCTGTATTGTAAGATTGTTCTTGGAATTGTAGCAACCCCAACAAAAAGGTACTTTACTTTTCTTATATTACAGTAGTTGCTAACAACTAACCATTACTTGTTCATTGATAAGATTTTGCAGTAGCAATTTATATTAATGATATAAAACCTACCTTTAACTGACAGTGGCTTTGATAGCTTATTTTAACTATCAGAAAGACTTAAAAATGATTAGTCATGGCTAAATTGAACAAATCAACCCACATTTACCACTTTTTGGGAAGGGCAGCAGGGAAGCATTTATTTGATTTATATCTAACGTCTCTGTCCAAGCATGAAATGCTTTGTAACATAAACAAGTCACTAAAATGTTCCTAATAATATTTATTCTACAAGCAATGTGTCAAGGAAGGAAGTTAGCAACATGTTTCTCTAACATTCCAAGGTCTATTTTGATGTTGAATATTTATTCTATTAGTAATTTTATGTCCTCAGATCTTAGTTACTTTGCAGATTTCATTTGGTCTTACTGGTACCTTCTGTGTGTGTTTTGACTTTTTGACCTTCTGAAGATTAGAGTGGAAGTGAACTAATAACCATTTGATTCCACTGGAAAAGCATCTCTCTATGATCCCTGAAGAGAAGCAACAATGATTCATCAGCTTTAGAGGTCAAAGAAGAATTATAGGACTTGGGCACTGACTGCTCTTTTCATTTGCATACATTGCTGAGTGCATTTATCCCTTCTTTATAAGCCCTTCTAAAACCATTAGAATTCGGTGCAGAGAAATTGGAGGAGGGATCACTTATTTTAGTCAAACTTTCATAATGGTACAAAGCAACATCCTCAGTTTTGTGTTGAATAGTTGACTTTATAAAGTAACAGTAAAAAACAAAGGCCAAATCACCAGCAATTTTTACACATATATCTGATTAAAAGATGAATTATTTTTACAAATAGATATTTCCATGTAAAAAGAAATTTGACAGATCACAATTTTACTAGTACTATATAATTTTTTTCTGGGCAGCACTTTTCATTATTTGTGAGTTTCTACTGCAGAAGTTCTACTGAAGCATTTGCATGCATTCTAAATTCAAGATTAATTGTCTTGTGGCAATTTATTTAATAGAATAGGTCTATGTTAAATGAAATTGTCTCATATGGGATTTTTAGACAAACACGTTTAAGAAACAATGCAAAACTTCATCATTTTGGAGGACGAATGTAACTTTGTAAATTAAGAAACTTTTACAAAGTGATGTGGAATATGAAAATATGATATTTTGATGACTCTTAAATAACAAGCTCTTTTTTAATCTATATTTTTATTTTACTTTATTCAAGACAAGGTTAAAATACAAAATACAAAACTCCAAACCAAAAAACCCAACAGAAAACAAAAAAGAGGTACTATTTCTTCTTCCCAAAAGTCTATTACTTGCAAATTATAATAGTTTAGCAATTTATTCACTTGTGTAATTCTGTCATTACAAATAACATTTTTAGGTTTTGATACCCTGTTTTGATGTTTTGATGTATGTATTCTTTCCTTCTTGTTTTTTTGCAGCAAATATTTTTATTTATTTATTTTATTCAGTTACATGCCTAAATAGTTAACCAAATTTTCTTGGTGTAGGGAAGGTGTTTATTTGCTTGGTATTTTGGAGGTATTTATGAACAATAATTTTAAGGCGTAACTTTATAAAATATAAAGAAGGAAGCATATTAACAAAATATCTATCTATTCAGTGAAGTATCAGACTCACTAACAAAAAAGAAATGAAGGCATAACAATTTTTGCTATTTTATATATTGTGCTCGGGAACTGTGATGAACTATAATTCTGCATATATAGAAAGTATCTAAGCTTTTTGCTTTAACTTGGAGATTAACATATTCAATACTAATACTTCACATGATTTTGATTCTATGCCTCTGTTTATACAACCAAAGATTGTATTAGCTTTTTTGGCTGCTGCTGCACACTGCTGACTCATGTTTAAATGATCGTCCCATTCTATTCCCTCATATAAGTCATTTATGAAGATATTGAAGAGGACTGGGCCTAATGCAGAACCTTGTTGTACCCCACTACTTCCTTCCTTCTATGTAGATGTAGTACCATTAAGGACTATCTCACTTGGCCAAGAAAGAATTTTCTTTTCTTTTCTGTCCTGTCCTGTCCTGTCCTGCCCTGCCCTGCCCTGCCCTGCCCTGCCCTGCCCTGCCCTGCCCTGCTCAGTATGGTTTGTCAGCCAGTTACAAATCCATCTGGTGATGATGCTGTCTATCCCACATTTTTCTATCTTACCAAGAAGTAGGTTATGGTCTGCTTTATTGAAAGCCTTGCTGAAGTCTAAGCATACTATATCCACAGGATTTTGCTGATCATCTAATTTAGTCACTTTGTCAAAGAATGAAATAAGATTGGTTTGGCAAGATCTTTTTTTTAACAAATCTGTGCTGGCTTCTATTTATAACTTTATTTTGTTTCTACCTGCTTGCAGATCTGTTGTTTCATTCATCCTATGTGGAGGAGGAGAAAAGGATAGTAATCTGTGGGCCTAAATATTTTGGTGAGGTTCTCAGCCACATCTTTGATTTTTGCTCCAGGAGACAACATACATCTCTAGACTGAATATGTTGTCTGCAGACAGCTGTTTTTGTTCCTCTGAGAATAGAATCTCCTATCACCAACACTCCCCTTCCTTTTTGGGAGGGGGGAGGAGAATCTGTGGTGTTTTTTCTGTTTATCACAGGTGTATTTGATGATGTGACTTTTTAGGGATATTTGATGATCTCTCTTTTCTAAGTGTGACCATGCTTTCTTTAAGGGGGAGGTTGTGAGTCTTTGTCTTTTCATCTAGGAGGAAAATCCTTACTCAGTTATAATTGGGCTGCATCAGGATGGTTAGATTGGGCAGTAGGGGTTTGTTAGATGTATACTGCTTCTTTCTTTAATTGCCATGTTTCCTTCTATGTATGACATGCCTCCATTTGTCTTACTCCAAGGGTTCATCCATAGGTCAAGTCCTTTGGGAGTTATTTGCTCATTATTTGGTTCAATTTGGGTATAGCCTTCTTGCATAGGTTGGAGTTTGACTAGAATTGCCTCTAGATTCTTTACTTTTTCTTCTAGTAGTTCATATAGTTTACATTTAATACATGTATAATTTGGTTGTTCTTTAGCATAAGCACATACATGGTACATATATTGCATACCACAATAGTGTCAGTCACCTTTTCCATAAGTTTCTTTCTTTTTGCTGGTTCTTTAAATGATTAAAAAAATTATGTAAAAGTAGGAGATTTTGTCTCAATATATATTTGAAGAAAAAAGTAGTTTAAAAATGTTCCATTTTAGTTCATTTAAGTATGTGGAAGATTTTCCCACATACTTAAATTTTTTCAAAAGAAAAAATTTAAATTAAAAATTTAAAAATGTTGTGGTTCATTTAAGGTTTTCAAAATTTAAAAGCTTCAAAGTTTAAAAATTTAAAATGTGAAAATCCGTCTTTTGTGATGGAGGTAAAGGGCTTTGCTCTTAGCTGTGTTTCAGCTATGTTCTAAGTAATTTTCCTTGTTTTTAATCCTTTTTTTCCTGTCTTTTTGAGCTCCTTTTTCTATCTTTTTTTATTTAACTTTCCTTACTATTATGTTTAATTAGTCCTGTTTACCCTTTGCTTCCCTATATTTTTATAAGTTTTTGCTCATATTCCTCCCTACCTTATTATTTATTTAAGTTTAAAATTTGTCTTATTCATTTGATTATTTTGTTAATCCTATTCTTCCCTGATTTCTAATGTTCCTGTCATATCTTTATTATTTGCCTATTGATTTAGTTTTTAGTTTTTAGTTTTTATTTTCTATTTTGTGTTCTGTATTTATTTTTATTCTCTACTGGGGTCTTCCCGCCCTGTTTGTTGCGACCTCAGGCTTAATTTGTTGTTTTCACTTCTGTTGTTAACTGCTTTGGCCACCTGTCATGTTCTCTGCCATCTCTGTTCTACCTCATCTCAGTTCTGTTCACTTGCACTTGGGTCGCTGTTCAGCTTTCTGGTTGACTCCATTTTCTCCACACTCTGATCAGTCAACTCGGTTATCTGGTCTGTTCCACTCAGCCTGCTATTCAGCTTAGAGCTCTCGTAACTTTATTGTTGCTATGGAACAAAAAGATACAGGCCTTTGAGTTGATTAGCATGGCCTTCTTTAAGATGATTTACAAATGCTTTGATAACCTAAAGTTGTTCTTTCTGAAGATTGGTTTGGCAATTTTGTTATCCTCAGAATGAAGGCTTTTTTCTGAAATGGAACAAGAAAGCATGGGAGAATTTTCAAAGATGAATGAAAACAAAATAGGGAGAGCATCTCCCTTTTGCCCCCCAAGGTTTGGTAGGAAAGTACAGATGGGGAAAAGCTTGATTGATCAGTTTACATAGGAGAAGTACTCATTTCTCAAGTTTAGACCACAACCCAACATCTGGTCATGCAAGATATATGAATATCTGAATTAGATGATAAATTTTGTAATTTCCATATGACATCTTCATTTAACATGTTGGCTAGGGGCTGTTAGGAATTATGATCAAAAACATCTGGAGGGTAATTTAGAGGAACAATGATTAAGAAACACGAAGAGCTTAACTTGTACATCACAAATATGCCAGCACTATAATTTCTTAGTTCAGTATGTTTATTTGTTTCAATTTCTGTATGAAAAACAGTAGACATAAACTGGAATTTTACTGCCAAAGCTGCTAGAATAAGAACTATAAAGAAAAATCCACATGAAAAAATTAATTTAAATCAGTTATTCCTTTTCTTTTAAATCTTTTGATTTTCCCTCCATCCCATTCTTGTATGACCACTGATTTAGTTTTCTTGTCACCAACGTAAGAGTTCTCGTTGTCCCTGGAGCCAGCGGTCAGGATTGGGTATTCCAGCTTCGATATGCAGGATTGAGTCAGGAGATTGAGAAGCTCCGCCCACCTTCTCTCTGCTTCCCAGTTTCCTGACTCAATCGATCGAGCAGGACACGCTGAGCTGAGCTCCAGCAAGACTTTGCTTGCCTTTGTGAATTTCCCAGCTTTTGCTGGTGATTATAGCAGCGCGAAGGGGTTCGCTCCCGAATCCGCTGCTGTGAGGCTGTAGGTTCCCAGCTGGTTGAGCCTGGCCTCACATTGCTTCTAAAGAGCTTCTTTAGCTCACAAGAGCTCCAGCTAGGAGGATTGTGCTGGACGGGGCCCCGCCAGCCAGAACCTCCCTCCACTGCCATTTCAAGCCTCCTTTGCCAGCAAACAGCCATTACCACTGCTTCTCCCAGCTCTTCAGGTCTGTATCTGGGACCTTTCTGGCGTTGGGGGCGGAGCCTCTAGGGTTCTCAGCCCCTGCCCTTTCATCTGGCTAATTTTGGGAGGTTGGGAGTCCTCCTCCTGGCCGGGCTCTGGATGCGAATCCTCCCGGCCGCCATTTTGAATGTTCCAGTGGCCATTTTGTTTTCAACCTCGTGGCCTCCTAGGCCCTTAGTTGCTGGCTGCCATTATTGTAGGCCTTTAAGCCTCCCCTGGCAGTGGAGACAAGCCTTTTTGGGCGTTTTTTGCCCTTGGTTTTCTGGCCCCTTGTTTCCTGCGCAGGCCCTTCCAGACCTTGGGTGGCCTCCTCGTGGCTGCTCTGGCCCTTGGTCTACAGGGCCCAGGATCCTCCATTCCTCCTCCCTGGCAAGGTTTTTCCTTTGGAGGGGGGGGGGGCTTTCTGCACACCTTAGGAGAGTGTTGTTTGTTTGAACATGGTGGAGATAATTAATTCGGGTTCCCTTAATTGTAGGCTTTTTGCAGGCCTCTTCACCTTTGATTGAAGCCTCTTTATGGCATCCAGAAGGAACCCTAGGTCCTCTTCCCTCCGGAGCCCCAGGGAATCATCTAAGGAGGCTGATCCTGTCCCTGCAAAGAGAAGCAGAAAGACTCACCATACTTCCAAGGCCTCTAAGGCCTCTCAGCCTAAGCCTCTTTCTAAGGAGGAACAAAGGAGACAACTGGCCATGGAAAAGGCCATCCAAAAGGCTCTCAAGTCTGTTTCATTTCAAGAAGGGGTGTCTCTCAGCCCCCAGCCTTCCTCAAGATCTGATCTCCCTGAGCCTGTTGCTGCTCCTTTGGAGCGCCCGGCTGCCAACAAAACTATTTCTCCGACCCTCTCACCAGATAGGGAAGGCCTCTCCCCCAAGGTGCTCGAGAGGGTTGATGAGACTCTTTTTGGGACCCAATCTGATCCCCCCCCCACCCCTGGTGGGAATCCTGCTGAGGATCCCCCTACCTTGGCTGTCTCTTCCTTGGCCCCCCCTCCTCCTCCTCCTCCTCCCACTCCTCCTCCCCCCCTCCTACTCAGCCCCTTGGGGAAGCAGGTGCCCCTGTGCCCGCTGACCTGGCTTCTTATATCCGGGAGGCTATAAGGATGGGTATTAGGCAGGAACTCTGTCACCAAACTTTTTCATGGGGTTCTAGTCAATCTCAGTCCCTGGTAGATGTAGAGGGCTCTGTTCTCTCTGAAGAGGAATGCCTGCAGGAGGATCTCACTGAAGCTAGGTCCCACGGAACTTGTTCACCGGATCGCTCTATAGGCGATTCCATCTGTATGCCTGACCCTCTGGATCAGGAAATGTCAGAGGATGAAGACCTGGGACCAGACCAGCCGGCCTTTGTGGGTCTCTTCAAGCCACAATTGTTCCGTTCCTTGTTACACAAGGCTAAGATCACCACGGGCCTAGGGATTAGCCCCCCTGCCCCATCACTTCAGCTGGAAGGGGCCCCTTCCGCTTCAGCCTCTGTCCCTCTCTTTGAGGTCCCTACTGTGGAAACGGAGGAAATTCCTGGCCCTAAACTTTTTAGAGAGGTTCTTTTACGACAGTGGTCTCTCCCGGCTTCGGGCCCTTGCCCTAATGGGTTGGATAAGAGATTTTATAATTTGGCGCCCGAGTTGTCTTCTCTTTTGCAGATACCTTCCATAGATCAGCCAGTGGCAGAATTGTCATCTTCCTCTCATCTTACGGGACCCCCGGAAGAGAGCCTCCGCCCAGAGGACAGGCGCATGGAGCATTCCTTGGTAAGATCCCACCAGGCCACTGCCTGGTCAGTCAAAGCTTCCATGGCGGCCTCCTTCTTTAACAGGGCCTCACTTCTATGGCTTAGGCAATTGCAGGCGAGGCTCCCCATATCAGATTTGCGAGCCCAACAAGATACCAGTAAAATCATTGCGGCCTTAGAATTTTCAGCGGACGCTACTTTAAATTCTTCCCGCTTCGCTGCCAAGGCCATTGGTTCGTCCTTAAGTGCCCGCAGGCTGCTCTGGCTACGCCAGTGGCAAGCGGATGCTAAATCTAAATGGCGCTTAGCATCCTCTCCTTTTGCTGGCCCTAACCTTTTTGGAGCCTCCTTAGAGCCTCTCCTTGTGGAGTCTAAAGACAAGCGCCGAGTTCTTCCGGCCTTGTCCCGGCGTTCTGATTTCAGATCCCGTTCCTCCTTTCACCCCTTCAGGAACCCTGTCGCTTCCTATTCTGGGAGCCACAGAACACGTTTTCCCCCTCCCAGACAGTCCCTGCCTCTGGACCGCCCGGGCCCGTCCTCGTCCAGGGGTTTTTCCCGTCGGCCCTTTCGAGGCAACAGGGGGAGGGGTCCCCGTAGGCCCCGCTGACGGTCTGGGTCCGCTTCCCATTGGTGGCCGCCTGGCATTCTTCGCCAGCCAATGGGAGGCTACCTCATCGGACGCTTGGGTGAGAGAGACTATCAGGTTTGGCCTCTCTCTCGAATTTACCTCCATTCCCCCAGACAGGTTCCTTCGCTGCCCCATCTCCCGGAACAAAACCTCGAGACTTCTCATGGAATCCGCCATAGGTCACCTCTTAGAGATTCAAGCTATCGAGCCTGTCCCTCCGGGACAGCTCGGACTCGGCTTTTATTCTCGCCTGTTTGTCATCCAAAAGTCTTCGGGGGGATGGAGAGCAATTCTGGACCTCAAGGCCTTGAACCGCCGGATCGTTTACCGGCGGTTCAAGATGCAGTCCCTCCAATCCATCCTGGAGGGCATCAGGCAGGGGGATTACCTCACGTCAATCGACCTGACGGAGGCATACCTCCACGTTCCCATCCTCCCAGAACACCGGCAGTTCCTCAGGTTTTGCTTTGCGAACAGCCATTACCAATACCGGGCTCTCCCATTCGGTCTCTCCTCGGCCCCTCGTGTGTTTACAAAATTGATGGCCACTCTGGCGGCCCACCTCCGGACTCTCCCGGTGAGGATGCAGTTCTACCTGGACGATCTCCTCATCCAGTCTGTCTCGGAACAGCTAGCGCTCCAGGACTTGGCTTCCACTGTCCAAGTTCTGGAGAGCCACGGGTTTTCAGTCAACTGGGCCAAGAGCCACCTGGTTCCGACCACCCGCAATCACCATCTGGGCTCCATCATAGACACGGCTGTCTGCAGGGTCTATCTTTCTCAGGACCGCCTGACCAGTCTGCGGTTTCTGGTCAGGTCAGTGAAGGCAGGGAGGGGCTCCTCCCTGGCCTCACTCGCCCATCTCCTGGGAAAGATGGTGTCTTGCATAGGCATTGTCCCCTGGGCTCATCTTCACTGCAGACCCCTGCAGTGGTTCCTCCTTCCGTTCCAGAAGCAGCGATTAGGCTCCTCCGCCCGGGTTGTTCCCCTTCCAGGCGAAGTTCTCCAGTCTCTCAAGTGGTGGATCTCCCCAGCAGTGCTTCAGGGGAGGGAGTTCCATGTGTCCCGGAGGGTGATCATAACCACGGACGCCAGCCTCCACGGCTGGGGGGCTCTCTTGTCCTCCTCCCTAGCTCTGAGCCTCTGGTCCAGGACCGACCTATCGCACAATATAAATTGATTGGAACTCCGAGCCATTCATTTAGCCCTTCGAGCATTCAAGGACAAGGTTCAGGACAAACATGTTCTTGTCAGGACAGACAATGTGGCAGCCAAGGCACACATAAATCGTCTAGGGGGTACCCGCTCCAGCCACCTCATGAGGGAAGCTCAGGGCTTGGCCACCTGGGCCGAGGCCAATGTGAGGTCCATCCAAGCGGTTCACATATCCGGGCTGGACAATGCACAAGCGGATTGGTTGAGTCGCTCGACCCTAGACCCCGGGGAGTGGTCCCTAGATTCAGTCCTATTCCAGGAAATCACAGCTCTCCTGGGGGTTCCCTTAGTGGATCTCTTCGCGACCAGGGCCAATCGCCAGGTACAGAGGTTCTTCTCCAGGTTTCCGGAACCGGAGGCGGAGGCCGTGGATGCTCTCCACAGCATTTGGCCTCCCGGTCTGCTCTACGCCTCCCCCCCCCCGCCCTTGATGGCCAAGGTCATTCGGAAGCTGATCCTGGAGAGAGCAGAGCTGATCCTCATTGCCCCTCACTGGCCTCGACGTCCCTGGTTCGCCGACCTGATGTCCCTGTCTGTGCGGCCTCCATGGTGGCTCCCGGCAGCCAAGGTGATACTTCGTCAAGGGTCCATTCTACATCCAGACGCAGAGTGGCTACAACTAACCGTCTGGAGGTTGAGCGGCGACTGCTGACCGACCGTCGGCTTCCTCCTTCGGTGATCTCCACTATTCAAGCGTCTCGTCGACCTTCCACGACACGAATCTACAACTCCACCTGGCGGACCTTCTCTTCATGGTACAACGAGAACTCCGTTTCCCCCGCCTCTGCATCTACAGAACACGTCCTGATATTCCTCCAAAATCGTCTGGAGGCGGGCTTGGCCCCCAACACCCTTCGTAGGCAAGTGGCCGCTCTGTCTTCTATCCTCTGTTGCGGGGCTAGGCGACCCCTCTCTTCCAGGCCTCTCATTAGACAGTTTCTCAGAGGGGCTTCCAACATTCGCCCACCCCCTGTCCATCGTTATCCCTCCTGGGACCTCCCCAGGGTGCTAGACTCCCTCACCAAGCCTCCCTTTGAACCCCTGCGTGAAGCTGGGCTAAGGTTTCTGACTTACAAGGTGGCTTTCCTCTTAGCCATCACCTCTGCCAGGAGAGTCTCGGAATTGGCCGCCTTGTCCATGAGGGAAGACCTGTGTGTTTTCTATCCTGATAGAGTAGTTCTTAGGTTGGACCCCACCTTCCTCCCCAAGGTCAATTCCCCTTACCACAGGTCTATGGATCTAGTCCTCCCTGATTTCTGCCCTCACCCTTCCCATCCGAGGGAACGGGTTTGGCACTCCTTAGATGTTCGGAGAGCTCTTCGCATCTACTTGCGAAGAACCTCCCCCTTCAGACATTCAGAGTCTCTCCTCGTTTCCTTCCTGCCAGCTTCTCTGGGCCGGAAGGTATCTGCCTCTACCATAGGCCGCTGGATTAAGGCTACCATCACCAGGGCATATGAAAGTCAGTCACTCCCGGTGCCCCGTCATGTCACTGCCCATTCTACACGTAGTGCGGCCACTTCCGCGGCCTGGACTACTCAGGCATCCTTAGAAGAGGTGTGCAGGGCTGCCGCCTGGCAATCCCCTACTCCTTTCATCCGTCACTACCGTCTTGACCGTTTCGCCTCTGCGGAGGCTTCCTTTGGCCGTAGGGTCCTGCAGCAGGTGATCCATGCCCCACCTTCCCCGGCTCGGGCGGGTCCCTCCCTGTAGGTTATGCTTTGGCATGTCCCAATCCTGACCGCTGGCTCCAGGGACAACGAGAATGGGCATTGACTTACCTGAATGCTCCTTCTGGTTGTCCTGGAGACAGCGGTCAGCCCCTCCCTGTTTTTTGGCCCTCGCTGGTCAGGTGGTTCCTGCGGCTTTCCGTTCTATCTTCTCAGCTCAGCATATCAGTCAGCACTATTGTATTTCATCAGAAAACTGGGAAGCAGAGAGAAGGTGGGCGGAGCTTCTCAATCTCCTGACTCAATCCTGCATATCGAAGCTGGAATACCCAATCCTGACCGCTGTCTCCAGGACAACCAGAAGGAGCATTCAGGTAAGTCAATGCCCAATCTACATAATTATATTCTTTATTTATATTATTTTTTGACAAATGTAACAGTCTCAATTCTGTCCACTCCACTGATATTACTAGATGTGTTTTCCTACTTGCCAATTTCTAATAAAGCATTCTAATGCTGCATAATTGGGTCCAACATAAATTTCCCCAAATCTTGTATCTGTCTTCATAGATATTAATATAACAATTTCAATATTTGTGTTGCCTTGAACTTGTATATCAATTATATATAATTTAATTCCTTGTTTTGCTTTTTACTTCTATTAGAAAATTAATACATTTAATCTACATTGACAAGAAAGGCATAGCCTCAGTTAACTGAACTTTTGTGATGCTCTGAAATGCATATCACTTATAAAAGTAGATATTACGGAAATCTTTGATCTACAAGTTTGTATATCCCATTAATTCTATGAATGAAAAACTCATCTGAAGGAAAAAAAAACCCATCTAATATGTGAATATTATAGTAATTGAATACTAATGATATCTAGTAATGTTAAGCTTTCGAACTAATATTAATTTTGTGTGTGTAAAGCATCCCTAAGAAACTGAAAAAAAAATTGCTGGCAATTTTAAAGTATTGATAATATTATATGTCAAATTTCAGTTTAATTATTTAAACACAAATGAATGAAATGTATACAGTAATTTAGGGATACTTATATGACATCCCATTTCCCAACATTTACATATAAAAGTGAAGATTTACTGGGATGCACCATGAATCTTAACCCAGCTTTCCTTTCTCCTCTCTTTCTTCTTGGGACTAACAAAGCATTACTGACATTAGCCACTGATCGATTGACCCAACAGTGTGGCCAAAAGGCCATTTGCAGCCTTAAGAATAGAGGGGATTTTGTGAAAGAAAAGATAACTGAGGATACAAATGCAGCAGTCACATAAACATAGAACTTGTTTCCAGAATACACAAACTCCACTATTCTCTCTGGAAACTGCTTTTCAAGACTTCCAACATGAAAGCAGAAATATGAAGAAATGACCCAAATAGAGATTTGCTGATCTATTTGGAGGCAGTGAAATAAAAGTTCTAAGAAGAAATAAAGAAATAAAAGTTTTCATTTGTGCCTCCAACACTGAGTAGAGACTGAAATCATGTCATTGTGTACATTTGAGCAAATAATTAAGCAACCATGTAGGGAGCATATGATTAAAAACCCCCAGAAGAGTAACAGATATATTAGATAGATGCTGAGCTTTTGTTGATTAAATATATTACACATCATATACATATGTATCATAATTGCCCTATTAAAAATGAAAAGTATAATTTGATTATGAATAAAAATAATGCCCATGAGAAAGAAGAATAGAAATACATTTTTAAATTTAAATTTTAAATTAATAAAAAAGGTGGGGATCAGTTTCTTTTCTGATACTTTTTTTAAAATTAGATTTATATGCCACCCTTCTCTGAAGACTCAGGGCGGCTTACAATGCGTTAAGCAATAGCCTTCATACTTTTGTATATTTTATACAAAGTCAGCTTATTGCCCCCACAAACTGGGTCCTCAATTTACCTACCTTAGAAAGGATGGAAGGCTGAGTCAACCTTAAGCCTGGTGAGATTCGAACTGCTGTAATTGCAGACAGCTGAATGTTAATAACAGGCTTTAGTCTGCTTTTAGCCTGTTGAGCTATCCAGGCTCTGATCTCTTGTTATTTCTACTGTGTTATACACACACACCCACACACCCACACACACACACACACAACCTTGCTTTACATTAAAATATGTTAATATTAACAATAGACATAGAATATAATGTAGTCAACATCTGAAGATAGAATTAAATATTTTGACTTTGAAAATAGATACAAATGTTTATCAGCTAAAGGAAATAGATCTAGACTTAGATAGCTTGATGTCATCTAAAAATAGTTAACTTTATAGTTAAATTCAGGAATTCATGGATTTCATGGATCAGGGATTCCTGGTTCCAGGAAGAAAAGCATGTTAAATCTCCAGTTGCCTAAAGTTCAAAGTATCTGAAGTGGCTAATAAAAACTTGGACCTGTTTGGATTTTATTTAACTGGACAGAAAATAAACTGCCAAAGACCTTGTATAACCACGAGCCTTTAGTTTCAAGTTTTATAACTTTCAATTAAAAAGGACTTTGCAAAACTAATTTAGGCTTCATATTTAGTTTGCCTAGATATGCATCTTAGTATAATATATGATGAATGCACTTTTTTCAGAAAAAAATCTTTTGCTCAACCTCAACTATCAATTTGTTTTTATTATAAAACAGATAACCTACTTTTCATTATAAACATAATCCTAAAGTAGACTGATAAAACTGAACTGAAAGAAAGATCAGAGATGTCAGAGTTTAACTATGGATCTAGATTTGATATGTAATATTTTCATAGAGGATATCCAAGCTATCCAGAATGGGAAAATATTCATCCAGAGAAAGTTTTGTTTTAGTTGGCATCTAAAACAAAACACATACCCAGCTTTGATCTTGTTTGTGTTCACCAAGCTAGCTGTTTTTGCTCTTCAGAATTCTACCATGCTCAGCCGGAAGATACATGTCCACTTAACAGTTGTTAAAATGTATTTGGTTTTAAACTATATTGCTGTCTTATTTTTGTAACTGCCATTACAGGTCATCCTTAACTTAGAACAGCTCATTTAGTGACCATTCAAAGTTATAATGGCATGAAAAAAAAGTGACTTATGCCCAGTTTTTCACACTTACGTCCATTGCAACATCCATCTGGTCATGTGATCAAAATTCAGATGCAACTGGCTTATATTTATGACAATTGCAGTGTCCCAGAATCATGTGATCAGCTTTTGCGAACTTCTGACAAGCTCGCAATGAGGAAGCCAGATTCACTTAACAATTAGGTTACTAATTTAACAACTACAATTATTCATTTAACAACTATGGCTAGAAAATTCATAAATTGGAGCAAAACTCACTTAACAAATGTCTCACTTAGCAACATAAATTTTGGGCTCAATTGTGGTCGTAAGTCAAAGACTACCGGTAATCACTCTCTGGCAACTACAGATGTAAAGTTCATTAAAAGCATTTGATGATTTTAAAAAAGGAAGATACAATAGTTCTTCCTTCCTTCATGCCCAGTGGTGGTTGTTTTGGTTAAACATATTTCTACATTAAATGTTTGTGCGCCTATGGTTATATTAAAGAACATTTGCATGACAATACTGTTGTATCTGACATTTCCAGATATAGAATCAAACGTATTAGATTAATTACTGGTAGCTAGCTAAGCATCTTTCTTTTCACTCTTCCTCGAAGAGGTCTCCTAATTAAGAAATATTCCTAAGTGTTCCTGTGTGCATTGAATGTTTAAGATCTCCTCACAGATTTTCAGTAATTTCAAGTATGGGAATTATGAAGTTCATTTCAAAAACTCCGTCTTTCTTTCCTGTAAAAAGTGCTCAATTGATTTGGAGATATGTATCTGACTGTTATTTTTATGAAATAGCCAATTTATTTTAACCTTCAGGGGTTTTTTTCCCCCTGATTATAGACCACTGACAGTTTTGAATTGTGGTGCTGGAGGCAATTATGCAGGATACCTGGAACTGGAGGAACATTTAGTGAAATGAAATCATACTGCTCACATGAGATTTAATAATGAAGTTAAACCTTAAATCTTTTGGATGCATAATGTGAAGGCAGGAGTCATTAATAACACCCTCATGTTTGGAATAATTTGAAGCAGTCAAAAACATAGCCAACAAAGGTTAAGTTGACTGGACATTATCACTAATGACACAAACATAAGGCTACAGAACTCCAAGAAGAGTTACTGACAATAATCCTGTTGAAATTATGTCTATAATATCAGATCATGAAGGGTTGGAAGTGAATGCATAACTGAATAATTTTCAGTTTACTCCCAAGTTACTGGAATTTTCATGCATATCCTATTATATGGCTGTTCTTTTAAAGTGTGCTAGGTGATTTTAAGTTTCATTATTTTTATGTTTTTATGTTTTCTTGTGAGGATAATTCATCTGAAAAATCTATAATGACATTTAAATATTTATATAAATAAATGAATTTACTGATCTCTTATTCAGCTATAACTTCTCTTTCATCTATGTATCATAAATACGCAGCATGGAAAGAGGTGAGACATCATGGTCAGGAGATAACACTAAACATTGTGGGAATGGGGCATGGGGAAGGAAAGATGAAAGAAACAGAGAATGAAAGGTTGAACATCTCCAGAATCACAAGGAAAGGTACAGAATGAGGAGACAAGAAAATATGGAGGAGGAAAGGGAAGATGAACTTGAGAATATGTGGCAAACACTCATTATTGGCGAGTTCCTCAACACAACAGTATCAACCTTGAACAGTTTCAGTTTTAGTTTTATTTGATTTATATAGCACCCTACTTCCGAAGGACTCAGGGCGGTGAACAGCCAAACGATAAAATACATAAATACAAAATTTAAAAACAGAATAAAACCGAATTAAACAATTTGGCCGAGACAAATTTAAAACACCCCAATCCCTTAAAAAACAGATTAAAATTTACATATTAAAAGAGAAAAAGAGAAAAGATTAGGCCAGGCCAGCCTGGTGGAATAAAAAGGTCTTGAAAGTGCGGTGGAAGGTGCGCAGATCCGGGATCCTCCATATCTCCGGGGGGAGCCCGTTCCAGATAGTAGGTGCTCCCACAGAGAAGGCGAGCCCCCTAGGGAGAGCCCCCTAGGGAGAGCCTCCCCCTTGTTTGGCCGACAGCACCCAGAGGAGCCCCTCTCTATGAGAACGTACCAGCCGATGGGAGGCTATTGGTGGTAACCAGGTCCTAAGCCATGGAGTCCCGTAGGTAACCAGGTCCCATAGGTAACCAGGTCCTAAGCCATGGAGCGCTCTAATGGTGGTAACTAAAACCTTGAAGCGCACCCGGAAGACCACCAGGAGCCAGTGCAGCTCGTGCACGAGAGGTGTTATATGGGAACTCCCATGTAACACCTGGGAACAGAAGAAGAGCAAGGTAAAGTTTACCACTTGCATGATGTAATATTTCTGCTGGTGTTGGCACCATGGCCAAAGTCTGCCTTTGATGTCATGAATTCCTATTCCCTGGAGAAACTGTCAGTTTCTGCTATACGAAGCGAAAGATCAGGATAAGCAATTTGCAATCTGTACCTAATTTACTCTTCAATTTATATAGTAATCCTATTGCCATTGAATTCAGGAAGAACACTTGACAATATAATTTCAAATGGCATACTTTGGTGCCAAAGAAGGCCTTACAATGAGCAATGGATGAAATCTTTCAGTAGTTATTCAGAGGCAAATCCACCATTCCATCGTATATTTAATGTCAGACCCCAAGCAGCAAGCCAAATTTATTCAAATTTACTTCATGAATCCTCAAGACAGTATAGAATTGACAATGGAATTCAACAGGAAACTGTTGAATTATAGGAAGGGAAGAGGAGGGAATATTTCCAATGATCCCTGCCAGCTTCCCAGAAACAACAGTGGCATAGCTGGCAGGAAGTTGGAAGTTGATCCTCTTCCACTGCTTTTTGCCCATTCAAGGTCATTATGTTTCTCTGTTTAGGTAAAGAACTATCTCTGAAACAATAATTCAGTGGGCTACAGGTTATTCATTGATTGATAAAAATGGAGGCTGGCTTGTTACAGCATCAACTATTTCTTCCATAACACATTCACATCCAGCTTCTGGTGTGTCAACACTTGCAATGACCTATGATTGTATCTAGTTTGCTTATTGAATTATATTGTGATATATAACATGACAGTGTGACCTTGTTTCATTATGGATGACAGCTCCTATGAAAGCAGCAGGGAAAATAAACAGAGCTTGGGGTAGCTGTCAGCCCCTTTTCTATTGTGTTCCCCTTCCACTTCATGATATTGCTTTTCAAGGCAATATCGTGTAGTATTATCTGTTCTAGTATTTTTGCCATGTAGTAGCAAAAGCAAACTTACTGTATGTTTGTTACATTACGGTTTTAGTATTTACTATGGGAATGTTAACTTGCAATGAATAAGATATTTTCTAAATACTTATGGTTTTGAAAAGGAAAAAAAGATAGCTAATGTTTTCTTGATTGTCATTTCTTGGGATTCACTATTCATTTACTTTCTGCTTTTTATATTTGAAATATTTTGATGTAGCAAAAACATTGCATCAGTCTTTGCGGTCTTTTTTTAGCCTTTTGAAATGCTCTAAAATTCCATTAGCCTCAGTTCTATAGTTTTCAGTTCTTAGGTGTCAACCATCTAAATTTCAGATGGTTGACACCTGAGGGAATCTTAGTCACTTGGAACGATAAAAGATATAGATTAGATTTCCTAGACAAAACATATGAATTTTATGACCACCACTTCAGTACAAAGGAGGAACAAGACAGAAAAGAGGAAGTAGAAGGTAAAAGACAAGAGAAATTAACAGGAGGAAAAATACATGAGAAGAAAGTGAAACTGAAAAAATAGAACGAGCCGAACGAGAAGGAGCAAGAGCAAAGGAACAGACAAATAAGATCAACTAGGACAAGAAGACCCATTTATAAGTGAAATGATGGAAGAAGAACTAAAGTTATTGTCAATTAACATAAATGGACTAAACTCTCCCATGAAAAGGAAAAAACCTTACAAAACTACAAAAATTAAAATTAGATTTAATCTGTCTACAAGAAATCCACATTAAAAAACAACATAGTAAATTACTGGATTAACTCAAAATTGGGAAATTATATTTTTCATTAGCACAACAAAAGAAAAGAGGGGTTGCTCTATATATTAAGGAAACAATAGATGCCAGACAAATTTATACAGATGAAGAAGGGAGAATTCGGTGGAGGCAACAATAAATCAAAAACAGATATTATTGATAGCAATATATTATTTATTATTATTATTATTTATTAGATTTATATACCGCCCTTCTCCTTGCGGACTCAGGGCGGTGAACAGCCGAATAAAAAACAGTGCACAAAAGTTAAAAAATTATAAAACCCATATAAACTTTGGCTGAAAATTAAAACAATTTAAATACTTAAAATACAACAACCCTACAACACTAAAAATTTTAAAATTCAACAGGGATCAGGCTAGACCGGCAAGCTGGAAAAGATAAGTTTTTAGGGCCCGACGAAAAGTCGGAGGTTGGAAATTGTTCTCAGTTCTGGAGGAAGATCATTCCAGAGGGTAGGAGCTGCCACAGAGAAGGCTCTCCCCCTGGGGGTCGCCAGCCGACATTGTCTGGCTGACGGCACCCTGAGGAGGCCCTCTCTGCGAACAGTTGCAACTGGCTGAGAAGAATTTGGGCAGCAGCGTGTCAGGTGTCAGGGTGTGGGAGGCCTAGTTGCAGCAGTCCTCAGGTAAGCAGGTTTGGGGCAGTTCCACCCCTACCCCCACCCTAGCTTGATTTTTATGCCTGCTCCTTCTCCTACCTTGTAAACCAGATGCTGGACGTGGCTGATCATCAGGCTGAGAGGCTCAGGCTTGGGTTTCATGTGCCTTGAAGCTTTTGAAAGCCCCTCACATAAAGTTGATAGCTTGCTTCATCATCCAATTGGCCTGGCCATGCTCTCTGCCCAACTCTTCCTCCTCCTGTTCTTTCAGCTCTGTCCTCTGTTCCCATTGGTGGCTTCTGCAACTATTGTCAGTAAAAGCACCCTTGCAGACTTCTCTTCCAAGTCCTCCTTCCTCCCTATGCCCAGAGGAGTGGGCCAACTCGCCATGGCCAACTCACTGCAGAACAATTTGCTGTGGCCATCTCACCATGGGACAACTCACCGAGGGACAATTTAAAAATTCGTTTGAATTATTTAAAATAAATAAAATAAAAAATATTTTAATTTTTGCCATTCACATTTCATTCTGCCCCTCCTTTTGCATCCTTTCTTTAATGATTCTATTCCACCATTTCTTTGATATTAGTGTAACTCTTGTCCTGCAGTCTTATGGCGAGATGGCCATGGCAAGTTTTCCTTCAGTGAGTTGGCCCTGGTGAGTTGGCTGTGGTGAATTGTCATAGACCCATGCCCAGGGACTACAGCTGGGTCATTGCAGCTGTCTGCATCTCTTGTCCACTCAGAGAGATCCAGCCCAAGAAGGGGCCTGGATGAAGCTTCTCCCCAGCATTTGACCATCTCCTGGATGTTCCCTTGAGCTAAGATTGCATGTACCGTCTTCATGGTAGAGATGATGTCCTCTCCAAGTTGACCACAGTTGCAGATTCCGCTTAATGTCAGACCTGCCACAGTTTGATTCCTTCGGAAGTAAAGCTCTCGATTTCATTTGGTTGAAGTGAAAAGGCACTTTTACTAAGAGATACTGATTGCAGTAAAGTCAAGCGGAATCTAAAATTCCCATGCCCCAATACTAAATAGAACTAAAGCCCTGGTTTTCCCTAGCACTCCTCCCATGGTCCATCCATGTATAGCTTCTCAAGATGTTTTGGGAAATGCTGAGGAGTTTGGGCTGATATAATTCCACTCTCAGGGCAAACTGCCTTGAAGATGCCAATGCACCAGCATGAACCGGATTTCAAAGCGCTCTGTTCTTCCTCAACTGTAAATCCCCCCTTCCAATTTCCCTCATAAAGGTATACAGCTTTATTGCCCATTTGTTCCCCCCTCCCTTTCTCAATTGATTGCAGAATACAAGGTACCAAGCCGAAAACGCACTTGTACAGAACAGTGTAGATTTGCAATTCTGAAGGTAAAATTTCAAAAATGCTACAGCATGGTAATTGTTTGCTTAATGTGATTTATAATGGTTCATTTGTTTGTGTAATAAAAACAAATTCTGTTTACTTATATGATTAATTGCATATTTCTCTCATATTCAAAGTGTAGAGCAAAATAGAAACCAAATATTAGATCAAATGTTTGTTTGCTCAGCAAATGTCTATGATGCAAATCTGGCTTCTGCTTTATTTGGAACAGCAGCTGGAAGCATTTAGCTGCTGATAAATTTTGGTTAAAATTTTTCTAAAAATGGAAATTGGATATACTGTTTCATGAATAACAGGAACCATGCAGCCAGAATAAGAACCTAAGAATTGATCTTGCTTTGATAGATAGATTTTTACTGTTTTTCCAATTGTAAATGCCAAGCAGACGTTTGGTTTTAAAAATCTGAAAAGAGAATAACAGTGAAAATGCCACAGTGGTTAATCTATGCTAGTTATTTATTTAGATTATGTGCATAAAATATGTTCTGATTATTAGATTAAAATGATAATATTAGATGTTATATTACTTTGTTCTGTGTTCTGATATAATTTAATTATTGTTATAGCAAAGAAAAAGGCAATTTCATAACTTTTCAGCATACCAAGATGTATCCCACAGATTCAGAATCTTCTTAAAGCTTTTTAAGGACCAAGGAAATCCTTGGTCCTTACATATAAGCTTTTCCCTGTTCATTTGTAAAGTCAAAGGGTGCCACTTGGATACACTCTAGAAATTTAACTCATTCAAATCCTTCAAGACTTAAAGCTTTTCTGTGTGTCTTGACTATATGAAGGAAAAATGTATATACTAATTGAGTATGCTGCTTTGTTATGGGAATCCCAAAAGTAATGAATCTTGTTTTTGTGCAAGATTTTTCTATATGATTTGTACTGGTTGTTCAACCATATGTTTTAGTTTATGGATTCTTTACCTTTCTGATGTTTTGTAAAAGAGGCACTTATCTTTTGAGTAGTAGATTTACTAGCAATTACCTGGTCATTCTATCCACATAAGCATTCATTCCTAACCACAGTGATGTACAGGATCCCAATACAAGTTCCAGTATTTCCTATTTCACGTGCAAATATCTAAAGGGTAGAGTTTGCATGTCTAAACTAATTTACATTACAATTAAATTGGTGAGTTTGAGAAGGGTCATGAAATAGTTCAGAGAATTTTTAGGTCACCCAATAGAAATATTTTTGGAATTCAACTCATGTGATGATTGTTAGTCTTGGACTTTTTCAGGCCTTCTTTGGCTTGACTTTCTTTGGGGAATCATCTTTTTCTTTCTGCGTTATCCTTAGTTCAAAAATCTTTAGAGCCATGTGAACTTAGTTTCCGTTCCCTTCCCTGCCTTGCATATCTTAACAAGGTAAAATTTCATTAATCTTTATTTCTCTCTCTTTGCACTGGCAATACTTGGTTAAAGGTGACAAGAGTTACCTTGGGTTTTCAAGAGTTAATATATAGTCATCATAAAATTAGTGTGATAATTTTAACAATTAGAGGGTTAAGTATGTGGAAGTGACTGTTCTAATAAATGAAGGGAGAGTTACATCAATCCAGTCGATAAGTGCTCAATAAACACTTTGATCCTTTAGCTTTGGTTACTGTAGAGAGCTATCATTTTGAACTATTACAGAGATGCCAAACCATGATAAAACAATACTTTTAGCCAAAATTTTATAAAATAATATAAGAACTCTTAGAAATTTTTATTAGCTTGGATGTGAAATAAGAAATCAAATGTAAGTGTGTATAAAAATGATCTTTGGGAATATGAAATATGATCCATTCTACTGGTCTAGTTTGTGGTTTTTAAAACAAGAGGGGCATCCAATAAAATGTTATCAATAATAATTTATTAAATTTGCATTCTTCTCAACAGCTCTCAACTTTTAAGAGGAAATATTTACCTTTAGGTTTCCAATATGCTTAGACTGTATTTTGTAGAAGCATGGAACAAGAACCTATACAGAAATATTTTGTATGGAGATGCTATATATCTTAGGTGTTAAATATTCTATTCTTATAAGTTAATTCTCAAGTTATGACAGTTCACTTAGTGACTACTAAATTACCCAATAACACCCCCCAAAACAACACAATCCCGAAATTACAAATGTTGCAGCACCACGGCAGTCAATCACCCTTACAAATAATTGCAGAGATACTGCAACATTCAGCCTGCATACCCACCCCTCCCCCATAAGCAGGATCTCCACAATTGCTTCCCCCATCTCATCCTGCCACACTGAACTCACCTACTTTGTGAAGATCTGTTTCCTCTCTGCCGTGGTTTCTTTGAGAGTGGGACGATTTCACTTTCAGCATCTCATTGGTTTGCAAGCGTTTTGCACAGAGATTAGAAGCTTCTGGGGGCCATGATTTTGCAGGACTTCAGACCTCGATATCATGGCCCCAGAAGCTTCCTGTATCCACGCAAAACATTTGTAAACTGACAGGATGCTTTGAGGGAGTGAAATCTTGCTGCCTCAAAGCATTCCATTGGCTTGCAAAAGTTTGTGGAAATTGCAAGCTTCTGATCTTGCACAGCAGAAAGGCTGGAGAGAAGGAGACAGCTTACTAGATCTTCACAAAGTAAGAGATCCATCATGGCAGGATGGGGAAAAACAATTGTCAGGAGCATGAGATATCTTGGTGGGTTGGTGGAGGCCTTGGGTGGTCTTAAGCAGGTGGCCTGTTCCATCACTAGGCCTCCTATGGCCTTCCGTACCTTGATATATCTCATGTGCACTTAACGACCTGCGTATTTGATTAGCGTGGGAAAAGCAGGGAGTTTTGATGTTCATTATATCTGATTCACTCCAACAAATTCTCAGGTTACGAATATAATTGGCAGGCTCCATTACATTCATAACTCAAGGACTACCTGTATTGTAGACTTTGAGGAAGCGAAATCACACTTTATATATATATATATAAGTCTCTTCAGATTTAGAATGGTTTCCCTTTATTTCTCTTTTTTGACAGTATCTCTGGGACAATTTTTATTGAAATAAAAATTAGATCTTGGATTCAGAGTCACGTGGGTGAATTTCTGCTAATTCAATCATGCTTTTAAAATATTACATCTATATGACAACTCCTGAAAGGCTGCCTCAGAGATTCCAATCCATCTTTTCATAGATGCGTGAAAAGTACCACCTTTAGTTTAATGATTAAAGATAATCTCTATGTAAATGCATAATAAATACTATGCTGCTTTGGAAACTAGTTTTTTCAATTGTTCCAGTTATTTCTTCAAAGAAGTTGGTAAAATAGTAAATTTTAAGACTAAAATCACATTGGAAAAATGTTTAAAACTAATTAAATTTTCAATATATCTTAGATAAATGTGATCTTATTTGATTAAGATACAAGAATTTGCTGCAATAGAAGTAATCAATTTCTCACAGATTGCACATCTACTGTAATTGTTTTTCACTAACTCAAAGAACATGAAAGCCAATACTTTATGTGTTCAACAGGTTTTGGACTTTTTAAGTGCAAAACATGTTTCACATGCTCAGTCTATTGACCAGACTGTCTTTTTTGAATTACAAAGTATTGCAGCTTGAAAGCTTCTTGTTAGTGAAATGCAGACTGTGAATACTAATTTTGAGTCTATGTAAATAATTAACAGTTTTAGATTGAGCAACCTGTGTACTTTTTTAAAAACTTGGCTAGATTGCTATAAAATATATGACAGTTATGCAAATAAATTGGGAATTACATCACACAAATAGAGTGGTTTTTAGATACAGATTTTATTAGAGCTTAAATATTGATTATCTAATCAACTGGTTTGTTTGTAAATGTGCTTGGAATATAATTTCCTCTACAACAAAGATTTTAAAATCTGTCTTTGTCTTAATGCAAATAAGTAGACAGCTGTTACATAGTTTATCTTGTAACTGCTTTGAGTGGACTGATAAACTGAATGCAACAACTATAATAGATCCTGTCTCTGACATTGCTGAACCAGTCAATTAAAAGCAAACGTTTGTTGCTGTATTTCTGTGCAAAAAAGACCACAATTTAATCTCTGGCATTTTCAGGTAGACTACAAGATTCCTGCCTAAAATTCTGCAGCCAGCACAGGACTAAACCAGATTAATAGACGAGTATTTGCATTGCCACTATGGTGGCAATTCAGTTCAATTTATGATCACCAAAAACTCTTGTAAAATCAGTTTGGTCACGTGTTTGACCCAATTTACTACTACCACATCACCAAGATATTTTCTAATTCACTGTGGCTAAATGCTATTCCTCCTTTGTATTATGATTCTGTTGGATGCAATACAACTATAACTTAGAATTCTTGCTTGTCAGAAACAAGCAAATATTGTTTTTCCCATTTAGTTGTTATTGCCTGCAAGACCAGCTATGCAAATGAAGCTGGTCCATATATGATTTGAATAGAATAGAATAAAACTTTATTACAGTCATCGACCAACAATAGACATACAATAAATTAAAAATAATACTGACATTAATCGTGAATAATAGCATCTCTGTTATGAAATATACAGATTTAATATTCTCCCCTCAGCATTTCTCCAGGGTAGATACAAGAGAACACCAATAGCAGAACGGGTATGCATATGTGGAAAGGGAGAAGTCAAAGATATCTCACATGTTTTATTGTACTGTGAGTTATAGAGAGTATGTAGGTCAATATACATTCTCCCCTTACTAGAGAGATTTTGTAGGCTTTCTCCTCCAAGGCTCAAATCCAGCTACCACGTGTGCAGTGGCAAAATTCTGTGTCGCTGCAGTGTCCATAAGAAAAAAATTGTTTACCGAATTATAATGTCAACTGGTGGCAATTTTTTGGAGATATTTATAACAATACATTTACTCACATACTTATCGGCTCTACATGCATGTAAATTAGGTTTGAGATCATGTATTTTCATACATGATTTGTTATGTTAGAATCAAGATCCTTGGCTTTTTCCTGTTACTTCAAGCAATAAGTAATACTCAACATAAATTCAATGCTATGCTGGACCATTGAAATAGGAATAAATTGTGAATTCTCCTTTAGCCTCTCTATATATCTGTATCTATATATCTATATCTATATGCATCTAAGTGTCTCTCTCTCTCTCTCTCTCTCTCTCTCTCTCTCTCTCTCTCTCTATATATATATATATATATATATATATATATATATATATATATATATATATATATATAATCTATCTCTACATCTAAATTTACAGTGCAAATATTTTTACTAGAGTATTAGGATTTGGTTTTTAATACATTGCTATTATAAAGTCAGATTATTTGATTATAAAATCAAAATATGCTATCAGTAAAATAAAGAAAAAGAAATGAATATTCTTCACCTTCTGCCTGAATTTTCTCTGCAAATGGATGGGGTTTCACTTCATCCTATTTAACCCAATATGCGTCTTTAAAATGAAATATTTTGGGTTTGGGAATGAAGTTGTTTTTAAAGGACATGCTCAAAACAGGCAATAGGAAAAAAAAATCCTGTTGGAATAATTTGTCCCCTGATATCAGGAATTAAATTTATTTCATCACCATATTCTAAATATTAATGGCAATCTTAATGAAATTGCAATGAGCAACCCTAAGTCTTTACATAATCAGTCATGATTTTAAGGGGAAAAAACCCTTTATTATCTTCTTATGGTCTCTATAATATGGACATAAATCCTGTGCTTTGTGGGAATTAGGCCAACCTTCCACAATAGCTGGTTGACTTTTGAAGATTATATTATATATAAGAAAATTATTGTAAGTTGTTTGTATGCTGTCTCAAAAAAGCGCCACCTAAATATGTGCTAGTCTTGGCAATCTAAATGCAGAGTTCTGTGTGTGATTATAGGATTTCCACTTGCAGAAATCAATGTGGTTTGAATATCCTGTGATAATCATTCTATGATGTACCACTTACTATTTCATAAACATGTGCTATGTAATTTTAGGACATAGGTATTGGCTTTGTAGTAACTAAGAGTGCAATTACACTCTTTCTTGTACAATACAGAACAAGAAAGTACTGTTTATGAAAATCCCAGATAATTTTTTTTTACAGTTTTGTTCATATTGGAGGAATTGAAGAACTTTAAGTCTGGAATCTTCTGGCAGGAAATCATGTTATCCTCATACTTGCTTTGATACAGTGTAACAATAGGATTCATTAACAGTAACTAGTTTAGTGCTGATTGTGATTAGAATAAACAGCTGACTCCATTGTATAATAAACCTTAAATAATCTGTCAACTCACCAATGAGAAGCTAATTTGATTTGCACTTCACTTGCATTGATGTAAAGAGACCTGAATAGGCCTAATTTCTTTAATGAGGAAGATGACTTTTGAAAAGTTTCCACATCTTTCTTCTCTGTGTTTTTCATTTCTCACTACCATTTCTCCTTGGAGAACAGATGCCCATTGCCAGAATGTGATACTTAACTTGACCATCAAATAGGTCTTACAAAGAAAAGCTTTCAGTCCCTTAGTGAAACAACCACTGTATCTTATTAAAGCGTGAAATTAAAGTGAAAAGCCCTATAGCTCTTGCTGTTTAGTAATGCTGAATCTGTCAACGTGGTTCGCTAGAAAGAAAGTGAAAAGCTAAAAAGAGAAGCCTGGTAATGGTTAGACAATCTTTCTCTTCCCTGTTTCTGATTGTGTGTAGTAGAAACCATGCAAAAATACTCAATTCTATTGTCTTAATTAGATTATGCATGAAAGTCTATAAAATATGTAAGAACTTTCCTTTAATTTTTCTTCTCCTTGCTCGATTCCAGATAAGCCAAATTTCCTTCAAACACTTCCTCCCTCCCTTTTTCCCTCCCACTCTCTCCTTCTTTCTCCTTTCCCTTCCCTTCCCTTTCCCTGGCCTCAGGAATGTGTTTCTGCCAGGTATGGGAAGAGTGAAGGAATATGATTCACGTTCCTAGGGACTTGTATAGACTGTCAGGAAATATTGAAAATGATGATCGTGTGACTACAGCTGACTGTGACAGTATAGCAGTGGCACTGAAGTAGCAGCAGCCTGGCAGTGCAAAAGCAGCCACAGTTTTCCTAAATTTAATTACCTCAGGGGATATATATATATATATATATATATATATATATATATATATATATATATAAATAAATAATTGTCATTGTACGGATATTCACAGTATACCCATACAACGAAATTCACATAACACTCAGAGACCAAGCCCAACACACATGACAATCCCCAGATACACCCCACTCACCCAAAGGAGGAGCCTGGATAGCTCTGCAGACTAAGCACCCTAATTAACATCCAGCTGTCTGCAATTACTCCATGTTCGAATCTCACCAGGCTCAAAGTTGACTCAGCCTTCCATCCTTTCTAAGGTAGGTAAATTGAGGACCCAGTTTGTGGGGGCAATAAGCTGACTTTGTATAAATATATAAAAGTATGAAGACTATTGCTTAACACATTGTAAGGCGCCCTGAGTCTTCGGAGAAGAGTGGCATATAAATCAAATAAAAAAAAAATCCTCACCCCTAAACCACCCAAGCATCCATACAGCAGAGCAACAGCTCACTGATGGTGGCCCTTTAGTTCATTGTTGAGTGCAATTATTGCTCTGGGATAAAAACTATTCAGAAGACATGTCTGAGTTTTAATTGTTCTGTATCTTCTGCCAGAAGGCTACAATCCAAAAAGATTGTAAGCAGGATGGGAAGAGTCTCTGAGAATGTTGTACAACTTCCTCAAACAGCGAGATGCGAAGATGTCATCCAGGACTGGTAGCTGGAACCCGCTAATATTCTGGGCAGTTTTAATAATTCTCTGCTTTTATGTCCACTGCAGAGCTGCTCCCATACCATGAAAGAATGCCAATGGTGCTGTGATAGTATGACAGAAGTAGATGCTGAGATAGATTTATCTTCCTGAGCATTCTCAGGAAGTACAGCCTTTTCTGTGCCTTCTTCACTAGCATGTTAACTTGTTTATAGTCCATGAGAGGTCCTCCGAGATATAAATGCCCAGAAATTTAAAACTACCAACCCTTTCTACCTGCTCACCATTTATGTACAATGATAAATGTACATCTCGCTTCCTCCTGAAGTCAATTATAAGTTATTTAGTTTTTTTAGTGTTAAGTTTAAGATTATTTTATTTACACCACAATGTCAGCCTTGTACTTCCTTTCTATAAGCAGACTCATTGTTCTTATTAATGAACACCACACTGTCATGTCATCCACAAATTTAATAATTTAATAAATTTAATCATCAGTTAATCTATTACACTAATATGCAAATTGGTATGGGTCCAAAGTAGATGGAAGAGTAGCCTTAATATATGGCTTAATATATAGCTTTAAAATGTTAAAAACATTTCTGTTTTTCTGGAACGCTGACCATTTCATGACAACAGATGTTAAAGCTACTGGTCTATAATCATTAAGAGATACCACTCTTGGTATCTAAGCATACTACTGTCTGCTTAGGGACTGGCACTATAATAGATGTCTTCAGACAGGTAGGGATAGAGCATTGTGACAGGGATAGATTGAAAATATCCGTGAACAATCCAGCTAGCTCTACAGCACAGTCCCTAACAACTCATTCCATGATTCCATTAGGCCCAGCTGTCTTCTGGGTGTTAACATTCTGGAAAGCGCGTCTCACATCAGAGATCTGCAGTAGAAGTGGTTATCTATTGATGGTAGATGTTAGTGGTGTACTATCATTGATAGAAGCTGGAATGATGGTTGTTCCTGTTTCCACCTCAAAGCGGCTGAAAAATTGATTTAGCTGCTCAGCCAAAAAATCACTATTGCTAAACAAACTAATTTTATTGCTCTTCCCCATGATTTGTCACAGACCTTTCCATACCCGACCAGAGTCTGAGTTCTCAAAAAGATGTTCAATCCTCCATCTGTACATAGGTTTAGCATCCCTGATACTCTTTTTCAATTTAGCTCTTGCCTTGCTAAACTATAGCGCATCACCAGAATGGAAAGCAGCATTTCTAGTCTAAAAGACACACTTCTCTATTTATCCAGGCCTTGTTGTTAGAAAATACCTGTATTTGTCTGGTGGTAGGGACAACATCAATGCAGCTTTTGATATAAAACAATACTGTTGAAGTGTAAGTATCAATATTGTCCTCCTCAAAAAGTGCTCAATCAGTGCTCCTAAAACAATCTTGAAGTTGCTCCAATGCACCCTCTGGCCACACTTGTATTTCTCTAATCAATGGTCTAATTCTGTTGACAAGAGGTCTGTATGCTGGGATCAAGAACAGAGATATATGATCTGACTCTCCCAGGTGGGGTAAAGGCATAGTCCTGTATCCATGCATGGTGTTACTATATACTTGATCCAAGGTATTTTTCCCTCTAATGGGACAGTCTACATACTGATAGAATTTAGGGAGGACAGTCTTTAAATTGGCTTGATTGAAATCGCCTGCAGCCACCAGCACTCTATCAGGGTAGGCCTGTTGCTCTTAGCTAATAACAATTAACAGGTGTTAATTACATGGATGTAGTCTTATTAGCACGAGGAGGTATATATACTGCAGTTATTATTATGTTAAACTCACGAGGCAGATAAAAGGGGCGGCATTTCACTGCCAAATACTCCAGATCAGGGGAACAGCAAGTGTCCATTATTTTAACATTTGTGCTCCAGTTATTATTTATGTAAGCACAAATCCCCCCTCCTCTACTCTTCCCGGAGACAATGGTTCTATCCGCTAGATATACTGAATGTCCTTGTAATTCGATAGCTTCCCCTGGAATGGTAGGGTCAAGCCACATTTCTGTAAAGACCATGACACAGCAGTCCCGAATGTTTTCCTGCAGAAAGATAGTAAGTTCCAGCTCCTCAATCTTATTAAGGAGAGATTTAACATTTGAAACAAAAAGACTTGGCAGTGCAGGCTTGTGAGGATTGTCATGGGTCCTAACATTCTGTAAGTGAGGTATCTTAGTTGGAAAGGTTCTGCCCTATGATGCAGCTTTTCACCTAGTTAAAGGTTCCAGACGCAAGAGTTTTAATAGTACTCAGATTTTTAAAAATCTAGAGATTATACACATCAGTTTCATGCAAAACAGGATAATGAGGTTGCACTGTTACTTAATCCTTATGCTTGCATTACAAATTGTTTCTATCCCCATGGTCAATGTGTTTAGCCTTAGTACAGTCATGAAAGATTGCTTAAATGATAGTCTCAATACTTCGTAGGGAAAGACTTCCCTGTGGACATTACATAACATGGAATCATGCATGATTAAGGTTTTATCACAATCAAAATCTATGGAGATTTGTGTCTGTGACTTCTAGGTTCCCAACATAGCATCTGTAGACACCAATGTCACCAACAGAAGGTCTGTTGTCATGACCCATTTCACTTGCTGCTTTTTTAGCTTTTTAAAATTTAAAATAAATGGAAAACTATTACAAATAATAAAATATAATAGAATCTAATAATAATACAAATGGGAAGTAGAGGCAAGGAATTCATTTTTAAGAATTCTAAAACATCCCATAGGTCTGTGATGGCGTGTGTGCCACAGGTGGCATGCAGAGTCATTTCTGCGGTCACACGAGCCATCGCCCTAAATTAGCTCCTAGATTGCCTCCCACCAGCCAGCTGATTTTTGGATCTCTGCCACATATGTGTGAGGCATCCCTATGCCCATGCCACCCCTCCACTCCCAGGAGTCTCCACACGGCCTGTTTTGGATGCCAGGTAAGTACAGGGCTCGCGCGGAAAATGGACCTACTGGAAGTCTGGAAACGGCTGTTTCTGGCCTCTGGAGGCTTCAGGAAGGCCTCCTAAGCCCAAAACAGGGCGAATGCTCACATGTGGCCTGCCCAGCCCCCCACGCATATGTGAGTGGGTCATGCTCACATGTGCGTGGGGGGCGGGGCAGGCGTATGCGCAGGGGATGGGGCAGTGAAGGGTGGATTGCATTTGCTTGCCCGTGGGGCGGGTTGTGTGGGGGTGGGTGGGCACGCACGCAAGTGATCCCTCCACTCTCCCCCCGCTGTTGGCACGCGACGGCAAAAAGGTTTGCCATCACTGCCATAGGTAATGTTTGGAAATGCGTTCATTTGCCCTGTTCCCTTTATCTCCCCTTTCCTCAAAAAGAGATATCAGTTAGGTTGCAGTCATCACAATCAAATGTTAGAGGAGATGATGGGCAGGAACCTCATCAGTTTGCCATTAAACTTTGCTATGGCCAAGGGCTAATAAATAAAGTAAACTCAGCTTGCCATTAATATTTTTTAAGCCAGGTTTTTGGACAAGGAATCACACATGGTAGAATCAGAATTGTATTCTATTATGATTCATGAATGATAAATGCTTGATTTAGGCCACTTTAAACAAGATTGATAAACAAATCTTTTAAATCAACTCATCTACTGGCACTGCAGAAAAAGGCTTTTCTAAACTTCTTGATTTCATAAATCATTGATGAGATATTGATGATCATATTTATGGAGCATGAAGAAAAGAAATAAATACTATTATAAAATAGAAATATCAAATATTAGAAATATCAAAATGGTAATTTAATTGCAGTTTTCCAGGCTGAAGCCAAGTAACTATGCTGTTGTTATTTCAGAATACATTATATGTTCATTTTTCTGCACTAATACAGTTCTTGTTTTTCCAAACAATGTTTTAAATTCCTATCTTGATTAAAGAAATAGGTGTCTTATTTACTCTCTGATATGTTTTCAAATTATTCTTTTCAGTGTTTGGAACCTTGCAAAGAGTCCTGGGATCTGAAGAAAAACCATTGTCAAAATTTTTGCGAGGTATGTTAGTTGTGAAAAAATTTCTTAGAAGTCACTTGTGTATATTTTATTCATGCTATAAGGATAAATTAACTGAAGGCCATTTAGTCTGCACAAAATGTAAGTAGCCTTGTCAGAACCTTTGCTCAAAAAAGCCAGTTGCAACTTTAGGCAGCAGTCCACATTTATATATGCAGTTCCTCAGATTTGCTGTTGATTTCTAGCAAGTCATTCACAATTTGGGAATCTTAACCTACAATAGTAAATGAATTCATGTTAACTTCCTGTGACTAAAACTAAATAAAAAATAATTTTTAACAGCTTTTTAATAGCTAGACCCATCAGCTTAGCCATTTCTCAAACTTGCTCTGAACTTTGTTACCCATTTAGCCTGTAAAAGCCCATGCTGGACTTATCCTCAAAAAGCAGAAACAAGTGTTGACAAGCAGAAGTATTAACAGCACTTTTGCTTTGCCTGTGTATGCTTAATATTAGAATTGAATATGGTCAGTATTAGAAATATTGACATCCTCTGCCTAGTTTCCTGTGGAGCCCATGTTTTGAAAACTGCTTCTAATTTCAAGACAATTTTGAAGTTTGCTTCTGTTTTTATGTGTTTAGTTATTCCATTTATATTTGTAAGATCTATAGATTTATAAACATTCCTTCTTTCATGCAAGTTATTAATATATGCCTTGAGTATAAGATGCCCCTCCATGTCTCCATGCCTATGTCTAGTTTGATGAGCAGTCATTGATGAGAATTGAGAATCAGTTTGGATCCAGGCTATGGCAAAATCCAAATTTTTTTACTACCAGTTCTGTGGGCATGGAATGGGCATGGCAGAGGAAGGATACTGCAAAATCTCCATTCCCACCCCACTCCAGGGGAAGGATATTGCAAAATCTCCATTCCCACTCCACTCTGGGGCCAGCCACAGGTGGCATTTGCTGGTTCTCTGAACTACTCAAAATTTCCGCTACTAGTTCTCCAAACTGCTCAAAATTTCCGCTACCAGTTCTCCAGAACCTGCTAGATTTCACCCCTGGATCCAGTTATGAATTCATCTAATTGTCATACTTTCTATATCACACTTCATTATTTTGTAATTATAATAACATCTAGAATAACCAATGAACCCTCTGGACTGAAGTTCCTTCTGAAATTCAAGTGGTTCCCTTCCCACTGGTATTTGGAAGAGTCCTTTAGACCTCACTTTTTGCCCAGACCTTTGACAAGGATGACTGGCACCCCTTTCTTGCTTCATGCTTTCCTCTGGGTTTGTTTTCTTTACCATCTTCTGTCTTGTGCTGTTGTGTATGCTTTTTTTTGGTGTTGCTTTTGGTTTTTAAATGTTTAACTATTGTAAACCACAGGTGTCATTGGGAGCCAAGCAGCATATAAATGTAGTAATTTTAATTTAATATGTAGAATGTCACTGGTTATTTTATCAACGCTTTCCTAAAATGAAGATATAGTACATCAGTAGCATTGCCAGTCTTTTTTGAAGAAATCAAGATCAGCATTGATTAATCCATGTTGAGTTTTACTATCTGACATACTGTTCTCAGTTGCTACACACTGATTCTTTTTATCTGTTTTGGAACTTTCTTGGTCATTGTATCAGACTGATTAATCTACTATTCCCTGGATTCTTTTTCCCCGCACTTTTAAAAAAAGGTAATGAAAATATTTGCTCTCATTCAATTATTTGCCCAGATCTCAATAGTTTCTTAATTATAACATAAAGATTTTAGCCAGATCACTATATCAATAAGAATAGAGCTAGAAGAGACCTTGGAGGTCTTTTAGTCCAACCCCCTGTTCAAGCAGGAGCCTCTGTACCATTTTAGACAAGTGACTGTCCAATCTCTTCTTAAAAACATCCAGTGATGAAGCACTCACAACTTCTGATGGCAAGTGGTTCCACTGATAAATTGTTCTCACTGTTAGGAAGTTTCTCTTCCATTCCAGGTTGCTTTTCTCCTTGATTAGTTTCCATCCATTGTTTCTTGCCCTCTGGTGCTTTGGAAAATAAATTGATCTCCACTCCTTCTGTGGCAACCTCTCAAATATTGGAATACTGCTATCATGTCCACCCTAGTCCTTCTTTTCTTTAGACTAGCCAAACCCAAATCCTACAACCATTAATGTTTTAGTCTCCAAGCCTTTAATCATTCTAGTTGTTCTTCTTTACTTTTTCACTTTTTCCAAAATCTCAATTTCTTTTTTGTAATGTGGTAACCAAAACTGGATGCAGTATTCCAGATGTGGCATTACGAAAGGCTTATAACATGGTACTAAATGCTTCACGTGATTTTGATTCTATGTCTCTGTTGTTTTCCCCTTTAGGATTTTCATCCATGGAATTTTTATTAGTGTCTATGAGTTTGTTAAAATCAACTCTTTTAAAGTTTAAGACACTGGCTGGATTATGTTCTATTGATTATGTTTGAATTATATTGAATTCCAATATGACATGCTCACTTTCGCCCAAAGTTCTGGCAATTTCAACTCCTACTATCACTTCTTCTCTATTAGTAAGAATTAGGTTCAGTATAGCTTTTCCTCTAATTCCCTTCTCTATCTTTTGGATGACAAAGTTGTCAGCTAGGTTGGTTAGGAACCTATTTGATCTCCCATTTGCTGCAGAGTTTATCTCTGGGTGTCAGAGTAGCTAAAGTCTCCTATTACTACTGTGAAATATTTCCTTGTTAGTTGTCTAGGAAAAAGTTCATCTAGTTCTTCTACATGATTGGGTGGCCTGTAATATACATCTATGGCAATGTCACTCTGTTTTCCTTTTATATTGACCCATATGAATTCTAGGAGATTATCATCCTTGGTTTTGTGGATTTCTTTAGAGATGTAGTGATCTTTTATATATAATGCAACTCTACCTCCTCTTTTGTTAGGTCTATTTTTTTGAATAGTTTGTATTCTGACATCAGTACATTCCAGTCATGAGTTTCATCCCACTGTGTTTCAGGAATGGCAACTAGATCATATTTACCTTCATGCACTAGTATTTCAAATTCACCCTGGTTGTTCCGTTAGTCTCTACTTCATTGTCTTTTTCTTTTTTTTTCTTCTTTGTCTTTACTCCCTACCTCCTTATAAGTTTGGCTATCTAGTGGTTTTTGCTTTGAATTAGATTCTAAATGTCTTGAAGATTGCCCCCTCCCCATAATTTTAATTTAAAGTCCTTCTGATAAGATGAGCCAGTCGTTTTCTGAATATTCTTTCCAATTCATGTGAGTTTCACTCCATCCGTTGCTAATATCCCTTCGTGTAGATAATGTAGATCATGGTCTAGGAAGCTGAAGTTCTCTTGATGACACAAGTTTTTAAGCCAGCAGTTTGTTTCTAAAATCCTTGCTCCCTCATTGGATGTTGGCCTTTTGTTGGAAGTATAGATGAAAACACCACCATGGTTCCTTTAGTACCCAGTATACAGGCTGCACTTTTAAACGTTCAAATTAAATGGGTTCTCTGACCAAGTTTGTATCAATTTCAAGCATTGATTCTGCACTTCATCTTTTCTACATAATTGTTTGATGTAACACATACCCTCTACTTGACGACATGAGGCAGAATACAGATTAAGTACTTTTGCCATTTCTATGTTATCTGTTAGCATTTTACTGTTTTTATTAAACAATGATTCCGTTGACTCTTTTCTTTTTGGAAAAATATCCATATTTTTAAGTCCAAATGATACATTTGAGTGCATTTGTCTCCGAATGAAAGAATTCAGTATTGCACAGTCGGTTTCACCTAGTGTTTCAGCTGTTTCTACTCCTTCAGTCATATCATTTGTAATTGTTTATATCACGTCAATAACTTAATGCATTGATGCTTTAAAGTCATACATTTTCTCATCCTCTGAAGGAGGAAGTGGTTAATAAGGAAAGTCACAAATTTCCTGGAAAGCAAATCAACCTATTTCACTATGACTCCCCTCCCCCCTTTTCAGTAAAGACTTTTTACCATTCTCCTATTTTTCCTTTAGCCTCTTTTCCCCAGGAAGAACTATGAATGTCTAACTAGCTGTGAGTTCCTGAAATACATCCTGTCAGTGAAGCAAGGAGATTGCCCAGCACCTGAGAAGGCCAGTGGCTTTGCAGCTGCCTGTGTTGAAAGCTGTGAGGCTGACAATGAATGCTCTGGGGTGAAAAAGTGCTGTTCCAATGGATGTGGACATACATGTCAAGTGCCCAAAAATCTTTATAAAGGTAGAGTTTATTATTAGAAGAGACTAGAGAAAAAGTGTGTATCTGTGTATTCACCCACACTCCACTTCATTTAAGTATGCAACATTTCCACACTGTTCTTGGGTTGCGATGACTATGTATGCCAAGTCAAACCAAGGTTAGATTTTAATTGAAAACAAAATTCAGGTCTGATAACTGGTTAAAAATTAAAGTGAGGTATGTATAATAGTTTGTATTAACAATTAGCATTGTGATAAAGTTGTATGTAGGGAGAATTCATCCTGGGATGCTGAAACATTTAATCATTTTTAAAAATATGCTTAAAGTATAAAAGTGAAGAATTACTGTAGTTGATGACATTCAGCTGTTCATATTTTCTCAATAGGTTTCTGTAGGTTGTTGTTTGATTATTAAACAAGCATGATGTGTATACCCAAATGTTACTCTTATATTTTCTTTTTCTAACACATAGGATTACAATTTTAAAAATTCTGTTTCAGCAACAGAAGTGAATATTAATTGGATCTTACCTAACTTTTTACTGAACATAAATATGCAGCACAGTATATAGATTTTATTATTCTATTATTCTTTATTATTTATTGATGTTTGGTTGGGAAAGTTTTATGCTAAACGACTAAGCAGAATACTTGTACTGAGATTCTGCATAGTCTGACTCATGCAAATTAATAAAATGAACTGATCATTTTGGAGATATTACTTAATCTGAATTGAGGATTTGAAAACAACTGGTTTATACAATCAGCTTTTTCTTTGGAACTTCTAGGAACAGTAGAAACTTTGTCATCTGACTCTGATGAGTGCTACTAGAAAATATGGAAGAAACAGCAAGGCAACATTTTTTTCTCAGCCTTCTCCAGCAATCTTTGCCAAAGTCAAAGAGGCCTCAGAATAGACATAATACCTGTTTAGAAGCCTATTATGGCGTTTACAAACAGATTAGGAGACATAGGGCACTTCCCAGTGAATGCCTTATAGCATTTTCTAGAGTTATTCAAACATCTTTGTGTCAAAGCAATAGGTTTTATAGTTTCATTTCCAATGGATGAGGCTGTGATGATGTTACCTGTCTTTTTTGACAAATGGAGCATGGCTTCAAGGAGGCAAAATGTTTCCTTCAAGCAAAAATTGCCTAAAGGGCAACATGATTCAGAATTGTGACAAAAATGTTATATTTTATATACTTTATAGAATAAAAACTCCTAGAATTTTTTAAGTCATAAAGCTATAAAACCAAACTGATATAAGAACTATATAACATCCATGGCTCTTAAATTCCTTCATTTAAAAAAATTAAATGGTTATAAATTTTAAAAATAAAATTTAATTGGTATCATAGACATTTTAATAGAACAATGAATTTACTGTATATTTCAAAGAAGTAGCTTATTGAATAATAAAATCTCATGTATAGTTAGTTTAATCAGTTAAATAAATTAATTTGAATTGAAGATCCAGAAAGCTATTTGAAATCAAGATCTCATTCCTCTGCTTAGGTTTAGTGGAAATAGGTCACTTCATAATTAATGACCACTTATATGACCATTTTACTGTGGTAGATTGAATGATTTGACTGAACATGCCTCCCCCCAACCATACCCCAAAACCTGAACAAGGGAGAGTTCCAGGTGGAGAAAATGGTGAAGTTTGGTGGCTGGGTGGCAAACCCAGATGCGGTAGAACTTATCCAGACAACAAGAAATTGTATGATCACTCACTTGTCCTTCAGAAAGAAGCTCTTCATAAGAAAACCTGTAGAATCCAGAATGACTCTACTGACTTGTCAATAGATTTTGCATGTCTGTTGATGGCTGATTTATCTGAATGCCAATCTTTTAGGAATTCCCTAGCATTTTGTATTTAGCTTGGTCTAGGATGCTCAAAGTTGCCCAGTTGAAATTATGGTTGAATATATCCATGTGTTATGAGATTACGGAGTTTTCATCATGTCTTTTGACTGCTAATTGGTGTTCATGGATGTGCTATTCTGCCTGTATGCCCTACTAGTAACTGTTACAGTCCTTATATTGTACGTGACAGATGACTACTCTTTTTCCTTCTTGGGCTATTGGTCTTTGGATGTGTTGGATAGCTTTAGTTCATTTGTGTGTTATGGTAATACTGTATGATTGCAATAGTCCAATATTTCTGAGATGTTTTTGATGTAAACTAATTTTATATTTTTCATTGCTTGCATTGGTTGTACTGTAGTGGGTTGACTGGTCAGACACTGTTTGATAAAATTGTGGAAGTATAATTTTGTTGGAAGATGTCATATAGGCAGTGTGTTTCCTTTTTTTTTTTTTTTTTTTGGATATTCTGGATTGCTGTAGTACATTTGTACTCCTGTGAGTAATTTATTTTATGCAGCTCCTTTTGTGGAGGCTGGGTTATTATTTTGGTAATGAGCACTTAGAATGGTCATTTTTGGTAGATTTGTATTTCTAGTTTGCTGTAATTTCTTCTGCTGGTATAAATATCCAGGAAGGGTAGTGTGTTATTTTCTCATTCTCTTGTGAATGTTATTCTTTTGAGGATGTTATCATTTCATATACAGTATCTTCTCTTTTTGTCTCTTTGTTATGACAAAGGTGTGGTCCACATAATGGATCCATGCTTTTGATTGTATGAATGTTCTATAGTTTCTACACCTGCATTATAGTCTCTGCTTTGAGTTCTGAGAATGGTGATCCATTCTGAAAGTAGATAGTGAAGTAGAGGTTGATGAAGTCCATGATTCTGGATATTTTGATCATATAGTATTTTCCTATCTCAAGTATAATACTGCTGCCATGAATTCTTTTGCTATTTCTGGTTCTATGGACATAAAGAGAGGTGTAACATCGAGTGAAACCATAATGATTCCTGGCTTGGTATCTCCCAATGCTGACATTCTGTTGGTTCATCTGGAGCAGCTTCTGTGGAGACAGTCTGAGTCCTAGACCATGAAACAGGATTTTGAAAAATTATCATAAACACTATTTATCACCTCTTGAAACTAATGAATTTATATCCATATTTCTGGGTATAATTTCTGATTAAATCCAACGTGTAGATTAAGATTAGTATGCCAAGTAATTTTTTCAGATATTTCTCCAGAATAAGATGAAAAAATATACATTTGTCATTGAAGCTCAGATTCTTTTGGCAAATTCTGGGAGTTGAAGCCTACTCCTTCTAAAATTAGCAAAGTTTAGAAACCCTGCTCTACTGCATGATATCCATCTGCACACAATTATAGCCAACAGCAGTTAGTTGGTGTTGTTAGAGTTAGTTCAAATCAAGTAAATCCTAGTGACCATAATGCAAAGCAGTTGGGAAGTTTCTTTGAACGGAGGCTATAATATTATTAATATTATTATTATTATAATAACATATTATTATTGAGAAGCTGCATAGTTCCTCTTAAGAAGACTAATATAAAAATAAATGTATTTGCTTCCAATTTTTTTTATTCTTAACAGTTTTAGGGTTCTACGTTCTTTGTTAGAGAAAATTCTAGATTTATAGAAAACACAATTAATTTAACAAGAAAAATGTGGAGGCTGGCAAAATATAAACCTCTGGTTTATTCTGGGGATAATTTAAGTGGCACAAACAATTGTAACAAGTCCAAAACACAAAGCCAAAAATAACTCTAGCAATTGTAGCATGTCAGTAGTTTCTTAAAGAAACAGTTTTCTTAGGTTTAGAGAAATTTAGAGAACATTTAGAGAAAATGTCATGTCCTAGAAAAAAGTATTACTTGTGGTTAAATATTCACATATACCACATTTAAAGTTTTACCATTTTTTTCGAAAAATCTAGTAAACATGTGGAAGGAGTAGAAATAAACTTGAAATAGTTTTACTGTTTTCACCGAGACCTCATATTTATCATAATGAATCAGTTAAGTCATATTTGAACAATTAATTTCTGCATATAAGAAAGCATCACACACATTACACTTCTTATAAAATTATAGGATAATTTTTAATTCTTTATATGACAGATCATCTAATTTTACCCAAGCGTCTCAAGCTGGCCATGTTTTCCCATGTAAACTCTTCTGGGTATTGAATCAGTTGAAAAAAGTCTCAGCACCTGAAAACAGAAAATAGGAACCACTTCTGTAAATATTACACTATTGCAACTACCAAATCATAGAAATGGTGGCTTATCTTCATAATACATTCACACTACGGCTGATAAGCATTTTCTGTATTAAAGGTAGCACATGACATACTTTAAAACAATAGAACAACATAAGCAAAAGTGCATTTGATGTTGGGATAAAACATGAGGATAGATATTCTATTTATATGGTATACACTTGCTTCTCCAAATGGTTGTGAACACAATTTGTTTTTATGGATGTTATGTATTTCAGGTGTTCCTTTAAAACCCAGAAAGGAATTAAAATTTAGTGAACTTCAGTCTGGACAGCTGGAAATTAAATGGTCTTCAAAATTCAATATCTCCATTGAACCTGTGCTCTATGTAGTACAAAGGAGATGGAATTATGGGATTCATCCCAGTGAGGATGATGCAACAACTTGGCAAACTGTAGCACAGGTCAGTACTTTTAATAGAATTCTATTAACTTTAAGATTTTCCTTAATTTCATTTTTGTTAATCAGAGATTAAACATTTTTGGCTGGTATTAATTGTCATTAAACACACCCAGGACCTTCCTTATTAAAGTATGGAGTTCTCTCTTTGAAGTTTGTGCTGCAGATCTGAAATACTATGTAAGATCAAAGAAAAGTTCTTATTTTTTCCAGCCTGTAAAGGAGATGACCAGGCTGAGATCAAGGAAGTGGTCAAATGTGTAATAAGTCATGAATCCCTGCACACCCACAAGAGATCTAAGTCCAGCCCACCTTGAATGCCTTCTTGATTCCCATTAATTTCCCATGCTCATATTCTTGTAAAAAGTTTAGGCTTGCAATAAATCTTTATACAATTTGAACTGCCTGAATCTCCTGATTTCCCCGATGCTTGACAGTCTGCTTCAGAAGGAGTAGAAATGAAGATCGTGAGAGTCATGGTGGTACAGTGATTAGAATGCACTATTGCAGATTAATTCTGCCCACAATCTGGACTTTGATCCTGGCAGGGCTCAAGGTTGACTCAGCCTTCTATCCTTCTAAGGTTTGTAAAATGAGGACCCTGATTGTTGGGGGCAATATGCAAATAATGCTGTCGTTGTAAACCACCCTGAATGTGCTGTAAAGTGCTATGAGGAAATATATAATTTTAAGTGTTATTGCTATTGCTATTATGCTTAATTTGAAAATAAGCCATTGCAGATTTCAGTCTACAACTTGCCAAGTATGTGGAGCAACACATATAAGTGGGTTAGGGTTAGGGTGGGTCATCTCTTATTCTGGTAGAAAGATGTCAGGTAATTCTGTGTTTTGGACTTGAAAAAGATACTACCAATCTTCCCCATTTGGGCCATTGTTGCATATGTTATAGATGTATTTCTTTTATTCTGGGAACAGAATGGAGGCATTTCCTGCATCTGCCTGTTTTTTTTTAAACTCTGATTTGGAGCAGGGTTTATTAATAATTAATAATAAACCTTTTACAGCAAGAACAGATAATACAAATCTCATTTTCTGTGGCCTTCAGTTTAGGGGGATGTCTTAAAGGGAAGACTTGGGCTTATTTACATGCTGACTTGTAACAGTAAGATATGCAAGATTGTGTGTGTGTGTGTGTGTTTGTGTGTGTGTGTAAAGCAGATAGTATGCATATTATACACACAGAGGGTACAAAACACATACAGATACACACTATATATGTCTAATATGCAAATTGTCTGCTTCTATATAATGCTGTGGAATGGATTCCAGCAGCATTTAGAAGCAGAAAAAAAAACTTTGAAAGAGTTAATACATGTTGCTGTTTGCATATGAGGGTATTCTGCTCATCACTATTCAAAGAAATAAAATGTAACTGGTAAGATGTGTGTATAAAATGGTATAGTGTGAAAAAATGCATAAAAGATAACACATGTACGTCTAGTATGGATTGCATCTATGAAAGATACCAGGTTCAACCTCTAGTAACTTCAGATTTTTTAAAAAAATCAGTCAGACAAAGGTTCTTTGGGTTGGATCCTGAAGATTTATGGATGGCTGAAGTAGATGGTTTGAAAAATCTTACCTAGTCCAATTTTATTTCATGAAAAATGGGAAAAGGAATTCCTTTTTCAATAAGCAAAGCATAAGAGGTCCACTGATGGAGGTCACAAAAATAGTAAATGTGTATATTAACTGGATTTTATTTTGCAGATCACAGATGAGAGATTACAACTGAGTGACATCAGACCTAGTAGGTGGTATCAGTTTAGAGTGGCAGCCATAAATGTGCATGGAACAAGAGGTTTTACAGCTCCCAGCAAACACTTTCGCTCTTCAAAAGGTTTGTGTTAATGTTCTTCATTGCACAACCACCTTTGGATGAATCATATATGTGATCAGCAGAAGGTTTAAACAAATAGTACAAATAACTCTAAAGATAAATAATTTTGTTTTTTGAAGTAATCAATGAAGGTTCCATTATAAAAGTTCTCTGAAAGAGGTTGCTTCCTTTTTACAGTACAAAACATATTAGCAGTAATAATTAAGGCTATTTACTTCAGTGTGACACAATGAAACATAAAATTAAAATTTTGCTAGGTTGGACAGTGCCTGCCTATTAACAATGGATTATCATCCTATACAAATAAAAATAAAAATAGGAAATTAAGGGAAGGAGAAATAGAAGGGGAAAAAATATGAGGTACAAGAAAGCAAAAAAAGCGTTGACTTCTGACTCTTTTTAGCACAATACACAATAACAACATTCCAGCCTCAACTTTGTACATTTACATATTAGTATATAACAAGCCATTTCTATAATAACAAATCTATCCAATTGGCAAAATCCAGAAGTGATATCCAAATAAAAACCATACTTAAATAAAACAATCAATTTAATTATTTCTGCTTTATCTTCCTTGCTGTGGAAATGATATGTATTTCTATTTGCACACAGTAATCTTTATAAATTATCACCATTTATGTATATAAAATTCACTGTATTTTTTCAGATTCTTTAACCTTAAAGGGAAAAATACTTTCCCTCACCATTTTAAAACACTAATCTTTTCTTTAAAAACTTTTCTAAAATCAAAACTTTCTAATACATCTTTTTAAAACTTCCTCTTAACATACATAAAGTTTACTTTCAGACCAATAAAATTCCAATTAACTCATTAAATTTAGATCACTCCCTCCAAGTTACCCTCACAGAATATTTTTTTCTTCTTGTATACATCTTTTTAAAAATTCTGAAATTTTCGTTAAACTAATACATCTTCTTTAACCTTTTCTTAACATAGATACTTTCAGATACACTTTCAATAATATTTTACAAATTTTAGGAATTACGTAAGCATTATATACAAAGGAAAAATACATTTTCAAATCTTATATTAAGACTTTCTTTCAATTACAAATATCATACTGATAGAAATCCATCCTAATTCCAATTGACTCATTAAATTTAACTCACTCATTCCAGCTTGTCTTCATGGAATAAAATCTTTTTCTTCTCTAGATTGTTTGTCAAGTACTATCATCCATCTCCTCCCATTTATGACTCTATGAGTGTAACCTTGTTGCTGGTATCCTTACGATTTATGTTGATATTGTTTCCGGATTGCTTATTTGTAACTTAAGACTATCATTAAGTGTTGTACCTTATGATTCTTGATGAATGTATCTTTTCTTTTATGTACACAGAGCATATGCACCAAGACAAATTCCTTGTGTGTCCAATCACACTTGGCCAATAAAAAATTCTAAGTAGTTATAACCTCTTTTTCTCAAAGATTTCTCCATGTTATGTTTCTGTTAATGTCCATGAAGAAGAAATCCCAAACTTGTCCTTTTAAAAATTGAGATTTTCTTGGAGCTTGGTTTATATTCCAAAGTTCCAATTGACTCCTCTTCATTGTCAACTACTTGTGAAATTGCCTCAGTGGTTTGGTAACTTCCTACACATACTTGCATTTCTGAAGTAGTTTAAGAAGTTTTTTTTTAAAAAAAATATCCTTGGAGCATAGCTGATCTATGAACTGATGGATTTTATTTAAAGATTTTTCAAATACATCTCTAATAATTTTCTTAACCTTCTTAATAATCTTCTTAATTCACTCTCTAGTAAAAAAAAATAGTTTTTTTGTAAGTCACTTAAGAATTGCTGGCCAATCAGGAATCATAAAAATCAGAAAATTTTAGCCACCCACAGCAAAGCAGACCAAGCTACAAATTACTAAAAATAATAAACTAGAACCACAACTTTATGCCCTTATGTTTCTCAATTTTTTTTAAAAAAGATATTTCACACTTCCTTATTTTAGCTTGCCTTCAGCAGCTTCCTTCCTGTCAGATTTCCTTTCTCTTTATCAGAATGAATTATATGGAAGGGGACGAGTTTATATTTAGCTTTGCTTTTTTAAGTTTCGTTCCTTAGTTTTCATTGCCATACTTCATTTTCTTTAAATTTAGTCAATCTTAGGATTCTTAGAAGTTGGTTGAAAATATGTGATAGCAATACATGTATTCACTCATAACATAAAATAAATATACTAGCAATTAGTGGTCAATAACAACTCCCATGGGTGCATGGGGTATTGTGTTGTCCATAGAGAGATTGAATGTTGTCAAAGATGCTGCTCCACAGATGGGCAGATATTAGACTGTATTGGTGAGGTTGGGTTTTAAGGATCATTTGGAAGTTCTTTTGTAACAGCCTCCCTGCTGCATAGGAGCATCTTTACCTGTTCTCATGAGGCAGTCTGTGTGCTGAGGGAAGAGTTCTTGAGAGTTATCCTGAGCTCTTATCTGGATAACCAGGTAGTCCCAAAGAAATGGAGAGAATTCTTGCAACTTAGGAAAGAGAATGGCTCTAAAACATGTAGCCACATTTGTAGTTCCAAAGATCTTGTTCACTTTCTCAGGACTATCAGGCTTGAACCTATCTCCGATAAAATCATAAGATTATTCTTCAGTTCACCTCAATAAGACCTAGATTCAGGGAGTAGTAAATGCTTAGGATGGTATAGTTCTGCTGCCTTTTTTCTTTTAAAAGCCTCTGACGATCCCAACTGAGTTGCCTGATCAGCAGAGGCTTTTTTTCTTTTAAAAGCCTCTGACGCTCAGGCAACTCAGCTGGGATCGTCAGAAGCTTTTAAAAGCATTTTTTGTACAACCTCTTTGGCCGAAGAAGTTGTAGAAAAAATGCTTTTAAAAGCCTCTGCGATCCCAGCTGAGCTGCGGATAATCAGAGGCTTTTTTTTTTACTTTTAAAAGCTTTTTTTCTGCCAAAGACATTGTAGAAAAAATGCTTTTAAATTTTTTTTTAAAAAAGCCTTTGATGATCGTGTGGCTCAGCTGGGCATGGGGAAGGGGCAGGGATTTTTGCTACTGGTTCTCCGAACCACCCATCTCCATCACTACCGGATCGGGTGATCTGGTCCAAACCACGTGATCTGGTCCGAACCAGGACCATTTCATCCCTGGTAAATATGTAACCTAAATCCCAATGCTCCAACCCTAAAGTGGAAACAATTAGCAGAACCCAAATGCTTACACTTATATTAATAGAGAGTATAATAAATACCAATGTTTATGGTACATATTGATAACATCAGGGAGGATGCCACAAGTGTGAAAAGTACTCTAATTGCAGGTAAAGAAGGCATTGGGTGATTACATTACCCCGTTTATCTTTTATCTGCTTGTTCCAGTATTTTTTGCCAACATATATATTGTGAGAAGCTTGCTTGTGTCTGTCCCCTGCAGCCTGCTGACAGGGAAGTCATTGAAAGTATTTCCAATGAAGTACACTTTACTGTTTCTATCTCCAAATGCTCTGACTTCGCTTTTAGTGAGCGTTTTCATCACAACACCTTTTGTGTTGTGTATTAACCTTTGCCATCTCAAGGGATCTAGAAAGTGTGCCTTTTTGTTGGCTAACTCTAGGCTATGAAATTATCTCCCTATAGATAACAGGGCCCAACTCTGCTTGTCTTTAGAAAAGGAATCATGACCTGGCTTTTTCCCCAGGCATCAGGGTTCAGTTGAGTTTGGTTATTTAATTACAATTTTCAATTATCATTTTATGTCTTAAATATTGAGTTGTTTTTTAATACAGTGTTATTATTTTTTTCTGTTCATTTGTTGTTGTATATTTGCCAGAGTCACATTGAATTTGGAAACCATATAAAACCATTCTGGGCCTTAACGAGGTGAAGTGGCTTGTGTGGCTAAATGAAATCGTAGGCTATGTCGACAGACATGTATATGTCCAGAACAGTCTCCCAAGGTGAACAGGCCATTATAAACACTCCAGACTAACACTGGACCATTGTGGTAGATTATGGTCTATTCCTTCATTCCAAGTTAATAAAATGTACTTGTATTTCACTCTTGTATAAAATTACCCAGTTAATTAGGATAAGATGTTTTGTCTGACTGCAATTAACGATTTTATTATTCAATCCTTTATATTTTTATTTGTAAATACATCTCATTCCATTGAATGGGACTTACTGTTATGAACCTGTGTACAATATCAGCTTGTATCTCCACCTTTAAGGAATTGCAATGTTAATGCACTCAATATGATACTCAGACTATTTCTTAAATAAATATATTTATAGGAATTTAATATATATTGCAGGTGCTTGCTGAAATGAAGGTGAATTTTTCAATCTTGATGTTGCTTAGCAAAATTACAAATATTATAATAACAAAAAACTTTAGGAGCTTTATTTTTATAAGATCAAAAGAATGTTAAGGATAAAATTGTATACGTAGGCCTACATTGAGAGCTAGACTTAAGCATACTGAATCTCAACAAAAATGAATATATGAAAGGAGTTGGTATTAATTGCTTTTTGTTTACTTATTTCTTTTTCTTTCTGATTCAAACAGATTGGAAACTTCTCTTGAAAGTTAAAAATAGTTCCTTCAGATAAATTTTGGAGAATTAAGTGAATTACAGTCATGACTATGTTTTCAAAAGGGAGCAAGAATTATTCCAGATGATTCACTTAAATTTGTATGGCTGAAATGTATGATTGCCGGTGACATCAATCTGAACATAGAATATTTTTACAATCCAAGTGATTCTTTGTATATAATAGGCAGCCATAATAGTATAGCAGAAGATAAACTTGAGTCTTTTACCAACCAGATGAAAACCAGCATGTATTTATGCTTAGTGGGAGCATTCCCCCACCTTTGCTGGAGAGATCATCTACTAGAAGAATTGTACTCTGGAAACACTTCTACCGCTATTTTAAAGATTTTTAAAACCCAGATGAAGATCTTTGTGACATATTAGTGTGCAATATGTTTTATATGCAATTTAAGATTGTTCAAGCAAATAATCCAATGTTGAATTCATGAAGCAAAAAGTCCTTTCTCTAAGTTATTTCTTTAAGCCTCTCTACTTTCTAAGCAGTACTTTTTACTTTCAAATACAGTGTATACAAATGCTTGTACACGCAATATAAGGGTCCTAGATCATGTAGAAATCTTTGTATGTGAAGGATCCCTGTATGCTGACAATTATGCTCAGGGAGAATGGGGTCTGCAGTGATTTCAGCAATATAATTTAGAGAAAGGATTCATGGTTAGTGCTCATGAATTGAGTTGTATAGTTGAAGCAGTAGTGGGTTTCAATTTTAGCCGCTACCAGTTTACTTGTGGGTGCTTGTGCACTCGCGCTTGCACAGAGCTTCCTCCTCCTGCTGCTGCTACCAGTTCGCCTGATTCGGGGCAAACCGGTAGCAATCCTCCACTGAGTTGAAGATATTACTGGAACCAAAATTGCAGTATATGTAAAGTCTGCATTGAAATTCAGTGAATTACGTATGCTTTAAATCATTGTACTTATAGTTGCTTATGTTCATATCTGTATATTTAAGTCCAATTGGCTAAAGTTTAATGGGATTCAAGTATCTTTTCAGTCCCTACATAATATTTAGTTCATTATTTGGAGAATTTTGCTGTGCTCAAAGATAACAGTGTAGATGTATTTGTAATATATAGTTTAAGATATTTGAAGATAGAGTTCATTCTATTTACACTGTGTCCTATAAGAGTTTTGATCACATTTAGGGATAAAACATTTGTGTTACACAGAATGTTTGGGACTATTTGTGATTCTGTTCATGAGTTTCTTTCATTAGATTAAGACAGTAGTAGGTATTTGTCTCACTTGAAGTAAAGGGTGAAATAAGATGGTATAACGGTAGTAGATTCTTAAATAATTTTTTAATCTTTAGCCCAATTTTTGTCACATCAGAGCAGCATATAAGATAAATTGGAAAGAGAGGGAGAAAGTGAGAGAACATTTTCTAAATAATTTTGCTTAAAGTTCATGAGCAATCTAAAGTAAAAATCTCTGACACGCTAATTTCTCTACATAAGTTTCATATTTAAAAAGTGGAGATATTTGAAAAGAATTTTCTTTACAGAAATGAGACACATTTTTTGTTACAAGTTATTTTCTTGTAGATTAATTGTAGCAATTATAGCAGTGTTACACTGCTACATTTCTGATGCAGAATTTATTTTTTCCCTTTGTCTGGTTTTATCTGTTTTGTTCATTAATAATATTCTGTGCATAGTGAGCTCTTTCTTCCCTTGTTCTTTTTTGGAAGGGCACAGTGATGTTCAATGCTAATTATATTTTGGATTTCTTAATCAATTTTTGTGGCCAACTCTCACTTCAGCGTCTGCGGCACTTTAAAGTCTCAATTTGAATCCTAAAAAGGCTTTTTCCCTCTTTTCTTTTTCTTTTTGTCTAAGTACCCCTCCTACCCTTACCATTCCAGTACTGATTCCATCTTTCCCAATCTTCTAACATTGCATGCTATTGAACTCATTTGTGGCTGTCATCTTAAGAATGGGTTCTGCCTATCTGTAGTTGGTTGTATTGCTGCCATATTTAGAATTGTCTTTAAATCTGCTGATGTTCTTTCCTTGTCTGTGGGTAGTAAGTTTTACAGTTACAGTTCCATGAAAAGGGAAGATTAGATTTAGTTTAATCTTAAGGATCTGCTACAGAGGACTAATGTACAGTACTGTATGGCAAATTTTATCTTTATTTCACTAGATAACCTGATGTGAATCAGTGAATATTGATAAATGGGGACTCAGTTCTCTATTCTTATACAGACTGAATGTGAATGAATTGTTTAATAGTATAGCATCATGTGACAATACAAACATAATTCTGTAATAATTATTGTTTACAACAAAATGGGATTATATTTGCAATACTACAAATTGAAGTATTGTCATACACATAACAATTGCTTCATAAATTTTGGAGCTATGCTTCCTGAATTTTTTAATTGCTGGTTTGCAGTATTAATTAAAAAAACTTTCCATAAAAGCACAGTAAATGTAGCTAACAGCAATGATTTCATATTATATAAATGCCAATGCTAAATGTAATTTCATGCTTATGCATAAATAACAATGAACAGATACCCATCTTTCTAACAGTCACAACTTTTTCTCTGTTAATTATTTTTATATTGTACTCTTTTTGGAACCAATTCTAACAGACAAACACTATCACTTTGCTTATGCTATAAAATCTTAGAATGTTTATCTATGGTATAAATTCTGCCGTTTAGATTTGCAGTTTTTAAAAAGTAGAGTTAATGATCTCACTATTGTTAGAAGAGGAACATTTTAATTTAAAGTGTTAAAATATTTCACTTAAAGCTAAACAGATGTTACATATATAATTGTAAAAGACTTTTCCATCTTTCCCCTGAATCACCTAGATTGCAGAGTGAATTTATTTATTCTTTTGTTCTCTTTCACCATTAACATTCCTCCAGATATGATATATTTTACTTTTAAAGGGTTGTGATGGTGATAGTGCTCAGACAGATCAAGGTTCTCTGAGCCAACACCTCTCCTTTCCATCAATCCTGCTTCTCCACAGGTCGATTCATGTAACGAACTTTACAGCTGGGTTGTATTTATTTTGCAAATCACATCCCATAAGTTTTGATTTGAGAGAATTGGAAAAGGACGATGGCATGTTAACCATAGCATTTCTGGAACTCTGAGACAAAATTTGAAATCAGAAAAAGAGCAGGAAGCTGAATGTATGCTTACTTTTTTGTTTACATAAATATTCTTTTTGTTTTAGAGAATGAAAGAAGTTACTTTTTAATTCTGTTTTTAAATAATGTAATTTGTACTTAATACTGTTATTCTACATAGTGAACATTATTTGATCTACCAGATTAGAATTTGTATAAGTGTACTTTCCCTATGATATATGTCATTTCAAATATTGGTCAAATGGTTGGAGAACTTCTTGGAGGGTAGAACGGTCAGCCTCATTAGGTAAACCAAACCAGAAAATCAATTGGAACTATTTTTTTAAATAAGTTGGCTATAATAACAGAACCCTACAAGTTTGAATGTACTTTACTTCTCCTTCTTAGGACTCAGTGAAACAGGGAATCATTTGCTTGAGACCTTCCAAATATTATTTTGCTTTTCAGAGTTTAAAAAGTGTTCCTTTTATATAAGCTCTTTGCTTATGTAATGGTGTTTGCATATTTCTGACAAAATTACTTCTTTTTGCTGCTGTCAATACATATAATAGCAAATAGCAAAAATTTGCACAGCACTGGAAAAATGAGGAAACACCTACAGAAGATGTAATTTAAATAATTAGATTGTGCAGAAATGGACAGATTGACATTAAAGATGAAAGAAAAAGAAGATAAAGAGTATTTTTCAACATGGGATTTGTTTTACAAATGGTTGGATAATAGAGGTAAAATTAGGAGCAGGAAAAGTATTGTTATATAAAATTATCCAGACAATACGTTGTTAACTAAGCACCTATGTACATAATATGAAAATGTATAAAAAAACTGTTAAAAAGAAGATTATTTCTTTTTCTCTGTTTGGGAACTTAAAGCCTGAAACACAAATAAACAATTGTTTCTTTTATAAAAGCCTGTTGGGTTGAGTACTTAAAGGATAATGAGAGATTGTCCTTTCTTTTGAGTATTTGTATACCCTAGGCCCGTGATGGCGAACCTATGGCACGCAGAGCCATATCGGGGGCATGCGAGTGTTGCCTTAGTTCAGCTCCAGCATACATACACATGCCAGCCAGCTGATTTTCAGACCTTCTGGAGGCATGGGAAATAGGCTGTTTCTGGCGTCTGGGGGCGTGGGAAAAACCGTTTTCGTCCTCCCCAGGCTCCAAGAAAGCCTCTGGAGCCTGGGGAAGGCAAAAAACGGGCCCACCAAGCCCACTGAGACATTACATGCCAAAAGTGGGGGAGCATGGAGGGGTCACATCTGCGGGAGCGGGGCGCATTGAATTATTGGTGTGGGCACGTGTCCACGCAAATCCTCCATGCTCCCCGGCTTTTGGCACACTATGGCAAAAAGGTTAGCCATCATTGCCCTAGGGCAGTTTTATACATTGTTTTATACATATGAAACAAGACAAAATATTATTTTTATAGAAAATCTACATCATCATAAGTATTTAATTTCTAAGAGTCATCAATCATTCAGCTGCTTTTCCTAATTTTTTTTTTAAAAACTATTATGTAGATATTTGTCTATTTAAATCTTAAACATTTTATGTCTAGCATATTTTCTACAAATCTTTCTAAAAATTCTAAATCCATAATTACCAATTAGGCTAAATGTTAAATTAACGTTTGATCATTATAATTTTATTGATATTTTAAGCACTGATGACTTTATTAAATATTGAATACTTTTACAGTGTATATAATGTTCATATAGTAAGGTTTCTGAAACATATTATGTGTTTATGATCTTCTCATTACTTGTTTGCTGTGAAATAAACTATCTTTCCTCTGGTGTACCAAGTTCATCCAGTGGTTTCTCATGTTAAGGGAATCCATCAGCATGAGTTGTATAGTTATTTATCAAACATAGTTTATGTAGGACTTCCGGTTGGCGTTCTCTCCGTTGCTGGGCGGCTTGTTCGTTCGGCCGCCGCCCCCGCCGCCTGAGGAGCCGCTTTATCGATCGAAAAGCGGCTCGGAAAGCTCCCCTTTGGAAATAAGGGGGGGCTAGAGTGGGCAGCTCTAGGTTGAGCCCCAGAAGCGCTACCAGGGTGGTCTTTTGTGCCCTGGCAAGCGCTTTGTGTTTGGGCTCCCTCTTCAAGCTGCTGAATCTCCGAGCGGCGTGGGACCTCTGCAAGACAGAGCGAGACGGAGAGGGCAACTCCAACGGTTACAACATATCTCTAAACGTACTACAACGAATCTGGTGAGACCTGGAATCTTTTATGAGAATTATAACTATTTTAAATGGACTTTTTTTAACTTTGGAAAGCAAGCTGTCTCTGTGTGAAAGTGCTTGAAAATGGCGGCTGATCAAAGCTGAGCTAGTGAAAGCAGAAAGTGCAGCAAGAAAGCGAAAGTGTGCCTGCCTGTAATTGTATTGAGTCTATTTACAAGTTTTATAAGTTCTTTCCAACTGAAAAAGACAATGGATTTTACTCCTTTTCTGTAAAACTGGGGAGGACAGGAAAAGGAGGAAGATTTCTTTCTTTTTTTCAAAGATTTAAATTCTGCTCAGGCATGGCTTCAAAGAAAACGGGGGGGGGGATTCCCCCACACATCAGACAAAGGAAAAGTCAGTGTCAGCTTCAAAACAGTCACAGGACAGCGAGACAGAGGATTTGAAAGCATTTATATTAAACATACACAAATCCTTGGGAGAGCTTTCTGGAAAAATGAGTAAAATGGATGAAAGGATGGGGAAAAATCAAAAGGAAATGAAGGTGATGGTGGGGGAAGTGAAGGAGTTGGTGGAGGAAAAAACTGAAGGATTACATCAGAGCGTAACTAAAGTAGCTACAGTTCTTACTGATGCCCTACTGGCTGTTGAGAAAAAAGTGGAAGACTTAAATTCTGAAGTGGAAGCTAACGAAGGAAGCAAAGGAACAGATGTTTAAGGTGGTGGTGCAGAGCCAGAGGCTTGAAGAGGAGATCACGATGTTGCAATTTCGGAATATGGAGTATGCCATAAGACTGAGAGGTTTAAGGGAGAATAATAGAGAGGACTTGAGGGCAACTTGTGTGGAGGTTTTGGCTAAGATTTTAAAAGCTGAACCAGATGTGATTGCCAATAGAATTGACTAGCTGTACAGAGCTAACTCACGTATAGCGAGACAGAGGAATTTGCCAAGTGATCTATTTTACTGAGAGAAAATTGAGAAATGACATTTTGCAAAGTTCTTTCCATACCACTGTTCAACATGATGGTAACCAAATTGGTGTTTACAAAGAGTTGCCACCAAAAATGTTAAGAGATTGGAAAGATTTTGGCTTTCTTGTAAATGAGTTGAAAAAGTGTCAGATCCCATTTAGATGGGATGTTCCTGTTGGTATCACTTTGCGACATGAGGATGTAAGATATCGTATTAATTCTGTGGAAAAGGCGGAACAGTTTTACAACAATGTTCTAAAAAAAATTTCAATATCACCTCGCTCATCTACACTTTTACCTATTGAAGATATCTCAGTTGAGAAGGCTCCTGAAGAGGGGATTCAAGAAGTAATTTTGCCAAAAGAAGGACAGGCAAGTCAAGAAGTAGTAAGGGAGGAAATTCTAGGTGCTGTAGGAGGTCTTTCAGAGGACTCGCTAATAGAATTTCTTGAGGTTAAACCAAAGCAATCCAGAGCTACAAGAGAGGTGGAGCCTGATTTGGACTTACTGATGCAAGAACCTAAAGATCAACGCATAACTCGAGCCGCAGGAAAGCAAAGATTAGAGATACATCAGGGGAGGATACCACAGAAAGAGAATGGTACAAAAGGGAAAAAATTATACTCTGAAGCTATGGGAGGGGCGAGACCGAAGACATCGGCTGTTGGAGAGAGTCTTCGTCAAATGCTCAAAGGGCTTCATTCATTTTCAGAATGACACTTAGATTTTTATCATGGAACGTGAACGGTTTGAACTCACCACAGAAAAGAAGAAAAATATTTCATTACCTGAAGCAATATAAAAATGATGTTGTTTGTTTGCAAGAAACTCATATTAGAACCCAGGACCAAAAATTCTTAACTTCAAAACTTGGATCACATTTTATATCTTCTAGTTCGATGAAAAGGAATGGACTTGTTTTTTATATTTCTAAAAGAATACCAGCTAAACTTATAGAAGCGGATGATGAGGGGAGATACATTGCAGTCGAAATAAATATACAGAATGCTTTGATACTTCTAATTGGCATTTACGCCCCGAACCAGCAGCAGGAAATTTTCTACAAAGTGCTGAACAATAAAATATTGCAGTGGAATTATAAGTCTTTTTTGATTATGGGTGATTGGAACGGGGTGATTGATGCAACGCTTGATAAAAAGACGCCGGCCAAGAAAGGGAATAAGTTACCACCGACTTTTTTTTCATTGAAGGAAGAATTGGAGCTGAAGGATGTTTGGAGAATCCATCATCCCAAGGAATTGGATTTTACCTTTTTTTCTGATAGACATAAATCTTTTTCGAGAATTGACTTTATGCTGGCTACTACTGATTTACTTACTATAGTGACTAAGACAAAAATATTTCCCAGAACTTTAACGGATCATAGTCCGGTGTGGATGGAGATAAATTTGGGTAAAAGAGAAAGGAGATCTTGGCGTATGAATGAAAATCTGTTTAGATATGAAAAGAATATTATGGACCTCAAGAAATATGTTAAAGAATTTTTTGATATTAATTTGAACAAAGGTACACCTATTGAGATTGTATGGGACGAATGCAAGGCTTATATGAGGGGTGTACTGATTTACATGAATTCTAAATACAGATTAATACGTCAGAAGTCAAGAATAGAATTGGAGACAGAGATAAAGGAGAAAGAGCTTATTAAGAATCCGACTGATGAAAAGGTACAATTAACGATAAAACTCCTGAAAGGTCAATTCCAAATATTGATGGCGGATCAAACAGCAACTAATCTGCAATACGCTAAACATAATACTTTTTGTAACGCTAATAAACCTGGCAGATGGTTGGCTTATACTTTGAGGAAACAACAAAGCTCTCGTATAATAAACACTATTGAGTATAAAAGGAAACAAGTGCATCAGCAAAATTTAATACATCAAGCCCTTCTAGCTTATTATTCTAAATTGTACCAAGCTGATAAAATTAAAGAGGACTTTATCGATGAATATCTGCAGAAGAAGAGAGTTACAAAAATCTCAAGTACACAAAGTGATAGATTGAATAGACCTATAACATCTGAAGAGATTTTATATGCAATAAAACAATTGAAATTATCTAAAGCTCCTGGGACAGATGGTTTGACGGCAGTATACTATAAGACTTTACAAGAGGAATTGGTTGAGCATCTTAAGGATTTGTTTTGTAATATTCAGCAGGGGGGTAAAATACCCCCCTCGTGGAAGACGTCCTTTATTTCACTGATACCTAAAGAAGAAGAATCTGTAAAACCCGAAAATTTTAGACCAATATCTCTCCTGAATACGGATTATAAAATTTATGCTAAAGTATTAGCCAACAGATTGATGCCAGTTATTCACGATGTGATTCATGAAGATCAAGCAGGTTTTATAGAAGGTAGACATATGAAGGACAATGTCAGGCAACTCATAGATTTGTTGGAATATCTTGAGGAAAATAAACAGACCTCTGCGGTGCTGGTGTTTTTGGATGCGGAGAAGGCCTTTGATCGAGTCAACTGGGATTTTCTAAAAAAGACTTTGCACAAAATGGATTTTGGGGGACAGTTTATACAAGCGATTTCGGCAATTTATCAAGAACAGACGGCACAAATTATTATTAACGGCAGTTTAACTACCAATTTTAACATACAGAAAGGAACAAGACAAGGCTGTCCATTATCCCCATTACAGTTTATTTTGACTTTGGAAGTGCTGTTGAATGCTCTACGGGACTCGGACAAATTGAAGGGAATAGTTGTAAGGCAAAGAGATTACAGAACAAAGGCATTCGCAGATGATCTGGTTGTTACCCTAACACGACCTTTGGAATCGACCATCCAGATGAAAAACATTATAGAGGAATATGGTCTGGTTTCAGGTTTTAGCCTGAACCAGAAAAAGACTAAGATGATAGTCAAAAACATGTTGGAACCACAAAGGAATGAACTTGAAAGGTTGGCAGGCTTTGAAATAGCTACAAAGGTGAAATATCTAGGGGTCCAAGTTGCAGCATCCAATATAAAACTCTTTCAAAATAATTATGAGGAACTTTGGCATAAGATTCAAAAGGATCTTGAAACATGGAAGAAGCTGCAACTATCTTTGCTTGGTAGAATAGCAGTTGTTAAGATGAACGTTCTACCTAGATTTCTGTTTTTGTTTCAAATGATTCCGGTGCTTAAAAATGACAAGTTTTTGATGGAATGGCAAGCAGATTTAAATAAATTTATCTGGAATGGGAAAAAACCAAGAGTTAAACTTAAAATTATGCAAGATGCTCGTGAAAGAGGTGGCCTTAAAGTTCCAAATCTACGTCTATATTATGAACCTGCAGTGTTGACACAAGTTGGAGATTGGATTGGATCAACCAAAATAGAAATTTTGAATATAGAAGGCCATGACTTGCAATTTGGATGGCATGCATATTTACTTTATGAAGATAAGAGAGACAGTGTATTTAATAGACATATTTTAAGACATGCTTTGATGAGAGTTTGGAAGAAGCACCAGCTTCAATTGATTACAAAATACCTTTGTGGTTGGATCTTGGGCAGATTATGCCAAATATAAAGTCACTCAGGGGGTTGTTGTATAAAGAGATACTTCTTAATGATGGGGGCAGATGGCGTTTGAAATCTTTGAATACCCTGTTGGAAGAAGGAGTGAACCTAACTTGGTTGCAGTATTTTCAACTTCAAGCAAGATGGAGAGAAGATCAGAAAACTGGACTAATGTTACATGAAGAAGATTTCGTGACTCAGACAAAATGTAAAGGGCCGATGCATATTAAACGAGTGTATAATTTACTGTTAGAAAGAGATTCAGAGGGGGAACTAGTTAAAGATTGTATGATTAAATGGGCGCAAAACTTTGAAGAACCTGTAATGTTGGAAACATGGGAAAAGATTTGGGTCCAGAATGTTAAATTTACACAGGCACAGAATTTGAGGGAAAATTTTTATTTTCCCTCAAATGTTTTATAGATGGCATTTAGACCCTAAGAAGTTATCATGTATGTATCAAAATGTTCAACCTAAATGTTGGAGGTGTGACTGTTTGGATGCAACATATTTTCATATTTGGTGGACGTGCAGAAAACTGAAGGCATTTTGGATTAAACTCTGGTGGGTAATGCAGAACATTTTGAAGAAAAAGCTTGAGTTTTCTCCTCAGTTTTTTTTGTTGGGAATAGTTAAGGGTTGTTCAGCAACTGACACTAGATTAATTTTACACATGATTACTGCAGCTAGATTACTGATTGGTCAATATTGGAAGAAAGATAACGTACCTACTATAGAGGAATGGATACTTTTGTAGAGTAGATTTTGTAGAGATGGCTAAAATTTCTGCATACCTAAAAGAAAGGACTCATGAGGTTTTTGCTAAGGAGTGGAAGAAATGGGTAGAATACATGAAGAATAAATATCAAAGTAAGAAGTTTCAATTAGCACTTAACTGAATTTATATTTTTCATATTTAGAATTAATCTAAAAGAGAAATGTATTGAATTTGATAATTTTTAATTCTTATTATATTTTATGTAATTGAATTTATATTTTTAATATTTAGACTTAATTTTAAAGAGAAATGTATTATGTATTGTTCGACTTTGACTTTGATATATGGAATATTGGGAATTATAGTTAATGTTATATATTTACATTATTCATATGATAATTCAATTTAAATCTAATGATGCTCAAAATTATTTTACTAGATTTTTTTTAAATAGATTGTTAAGAGTTAAGCGTTTTTTATATGTGATTTATGTTGTCATATATTGGTTTAAAAGAAAAAAAATTTTTTTATTACTTAAGGTTAAAATTGGTTATAAAATAAGGTTATAGCTTTTTTTTTAGGTGGATCTCACCTTAAAAATTGTTAAATATTGAATGTTAATGTTTGTTTAATAGCGGAAGTCAAGGGGGGGATTGGGGAGGGATAGGGGGGATAGGGTGGGGGTGGTAGAGGGGTGGGATGGGGAAGGGGTTTTAAAAATAAACTAATGTAAAACTTTTTCAATAAAAAAAACATAGTTTATGTTATACTTGATGAAGGGTTTGACTGAGAAAAATGTGCTGGAGATGTCTAATGTAAAACTTACTTTATTTTTTAAAATATATTTTTATTAAACATATTTCATTATTTTATATCACATGTATAATTTTTTTCAGCATTCCAGCATCAGTAATACACGTAAATACAAAACATATATAACTTTCCATATTCTTTCTTTAACTATATATAATCTTTCTTTAACTATATGTAATATCTTTAAATTTAGTGTTTCTCTTAAACTACCTTGCTTAACCTTTATTTCTGTTCTCTAGCTATTTGTACCACATATCCCAGACTACATAATACTCCATTTCCTCTTTCTTTTAGTTCCAGTGTTAACCTGACCATTTCAGCACAATCTAACACCTTTTTAATTACCATTCTCTCAGATAACTTACTTTAATAGATCTGGTGAAAGAGAAGTTTCCTGAGGATGGGTTCCAATATGAGTTCAAAAGCTCAGAAGACTAAATTTCTGGCCTCGATGACCGACTCAAAATGGATCTTGCATAGTTTAATAGATCGGTTCTTTGCAGCTTTTTCTTGTGGCTCTAAAGCTAGACTTGCTAGATAATAACTGCCAGTCAATCTGAATCAAAGATTGCAACATAGTATCAGGAATACTTGCTAATAAAGTTTGTAGAGATGTGTAAGGTCTTTTAAGGAAAGTGCCAAAACTAGTCTAATTAATGGCAAAGGAAAAATTATGTAGCCAGTTATTCATTATTCCCCAAGTAAAGCATGATTAGGTGCTATATTACAAGGAATCTAAACTAAACATTTTAACTATATGCACAGTCTAAAGAGCAATCTAATAGTTTATTTGGACCGCTGTATAGCAATACATTTAAACTAATAACAGTTTTTATTGCGTTACCAATGTAAATGAAGCTACTTTTCTCTCTCTCTCTCTCTTTTTTTTAAAAAATTAGATTTATATGCCGCCCTTCTCTGGAGACTCAGGGTGGCTTACAATGCGTTAAGCAATAGCCTTCATACTTTTGTATATTTTTTATACAAAGTCATCTTATTGCCCCCACAAACTGGGTCCTCAATTTACCTACCTTAGAAAAAATGGAAGGCTGAGTCAACCTTGAGCCTCAAACTTGCAATAATTGCAGACAGCTGAATGTTAATAACAGGCTACTTAGCCTGTTGAGCTATCTGAGACTCTCTTTATATTTCATTCATGTCTTCTAAAATCTAAAAATGTGGGTAGAAAAGTATACACAGTATAACCTTTCTATTATTTCTTTAAGATATGAATCATATTTTTAAAAGATGGTTTAATAATTTATATAAAAATGTATTTTCTGAAAAAGCAAGTCTAGGAATTTAGAAAATTTCTGTTTGATGTTTTCCGTTATGATATTTAAATCCTTGTCTTCTGATATCCTTTTGATTATTGAATAAGGAATCTAAGAGCTGTGCTATATCAGACTAGAATTTTCTATTGCTTAGCGCATGGTTTCTGACCAATGGGAAACAAAGCATAAGTGTAGTCTTTCTCTCCCATACAAGTGCTACAGGAATTTAAAGATGTATTGTTGTCTTGACTGAAAGCTCTTGGCAGCTTTACATGCCATGATTTTGCCTAATCTTGTTAACTAAGTGGCACAATTAGTGAAGAACATAACACTTTCTGTAGAATAGTTTTATCCCTATGCAATTTATCCATCTCATGCACTTGCTTGGACTAAACCACTAAACAAGCATTTATTTGAAACATTTGTCGAAAAGGGCAAAGGAGTTCCTGTCAAAAATCTTTGTAACATGTTGATATTGATTATAAAGAAATTATTCATTCCTACAAAGCTTTTCCCTCCCCATCAGATCCATCAGCTCCACCTGCTCCATCTAATATCAGGATTGCCAACTCCACAGTAAACAGTGATGGAAGTATAAATATAAGGATTATTTGGGATGTCCCAGAAGAGCCTGATATTCCAGTCCATCATTACAAAATCTTTTGGAGCTGGACTGTTAGCAGCAAGGCTCTTGTCCCAGCAAAAAAGAAGAGAAGGAAGACTACAGATGGAGTAAGTAAAAAAGGAAATAGAATGAGATTCTAAAAATAAATGTCTCAATTGCTTCTGTCTAATGTGTTCAATTTTCTTTAGGCTAGAGGCCTTCCAGTCTCTGAACAGCATCTTGAAGAGCACTTTGTAAAAGAGGACAAGGGAAATGGGCACTTAAAATATTTTAGAAGTTCATGGCAGAAAGACAAACATAAATGAATTACATTATGTTATTTAAATTACTTCCTTGCTAAATTGCTAAAGCGGTTTTATTCAGGCAGGCATTCAAAGTTTAATGGACTGCTGCTGATTTTTCTTGCTGCTTTTATATTTTGAGAAGGATTATTTTACTCTTTGTTTAGGTACTAGGCTTTATAATATCCTATTGTACATAATGTTTATATGTTTTCATGTTTTCATTGTGTAGAGTCTGGTAAAATTCAGAATACTAATGAAAATACTATTAATAAAATTAATAATAATAGTGAATAAAATTACTCTTTCTCTTGAACCTCAGTAATTGGTATAGGAGAGATCAACAGTACCATATTCATTTGAAAGAATATGTAAGCTAAATTGTTTCAGTGTTAGTATTACCTCTGTGTTAATGTGGAAAACGACAATCCATCTCATATGCATACAATGTCTTTCAACATGTATGGAAAAAGACCTTGGTGAGAGAAAATGCTGTCAACGTGGCCCGATACTGGGCAAATGTCATTTAGTTTTAATCCTATTTATTTTACATATTTTAAAACATGCTATATTTTTATGACTTATTTTATGCCTATTTTTTTGGCTCACTGTTGAATGTTATATGTCTATTGTTTGCTTCTGACATGAATAAAGAGTTAGCAAAACCATAATTGATGCATGCAACTTTGTTCCATTATAGTCTCAAAATTATGTGATCCTTGAACACCTTCAACCCAATAGTAATTACATGGTGGAACTACAGGCAGTTACCTACTGGGGTCAAATACGTCTGAAAAGTACAAAAGTGTCTCTCTACTTTAGTTCTACTCAGACAACTGTCAGCAATAGTAAGTGATGTTTCCATAAAACAATAGTAAAGTTTTTGCCTCTAACGATCTATCTCTCTAACTCTCTGTCTTTATTCCATTTCTAAGTAGTCTACTGGGTATGTTCTCCTTGGTCCAGAATATTCCAATTTTGTTAGAAACACTTCGTAGATGGGGATACTGTAAATTTAATAATATTTTAAGAAAATCAATAATATAATTTTTAATAATTATATTTAATTTAATAATATTTAAATTAAATATTTAATAATATTTTAAGAAAATCAATACTGATATTCAGTTCTTACAATATATACATATTTGGAGCTTTTCCAAATATAAAAATAAATCGTAATTATCACAATGTGATTTAGTAGTTAAGGACAATGAGCGGAAAGACCTAAGGTTTTATTTAACCACAACAATGGAAGCTCATTGAATGACTTTTAGCCAATCACAGTCCAAAGTATCCCACAGACTGTTTGTGTGGGGAGGGAGTGGGAGTGGGAGGAGGGAACACTATATAAACTGCATTTTTGGGTCATGAATGAAAAGTAGAATATACACCTAATCCAGTGGTGGGATTCAAGTGATTTAACAACCGGTTCTCTGCCCTAATGATTTCTTCCACCAGTTTGCCAAACTGCTCAGAATGTTAACAACCGGTTCTCCTGAAGTGGTGCGAACTGGCTGCATCCCACCCCTGAGCTAATCCTTAAGAAATATATACAGCATACAAATAGGGAAAATATGAGTCTGTTTGTCATCTATTTGGGAGATATTAAAAAGTGCTAGATGTTTTGGCTTTTGTGACATTAAGCAAATTAATGCATGTCTTCTGCATATGTCTAGTTCTTCAATGTTGGGATTAGTACTAGTTAATAAGTTAAATATTTTATTTCCAAGGACTCCTAGAGGATTGCAAAACAGATTTAAAGATACACCATATTTTGTTCCCTTTAGTGCTTGCATGTGCACTGAAACTTCTCAGCTAATCTCTATAAGAATATTACAGCAGGGTAACTGAAACAAATTCCTTTTTTATAGTTACCAGTTTCTGTTCCATGTTGCAGATCATATTCAATTTACATTGCAGATAAAACCTTTGCTAATCAAGGTCCGGTTACCCTGATTTCCACATGTATGAAAGTTTCATCAAATTACATTCAGTTGGAGGGCACCCTTTCTTTCTTATTTCACAATTAATCTTTGATTAATTCTTTAAGATGCTTTGGAAAATACAGAATTATTTTCACTTCTGTATTTTTTCTTCATTTTTACCCACAAGAGTTTATATTTTTGTGAATTCTGTTGAATTTGTCATCTTTTTTCCTTCCTGTTAGTGGATTTTCATATTTTAGTTTTACAGCTGAGTAAAAGCAGCATCAGAAAAAATATGACCATTGGTGATTATACATGATTTGCTGAAATCCAATATTTGTCCTGATTCTAGAACAACTATTTCAACTCACGGACATATTTGATAGTGCTTGACAGATTTAAAGCAGTGTTTCTCTTGTATGTTTTGCTTTAATAATTAGCTTATGAAAAGTTGATATACACATTATCTGAACTATGTTTTGTAAATAGTTATGGCTCCTTGAATATTAATGCATTAATTCAATATTATAACATGAACATTTCAATGCAAATTTATCTCATTGTTTAATAATAGTTTATTCTTTTTTCATCACTAAACCTAGTTTTAAAATATTGTTTTAGGACTGTAATACTCTTTTTCATTTCTCCAAAATCAGCTGCAATATAATTGCATCTTCATTTTTAGTGTATTCTACTTCAATTTGCATTAGTCAATTTGCATTTTTGTGCTGGCTATTATTTATAAAACTTATTACTTTATTACTCTTTTGATTTGGTTGGCTCTGGATGCATTGTCAGTAACATCTATACTATTAAAACTTGTTTTTTTTTAAAAAAAATGTTGAGTTACTATGATGAATTCAGAAGTACTGGAATTCATTATTGTTATTAAATTATTAATTATAAAATTAATAAATTAATAAAACAAATGTTATCTATAGTGTAATAATCTTCTCTTTACCGGAATACTGCCATATGTGCGGGACTATCTTTGAAAATAAAATAGCTACGTTACCAGCTAGGATTGATCATATTGTATTTTAGCAAACAAGAAAATTTGAACATTTCTAAATATTCTGGAACTAATAACCTTCTTTAAGAATTAGCTGCCAACAATTGACAAAGTATGTTTACTTCTGCTTTATAAATAAATGTTAATTATTGTTCCTTTTATTGTATTTTTATTCTTTTTATTTCTAATCCAGTGATCTCTTATTAGATGCATTTCAAGTATCATTTGAAAAACTTTGATAATACAGCCATCTATGCAACTGGCAAATTTTCAAAAATATTTTCTTTTACAGAAGAATGGACATCTACCATTGGTAAAGCAACTGATGTTTCATTTTTCAAAAGAAGTAGACTTAATCGTCTTCTTGAAGTTGGAGTGCCTTTTTTCCAAGATGACCAACTTCAAGTGAAAGTCTACTGGAAGAAAACAGAAGGTAGTTGCAAAACCATATGTTAGTTACCTTGCCTAAATAGTTTGTTGGTTATTAATAAATACTGATTCAGATAGCTTCCTGGTAATTTTAGATATACAAATTCCGAAAGTCTGACTGCTTTGTGATATGCTGTTAGCATTTTTAAACACATTATAATTAATATGAGCTATTATTTATTATTTAAGTTGATGTAGAAGCAAAGGTTTCCAACTTTCTCTTAAGCATATATTTGGAGGAGACTGGAGGGGCTTACTGATATGCATTCTGTTTACTATTAATTTACATATGTACACATGCATATAAAGTGTTCATCATCAATATGACCCAACAGTTACAGCCCCTTTTTCTGTAGTGTCGATTTGACCTAGATACCATAGTTAAAAGGGGTTTTTCCCCATCTTTTTAACCCTAATAATAGTAGTTTTACATTTCCATTTTTTAGCTTCCTCGGGGGTTACTATAATACAAAGGGGGAAAATTTGTAGAAGTAGATTAAGGATCTCCAAACTAAGCAAAGCAAACCTAAACTTGATTGAGTTACTATGACTGTTCAGTGGTATTTTTTTTTTTCATAAACTGGAGGCAGTTTTTGAAATGTTGGCATAACCAGCCTCCTTTTTATTACATCTATGGAGGCAGCAACTCTCTTGTAGCAATGAAGATCGTGAGCATATTAACTAGAATGAAAAGCTATGTAGCAAAAGGAAAGGAACAAATTGTGTTTGCTTACCACCTCCATTTCCACTGATGCAAGGAAGTTGCTGGCTCATTGAGAAGGCAGGAAGGCACGTAATGAAGCCTGCTGTAGGAATGGAACTAACCACTTTCCTTATTAGACTGATACCACTGTCTGTATTAGACTTTCTGGTCATGCCATCTTCTGTATCCACCTGTATCCTTCCTGTGCCCTGAATTAATAGATGTAAGTGAAGAGAAAATGCCATTTTAATTCTCATGTACTGACTAAAGCAGGTCTTGTGTCAATACTGATTCTAAATGTTTGATCAGGTCATTCATTTCTGTGAATTGCAGCATTCCAATACTTGTTATCAACGTAGATAAACATATAGGACTATGGATAAAACAAAAATCAGGTTATCTTTGTTAATCAATTATAGAGTCCTTTTGTTCTTTGTTTCAGGTACAAAGCTTCTCTTGACAGATCAGTTAGAATCTTAATGTCTAGGAAACCATTAACTATATTAAAAAGGAAATGGTAGTTAAGTGATCTGTAGAAGATTCCCTATGGAAGACTAATATTGCTGTACAAATGACTCAAGAAATGGCCTAGCCATGGCCTTTGATGGTCAAGATGAAAAAAGCACTGCCGTGTAGATTTCAGAGTGGATGTGAACATCAGTTTCCTATTGTAGCATTTAGGTACTGGACAAATTATCTGAAAAAAATTCCAGAGCATAGTTACAGTCTCTGAACTCACCCCCAAATTTTTAGCTTGATCATAGCCTGTATCTTTCTTTGTATGCATACAGATTATTGAATAGCAAGACTGAGTCATAACTCATCTCAGATGCAGAAGCCATTAGCAATCACACACTGGAACAACCCCAGAACAGTTGTATAAGATGCTATTTGTATAGGCAAAGATTTGCATTAGTGGTATGTACTTAGATGTGAGTTCTAAACTTACATTTCAGTTCAGCATGGCTTAACACTTTTTTTTTCAAGAATAATGTAACATCTTGATATAATAATGTCAGTTTTTTGTTAAAAAGGGGTTTTCTGCTTTTGCGTTGTGTTAGCCTTTAATAAGTGGAAATTGTGCTTGGTTTGGTCTCAGATATACTCTTCCTATATCTTAAATAGCTATCAATGAACTTGGCATCTGAATAACTTATTTTAATATTTGCCTAGAATAAAGCAAATAATACATTTAGGTAAGATAAAAAAAGGGGTCTTGAAATATGTGAGATAAACTTGTTAAACTGGATTGCTTGGAAAAGTAAGACAGAATAAAACCAATATTATGGAAAAGCAAACAGAAGTTCTACTGAAGGTTTTTTTTCTGCCTAAGAAAGAAATATGTGATGCTACTAACTTGCATTGCTTTTGAGTTACTCACTGTATGCCTTTGAGCAGAGCCAAAATAGTTAGTTGCAAATAAGTGTAGCACATACTATAGTTTAAACATATTATTTAATTTTCATATGATTGATATGACAGTCTGTATTCTAAATGCAATGTATTTTCATGAAGAAAATTTTATTAATGATTCTCTATCATGACTGTCCCACCTTCTTAATTCACATAAGCAAGCCAAACTTAACTTGCTCCAAATCCTGTTTTTTTCTGCTGCTTCAGCTGCTTTGAAATCTGAACATGCATTGAGTATGGATAGCAAAGACGTCATCCTGACAACTAAATGCAAATTAACCTGCATTTTGTTTCCTATAGCTGTCTATGGGAAAAAACTAGAAATGAGGAAAATTAAAAGAACTTTCATGATTTTTTTAAAGCAATTTAGTAAAATCACTTGCAAAATTAGATGAATATTAGTAAAATGATTAATTTACATTTTTTGTTCTCTCCTACACTTATATATCTAGATAATCCAAATGGATAGCATCCTGTCATAGATTTGTAATAATTCTTTAGTATATGATTGTGTCCATTTTTCTGCACTTTCCACTTCTACTTTTCTGTGGGCTTTTAAAACTGAAAATCCCATTCTCCTGGGTGATATTTTCATGGTGCAACGTAACTGTGTAAAAACTGTTTCATCAGGTCAACCTGAGATCTTTGGAATTTTCTCAGACTAACTCCCAATATTCTAAAGGCATATACATTTCCATTTTCCCCCCTATAAATGATAAATACGTCCAGTATTTATGTGTATCTCTGCATGAACTATTCCCCCCCCCGCAAATCAAAGACTTTTAAGTGTAAGCTTCTATTAATTTTCCCTTGTTATGTTATTTCATTGATAGATGCCACCAGCAGGGAAGGATATCATGTTCAGTGGTTCCCAGAATTATGTTCTTACAACAGTTCCGAAGAGCCTGAAAAATTCAATGATGTAACATATGTAAGTTAAGTTTTAAATATCAAAAACTGTAAAAACATGATCCTATATTTTGTGAGGAAGAGTATAATCCCCCGTGCGGCCGCGCGGGGGATTATGGGAGCAAGGGGGCACTCCCATGTGACACCTCTCCTGTGTGAGCTGCATTGGCTTCCGGTGGGCTTCCGGGTGGGCTTCAAGGTGTTGGTGACCACCTTTAAAGCGCTCCATGGCATAGGGCCTGGGTACTTGCGGGACCGCCTTCTGCCACCGATAGCCTCCCACCGGCCAGTACGCTCCCACAGAGAGGGACTCCTCAGGGTGCCGTCAGCCAGACAATGTCGGCTGGTGACACCCAGGGGGAGAGCTTTCTCTGTGGCAGCACCAGCCCTCTGGAACGATTTGCCCCCGGAGATCCGTACGATACCTGATCTCCGGACTTTCCGCCGTGCCCTAAAAACTTTTTTATTTTGTCAAGCTGGGCTGGCATAACCTTCCCCCTTGTTTTAAGTTTAAAGTTTTATGGGTTTTAAATTTTAATTGCCTATTGGTTTTTTAAATTTATTGGGCCAAAATTATTTAATTCTTTTATTAATATTTTAAATTTTGTATTGGAGTGCTTTTTATTCTTGGCTGTACACCGCCCTGAGTCCATTAGGAGAAGGGCGGTATATAAATTTAATTAATAATAATAATAATAATAATAATAATAATAATAATAATAATAATAATAAATGACCTTTAAAGATCCCATTATGTTCCCTTTACATTTCAAATACAAATTTATTCTATGCTTGATCACATCCATTTTGTCCTTTGTAATGAAAAGCTATTGTAACTTCAGGTCCTTGGGGTCCTTCACATGTATTTGGCTGCAGTTCCTATAGATCAGGGCTGTCAAACTCACAGCCCATGGGCCAGATGCATCACATGCTGGTCACACCCACACCCAGTTTAGCGAAGGAGAAAAAAGGTGCAATACATCACATGACACTGTCGTGATGATGCAAGTTTGACACCCCACTATAGATTGAATATGGCCATTTGGCCATTAGATCTAATGAATGTGCATTATGTGACTTGAATTCTTTGAAGTTGTCTATGTTTAGGAAGGCTGGTTGATCTAGTTCAGGGGTGTTGCTCAAGGCCTGCGGGCCGAATCCAACCTGTGAGGTGCTTAGATCTGGCCCACGGGGCCAGTCTGAAAATAGCAAAGGACCGTCCTGCACTGCCTCTGCTAGCAAAATTGGGGCGCGGGCAGGGCGCACCGCCCTGGAACTGCTTTTGGCCTCCGGAGTGATCCAGGAGGCCTTCCAGGCCCAAATGGGGCCTCCAGAATGCTGCAGGAGGCCTTCCAGGCCCAAAACAGGTCCTCCGGAGTTGTCCAGAAAGCCATCTTTGACTCGGTTATAAAAGGGAGGAAAAGTAAAATATTTTACCTTTCAGGCCTGCAGGATTCTGCTACTATGTCAATAATTTATAGTTGTAGTCTTCCTATGGAGTCAGTTTCTTGATCTAGTCTCTCTCATAAGGTGATCAAGTAGAAGCCTCTCTATTTTTTAAAGTTTGTAAAACTATGTCTGTGGACGTGTAGTCCAGTGTCACGCCCAGCATGGCCCACCATAGCACTAGGGTTTCTGGGGTTATTTTGTTAGGGAAAATTTAATATTCCCCCCACTTTTTTTTTTAAAAAAAAACACCTAGTAAAACTGACATGAATTATGTTTCCATTTTTCTGAAGTTTGTTGAACAAATATAGTAGTATGTCTTGGGGAAATTAACAAGAAGTTCAAGAACTTGTCTACTTATCCAACTTTATCCTAGCTATGACTCCAGATTGCTAGCACATGAAGTCATATACTTGAAATTTTAAATATGTAATTATAAAAGGCATCATAAAGAGAAGTATTGATTCATTGTGGTTCTTACCAATTATGATTATTTCAAGGAAGCTGAGACTGGAAGAGAATTGTTCCATGTTTTGTTTGTGTTACAAACTGATTTTTGTAGGATTAGGTAGCTATATTCTTTCCCTATAACTGATGCAGATTTTTGTATATTTTCTTCTATCAACTTTTACAAATTATTTAAATACATTTAAGCCAGTTAGAAAATCCTTATTAATGGTAATCAGAAACTTTTCCTATATGTGCAGTACAGTGTACAGTGCAATACAGTGCAATATTACATACAGTATAATTCTTTATAAAATAGAATTTTGTGTTTAATTCTCAAATATGCTTTGTAAAAATCAACTATTGTCTTCGCACATTTTATTGGATTAAATTATCCAATATAGTTTATTTCTTTATTCCTTTTTACCAAATAGATATGTGTTTGTACAAGTTTTTGGATAGAGAATTACTGCCCACCCATGTGGTAGAGGAATTCATATTGAAGAACATTACCATTTGCGGTTCTATTGAAATATGTGGCACATTTTTTTCTCTTTTCAACTTGTGCCATATTATGAAATTTCTTCTAATTACCTATTTCATCTCCCTATAATAAATAAATGATATATGAGAATATTTACATGTTTTGTAAACTGTCTTGTTTTCTAAAAATGTATTTTTGCATTGATTGCTTGGAAAATATTAAATTTAAACTCACAAGGAGGATAATAAAATGGTTTATGTCTCTTATAGGAAAATTATATAATACTTCAGAACCTGTCCTTTTCATGCAAGTATAAGGTTACAGTTCAGCCAGTAAGATCCAATGGTCAGTTGAAATCTGAAAGCATTTTGTTTATGACTCCACCTTGTTCTGATCTAAAAGGGAAAAAACACAAGTATGTAAACTGTATGGCTAAAGGAGGTAAGATTCAAAACAATTGCAGTGATATAAAATACTTAAGTAGCTAAACATTCATTTTTTAAAATGGATTACTTCCATCATTATATGAAGAGCTTTAAAATTCTTAATGTAACCACTTACAAGTATTAATTAGTATTGCAAAAGTAGATTAATTAATAAGAATACAAAATACAAAAGAAACAACCACAAGTTTAATTTTCTTTGTAATGTGATATTACAGACAGTAAGTTAGAAGTTCTCAATATG